>CM076952.1:21761389-23072779 GCA_039566865.1 Aurelia coerulea | reverse complement strand
TCAAAATGTTCCTCGATAGTTAACTTGAACATAGTGTAATAAAGTGACTTGTTACCAAAACAAAACTAGAGCCTAGACTCTTGTACTTTGTATTTGATTATCGCCGCGTGTATATTATTGATTCTTGTTTCTGTTATGGTTCCGAAGGAATATGGCCTAAGCATACGCGTTCTTTATCACTGTAGTCCTTCTCTTACGAAGCAGTTTAATAGCAGTTTACACATAGGTACCTCATTTGTTGATATTGGTGACTAGAGTTGAAGCATTAATCTTGAAAGTTCAAATTTGGGTCAATCTCCAAACCAGAGCTTTAGCCTATTTCAAACTAAAATTAAGATAAAAAGAAAAATGGCCAAATGGGTGATTTATAGTAAACAAAATATAATAGGATATAAGTTTTGTTCAAATTTTATCAAGGAGTAGTGATTGATTTATTTGCTGTGTTTCAATAATTCCTCAGGCCAAAACGCCAAAGCTTTGGGTTGGAGGTGAAAGCAATTCTATGCTTTCAACATTAATATTTTAACACTCAAAGGACAAATATCAACACATGAGATGTTTCTGTTCAAGTTAACAATGGAGGAACAATTTTGAAATTGATTAGCCAGCGATTAATTCTAAATTCTCATTGCTGAGACCAGACCAAGCAAATTTGTAGACCTTTCCGAGGGACACTCGGTTATGTAAAATCGTCAGCGAGCATCCCTGTAGGCGCTTTCAAATCTATTGAAGCAGGGATAGTCAGAGAAACGATAGTTATAGAAAAGACGTTTTCTGACAACATTTGCCAATTTTTCTTAACCAGGGAGACTGGGTCCATTACAGTTTCAAAAGCTCCATCATTACGGCTCGAAAACACGATCAGAATTAAAAAGCGAGAATACTGCACTACTCCTAAGCTACCACCAATTCCCGAAACTGGTGATGAAATACAAAAATAGAGACATCATGATTACACTACCAAAAAATAGAATTGTCTATTAAACGAACATACTCTATGGAAAACTATTTGCTAATTAAATATCTAATAGAACGGGATGCAAAAGTGTCCAACTTCCATTAATCAATACACTTGGCCCAAGATTCCTGAAGTCCGTTTGACAGATCCTATCCCAAGAGTTCATGAATCCTTGTTGGGGAGACGAGATACGCTTCACCCGAGGAAACCCATGCTCCCCCCCCCCCCGTGCAGTAGGTTAAAGCTCATGCGCAGTAGTGTTTTGGGGTTGAAGCTCTGACGGCCACATGCGCTTTGACCCACTGCACGGGGGGATACGTTCCGTAAAGACATAAACGAAAGAGACAGACATGGGTCTTTCTTTCTCTTTCCATTCCTAGACAGCACCAACCTCGAGCCCAGGGTAGGGTAACAATGGGCGGCCAGTATCATTTGCACCGAAGAAGGGAGGCTGGAGACAATGATAACCATGGAATCGAGGTGGAGACAGAACGTTGGATTTGCGGGTCCCCAGGAACTGTGGGAAAAGGATCAGTTAGACTGACTTCAGGCATGACTTAGAGCAAGTTCAATTAATCGAGGGTGTGTCACTATTTCGAAAAAGCGTACGAGGTTCTTAAAAACAAATGGATTTCCCTCAAAGCTATGCGAGATTTATGCACCTCGACATTAAAGTTGACGTCCCCCAAGCCAGGGTTGAAATAAGAACAGATTAAAGGTAATCCATTATGAAAGGAAGTCAATAGAAACGCCAGTCTCATTGATATTCGTTTCCACCAGTTGTTTTGGTTGGTTGTTTTTTATCCGTTTGTAGTGACACGTTCTCATCTAACTTCTTGGTGCAAATGAATAAGACATGTTGTTGTTGATGCAACTGAATCACGTGGGTCAACAGATAGATGACGCAACCGCATATACATTCAACAGTTTTTACTTTCACAAAAGCAGGTAGTGAAAAGCATCCTAACTGTTACCACGACAAAAACTTTTTTCAAGACAGAACTTTTATTTCCCGCCTTTACAGTTTGTGTTGCAAGTGTTGAAAATTTACGCCAGCAGTTTACAAGAGGGGGGGGGGGGGGGGCTGTAACTGGTTATGTAATATAAACAAACATCTGATATGTGCATAACATGAGACATGTAACCACAGAGTGCAATAATCGAAAACCAGACTGATTGCTGAAACAACCGGCCTACTGGCCTAGCCAGGGAAACAATTTGCAATAAAACATACACAAGTGCAAATACAATGACTGGCTATTATACTGAACTGTTTACATTGGATAAGGAGGTCAGCACTGTTAGAGTGAGAGGGTCAATCATGTGTTCAGAGCAAGAATGCATGTGCTCAGAAAGGCAGTTTCACGTGGTAAAACATACACAAGTGCAAATACAATGACTGGTTATTATACTTAACTGTTTACGTTGGATAAGGAGGTCAGCCCTGTTAGAGTGAGAGGGTCAATCATGTGTTCAGAGCAAGATTGCATGTGCTCAGAAAGGCAGTTTCACGCGGTAAAACATACACAAGTGCAAATACAATGATTGGTTATTATACTTAACTGTTTACGTTGGATAAGGAGGTCAGCCCTGTTAGAGTGAGAGGGTCAATAATGTGTTCAGAGCAAGAATGCATGTGCTCAGAAAGGCAGTTTCACGTGGTAAAACATAAACAAATGCAAATACAATGACTGGTTATTATACTTAACTGTTTACGTTGGATAAGGAGGTCAGCCCTGTTAGAGTGAGAGGGTCAATCATGTGTTCAGAGCCAGAATTCATGTGATCCCAAAGGCAGTTTCACGTGGTCATCTCTTTGGTGGACAAACTGATGATGATTTTACTTCCTCTATTGCTTTTTTCCATGTTTTCATCTCTTCTTTACTATCAGGCTAAAAACAAATAGAAAGAGACTTTTTATTGATAATGAAATATTTGCATTAAAAGGGCAGTGCTAATCTACTGTTGCTCTGTTCGGTTGCTTAATAAAATTTTCTAACAACTTGAAGGAATTGAGTTGATTTATACTTTCCGAAACCAGAAATGTTCTTAGATTTTTAGGTTTGCTTGATTTCTAACACTTCCAGATGCCCTGGGTGCCCTATTCAATCTTTAAGACTCTAACTTAAGATAGATGGGCACTTATCAGAGAAGGGGGACTTATTCACAAGTCAAATGGCAAGGGTGTAAACATTTGTAAATAATAGCATTTTCAGTTTTTTCACCCAATATTTTGCAATATTAACAAACAATTTTACCAGTCAAACACAAAAATTCGACACAGTTTTTATCTCGAACCAGTTAAATAAATGGAGAATCTGTAGCTTCTGGCATTTGATATAAGTGGACGGACTTAATAGAGAAGTGGAGTTATTTGAAATTTATGCTCAGAAGGGAGGGGCATATTATTAGAGAGGGAGGCTAAATAAAAAGGGGAGCTAAAGAGAGCTTTCTATTTTCATACCGTTTTCTTAGTCCATCTTGAAGCAGAACGTGCAAATTCCTTGCCCTATATTCAATTTACTATTCCACTTATTTTCTTGACTACAGAAATCTGTTGATGATGCTTTCTAACGAAATTATGCAGCGTGTTAAAGGGAATCTAAGCATATATAAGCCCTTGATAAAAATAGCTACGCGAAGACAGTAGGCTATCGCACGTGCCGCACCATATTTGGGTAACTGATCTACGTCAACAGGAAATACAGATAACTGATAGGCTAGATTTTGATCGCAAGTGGCTTGAGCCACTTTTATATGCTTACATTCCCTTTAAAGGGAATCGACATAGTTAAAAGCTGGCCCGGGCTAAGTTAAAAATATGATAAATTGTATTCAACAACTTTGACGCCTGCGGTTTCATTGTGTGGCGAAGGAAACAACGGGTTTGTGGGCGTTTCTTGAGCCTATTTATAGCAGCTTGTCGATATAGCTATGTCTATTCCCTTTAAAAAGCAAGGGAAAGGCCAAAAGGACAAAATTCTTCGTTTCTACGGAGCAATTCAAACAAAATTTTCTCTTTCCTGTATTGTCTTCTTTTCTTTTGAATTGAACAAAAACAGTTTGTCTACTTACTTGTAGGTAAAATTTTCTATAAGGTGTTTCGATTTCGAGAACATTCGATCTCCCGGAAAACCTAAGAAAAAAAAAACAAAAGATGACGGGAGCTGGAAGAATTAAAAACAAAAGGTGAATAGACATGAATGTAATATACATTGTTTACAAGCATGCAATTCCAACGATATGTGAGAATGTGCACATCTTGAGCACATTTGATTTGTAACTAATTACAAGATATTTCCTCATATCAACTAGCCTTGAAAATATCATTTAGTAGTAACTTCTACTTGATTTGTGTTGTGTTGTTGTGTTGTTGTGTTGTAGCTCGTAATATTTGCTAATGTTTTAACATAACTTCAGTAGGGTAGGGTGGGGTAATGTCGGTCTAAAATGAGCAAAATCACAAAATGGATAGCTGGTAAAACGTGACTAAAATGCAAAACATTTCAAAAGTTTCGTTTAATTGACATTCAGTGCTTCTTGTTTCTTGGGAAAAAATTTCAGCTCTGACAAAGGCAATTAAATATTTTTAAAAAATTTTATCTTATGGCAACTAAAATAGGCCCACTTTTTCCGACGAGCGGGAAAAGTGCGTCTATTTTCAAAACTTGTACAATATCGGGATACGAAAGGATAAATGATTAAAAAAATTAATGGAATTACCTTTCTCAACTATTCTCCATTCAATAAAATCACAAGCTTTGCCTTTTATCGCAAGCAATGCCGTTCCCGCGAAGAAACTAAAACTACGGTCATTATGCTGTGATCCACAATCTTTGCGACTTGCAAGTCAGTGATCGAATTTGATAATAACAGTCAAATAAAATTGTTTGCAGTATGTTTACTCCAATCCTTTGGTTACAAGACAGCAACTGCGGTAATAGGAAACCCATTTTCGCATTTTAGACAGGAAACAACGTGGAAAGATGAATATAAGTGCGAAAATTTAAGCAATTCAAGGCTTCGTTGAATTTGAATTATGGCTGAATTCCCAGTATGCCCACATTACCCCACCTGGTAAAAAAATAAATATAAAAACAACAATCGAGTCAATGACTTTGAAATAAACATTATTTCATTCGTAAATGACCAAACTCTCACCTCATGGTCATTAGATTGACCAGAAAAGCAAAACAACAGTGGCAGGAGAAAGTTTTCCTGGGCTTTGAGATTTTTGCACAATAGGCCGTTCAGTAAAGTTATTTTATAAAACGAGTCGAGATACATCTAAGACGAATGTTTTATGTAAAAAGGCCGTTTAGTATGTAGACATTAAAAGAAAAATAGCCAACCTTTCTTCCATGTAACGAGAAAGGATATTTCCAGCAAAAAGCTCAGTAGACCCACTTTACCCCGTAGACCCAACTTACCCCACCCTACCCTAGTCCACGTATCGTAACATCGTAAAATATAGTGCTTGAGTATAAAAAAATTATTCCAGCCCTGCTCCACTTTACTAGGAGCTCTCCTACCTTTTAAACGCATCCTAAGACCAAAGGAATTTTTTGTACCAAGGTGAAAACTAAGATCAATCGATTTTCTGCAAAGGCAAATAATCATTTGCAGGCTTACCCGATTGCTTCACGTACAGCCAACAGATCTTGAGTTAATATCGAACGAATTGGTTCTTTTTCCTGAAAAAAATACACAAAACTGCATTCATGAAGGTTTCTAATAGTTTATCGTGTCTTCATACGAAAAATCTGAGTTTCACCTTCCCACTTTTTTTACGTCGAGGAACAGTCGCTTCATCTGAAATAGGTAAATGGAAACTATGCTACGTTGTTTTACAACTGATGCATTTTCAAACGCACAAATTTGTTAGAGATGTAAAAGATACTGCAATTTTTGGCATTGAATCAAATAACATACCTCTCTATTAAGATAATAACAAAGTTTGACGACACTAAGTGTGAAATATCTTCTTTTCCATGATTTCATCTATGAAACAAAGTTGAAACGTTTTAAGAATGAATCTTTATTCATAAAATAGCCTTAAACTCATAAACGTAACAAAACACGGTAATCTGTAGAAAGAAGACTGCTAACTTCTGTAAAGGAACAATAACCAAAAATAAACCTGTAACTAGAGAGAAATCTGTTGAGTCCTGCAAGAGAAAAACGAGTTTCTTAAAACCTGAAAGGAAAGAAATAAGTTAGTAACTCAACATTAACTGCAATAAACAGCAACTTTGAATAATTCGTTAACTCGTTAGATCAACTCACTTTTCTCTTGCAGGATTCAACAGATGTCTCTCCAGTTACAGGTTTACTTTGGTTATTATTCTTTTACAGGAGTTAACAGTCTTCTTTCTACAGATTACGGTGTTTTGTTGCATTTATGGGTTTAGTACGATGAGTCCGTTATTTAAGGCTATTTTCAACTTTTGTACCGCAAATAATTTGTTTACCGGGTGAGCCAGAAAAAAGTTCCCACTTTTGAAAATTCATAGCACCAAGAGTACTGAATCGATTGGAATGAATCAATATTTGCTTGACAGCCAAAAGATTGAAGTATTTTTGTGATTTTTCTCGCCTTCTTACGAGCACTGGAAAAATTGGTAGATTCAAGTTTACAAAAACTCGATAGTTGCAAAATGACTGAAAAAGGCCTAAAATGCTTGATCAAATCCTAAAGGACTCCTCGCTCAGAACAACAGAGAAAATGCAATTTCTCATGGGTGAGAGTTATCGTCTGCACATCTATTGCTATGGGATTGAAAATCTTTAGTATCTGTTTGCAAATCTATGTCTTATAACTCTTGAGAGAGGTGAACCGCCCGTGCGTATTGTTCTGTGCGAGGAGCGTCCTAATGATTTGATCAAGTGTTTTAGGCCTTTTTCAGTCATTTTGCAAATATGAAATTTCTTTAAAGTTGAATTTACCTATATTTGCAGTGCTCGTAAGAGGACGATAAAAATCACAAAAATACTTCAATCTATTGGCTTTTAACTAGAATTTGAATCATTCAAATCCTTGAAGTACTTGTGGCGCTACGAATTTTCGAAAGTGGGAACTTTTTTCTGGCTCACCCGGTACATAAATCTTTATTCAATAATTAATTCGAAATATCGTATACTTGCATTAGCCAATCGGACAAATTGTTGCTGATTGATGGCATGAGACAGTCGAAAAAATGGTTGTTTCAAAAAGAGCATTTTCTATGATCTCCAAGAATGTCCAATCACATAAATTTTGAGAGGTTTGGCAGTTGAGGAGCGAAAATGTGAAATGTGTACACATTAGGTCTCGTTGAGGACGAAATCCACTTTTTGATAACATACCCCGCCTATGTCAATTTAAGAACTACTCTTCTAGGTTTATCTAATGTCGACTGTTTACCTGCAAGCTTACAGTTCTTTAAAATCACGGGCAATGATGATCCAAATATCATAAATAGCCAAACAGGCTTCTAGCGTTTTATCCAAATTTTTTATACATTTGAAAAAAGTTCAGTGTTGTTATGTTATCAGTAAAAAAATGCAATGGACCCTTTATAAACTGTTGAAAAATTCCAACACAACAAGAGAACCCTTTCTTGCAGTATTTATTTCGATCTGGTATTTTTAGAGAACAAAGAAGTGATCATTTCGAGGCAGTCACTTTTCATTTTTATGCGACATAAATCAGCAACGACTTGCCAAATTGGTTGTACCAAAACAAGGACCCAAAGTCTAAATTGAAGCCTTCCTAAGGTAACTGTATCAAGAACAGGACAATAGAATGCACAGCAACTCCATAGCAGCCATAAAAATGGGGCATAGCTTCTTTAGAACACCCTATAAATCAACGAAACACATTAAAGGCTGCTGTAGACTGATTACAAGTTCGTAGTTATCGCTATTGATAGACTGATGGACGCTCAAACTACTCAACCAGTTTGAGCAAAAAATTGCTGTTATTGTTGTTGTTGCTGTTGTTGCAATTACTGGGACTATTTCGTGAGTCTAAGGCAGCTGTACTAACTCCGTTCATAAAAACTAACTATACAACAAACATTAATGGAAAAATTTACCACAGCTCCTTGTTTGAAGCACCAGCCTTCCATTAGCAGTCTCAGGCCACCTCTATTTGGATTTTTATCAATGCTATCTGAGTCCTGTGAAGGAAAGCATAAACCATTGTAATGAACATTTTGTTGTACCCCCGGGGGGGGTACTTGACTAGGGAAGTGACGGGGGTGTGCGGAAAACCTCTCCACACCCTGCACCCTGTCGCATAAAAAATGGGCCAAAAGTATACCCTGTCGCATAAAAATTTTGCCTCTCAAATACAGTGTAGAACGCAATTTTTGCTTGTGATACCCTGTCGCATAAAAATTTTGCCTCTCAAATACAGTGTAGAACGCAATTTTTGCTTGTGATACCCTGTCGCATAATTTTTTTTACCTATTATAATACCCTGTCGCATAATTTTCGCTAGAAAATGACACCCTGTCGCATAATTTTTACCGCAAAAGGACACCCTGTTGAGCGGCACATCCCGTCAGGTCAAGTATGGGAGTGCCCCCCCCCGGGGTTGTACCGTTATTGATGATTTTAGCATTGAAGCTGTTCTTCAAAACACATGACGAATTTATCACAAATTAGAACGGTAAAACGTGCATTAAACCTATCATCCAACGTTAAAATGATGGTTGATTTTATGTCAGTACACAATCCCTGATCTAAACACTTTAGGGACGCCCTGTTTATTGTGTTAAGAATTTAGAGAGCATAACTTACTTTGAGTGTTTTTACAACAACACCCCCAACGATGGATGTTTGATATGCTTTTCCGTCATCTATCGAATCTTGTTTTAAGCGTCTTTGGTCTTGACTTCGAGCTCTTGTTCTTGGATTTGTCTAAAAGCAAAACGAAGATTTATCACAAGTTTTCTGGACGTATCATGAGTAATTTCAAGCAAGGTTCTGACTCACCTACACGTTTTTTGAAATAAGAAACTGGTTTATAAGAAACTAGTACGATGATGACCAAAAATGTAAGAACTCTAGTACTACGTTCAAGAACATTACAGCCCTGAAGAAGTCCTGCATGGCAGGACGAAATATTGGCATAAAATAAATTCAACGATTTGCTGTTAACATTTTTTGGATTGCGGTGTTTCTGTCTCATCTTGATATTCAGGGAGTATTTGGCCTTTCAAACTGGGATCAAGTTTTAAACCACTTACCGCTGCTTCATGAAGCCTGTCCACCCAATCACTCATACTTTGATGCGACTGTGCAGCAAGATAATATGTTTTGTCTGTAAGGCCTATTTCTGCAAAATAAAGAGACTTTCATTTTTATTGATGTTAAAATAATCTAAAATCTCAAGCTTCTCAAGTATATTACAGTTATAATCTTTTACTATTATTATCATAATCATTATCATAATCATTATTATCATTTTTCATATCTAACAGAGGTTGAATTTAAGTCATTTTTATTGTATTTAACCACGTTATATTCAAATCATATTTGTACTTGTAGTTAATGTTTTAGATTGCTATTGTTAGGTTTTGCTATTTTTGTAAGCGCCCTAACCTTGATAAGCTATGCTTCTCTAGGGCTTATGAAAATGTTTGTAGTTAGCTTTAACATCAATTGTTTTCATGAATCATCATCATCATTGTCATTGAAGTGAAAATTTTCTATAAGTTTCTAATTTAAAAATTTTTATAACAAAAAATTTCAGAATCCGGTGAAATAGATTCTTACTTACCAAAACAATTTTCTTTCTTTGGTCTTTGAGTTGAGACACAAACCTGGAAGATATAAATCAAATTGAGTGGGGCCTGAAAGAAATAAATACAATGTTCACTGTTTGATTACATTACATTACATTATTATTATTTATACACGAAACCCCTTCAGCTAAAAACCTAGGAGTTTCATACTGTCCCGTCTTGTTGGGATGTTTTCATCCCATGGTGGGATATCCTATCTGGCTGGGATGATTTTCTCCATGTCAACAGAAACAGGTGGAATAGTCTGCCTTGCCAGGATTAAATTGATGACAATGTGCATGCAATAATGATCAGTCTTGTTATGGAAATTGGTGAAACCTAATAAGCATGGATAAGTTTTATGGCATCCCGCCTCTGTCTCTCATGTAAACACAAAAAGAAAAAAACTCCCCGCTACGCAAGATACCCTTGCTATGTGAGATATCCTGACAAGGCAGGATCATGTAAACAGGCCCTGAGTGGCACCATTGTTTGATATCAATTTGCAAATAACACTTTACATGGTATGCTGCGTGTCCCAAAAAAATCTTTGTTTGACACAAATCTTTTGGGAAGGGAACATGTAGCTCCATGAAAATCAATCCCAATCCTTGATAAATGATTTCTTCATAACCCTAAATGATCGTTGATACTGTCTTTTTCTACAGTCAGAGAGATGAGTGTTGATGCTGAAGTCGCTTTTAATAGAAAAAAACTTAGATGTCATGTGAGATTTACGATAACGCAAAGTTACTTATGCCGAACCCTACAAATTGTTGCTATTCGCAGGCATCTAATTGGAGACAGGCAGTCACGAAGATAACCTCTGTGCAGAATCGTATGCATGAAGATGTTTTGGTTCAGTGTGATCACGTGCCTTCCCCCAGTCAATGGCGCCATTGTTTGCTGGGATTCTGCACCTTTCTGTAGCTGTGTCTTTCTACCTTCGGTGATGCTGCAAATGCCTCTGTGAAGGCTGCCGGTTACATCATCCTCTAAAGTTGACTTATTTGCATAATGAGTACTATCAATAAGTGGCTAATGATTCGTTCGTTCTAGAAAGCGATTGTTTTGACATAATTAAGCTGCTAATGAAGTCAAGAACGTGCCAATTCTGGGTAAATTTGTTGTTGTGCCAGGGTAAACATCATGGTAATTTATCCATCTTATGGTGTCAAATCTGTCTAACATGAAATAAGCCGACGTCAAATGTTGCTATAGGATCGCGGGAAACTTCTGTCTTGTATGCGCTTTATGTGCGCTTTCTTTATTTCAGTGCCAATTAGCAGAGATAAAACGTTAATCAATCGCTTTAACGAGCGTGACGGAAGTGGGTTACTTACTTTCTTTCTTTCTTTCTTTCTTTCTGACTGACTGACTGACATCGAAGCCCCTTCTTAGATTACAAAGCGGACTTTGTAATCAAAAAAGGTGGGTTAGATGTCTACAGGTCTTGATAATTTTCCATGTTTTCTGATATCAAAATATACCTGATCATGCATTGAACAGTAGGAATGATGCAGCATCAAAGAAACAAATACCTGCACAAAAATACAAGGCCATGTAATAGCCATGTACAAGCCTTGTAGTTATGGCCTTGTAACCTTGTTATAGCCTGGAGTAGCCTTGCTGTAACCTTGTAAATGGCTTGAAAAATGCTAATTAGCCTTGTAGAAGCCTTGTGGAAACCTTGTGTTAGACTGGTTGCAGCTTGGAATCTTACTGATAGCCTTGTAATTTTCTTACAAGGTTAGTACAAGGTCATAACAAGGTCATAATCCCCTCTACAAGGCTAAAACTTGGCCTGTACAAGGCCAAGATTAGCCTTGTATTTTTGTACAGGTTAGCTTTACTTTCCTGTGAAATAAATGGCGATAGAGAAATGCATGCAGATCTTTGAGAAGTCAACATAAATTTACCTTGGTGATGTTAGAGATATCTATTGAGCCATATTTTTGAGCAGAAGAGGAAAGCTGCGGAAACAAATTTTATCCATTAGATTAAGACCAGATTGGAATTAGCATAAGTTACGCCACAGATCTGTGGTGAAGAGACTAACTCTGTATAATAGCACTAACAACAGAACAACAGAAATGTGTGTAAATTCATGGTGTGCAGTGTACACAGATTCCACCAGGGGTATAACAGGCTTCTCTTCTAACTTTCTTGCTTCAGAATTCACTTCTACAATGTGAGATGAATTTACAATACTGAGCAATGTCAAATTAAAAAAAAAACCTGTCAATTATGTCAGTTAAATAACCAAATAACTGAACTTGGAGGGTCTGTTTTAACCAGCATTCATTGCAAAATGCAATCTCTTAGTTGGACTTTGTTGTTACGATGAACCTGGTCATGGCCCATGAACAATAAAGGCCAACTAAGAGATGGCACGTGCAAGGCAGGCTGGATGAAACAGAGCCTTTAATGAGAAATGAATATCTGTTTGTACCAATGGGTCTTCTTTATAGAAATCCAGTAGCCCAGTATCCCTCAGAAAAATGAAAAATCTTCTGGTAAAGAATTTGAGTTCTTCATCTTCAATTTCCAAGTATCCCCTCATGTCATTTGGGACTCTCTCTGCATCTAACGACTCCAATGCCATGATTTTCTGTTGTGTAACTCTTTAATCTAACCTGGAATGGAAAAAAGGTATCAGACTTTCAATGAAAGATTTCTAGAATCAATTTGCACAAAGAGGGGACACAGTAGGTTGGTTTTGGCATGGGGGACTGGACATTTCTGATGAATGGGATACAAAAGATAAAATTCGTAACCAATGGGATACGGGATAACCAGGGGAGAGTTAGAATCAAGATGTTACTTATTCCCTTGAATGTGAAACAGAATATGCTCAAAACTGGTGCAGGATTATGGGACAAAGAAACCTGGTCCAAAAACCCATTTTGTCACAGGTAGCCGAATTTGGCCGTTCTGGTGGGAGGAGGTTCATCAACAATCTGTTTAGTGTGACGGAATGGAACTGAACAATCTTCAATTATCTTTTGCAAACTTTCAACGCTTAATAATGTCAGACAAGGGGAGAAAGGGCCTAAGAAGAAGTCTTCCATCCACATGTGTTTACAACAATCTTGATAAAACTCTAAGTGGTAAATATAAATTTTATCAGTCTGTCATGGGCTGATACCCATGTCATGGGTATCAGAAGTTAGCCAAATTCCGCTATCTATGATGAAATGGATTTTTGGATGGCCCTAAACATCTAAATAAAATTTCCATAAGGAATTTAATGTTCCGAAATTCAGCCAGGTCGCGACCTTTCATACCAAAACAGTTTTGAAAAAAGTTCCAACCACAGCCAACACTTTGTAGCTTTGATCAACGGAAGCATGGCTGCAAACTGAATAGCCTGCTCTCAATTTCCTTGACGTCCAATATACTAAACCTGACTAAGCCTGAGGAAATGAAACCAAAAGCTAACCTAATAATGCTGCCACAAAACGGTGTCAAGTCAGAAGAGAAGGGCATTGAGAGTTAGCAACTCTCTCTGCTGTCTGTTGGATAGCTTTTCCACGCAACGACCAGTTAACTATCTTTAAGTCTCACGCGTAAATTTCTGCAACAGATATCAGTTTGATCTGGGGTCTTTACCTGCAACAACGTAGCCAAGCAACGCCTTCTTTTGTGACAAAATAATGTGTGCTCAATTCTGTCTTCGTGGGTGGATGGGCCTAAGTTGTTCAGCAGTTCTCCGGTGCAATATAACAACAAACAATTATGTCTTCAGGCTGTTTTCGAAGCAACTTTTATAATTCAATACCTAAGATCACTATTTCAAACTGATTGAACTGTATGGATTTAACTAAGGATAAGATCTTCTTGTTGTAGTTTCCAATCAAAATCCAATCGAAGCTGCGAGAGACTTTCTTTCTCCAAAACACGGAAACAAAATGGAACCACTGTAAGTACTTCATGTGAATATATTGGTGACGTCACTGACCAACTTTTTACCAAAAATGGGAATGTCCGCGATATATTGTGTTCTCAGATTTTCTGTTCGTTCTGAAGTATTGTGCAATGTTTTTTGGTAATTACGTTTAACTTTCGATATCAAATAAGACGCATTTTTCTAAGAATCTTGATGACAAGCGCCTACAACGGATGAATGAAGCGGGCAACAAAATTGTTACACAGACATCAGAACTGGGGGGATTTTGCAAAACAAAAAAAGTGCCCTTGAAATGTCGTGCCCCTAAGTTTGACATGCTTCCTACGTCCCTGAAATGGTATCTCCTTTGGGTAAACCTGAGGCGAGCGAAAAAGCTTCTTTGGTTTGCCTCAAAAGACCTTGAATCCTTATCCTTTCATTGCTAAAAATGAGACGTATAACTTGATATGGGCCGATGGGGCCGATATACCATATCGCGCAAATTTTTTTCGTTGCAAATCAATGAATCATGTTGTAGCTTGTAACACTGCTGCATATATGTTTCTTGACATATTAGGCATCAGGCGGGAAGAAACAGTGTTCTGTTACGCACAAAATATAACACGGTTACAAAATATTCAAACTTAACATCGCAAGTATCTTGGAATCCGAAAATCGATATTTCCTTTTTCGATTTTGCTAATATACGTTTCTTCGTTGAACTCAAGGATATGGGTTCAATCAACGATTGAAAAAAAGTTTCCAACTTCTTCTCAGACATAGTACGAGAATTTCTTCAAATTTAAGCCATCTTATAGCTGGTTTCTTGAAACAAATTTCTTATAAAAATCCTGGAATAATTTGTGTTCAAATTTGTCACTTTTCAATTCCTTTTTCCTATGATTTCATATTCTAGTGTTACAGCAGTCACACATATCTTTTTATAAGAAACCGCTTATAAGAAACTCAGACTCTCAGATCATCAAAAAATTAAGAAACTCTTGGATGTTTATCTTTATTCTCACTTGTTTCCTGTGTCAGATTACTTGAGTAATGTCTAAACATTGGAAAGGCTTCAAAACACCTTGTTTGAGATGTTCAGGAGGGCACAGATCTGATAATTTTAAGAAAATTTCAGCACTGGCCCAGATTCTTAGTTTCTTATAAAACAAAAACAATACGTGTATTGCTGCGATCCTGTCTGAACCCTTGGATGGTTTATTTCCAAGTACCGAAAAGTAGCAGAACGCCGAAGATGGCAGTGCTAGACGTATTTCGTTTTTCTCACTTCATATCGAAGAGCCAGCAAGCACAAAAATGTAAATGGTTTTTGACGAAATACTTCATATCGACAATCATGCTATGTCGAATCAAAATAAATCAAAAGCAACGGAAAATATTACACCCTAATTGAAAAACAACTGCCTAAATTCAGAGTACATGCCATACAAAACTGCAACAGTAAAATATTGCAAAATTTCAAACAGTAATTATGGAATTAAATGTTTGTCTAGGATATACTGTCATGTTTAGAGCACAATACAGTAAATCCCCGCATATAAGAACCTACAAAAATAAGAACATAGAGGATGTTTTTCCTAAAATATGCACCTTGCAATTAAGAACCTGTTTCAGTTTGATGAAAAATATATTCTTATAGCAGGGGTAGTAAAGTTGATTTTGGATTGTCATTATTAAGGTCATTTTTGTCCCAGTGGGCTTTAAAAGTACGAATCTCCTCCCCTGCTATTTGAAAGCTTAGCATTGGTTATTAGGTATATTATAACCTTGCCAAAACAAACAATAGGGCTGAAAATCGTTGGTGACGGTTCTAAAATGGCCTACGCAAGGCACTCTTCAAATAAGAACTGTTATACCTTGAATTTTGTGTTAGTACCTTTAAAATAAGAACCTATTTCAGCCTAGCTCTCAAAAAAGTAGGTTCTTATATGCGGGGATTTACTGTATGTACCGGGTCACCCAAAGAAACTTCTGTCCACATCGCGTCTTGCTTACTGAGACCAAATGTTATCGATAAACGCTTCTATCAGGATTTAGTTCGAAGGTTCAGCTACCTTTTGAAACGTTTCTTGGTCAATAAAAATCATGTGACGATAGCTTTCGATTTCAAGAAGCTAAGTGTGATCTCACTCGTGAAATTTTGTTTGGGTCACTTGGTACGCCTAACATCTTTGATTTAGATCAACATTGGAAGAAATACCTAGACGTATTTACAAATGCAACATATCACTTTCAAAATTTCCAAATGTAATTAAATTGAAAACACAATCTTTGATTCGACAAAATTACAGAGCGGTGAAAACGCACAATTTACGATAAGTGAATTACTAAGCTTGGCAACAAGGAGATATAGGAACGGATTTCATTTCAAGTATAATAAACATCAATGTGAGATGGAACATCAAATCAATGGACATCAATGTAAAGCTGAACATCAAATAAAACACTTTTTGAGATTTTAAAGTCAAATGGTGCTAGTTGTCTTCGTCGTGTACTTTTTAAAATAGGGAGGCAAAATGGCAACGAAACAAAAGAAATAACACACAGCAAAACATTGGAAATCCAAGCTTACCATTTTGCACTTCAGGAATTTACCTAAGCATAAACATAGAAATAGGTAGGCATTTTCACGTCTTACAAGGTCAAGCTCTCTCTGTAAGATCAAATTACGGCCATACGAATTCGCTATGTTGCCTGGTTCCTGCTTAGGATTCTACCGGAACTAAATCCGCAACTTAACCTCGTCATATTAGCAGGCCTGATCGCTTGAAGTAAGCCTAGCAAAGAGGCAAATGTTATTAAACACACACGTCCCCTTTGAAGATTTTAAGTTTAAACATAGATGGTTTAAAGCATGGGATAAAATCCTTCCTTTAATTTCTCCTTAGCACCAAACTAAAAACAGAGTGTCACTTATTCTACGGATTGCTGCCGTTTTGCCATTGCCAGCAATGCATCGAATTCATTATCACTTGCTGGTGAAGCTGGTCTTGTTGAAGCAAGATCGTTTTCTTCCAAATAACTAATATTTGCATCTGTAAAAGGATCGAAACAAAATTAGTGACGAAAACATAAAGCAGTAAACTCCTAATTGTTGCCGTAGAGAAACAACAAAGACATCGATCGATCGATTGATTGATTGATCAGCTTATATATTTAATATTTTTTCTCATACATGTCTAGACAGGATAAAAATTCAATAAAAACTATTTTACGATTTGACTCTGTGAAGTTAACGTTCACAAAACAAATTTTAAATAATGTACTTGTTCGGGATACTATCAGTGAAAGTCTTAATAAGGATTTTCTCCAGAAGAGCTAGACCCCCGTTTAGGCGCTTTGGATTATGCACACTAGCGATTGCAGGGTCACCATCCTTCACTTTTCTTTTGTGAATTCGCGCATGCCACAAAACGCTTCACCTATTCCATGGATCAGCAAACCGATCAGAGTCTTTTCCATTGTGATTTACAAAAGGGGGAGTTCGCAGAACAAGTACATAAATATATACATGTGTACGCAAGTGCAATCTCATTAATTTGTTTTACACTTTCACGTTATTTCGTTTTCCATCAATATTTCGTCTTAACAGCATGTTTCTGGTCGCCCATACTGTGTGAATATTTCAATTAAGACTTACCAAAATCGACGTAACTGCCTCCAACAAACTTTCGTCTGCCACCAAAGCAAATGTCTAAAGGGTCGTAGTTTGGATCGTTGTTTCCCTCTAAAATGGGAAATAAATCTATGAGATGAAAATATGGCATCGCACGGAGTTCCACCTAACTTAGCTTGATTTTTCATCTGTGTCTCTTATAAAGACCTCTTTCTTTTCATTGTCCTTCTAAACAGAAGACATTGATACTTTCGTCCAATCTAAGCATTGTTGATTTAACTATCACTTGATACACGTTTGATCTCCGAACTCATCCATTATTAATGACAACTCAAGAGCGATTGCCTGTCACCTATATTTTTGGTATTGCGAAAAAATACAGTGGTCCTAAGGTTTTGGAGAGTATGAACTGATTTGATACTTTTTGTGATAGAACTATTCTCTTACTATTTGGATTTTATCAAAATAAAATGTTTCAAGTGAGTTACCACAGTTAATAAATAGAGGACCCTCATGAAAATTAAAGAGACAATGAAGAGCAATCTTTCGTTCCAACAATCAATTCTCATGCTTAAAATGAAAGATTCTTACCTTCAACTGCTCTCACTGCATCTTTTGGGTCTTCAAATACCACAAATGCATAATTGTCTCTGAAAAAGAAATGTAACGATTGAATGTCTGCTATCTTCGGCTCATTATCAATGTACAGTTTATAAACATAACGGATGGACAAAAAGAACATTAACTGTTTGAAAATTTGTAATGCGGAGAATAACTTAAGGTATTGGAATGAATCAACATTTGCTTGATAAGTTAGAAGTATTTTTTGTGATTTTTCTTCAATACTTCTTGGCATTGTAAATGTAAGTAGAATTGGATTATTGCTCTTCCTTTACTTCGAAATGTATGAAAAAGGATACGTAATCTCGCCAGTTATCACAACATGCAAATACATTTCCCTCAAGGCTTAAAGAGGCAGTTAGACTCATTGCTCAATAAATTTCATCGGAATTACAACAAACAGTGAGGTCATGTAAACATGTTTTGGTATTTAGGCCTATACAAACAGGATTGAGCTACAAAGAATCTGTCACCTGCGTTTTGCATCTAACTGCCCCTTTAAAAATTGATTTTTGCAACGAAAGTATCAGGTCATATATGCCATGGCTTTAACAAAGAATTGAATCTTAACTTGAGCGGAACAAACTGTATTTGAGTGACAAGATTGTTAATAAATGTTTGATCACAGGTTTTCCAATCATTATCTAAATTAAAGATAAAGACTTACCCTTGCTCCCTAAAGTGCAGCGTAACTTTCTCAACTGGACCAAAGGCTTCAAATCGTCTTACAATGTCACTTTTTGAAACATTTCTTTTGATTCCACCAGCATAGACATTTCGTCGTTCATGCTAAAATAAAAGAAATTCCATATAACTCTGTAAGAATTGAGGCAAAAAATGAAAGAGATACCATTCTACTTTCAAATATTTGGTTTATTCTTTCTCAAATCTAGGATCTGTCTACTTAGAATTGAAGAGCCTTTCACAGTTAAACATCTAAAGAACGTAAAAAGTCATAATTTAGCCAAAATTTGGTTGTATTTCAAAGTACCTTGAAACTTCAAGTTCCTAGACTACCACCAATGAGAAAAAGGAGCAAATCTTTTTTAGTTTTCCTAACAACATCAAGCCATAACAAAGCCTTGTTTGTTATGTATACTATAACACCAATATTATTAGCCTTTTTGCCTGAAAAAGGTTCATCGCACAGGACATAAACTTAAGTTTTGGACTTTACAGCAGAAGTGTATATATCAAAAATTAGATTTGAAATATATTTTGGCAGTTGCTTTGGACTTACATCACTATGTACAGGAACATTTCAGAAATTGAACAATAAATGAACAGAAATCAAAGCATAGCACTTACAAAGCCAGATCTTCTTTCCTTGACTAAAAATCCAATTTTTCTTTCTTGTTCAATATCATATGGAACAGGCTTAGCCAAATCGCTGAGTCTTTCATGTACATTTTCATCCTCTTTGTCTGTATCAAAACTTTTACGAGGGCGTCTACTTTGTGAATTTCCTCTGTCAAATCTATCCCTCACAGAATTGCTCCTGTGAAAATCTTTATGTGATTTTCTGGGTTGGTAATAATCATGTTCGTTGTTTGATCTTCTTGGGGGACTGTAGTCTCGATACATATCTTGTCGCCTTTTTGAATATCTATAATAATCATATTCATCATCACTACAGCTGCTATATTTCCGTCTTTTCCGGCTGTCATCTTTCCTCATAGGAGTGCGTCTTCTCTCTGAATGATAACGCTCATATCTTACTTTTCTTTCTTCCTCATCACTGTCATCATCAGAACTTGAACTCTGACCTTTAGACTTTGACCTGAACCTTGACCTTTGTGATGAGCGTCTCAAAGGTGATCTTGATCTTGACCTTGTTGTTGACCTTGGTCTTTTGGGGATTCTATAACATCTTCCAATCACTGATTTCAATTTATTTGGAACTTCATTTTCCTTTTTATCATTAGTCTCAATTGTGTTGGTTTCAATATCATTATTTTTGGCAACCTTAGTGTCCTCATCATTCTTAATTTTACTATTATTATTATTATTGTTTGTTTTACATCTGTATTCCACAACAACAATTCCATTCCTGTTGACAACAATACAGTCACAGTCAGTTGTTATGTTATTCAATGTGTCATTTAACTCCTCATCATTTGGAGAATTACTTATTTCAGTTTCTTCTGCAAAATCCATCATATCATGTTCAACATTAATTTCTAATTTGTCCACATCATTTGATGTTGTCGTTATTGTAACTTGACTATCTACAACCATATCGCAATCTGCTATTTCTTCTTTTGGTCTCTCAAGAATGGTGCTCCCTTCTGTTGGCGTCATTGGTGGAGTATCAGCCATAACTGTAAAAATAATGAAAAATTAAATCTTTTGAGAAGCATTACATCTTCACACTAACTTCCAACTGCTGAGTTATTTTCAATGCATTATGCAAAGCTTAGGACAAATCTTTAAATGGATGTTACAAAAAAAGTTCTCAGAGCTGCTGCAAGTGAATTATTATAAATGAGAATATCAGTCCAACCTCTAAAGAAAGTCTACATCATTTCTCTATTATTTGAATTAAAAAGCAAAATATTTAAGTAGTCTCATAAAAAAAATACAACACTCTTCAATGCAGCAAAAAATGATATGTCATCATGTACAGTCTTACCCAAAGCATTTTGAAATTTATCAACTTGTGTTTTTGGTCTTGTTGCAAGAAATGCTGGCTCTAATGTCAGATTACTTTCATGCCTGTGGAAGAAAATGAAAAATGATAAAAGTGAACAAAAATTCTTAATTTTGCAGAGGCTGGGGGAAGAGAGCTGCCAAACTGGCTGCTAGAAAGTCTTTATTTATACTATAACATTTGACAGACACATGTTTACAATATTGAAATAAGTTCAAAAATCACTTACTTTGGTGAGGCTGCTGGAGTTGGGAAAGCTGTTGTCACTGGACTCATCGCTGGACTTATTGCTATGAAAAGAATACATTTGCTTCAAAAAGAAGTATTTTGCAAAGGGAAATTCTGAACATATATTGTAATATTTATATCATTAGCTTTCAAACTTTATGAGAACTTCCTTAGTTGTACAGCAATGTTTGCACTTCAAGCCATGACCATCCACACTGCATCTAAATGTCTTGCGAATAACTCTGCTCAGAAGGCTCTTCAAAGTCTATATCAAAATTCTAAAATACAAAACATGCTAACGTTACATTTTTAAATAAATAGGTTTTATAGTACTCACCTTTCTCATACTCCAGAAATTGTTCTAACAGGCTGCCAATATCTGTAGCTTCAATTCCTTGAGAGAGAACAACATTTGTCATTCAAAAGGCTACAATATTACATGTGATGAGAAAGGATGTCCAATTTCAGTTTTGTGATAACATGTCACAACTTTGTAGCTCATTGGATTCAAAGGAATACACGAGATGGCCAGCATTCTAATCTATCTGGAAAGGTCTTTTTTTACATTGGTACAAAACATTGGGGGTCAGGGGCACAAATTGTAGCATTATGTGTTTAATGGGGGTGCTAATGGGAGCTATGTGACATCATTCCATGAAACAATTTCAAGAAGCTATTTGAAGTGACAAAGCATCACTTACCATCAGATATGCATTCAGACATGGCTGTTTCCACATGAGATGCAGCACACAATGTAACCTATTTCAATCAAAAACAAAAATATAAATAAAGGGAAAAAGATATAGTGGCCTGTTTACTATCAAAATAAGACAGCCCAATGAAAGCACTACTGGTAATTTACATGCCAACTTCTGTGGTTGGGTGCAACCAATAAAGCTTGTCAATTTCACTTTAATTAAATAAATTGTAAGTGAAATCAATTTTGCAACACTTCTATTTTCTGGTTGGAAAGTCAGATTAACCATGTGCCACAACAACACAACTTTCACGGCATTATGGGGCAATGGTAAAATCATCTACAGTTAAACAATGATGGTCAAGGTTCAGCAATAACTGTAAAGAGAATTATGTGCTGTTGTATTTCTCTGGCTATTCAATAGGGCAATATGTCCTTCTGTAGCCAGCTATCATAACACAGGCTTAATGTAGCATCAACACTCATCAACACTTGACATGGAAGGGACAAATGCGATCGTTTTTAGATGCAAAAGAAACAAGCTATAATTTTGAAGAACAGATGCGAAAACAGTTGAGATGGATGGGGTTTGAGTCCCAAGCACCATTTGAGAGTCATGACAGGGTTATAGACCCAGGGGCGAAGCTAAAGAAAATTGTTGGGGGGGTGCAGACACCTCAATTTGCCGACAAAAAAACGAAAATGCCATTATATATCATCAAAGTTTGAAACGTATAAGCAATGGATGATTAAATTCAAAATGTAGACACTTGGCATAGTATTTCAGGGGCATACGCAGCACTTGATGAGTGGGGGAGGGGTTTATGGGGCGTGGGCTAGAAAATTTTTTGTGACCACGCCCTTCAGACGCTCGGAAAATAAGGGAAACGCCCATTTTAGTTTTATTTTGCATCGTAAAAATGGCTGCAATGAACACAAAATGGGCAGGATGTTTTATTGAATTTGCATTGAGAATTTATACCCATCTTAGCAAGTTAATCTAGGAAAGTAAACGAACATGTCAGAGTACAGCTTGCTCTTCAAATTATTTTGATGAAATTGCTTGAAGGAGCAGTAGCAAATAGGGAACCCTATAGCCAATGACACGCACAGGTTAAGACAAATGGGATCTTGAAATAAGTAGGTCTGGGGGCAAAGCCACCAGGAAAATTTTGAGAATATGCATTCTACTTTGGCTTAGAATGCCTCTCCCAAGACCCAAGATCGTTCAGTCATTGATTTCAAAGAAATCAGTCACTGAGTTTCACACTAACCTTTTGAAAGATTTGGAAACTGTATTCGCCGACAGACACTCAGTAGTACCAGTACCAAGGAAACGTTTTTGATTTGCCGACAGATATTATCAATTTGCCGACAAACTGAATGTTGGGGGGGGGTGCGGCACCCCCCGCACCCCCCCTTTGGCTACGCCCCTGTATAGACCCTATTAATGCTGATGTATTTCTGTGCCATAAGTGCTTGGTACCAAGACACCTTCACATCATTTTTTAGGTTAGCTGTGGTATTAGCGAACACCCACATTAAAGAATTGGTGCTAGTACAGAATCGCACATGTGCCTGTATGATCGTAACTGAAAACCCCACCAAAACCCTATCAACATGTGCGATTCTAGAATAGTCCCAAAGAACCTAGTGAATTAAGATCCTACGGGCTGAAATTGCCAAATGAAAGCCTCACTTTGCAAAAACCAATCAATCACATTCATTGCACAAGAACCCAGGCTGACTTGCACCATTTTAGATTCTCATACAGGGGCCAGTCTTCCATTCTTTGCAGTGCGCGGGGAAGATCTTGCAATAACTCTGTAAAAGCGTCACCCAGGGCAATTTGTTTGTACAATTATTTAGCACGCAATCTTAGTACTTTAGTACAACATAATTTACTTTAGAATGAGCTTCCCACCAGGGCATGAAAAAATATTTCCCTTCCTGTGACCAGACAAAGATCATGCCTAAATTTCCTGCAAAAACACAAAAGTGAAAATATTGAGCTTTCTTAAAGAGATGTCATGTTCCAACGACAGGCAATAAACGTCTAACTGGTTTTTCTGTAAATACGAATGAAACATGGTGGACGTAAATCCTAGGAAGTTTGGAGCCGATTAGGTTGGAAAAGCATGAACGAAATCATGTATGATTTTTAAAAGGCACAAGCAAAAATCAAGTTCTGCACCTCTCTTATATTTGCCGTTTACAATATTCATAAAAACTGTGCATGAGATACAATCTATGTTTGGTAACTTGCTTGATTTTATAAGCTATTTTTATTTCGAGAAATGAGAAAACAGAGCTTGATACACGAAGCAAGATTTTGAGAAATTTCCTGCAGGACATATGATTGAAAATTCCCTGCGACCATCCGGCCGCATGGTCGGGTGGGTTTTCATGCCCTGCTTCCCACACCAAAATCAAATAATGCAACCTGGTACAGGGGCCAGGATGGAAAATATGCACGATTGGGCCTACGATGCAGCAGCGAAAAAATAAATTGAAAGGTACAAGCTGGGCACTCTAAATGATGGAAAGAAGGGTGGTTTTCACAAAGGCCCTTGCTCTGCAAGAAAAAAGTTTACTATGGTTTATATGTGGCATATTTTGACTACCCTGTTGTCTTTTTGGTATACAAGTGCCCAGATTTCCATGCCACCTGGCCTAAACCTAACTGTGCAAAACAGCGTGTACGGGTCCCTATCAACCAAATACAATACAACAGTTTGTTTTCCAAAGCATTTCAAAACCCACAAACAAAACCTACACGTGTTTATCTTTATTACTCTGTAGTTGTCAAGGCTGAATAAAAATGATTATGAGAACATTTAATGAAACAGCACATGCAAAATGGAACGGATGAATGAACTTTAGCCTTCTTTCTTGCTCCTATCCTTACAAAATTAGCCTTACAGTAGGTGGGCCGATTTTGAGTGGAGCAAACCCAGTCAATATCCCCCAATAAACAGCTCAGATATAAGCCACTATATACTCTCAAGATTACTGAAAATGACTCCATGATATACTCCAGATATTCAAGCCACTATTACCTCTTCACTAAGATTCACTAAATCATCTACAGGCGAACTTGAAAAGCCAGAATCATTCTCTTCTCCAGAGGCACGTGCGACCGGCATATCTGAACACATCACTCGACTTAAAATATCATCTTCATTGACTTTTCGCAACGATTTGAGGATATCAGCTGAATCTTGAAGATCCGAAATTTCTTCTGTAGCATCTGCTTCTTGTTTGATCATCCTACGTGAAGTATATATGAAAATATTTCAATATTTCTAACTACTACTCTCAATGGCCTACTCTTTCCTTCGAACTGCAATGCAAAGCATGTGCTTTACTTGTAACACGAAGCTTTAGTCACACCATACTCCTCCGCAGAAGTGAATTTTCCGTCATTTGGAGGACTGGGCACTAAAATTGGATCACTGATGATATCGCCACCTATTGACGTCAATGATTTCAACAGAAGAATGTCGGAACTTGTCTCGATTGTTTCGTTCTCTTTTCTAAATCATTTCGTGTTCTTGTCCAGAAGATACAAAGGACTGGTATGGTGGAAAAGAACTGTATTAAGGTTCGTCTGTAAAGCACGCTGTTTGATCGCGTATTCATAAAATTTGAGAAAATTAAAATCTAAAAATTGCGAATCTTGCCCATCTTGCGCATCGTAACAGTCACGATCACTTGATGAAAGGGAATCAACATAGCTTTATCGACTAGCCGCTACAAAATAAACTAAACAAAACGCCCATTGTTTCTTTTGCTACACAATGAAACGGATCGTGTCAAAGTTCCCGAACACAATATTTCTGAATGGCGCAAACCAGCTTTTTAACTGTGTTGATTCACTTTAATTTCGGAACAGACGGCACACAAGCACTAGGCTAGAGTGAAAGGGGTAAGGTCATATTCCCAACGAAAAAGAAGGACTTTCAGTATGCTTTACTTTGACATAAAATACCGAAATGATTCTTTTCATCTTACTTGACTTTGTCGCCATGATCAGATGATCAGAAGAGGAGAATACAAAGTCCTGTGGACGGTGGAACGTGGTTTCATGCAATTTTGAAAATCAAAGTTTTGACACGGGAATGCATGGTGATAAGAATCAAAGAAGACAAGGTAAGCAGAAAATACAAATTTTGCAAAGTTTTAAGTTTTCTGTTCTCTCTACGACTAAAGAAGTAAATTTACAAGGTTACTCTATCTTATCTTGTTAGTTTTGTTTTCAAATTCATTATGATATGAACACATACAATATGACCATGGGGATTTCCTCCAAGTGCAAAAGTTGCTATTACCACCCACTGCTTAGAAAATACAAATTTCTGAATACAGTAAACACCCGTGGTGTATAAGAACCATAAGCGTACGGGGCGGGGGGGGGGCCGGGGGGGCGGCAGCCCCCCCAATGTTGGAAAAATCGTCGAAAATCAGCCCCAATCGGGCAAAAATCTGCCCTTAGTCGGGCAAAAGTGTTGGTAAACAATGGACTTTGTGTCGGGCTGCCCCCCTAGATTTTTTCTTCCCGTACGCTTATGATAAGAACCTTCAATTTTGTAAGTCTACCTCGATTCTTGCACAATGAATACAATGGATTGCTTCTTGTAAATTGGGGGTCTAATTTCACGATTTCTTCTTAACTAGTTCATTTTTATGCGCGGGTGTTAAATGCATGCTCTTGATCCTGTTTTACAAAATGGACGGTTTAAATGTGCTTTCCGCATGTGAAATTAGTTCGATTCACTTGATAACATAAATGATGCATTGGTTTATTCTATTTTATCTCGGGTCGGGTTTGCACGATCTTGGCAGGTCTTTGCCAACATAATTTGCATTTGACAACGACATACCGCAAAACCAACTGAATAGCTGACATCTCAGAATAGTCAGTATATGATTCAATTCTACTTTCTTTTAGCCTACTGAAGCACTTTTAGCCAACCTATTCGTTAACAATTGCTGTTATGCTGATTTCAGAGTTATCTCCTTGCGCAAAGACCTGCCATCCCAGCCCTTGTTTCCCTGTGCTCTCTGATTTTAATGATGCCTCTTTGGACAACGGAGACCTACAACTGGTAGAATAATTCACTGAAAACTTGACCCTTTCTAGGCCCTTCACCAAAACAACTTGAGGCGGCAATTAGCTTGCAAGATTCAACGAATCCCATTGTGATTCGAGCTTCAATCGACAGCATAAGGGTTTTCTTCGTTAACTGTGTGCTAAAAGGAGTTTTGCTGCATCTCTTTTCTGCGAGGTGATAGTAAAAAATGGGCCTAAGCAGAGTCATCTCTTTACCGGTATGTTATGAGTTCCTGTTGAGAACTGTTGAGCGAGGTTCGCCGAAGCAAGGTTGATGCAAGGGACTAGGCCCTGTTGACACTGCTCCGTTTTTGTACGAACACGGAGAGAAAACCTCCGTTTTTGTGAACGTGTTCACACTGATCCGCGCAAAAACAGCACAAAAACGGAGGTTTTCGAAAACGCTATCAAAAATGGATATCCACAAAAGCGGACGTTTTTGAAAACGAACTTGATCAATGTGAACGCACAAAAACGGAGGTGTTTGAAAGCGCTCCAATATCTAACAATGAGTTTCACAAAACCGGAACAAAGTGAACGCACAAAACGAATATCTTTGGCTCCGTATTTGTAATCATGTGGATCAATGTGAACGGGCAAAAACGGATGTTTTTCCCTCTGTTATTGTACAAAAATGGAGCAATGTGAACGGGTAGCTTCGATGCATTAAAAACGGACCATAACAAAAACGGGGCAATGTGAACGGGGCCGCACAGTAGAGGCCTTGCACATTAACATGACACGAATTCTCTACATTATGATAAGAATTCTTGAGCCATATGAAAGACTGTAAACTATTCTAATCAAGAATTCATAGGCAAGAAACCCATATTAATGTGTGCGAGGCCTGTACTTGTGTCACTAAAAACAACGACCTAACTAACATATCTTGGTATACCGATCACAAAAGATCATGCAGCCAGTACGAATATCAACATGAATACTGGTGCCAGGAGTCTTCGCGATTTCCACCAATATTTCACACTTTTCTCTTTGAGTACCATTCGTCCACATTATCTAATTGACTCTCAGCACCAAATTTTCCTCTTGATGTGTTGGCCCATTCTTTTTTGTACCTCTCTGATGGGTCTGATGCAGTTGGGGGTGGAGGCGTTCCCTTCTGTTGTAGGTCTTCCATGTGATGCCGCATTATTCTTTCCCTGTCTTCTGGAACAGGATCAAGCATCAAGTACCGTTGGTCTTTCTATAAATCAAATAAAATCGAAATTTAAATCAGCACATTAACTATTCATTGTAAAATTATTGCGTAAAATAATATTTAAACAAATTTGGACAAATTTCATGAAATCATCATTAAATTTCTAAATCTTAAACCAGAAAAGCTACAGATTTCTGCCTTTCGCCATATTGTAGAACTTCGTAAACTATGGTTTTCTTGAAGGTTATATCATTTTTCCTCAATTGGTTTAGGATTTACGATGATTTAAATTTTTTCAAAACTTTCCATGAATTTTTTCAAAAATATTTAAATTGCCATCATTTTGAAAAAATGAAGATATCAACAAATTTCCATGGCAGATTTATAGCAAAGTACCAAAAGTTCCTTTCAAGCCATTCAATTGAAAAAAATGTAATAGAATTTTACATCCACCTTTCTAAAGATTTGAAATATTTGAGCCTTATTATGGCTACACCAAGGTATTCCAATAGCAGGAAATACATCTTGAGTTATTCAGTGCAAAATTAAAACAAAAAACAAGAACGAGATCAAACAATTTACCTTTAATACTTCTGTTATACTTTTAAGATGAGCTGGGTTGTTTTCGGCCTTCTTCTTTGTCCTGCAATAAAGACGCATATGTAAATACCTTAAACAAAATTAAAACACTACTCATCAACGAAAGTTTTTCTCTCCAGAAGAACATCGACAATTTGATATCTTTTGCACGAAAGGAAACTCTCCCCTGTTTTGTATTCAGCACCCCATCAAATACAAGCAATGAGGTCAGTTATCAAATCACTCTGACTCTGTCTCAAAATTTCGGTCGAAACAGTGATTTTGAAGTTCTTTGATGGGCAGTATTAAACAGACATTTACCTATTTTTCGAAAATGAAAGCATCGTTTTGAAGATAAATCTTTGTACTTTACAGAGGAAACAACCAAACATTGATATCTTTTACGATTGCTTGGACATAAGTGGATTTTTAACGAGTCTTTTTTGGTGGCTTGGGTGAAGCCTCCAAACAAACTGGAGAAAAGAATGCAGAACAATGGGCACGTACGTGCGGTGTTTACAGATTTGTTTACAGTTTGGCGACGGAGCCCCTTTAATTGAGGCAACTAAAAGTAACAAATAAAAAGCGGTAGTACCCCGGTAGTATAGTATTAAGTTTTGAAATAAAGAAACCAACGAACTTACTTGTGGGTGATAAGCTTTGTTTCCATGAGTAGAACTCGGAAATTTTCTTTCGCTGTTTTGTACTTTTCTCTCATATACTCGTTGAAAACTTGTTCTCGTTGCTAAAACCAAATGAAATGAATGTTAATGATCTTCCCTTCGTAAACGTAAGACTTCGACTTTTTCATAACAGTTCACAGATGCTAAAACTAACGAGAGGAGAGGGCCACAAACGCAATGGAGAATACAACGTGCTGATGAAATTTAAGTATGACGGCAGACCCCGGGGGGGGGGGGGTACTTAGTATATTTGTCCGACGGGGATGTGCCGTTTTTAAGGGTATCGTTTTCACCAATTTTTTCTAGCCCAGGGTATCAAAATGAGGCAATTTTTCTAGAGCAGGTTGTCAAAACATGTCAGAGGAGGATATTCGGCTAGCTCGGGTCTGTTTTCGGTCAAATTTCATGTTTTTGAGTATACTTTTCACCAATTTTTTCTAGAACAGGTTATCATTTTGAGCGAAAAATTCTGGAGCAGGGTAAAAAAAATTTTTTTCGTGGGCACACCCCCGTACAAATTTAAGTCAAGTACCCCCCCCCCCGGGCGGCAGACTTCCATCATCAAATTGTCAATCAAAATTTTTCTGGTCTGTGACAAACAGTAAGGCACCGCATTTAAGAAACTACCTGAAAGGAACTCTTTTGAGGCTCATACCTAAAATGAAGTTTCTTGTACTTTTATCAACACTAAGTCCAGGTCTAACGGTCTGGGGAGTATTCCACTTCATCGAGGGCTCATAAGAAATTGCTTCAAAGATGTCGTAGATTTAACTGCTTTTTACTTAAATTTAAATTGATGTACTCTTGAAAATCATTGATAATACACACATGGCTAATATATCTATACATAACCCAATTCTGTGGTAACATATTTTCCAGGATGTTCAAGAAAGTAAATTACTTTCAGCCTAAAATAATGAAAACTATCATAGATATAAGAAACCTTTTAGGATAAGGTGAGAAAAACTTAAATGCGGGGCCTTACTGTGTATGAAGTTTTTACCACATCTACAACGTTTTATGCCTCTCACAAAATACCTATACCGTTCTTTCTGAAGTATTTTAGCTATTTTAGGTAGTATTTTAACGCATATGAATATACGTGCGAGTGCGATGCTCGCTACGTAGGTATGGCATCCCAAAGACTTGTTGACAGGATGAGACAACATGTGCCCCTAGCAATAAGAAAAGGTACTGACAGGTGCAACGGTCGGTGTCAACCAGAAAGAAAATGTAAAGCTGGTCCGGCTAAACAAGAAACTGATTCTGCCATTGGTACTTATTATTTACTGAGCAGTAACGAGTGTGGTAACAACTATTTTAGCATAGGTTCCAAATCTTTAAAAAGGCCGGTGTAAAATTGAGTGACCCATTTCTTTGAACTGAATGACTTCAAAGAAACTTTAGCTATTTCTCTAAAATTCTACCGTTGGACTTTTCTGAAATCTTTTATAGTTTCAGAATTAGAGTGTTTTTCTTCCTTTTCAAGAATTCAATAAAAATTTTCAAAAAAAACTTAAAACCATCGTAATTTTTAAACCGTTTGACGCAACATGAAGTAATTTCGAAGAGAACTATAGTTTATGGATGCCTACAATATGGTATCAAGCAAAAGTCTGTCACTCATCTGGTTTATGATTTAGAAATTTGATGACGTCACATCCTAAAATGAGCTGAAATGTAAAATATGCGGTAATTTCGAAAAATGTTCAAAATTTCTTGAAAGTCCAACGGTAGAATTATAGAAAAGTATCTTAAGTTTCTTTCAAGCCATTCAATCAGAAGAAATAGATCATTGAATTTTACACCCACCTTTTTACGCTGAGTTTAAGATTTGGAACCTATGCTAACTATTTTAGCTTACCTCACTAGAAGGAAATATATCATATCTATAATCTTGTCTCATGATTTTCTTTACTTCTTTCCATTGTGCATCGAGTGGAAGCTGAAATATTAAGATTCTCGCTTTATATCATTCAGATTGTACGTTCAAAACATTTATGAAGGCACAGCTAACTCTTGATAATTCAACAAAAGCAATTCAACAAAAGAGCCTGGATCGAGCGTTATTTTTATACATTTTTATACGCGAGGTTCGATCGAGTGGCGTTAGAGCTTCTATCACTGTTGTGCACATTCGAAAATTCTACAAAATGTAGCAAAATGTAGCCTACGCGCAGACCCATTATCCCAAAGGAGGAAAGGGTCTACGAAACAAAGAGCAAAAGCTTGCTACTGAGGTTTCTAGATTTCTGGAAACTTGATTTATGCAGCCTTTGTTTCAACCATAGAAATATTTTTATTTCTATGGTTTCAACGCGTTTCACAAATCATTTGAAAAGGGGGATTAGAAGGATTAATTGGGCGGCCGTAGCAAGCCTTTGCTTTTTGTTTCGTAGACCCTTTCCTCCTTTGGGATAATGGGTCTACGCGTAGGCTAAGCAAAATGTTGTTCGATTCTGATTCTTTTCAGAATAGCTAAAAGGTCTATAGGCTGATTTTTGATAATTTTCTAAAGAACTGACTGAAAATTGCATGTCTGTCGACTTTGCATGTAATATGTCCTTGAAAATGAAATTGTTAGTGATTTATACTGTTATGACGTTATAAAAGTCATTTGGTGGTTGATAACAAAGGCAAAGAGTGCCTAGGATAAAGATTATCTGTTCTGTCAGCCAGGATGTTCTTCGCCAGGTGCTGTACCAGTTTACTACCCTGAAAACTCATTTTGGGTGATAAGCTTTGTTTCCATGAGTAGAACTCGGAAAGTTTCCTTCGCTGTTTTGTACTTTTCTCTCATGTACTCGTTGAAAACTTGTTCTCGTTTTCAAAGACAGAAAATAGTTCTCTTCTCTTACCTCATTTTCATCTAACATCTTAACAAACTGCTTTCTTCTTTTTCTATTCAAATCATCAATATGTTCTGTAAAATATTTCTCTTTTTCTGGTTTTGCAAGAACATCAAGAGCTTCCCAGCGAGGATCTTTTCTTAGAAATCGACGAGTTTCTTTCCATGTTACCTCTGGATCTCGAACCTGAAAAATATACAACAAATTGAGACATAAGAACAACATAAACTTTCAATCCTGGACATAACATGTTGAGAAAAACTGCACCCCCTCCCCCCCGCTCAATATTGGCTACTATGAGCTACAGTTTGCTGCATTGCTCCAAAAAAATCCAACATTGAATGGGGGAGGAGGGCTGATAGCGGGACATGATTTCTAACTATCACAAATCATTTGCACTCCGTGAAAATGGTTATTTTTCTCAACAATTTTTCCAGGATTGTTGATGCGATCATTAGGTTCATTGATTGTTTTCTGACAACATTTCTTCTGTGATACAAAATTTGTGCAATTGCAAAAAACTTTCACGAGACAAAGGCTGAGAAAGCTGCTGCTAGAACTGAGAAAAATTGCAATAAAGACGCAAACATTCGGTCTATAGATGTGTTGTTTGCTGAAACACATGGTCTTAGGAGATTCAAACAGAACTCTGACGACTTTTTCCCGAGAGTTGATTTGAAACGTTGTTATATAGGAGGTGTTGTGGTGCAGTGGTGTAATCCTTTGACTTTACAGCCAGAACAGTCAGGCGGACAGGGTTCGATACCCGGTAGAGCCCTACCACTTGAGCGTCATGACAAGGGGTCGCGGACTCGATTAGGTCTTCTCTACTTATGCGATCCCAGCGCTTGGCACCAAAAACACAACTTCACCTTCACCTTCATACACCCTAATAACACTTTCAGTACAGTTAAAGCCCGCATTTCAGAACTTACATTTTATAAACCAAGTCGTACAGGTTCTTATGTAATGGATAGCATTCATGAAACCAGGCAGTGGGTTCTTAAATTAGATGCTCCCAATGATGTTTCTCTGTTTTCTGTCTTTAAAATGCGTTTGTTTAAAATAAATCAAAGGACCCTTGGGAATCTCACAAGAAGAATTCTCTTACCATATCTGTTTTTTTTATATCAAGTAAAATCTAAAACTAACTATGATACATTATTGGTCCCATCCACAGCGGGAAAAGACACGGGGTCACGTAATTCCCACTGCAGATGGGACAATATCTGTAAGATATCTTACCATATCTGTAAGTAAAGCCAATAAATTCTCAACCGCTTTTTCATGCAAATGAACACCTCTTTCTTTCCTTCGATCTTTTTCAATTTCTTCCTTTGTTGCTCTTACTTCAGCCTCTCTTTGCTTAATGCTAGCCTCCATTCTATCCTGTTTGTTAGTCTCTTTCTTCTTTTCATCATCGTTTCGAATTTCTCGCAACTGCTCCTTTATCTCGTCCGTTTCTTGTATCTCAACCTTAGAGAGAAAATTCTTTTATCGGGTGAACCAGAAAAAAGTTCCCACTTTTGAAAATTCATAGCATCAAGAGTACTGCATGGATTGGAATGAATCAATATTTGCTTGACAGCCAAAAGATCGAAGTATTTTTGTGATTTTTCTCGCCTTCTTACGAGCACTGGACAAATTAGTAAATTCAAATTTAGAACAATTTGGTGGTTGCAAAATGACTGAAAAAGGCCTAAAATACTTAATCAAATCATAAAAGACTCCTCGCTCAGAACAACAGAGAAAATGAAATTTCTCATGGGTGAGAGATATCGTCTGCCCATTTATTGCCATGGGATTGAAAGTCTGAAGTATCTGTTTGAGAATCTATGTCTCATTACTCTTGAGAGAGGTGAAACGCCCGTGTGTATTGTTCTGTGTGAGGAGAGTCCTAACGATTTGATCAAGTGTTTTAGGCCCTTTTTCAGTCATTTCACAGGCATGAAATTTTTGTAAAATTGAATTTACCTATATCTGCAGTGATCGTATGAAGACGAGAAAAATCACAAAAATACTTTGATCTTTTGGCTTTTAACTAGAATTTGAATCATTCAAATCCATGAAGTACTTGTGGTGCTACGAATTTTCAAAAGTGGGAACTTTTTTCTGGCTCACCCGGTATACTACTTCATTATGGAATCATGCTATATCAGGAGATAAGGTACTGATTTGATTCGTGGTTTGCAGGAAACGAACGATGAGTGTGCGACCAAACGTGTTTTTATTTACTCAACGTTGCTCATTACAGCAGCTTTTAACTCATTTTCTCTTTTTTTTGGGTTTCAGATTAGTTTGTTGTTCTCATGCAGGATTATTTACAGGTAAATTTGGTCATTATTCATTTACTGGAGTTAACAGTCTTCTTTCAACAGATTACAGTGTCTAATGCTGGGTTTATGTGGGTTCAATATGATGCGAATTGAAATAAGCATGACATTTCGAGCATAGCCCGTTATCAAACCCGTTATCATAGCCCGTTGTTGGCTTGATAACGGGCTATGCTCGAAACGTCGTGCTTATTTAAATTCGCATCAAAGTGCTTATATTTTACTTTATTTACTTGTTATTTACAGGTAAATTTGGTCATTATTCATTTACTGGAGTTAACAGTCTTCTTTCCACAGATTACAATGCCTAATGTTGCGTTTATGTGGGTTCAATATGATGCGTCCGCTATTCAAAGCAATGTTCAGAGTAAGACCTTAATTTGAGAGGATTTTATTAACAAATACACGAAAATCATCAATATCATGCCATCGAGAATCAAACTTTGCACGAAGCAAGGGTCGCCGACAACAAAAATCGCGAAAGTCAACAAGAATATCTTATCACGGAAGACCATGGGCAATAATGCACCGTTGATGTGGCCTATGTTGTGATCAAACTTGTATTCTTATTCACTGTGTGTTGTTTCTCTTCCAGGGGATGTTTCTCTTCCACGGGATTGCGAGTAAAGCTTGATAATGTTGCTATTCCTTCGATCTTCTCTCGTCACAACAAAGAGGATCGAATGCCGCCATTATTCAAATTACAGTTGAAACCGTTAGAGCTCCTACGCAGCGATACGTCTCATTTTCAACTTCTCTTTACGTATCGCAGCGTAGGAGCTCGAACGGTTTCAACTGTAATTTGAATAATGGCGGCATTCGATCCTTTTTGTTGTGACGAGAGAAGAACGAAGGAATAGCAACATTATCAAGCTTTACTCGCAATCCCGTGGAAGAGAAACAACAAAAAATGAGTACATACAATTTTGATCATAATATTGGCCATATCAAAGGTGCATTATTGCCCATGGGAAGACAGGTAAATAATCTTGCAAGGGAGTGAACAATTGACCATCCTTGACAGCTAAAATTACTTACAGCTCTAGCTTACAGAAATATCAATCAATGAGTTGTCAATGAACAGTGCTAAACAATGTAAGAGTTGATAGTTTTGAAGGAAAAGTAAGAGGATCCTTTGGAGAAAGAGGACTTACTATTTTGTTGTCCACGTATTCTTTGAATAAATCCTGTCTCCAATGTTTACTTTCAACAGCTTCATAACGAGGGTCACTGCTGATCGAGGCTTTCACTTTCCTCCATTCTGATTTCTTGTCTAGGCCTTGCAGCTCTCCAAGCAAATCGAAGAAATCCTTTCGAATCTATGAGATAAAGAGGAAACAGATGGCGAATTAGAGAATGTAGTGGTAACATTTAATACCTTACCTCTAATTTGAATACTCACAGAGAGATATCTAAACCTCGTTTGCTTGCTGAAGGGAAAATGGGAAAATCAGAATTAGATTTTTAAACGATATGAGGCCGGAGGGGCTTATAATGAAAATGAAACTACTCATAACACGATATAAACTTAACTCTAATTAATATGATAGGTTATTAAACCTTATCATGGTACGTTTAAAAAAGCATAAACAATATATGCAAATATTCGTAAATATATCCGTTGATATAAACTGGCTAAAAATAAAACCATTAACTTACAGTTAAAACACAACACAGCAAACAACTATGACGAGAAGTAATGACTTCTGTCATAAAGGCTTCATTAAAGGACTGTGACGAGAAGTAATGACTTCTGTCATAAAGGCTTCATTAAAGGACTTGCTTCTGTTCGGGGACTCACAGTATAATGTCATTATCAATCGAATAATCCTGGAAGCAACAACTTCTTTTATCAAAAATATGAAAAGATTTTCAAATTAAATTTAAGCATAAAACAGCAGCAATATTTTCGTTTTATTTGTGGTATTTGTAGCGGGTGTCTTGTAAAGAAGTACTCCCATTTGTATCATGAATAGCAGATCTGATATATTACATAATCCTCGCGGCATCTTTAGGTGTCTCATCTATCTGTGCTCGTTTGAGAGTCAAGCAACTGCCATAAGGTCGAGGGAGTTCTTCTTTCTGAGACGCCTGTGCTGTTCTTGTTTTTTTTATTTGATGTAGATTTTACCATTGATGTAAGTGGCTGCCGTAGTTGGAACTCGATGACATCATGTCCTTTCCAGCTATGGCAGCCACAGAATATTTATATTTCGTTGTAGTTAGTTGTTTTTATTTGTGATAAAAAAAAGGACTGCAAAGTCTGTATGGTTAATATAAAAACTATTCCATTTCTAACAAAGATTGAACAAAAAGAAAGAACTGTTGCATACCTACATGGTTAACGGCGAAATATATTTACGCGAATGCCATTTTATTCTTACCGAGCTCCACAGCCTCGTACGTTACACGAGAGCACTATCATTTACAGAAGTGCTGGGTAAGTTTCTCTTTTACTCTTTTTGTTCACAAATACGTTTACAAATTTCCGAGACTGCATAGGTAGTAAGCCTGTCATTTTTTTTCATTTTCATTTTCAATTTTTTAGGCATGGTAGCCCCTCAGTTAGAGAAAAACTGATTTACAGGGGGCCATGCAATAAAAATACTAAAACTAAACTAAGATTATAATCTGATTAAAATAATATCAATAAAAGTAAAATTAAAAGAGTTCATTGCATAAAGCATCTCAACTTATGCTTTGTGGGATTTCATCAACCCTTCCCGGAATTTCTTTAGAGTAGGTGCTCCTTTTAATTCATCATTCAACCCATTCCAGGGACTGGCCCCTCTGAATGAAAAACATCTCTGAGCAGCTGATGTTCTTAACATTGGAGTCCTAAGGTTTATATTAGAATTCCTCAGTACGCGAGAGGTTGTTTCGTTCACTCTATTGACTGTCAGGAAGTGGAAATGAGCTGAGGTGGAAATCTCATTATTATGTAGAAAAATTAACACAGACCCATTTTATTACTCAAGCTACGTAAAACTGAATCAGAATTTACCTTGTTTTGCTGCAAATTGCTCTTAAACTCAACATTAGACAATTCAGTCGATAAATCTGTGTAATATGGTGTAATAAATTATTGAATGATAATCTTTGATTAAATGCATCATCAAAAACACACAAATCAACTAAACTGATACCAAAGCAAAGGGATTCATATACTCTGCTGACAAACATATCAAACAGATCGGGTGGTCAAGTACTGCAATTGGTTTAAAAAATGCAACTATTTTCATTCTGAGCATTGCAATCTTCGAGAAAGCCCTCGTCAAAGTCTGGGAGACATGAATTGTGATTTGGAGCCAATGTTAATTGTTTCTTTAAAGGCACGTCATCATTTCTAATAAACGCACAACGCAAAGCAAGTTTAATAGACTAAAATATCTAAAGTTACGAATAAATATTGTAAATCTCTCTTCGACGTGCCTGTTATGCTGACAAACAAATTAACGACCAAACATCCACACCAACATCACAAACCAAACTATATTTTGTATTGTCAGCGTTGCTGTGTTTTACTAAAGCCATGTAATAGGCCTACAAAGTCGAATAGGAGATTGTCACTGTCATTTTTGGAGAAGTGCAAAGTTGAGTTTGAACATATTACACAAATTCAGCGAGCGTTGCTTAGACCCACTTCACGTCAAGTGACCATACATTTTGGGAATTTGTCTCCTTATCTGTTGATACAGCTACCTGCATCACATTTCATTGTAAGAACTTCTTAATTTGTGATCTTAACTAAACGGAAAACTTATTCAAGAGGAAGCAGAGGTGGAAGAAGTGTGTGGAGCCGCGAAGCAGCTTTGCAGGAGGCTTGTTGGTCTGGAAGGAAGAAAAGGGGAGGGAGGAGATAAAGCGGAATGAAGAAAGGAAAAGGAAGGAAACGATGGAGGGAGGGAGGAAAGAAGAAATGAAAGGAAAGAAACAAAAAGGAGAAATGGAAAAAATGAGGATGGAAAGAAGTCAGGATGACAAAGAAAACAAAGATTGAAATTTTTCAGAGGACAGGAAGGAACAAAGGAAAGAATAAAAGTTTGAATTATGAATTAATTAACTGAATCAAATCAATGTTTGAATTATGCTCTCTTCATTTACAGTTGTGTGATCCAAGGAAATTTTTAAGAGTAATTCCAGTTCCTGGTGGATTATCAACTACACTGTACACAACTTTAGCAATTTAACTGAAATCTGGGACTACAGAAAATTGATAAAACGATGGCAGGAAGAATTCTAGTTTGATGTTCCTTCGCAGGAAGGAAAATACTTTTCCACCATTGGAGGAAAGCCACGTGATCTGAAGTAGGTATAAACAACGCTAGCTGAATTTATTTATTGCTTCTTTTGTTGACGAAAAATGTTGTTTCAATTTCAATAAAACTTGCTAGAAATGGCAACGTAGAACGTCGAGAAACTAACATTTCAGCCCCTTTTTTCCATATTTAAACTGAATGCCATAAAATACACAATAACTCGCTGATGATGCAAAACATAGTTTAGATTTATCTCCCACACACAGCACTTTCTCTAGGCACGTCCTTTCATATATTTGGGTTAAATAACTTACTTTCTCCTCTCGGGCCTTGTTCCTCTCTTTTTGGTGTTTTCGATACTGGATCATAAATTCATTATAAATTCCTTCTTTTTCTCTTGCTTTGTCGATGAATTTGAATCTTGGATCTTTGCTAGCTTTTGATGAAAATTCGGTGTATGACATTCTAGAAATAAAGCGAATGTGATAAATAAAATTGAAAAGAACTCCGTTATAAGTCACTCAACCACAACCACCATGTTGCATGTCCCATTTTATTTCATTCGTTTGTTTTTCTTTGGCTAAGTCATGTAGTTTAACGTCAAACTTAAATTAGATGCCACACAATATTTGCGATAATGCCTAAATTACCCATCCAAAACACTTAAGTCAACTAGATCACAGATACTTCTCGTGGCAAGTAATTTGAGACAGACTACAGTAGTTTTTAGCTCCATGTCTAAATGGCCTCGGGGTAGGCACAGCCTTTTGCTCCTCGGGGTATCGTTCCAGTAGTATTGTATAGTAATTTGTAGGTAGTGTCAGTAGACATGATCTGCAACAGAAGCAATGTTGATACAGAACCTGCCTAAATCATTGAACGTGGACCATTTGTTTTGATAAATGACAAGATGAGAACTTTCACAATGATTCTTTGGGGTGCTTACATGACTTAGACCGGCTGCAGGACAATTGAAACGAATAAACATAGGTTCCAAATGTTTAACTCGGCGTAAAAAGGTGGATGTAAAATTCAATGACCTATTTCCTCTGATTGAATGGCTTGAAAGAAACTTTGGATACTTATCTATAATTCTACCATTGGATTTTCCAGAAATCTTGAACATTTCTGGAAATTACGGTGTATCTTGCATTTCAACTCATTTGAGGATGTGACGTCATCAAATTTCTAAATCATAAACCAGATGAGTGACAGACTTTTGCTTGATACCATATTGTAGGCATTCATAAACTATGGTTTTCTTCGAAAATATTTCATGTTACGTCAAACAGTTTAGAAATTACGATGGTTTTAAGTTTTTTTGAAAATTTTTCTTGAATTCTTGAAAAAGAAGAAAAACACTCTAATTCTTAAAATATCGAAGATTTCAGAAAATTCCAACGGTAGAATTATAGAGAATTAGCGAAAGTTTCTTTGAAGTCATTCAGTTCAAAGAAATAGGTCACTCAATTTTACACCGGACTTTTTAAAGATCTGGAACCTATGCTGGACGAATAGACTAGGTGAAAAAACGTGAGTTAATAAAAGCACATATTTGACGTTGCTCAATGGTTTTGCGAATGGAATGTTTATTGACACTGTCTTTGTAAAATCGCGCCTTATTGATTTTTTCAGTGGAGTAAACATCATTTAAGAAACCTTCACAAATAATGTCACGAAAATCTTGACATAATTTCTTCAGTTGAAAGACATGAAGATGGCTCGCAGTAAAATGGAGTGTAAGTAAACATGGTCATTCCAATAAAATTGAATTTTTCATGCCATTTCATATTTTCAAGGTAACCATGTATAATCAGCTGCCTAGTAAAAGATGCACCAAGCTTCAAACAACATAGGGCTCAAGTCTTTAAAAAGGTCGGTGTAAAATTCTATTACAGTTTTCTTTAAAATAAATGGCTTGGAAGGAACTTAGGGTTTTTGCTGTAAATCTGCCTTGGACATTTATTGATATCTTCAATTTTCAAACTATCTAAAACCGTAAACAACCAACCTTTCACTGGTAACTATTTCTTCCATCAATTTTTTGAATTCTTCTTTCTTCTCCTTCTGTTTCAATTTTCTTTCTTTCCTTTCTTCATCAGCCCTTGATCTTATGTATTTTTCAAAACATTGCTTCCTCTCTTTCATTGTTAGTAAAAGATAACGTGAATCAAATACGATCTTATGAAGTTCTTTCTCCCACGTCGAAAATGCTGAAACCTAGAATGAAATCACAAATACTACTTTCAAAGGTGTTGCTCTTAAAGCTACAACAACTCTGCCGTTGTATGCAGAGCAAGGAAAACATTTTCACTTCATGAGCTTATGATTCATGATTGATGAATTTTGCTAAATATGAATAGTGTTGTACCAAATTTTATCATAAGATTAAGGACTTCAATAAAGTATAACAATAAAGCATTGTAAGGAAGTATCGTCTGGATCTAACTTTGTTCGTAAAACTTTTCAGGACACTACAGGCTTCTTCCAAGAAAAATTGTCACGCATAAATGTTTTGCAAGAAATGGGGGATGAAAACCTAAATCAAGACAGTTTTTTGTGAAGAACTAATAGGATATGGATAAAGCTTGTTGTCTGATGTTGTAAGTTATGTAAATATCACACGTCTGCAGGGGAACATTGAATGTTTGAAATGCATATCCTCTTCTGTGAAGGAAAGTATATATATACAAGACACGCTTGAGACCGATAATAGTTAACAAAAGTGATTATGTACAATTTATCTCAAAAACCAAGACTCTTTTATAAAAGAATAGGAAAACCCTTTCTAAACTTACCCCTTTTTCTAATAACATGGCACGAAATTCTGTCATCCGATCTTCAAGGCTCATTGTTAACTTCTTTACTTCTGCATCTCGTTCTTTTTTCAGTTCTTCATTTTCAACTTCACCTTCTTCATCTTCCTCCTTCGCATCCTTCGTTGTTGCTGATTTATCCTCGTCTTGTTCTTCAACCCTGTACCAAGACATGACAGACAATTACTGTTTTGATCAATTTTCAGTAACAAGTAAAGATAAACAAGTAAATAAAGTAAAATATAAGCGCTTTGTTGCGAATTGAAATAAGCACAAAGATGCCGTAGAAGCTTGTTCAATATCGGGGACTCCAGAGGGGGACTCCTGAGGCTTAAAGGACGAGTCCGGGGTTTCTACAATTAATGTCAAAAAGCAACCTTACCAACTGCCAAACACCAATTGTGAGTTCTTTCCAAGTTTTGAGATCTCTTTCTGTTGTAGACTGGTACAACATTTTTGCAAGTTAGGCCCACTGTTGTCGCCATTTTGTAAGAGCTATCCTCGGCTAGCCTCGGTTTGGAGGATCGATTGTGACGTCGGAAAGTACTTGAAAGTTTTGCGGGAAAACAGCCTCGTTCAGATAGAAGGCGAAGTGAGAGAACTGACGTCATAAATAATGACGTCATTTCGCAGATTGAAATACGCAATTTCGCAGAGAAAAGAGAGAGGTTGGAAAAAAGTACTATACGCCATTCACAACATTGTAATCTTTCATTTTATCAACAATTATTCCAACCCCGGACTTGTCCTTCAAAACCGAGAGGAGCTTGACGAATAGGGGGCTTATTTAAAAAGTCAATGACAAGGCTATAAATGATAGCTTTTTAAAGGGTTTGTTCAAGGTTAAAGCTTGCATTTGCAAAGAGCTAAACAATTTCAAAATAACCTATTGAAATCCACACCTGCTGTGAACAAGTGACAGCCACAGAAGCAATGCTGTGTCTGAGTGTTTTCTTTGTTCTATTTATAGAGAAGCCTATATACCATTGCACACTTCCATTAAAGGTGGTGTGAAGCGAAAATTTTTATTGATGCAAATGAATAGCGCAGTTGATTGATAAAGAATGTCGTTTAAATTTTTTTGATAACTTGTTTTATTTTAGAGTTATCCACTGTTTTGTACGATTTGCTGATGACGTCATTTTGTTTGCAAAATGTAAAGAAAGTATACAAGGTTGGTCATGTTTCCAAAGAGAAATCTAATTAAAAAACTTTGTACAATCAACATGCCTTTCTAAACATCATATTAAGTCATGAGGCAATTTATATAACATCTATTCAGCTCAGCTGAAATATTTCTTACCACTGTAACCTTTCAAAAATCAGATACAGTTATATTTCCATATGTTATCCTAGTAATTTGCAAACAAAATGACGTCATGATCTGCAACTTAATATCAGTGGATAACTTGAAAACGAAATGAGGTATCAAAAAAATTTAAACGACATTCTTTATCATCCAACTGCGCTATTCATTTGCATCAATAAAAATTTTCGCTTCACACCACCTTTAAGCCATATACCTCCCATTTTCAAGAATCAAAATATAATTTTGGAAGTCAGCTACAAAAATGAATATTTAACTTGACTCAGCAAATAAATGGACAACCTTTGGGGACCTCTTGCATTGGCTACTAAAGTGGGGGGGCTTAACAAAGAAGGGGGCGTATTATAAATTTTTGTTTAAATGTGAAGGGCATATCAAAATGGGGCTTAATATAAAGGGAACTAAATGAGAATTTACTGTATTGGTATTATTTTGCGATCTCATAAGCTTGGTATGAACTGTTTCCATGGAATTTTTAAGAACGACGGTTAGAATAAAGTAGAAAAATCGCTTATGATGCCAATGGAGACAATCAAAAGAGCACTTGGTCCACTGGTCTTTTAGAGCAAGAGCAAGAGCAAGGATGTCTACTTACTTTGGTTTCTTTGCGGCTGGCTCTCCTTCCACTTTTTCAATTTGGTGTTGTTTTTTTGTATCTGCAATGATTACCAACAGGAGAAGTTAATAAACTAAATCAACACAATTTATTAAAGAACGAGGCAACACAAAGCTGACAATTTTAAAGCTGCATGACCTCTTTCAGTTGAAATTGCTTACTTTTGTTTATGATTGTGTAAATAAAATCGCTCCTTCTTATTTTCATTCTTTCTTTGCATTAGTTGAAACTGTTCATCAATATGGTACGCGGCAAGCTAGCAAGAATGATATTTTCGTTACTCAGAAAAACACCGTTCAATATGGTCTCAGGTCTGTGCGTTTCCTTGGAGCCAAGTGCTGGAATAACATTCCCATGGATATAAAAAGTTCACCATCTGCTCGTAGCTTTCGTCAAAAACTCAAATCCTTCTTCTTTGAAAATAATTACCAAGCTAAAGTCATCATTCACCCTGAAGTCTTGTTCTATTATGAAACTGAATAAACAGGTTGAACCAATTTGTCAAGTTCTTTAATCATTCTTAACACAGGCGGTGCTCTCTCCTTGATTAGCTTAGCTACTGAGAGAGCTTCTCCTTAAGAAATTCTCCTACATACAATTCCCGTAATTTGTATTCTTTAGTTAATTATTATTGTATTAGTGGTTAATTATCTTGGTTTAATTTTCTAATATTGTTGTATTTAGTGTATTTGTTTAGTAAACATGTTATTGTATGTAGTGGAATTCTAAAATTATATGAACTGAACTGAACTGAACTGAACAAAACAAAGGGGAGGCCAGTTACTTCAGGCTGCACAGGCACATCAATGGAAAACAATTCTTTTGTGCTGATTCATTTCAAGAAACTTGAAGCTCTATCAGCACATTTCATTTCTGTATAAAATGTTAATTGAGCAAGAAAGTTTTTAAATATTTAAAGGGTTTGTTTCATCCAGCATGCCTTGCATGTGCAGTCTCTTGGTTGTCCTTTGTTGTTGCCATTTTCATGAGGTCCTGTCATTTTCCTAAACTGCAATTGTAATTCTTTCAGACCACAAGAGGTTTTGAACATCACAATTTTTGGATGCTTAAAATTCAAGAACATATCAAAGTCCAAAAGTTTTGCGTTTAATATAGCTCAAGAAATGGCAATGACGGACACTGAGGGGGCTAAGGGGTAGGGTCACCCCTAATGTTGCCTAGAACAAAGATCTTTTGATTTCAAACAATAGAGATAAACAATGCCTTGCAACTGAAACATCAGCTTGGCTCCCAAAATTTGGCAAAATGTCTACCGCTGAGCAATGAGAAAGGAATGCTAACATCAAAGAGTAAAAATACCTTGGCCATAAACATACCTCCGCTTTCCTTTCCACTTGGTCCAGCATTGATTATTTCATCAACCCTAGGGTCATTTTCCATCTCAACGGGCTTTTCCCAAATTGATGTCTTGGAAGTTGGGTTGAAAAAGAAATATTTTGTATCTTCCGTCCAAACAAGATGCCAACCAGTGCCAGGAATGATGTAACTTGCTACAGGTTTTCCAGGCTTTGCAGTTTCCTCTGTTTTCTTATCTTCCGTTTTGGCAGGCTTCTGCGAAGCTGTTTTGGGATCTTGGACTGGCTTGAACCCTGCAAAAGAAGTAAACGTATTGGTCCATAAACATTGTGCTAAACTTTCTAAGGGATTATCATGCCACATAAAGAATACGGTACTTGATCTCTTAGTTTTTATTTTCGGAACTTTCAAGTTACGTCCATTACCTCAGCTTGTTGGTGGTAAACCCTCTAAAAATGGTCATGAAACAGATAGACCTTTTAGCTATTCTACAAAAGAGCCTGGATCAAGCATTCTTTTTATACATTTTATATGTGACATTCAATCGAGCGGCGTTAGAGCTTCTACCAATATTGTGCACATTCGAAAATTCTACAAAAATGTAGCAAAATGTTTTTCGATTCTGATTCTTTTCAGAATTTAGCTAAATTGTCTATTAGGAGCAGTTTTGTTCAAACATCTGAACACAAAATCAGCAAACATTCCATGTTCTGCATGTTGGCAAACGAGCGAAAACATGATGTTCTCTTTGAGGGTGTGCTCCAAAGAAACACAATCTTGGTAGCTCTTGGACCATAACGCTGCAAATACTGGTCCAATTTACTCAAACAAGGACTCCACCACTAAGTTGAAGCTTTGTAACGTAGCATCAAGAGTGATGACTTCTATCACATCTCTTCCACGGCAGCCAAATTTTAGGGACACCTGCACCATGCTTTAAAGGTTGAAACTGGTTAGGAAAATGGAAAGAATTGGACTAACTACCTGGTTTACTTTTTTGATTGCTTTTTGCATTTGGTTGATTGCTAGAAGAAGAAGAATCATCAGTTTCCATTTTAACACCGTCTATATCATCTTCAGTTGCTTTCTTATCTTCATTTTTGCTATCTGCTGCTTTCTGGGCCTCTGCATGAAAAATATAAAAAGTAAACTAAACACTCTCTCTCTAAGACACCTGTGGAAAATCCTATTGACAACACTGGACAAAGCATGATATTTGACTATGAAAAAATGATGTTGAGCATTTGACAACAGGGGTGGCACCAGGGGGGGGGGACTAGGGGGCTACAGACCCTCCTCGTTGGAAGCATCTAGCCCCCCCTCAGGGGAAATTTAGGGTTCTTGTCAGAGGAAATTTGGCAAATTGACATTTCAAAACTGCATTTCCTAACCAATTTAGCCCCCTGTTGGAAGCTCCAGCCCCTCTGTCGGAAGATTTCTGGTGCCACCCTTGTTTGACCATAAAGCATTCTACAAAGAGTTCTACAATGGAATCAAAAGTGATTCTGTAGAAATTTCATCATTAAATGAAGTGCATCTTGGTCAAATGCTGGCTCCATAATCATCTGTTGTAAAATTATTTTGCTGGTTCATTGCAGAGTTTTTTTTAAGGTAGAGAACTTCATATATTTGAATATAATGGCAACTTTTTCATTCGTTTAACCAGTGTTTGAAAAAAGTGCGGTTCCAGAAAAAAGTTTAAAAGGCCATTTCAAAGGTTCTGTTTTATTCAGCATGCCTTGCATCTGCCATATCTTGGTTGGCCTTTATTGTCATCATTTTCATGGCCCACGAGAATGGCGATAACAAAGGACAACCAAAAGATAGCAAGTGCAAGGCATGCATGGTGAAGAAACAGACCCTTTTAAGTTATTGAAACTTGGGGGAAACTGATGAACAATCAGACTTATGACCTTCAATCCTTTGTTTCCAATTGACACAGGAAGGGACTCAAGGACATAAGTCTATAAATATGACTCGGCCCTACAAAATTATGCTTCATCCAAAATCACTTTAACATCTGTTGTTTACTTTTATTATTTTTCTTTTGCAACCACCTGCTCTAAGGGGACCATTATGGAGATAAGGTCAACATGACCTTTTAATGCTATCCCTGCCACTACAATTAGGGGTGTTTTTAACGTATTATTTAATGAGCATGGTCATCGTATTTTATCGATTCTTTAGCTTTTTAAAACTTGTAAATTCTATTTATTTCTTGTAATTTGTTTTATTTTACCTGGCAAATTTTAACATACATACATACATCTTGAACAGTAACAAACAAAAAAGAAGATTCAAAGAATAAAAAACATGCGAAATAAGATTACCCTCTTCAGCCAGTAACTCTTTTGGTTTATCCCATGACGATTCCAATGTTTTTGAATTGTAAAAATAAACACGGCCATCAGGGAGGCGATGCTCTGTCCATTCACTTGTTGGCTTCTGGGGCTTCATGTCATTTGGCATGGGTAGTCCAGGAAAATGGGGAAGGGATACAGGAGGTATCATTAAACCTGGAGGAGGTTGGCCTGGAGGGAAACCAGGTGGATTCCTAGAAAGAATTAAATGATATCACAGACCAAAAACCAGCAGGTAGGAATACAAAAAGTAGCGTAAGTTTGAGCTTTATCATGATATTTGGTAGAATCATGAAAATTACCTAAAGTTCCTCTAAAGCGAAGGTGAAGGTGCATTTTTCAGCGCCAAGCGCTGGGATCGCAGAAATAGAGCAGACCTAATCGAGTTCGCGACCCCTTGTCATGATGCTCAAGTGGTGGGGTCCTACCGGGTATCGAACCCACTCCGCCTGACTGTTCTGGCTGCAAAGTCAGAGGATTACACCACTCCGCCACAACACCTTCATTTGAAAGAAAATGGGAAAAACTATTAACACAATTAATTTTCAAGATCTGAAGCAAGCCAACATATATATTTTCCATACTAAACTCTGAACAAGAAACTCAATTCTAAAATCACCAAAATTGAGAAAATGAAGTACAGGAAAACTATTTCTAAAACTGTTCATTTCATCTAGCCGTTTTATTTTGCATGAAAGAAACTCCAATACCTTTGTTGCACTTTATTACTCAAGTACTCTTTGAGTAACATCTTAACAGAAGTGCGGTTTCATAAAACTAGCTATGAAATGTTGAGGCAGACGCAGGAGAGATGCCATTGATTCATACAATGTGAATTTGAAGAACCTACTGTACTAAGTAAACACTATTAGGGCTCTGTCTCCAAATTTTTGTCAAAACGGTGAATTTGAAGTTTTTTATGTGCAATATCACACAGACGTTTAATTGTTTTTTCAAAAATGAAAGCATAATTTTGAAGATAAATTATTTTACTTTACAGAGGAAAAAACCAAGCATTCATATCTTTTACGATTGCTTGGATATAGTGGATTTTTAATGAGCCCTTTTTGGTGGTTTGGGTGAAGCCACCCAACAAACTGCAGAAAACAATGGAGAACAATGGACAAGTGTGGTGCTTATAGATTTGTTTCCATTTTGGTGACGGAGCCCCTTTAAGGAACAATCAGATAAAACTTTCAGTACTGGGTCAATTTCTTAGTCTCTTATAAAAACAACAATAATGTGCCTGTGCTTACCCTAACTGAGGAGGAAATCCATGTGGAGGCATACCAGGAGGACGGAAAAGTTGATTAGCCCCAGGTGGAATCATCATAGGTGGTGGGACACTTGGGAGTATTGGCATGCCTGGCACGTTTGTGTCGTTATCACGTGCACCATCTTGGAACTGACTTTTCCCTTTGTCTTCGGATTCATCATCGTTATCTTGTTGTTCTGATTTTTGATTTACAGCTGTATCATTCTCCAACATTCTTTCTCTGTCTGGATGAACCTAAATCAAGGACAGGAGAATTTTGATAGAAGACAAGAGGAATTATTTCTTGCAAAAACATTTGTTGCTTACAGGCTTCATTGACGCGCAAGAGCACTGCATACTTCTAAAAACAAAATGTCAAATAATACCTTTGGAGCAGCATCAGTTGACTCGGTATTTTTCTCATCATTTCTAACATCTTGTTGCTCCTGTGGGGCATTTTGTTGGCTTTTGGGCATGTCTCCTGGGAGCACTTGTTCTGGCTTCTGCCATCTGGTCTCCCTTGTCCTGGCATTGAAGTAGTAGATTTTTCCCTCCGCAGATCTTGCCTCTAGCCACATATTTCCATCTTTGTCAACAATAGGAGGGGCTGGCACAGTTACATTTTGTGTTGGTGGGGGAACTGTAGGGGCATGGCCAAAAGGTGGTCTTGCTATCAGATGATGTCCAGGATCAAATGGTGGTCTCTGCATGAAAAGGAGGAATATGTCATTGAACAAATAGTTTTGCGTGCCTGCCTAGGGCATTGTACTGTGTGCTGAATTTATTTTGTGCCTGAGACATAGTCAGGAGCTTTGGCAAACTCCATTCAGACATGCGCATTGTTAAAAAATGTTTTACTGTTTCCTCACAATAAGTCAAGAAACAAATATACCTGAAAGCCTGGTGGTCTAGCAGGAAAAGGTTCCCTGAAAGGGGGATGAATGTTCTCCATTGGTGGACCTTGGTGATGGTGTCCATCAAATTCTGGATGAAAGCCATGATCAGGCCCATGGAATCTTGGCCTGAATTCTGGACCTCTTGGTGGCTGGTCTCCTCCAAAGGGGTGGTCTCTTTCAAAATGTGGCTCTCTGTCAAAATGTGGCTCTCTCTCAAAATTGGGCTCACTTTCAAAGTGGGGCTCTCTGTCAAAAGGCATCTGATGGAAAGGGGGTCTTGGAGGAGCAGGAGGTGGTCTTCTCTCCATCACCTACGACACAAATGAATGAATGATATCTTTTAGAGCTAAACCCAGATTGGAAGTTTGCAAAGTGCACAGTCCTGAAGATATACGCCTGACCATTGTTTTAAAACAAAGACTATATTGTTCTTCCTTTGTTATTTTCATTCAGATTTTGGTTTTATTTTCTTATTTTATTTAACGGTCCATGCTAGATAAGCTATGCTTCTCCTGGGTCGTATAGAATACACATTTTTAATAAGAACTTTGTATTAGGGTGTATTTCTATGAATAAAATTGAATTCAATTGAATTTTATAGACTTCAGATTGCACATTGAAGATCTTCCATGAAATAAACATAAAAAATGCAGTCTGATGGAGCTATTAATGTGTTGAACTATTTATTTTCCTAAAATATCTTGTCTGAAAATTTAAAATGGAAGAACAATAGTCATGGGAGTTTCCATTGACTTTGTATTTAAAATATTTGCGGGCTAGTCTCTCTAGGCTATCACTGGATGTTGAAAGCTGTCTATGTATGTAAATGTAGGCATATCTCGCCGCTGCCTGATAACTCCCACCAGAATGTGTCATATCTGTCATATCACTCAAACTGTAGCATGTATGCATTGCCATGCAGCCAAAGTAAAATATATTGACCAAGTGCTCTTGCACCAAAACTACTAATCCGTTAACATATCGTATGTAGTTCTATGTAGTTACGTAAAGTAGGTGTGATGTAGTGTGAGTATTGTGTATCTCCGTCATGGGCTGAGCCTTTTTGGAGATTGACATTGTAGATTGTAGAGAATACCCTGTTCATCACCTGTTTGAAACAGGCTGTTTCTAGCATTTTCGTTTCGTGTAAGCACTGTAGGCGAAAAACAAACCCACAAAGCTTTCGTAAATAATCCTCAAAGACATCATGATACTGTTTAATATGTCAGTGAGTAAATCAAAAGCATACCTGTTCGTTTAATGAAGCTTTTCTTTACAATTTTCGGCAACCTGTTCAAGTGCAGTTAGGCCACCAAAGTTTTCTTTGGAAAGAAATCCACTGCACATTTTCTAGAACCCAGTCCTCAAATTAAATCGGGGTTCTTGGTCTTTGAATCTCGTTCCTAATCAGTCTATCTCGTTCCCACGTGAATCGCTGACCAACCAATCACATCACAGAACAAACACAACTGGAGCCAGCCGGGGAAAGCAAAAGTGCCAAAACTTTAAAAACTTTTCTAGTGCAAAAACTTGTCCTTTCATCATCGACGAAAGTGGTCTGCAGAGCAAGGACAAATTTTGTAAAACAAAAGATTATGGTTCTCAAAAAAATACAAAGTGATTTGCCTTCCTGAAGAATAGATTTCACACCTCTGTGAGCACATTCAATCAAACAAAAATAAATAGAGAAAGCAAAACATTTTGGTCGGCTGCGTTGGAGGTGTGAAATCTATTCGCGAGGCTGCAAAATAGCTTTGTTTTTAGACCAAACTGTATCCTTTGTTTTATAAAATTTACTCTTGTTGGTTACCCTGGGTGCCAGAGCCAAAGATTTAGATTTACGAAAAAATAAAAAAGGAAATAATTTTTTTCCTTTTTTTTTCTTTTTAAATTTTTTTGGCTCTGGTACCCAGGGTATCTTGTTAGTATGGTAATCCGCCATACTTTTCCACCTTCTATATATAGAAATTTTGTTCTGAAGCAATGTAAACGCTCTTTAACCGTAAAAATCTTGTAGCCGGACGGGTAGCCGGATCAAAACTGTACCGGTAAAATGTAAACGTCGCGCTTCTCATGTGCAAAGATTTTACAATTGCTACATGAAGTATCTGGTTTAGTTTAGGCGCGTAAACTCATGTATTTAAAAGCACTTGTGCGTTGAGTTCGGCACATGAGAAGTTAGACGTTTGAAACCAAGTCATGCTGATTCAAAGTAAGTCGCCGCTCCTAATCCAGATGCCGTACCCAATTGATTCAAACGTCGACGTAAGTTCAGCACATGAGAGGAGCGACGTTTGAACCAGGCCTTAGTTTGCACCAACAACAAGTAGAAGATTTGAAGAAACAAAACAAATGATTTTTATCCCCAATTTCATAACATACCCCACGATAAAGACATTTTATACAAGCGTCATGCAATTAAAATACTGATACATCCAGCACCAGATCAAATGTGTGCAAAAAAGTACCAAATTCAGAGACAACAGAAACCTATTTGAGCCTGATAGACCTAATCGGCTAAAGGTTGTTTTACCCATTTCAAGTCATGTGACCATACTCTTGGGAAGTTTTAGTATTATGCTACGTTTTGGACTAATGGCACAACTTTGCATGGCACGAAATATGTTAGAGAAATCAAAATATGCTTTATCAAGGGATTGATCACATGACTTGAAATTGGGGTAAACAAACCTTAGCCGATTGGGTCTGTTTGACTCACATTACACAAAAGGGTCCTGAGAGAAAATTGTGACCATTGCACTTGGTTTTATGAGTTTTTAGACAGTTTCCTCTTTCTTGCAATGTTATAGGATTAGTCTAAAGTCTGTCTCAAATTAGATGTCACGTGAAAATTCCGGGAATAAAGCAAATTGTAGAGTTTTTTATGAGCAACTTCGCGTTATCGCAAATCTCATGTGACATCTCATTTGAGACGGATTTTCAGGCCTAGTTTAAACATCATTTTAATGTCGAATTAAACTAAAACTTAGAAGTTTTTAGCAACATCTATCAAATACGACACGACAAAAAACTATGCTTAAACTGGGCCTTTGTTGTAATAGAATGAAAGAACCAGCTGCAGTGCAATATGTAAACACTTATTTAATGTATTAAGATCAGTCTACTTCAAAAGGCGTTCACAGTTTCATCCTGTTAGGCCACCATATTATCATCAACTTTGAGCGCGATGAAATCTCTGGGATGTTTGTCTGGACAATATGTCACCGACTTTCCTTTGTAGAATCCGCAATGGCTATAGAATATAACCTTCTTTGTTGAGTTCCATCGGATTTTGAGGGTGTGCTCATGGCCAATCGCATGGGAAGTCACAACCTGCAAAATTGTACGTACAATCAAGACCACGATTTTTTCATTTTATCCATATTTATAGACGAAACTCCTTTCAACCCTGTTAACAAATCATTTCAGAGAAAGAAAAACAGAATAATTAGTAACACCTAAAATATGCTGCTCTACCAAGGGGTCGTGTTTGGGTCTTGTAGATTCAAAAGATACGTTCTAAAACCTGTTTTAAAACGAGCGATTGATTCTTGTTCTCGAATGTTGTCCGGGATATCATTCCAATTTTTGACACCAGAGAAGTAGAAACTTCGCTTTGCATATTCTAACCTAACTTTGGGAATTTGCAGATCTCCATGATCCCTGGTTAGAATCTTATATGTCATGACTCCTTTGTCAAAAGAGAGCAAGGACTGTACATTGAGCCAGTTACAATTCCCACCGTCCTTATGCCCTTGTCTGTAATCGTTGCAGTTGGGATTGCTTGGTGTAGGAAAGAGTACTCCAAACAATGTCGCCATAGCAAAGGAGGCTTTCAAAGAGAGCTTTGTAGAAATAACTGATTACTCATCAAAAATAATACTTTATCGCCATAGAAAAACGAAACTAACGTATCGGGCCGTGCCCTTCGTCAGTAGTGGCGATAAAGTATTATTTTTGACGAAAATCAGTTATTTTTGCTAGTTATCAAACATCGCCACACGCTTCACTGTTATTTGAAAAGAGCTTTGTATACTTGGTCAAGTTTCATTTGCGGAATGATGATTTTCAGCTTTCTCAGGGAACTACATTGAATTACACGGTACCAGTACAACTGGGGTTGCAACAAAAGTGTAGCGGATCAGTCTCACGTTTACACTATTCCTACGAATCAGCAACATCTTAGCCTGCATACAGACAATACCCAACCAAGGACTTTGTTCCTTCTGTCAAAACCGGGTGAGTCAAAAAAAAGTTTACACGTTTGGCGGGCTGTTTAATATAAAGTATGTGTCTGATATTCAAAACTAAAATGTCATCTATCAGTCAAAGGTTAACTTAGATAAAAAAAACTTTGCTTGGTAAAATCACTTATCTTTACGACCCAAAAATTAGAAAAATGCCTGTGGGGGGTTTGTACGGGAATCGAGAATTCCACATTCCATTCTAGCCCATGATTTATTTAATTTTCTCATCTAAGTTAACCTTTGTTTGATAGATTAACATCTTAGTTTTTAATATCGGCCACATACTTTCTATTCCACATCCCGCCAAACGTGTAAACTTTTTTTTACTCATCCGGTAGAATCATTTCCTACCGGTAGAATTCCGGATTTTCTACCGATAGGATTCTGGTATGATAATAATTCAAGATTTCTAAAAATGAAACCATAATTTCAGTATTTCCATCAAACCTTTTCTGACCATCGGCCGAAAGAACGATACTCTAGTCAGCCGTGGATTAAGCTCGGTACAGGACAATACATTAACTGATTATGAAAAAGAGGCTCACCGTCAATTCTCTGCCTCCTTTCAGCTGAGACATCTCTGTGGGAGTGAGGTTAATGGTATGAGTATGCTGAGAACCTAAAAAAGCAAAAGTAAAAGATGACAATTGCAGTAAATACTAAACAGCCAAATGACAACCCAATAGATACTCTCAAGAATTAAATAAAAGCAGTCTGTCACGCATCTGACTGGCTGCAATAAAACCAGAGCTCAACACAGCGGATGTCCTTGCGAATCTGTGTATTTGGAACAAAGGACGAGTGATCGTTCTCACTTTCTACGGTCGTAGAAAGTCAGTAGGATCAGCTGTCATTCAATTCTCCTATTCTTTATATTGTCATTATCATCCAATCAGATACGTGGCAGACTGCCTTTAAACTGTGCAAGTACAGTGTCAACGTAGTCATAAACTTTGTCTAACTTTCAAACCTACAGGCTAACAAACGCTCATAGCTTCCTCGTTCTTTCCTCTCTCTGTTTGTTTGTTTACTTTTTCCTGTTTCTAGGGCATGCATAGAATAGGTGCTACCAACAAAACAGATTTCATAACACAATAACTTCAGTTGCTTTTGATTGACATAAGAATTCAAAGCGATTGGCAATAGACCTTTTAGCTATTCTACAAAAGAACCTGGATCGAGCGTTATTTTTATACATTTTGATATGCGACGTTCGATCGAGTGGCTTTAAAGCTTCTATCACTGTAGATCACTTCTATCACTTCTACAAAATGTAGTAAAATGTTGTTCGATTCTGATTCCTTTCAGAATAGCTAAAAGGTCTATTGTAGACAAAGGGAATTCTCTCAACCAGTAATTCGAAACAAACAAACAAATAGCCGCAAAAGTTTCCCTGAAACCAATAGGGAAGGCTTTCGTCTCGTGCACTTGAAAGGTGGTTTCAAGAGACTTCATGACTATAACGAGAGAAGAAGGATAAATCTAAAGATCAGTTTGGTCGGATATTGTTTAATTGATTCAGGAGCTGAGTAGCAATTGTTACATTAAAACACTAATACACGAAAATTGCAATGCATTCTGTTCGGCTTCTGAATCAAAGAAACAAAATCCGCCAGACAGATCTCTAGATTTATCCTTCTCATTTCGTTATAAACGCCTGCCTTCTCGTAAGTACCACGTTTCGTGTGCACAAGGCGACAGTTCGCTCTCTTGGCTTTAGGGCAACTTGATCCGTTTTGAATTATTGGTTGAGAGAATTTCCTTTGACTGCCGTAGCTAACCGCTTTGAATTGCGAGGTCAATCAAAAATACTGATGCTATTGTCATACAAAATATGTCCTTGTTGCGTTGGTGCTACCACCTTTCCTCGAGACAAAACAAAAAGGAAGCAAGAGAACTAATAGCAAATTCACCTCTTCCAGACGGAGACATCTGCCATTCGGAATTCTGTGCAGTTCCAGTATTACCATCCCATAACATCGCTTTATGGGCTTCTGGGTTCATCAAGATCTCTTTAATAGCGTTGAGTTCCTTCCAGACAGCACTACCTTCTCCGTGTATCGGCATGATTGGGTATCGGGTTCGAAGTACACCAACTCCTGGGATGTTTGGTAAGAATATACGTACACCTGATGACATCACCTTTACTTTTGAATTTCCCTGAAATTTGAGGAGGAAGAGTCATTTTCAAAGAGGTGCATCTTTGCAAGACTTTTACCCTGGGTACAAGAGCCAAGAAAAAATGATAAAAAGAAAAATTTCCTTCCTTTCCTTCATTTTTGAGGCTCTGGTACCCAGGGCACAAGAAATTAATTGCGCGAAGGAAGCTTTAGGCAATTTGCCATTATCCCAGAGAGAGCAGTTTTGGCACCATCATCATGAAAAGGAAATAAAGATTTTCGAAGACTACTTTTGCAAACTTGTTTCTAAGTTGTTCAAGGCTCGGTTCAAGGGAGGGAGCTAAAGATCATAACAAGATTTGGAGCCATGGTAAAGACTTACATTGTCCACCATCTTTCATTCAACAACACCGCAGTTGTTAAAAATCAACATCATAGAGAAAGATTTGAAGCTGTCTAGGGAAACTTATTCTTAGCAAACGAATGCTTGCTAGTCTTGAAAGTTCAAATCTTCCTTTTCAACCAGTAATCTGCCTTAGCTTTGTTGTTTTGTTGTCTGTTTTGTGTAATGTATCTTTAATTTTGTCGTTTTTGATTACAAAGTCCAACTTTGTAATCTAAGAAGGGGCTTCGATGTAAGTCAGTCAGTAAGAAAGAAAGAAAGTAACCCACTTCCGTCACGCTCGTTATAGCGATTGATTAACGTTTTATCTCTGCTAATTGGCACTGAAATAAAGAAAGCGCACAGAAAGCGCACACAAGACATAAGATTTCCGCGATCCTATAGCAAAATTTGACGTCGGCTTATTTCATGTTAGACAGATTTGACACCATAAGATGGACAAATCACCAAGATGTTTACCCTGACACAATAACAAATCTAACCAGAATTGGCACGTTCTTGACCTCATTAGTAGCTTAATTATGTTAAAACAATCGTTTTCTAGAACGAACGCATCATTAGCCACTTATTGATAGTGCTCATTATGCAAATAAGTCAACTTTAGAGGATGATGTAACCGGCGGCTAGCATTCGCAGTATCACCGCAGTTAGAAGGACCACGCTCCTACACAGCTACAGATACTAACGTCGCAGGTGAAGTTGAGAGGGAAGGTACAGAATCCCAGCAAACAATGGTGCCATTGACTGGGGGAAGGCACGTGACCACATTGAACCAAAACGTCTTCATGAATTTATGACTCTGCACAAAGGTTATCTTGGTGACTGCTTGTCTAAAATTAGATTCTCGCGAATAACAACAATTGAAACGTTCTGCAGCAACCTCGTCCCCGGGGGCTTTTGTCATATTGGGACGGAGGTCTCCGTCCCAATATGACAAAAAGTCCTGGGGACGAGGTTGGTTCTGGAGGGTTCTGCATAAGTAATTTTGCGTTATTGTAAATCTCACATGACATCTAATTTGAGACAGATGCACCAATAGTTTCATGCACGAACTAAGCAAACTAGGGGTATTAGCTTTTGATTTTTTGCGTATCATCCTCGTTTGACATAAAGATCAAAATGTTGCTTTTCAGGCGATTCTTGTCCTTATGCCAGGGCTTGACGTTCTATTGAAGGCGACTTTAGCAGCAACACTCGTCTCTCTGATTGTAGCTAAAAACAGCATCAACGATCATTTGGGGTTATGAAGAAATCAATATTCAGATATTATTATGCTTGCTTAGCTCAGGACAGACTTTGTAATCATCCAAAAGGATCTTATGTTTGTTCTTTGTTTTGTGTATTGAAAATTAATTTGAATTGTAAGTACCATCCATAGTGAAGACCCGGTGACTTTATGTCTTTCTTCACTATGGATGGTACAGTGTAATGTAAGTATAAATATTGTAGTCTTTAATCTTGATAGAAAAAAGAATGCTTGCTCTTTAGTCAAAATTGTTGTGTCCCCGAACCGGAGCTTTGTGCTTGTGGAGTAGCCATAGCTTACACTGACCAAGCAGCATCTCAATATCGAAGCATATTAAAAATAGCTTAGCCCTTTAATTGGATACAGATACAGAATTTCATAACATTTGTTATCATTATGCCAGGAGCAATCAAATTTGTGAACATTTTTTGGGGGCATCCATCCAGTACACTTTTTACTGTCACTTACATCTTTAGTAAGAACACAAACTCCTCCTGTCCTCGATGTATCAGCTTTGTCCGGATTCTTTTCATTACCGGAAAAGAAAGTAACCGGTGTCTGGAAATAGGCCTTGCTGTTTGTCCCATTGTAAGCTCTTGACGTGTCATTTCCTTTTCCACATTGACCATACCTGTTGAAAAGAAATGATGATTTATACTTTTTTTTAATATATATTCAATCTAAAAAATTTACATGACAGATTACTACCTACACTACTTAATCTACTTTGCAACACTATGACTATGATACCAAGAGGAGCAAAATACTATGTCAACCCCGAGGCCTTAAAAAGAAGAAAAACATTGAAAAAGTACATTTATATAAACCAGACAAACAGAGCTACAAGCTAAGGCATCTTGCAACCAAACAATTTCGAGTGAAGATTTGCAAGGTTTAGAACGAAGAAAGGCAATGTAAAATCTATCATTTGGTTGCAAGCTTCCTTAAGACACATAATTGCAGAAAGAAAACAAACAAACAAACAAACAAACAAACAGACAAAAACAAAACAAAAACAAATTACTAAAAACAGACACACAGAAGGGATTTGGGTGCTCTATTCAGGGATTCCAGTAACCTTCAACCAAATCGTTCCGTTTCAGAAATGTACTTAATTGTTAAATTTAAGATTAATTTGTTGGCTTCCAAGGGCAAATTTCTATTTCCGTACAGAAGAAGTTGCAACATATCTGAACCCTCAGAATATCCATAAGCCTCGAGTACATCATTGACACCAGAGAGAAGACTGCATCTATGCTCTCTTTTATACTGGGTGATGGGTGAGTAAAATTCGCAATTTTTCTTGTTACAGAGCTTTGGTTTGTTGGGGAGATGAAATGCTGACCCTACTGTTTTGATACATTTTGTTTGAGCTTTGTAGTGAGCGAATCGACATTGGGGCTCGCGTTGTCATGCGCATCGCTGCGTTTGTTTCTTTCCTTGTTCTCAACATTCAAGCTAATTTGCGTATTACATCATTGAATAGAGCCATTCCAACGAAATTTTATCCTCCCAAAAATTTCTATTCTTATGAGACTAAATGCGTCGTGTTTTAGATCAAGATTCAACTTTACGAAGCAAACCGACGTTCGATTTTCTTGAGATTTTTCGCGAAAGTTTAGTCTGTGTGTAGAAGCTGTTTGGTTATTAATCCTTGTATGAGTGAAAATATAAAAATGAGATTAAAAACATTGAATGAATACAATGAATTACGTCGTCAGTCTCTGAATAACTTACCTAGCGTTTTTCATGACAGTTTTCCCTGCAGCACTCTTTGCGTCACCCTTGTATTCCAAATTATAGGGATTCCAACGATGTAATGGCGTCAAGTAGATCATTTCCAATGGAATAGCCCATGTCCACTTCTGATGAATTTTCTCACAAACTCTCACTCGGTCCTTCCATTTTTTGTCTGGTGCAACATACCACTTGCATTTCTTCTTGTTTGGGATTTCAACACCAGCTATTTCCTTTTGAGAGGTCATTGCAGCATACATGTATTCATCGGAAAAGCCACGTTTAAAATATGATAAACCCATTGCATCTCTTCTTTTTATCTTGTAAGCCCTAAAAGACAGAATTAACGGCATATAGTAAATAAGTCTTGAAAAGACATTGCACGATTGCTTGATACATCTTTCGTTTGCATTTATAACTGAAAACGAACCTAAGGTATTTGGCTGTCATAAGTGTTCATAGGCAATCTTTGGTACCGCGGGTACCCGCAAATAAGAAACCACTTTTTGAATTGAGGCCTCAGAAAGTTTCTTATTTAAAGAGACCTTTTCATGATCAGGGTCAAAGTTTCTTATAGATAGGGAATCAAGTCAAGTAAATGTATATGACTGTACCATTCATGCATGTGTATTGCACATTACTGGTACATTTTACAAGTTTATCTTGCTACCTTTTTGTTGTGGGAATCTTTAATTTTGAAAATGTTAATTCTGTTCAGAGAATGCTACATTATATTACAGTCATTTATGGGCATTATTTTCTAGAATTTAGGAACTATGACAAACCTGAAAATAAGAAACTTTTAAATTGCAGACCTAGAGTTGTTTCTTATTAAAGGAGCCCCTTTTGAAGAAAGTGAGGCCTGTTTCTTATACAAGGGGGTTTCTTATTTGCGGGTACTTACTGTATCTTGATTTTTGCAGAATAGACCTTTTAGCTATTCTACAAAAGAGCCTGCATCGAGCGTTTTTTATACAATTTAGGCGCGACGTTCGATCAAGTGGCGTTAGAGCTTCTATCACTATTGTGCACATTCGAAAATTCTACAAAATGTAGCAAAATATCGTTCGATTCTAATTCTTTTCAGAATAGTTATAAAGGACAATTGAAAAGACAACTTTATAGAGTCCCATGAAAATAAAATTGCACCCCCACCTTCCCTAGGGAGGGGGGAAGAGGTTACGTATCATTAGCATTTATCATTCATTACCATTTACCATTATCCATTACCATTATCATTACCATTTATCACTATTATTACTTGAATACCAGGTGAGCCAGAAAAAAGTTCCCACTTTCGAAAATTCGTAGCACCACAAGTACTTCATGGATTTGAATGATTCAAATTCTAGTTGAAAGTCAAAAGATCGAAGTATTTTTGTGATTTTTCTCGTCTTCTTACGAGCACTGGAAATATAGGTAAATTCAACTTTACAAAAAATTCATGGCTGCAAAATGACTGAAAAAGGCCTAAAACACTTGATCAAATCGTTAGGATTCTCCTTATACAGAACAATACGCACATGCATTTCACCTCTCTCAAGAGCTACAAGAAACATATTCTCAAACAGATACTAAAGATTTTCGATCCCATGGCAATAGATGTGCAGACGATATCTCTCACCCATGAGAAATTGCACTTTCTCTGTTGTTCTGAGCGAGGAGTCCTTTCTGATTTGATCAAGCATTTTAGGCCTTTTTCAGTCATTTTGCAACCATCAAGTTTTTGTAAGCTTGAATTTACCAATTTTTCCAATGCTCGTAAGAACGCGAGAAAAATCACAAAAATACTTCGATCTCTTGGCTGTCAAGCAAATATTGATTCATTCCAATCCATTTAGTACTCTTGATGCTATGAATTTTCAAAAGTGGGAACTTTTTTCTGGCTCACCCGGTAGATAAAAGTTCATTAAGGTCAACTAAACTAAACAGGAACTCTAATTTACGATGAAAATACCTAGCAAATCACAAATGAAAAGCAAACTAATCTAAAAACCGAAATCTTTGAATAAAATCTTTCTACAAGCAGCATGTGCATGACTCACAATTTCAATTGTTTTATTCTCCTTTCGAATTCTTCACGTGTGACAATCTCTTAAAAAGCTTGGGAGTGAGAACCATAAAAGGGTTTATTAGGACCGTAACAGGGTTTATCAGGACCATAATAAAAGGGTTTATTAGAACCATAAGAGGGTTTATTAGAACCATAAAAGGGTTTATCAGGACCATAACAGGGTTTATTAGGACCACAATAAAAGGGGTTTATCAGGATCACAATAAAACGGTTTATTAGGACCGTAACAGGGTTTATTAGGACCACAATAAAAGGGTTTATTAGGACCGTAACAGGGTTTATTAGGACCATAATAAAAGGGTTTATTAGGACCATAAAAGGGTTTATTAGAACCATAAGAGGGTTTATTAGGACCGTAACAGGGTTTATCAGGACCACAATAAAAGGGTTTATTAGGACCATAAAAGGGTTTATTAGAACCATAAGAGGGTTTATTAGGACCGTAACAGGGTTTATCAGGACCATAATAAAAGGGTTTATTAGGACCACAAAAGGGTTTATTAGGACCACAAAAGGGTTTATTAGAACCATAAGAGGGTTTATTAGGACCGTAACAGGGTTTATCAGGACCATAATAAAAGGGTTTATTAGGACCACAAAAGGGTTTATTAGAACCATAAGAGGGTTTATTAGGACCGTAACAGGGTTTATTAGGACCATAACAGGGTTTATTAGGACCGTAACAGGGTTTATTAGGACCGTAACAGGGTTTATTAGAACCATAAGAGGGTTTATTAGGACAGTAACAGGGTTTATTAGGACCATAACAGGGTTTATTAGGACCGTAACAGGGTTTATTAGGACCGTAACAGGGTTTATTAGGACCATAAGAGGGTTTATTGGGGTCATAAAAGGGTTTATTAGGACCATAAGAGGGTTTATTAGGACCATAAAAGGGTTTATTAGGACCACAATAAAAGGGTTTATTAGGACCACAATAAAAGGGTTTATTAGGACCATAAGAGGGTTTATTAGGGTCATAAAAGGGTTTATTAGAACCATAAGAGGGTTTGTTAGGACCGTAACAGGGTTTATTAGGACCGTAACAGGGTTTATTAGGACCATAAGAGGGTTTATTGGGGTCATAAAAGGGTTTATTAGGACCATAAGAGGGTTTATTAGGACCATAAAAGGGTTTATTAGGACCACAATAAAAGGGTTTATTAGGACCATAAGAGGGTTTATTAGGGTCATAAAAGGGTTTATTAGAACCATAAGAGGGTTTGTTAGGACCGTAACAGGGTTTATTAGGACCATAACAGGGTTTATTAGGACCGTAACAGGGTTTATTAGGACCGTAACAGGGTTTATTAGGACCGTAACAGGGTTAATTAGGACCGTAACAGGGACCAAAATAAAAGGGTTTATTAGCTACCTGTGGTAATATCCAACGTTCTTCGGTTTCATGTCATCACCAAGCGCAGTTTCGTCACCACCAAATCCAACATCTGTAAGATTGGCAGGGTAATTGTCCTTGCCTGGAATCTCTTCCATATAATCATCGAGTAGAGTCCGTACAGTTGGGCGATTCTTACCGCTATCATCCAGTGAGAACCTTGCGGCTCTTGAATGCAGATGTTGGTAGTATGTTTTATGCAGTCTCATTCTTGTTGCGACGTCATCAACCAGTTTGAATTTACTGGTAGGGACGTCTTGCTTGAGTGGATGGCAGGAGATTCGGTAGTTCCATTGGGCGAGTATTGGGATTGTTTCATTCACGAATCGCATGATAGTTGTTGGGAGGAATGGGAGGTTTTCAAACACGCTCTTTGATCCCGTGTATGATGTGAATCTGAAAATGAATTAAATAAATGAAGCGAAAGATTTCAGGAGTTGAGGGTATACACAGTTCATCAGATAGTGTCACAGCATAGGTTCCAAATCGTTAAAAAGGTTGGTGTAAAATTCAATGACCTATTTCTCTGAACTGGATGGCTTCAAGGAAAAACCATCGTAATTTCTTTACTTTGGACGAAGCGTGAAATAACTTTCAAGAAAACCACAATTTATGGATGTCTACGATACGGTATCAAGCAAAGTCTGTCACTCGTCTGCATTACGATTCAGGAATTTGAAGACGCTGCATCCTCAAATATAAAATACGCTATAATTTGAAAAATATTCAAGCTTTCTGAAAACTCTAGCGGTAGAATTATAGATAAGTAGCTAAAATTTCTTTCGAGCGACTCAATTATAAAAATAGGTGACAGAATTTTACACCCACCTTTTTAAAACCCATTTCCAGAATTGGAATATATGGTCATCACCATTCTATTTATCAAAAAGTAATCGAAATCCCCTTTTGAATATCGATGTGGCCTTGTTTCTTCCTATGTTCTCTCCTTAACGGTGTATGCTCTTTTAAGTTGGTTCCTAATCTTTATAGCTTGATTCATTCCCCTCCTTTTCAAGGGTTTCTCAAGCAGAAGGCTTTCGGAAAATCCCTATCTTGGAAGATTTCTAAACATGCCTATGTAATTAAAATACCATTAGCTTGTTACAAGAAGTGGTTATTTGAATCAGAATCTGCCATTTAACCAGAAAAACCATGCTCGTTTCAGCTAAAGGTATATATTGCCTGTTTGCAAACTTTGCACGAAAACACACCTGAACTTTTCTTGCAGATCAAACCATGTCTTTGCATCAACAAAATGTCTATCACTGTGAAACGGTTCATCAACAGATTTACCAGGCCTGGTCCATGCTCCTTCTAGGTAGCAGAGAATGGGTTTGAAGTATTTCCTGTAATCACGCACTGTGTGATCTTGATCTCTCCACGCTTTGAACCATAACCTCATTTCTTCAATTTTCTCCGCTAAAGTAGGCTTGTTATCAACCTCTGGAGGGACTTTTGGAAATGGAATGTCCTTTTTGTTGTGGTATTTATTGTCTGCAAAATTGAAATTGATCGTTCAGAAAAAATTAAAATCAGAAGGTGGAGGTGAATTTGCGGTTTTTAGCGCCAAGTGCTGGGATCGTAGAAGTAGAATAGGCCTAATCGAGTCCGCGACCCCTTTTCATGACGCTCAAGTGGTGGGGCTCTACCTGGGATCAAACCCTGTCCACCTGACTGTTCTGGCTGCAAAGTCAGTGGATTACACCACTGCGCCACAACACCTTCATCAGAAGTAATTAGAAGTACGCTGGAAGTTTTTCCCAGTAAGTATTCCACAAAGACAACAAAACATAGGTACAGTAGGTATGAGTGCGTATCCAAACTTGCAGAGTTTGCATAAACAAAATGAAGCAAGGATCAGGGACGTAGGAAGCATCTCAAACTTGGAGGGGCACGACACTTCGAGGGCACTTTTTCCATTAAGCTAAAGGGGCATTTCCTGAAAACAAAAAGGGCACTTCTTTGTTTATTTCAAAATCTTGGGGGGGCACGTGCCCCCAATGCCCCCCCGGTTCCTACGTCTCTGGCAAGGATAATACATGGCGCTTTGAACCCATTTGGATTCGAATTCAATTTTGCAACTCCCATGCGATACCGACGTGCAGCAAGAACAGCGCCTTCGCATTCAATTGCTGAATGATCTATTCCACACAATTGACGATGGGTAGGCTTAAAATACCAAAATACAGCACAAGTTCGAAATCTTTAAAAATGTTGGTGTAAAATTCTATGAACGATTTCTTTGAACTGGGCTATTTCTCTATAATTCTACCGTTGGACTTTTCTCAAATATTCAATATTTTCAGAATTTGAATGTTTCCCCCCTCTTTTTTAAGAATTCAAGAAAAATGTTTGAAAAAGATTAAACCATCGTAATTTCTAAACTTTGATGAAACATGAAATAATTTTCAAGAAAACTATAGTTTATGGATGTCTACAATATTGTATCAAGCACTCTTCTGGTATACGAGTTAGAAATTTCTTGACGTCACAACGGGGAATGAGTTGAAAAACAAAACATGCTGTAATTTCGAAAACTATTCAAGATTTCTGACAAGAGCAATGGTAGAATTATAGTTTAATAGAATTTTACACCCACCCTTTTACGCCGATTTAAAGATTTGGAACCTATGCTCAAACAGGCGGTAAACATGGTAATAATGGGGGGGGGGTAAGCAAAGCAAAATATAACTTACCATCAGAAGGCATATATAGACGATAATCATTATGTCGTGTACGGAATTCAACCCCATTTATGACAGCAACGAATTCGCCCATTCCAACAGTTCTGATGTTATTAGCGTGATCATGAATGGCAGCCATTGAATTCCCATTGTGTGTCTCACTGAAGTAATTTTTCAATCCAATGTTACGATTACGAGTTTGCTTCAATCCTGTAATAAAGTGATCATCAATCAATCAATCAATCAATCATTCCTTTATTAACAAACGGGACAATCATAATCACTAAAATCATTCAATCAAATTGTATTAATCAACATATCAATCACTCAATCAATCACTCAATCAATCAAATCACTCGATCAACTGATTAATCAACACATCAATCACTAAATCAACCAATTAATCACCTGCAATCTGAGTTGCTCACTGCCCTATGGATCACTCTTCTTTTTACCCCTAACGTAATCACCATAGAACATCACGGATGAACCAGTTGCTCACAAATCATAATCCATCATCCGCATCTAAGATTTGGGAACAATTTCGTGGACATCATCGAAATCACTCTTTTGGTTCAGTTTTTGAACATGAAAATATCTTATTCATCAAACAAAAGAACTATCTATAAGTGAACTATTTTTGCACCTGGGCACCAGTCCTTCCTTTTCTTCGGCACAGCACCTGTGATCGAGGGGCACGTCACTCCTAAAAAATCTCGTACACCTTTGGCAAAATCCTTCTGTTATGACAACAAAGCCCAACCAAGAGATTGCACGTGCAAGGCATACTGGTTGAAACAAACCCTTTAAAACTAGAGGTTCCAAGATTATCACATACATACAATAAACCCAGACGCGTTTGGGCAGCACCAGCTTTAACTAATGCAAAGATTACATGCTGTTTTACTGTCACCATTTCATTTAAAGCTTTTTGAGTATTTGAAGCTGTTTGAATATTATTTGAAACCTTTACCTGGGCTATCTGTAAAACATGGAGTGTGGAATGATGGAATGGAATGATGGAATGGAATAATGGAATGGAATGGTATAGATGGAATGGTAGATATGGAATAGCCAAACTACAGGTCGCTTTGGAAAAAAAATTACACCAATGTGTTCCTCAAGATCTTCTTAGTTTATTTTACATATGTTTTCTTGAAAGTCTCATGAATTCCCTTAAATATCGACTGAAACAACTAGCATGATAACAGACTGTGTGGGCAGACATCAGTTAAGTCGTTTAATTGATGTGAGTTGTAGGGAAAAAATCTGTAAAACATGGAGTGATGGAATGGAATGGAATGGTCGACATGGAATAGCCAAACTATTGGTCGGTTTTGAAAAAAAATTACACCAATGTGTTCCTCACGATCTCTTCAGTTCATTTTGCGCATATTTTCTTGAAAATATGCTGGAATTCCTTCAGATTTCAACTGAAACAAAATTGGATCTATGCTAGGCTCGCGTGAACACAGCTGTGGAATGTTAAGAAGTGACAGGGATCAATGACAGTTTTAATCCTTATCCTGTAATGGCGCCAAGATCATTTTTATCATAAACGGGGGTTCGTAAGAAACTTTAGACAACAGCAAATTGAGTTATTGCTGCCCTCATGCACTCACTCACTATTGTTTGAAAACAATGCGCAGTTGTTCATCATTTGCACACTTTGTGGTATTGTTTATATTTCATTTCGCGTTGTGCAACTGTGAACTGAACTGCGTCGATTTTTCAAAAGCTATGCTTCTTGCTTCACCACGTTGTGACTTTCGTCGGAGAATCCATAGTTTTATGCTGCTGGCATATTTTGTCTTATCGGGTACCATTTTATTTTCAGAATTTTTAGGCACTAATGGTAATTTTGTCTGTGCAGCAGGCTTCACCATGGTGGGCTTTGCTTTACATACAGTCAAGCACGTGTGTGCTCCCAGAAAACTGTCTTGCAGAATTTCAGTAGCTGACGAAGCCAGATTTAATTTCCTCCGGGCTTGCTACTTGATAGAGGGAATGTTTGGGTTTTACGGTCACGGGGTTTCACCATATTTTGTAATCTTGTACGCTATGTTTCGGTTTGATGTAAAATATCGCAAAATGTTTTGCATTTCAAATTTTGAGCGGTTTTACGGTTTTGGGACCCCCAAACATCCCCTGTTGGTACTGTCAGAAAAATCACCAAATTCACATCAACAATCATGTGAAAGAAATCTACAAAAGTAACAAAGTTGTATGTGGTAGAAATGTTCGGTCACTGATCTGTACCTTCAGAGCTTTGGCTATGGGAGGTGAGCTTCTTTGACAGTTCGAAATATTTGCTTGAAAGAAGGTAAAAAATGCGTTGCAATGGTGACCATGCTAGAAAGGAAATAGTCCCCCAAATGCTATATTAGTCCCCCCAAGAGGTTCAAACGATTAGATTTTGAGTTTTCAAGTTTTTATGGCAAGGAATCACTAAAATTTACTAAAGGCTGGCACCATCGATGTGTTGATTTTTCCAGGCACTTGCCACGCCTTCCCCATGTGCAGAGATTCGATTGAAATTAGACGGGAAGTCAGAACATTATGATTCACAGCTGGTTTGATTACGGAAGAAATTCTCAACAATAATACACTCATTTTTATAATAAAAGTGGTTCAAGTGGCTCTAGCCATATCGGATATCAGAATTTCCTGTTATTTTTGTCAAAGGTTTATAGATCCTGAGATTCCCTTTAAAAAACTAAACTATGAATTAAAAATACGAAACTTTTGTAATTTACCGTTATAATGTTCTCCGGTGACTCAAAATATGTTTTAACCATTTTTAAATTCTCTTGAGCGCAAATCACTTTATTACTAGTTTGAAATCTTATTACAAAGTGATTTAAGAGCTCTTCGAACAAAAATAAATCATTCCAGAATGGAAATTAAAACTCATTCAGAGACTTTAGGTAGCAAAAGTATCCTAACATTTAAGAGACTGTCTGGCAATCTTTGACCTTAGTTCTTAAAAAAAATTAGTTTAGACGTACTTTTCTTACAATTTCTTATTTTTGGGAAGTCCAAACATGACAAAGACTCTGGGGACTGAGGTTGAAGAAACGTTCTTTTTTAGCTCCCTAGCTCCCCTCTCTAATAAACCCCTCCCTCTCTGGTAAGCCCCTCCCTTCTAAGCTAAATGTTCTAAAGAAGCCCCACTTTCCATCCTCCTTCATTTGTATTAAAAAGGATGTCAAATTTCAGTTTATTTAGCTAAAAAAGTGTGCAGGTTAATTTTGATACTGCTTTGATAAATATGTCGAATTTGTTCATTTGACTCGGTAATATTGTATGTCATTCCTCAAAATTGGGGATAAAAGAGTTAAGATGCTTTAATTTATATCCTTTTCATTTGAGAATAAACCCCCTCTCTAGCTGACAAGCACCCTCTCCCTTAAAGCTGACAAGCACCCCCTCTGGAGTCTCCAAGATTGAGTAATAAGCACTTGGGGCTCAATCTGTGGTACAATCTGCGTTAAAGTTATCCATTTTCATAGCATTTTGAAGGCAGTGTTCATGCTCTAAATGACAATCGTGTATGTAACACCCACCATGGTGAAGCCTGCTGCACAGGCAAAATATGCTAGCAGCTTAAAACTTTGGATTCTTCGACGAAAGTCACAACGTGGTGAAGCAAGAAGCATAGCTTTTGAAAAATCGACGCAGTTCAGTTCACAGTTGCACAACGCGAAATGAAATATAAACAATACCACAAACTGTGCAAATGATGAACAACTGGGCATTGTTTTTAAACAATAGCGAGTGAGTGCATGAGGGCAGCAATAACTCAATTTGCTGTTGTCTAAAGTTTCTTATGAACCCCCGTTTATGATAAAAATGATCTTGGCGCCATTACAGGATAAGGATTAAAACTGTCATTGATCCCTGTCACTTCTCAACATTCCACAGCTGTGTTCACGCGAGCCTAGCATAGATCCAATTTTGTTTCAGTTGAAATCTGAAGGAATTCCAGCATATTTTCAAGAAAATATGCGCTAAATGAACTGAAGAGATCGAGAGGAACACATTGGTGTAATTTTTTTTCAAAACCGACCAATAGTTTGGCTATTCCATGTCGACCATTCCATTCCATTCCATCACTCCATGTTTTACAGATTTTTTCCCTACAACTCACATCAATTAAACGACTTAACTGATGTCTGCCCACACAGTCTGTTATCATGCTAGTTGTTTCAGTCGATATTTAAGGGAATTTCATGAGACTTTCAAGAAAACATATGCAAAATAAACTAAGAAGATCTTGAGGAACACATTGATGTAATTTTTTTTCCAAAGCGACCAGTAGTTTGGCTATTCCATATCTACCATTCCATCTATACCATTCCATTCCATCATTCCATTCCATCATTCCATTCCATTATTCCATTCCATTCCATCATTCCACACTCCATGTTTTACAGATAGCCCTTTACCTGAGCTTCCTTCGGATCTGACTCGCTCTTCAGTGAAAAATTGTTGAAGCATCACTTGTCTTGAAAGCCGTGTGACTTCCCGTGATAACTTTTCATTACTGGCCTTCTGTTCATCGATGGCTTGCTTTGCTTCATCATGCGCATTTTTCTCCAGATCCCACCATTCAGCCCCCGTCACTGTAGCGGCACTAACCACCAACAGCGCCAGCACTGTTTGCAGCAGCATCTGTAAGGAAAGACATAATGATAATGATAATTGCCCCACACCGAAGTGGGGCTGTATAGCCCACCGCGCGCATACGAGGCTGCACAGGCTAGGGCTTCGAATCTCAAATCCTCGCATATTTGGAATTTTTCGTCGTAATACAGGTTTGACGCGGTTTTACGCAAGCTTGTTTGAGAATGGTGGGATGTGATTGGTTTTCTGTCAAACAGGTTTGTTAAGGTTCGCAAGGCATAGATTTACTGCATTTGTTGTAGTTTGTATTTTGCTGAGCTGGATTGTAAAGGAGAATCATAAGCGTACGGGAAGAAAAAATCTAGGGGGGCGGCCTGACACAAAGTCCATTGTTTACCAACATTTTTGCCCGACTGAGGGCAGATTTTTGCCCAATTGGGGCTGATTTTCGACGATTTCTCCAAAATTGGGGGCTGCCGCCCCCCGGGCCCCCCCCCCGCCCCGTACGCATCTCTTCGCATCTTCTTGTGTCTGAAACGAAGGGCTTTCAACAGAGGAGGAAATCCCCTTTCTTTCCATGCCAAAGGCTCAGGGGTGTCCATAGTAACTGTTTGAGATAACAACAACAAACCAAAACAAACAAATGGTTTTGGCAGAAAGAAGGAGACCAGCAGAGCCTGACAGAACAGGGGAACAGCATTGGCTCCTAACTACCACCAACAAAGCAACGATGCAAACCCTGTCAAGGGAAAAAACAATCTGAATTGTGTAAAACATGAAAGATTATTACTCAAACTGAAATGTTACGGAATTGACGGAAAGATCCTTGCCTGGATATCATCTTTTCTAAGTGATCGGAAACAACGCGTCGTTCTAAACGGTTACAAATCGAATTGGAGTAACGTATTAAGCGGTGTACCACAGGGAAGTGTGCTAGGACCATTACTTTTTGTACTGTGCATAAATGATTTACCTGACATCTTAGATGAATGCAAAGTGAAAATGTTTGCTGATGATTTGAAACTCTATTCATCAAGCGCTGGAAATAAAGTCCAAATCCAGTCTGATATTACAAACGTTGGAAAATGGTCGAAACAGTGGCAACTTCCACTTAATACAGACAAATGCCACGTACTCTTTCTTGGCAATCAGCTCGACACATCGCCGAGATATCATGTTCAGGACGAAAAGAACAAATGTGAAACGGACATCTCAATATCAGCAGATGTAAAAGACCTTGGTGTTTTTGTAGATAGTAAACTTACGTTTGAAAAACAAGTTGCCGAATGCGTAAAGAAAGCAAATGGAGTCCTCGCGTCAATAAAACGAACAATCAAATTCATTAATAAAGAAGTCTTTTTAATTTTATACAAGAGTTTAGTTAGACCTTTACTGGAGTCTGCTGGAGCTATATGGAGCCCTTACCTAATCAAGCACGTCAAAAGGCTTGAAAGTGTACAGCGCAGAGCTACGAAACTAGTAAAAACGATTAAGGACAAGTCATACGGTGATCGATTAACAGCATTAGACCTGCCATCACTCGAATACAGAAGAAAGCGCGGAGACATGATTCTGACCTTTAAACTATTAACGGGCTTTATGGACATTGATCCGTCCTTGCTCTTCGAATTGAAACAAAGCAATACAAGAGGACATAAACTAAAGTTATTCAAGAAGAGGTGTAACTTAAACGTTCGTAAAACATTTTTCACGCAACGGATCATTAATGACTGGAATAATTTATCAACCGAAGTTATCAACTGTTCGACAGTGCAACAATTTGAACGAGCATATGATCGACTAAAACACATAGACAGATTCTCGTACACGATTTAGTCGTGTGACAGAACGTAGCAGGGCTTTATAGGTCTCACGACCTTCCACTCCCTTAATTACTTATATTATTATTATTATTATTATAAAATGCAACCGATGCATACCAAGGCCAGTCAGTCAATTTTGCATGACCGATATCACAAATAAACACATTTTAAAGGGAATCGACATAGTTAAAAGCTGGCCCGGGCCAGGTGAAAAATATATTCTATTATACTCGACCACTTTGACGCATCCGGTCTCATTGTGTCGCTGAAGAAACAATGGGTTTGTGGGCGTTTCTTCAGCCTATTTTTAGCGGCTACGAGATATAGCTATGTCTATTCCCTTTAAGAACATCTCATATATTTTCATAAACTGCTATCATTTAGAGTAACCAACGATACTTTTGTAACAATTCTAATTTACTAAATTAGCAGTGCTAATTTAGTAAATTAGAATTGTTACAAAAGTATCGTTGGGCAGATTTAATTTGTGTTTTGGGTTTTCGTGATTTTTGAGGCATTTTCTTCTCTTGTTCTCACTGATTTTTGTGCTCTTCTTTTTGCGTTTGGCAACAATGCAATGACAAGTCAAGTCGGCTTTTGAGAATCAATGCCAAGCGGAAAGATTCAATCTTTTCTCTTTATTTTTTTCAAAATTATTCTTTGTTATCATTTACTGTTTTTCCAAAATTTATACTTGAAACCAGGGGCCACACAGTCAATGAGTTATGCTGTTATGTCAAACACTAACATAGTCAATGAGTTATGTTGCAAAGATTCGAGCCCTGATGCTTTCTGTGGATACATGCTGTGGCAGATTTTATGCACAAGTGTCAAATGTTTGACCTGTACAGAATGGATATGGGAATCATTATGTGAAAACTGCAACACTGATCTACCTTTTTAGTGTTTACCATACCTGCTAGAGATATCTGGTGTGGGGCACCTGGTGGTAACTATTGTTAGTTAGAATGATGATGGTAATGTTGATGATGATGATGATGATGATGATGATGATGATGACGATGGTGATGAATCAATTCTTCTATCTAGTTTATCCACACAGTGACACAACTTACATCGAGATGAAGAAACCACCATAGAATAGCAACGGCACCATACGGTACTGCTAAGGCACCATAGAATAGCTTTTATCTAACAAAATCTGTCCCTTGCTTGGCTTCCATTGAAGTTGCCCACATGAAGCTTTTGTCTTCAAAGAAACAGCAATAAGTTTGAAGAATAAAGCGAGGCTTGCGCAAGTCAAAATTCCTGCTCCGCTTATCTAGGCAGGGGAGGATCTAGCCCAAATATGACCGTGACTGGGTGTTACATGGGGGTCCGGGGGCGGAGCTTCAGTGTCCCAAAGAACTGTGTCACGTTTGTGCGGCTGCTGTGGAGGAGCTGTGACGTCGATTGTCCAGTATTTCATACAGTTGCATAGGATAGGCTTCAAATGAAAGTTTAAGACCTTGTTTCCGCCAATCTGATAACTGGTTACTGATAAATGGCACAAGAAAGCACAATGAGCCTCGATGCGGAGAGGAGGCGAGGAAGAAAGTCATAAAGAGTGGCTGCTTCAAAAACAACAATTTCAAATCAAGTAAATCTTGAGAGACAGGTAAAAATTGGGCTCTTGCCATGATAAGAAACGCCAGTTTCAAGTGGCCTATAACCAAAGTCTGCACGCAGGCTAGTTTCAAGGGGATGTACAAGAAAAAGAAACTGCTTCAGCCTGCAATGGCCTTCCGTGTGTTGGGGTTTCAAACATTGCAAAAACTCGTGTGGCTATGTGGCTCAGAATCCAAGGGCAGTGCAAGGACATTTTCCCTGCATGTTACCACCATGTTACCACCATGCTACCTACCAAGCTGTGGTATTTCGACATGTCAATTATCCTTTTAAAACCAAGTCTGTGGAAAATATTTTCAATTGCGATGCATCTGCTGCTATTTTGTCTGCATGGTTTTTGAAAGTATAGCTTGCACCGCTGATAATTAATGAACAGCACATATTCGTACATCAAATAGGACCAGTTGCAATGGAGGTTAAAAAATACAAAATATGTGATGTTCAAAACTGGTGAAGTTCAAGTTCAATGTTCCTAATGTAAGAGAATAATATTGTTCGTACTGTACTTTGAATAGTGGTATCATCGGCCCATTTGTATCATTGGCAGAAATGCCAAGGAATCCAGGCTCTTCTTTTCGCTCCGTTCTGTTCAAAGCCACAAATTATTAGCAGCTTTTAGTATACAGTGTACAAAAAGGCTCGCAAGGAATACCGAAATACCTACCGTCGTTGTTCGTGCAAAGTGACCAGCCAGCTCAGCTTCAGCTCAATACTCACGGTGACCTTGGACCAAACGCAAAGTTTATAGTTCTTCCAAGCAGCGATATTTGTTCGCATGTCAGAATAAAAACACTGGGAGTCCGATTCTTTCTTGTGAGCACAATGCTGTATTACGCAAACCAATTCATACGTGGGCAGTATTTCCACAAATTTTCAAAACCAGGTCAAGAGGTCTTCAAAAGAACGAAGGTGGCATTCACTGCAAACAAATGCAAGCATTCCGGAAAATAAGATTGCTTCTTTGCAGAATTGTCAGAGATGTGCACGATTGCATTTGCAGTGTTGCCTCATTAACCTGTTGGTGGTATTCTGTGGTGGTATGATCATTAGCACGTTGAAGAAGGTAATGCATAGCAACCGATTTACTAAACCTCTTTATCAACTTCGTATGTGTCTCCATATACACCATGACAATACGAATAGAAGGCAAACGAAGACTTGTAGCAAGTCAAGTGTCTCCAATACACAAACTCGAGGGGTGTGGGGGTGTATCACTTTTCTGAAAAGGCGTACGAGATCTTTTAAACCATAGGATTTTTTACGGATTTGTTTTAAAACAAAGGAATTTTTGGCAAATGCGTACAAGACTTTTACAGAGTGATACGCTCCTCGCACAAATTGGTGTACACTGTACACGTTTAATTAGCCATAAATTTTACAGTCATGTCTTGGTGAACACTCACACTTCCAAATAATACATGGTTCACATCAAAGTTCACATGAATTTCTAACATCCAGGGCCGAAGCCAGTGGGGGGCCGTGGGGCGGGGGTGGGACGCCCCCAGGAAACTATTTGTCGGAAAGTTTTCTCTTTTGTCGGATTGCGTTGTGATGTACAGGCCTACTTTTGGAAGATTTTGCAAGAGAAATGATGCATAGACCAGGGGCGTCGCCAGCCCAAAAAATCTGGGGTGGACACACATGAGGGAGTCTGGGGGCGTGGCCCCCAGAAAAAATTCTCCTGACCACGCCCTTCAGACTCTCAGAAAACGTGGGAGACGCCCTGGGAGACGCGACGCCACTGCATAGAACATGAATTTATTAACATTGCAAAATAAATTCTGTCAGGAATTATTGAATTTACGGCATACTTTTTCATATTGACAAATCATGTGGGTTGCAAAGTTGGATTGCGAAATAAGGCTAAATTTTAGTTACTGAACAATTTGCTGAGTCATACCACAAATAAATGTAAAATATGTTTCACAGCTGATGTTGTTGTTGTTGTCGATGTTTTTACAGTCGGAAAATATCGGCCCCACTAACAACGGGCAAACGGAAGCAAATTCGTAAAAAGTTCTTCAGTTGTGAAAGAACCAAAGCATTCAATAGGGTATGCTGATCGTTCGTTTCTTTGCGATCGTTCTTGAAAAATTCTAGCAGAATTTCAAACTCCAAATTTCAGGGCTCTGGAAACACCTTTCTACAAAAATTTCTTCAGAGGGTCTGCACAAAACAAGACATCAAAAAAATGGAAGGATGCAGGCTTCCCGAATAAAGTACTGCGCAAAAATGCCAGGCCATTTCTATGTACCAGGTCTTGACTCTGCCAAGGCGCTATTGCAGAACAGGCAATGAATACGTTCGCACAAAAATATTAAAATATGAGACCGTACCTTTAAAATCATGACGCAGTTGCAAGCTCTTGTTCTTCAATCTGTTCTCTTGATACTCTCTAGCGAGCGTCAAGATTTGACTTGATTTGATTTCTGAATCTCTGCATTTATGTCTTTTTGTTGTACGTGAGCGGATTAACGTGGGAAGCATTGTCAAGGTAATACATGACATGTTTTCTTTCCTTCGACCTTGACTTCGGAACAACACCCTCATTCTTCCAGGATGTCAGAGGCTATTATTCATTTTAAGCCAGTTCTTGTTCAACCAATCAGGAATTAATAATTCCGGGGATGAATAACAAACAACAATATCACTTCCATGTAAGGTAACTAATCCAAAGCATGAACAATAATTGCGTAACATGCGGGAAACCATCTTTTCATTCCTTCTTCACAACTCACAAGTATAAACAATAATTCGGTTCGCCTTCGCACTCTCAAAGAGTGTTGATTTACTAAGCAGTTTTCTGATTACGTATTCAAAATTCATGATTCAGTCCCGCATAAACCTCTCAACAACCTCCAGAGGACTGCATAGACAATGGCAGCAGCCCACTGCCCTTTCAAGGTTAATCAAGGTTTGCAGAAGCACGCCCATGCCTTTGTAAAAAAAGGCACCCCCAACTTGTCCCAAACGAATCAGATTTTGTGGATGTTTGGTTGAGATGTTCCAGTCCGCAAACCACTAAACTCTGTAAGTTTGGTGTTCAGGGTTTGGTTTGCATTTACGTAATCAAAACCATCAAAACGAATGATCAAGTAAAAAATCAATGAGATTTATTGCTGCGCACAGCCCAGCATAATAGGTTACCAATTTTTGAAAAGGTTTGTGTTAATTCTATAACCCATTTGTTTGGACCAAAAGTGGCTTGAAAGAAATGTAACACAAATGAAATGGAACAAAAGAACGCCACATTTGTCAATTTTGTTATGTTCTGCAAGAGTACTGTAAAGATAGGACACGTCTTCTCGTCCAAGTGAGTATAATCAACGAACAGCTTGAGCTACTACTTCATGTAAGAATACTAAAACTACTGCTTCATGTAAGATAACATAACATGTCCCTTCTTATCATAACAAGAATTTTAATCAAATGTCTTTTGCACAACAAAACAGTGATTAATGTCTGTAAATGTAAAGTAAGTATAATGTCAAAATATAGAGTTGGGATCTGCAAAGTCTTCCAAATGGCGTGGTCTGTGAACAGCACGGCCTGATCTTGTTACTCTTGGGCGTTGCAGATTTAGGTTCTGTTGTTCGGGTTGAACTCCTTGATCTGTTGGAGGTGCTTCTGGTGCCGCTGCCGGTGGCTGCAATTGTTGCGGATCATCTGTTTCTGAGTCTGAAAGTTCGATAATATGCTCTATCGGTTCTAGGCTTTCCTTGGTGTGCAGCAGATGCTTTCTATTCCTGCGAACAGTAGTTCCTTTGTCTGTGGCTACCTTGTATGAGTATGAGCGAGGTTGCGGGCATTTCTCTACTATGACTCCGTTGCGATCCCAGGCATTTTTACCACGGAAACGAACACAATCTCCTGTCTCTAAGGGTTTTAGGGTGCGATGTTGTGGCTTACTGGTTGCTGCGGTCTCTGTCAATTTTGATGTATTGGTGGCTCCCTTCGGTCTAATCGTATTGTTCATGGCTGGCAGAGTTGTTCGAAGCTGGCGGTTCATCAAGATTGTGGCTGGCGCTGGTTTTCCATCGGGGAATGGAGTGGTGCGGAGTGCAAGTAGTGCTAAGTACGGATCCTCGCCACTGTGGAATGCTTTTTTGAGGGTCTTCTTAACAGTTTGAATAGTTCTTTCAATGAAGCCGTTACTTTGTGGGTATTCTGGGCTGCTACTGTCATGTACAAAATCCCATTCACGTGCAAATTTGCTGTATTCGCGTGAAATGTATTGTGGACCATTGTCGGAGAAAACTTCTTTGGGAATACCAAATTTGGAGAATATACGCTTGGTGTGCATAACAACTGTAGGAGCCTCTGTATCTTCAAGTTGAGAGAGGTCGAAGAATTTGGAAGTGTAGTCAGCCACGATAACATAGTCTTTGTTTCTGAGTGAAAACAGATCTGTGGCAACTTTCTGCCACGGTGCGTCTGGAATATCATGAGGAATCGGTGGTTCAGAGGACTGTCTGTTTTGATGCTCTTGGCATGTGCTGCAGCATTTGATCATGTCTTCCAGTTCACCATTGATGTTTGGCCAGAACATGGTTTCTCTAGCCCTGGCCTTGGTCTTTTCAATCCCGATGTGACCAGTATGAAGTGATTTTCTCATTTCAGCCCGCATGCTAGTGGGGATGATGATACGCAAACCATTCAGTAGCAATCCTTCGTGAGTGGTAATCTGATCACGGTGGTTGAAGTAAGGACGAGTTGCTGGCTGGGCATCTTGGCGTGATTCTGGCCATCCATGATTTAAGTAGTGTATCAGTTGTTGCAGTGTGGCATCTTTCAACGTTTCTGCGGCAATTTGGCTGTGTTTAGCAGCACTGATTGGTAAGCTTGACATAACGGAGTGGATGTAGCAGGACAGTTCTGATTCTGGTATTTCTGGAGTTGTGTCACTTAGAGGAGCACGACTAAGTGCATCTGGAATCGTGAGTTGGCTTCCTTTTATGTAATGCATCTCAAAATCATACTGCTGGAGGCGGAGCAGGAATCGCTGAATTCGTGGAGGGCACTTTGTCAAGGCTTTGTTGAAGATTGATTTGAGTGGCTGACGGTCATTATAAATGTCAAATTTTTGGCCATAGACATATTGCCGAAACTTTTCGCATCCAAAGACGATGGCTAAAGTTTCCTTCTCAAGCTGGCAGTAGTTTTTCTCAGATTGTGTGAGGGAGCGACTGGCATATGCAACTGGATACCAGCCTTGGGGATGCTGCTGCTCAATGATTGCACCAAGGCCTTGGCTCGATGCATCTGCTTGTATCCGGATTGGCAGTGTGGGGTCAAAAAACTTCAGTATTTGGTTTGAAGTGATGACTTCTTTGAGCTTGTTGATGGCATCTTTTTGTGGCTTGTCAAAGGAGTAAATGGCATTTTTCTCGAGGAGGCTTCTTAGTGGTGCTGTTAGATCGGAAAGGTTGGGTATGAACTTTCCCAAATATGTTATCATTCCCAAAAAACGTTGAAGCTCCTTTTTTGAGGTGGGCTCTGGCATGCTCAAAATTGCTGTAATCTTTGCAGGGTCTGCTTCAACCCCATGAGCTGATATCTTGTGGCTAAGAAAGGTGGTGGTTTGGGCTTCAAATTTGCACTTCTCTTTGTTGAGTTTCAATCCTGAAGATCTGATAGAGTCCAGAACTTTAGTTGTGCGGGCAGCGAGTTCAGCTTTGTCAGAACCCCATATTATGATGTCATCTTGGCTATTGAGAGCGCCTTCAATGCCTTCTAAGATTTCTGCAATTTTTGCTTGGCAAATTTCACTAGCTGAGTGAATGCCAAAGGGAAGCCGCTGGAATGAAAAACGGCCAAATGGAGTGTTGAATGTTAGGAGTCTAGAACTTTCTTCATCCACTTCAATTTGCCAATATGCATTGGAGGCGTCCAGTTTGGTAAAAAATTTTGCATTGCTCATGGAGGCAAGGATTTCCTCTGTCGTTGGAAGGTGGAAGTGGTGGCGTTTTATTGCTTTATTCAGGTCCTTGGGATCCAGGCATATTCGAAGCTTTCCATTGGGTTTTTCTACAACAACTAGACTGTTTACCCAGTCTGTAGGTTCATGAACTGGTTTGATGATGCCCATTTTAACCATTCTTTTGAGCTCCGTGTGTAACTTTTCTTTTAGTGCTATTGACAGCTTGCGAGGTGGATGGACAACAGGGGACACTGTTGGATCTATGGTGATGTGGTGTACACCAGGAAGTTTTCCAATTTCACCAAAGCAATCTGGAAATTGCTGTGTCATGATTTCATGCATATTCTTATCAGCATGCATGATACGCTTGATAAGGTTGAGATGAGAGCAAGTGGTAAGGCCTAAAATTGGAGTGGCTCCTATGTCAACAATGATGAAGAGTACTGGATAACATCTTCCTTTGTGATTTAAGGTCAGAACAGATTTGCCAACAACTGGAATGGCCGAGCCATTGTATGCTGATAGTTTGACAGCTGATTTATGGAGCTTGGATTTTTGTTTAACCTGCTGGTAGTCGGCTTTGGAGAGGATATTTACTTGGGCACCGGTATCAATCTTGTACGGGATGATTGATCCGTTTGTTTCAATTGCAATGAGCCACTCATCTTCAGTGAGTGTGTTGACTGAGTATGTGTCTGGATCCTGGGTGAGAGGGTTTGGGAGTACTTTTTCATCTTGGTGAACTGCACCAACAAAGTAGTCTTTTTTTGCGTCAGTATCTGAGAATGAATCTGGGTCTGAAGACATATCCGAGGGCACATTTTTGCTGACTGCTCTTACACGCTTCTGGCTACAGCATGTGGAAAAGTGACCTCTCTTACCACAGGTGCTGCAGTGCTTGTTGTATGCAGGGCAGTTTCCCCTATTATGGGAGTAGTTGCAGAATTTGCATTGCTGAATTTTGGTTGTGCCATGTCTCTTGTCAGGAAAGGGGGGTTTCCTAGCTTGCACTGTTTTGGTGATAGCGGAAGTAGATTTTTCTTCACTGTGGGCTTGGATAATTTTGGCATGTTTGCGTGTAATTTCAGCAGCCTGGCCTATCTTTATACACTTGTCTAAATTGATTTCAGGCTCTCTTAGCACGCGTTCTTGTAGAGCTTTGTCATTGGTTCCAATAGTGATCATATCCTTGATCAATGAATCTTTCAGATCACCAAATTCACAGTCCTGTGACAGTTTTCGAAGAGTGGTGGTGAATTCATCAAAGCTTTCACCATCGTGCTGCCTATATGTCAGGAATGTGTACCTCAGGAAAGTTAAATTCTTCCTGGGTGCGCAGTAGCTGTCAAATTTCTGAATAATTTTATCTAACTTCATATTGTCTCCATGAGAATCAAACGTAAAAGTATTATATATTTCACGCCCTTTTTTGCCTATGCAAGTGAGAAAAATGCTAGCCTTAACCTTATCTGACTTGTCAGAGGACTCAGTAGCGTCAAGGTAGAGTGTCAGTTCCTGTTTCCAAACACGCCAATTGTTAGAAACATTGCCATCAAAACTAAGTGGCTGCGGTGGCGAAAAATTTAGGCCCGACTCCATCATAACAAAATACCGATGTTTGTACGGTTATGGACAAGGAAAGTGACAAAATAAGCGATTCGTAGTGTCTACTTATCCTTCGTGAACTGTGGGTCTTGAAAAAATCCCAACTGACACCATGTTATGTTCTGCAAGAGTACTGTAAAGATAGGACACGTCTTCTCGTCCAAGTGAGTATAATCAACGAACAGCTTGAGCTACTACTTCATGTAAGAATACTAAAACTACTGCTTCATGTAAGATAACATAACAAATTTGTCCAATTGTTTTGATAATCTCTTGAGATCATCAAATACAATGGAATACAATGGATTATGTTTAGATTGCCTAGGCTCCAAACTTAAATTGCCTTTTATCTCGGTCGTTTGTCTTTACTTCTAACGTTGGACTTTCTGAAATCCCTGAAATCTTCAATATATTCAGAATTAAGTTCTTTTTAAGAATCCAAGAGAGATTTTCAAACAACTTTAAACCAATGTAATTTCTAACCTATTTGACGAAACATGAAATAAGTTTCAAGAAAGCCATAGCATATGAATACAATGTGATATCAAGCTAAAGGCTATCGTTCTAATTTCTGGGTCTTGATGATGAGTGCTTGTAGCTTGTGCTTTTACCAAGAACATTTTACATCTAAATTAGCCTTTGACTGATAGATTAACATCTCATTTTTGATTATCGTCCACATACTTTTTATTCTACAGCCCACTAAATGCTTTAACTTTTTTGACTCAAAATCACATGGTGCATTTGTTTCTATTTTACAGATTGTGCCAGAATGACACGTTAGACAGTCCAGGATGTTTTTTCTTGCCAATCAAGGAGAATCGACCATAAAACGTGGCCAGAGCAACTCTATATTGATGCATGCTAAATATGTCGGTTGATTCTCATTAAGAAGTTGGTAATGATGAACTAGGGACAGAACAAGAAATCTGACGTGTCAACAATTCTTACCTTTGCTCTCGTGCAAACAGAACTTGATGCCAATTCTTTACCGTCTCCTTGAAGCACAATGCTATCTCTTGGCGGCTAACAGCAAAGATGTTTCTTGAAACACGCATCCACGAACACGATCAACACTTCTTATGCTGGATCGTGCAAACGTCCTTCTAGCTGCTCTGCAACACCTAGAATAACAGACAAAGCAATCAGCGATATATATATACGCTGTATAACAGTTGAACAAACAAGAAACGGGGGGAGGTGAATTGCGGATTTTAGCGCAAAAGGCTTACTGTCCTGACTGCAAAGTGGGAGAATATAACACCACTGCGCCAGCGCCACAACATCTTCAAACCACACGAGGCCAGTTGAATAGGAAATACTTCTGTGACATTTAGAATAGCATCCAAATGTAAATTCAACTCTTGAGAGAAGCTTTGAGGTTTCTAAAATCTCTCATCTATGATTTTAAAGAGAACGCGCAGTGGTAAATAGGCTTGTCTATAAATAGAATGAAGAAAACACTCAGGCACAGCATTGTTTCTTTGGCTATCAATAGTTCACTGCGCGTGTGCGACACCAGTTTAATTTGAATCGGATATTAGATGCAAGCTCTTAACCCTGCATAAACCCCGTAATCTAAACAGTATTCTGACACCACTGCGTATTCTGATACTGTTTAAATTACAGGGTTTGTGCAAGGTTAAAAGCTTGCATCTGCAGAGAGCAAAATTTCTAAAATATCCGATTCAAATTAAATTGATGTTGCCCACGCGCCGTGAACAATGGATAGCCAAAGAAACAATGCAGAAAGATTGTAAGCAATTGCACGAAGAAGATGCCTGGGTGTTGCTTGTCACAGATCTGAAGTAAGGTGCTCCTAGCAGCAAGAGTGAATTTTGTGAAACAAAGGATTTGGCTCCCTGACAAGACAGACGGCTCTGAAGGATAGATTGAATGCTTTTGCATGAACTCGATCAGATGAAAACAAACAGAAACAGCAAAATGTACAAGTCAACTACGATGAAGGTGTGAAATCAATTCTTCAGGCGGTGAAATCGCTTATCTTGCTCAGACCTGTATCTTTTGCTTTACTTTTATATCCCCCGTTTCATCAAAGCTAGTCATCAAAAGTTTCATTAAAGTCCCCATAGGAACACAAAGAAGATTTATTTCCATTTGAAAATCAAACATCGCAGAACGAATAAACATGATATCGAATTAATCAGCTGTTTTTGAAGAAATAAATATTAATTGAACCTGATGAGACAAAAAATATGGGAGTGTTGTCAGAAGCAGGGAATACATTGATATATGCAAATGAAGTGTTGGTCGACGTCTTGGAAACAGATGCGTTGATCTCAAAAATGTTATCTTAACAGAGTTCAATGTTATTTTACTTTAGTTAGACAACAGTGTGAACTAAATTCAGAGCTTGATGTGAGAAAATCACCAATAAACGCCTTGTAGAACAGTTGTAGTTACCATGACTACATTGATGCTCAACCTTGCCATGTTCTTGTATCGTAAACAAGAAATGTACCTGGAAATTGGAATACTTAAAAGTTCAGCGATGGTAATACTGATATTTTTTAGCATTCATAGTGTGTAAGTTTGTAAATAATATCTGTAAGGATAAACAAGGATAAATAATATTACAATAGGATCCCCTACTTTTGATTGGCACACAAGTACAAAGTGATTAGCGATTGCAGACAAAGGGGATTCTATGCCCGGTTGGTCAATTCATAAACCAAACCAAAGCAAGCTGTAAAAGTTGCTTTGAAACCCATGTAGCTAGCTCATTCGTTCTGCATTCCAGAAATGTTTTTAAAGAGCAAAAATTAGCATAAGTCCAAAGGAGAAGGATGTATCTAAACTTCTGCCTCAGGCATTTTATTTGTTTCGTTCAGAAGCCGATGGGGAGATGATTCAATTCTTGCATTTTTGGGTGTAATTAAAGCAATTACTGCTCAGCGTCTGAATCAACTAAAAAATGCCCGAGTATGTTTACATACATCCTTCTTCTTTCGATGGATGCTCATGTTTGCTCTTAAAAACTATTTTTGGAATGCACAACGAGCGAGTTAGCTACCTGGGTTTTTGTATAGAGTTTGGAATCGCTAATCGCTTTGTACTTAGGTGTCAATCAAAAGCAGCTGATCTGAACTGGGTGACTGAAAACAGTTTAAGCGTTTGGTGGGCTGTGGAATCAAAAGTGCGTGGCTGATATTCAAAACTAAAATTTCAACCTGTCAGTCAAAGACTAATTGCTGCGAAGCGCATGCGTAGCAGCCATTATAGACGGGATTGATAAGGATTCTACGGGGTAGTGGAGTTTCATGCTGACTCAGGCTGATCGAAGCGGAAATTGGCATTAGAGTCTATACTGAGCGTCCACGACTTGGATTTTGGGCGAGAAGCTCAAAGCTGGCTCACTGCTATGCTCGCGCTCATTGCGAGAAGAAGACGGAGATTTTCACGCAGCGTGGTAAGTACAGCATCGTTTTCTACATCTAATTTCATCGCAAATATGAGAGGACTTCTCTTAATCCTCTCTGTTCTGTTGAGCATGTGTTGTTTTACAGCGGACAGATTTCAGAAGCGGCAGGAAGAAAGATGTGTCATCAACAACGACGGACGAGGGCCTAGGCCTAAGCGTTTCTTACGCTCACAAATATACCAGCTAGCAATAAACCACAAGAAGCATTGTTTGTGGAAAGAAAAAATGAATCACCCATTGACCATTGTGGTGATAAAAAGTGAATTGCCCATTGTGGCAAGTAAACTACTTATGCAAAATCACCAAAAATGAATTTGATCTTTCAGGAAACTCAATTACTTTTGAAAATATTTGTCAGGGCTCTTTCTTTTGCAATAAACAAGATGATAATGATTCACCATTCATTCCTTTGCATACAGCACTTGACAACGTCTTCACAAATAACAACTAATTGAAAGTATCTTTTAACCATGATTCTTTGCATCTGACAGAATTTTGATTGGCTTCTTGAAATGTTTATGCTCTCTGCTTGGTTGCAATATGTACTTACATCGGGCCTTTCCAGCCACCATGGAATTTTTTATTTATGCTCATTTTTGTGGACCATTGAAAAAAATGGCGGCAACAAAGAGAACACAAAATGGTGTATTCGCAGACCATGCTTGATGTTGCAAAGGCCCCTTTCATGTTGCCACTTGACCATTTATAGATCTCATACACAAAAGCTTCACATCTCATGTATTTTGTTGCAGGAATGAAAGGCAACTTATTAATTTGAGACACCCCTGTAAAGACTTCCACTGCTTTGGATCAATATTGCTTCAGACATGTAAAGATTAACACAGCATTGGATCACTACCTGCAAATTAACTGTTCATATTCCTGTGACCATTTGCACAGCATTGGATCAGCATTTGCTTCTTTAACCATTGACATTCAAAGACCAACGCAGCATTGGATCAGCATTGCTTCTGTGACTGGTCTTTGTACCTTGTGACCTATTAGCTTTGATACAAACTGTTACCAGATGAACCTTTGAAGAGTTGTTGTGGTAAACTGATGTGCATCATATGCTCTCAAGACTTGTTTTTATTCAAGGCACAATACAGAATCTGTTATTTGACACAGAATTGAATAGGAGAACACTTTGAATGTTGCCATCATGTATCAAGTTGCTTGAATATTATCAAAGATGCTGACCCGGGGGGGGGGGTACATGACTTGTGGATGGACGGGGGTCTGCTGCCCGGTTTTAAGAAAGCTACCCTCTTCTAATTACAGAAACTTGCCTTGGTACCCACTGTTATGATGAATTTTCGCGGAAAACAGCCCATTTTCTACTATTTTTGTGAATTTCAGCAAAAGCCCACCCATGTTCATGAAAAATTTCCCAAAAAGGACCCTCGTTTTGTTTAGAGAATTTTGAGCCCAAAAACCCAACCATATGGGCGGCACATACCCGTACCTTGAACATGTTATGTACCCCCCGGGATGCTGATTGGTGCAGATGGAAGCAGATAATTGACATTACAAAGAAATTATCAAAGCTACTGTATTGCTACTAAAACATCACAACTATTTTAATTTGAAACTGCGAGTGTTGATCAATGGCCAAATGAGAAAATCATATACTATTTGAGGTACCACCTGGGGAAAAGAAAGCCTTGCAGTCCAAGAAAGAAATTGCAATTAAAGAGTTGAATTGAGACTAATATCACATTGAGTTTTAATGACTATTATAGTTGTGTAATGCAGTCTTTGAATTTACAAACAGTTCTCAGTTCTTTTAATTTTTCCCCTTAAAAAGCTGCAATTTAACTTGGTTTCAAACACTTGCCCCAAAAACTCCACTCTGACATTTATTCTTTTAAAAATCTGCAGATTTATATTATGAACAACGCTATGAGCAGTGGCGTACCTAAGGGGGAATGAGGGGGTCCAGACCCCCCACTTTTCAAAAAGGTTGGCCTTGAGGTTCATACAAAAATGCAATAAACTTTGTATCGCAGGGAGGGGGGGGGGGGAAGGGTCAGGCAGATCTTTCAGGCAGATCTGTCTTTTTGAGATTTGTTGAAAAGCAAGGAGAGAATGGTTTTGTCGAAGGTTTGCTGGAGCAATGTTTTGGGTTTCTAAGAAATGCTTGACCATTGTTGGGAGAGGCATTCTAAGTAGAATGCATGTTCTCAATTGGGTATAAATTCTCAATACAAATTCAACAAAACATCATGCCTATATTTTACTCATTCCAGCCATGTTTACGATGCAAAATATAACTAAAAATGGTGTTTCCCCCATTTTCCGAGCGTCTGAAGAGTGTGGTCACAGAAAATTTTCCGCGCTTATGCCCTCACTCCTTGAGTGCTGCGTACGCAACTGGTATGAGCAGCACCTACTTAACTGCGTTAACAGCTAGTTTAGATGTAAAATTTTGTTTGGTAAAAACGCTCATCATTTAGACCAAGAAATTAGAAAAAGCTGGTGAGGGTTTGTATGGGAATGAGAATTCAACGTTCAATTCTGGTCAATGATCTAATTGCCAGAGAAATTTAAATTCAATAAAAATTGCCACTTTTATATATAGAATCTACTTAGTCTTTATGTCGTCATCAAAGACACTGCGTCATCTGGGAACTTTTTGCTTATTTCTGTCATTAGCTTCTCGTTTAAACCGAACCCGTTTCGAGTTTCCATCAGCAGTCTCTTGATATTGCATTAAAGTTATTTAGGGATTATTGACAAATATTTTAGTGCCGAAAGACCACTAAAGCCAATCTTTTACAAAATTAGTTTCTAGTATATATGTTTCTTTCTTTTTTACTCCATTAACAATTTACAAGACATGCTGCTGATTATAATACCTACACCAAGATAAAATAAGAGAAGTTTATGTGTGTAAAGCATTTGAATCGAACGAAATCCATTAAATTTCTAATACAGAATTCTAAAGGCAACTTTAAAATACATATATGCAACACAACGCTTTGAATAAATGATGCTACTAAAATCTAGCTACTGCAACCTGCAAGGGGGATTTAGTTTTTATTGTAGAGTAGCTACGTGTATTGTTTGGTTTTCTTTCATTGTTTCGTACCTATTAGTAGTTTTTAACTTTATTTAATGACCACAGGGTAGACACAGCCTTTGCTCCCTCTGGTATCGTTCTAGTGGTATAGTAGAGCAATTTTGTAAGTAGTGTAACTAGTAATACATCATTGCAATTTTTTATTGGATTCTATGAAAAAATTCATTAATCCACAAAAAACAAAAGAAATGATCGCAATGCATGTCGGTTGCACAAGAGCCTTTAAGTGGTAGCGCAGCATTGGAGTATTGAAGGAGCGACATGTCAAACAAGTCTAGTTTTTCAAAAAGCTGAAACTTTGGATTGATTCCAAGATAGGTTTGCCAAAGATTTGTCAACATGCACAGTTCTGCAAAGAAAAGCAATCCTGTCACTGAGAAAGGTGAGAATAAGGAAAGCAACGCAAATTGCATCGAAAGAGGAAGAAAATGATACAAAACGGGAAAATATTTACTTATCGCTGACGTGATCCGTAGATAAAATACGCCATGACAAACTTCAAGTCCCGTTGGGTCAACTATAGAGGTGCAAGCAAGCGTAACCATGCTTGTCTGGCGACTTTTCAAGTTGACCCTTTCTCCGATTTTCGTTGAAAACATCAACCCCTATTTCGGGCTTTTCTAAACATCAACCCCTATTTCGGGCTTTTCTCTGACAAATGTGGAAAACTATGTCCCTTTTTCCACGATTTCTCTGACAAGTATATAAGATAGGAAAAGTAGGGTGTAAAGTTTTCAGACAAGGAAGAATTATCTAAACATGCTGACCACGAGAAGTCTACCATGCCACTCCAAATTTGTCTCACTAACACCTAATGATGAGTGATGACCAAAAAAATATTGATAACAAACCAAAAAAGCAAACTTGTTTGACGTATTTCTACGAGGAAGTAAAAATTGTTGACCTTTCACTTACGAAAATTAAATGTCATTGCTTGTATCAATCTTGTCATTTCGCATTGGCTAAAAACTGCCTCTGGTCCTTTCACTACGTAAGTGTGGCACAGTTTTTGTCGCAGGCTGAAAGGAAACTTGTGAAGCACCACGTTTCTCTAGGCCATCTCTGTGCTGTAAGGTGACCTAACAATGAAAGAGAATGAGTATGAAGAGAGTAAAGTAAAGCATGAGTCACACAATTTCGAAAATGGTTCACTTCTTGAAAATCAATGGGAATGGGGTCCAAAGAAAATTATTTGAACGTTAGTTGAAACATGTGGACGTGATTTGACCCATCAATGAGTAGCTTCACAGCTTACTTCTTTCCTTGGTGGGCCGGTTATCAGGCCAATCAATGACGCTCAGAAAGGGTTTTTGGAAGTAAGGAGACCAGAACTTGAAAACAAGCTTGGCGCAAAGCAGCATGACTATGTAAAGTTCTAAGTTATCGGTGGTTTTGCTTGGAAATTGTTTCTGAATAAACTTGAAAGAGGATTGGAAATTTTATAATTTTTCACGTGGAATAAAATATTGAATCGACTAGAAAGCAGTTGTTCACAATTGTCGAACAACGTTAGTGCAACACGAGATACCTCAAGGAAACAGAGATGCAGGAACCGGGCTCCAAAGATGTTGCGATTATAACAGTGTCCTTTTTTGTTGCAGGAAATGCCCCTTTAGCTTGATGAAAAAGTGCCCTTGAAGTGTCGTGCCCCCCCCCCAAGTTTAAGGTGATCCCTACGGCCCTAGAAGGAGACTGTAGGAATGACTGTGTAGGACTGTAGGAGACTGACTGCAGACTGGAAGGAGACTGACTTCGATCTAAATTGAACATTTTACGTAGCGTTAACTCTGAATTTTTACGGAATTCCAAAATTACACTAAATTTTCTAGACATTTCGAGACAATATTCTTCAGTAATTCAAAATGCACTCTGAATGTACGCACTTATTTCTTATAATTTGATTACAATGTAAAGAACAGGAAACTCTTTTCAAACTGAGATTTCATTCCAACATTTTGCTAAGCAACGTCCCACTAAGAGGATCATATTTCATAGTTGTTTATCTCAAACAGTTTCAAAATCTTTCATTCAGTATCAATAAACAGTATTAATTTATCAACGAATAACACAGGCTTCTCTTTTCTCTTGTGAAATGCAAGGAAGTATTCTCTGTAACAATACCTTAAAACCATCACCCTAAGAAAAGGACTTTGTGGCTGCGTGGCGCCAAACAAAGGTACAAACCGACCTGTTTGGTGGATCAACTCTAAGGTCAGTTCGAGAATATCTTTGTTAACATCATTAGAAAAAACCTCGCTCTAACAACACCTGAATCCATTACCTTTAATTTGCTAAGAAAAGGATATACTTTTACGTATTTAAAACTTTCAAATTGCAATGATCTTGATTAAGGTCTTAAATGAAACACACATTTTTTATCATATTCTCAAATTGCACCTCAATCCGTTACTATAGCTAGGCAGATGATTGACTGTAAATCTCCCCAGTTTCAATTTCGGTTTTAAAAGGACTCTGACATTTCTCTCTTTCTTTTTAAAAGAAAGCCAAGGATGCATTTGCTCTGACTGACTTTAATTTAGCTGATCTTGCAAACCAGAGGATGGACTTCAAGCTTGTCTACGATCCCACAACTCAATACTTCAGTTCTGGTTTCGAAGAATCAGACCTTTGTTTTTTCTAAATAAGGAAGTACTTCCTCTAAACGAACCTAGATTCTGTTCCGGTTGATAACAAGAAGATACGGGTTAACTCTTTCTTTCAGCCAATTAAATAACAGTTTCGACCCCTCCCCCTTGTCAGGGTACAAATAATATTATATAATGATAATAATATGTAATATCTGGATATGAGGGTATGAAAGGGTACAAATAATATAATAATAATTATTATTGTAATATCTGGATTTGAGGGTATGAAGGGCTAAATAGCCAATGCAGTCCTAGTGAAAGTTTCTCATAAAAGTCACGTGAACTGTAAACTTGTTGGGACTTGTTGTCACTCATAAGTCTGTCGTACACTTTTTCGAACTCGGGACCGATGTCGCTTTTATACATAATGGAAGCTAGAAGGTCATTCCATTGTTTAACAACTCTTTGCAAAAAGACATGTTTACGAACTGTTGCGTTTGATCGTATATTTTGTATATTTGTGTATATTGATAGGTACTAGGAGTGCTGAAAAATCTGTCTGTTTTTTGCGTCCGTTTTTCTCCTAGTACCTATTATTTAGTATATACTACAGTACCAAGTTTTTTGTGTGTATATTATGTATATAGATTGTATATTTTGAGGCTATGTCCTCTTGTCACATTGCCATTCAGCTTGAAAAATGTATTCGGACCAATATTGATATATCAAAATCAGAAAATTTGGATGTACATCGAAATTACTAAAGCTTGTCTCATTCCCATTGCTCTGTATTGTCTTATTTACCCAATCAACGCCACGAAAGTTTTGCTTCTTAACCTTCAGGCTTCAGTTTTGATTTCTCCTTCAAGTTTCCAAGGAACCGACGAGTAGGCATTGATACGTTTCCTTTTTGCTTTCAACAACAATGCTTTGTCTTGTACCAGATTCATGTGTGGGTCGAATTGAATGTCAAGTAGAACAGACATTTTAGTGTCTGGCAAAACTTCACAAGGCCTTCCTATTGCCACGCATCGGATCAACGACAAAGGGATCCACGCATTTCAGATTACGTGGAGAAAACTCAAGGATACCCCCGATTGACACACGGTCCCTTTTGATGACAAAGTCCCAATGTATTGTTGTTTAAACTTATTGGATGCCGAAGATCACAAAATAGTGGGTGGTGAAAAAGAGCTCAAGGCAAATCAAAATATCAAAGGACAACATAAACACTCATTCGTTTCTTATAAGAAATGGGTTGTAAGAAAATGTTGTAGGTTTCCCCAGATAATCAAGAAACTCTAATGAGTAAATAACTAAATAAATAAACTATAAGAATTTTGATATGAGCTGAAGTTGTGTTTAATTCAATTGATATAAAAGTGCTTATATTTGACTTCATCTAGAGTTGTGTATCTGTACAATTGCACTGCACGCAACATGAGGAAATATTTGCCCCATCAGAAGGGACCAGAGGTCAATTCGAAGTTAAGAAACTGTTGCTTTTCTAGATCAATTCGTTTTTCGTTACAGTATGATTTACAAAAAAAATCAAAAACAAGAATAATACCAAACCAAATAATAGCTACCAAAAGGTATGGTTTTCATTTTTAATTGAGCTTTTTTCATGTAAATTTTACTTTTTTTTATATATAAAATATATTCCAAATAAAATTTTACAATACACATTACAGGATGATCAACCCCAGGGGTTCTATGGTAAACTATGCATATTCAAATTAACAAAAAATGAAAAGCAATTCAATGAAAAACTCACAAAACTCAAGGTGTTGTGGCCCAGGAAAGTAATGTAAACTACATGGCTAAGTGACAGTGCAAAGTTTATTTTATAACATGGCCGGTGCAAAACGTAACGGGGCAACTACTTTTTTTTAGCTTGTACAGAACTGGGTCAACACTTTTTACAAAGCAAATATGAAGGGGGGCAGTACCTTCTTATAAGCTCCAGATGAAGTTTGAAATATGAAATGGCTAATTTTGAGGCCAAAATTGTGGATCATGCAAGTTGAGAAATGCTTGGAAGGATGTGTATGAACATGACGCAAAATTTCCTTGTCAGCTACTTGCAAGAACGATTCATCAGTCATTTCTCTTCATCTTCAAAGTCGATTTCTTCGTTGACAAAGTCTCGTAAAGGCAAGAATTGATTTTGTTATGGTATTTGGCTAATTCATCGGTGGTATTATACAACATTTGTTGCTCATGATACGGGACAGATATATTTTTCGAAGAAGGGGCGAAAGCAAGAAATTTGACATGAAAAAATGTAGCAAAGATCGACTTCTTTCAAATGACCCAAAAATGCTTAAAAGAATAATAAGAGAGTTCAAAAGATGTTGTAAATAGTTTTGTTTGTGTTAGGTTCTGTTAGGTTCTGTAGTGTTAGGTTAGATTCTTTTCAATCATTGTTTAGTTTAAGTTAAATCTAGTTTACCAGTGTTACATACGTTACATAGTTTAATATGGAGATTTGGTATTTATATTATATTCTATTATAATCCTCTGACTTTGCAGCCAGAACAGTTCGATCCCAGTAGGATTCCCACCATTTGAGTGTCATAGCAAGGGGTCGCGGACTCGATTACATCTGCACTTCTGTGATCCCAGCGTTTGGCGCTTTTAATCTCCCTGCCTGCTAAAAACCACAACCTCACCTTCACCTTCACAAAGTTCATTAGATAAAGCGAGGATGCATCAATGTACAGTGTTGGATCATGTCCTGATTTTGGTTTCGTTCCGGGCATAAACAACAGGGCAAGTCTGACAAGTACTCATTGATTTATTTGGATATTTCTAAATGAATGAAGATTAAAATTGGCCCACTCCAGGAGCTCGAAAAAATCTATTTTTCACAAATATTGACAGAAGGAAGGGTGGAAAATACACGGAAGTTTGTTCTAAATGAAATTTTAGTAATCAGGCCCACACCCAAAGTATGTCTAGTTTCTGTTCTAATTTTTCTGAGTTAAAAACCCGGGGGGGGGGGGTACTAAATTAGCACCTTTGTGCTATTGTATATTGTAAATAGCCAACGTTAAATAAATTGAATAAGAAAAAACCTAACTTGACTAGGGAAGTAAGGGGGTGTGCGGAAAGCCTCTCCACACCCTGCACCCTATCGCATAAAAAATAGGCCAAAAGTATACCCTGTCCCATAAAAATGTTGCCTCTCAAATACAGTGTAGAACGCAATTTTTGCTTGTGATACCCTGTCGCATAATTTTGTTACCTATTATAATACCCTGTTGCGTAATTTTTAGCGCAAAAGGACACCCTGTTGAGCGGCACATCCCGTCAGGTCAAGTATGGGAGTACCCCCCCCCCCCCCCGGGGTAAAAACATGATCTGAACAGAATATCGTGCTTTTTCCTTATTAGGGAGCCTGCTCTTTTTTGCTCTTTCTTGAGAATTTAATCCGACATTCTGATTGCGTTTGAAGCAAAAATTGCAAAAACAACTATTAATAGGGTGAAACAGAAAATATTTAAATCTTCCATTCAATTCGGTACTTTGTTGCGATTTCATGGAATCGTTTCCTGGGAAAATGAAATAACTTTGCAAAGTGCCCAAGACAACACATTATTTAATTCGATCAAATTATTAGAAAACACTTTTGGCATTTTTTTTTCAAACAAGAAAGTGAGTGAATAAATCATTAAAAATCTAAAAAATGTTGCAAACTCCTTTTCTACGTGCAGTGACATGTTACTCACTGCATTCGACTTCACCTTAGCAAATTCAACTTTCCGGACACTCATTTTCCCTTTCAGTTTTTTGTTCGGATATTCCGTAAAATCTTTTTTTGGAATATTAATAAGCAACAATAAAGCTATTCATTGCTCCTCAAGAACTTTTTTCAAATCATGGAGTTGTTTCCCCGGAAATGTAGGAATTGAAGCCAGTGGGTCGGCGGTTTCTCTTTGCAATGTTTTGTAGCGGCGTGCTTCACTAAAAGGTCGTTACGTAAGCGACCCATTGCGGGCGTTTAGACATTCAACCATTGTGAGTGAAAGCAGAAATTGTTATAAATTGGGATGCTTCAAAGCGGACCTTCAAAACAGAGAACAACACGAGGAAGAGGGTCACCAGCAAGTGGGTCACAAGCAAATAGGTCAACTGCAGAACCAACCAGAGCAATTCACAGACGAACGATTCCACATCACAGAGAACTCCTTCAACGACAGACATCTTCACTTCAACAACTTCAAGGCATAAAACTTTGTAAGTAACTATATTTTGCAGTTTGCTTCGCAGGAATTCGTGCATTCTGTGAACTCGTTTTGCACTTATTGGCACCAAACGTCTGCTGTACTTTAAGTGTTTAAAATGAAGTTAGATCTTGAGCTTGGCGAAGGAAACATAACAAAAAACTGCTGACAGCAGGAATGGAAAGAAGGAATGCTTTCTTCGTGAACTTTCTGAAAGAAGGAAATCGAGGAAGGGGAAAGATGGTGCTTGGGGAATGGAAGCAGAATCAAGATGTTTTTATGAACCTATCAAAGTCATCATTGGGCTATAACTTAATTTTATATCGAGCCAAATGAATCCAAATTATATCATTATAAGCCATTATAAGCTCTTTAAATGTAGGTTCCAGGCAGAAACTTACACCAAGTTAAAAGATAGAAGCCTTATTAAGAGTATGGCTAAGCTTCGCTGTAGCAATCACAATTTGCGCATTGAAACAGGCAGAAGAGACAATACCCCCCCAGAGTTGAGACATTGTCGCCTTTGCAACAATCAAGAGGTGGAAAATGAACTTCACTTTCTCGTTGAATGTCGAGCATATGGCGTTCAACGAAAAAAGCTGTTTGAAACAGCTGAAAACGAAGTTAAGTCATTCGGTACAATGGACCCGAGACAAAAATTCATATACCTCCTCTCAACAGAAAATATAAAGTTGGTACAAGAAGTTGCTAAATACACCAGAGACGCTTTCGAGTCTCGAAATAACAGTTTACAGACCGGACCGTGACCGCGACAACTACCATTCTGCTTTATTACCACTAACTACTTAGATTTAGTTATTTGTTCATTTATTATTATCTTTATTCACTTTTTTACTTGTTATTACATTTGCCGTAGTCGTAATTGTTTAGATTAATTAGTTTGTAGTTTTGTTAGGACGACGCTCCAGTATTGTGTAGCAAGTCTAGATGTTAAAATGAAAAAATGAAATATATCTCAAAATATCACCAAAACGAAAGGATAGCCTTTGGTCGCCTAGACTTGCCCCAAGTCTATTTCGTCGCCAGCACCTAAAAACAATAATAAAAATCTGACTTGCAGTTAATTGAAACGAAACGCCTGAAACCTAAAGAGTTATTATTTTTGTTCACAAATTGCAAATGAAAACTTGATAACATTTGTCTTTTGGTGCATCGGCGTAGGGGGAGATAAAATTTGGGGGGGCTGCCCGATAAAAAGTCCATTGTTTGAGAAAATTTTGCCCGACTTGAGGCGGATTTCTGCCCGATTATGGCTGATTTTTGCAAATTTTTCTGACGTTGGGGGGGCTGCAGCCCCCCTGTCCCCCTGTCTCCTACGCCTATGTTTTGGTGAATTATAGCGAATTTTTCGCGGAATTTTTGGTGACCAAATGAGAATATTCATACTGTTTGAAAACATTTGCAAATGTTCGAAAAGGATGTCAAATGAATATTCAAAGAAATGGTTGCACTTTACAACTCGTACCTCAAGTCACACATTTTCAAAGAGTTTCAAATGAAACAAAGTCTTTCCGCTTTTTTTAATGAGGCATCTCTAAAGTAACGATATCATGAGAAATAAGCATCACTGCAAGCGAAAATAGACAGAAGAATGCCATTAAAACTTCCGAATTCAATAATAATCTTTGCTGTATGCAATATGCAAAATGGCATCAGGCGAGAGAAGTGTCTGATTTTGTGAAGACAAAGGGGGCCACATTGGATGGTGAGATGCGGGGGAGTTATGGTAATATTGTAGCGCTGCGATGACGCTATTTGGTCTGTGATCAAAGGAAGGAAAAGGAGGCCAGACTTGAATCGATAGAAAAGCCAACTAAAGCCAAATTCTGCTATCATTTTGTTTCAACTTCTTGCAGTGTGGATTCATGTTTTCGGTTTTGGCTAAATTTAATTTTCAGACAGTCTGAAATTGCATCGTTCCCGCAAAGGATCATGGATTCCTTAAATTGATGCAAGTTACTAGTTTCATAAATTGTAATGACACCAAAAACTAGAAGTATCAAAACGAATATGCGACATGTGTAAGTCTGGCAACGTGGAAAACGAAATTCATTTCCTGATTGATTGCGAGATATATCGCGACCAAAAGGCGAATTTCCAGTCAGTGGAATTTTCCGAGCGGGCGGAATTTTAGACAATAAAAGGTCGCTCAACCGTAACTTTCTATTCAATTCCAGGGCGACATTATTTCACGCAGACAAAGGAAATTCCGCCCGCTCGGAAAATTCCACTGACTGGAAATCAGCCTTAAGACATACTTTCCTCGGACCTAATTTAAACAGGATGCTAACAGTGACACAAGTAGAGCACACATTCATTGATATATTGCCATCCCAAGATATCAGCAAGCAGAAAAACCTCGCACAATTCTTGCAACAAGCAGCAGAACTTAGAACAAAAACTCTAAACATGAAACCATAAAATGTCCGCTCGTAAAAACACACCAAGACCGAGTATGTTGCCATAGCCCACGAAAATAATTCGTTTTATCATACTTTTTTATTACTCGATATTCCGAAACTGTTTCTCGTTGATTACAAAGTCCAACTTTGTAATCTAAGAGGGGGCTCCAGGTCAGTCAGAAAGAAAGAAAGTAAGAAAGAAAGAAAGAAAGAAAGAAAGTCCGTCACGCTCGTTAAAGCAATTGATTAACGTTTTACCTCTGCTAATGATGCGTTCGTTCTGGAAAACGATTGTTTTAACGTAATTAAGCTGCTAATAAAGTCAAGAACGTGCCAATTCTGGGTAAATTTGTTGCTGTGCCAGGGTAAACATCATGGTGATTTATCCATCTTATGGTGTCAAATCTGTCTAACATGAAACATGCCGACGTCAAATTTTTCTATCTGATCGCAGGAAACTTCTGTCTTGTGTGCGCTTTCTGTGCGCTTTCTTTATTTCAGTGCCAATTAGCCACTTGTTGATAGTACTCATTATGCAAATAAGTCAACTTTAGAGGATGATGTAACCGGCGGCCTGCACAGAGGCTAGCATTCGCAGCCTCACCGAAGGTAGAAGGACCCCCTCCAGCACAGCCACAGATGCAAATATGCAAACGTTGCAGGTGAAGTTGAGAGGAAAGGTGCAGAATCCCATCAAACAATGGCGCCATTCACTGAGGGAAGGCACATGATCACACTGAACCAAAACATCTTCATGCATACGATTCTGCACAGATGTTATTTTCGTGACTGCTTGTCTCAAATTAGATGCCCGCGAATAGAAACGTTCTGCAGAGTTCTGCATAAGTAATTTTGGGTTATCGTTAATCTCAGATGACATCTAATTTTAGACGATGCACCAATAGTTCCATGCACGAACCAAGCCAACTAGGGGTAATGATTTTTGATTTGTTGCGTATCATCTTTGTTTGACATAAAGATCAAAATATTGCTTTTCGGGCGATTCTTGTCGTTTTACAAGGCGCTTGATTTGCTATTGAAGGCGACTTTAGCAGCAACATTCATCCCTCTGACTGTAGCTAAAAACAGCATCACAACGATCATTTGGGGTTATGAAGAACTCGATATTCAGATTTTCTTATGCTTGCTTAGCTCAGGACGGACTTTGTAATCATCCAAAAGGATCTTATGTTTTTTTAAAGTTATGTTCTGTTTAGGCCGTACACAATGTAGTATTGTATTGTGCTTTATATAAAATGAAAAAAAAAATGAATTGTAATGTAACTCCAAAGTGTAATTGTACGCTGATATGGGAGGATTAGTTTTGGATTCCCATGAACTCTGCTCCAATTTCTTCGTCAAGGTAAAATTCCACAAGCTTCCTGATTGAGTCCAGAACAAGTAGGAAACTTCAAGTTAAATTTAAAATATTCAACAGAAAAGTAATGTTTACCTTTTATGCAGAGGCCTAGTGTGCTATAATCTGATATGCAGCTTGTTTCCAACATCTTGACTCAGGGCCTCCGACGACGGGGGGGCCGGGGGGGGCCATGGCCCCCCACTTTTTGGCAAATCATGCCGTTCTGAAAGGCAGCTCATCACGTTGTATTGTGGTCAATTTTTTGTATCAAGTTTGGCCCCCCCCCACTTTTCTGATTTCGTCGGGGGCCTTGCTTGTGAGCGACAGATTGACCTATAAAATCAAAAAGACAAGGTCACTTTAACTTGTACAAGAGAATTGATCGACGTCGATCAAAACTGACAAAAAAATTACGAAAAAGAGTCCCATTGTCTTGTTCCCTCGTTAGTTTACAGGGTGGTATGGTGTTCAGTCTATGTTCAGGTAAGTTCAGATATTTTCCATTCCTAGGCTTACAAAGCCCGTCCGCTTCGAGGGGTGTATCACTCTTCTGAAAAGGAGTACGAGATTTCTTAAAACAATAGGATTTTTAGGGATTTCTGTTGAAAACAAATGGATTTTGCAAAAGGTGTACGAGATTTTTACATAGTGGTACGCCCTTCGGTCTTCTTTACTACGATAATAAGTTTCAGAAATCATCAGGAAGCACGCCTTGTTGCGAGGGGCATTTCACTCATTCGAAAAAGCGTGCGGGAATTTTTTCAGAAAAAAAGATTTTTACAGATTTTTGATGGATTTTTCTCGAAACAAGAGGATTTTTCAAAGATGTACCAGATTTTTTGGGAGTGAAATGTCCCTTACCTCGTTGTGCAGTTTTTCTTTAAACCGATACCCAGCGAGTAGCAAGGACAAGAATTACAAACCAAAAGCCACGAAGAAGAGAAATGGCTTGCACCAGAATATCTCAGTTCATTCCCATATGCCAAACAAAAGCTATATTTTCTATTAACTTCAATGTAATATGGATCAAATTTAGACCATTCATCCAACATTATTTGCAATCATCTGTGACCGAGTAGCAAGTAGAAAATTCTTCCATAGCAACAAGGAAATTTTTAGAAGATCTCCACCATCAAAACAGAGCCAATTCGATTATTGCAGATGACGCATCGTAACTAAAGTGTTACTATGGCAAATACTTTGTATCCATGTGCAATGGAAACATTGGTTAAAATCTTTTTTGTTGCTTCAAAGTTTTTAGATCAATCTGAATGGAATTAAGGACCGCAGGAATTTATTCTTACGTAAATAAATGAAATATGAATTGGATGCAAAAGAAAAAAGAAACACAAAATTGCAAAAAATATTTCAAAAACTTTAACTACTTTCCGCTTCTTTGTCGCAATTTCAATATTGCTACGAAAGTAAGCCCAGACAAGTCTGAATGAAATGCAGGGGCGTAATTGAGATTTAGAGTAACCATTATACATTGCGACCTGAAGAATAATATGGCCGCATCTGGAGTTGCAGCGATGTACTGCTGACTTGAATCACATCACAAAATCATTTTCACGCAGAACGAAATTAGGCCATTTCTACAAACCATACTGTTTGCCAAAAAGCCGTTAATTCTGCCTGCTTTTATGCCACGGGAACGCGGAGACTGGTTGTCAGATAATAAGATTTTACCAACCTAAATCTTGTGCACTTCTCTTGTTTAGGCCCTTGATGTTCGATATGACTAAACGACGAACAACAACATCCCGCCTCCCAACCTTCATCAAAGCATATGGTCAAACGAAGGGTGTGAAAGTCGACAGACAGACAGCATAACCTGCGCTCGCTTCCTGCAACAGATTCCGAAATTAGGCAAAACTTTATATTTTCTTCCATGGGCCTTAAACTCTTTATTTATCATTTCAAAGAGCTTATATTTCCAAACACTTCCTTGTATCAGATGTTACGCAATTTCTGCCCATTTCTGCCATGTCCTTGTTAGCAAGTTTACAAAGGGAATTCGCTGAAAAATGATAAGCCAGATTGATTTTGTTAAAGGGGCTCCGTCGTCAAAATGTAAACAAAACGATGATTTTTGAAGTTTTTGAAAGGTGATATCACACAGGATTTTTCGTATTTTTTTCAAAATGAAAGTTGCTGTTTGGGCATTAATCATTGTACTTCACTAAGGAACAAACCAAACATTCGTATCTTCTACGATTGCTCGGATATAAGTGGATTTTTAACGGTCGCTTTTTGGTGGCTTGGGTGAAGCCACCAAACAAACTGCAGAGAACAATGGATGAACAATGGATAATCGGTGATACTTGCGAGTTTTACGGATTTGTTTACTGTTTGACGACGGAGCCCCTTTAATATGAGGAAAGAGTTATTGGGCGAACATGACCATTTTGCATAACAGAATAAATTTACTCCAACAAAAAATAACTTCAGTACAGAAAATACTAGCCTATTTTTGATAGCGCTTTACTAGAATTTATCACTCTTTGAATCAAATTTGTAATCAATTTGGAAATGCACTAACATAGCATAGGTTCCAAATCTTTAAAAAGGCCGGTGTAAAATTGAGTGACCTATTTCTTTGAACTGAATGACTTCAAAGAAACTTTAGCTATTTCTCTATAATTCTACCGTTGGACTTTTCTGAAATCTTTAATAGTTTCAGAATTAGAGTTTCGAAGAGAACTATAGTTTATGGATGCTTACAATATGGTATCAAGCAAAAGTCTGTCACTCATCTGGTTTATGATTTAGAAATTTGATGACGTCACATCCTAAAATGAGCTGAAATGTAAAATACGCTATAATTTTGAAAAATATTCAAAACTTCTGGAAAGTCCAACGGTAGAATTATAGATAAGTATCTAAAGTTTCTTTCAAGCCATTCAATCAGAAGAAATAGATCATTGAATTTTACACCCTCCTTTTTGACGCACGGTAGTGAAGTCATAGGGGTGGTGGGCATTTTCCTGTTTACAAAATCCTTTATGTCATGGGGTGAAGGACGTGATGAAGTCCACATCAAGCCTTGCAACAACGCGAGTTCAAAGCTGGTCGTTCAGCGGAGGCCCTCCTGAGGTGTATGACATCTCAAAGGTCAAACGCTCCAGCGGTTTGAGCACGCGCGGCCACTCTACGGAAAGAACGAATCATGGTCGCGGAGCCTGCGCGCTCAAAATGCTGGATGAAAAACTGCATTCAACGAGAGAAAGGTATGTCTCTCATCTTTGATCAAGAAGTTTATCAACTTACTTTTTCGTAGCTGCTTAAAATCAATTTTCAATTCAAGCCTTGCATTTTTTAACTTTCTGTGCATTTTATTTGAATCATAGCCGATTTTGCTTCAAAAGTAGGCCTAGACTTTTAATTTGTTCAGCAACTGTCTGAATTCAATGTTTTGTTCGGACTAGACCTCTAAGTTGACTTATGCAAAGCACATTGATCTTGAGGTTTGCGCTAAATTGTCAATAATAAACTTCTGGAAAATAGAGGGACTGCAGCTGAGAACAGGCCGAGATTGGAAAATATAATATGTGTGGCATATGTGTGTAATATGTGTGCTCGCCTGTGTTGATGCATCATTTCACAGAATGAGATTGGTTGCTAAGGGAAACTTCTCCAACAAAATGAACTCTTTTGAGTGCAGTAATTAGCTCAATGACGTTCCCATCAAAATTATTTCAAAAAGCTCTTTGTTAGCATTTTTTCAAGATTATTGTTAGTTTTCTAAGAACTTTTAGGCAGCTGATCAGTCAAGTAGAACAACAATCGAAGAGTTTTCAAGAAACCAATAAATTTTCCCACCCAGTACTGAAATGAAAGTCTCTTTTAGCTTTCAGTAAACAGTTTAAATTAGCAGATCATGGGTACCAAACGTTTTTGCAGTTTCTCCGCATCCTTCTTAAATGTTCGTTGTATTCATTGATAGGTAACTTCCCAAGCATTTCGTGACTTTTGCCAGAATACAGCGCCAGTATGCGAATTACCTTCTCAGACAAAATAAACAAGTTTCTTGAGCAATGTCCAAGTTCTCAGTCGAGGTTTTTACTGGTTTATTTCTTAGTTGAATTCTTGAAAAGAGTTTCTTATTAACAATAGCACTGTTTAATCATGCTGAAAACGGATTACACGTTTTTTTTATAAGAAACTGGTTTATAAAAAACTAGTACTACGATGACCAAAAATTTAAGAAACTCTAGTACTACGCTCAAGAACAGTTAAGAAACTCTAAAACGTTATATCTGTATGTCTCTCTTATTTATTCTATGTCTCTCTAACAAAGGTGCCTTCGTCTTTTCTTGACTTTTAACTGCAAAATTGGTAAATTTTTGCCTTGATGTGCATGGCTTCTTCTTGATGACAATGTCAATGCAAAATGGAAGCCCTTTCTCGAGAAGAAGGCTCAACTTCGAACAATACCGCAATTTTAGGCCCAAAAAATAAGAAACTAATTAAGAAACTTTTACTACTAAAACACCGAAATTTTCATGGGAAATTAAGAAACTTTTAGTACTAAGTGCTGATCCAAGTTTCTTACAATAAAAAAACGTGTATTTCGTGATTAATTTGATTGCTTGTGTGTTTAATTAGATTGTTTGTTCTCCACTGAAAAATCTTCAAGCAAAGACTAAACATTTCCTGCACGCCAATTTTTGATGGTCGCTTCCTCAGACTGCATTCTGTAACGTAACATTACAGCATATTTACTCATATTTCGAGGAAGGTGCAATCAAATTGCACTGATCTTCCTTTGCATTCTCATGGCATAATTTGGAAAATTTCACAATAAAAATCATTAAGCCCGTGAGTCACTTCTAAGGTCCTTTGATTATGCTGAGTTAAAGATTTGGAACCTATGCTCACTAACATAGGTATTTGAGCTTCCCAATAAAAATGTAAATCTAAAGTCAAGTGACTGAATTGATAAAATTGAGCAAAGAGAACCGATTTAAACAAGCATTTCCCAAATATTGAAAAGAATGGTATAGTTTCAGAACTCATGTACGAGGATCTAGCATTTTCTAAATTAGATCTCAGCTGAAGGGAAATGGCTTACTGAGGTTTGCAATGAAAAATGTAGTACGAAAATGCCCTCACAATTAATTTCATCATTTTCGCTGGTTATATTTAAACTCAAATATTTTTACCAATCAGAAAAGAAAAAACTGGCGGCAGATGATGATTTCTTTGAAAATATTAGTTTGAAATAACGCTGTCTACTAACTTAATTATTTTCACATATTCCTGATTTCTTTGCTGTTCAAAAAATGAATTTCAAAGCAAATATACAACATATGGCAGGAAAGAAAATGTGGTTCTCCCTCAAAACATTTTGTTTTTATTAATTTGAGTAAACCCGATGATTTTCAGCTCAAACAAGAATCACGTTTTTTTGCAAGGAAATTTTTTCAAGAACATATGACGTAGGATAGGCAGGAGAAATTTAATGCAAAACATCTTTATGACAATAGTTAAGAAGGCAGCTTAACTTTAATAGATTTAAAATTAGTGATAAATGAATTTTCTTGCAGGGCTACGTAAATCGCTGGTCGTAATATGACGTCAAGAACTGCCCTCGTAACCACTAAACATAAGATCCTTTTGGATGATTACAAAGTCTGTCCTGAGCTAAACAAGCATAAGAATATCTGAATGTTGATTTCTTCATAACCCCAAATGACCGTAGATGCTGTTTTTAGCTACAGTCAGAGAGATGAGTGTTGCTGCTAAAGTCGCCTTCAATGGAAAATCGAGCGCCTTGTATAAGGACAAGAATCGCCTCAAAGGCAATATTTTGGTCTTTATGTCAAACGAGAATGATATGCAAAAATCAAAAGTCATTACCCCTAGTTTGCTTTGTTCGTGCACGAAACTATTGGTGCATCAGTGTCAAATGAGATGTCATGTGAGATTTACGATAACGCAAAAATACTTATGCAGAACCCTACAGAACGTTTCAATTGTTGCTATTCGCGGGCATCTAATTTGAGACAAGCAGTCACGAAGATAACCTCTGTGCAGAATGATATGCATGAAGATGTTTTGGTTCAGTGTGATCTCGTGCCTTCCCCCAGTCAATGGCACCATAGACCTTTTTACTATTCAGGAAAGAATCAGAATCGAACAAACTTTTGCTACACTTTGTAGAATTTTCGAATGTGCACAATAGTGATAGAAGCTCTAACGCCACTCGATCGAACGTAACGTATAAAAATGTATAAAAATAACGTTCGATCCAGGCTCCTTTTAGAATAGCTAAAAGGTCTATTGTTTGCTGGGATTCTGCACCTTTCTGTAGCTGTGTAGGAAGGGGATCCTTCTATCTTCGGTGATGCTGCGAATGCTAGCCTCTGTGCAGGCCACCAGTTACATCATCCCCTAAAGTTGACTTATTTGCATAATGAGTACTATCAATAAGTGGCTAATGATTCGTTCGTTCTAGAAAACGATTGTTTTGACATAATTAAGCTGCTACTGAAGTCAAGAACGTGCCAATTCTGGGTAAATTTGTTGTTGTGCCAGGGTAAACATCATGGTAATTTATCCATCTTATGGTGTCAAATCTGTCTAACATGAAATAAGCCGACGTCAAATGTTGCTATAGGATCGCGGGAAACTTCTGTCTTGTATGCGCTTTATGTGCGCTTTCTTTATTTCAGTGCCAATTAGCAGAGATAAAACGTTAATCAATCGCTTTAACGAGCGTCACGGAAGTGGGTTACTTTCTTTCTGACAGCCTGACATCGAAGCCCCTTCTTAGATTACAAAGTTGGACTTTGTAATCAAAAAGGCAATTTATTTGCTGCGGAGGAGTAACGGTTGAATCCAACAAAGACAGATGCTCCTAGTCGGAAATTTGTCTTCCTTAATTAAAGCAAAAAATGCCTTTTTTCCGGAGGTGCTAATTAGTAAAATTACCGCTCCTTAATTGCAAAATTAGACCCAGAACCTGCGTCAACAAACATTTGATTAACATTCTTGATTTTTCATTAATTGGTTGTCAAACAAGTGCAGAATTTGCCGGTGTTCTTTTCCCAAGGTTTGGTCAACTGCCTGGAAAACAACTGTTGTATTTACAGGGAGGTTGGGCAAACAGAGGGGTGGCACAGACGCTTGGTGTTCCAGGGTCAAAAGTGATTCATGTCAGCAATTTGGAAAACTCCATGCACAATAAAGGGCAGTAGTTTTTACAAAATACAAAAACAGAGGGCACACAATGGACTTGCTCCAAGTCTCGCTCTTGATCAGTAAATACGGGAGGGGAAAGGAGGGAAAGGGGGCAGGACACGGGGAAAGGAAGAAAGAAAGGGAAGAGAAAGGGGAAGGAGAGGCTCCTTCCCTTTCTTTCTTCCTATCTTCCCTTTCTTTCTTCCTTTACCCGTGTCCTTTCCTCCTTTCCCCTCCCGCATTTATTGATCAAGAGCGAGACTTGGAGCAAGTCCAGGCACACAACAGCTCTAAAGTTCAGCGAATGGGCGAATGGATGGATGAAGGAAGTCTTCAAGAAAAGACAATCTCAAACGAACGAATGAACTTGCAAAAATGAATCGAGACCATCACAGAATAAAAATACATTTAACTACTACTAGCTCGATGAAATGATGAGATGATGTATGGTAGGCGAGAAGAAATGGGTTACTCTAGAGTTTTGGTAGTAAACTTGAATTTCAAATATATGCTTCTTTGAATCATGAATCTTTTCTTAATAAAAGAATGAACGAATGAATGAATAAATGAATGAATGAGTGAATGGTTATATAAATTAAGGAGTGAAATATATCAAGAAATGGACGAATAAGATGACGAATAAATGAAATGAGAAACGATTGGATCAAAGTGAATTTGTGTGTTTTGACTTGTAGCAGGGATGGCTCAGTGGTAGCACGCTTGACTACCAACCTGAAGGTTGGTGGTTCGAGTCGAGTCCTCACCCTGCCGAACCTGCTACAAAGTGTGAGGAGAGTCGCCAACTCCCTGTAATTCCAGGCAAAAGGAATCACGAGGTGTGGTCACATCGAGAGGAAAGACCAGGATGCTGCTTCGATAAGCTCAGCTTCTCAGCGTCCTGAAACTACCTTCGGATGCAAGGGAGAAATTTATACAAATTTGAAATGAATTATTCAGAGTGTAAGAACAGTTGTTACCTAGAACGGTATTCAACCTTGTGAATCGCGAAAAATTGTTCCATGCTTTGCTCAACGGAAATTTGACAAAATATGCGCAGTTTCGCAATGAGCAGTCTCAAGATTTTGTCAGCGACGCCGCAAGATTTGTGCAGGTCAAAAGTTTCGAATTAGAATTAAATTTCGCATATGGCGTGTGTTTCCTGGCTGGCGAGACAAACAAGTCTGTTAGTTGTCTGCACTTTGAAAGAAATAACATGAGTTGACTAGGCCATTTTGTTCATGAAAAGAATAAGATCAGTTTAGTTTGCAATATGCACGTCACGAGGCTATTTAGGAATCGGAAAGGGGCATTTGTCAATCCCAGCTGGTGGGCGCAAGACCTGCCCAACATCAGCCCTGACACGAAACCAAGAACAAATCCTTCGGAGCCGTTTTGTTTACCACATGTGTTTTTATTGATGATCAATTTGGCTATTTGCTGTTCATTCAATAAAAATTCATAATTACTTAATTGTTATTCGTGATATTTGAAGAGCAGGCCTTGAACGTTTAAAAGTATAAATTGAGGATTAAGGGAGCCGGTTGCTCATTGGAAAGAGCAGAAGCTTGAAGAAGAACATCTTTCAAATCGTTGTTGGTAACGAAATAGTCAGGTATTCTGGTCTTTCACTTCGTTGAATTATGGCTCCTTATCCTTCGTTTGTATTTTTAATTCATTATTACTTGTTCTATGTTCTAATATAATGATGGTAGATGACAAGGATGTAACGTAAAAACAATCTAAGCACTGCTGTTTTAAACTAATTACAGTCTACTTGGTAAAAGCATGGTAACAGCTTTGGGGAAACAAGATTGGTCCGGATTAACGTACTTGTATTAGATTCCGCTTCTGCTTCGTTTGGTGTGCCTCATTTCGTCATGAAACTATGCATTCGATCGTACATAAAAATGCCATTAGCAACTGCCCTAGAGCATCCGAGAAACTTTGAAAATATCGTCAAAGAAAAAGGGTTAAGGGTTAAGGTACAAGTTAGAGCTGTTTTCTGCCGGTGTATCGAGTTAGATTTCATCGTGGCAATAAACACATTGATATATGAAAAGATTGGATGAATGAGCGAATGAAAGAATGAATGAAGACACGAGGAAATGAATGAATAAATGAACGAACGAACGAACGAACGAACGAACGACTGGATATGAAGGAGTGACGGGATTAATAGGTGGATAGGTGCAAAGAGATAGATGGACAACCAACGAGCAAATAAGTGGATGAATTTCTTTAAAATATAAGAGAAACTTTATGCTAGGGAGGGAGCGATAATTTGATTGTGAAAATCAAATATGAATTGATCTTAGGATTTTTAAACATTTGCCGTAGGTTAGAAGTTGAGTTAAATCGTCCAAATCACTTGCTTTACGAAAGCTTTTCTTTTTGAGAAGAGAAAAGAAATTCAAATAAAGGTTTCCGTCGGACTTTGGTGAAGATTATAAAGAAGCCGCGAAATATTAACTTCCAAAAAGTTAAAGCTAAGCAGGCCTAAGGACTGACCAAATAGCACTTAAGCTTCATCCTTACCAGATGAGAAAAGCCCAAGCGGGCAATAATGTTTAAGTCTGTCCACCCTGAATGAATTACATAAGAATGAATGATTCGTAATAATTCATTATAGAATTGTGAATAATGTCATACTTGTTGTAATCCTGTGCTGTCCAACCAAAGCTATGCATATGTTCAGCATGATCATCAAATCTTTTTAAAAACATTGCATGATTGATTTTATCTAACGGCTTGAAAGGAAGTTCGGGGACAATTTTCAGAATTATTGGCATTTTTCTTTCGGTTGAAATAATTCACCAGCAGCTGGGAAAGATTAATATCGTTGATGGGTCCTAAATTTATGGAGGAAAACGATACAATCTTTAAGAAAACCATAGCTCATAATAAAGGTTTATTTATAATACACGTTTTTTTTTTATAAGAAACTGGTTTATAAGAAACTAGTACTACGATGACCAAAAATTTAAGAAACTCTAGTACTACGCTGAAGAACAGTTAAGAAACTCTAAAACTTTATTTCTGTATGTCTCTCTTATTCTATGTCTCTCTAACAAAGGTACATTCGTCTTTTCTTGACTTTTAACTGCAAAACTGGTAAATTTTTCCCTTGATGTGCATGGCTTCTTTTTGATGACAATGTCAATGCAAAATGGAAGCCCTTTCTCGAGAAGAAGGCTCAACTTCGAACAATACCGCAATTTTAGGCCCAAAAAAATGAGAAACTAATTAAGAAACTTTTACAACTAAAACACCGAAATTTCCATGCAAAATTAAGAAACTTTTAGTACTAAGTGCTGATCCAAGTTTCTTATAAAAAAACGTGTATGGCGGTAAGTAGAAATCCGTGGCTTTTTTCGTTTACAGGAGCTGTACAAGAACTTCCAAAAATCCGAAACTTTCTCTCCCTAATGCAGGCAAGTAGCAGTAGCAGTAGCAGCAGATACATTGCAAATGAAGATGTTTGCCATATGTTTGAACCCTGTAGAATTCATGAGTGCAATCAGATTTTTTCTGCCATCAACGATTATAAAAATACAGCTGGATTCTGAGTGACGAATTTCAGATGCGTTTAGCCAAAGAAATTGTACGTCACATACCAATTAAAGAGGAATTTCTCATTGAATTTGATGATATTGGCCAGCTGATCGTTATCTTATTTACAGGGATCCCATGCCTGGATGTCGCATAAATAGTGGGCCTAGAATGTTTTAAAGATCTGAATCCCAAGCTTGCATGCTCAGTCCCTGAATCTGCTAGTAAAGCTTCAATTCTTTCGTTTTCAGAAACAACCAAACAAACAAACAGACAACATGCATCAACGAACACTCCAAGCAATGATCCTTGTGGTGTTCTGCTCAATCACTGCAATCAACGCATCAGGAATCCAATTGCCAGAAATGCCACCACGTAAGTTGAATCACTATGATCAATTGTACTTATCACTAATCGCAAATAGCAAATCAGTACTAAAACAGTGATTGCTGTTTAATCAGCGATTGCTAATCAATGATTGCTGATCAGCGATTGCTGATCAGTGATTGCTAATCAGCGTTTTTAAGCTTCATGAAAGGATGTACGAGAGGAGGTATCGGAAGCTTGGGACAAAAATTAAAAGCATCATAAATCGTAAACTGATTGAGGAAAGTCAAAATGACCAATACAAGAAATACTAAGTTTTTGAAGGTCTAAAAGATGGTAGCAAGCAAAGATCTGTAGCTTGTATGGTTTACGATTCACCAATTTGATGACGTCACAACTTCAAAACTTGTAGGAATTTTAAAAATAATGACGACATAAAAATGCTCTTTTTGGAATTATGACGAACGACCTGAAATTCCCTTCGATCTAGTCAGTTGAAATAATTAGGCAAGAATATTTGTACACATTTAATTTTAAAGTTTTGCAAAGCTTCGAGTCCTATGTTATGTCTCAGTAATGATAATTCTATCTTTCTCCCTTAGCTCTTGGGGGTATAGCGCCACCTGGTGGCCTCATAGCTCCTGGAAGCCTCAGAAGACAAGCTTGTCAGGATTTAAGTACTTACTGTACAGTTGCTAAAGCAAACGGCTATTGCAAATCTAGATTACCAGCAGTGCTGGCTTTCGTAAAGACACGTTGCAGCAAGTCATGCGGTTTTTGCATAGGTAAATCAAATTCGTTATTTTTGCTTTACAGACCCTTCAATGTTCAAAAGAAAGTCTCGAAACGGAATCGAACTTTCGGGGTCACAAATATTGACAAATTCGAGCAGGGTTTGCGGGGTGGGGTGGCTAGGCTGGGGGGTAAAATCGGTAGAATCTAAGTGCCTGATAATTCGCCAATTCCTCATAACTATGTTGATATGAGGCTTCTTCAGATTTTCGGGCTTCTTCAAATCTTCTTGTCATTGTGTAGCTCCTGCCAACAAAAATAATTCGAGACTGACGGCAACCACAAGGCTGAAACTGTTTCGAAGACTCTATATCTGTACTGGGCAACAACGCAGATTTTGTAAGACAATAGCCACAATAGCACGAGTATTTTTGTTGACACTTGAATTGAAAACGATTAGCGATTGCAGAGAAAGGAAATTCTCTCAACCAGTAATTCAAAATAAACAAAGCCGCAAACTTTTCTCTGAAACCCAGGTAGCTAGCGCGCTCGTTGTGCATTCCAGACTTTTTTTTTTTATACATCATTTAATAACTTACAATACATATTACTTTCAACATTACTTACAAAATACCATACCCTACTACTAATACAATACCAATTGGAGCGAAAACTACGATGAGCTCATGGCAACATAAAACATAAAACAGGAAATACGAACATACCACTGAACGTAACTACTAGAGAGAGAAATAATTGCTAAAACTACACGTAACCACAAAAAAGAAAAAAAAACATTTACCTTTAAGGGGGCATAAATATAATACAGATTACATTTTACAATACTTTCTAATTACAAATAAGTAGGTTAGGCCGTTGGGCACAAGATTTAGGGATATTCAATGAAGAGGACCATGATATTATACGAAGCGTTCCGTTCTTGAAATATACAAGATGGTTGATTTTAAGATGAAGTTATTTACTTCAAATGGCAACTTTTTATCGCCGTACAAAAGAATCTGTAAAAGGACAGGATTTGAAACGTCAATAATTTCAAATGAGTGCAGCACCGGAACGACACCAGCGAGGAGGTCACGCCTTTGTTCTTCAAAAGAAGTGCACAACAATAGGTATAACAATAGATAACAACTTGTTTTTAGAGCAAACGTTAGCATTTATCGAATAAAGAAGAATATATCTAAACATCAACCTCGGGCATTTTAATTCTTTGGTTCAGAAGCTGAGCAGTAAGTGTTTTAAGTGCACCCAAAAATATAAGAGAATTGAATCGCCTCCCAACCGGCTTTTGAACCAAACAAATTAAATGCCTGAGGCAGATGTGTAGATATATCCTTCTCCTTTCGATCTATGCTCATGTTTGCTCTTAAAACGATGCACAACAAACGAGCTAGCTACCTGGGTTTCAGAGAAACTTTTGCGGCTTTGTTTGTTTTGAATTACTGCGATCGCAAATCGCTTTGAATTGCGGTGTCAATCAAAAGCAACTCATGCTATTGTCTTACAGAATCTGCCCTTGTTGTACTGGGCGCTTTATGAAAAAGTTCAGTCTTTAGTGGAGAGGAGCTGTAATTTCTAAATTCTTAAATTCATTTTAATTGGACGAAGAAGCATCAAATTAACTTTTGATACTTGTTGTCTACAGGCTAATCATAAATATACGAGCAATCAAACCAACAATTAAATCAATGAAGACGGGTTGGATGATTTTTACAACTGGCACTTAGACGTCAGACTAAGGGTAGCCTGAGTCCCGGGGGGGGGGGTACTCATATATTTTTCAGTACGGGGACGTGCCGCCGAACAGGGTATCATTTTCAGGATTCCTACTCCGGGACAGGGTATCACTTTTGTATGGTCGGCTCCATGATAGGGTCCATATTTTGTATAATTGACTACGTATCGTCTCCGCGAATATGATTTAAATCGTTTGGATGGCAACATTTCCGCATTTTCTGATAGATTTCGATCAAATTTTTATCAAATTCCCAGGGAAGGCTACAATTTTGTATGAAGAAACCCAAGAATAGGGTATTGTTTTTAAAGTTTTACTCCGGGACAGGGTATCATTTTCGGGATTTTAGTCCGGGACAGGGTGCCTTTTCAGATTTTCCAGCGGCACGTCCCCGTATTTTCGTAAATCAAGTACCCCCCCCCCCCCCGGGGCCTGAGTGCAGACTTTTGGACAGGACATAACTTAGTCTCATGCCTCACCTTGTGTGCATGCCCCGTTGCTCGCCGACCACTACTGCAGTGGAGGTTGGCCTTAACATAGACGATAATGATGAACAATCAGAGCCCCAGCTGAGAGAATAACAACAACAACAACTGTCCCCGTCACTGCTCCTCACCCAAGGTCCCCATCGCTCAAGACACTGCTAAGGTGTCAAGGTTTTTTCCATCATTTTGATGATTGTAAAGATTTGGAACCTATGCCGTCAGTAGCAGTTGTTCTTTTCAAATTTGCTAATTCTTTGTTGTTTTTTTTCAGTTAAAATTCAAAGTAAAGCGAATGATTGCAAAGATAAAAATGACTACTGCTTCCTGGCCGCTGCCCCAGCTGATTGCAAAAGTACAAATGCACGCGTTATACGCTTCATGCAGAAAAACTGTCCCAAACTTTGCGGATTTTGCAAACGTAAGATGTGTTGTTATTTATTTGTGAAGCTACTGTTCCAACATTTATTCCATTCTCATCTTTGCCAAAGGAAACTTCTTGGATCAAACCATAAACAGATTGTTTACTTTCTTGCAGCAAAAGTTCCTTGCTTGGACCAAAAGAAAACTTCAGTGTGCCAAAACTACATGAATAGAGGGTTCTGTGATAACATCAAATTCAGACATTTCTTCATGGCTAATTGCAAAAAGACATGTAAATTCTGCGACATCGACAGTAAGTATCTAACTTCTACATTTGCAAAACTTTATTTTAAAATTAGGAGTCTGTTTCATATCTTTATTGTTGAGGTTTGACCGAAAGCGGGATACGAACCTTCATCCAAAAATCCCGCCGAATGATTTAGTACAATATATACCGGGTGAGTCAATAAAAGGAATTCCTGTTTGAAAATGACCATTCCCTGAATATCAAGATGATGATATTGGGAAACATAACATTTAACCTGACTGAAATCGGCCACTCCATTCTGAAGTTATGAGGGATTTTCTCCTGAAAGCCCTTTCGAGAAATCTTCAAAACAGGCTCAAAACAACGACCAACTCAGCACATTCTAACATGTTTTATCCTCTTGGGAAGATGAAATCATCCGGAATAATGTTGTTTTGCCCCGAGGGATGACATTCTCATCTCCCAAAGGGATAAAACATGCCAAAGCATGTACAAGTCATTGCTATAAGGCACAGACATCCGAGAAATTTGGTCGTGATTTTATGCAGTTTTTGGAAGTTTCTTGGAGGGAAATATCACCAATCATACCAACCATGAAACAGACCTTTTGTCTATTCTAAAAAGAATCTGAATTCAACGATATTCTGAAGAATTTTGAATATGAACAGTAGTGAAAGAAGCTGTAACGCCACTCGATTGAACCTCGTGTATAATCATGTACAAAAGTTATCGCTAGATCTTTGCTGAATAGCTAAAAGGTATACTGTCCTTCAAATCAAACGAAAGATGAATTAACCAATCGTGCAATGTTTTTTAGAGATTTGATTCCTATGCTGGATGGATACTCATTCATTTATTGTTATTTCATATTTAGAAACATACCCTTGTGGAATTTCAAAAGTGAGACAACGTTCAGGAATCAACCAGATCATTGGTGGCAACTTTAACCAATCGTGCAATGTTTTTTAGAGATTTGATTCCTATGCTGGATGGATACTCATTCATTTATTGTTATTTCATTTTTAGAAACATACCCTTGTGGAATTTCAAAAGTGAGACAACGTTCAGGAATCAACAAGATCATTGGTGGCAAAACGGCGACCAAAGGTGCATGGCCATGGCAAGTTGCTCTTTACAAGAACAATAAATTCCAATGTGGAGGTACGTTGGTAAACAGACGCTTCATCGTGTCTGCAGCACATTGCTTCAAATCCAGAGTAAAGTCAAGCTACTATGTTGTCCTTGGTGAACATAACAGAAAATTGGCAGAGGGAACAGAGCAAATTGTTAGACTCAAGAACATCATCGTCCATCCAGGATATATTCCGAAGGTAGCAAATGATCTAGCGATTGTTGAGCTGGAGCAAGACGCCATGTTATCTACTTATATCACAACGGCTTGCTTGCCTCGGGAGGGTGAGGAGGTTGCACCTGGGACTAAATGCTTTATGAGTGGTAAGTAGACTGATTACCTGATACGTACTAGACGGATGAGTCTCAGTTTTCCGCATTCAATTGGATGATGTTATGACTTCACACTGAGACTCATTATGATACAGCTTCAAAACGGAGACTAATTTAGGCCATCTCCGCCACGTTCACGGCGAAACCAGTTAGATCGCTATGTTCTTAATAAGGTCAGATCACGTGCCTATTCCTGGCGTTTGATTAGTTGATTAGATCAAAGCTCGATTTTTCGAAGCGAAGCACCGTTCGAAACAACGTTCGAAGCGACGTTCGACTTTTTTTCGACGCTCGAAGGAATGACGACGTTCGACTTTACTTCAGATCTCTCGTAAGATTTTAGTCCCTGTTTTGAATCAGTTTATGGTTGTGAGACCTTGTATGAGTGAAAAATGAAAACGTCAGAATTAAAAACGTTGAACGAATACAAGGAATCACATCGTCAGTTTAGATACAAGCTTGAAACGCCAAAAAATATGCCAATATTTCATAAATTAGTTGGGGGGGGGGTTGTACATGACGGGGTAGTTTTGTGTATTGCTTTTTAGTAGCATTTACGATTTAACTATATTTTTAATCTATTAATTTAACAATATTACTGTCTATCATTTATAACATTATTTCAATTATTTTATATTTAGCCTTTATTATCTGTAATTACTTATATGCCAGATGATTATTACTGTGTTTTATCATAGGAATCCAACAAGGATTGTGCTGTGGTCCCTTGCTCTTTTTAAAATACCTTCAATTTCACTACATAAATGTTATATTGTAATAAAATTTTACCTGATTTCAGGCTGGGGCAGAAAGTTAATCACACAAGGTTCAGCGACTGTGTTGCAAGAAGCTCCCATGACAGTCCTTACCCATGCTGAATGTGCCAAACAAAACAGATACACAGTTAGACAGGTACTACCAACGATGATCTGTGCCAAAAACACGAACAACTTTTGGACATCTGGTTGTCATGGAGACAGTGGTGGTCCATTGGTGTGCGAGAATCAACAAGGAAGAATGGTGCTTCATGGTGCGGTCAGCTGGGGATCAAGCACTTGTGATGCACTGGATCACCATACGGTATTCAGCAGAATATCATCATTTATCCCCTGGATAAAACAAAATACAAAGATGTAAGTGAGAATCATGGACATGAAGATAAAATAACGTCTTAGAATTACAAATACAGACAATCTATGCTACCGGGTGTCCCAAAAAAAAGTACTCCCGTTTAAAAAATCACCAAAATTTGCTTACATAACCGATCTTAAATTTTCTTTTTTTGTCAAGTAGATCAAGGACCAAATTATTTTCCCAGATATAGCAAATTTTGTAATTGGTTTAAAAATTAGCAAATTTAGCACTCTTTGGAGTTACCTGGTTTTGAATCATACTGCAAAAAATCACTGGTGATTGCCAGATCAAATTTTTGTGCATGGAAAGCTTCTAATTTGGTCATGAATGAAAGAAAGAAATGCACACTATCCTTAGAGACTTAAATAATGTTATCAAATCTGAAAATTTTGACTCTTGAGCACGATTGAGTATTTTGCTTAAAAACTATAGCTCAAAATAAGGTTTTTCAACCTGGAATTTTTCTATCTTGTTGCATCAAAAGCAAAATTTTTACAATCTAGAAATATTGTTGGGTCCTTGACAAAACAAGTGAAAAAGAAAATTTTATCAAAGGTTTGATAATTGATTATTGGTGATTTTTTAAACCGGAGTACTTTTTTTGGGGCACCCGGTAGAATGATGAAATAGGACTCTAAAAATTGTGCTGCCTTGTTATTTTGTCAGAGAAATTGCTTCCCTCTTGGATTGGCTTTCAAGGACAATACCGTCTTGCAATAGAAATATTCTTAAGAAATCTTAGGCAAGAAAACCATGTTAATGTGCTCAAGACCTGCACTGTACCTAAAAGCTCTATCAGAGAATGGATTTTGAATTATCACTGTATTTGCAGAGGTCTGAAAAAAAGTTTGCTTTTAATTTTAAACATATCTTTATTGACTGACCGTAGTGTAAGCATTCAACACCGTTAGGTGGTATCATGGTGAAAAAATACAAGATGTTTGATAAGTATTGCTTCCTAAAGTGTGTGCAAGTCATATTTACAGCGCAGAAAATTTAAGATAATTTAATCTTGATTTTAGGCCGGTTTTAAGGTTTTCAAAGAAACATCGTTCCGACAATTCCTCATATTTTCGGAACAGAATGGCCAATTTAAGTCAGGTAAATCTCTAAAATTAACTGGAAATGTCAGCCATTCAACAAGACATTAACAAGCATTGTTGCCCTGATATTCGATAGACAGTAGCCTTTCCAGCAGCGTGCAGTTTCCTGATTCATTCTTAGACAAATAATCTTTAAGGTAAGGCTGGGAACATCAGTTTGTAGTGTGATACTCTTTGAACCGATTATTGTAAATAAAAGATATTTAGTCGATTTAGTCGTCAATCATGGTTGTAAACTGAAAAAGATAATTCAGGACTTAGAGCTACTAGAACTTATTGCCTCTTACTGTTGTTGTAAAATATATTTATCATACTAGTGGTGAAACATTTTCTCTTAATTTGTGTCATCCTCCCTTCCAAATCAATTGCTCAAGGTGATATGATGCTATTGTGTAATCCTTTGACTTTGCAGCCAAAACAACAAGGTTTTGTAACACAATAGCATCAGTTGCTTTTGATTGACACCTGAATTCAAAGCGATTAGCGGCTGCAGACAAAGGAAATTTTCTCAACCATAAATTCAAACAAACAAAGCCGCAAAAGTTTCTCTGAAACCTAGGTAGCTAGCTTGCTCGTTGTGCATTCCAGAAATTGTTTTTAAGAGCAAACAAGAGCATATTTTGAAAGAAGAAGAATATATCTAAACATCTACCTTGGGCATTTTATTTCTTTGGTTCAGAAGCTGAGCAATGAATGTTTCAATTACACCCAAAAAAATAAGAGAATTGAATCGCCTCCAAATCGGCTTTTGAATCAAATAAATTAAATGCCCGTGGTAGATGTGTAGATACATCCTTCCTCTTTTGATCTATGCTCATGTTTGTTCTTAAAAAACAATTTCTGGAATGCACAATGAGTGAGCTAGCTACTTGGGTTTCAGAGAAACTGTTGCAGCTTTGCTTGTTTTGATTTACTGGTTGAGAGAATTTCCTTTGTTTGCGATCGCTAATCACTTTGAATAGTGGAGTCAATCAAAACCAACTCGTGCTATTGTCTTACCAAATCTGTCCTTGTTCAATTAGCATCAGTTGCGTTTGATTGACACCTGAATTCAAAGCAATTAGCGGCTGTAGACAAAAGAAATTCTCTCAACCATAAATTCAAAACGAACAAAGCTGCAAAAGTTTCTTTGAAACCCAGGTAGCTAACTCGCTCGTTGTGCATTCTAGAAATTGTTTTCGGGAGCAAACATGAGCATAGATCGAAAGAAGAAGAATACATCTACATATCTGCCTCGGGCATTTAACTTGTTTGGTTCAAATGCCAATTGGGAGGCGATTATCTGTCCTTGTTAGCCAGAAAAGTCAGGCAGACGGGTTCAATCCTTCATAGCCTCAAAATTAATAAATGCCGCCATTTGAAACTAATCAAGATATCAATAAATTGCCATGGCAGATTTACAGCAAAAACTCCAAGTTCCTTCCAATTCATTTAATTCAAAGAAAAATGTAATAGAATTTTTACACTGACCTTTTTAAAGATTTAAGCCATATGTTGCAAATTCAGCTAACATATTGTTTATACCCTCTTCACGTCAAGTGACCATACTACTTGAGAAATCATCTCTTTATCCATGATACAGATACCCACATCACAATTTGCATGGTACAAAGTTCTGAACTTGTATGGAAAGACAGTTTCTTCAAGAGGATAATATTAAATATCATGACCCAAAGTGGGTGCAACCAAAATTAGCTGGATTTGTCCATTCTGTGAAAGAATAAAGCAATAACATTTTGTATCATTTAACTTTGAAATTTAAAGTCACCAAACAGTAAACTAAATTTTAATCCAACCTGATCAGGTCCTAAGAGAAAGTAGCCATTCATTTATTCATTTTGCTTAATTAATTTTCCATGCCTTTGGATGTGAATCATGCCAAGATCTAATCTCAAAAAGATATATTTTTGTCATAATTCTTAATCTAGCTTAATTCTGTTTGCAACTTGATATATCAGGGAAAATATCTATTTAAGTCCACAGAATTAGCAGAAATAAGTTTTGGAATTAAGTTGAAGAAGGAACCACCTCAATCAATCAATGGTGTTATCAGATTTTGTGGCACCAGTTTCAAACACAAGAACACATCAAAAAGCAGAATATTTTGATGTTTAATTGAATTAATAATTTTGATGAAGATTAGTGGTTTCTTCTCCACTTGGTTAAAGAATTTTTCAGCAAAGATTTGATGATCAGCCAGACATAAGACACTCCTTGGTTCTGGCTAATGGTTTCAAAATGCTACAAGCTTGAGATAATCCAAAAGATAACAGACTTCTATAAACTATTTACAAGGTGTCCCAAAAAATGCTTTTATGTTTGACTAAATATTAAAAAACAACATAAACTCAATTTATTTATAAGAAACTAAGGTCCGGTGATGGTAAGCAGTTTCTTACATATTTGGGCCATTTTGCTACCAAAAGTTTCTTATGTGTTTCTTATAATTTTAATCACAGAAGTGTAAAGTTAACTTTTTTTTCTAAAGTTTTCCCAAATTACTTAGTGAGATCTCAAAACAAGTAAATAACCCATTCGCACTCAAAATAATGTCCAAACAGTTGCTATAACTGTACAATGTCAAAACATTTTTGAGTGCGATAGGAAAATTAAAACTGCCTATTATAAAAGTTTCTTAGCTTTTTCAATTCAGGTAGGGGTGTGTTTCTTAACTTTCAAAAAATTGAGCCTACCATTTCCTATAAGTGGTTTCTTATAAAAAAAGTGAGTGTATAATGAACAGGTAAGATACTCCATGGTAAGATACTCCATGGTAAGATAACCATGTTCTTAAGATCTTAAATTAATTTTAGACACCAGAACCTTGCAAATCCGCTGGATATCTACAGAGTTACGAGCTTCTGAAGTTTAAGTTTGTGCATAAGCTGGAATTACTAGCATTTGTAGTGAAAATAGCATGGGCCCAGGGGAGCATAGGTTCCAAATCTTTAAAAAGGCTGGTGTAAAATTGAGTAACCTATTTCTTTGAACTGAATGACTTCAAAGCAACTTTAGCTAATTCTCTATAATTCTACCATTGAAATTTTCTGAAATCTTCAATATTTTCAGAATTAGAGTGTTTTTCTTCTTTTTCAAGACTCCAAGAAAAATTTTCAAAAAACCTTAAAACCATCGTAATTTCCAAACCGTTTGGTGTAACATGAAATAATTTTGAAGAAAACTATAGTTTATGAATGCCTACAATATGGTATCAAGCAAAATTTTCTCACTCATCTGGTTTATGATTTAGAAATTTGATGATGTCACATCCTCACATGAGTTGAAATTTAAGATACGCTGTAATTTAAAAAAAAATATTCAAAATTTCCGAAAAGTCCAATGGTAGAATTATAGATAAGTAGCTAAAGTTTCTAAGAAATAGTTCATTAAATTTTACACCCAGCTTTTTATGCTGAGATAAAGATTTGGAACCTATGCTGCCCAGGGGTATACTTGACTTTCAATTGCATGGGGTGTGCACTCAAGGAAATAATTGTTCCACCTGGCTTTAGAATTTTTACCTCCAAATGATAGCTGGCTTTAGAAAAATCGGCAAAAATTATACTCCAAAGCATAAAAAATTTCATAGAAAAAAATGAAATAATACATTTGACAACCAGTTTTAGAAAAATTGCCTTCTTTCGATACCCGACGTTAGAAAAAGAGGCGAAAACGATACCCAGAAAGGAGTGCACATCCCATCAGCGAAATATACTAAGTACCTCCCGGAAGCATGGGGCACCATTGTTTAGTTTGTTTCTCATTTATTTCAGAGCAAACCAAATGGGATTTGGAAAGGACTTTTGACAGCCTAACTTTCTCTGATAAAAAAGACAGAAATTCAATCAAACAAAAGTTTTGCAGATGCACTTAAAATTTAGGCCAACCAGTCTTCCAGCAAAAATTCATGGAGTTCATGCCACATCAAATAAACTCTTACCAGATATGTCACACCGAAATCTTTGGCACAACCTACCAACTTTCCAGCATGGTGTTGTGCCAAGGAAGTCAGTATGTTTTTATCTGTTCAAGTTCATATCGCTATACATCTCCATGCACGTAAATACTATTTTGCGTGTGCAAATGTTCACTGAAGTGTTCACTTTATCAAAATTTAGCAGTCTCAGTTTCTGGATTGATGATGTTAGCTATAAGTCTTCAATAATTTTGTTCTTCCATTGCCAATTGTTTTCCTTCGTATTTGCACAAGGTTTTCATTTCCGTTACTGAGTTTGTAATCTTCATCCAAACTCCGTGATTGACACTTGTACCTAGGTACTTTTTAGGCCCCATATTTCTTTCTGACTTTCAGAGTAAAATTTATATGGATCAAAACAAAACTTTGGCTGCAGCTTTCCGGAGAAATAGCTTGGCTCTTCATAATACATACCAACATCGAAAGCTTGATCAGCACTTGATAAAGACCTCAGCAAACGTCTTGTTTCTGCAGTTGAAGTAGTTGAAGGGAAGGCATGGCTGGATCAACAAAATGGCGGCTCGGCTGGCTGAAGTCGTGAAAGAAAGCAATGAAATTTTCGCGCGTTCTCCAAACCACAGGGCAACAAGAGACAAAGAATCTTCATAGGCTATCGGACACCTTCTAGGCTGTGTCCCAGGACACGGGCTAGCACCTTTGAGAAAACTGACATATATTTTCAGTTCCAGACTCTAAACAGTGGATATGTGATTAAAATGGGCAACTTTGCATCAAGATTGATCGACAAAAATTTGGATAAATTTTGCTAAAATCTCTGTTCACATTTCCTCAAGCATCCACCTCTCGAACTACCCTCATTGACAAAGTCTGGTGAACGTTTTTTTATCAGTTCAGGGTCTTCTATTTTGCAGCAATCAATATTAGTTACCCATGTTACCCCCAGCCTACTCACTTTACCCTAGCCTGTCTTCCAGACCACTTGGAAAGGAAAGTTTCCTTCTCAAGTGGTCTGGAACACAGGCTAACCTTACCCCTGCAGAGCCTACAGATTTATCGAAGTGCTTTTGTGCCTTCTTCTTACAAAGCTGCCAAAATTTCTATCCACTCCAGAAAAATCTTTTCGTATGGGCAGACATTCAGGAATAAATACTTTAAGTAATAAAATGGACGAAAGTTGTGAAAATATTTCCCCTCCTTTTCCAGCGTTACTGAAACAGGAATCTAGTATACAGTATTTCCAGGAACCACAGAACTCAAAAAGATTTTTTTAAGCGTTCAAATAAGAGACCTTTTTAATATTTTTAGATTGCAACGATTTTCCTGAAGAAACTTAGTTTTATAAGTTTTATAGTCATAGTTTTATAAGATTTGGTACACCTGGGTACACTATACACAAAAAGGACAGTAAATTTCTTCAGTTCCAATCAAAAAATTATTCATTCTTGGGCTTAAAATCATTTTGAAAATGATCACTTATTTCCAGCCTTAAAAGTAAAAGCAATTCAAGGTGTAAATCAATGCGATAAGCTTTGGAAATGAAGTGGAATTTCGTGGATTCTCATCCAACCGCAATTATTTGGCATAAAGATTTGATTTAAAAATGAAAGACTTCAACGAAAAAAACAGACATGCTAATCTGACCAAAGATCATGGATGAGTTCAACGTAAAATTGAATATAAATTCCCGGGCGCAGTATTTTCAAAATAGATTGAAAGAAGTCCTGTTGTGGGAAGTGATAAAATGACGTATTGCCAATGAAATCGGGTCCAGACTACAACAATGCTACGATCCCAGCGCGTTGTTTTCAAAACAATACATGGTTTGGTTGATGGGCTGCCAATCAAATATTGTATTACAGGATGTTAGCGAAATGTATCACAAGCTTTATGTCGTTTTACACAATCAAGAGCAAAAGGAATATAAATTCATTTTAATCGTCTAAAGATACACCAATTTTCATGAAATTAAATGATTTGATGAGCAGAGATCAGACAATTTGATCCTTTCAAGTTTTAAAGCGTATCAAATTTTATCCAGTGTGTGTAAAGAGGACTTCGTTCGCTTCGCGCCCAACAAAATGGGCTTGGAAATGCTGATTTCGACTTGCTTGTAGCAGCAGCTTGATGCAGTACAATGGATTATGATTGCTGAAATAAAGCAAAGCTGCCTGTTGAGGGGTGATAAAGTGTGGATCCAATAATCAAGAGATATGCACGGATCTGCAGCTGGAAATCGTCAGCTGTAATTTTTAAACCTCATCACCAATTTGACACTGAAAGACATCGAGATATATTCCCTGTCGGCCGCTGTGCAGAAAACTTCGATGGTCTAAAAGCCAGGTCGTCTGCAAGAATGCTGCCTTCAAATATTCGATCATGAACATAATGTTTTGGCCGCTTCTTCTTCTCTTTTTCCATCTAGAAATGGTTTTGAAAGTCGAGAGCCGTAGACTGTCAGGTGAGTGTGTTTTGGAATGTGGTGTGTGACCCTATCACTCGCTATTCGTGCGATAAACCTAACACTTAGCGTAGCCTAAACAACGCTTCATTTTCGAAATAAAAGCAGGTTACTCCTCAAAGATAGAGGTAATATTTGATTTGATAGTTTATGATAATCAAGCCAATTACTAATTCAATTTCGCCTTGCAGTTTTACGTATCGAAGGTACTTGTACTGAAAGGGGCATTAGATTTCAAAGTCTGAGATCGGATGGACTTCTAAACGTATTAAAATTGATATTAAATTATCGCATGTAAATCGATTTGTAATTTCAATTTCATTGGGTTGTGTCCGCTAATATGTAAAGTTATTAATTGTTAACCAAATCCTTTATAAACTGAACTTTTTTGTTATCAAAACAAAACAAAACAAATACAATATTTTATGCCGCTCTCTGCAAAAGCCCGGTGTTCAAAACATATCGTTCTTGTCAAGACTTGATTTACGTTCGGGTGTTCGGGAAATTGAAGCTAAAATTGCTTTCAAAGTATGTGAATATATTTGAAGGCTAGGTTTATGAAGTGTGGAATTCAGGAAGGATATAACTCTTTGGAATAAATATAAAAGAACAAGGGGATAAAGTTTTATGCTTCCTGGGCTGTCCTCCTTTAGATATTCTCACATGTGGATTTGATATTTAATGGAATCTTCAATCTCGTTTTGTTGTTTTTTTCGTAAAGTATTTCAATGTTTGCTTAGACTTAACATACCACAATAAATCTATGTCTCAATAGTAAACCTTGCCCTGCCCATCAGGAAACCTGGCCTAAATTAGGCTAGGCTCACATACAGCTCCGTGTTCTACCAATTCAATATCAGCATTTTGCGCAGCAAACACTGTGTGACACTATGGTGACACAGTGCTGCTTTGTGTGCGATCCAGTGTCTTTTCCTTTTGAGTTAGTAAATACTGTGAATGCATCTAATTGCCTTACGACTAAAGAAGCAGTAGGAAGTATTCTTGTCCACAGAATACCAAAACCTGTTTGTAGTTCCAAACAGTTGAAGGCCATTGCTTGAAAGCACAAATCACGAAACATTCAAAGACAGAATTCAAAGGAGGTCTACCTCATGCCATGATGAACAATTTGTAAATGCTTTGCTCTAATCTTAGAGTAAATTTCTCAAAATGCCACCTCCCAATGCCCTACCCTTTTGCAATTTCTGCTTGCTTTGGCCTTGGCCTAAACCCCCGTTTCCCAAAGTTGTTTGCCCTGAAACCCTTTAAAACCTGTTTTACGAAAGAGCCCATTAAATAAAGGTGGCCTCTACAAATATTCCACCGTACTTCCATCGTTTATGAGCTTTCAAGAGAGATGACTAGGACCATCCTTCATGGGTGTGCCCAAGGGGGTGGGGGTTTAAGGGAACCTTTTACGAGAAAAGCATGCAAGAGAGCTTATATCGGGCTTCCCTATCTAATAAATGGTGTGCTGTCTTTGACAACAAAAAGACCAAGGATTTCGGCTTTCCAAGGACCTATCTTGAAAACATGACTCTGTCGAACAGCATAAATGAAAATGGCACACCCCCCCCCCCCCCAGTTTTGCGAAGAAGGCCTTGGAACGGCAGGTCGCTAAAATATTTCGTATTCGGAGTAAACAACTCATATTTTGACAGTGATCAATCCCCATAGACTTAACACATCAAGCCTAAGAATAGTTTCAAACACAAAACTCGCGAATGACGTTTGTCCTCCTTATTTCAAGGTGTACGCTGTTTTCGACTGCGAAATTCAACTTCGTGCTGACAATATGCTGTGCCTGGCATTTAGATCAGAAACTACAAAATACAAAACTAACGGGGCTGTGAAAATGTGTCACCGGCTTCCGGTATGCTATTTGCGCAAGATTTTAAACACCGGGTATATCCTTACAAAATCTGAAATCCGAGAGGTGTCCTCAGAGCTTGACGCATTTACGTACAAAAGCCCAACTCTTGTATTTGCTCATTGACTAAAATATTAAAGCGTTTATCATAAAAACAAACATGTTTGCTTTGTCTGATGGGCTTTTCCTCTGGAGGAATTTTTACATTGTCATATCCAATGTTAGATATGTTTGAGATCGTATATCCGGACCTTGGTTAAGTTATGATTGACCCAAATCGAAGGATTTTGATTAAGGAGAACTATACGACGTTAATTTTAAACCGATAAAGTACAGCCGTTAACATCCATCTCAAGTTTTGTGCGGCAAGTAACCAAAAGGAAGGAATGAAAAATAGAATCAATTGTTACTGCTAGTTGCCAATTTTTATCATGGATTCGTTAAACTATTATTGCTACCCAAAAGCCCTAAAAATCATATATTTTCTAAGTTTAGATCGTGAAAGACCTATTACTAACCATAATCCTTTGCGGGCTCAATGCAAGGCAAAACAAAATGAACCAAGGCGAGAAACGACGTTTACATCATGCGAAATCGAATCATAGTTCGAATTGAGGGCCACAAAGTATCATGACTGGCTATGGGCTAGACTTGCCCCAAGTCTATTTCGTCAAAAAAAATTTCGTCAAAAAAATTGAAGGGAAAAGTGAAAAGCGAAATATACTTTCCGGTAGACTTATTACAGTTGACAAAACAGACTTGGGGCAAGTCTAGCTATGGGCGGGAAACTGATTGTTTTACTTTATGATCACACACTTGAGGAGAGAGGAGGTCTGGACGACCATTCTTTTGAGGCCAGGGCCTAAGAAACAGAGCATATTTTAAACAGAGAGTGAGTAAGGTTAACTCACAACTAGTGTCCTTGTCAACATCAGTTCAATACTTAGAAATCTGTCGAAGCGAAATAAAGACCGCATGTGCAGAATCTGTTTGAAGGATTCTACTTTAGCGCTGTCGAAAAACTCCATGAATTTCAGGTTAATTCTATTAAAATCACAGCTAAAAATCATTGCATTTTCCAATTTACGTTGATCACAGTGTCATAAGAATTCCTCGTGTGTGAACCGGCCTTTTTCATCAAAACATATGCGGAATCAATGCGGAATTTTGCAAGGGAGGGGTCGTATTTTAGCGATGTCCAATATCTACGTGAAAAAGAGATGACTTCCATCAAAATCACGGCTAAAACATCACTGAATTTTCCAAGTTACGTTGGCAGCAGTGTTTCAAAATCTCCTCGCGTTCAAGCGTGACCAAAACCGGCCTTTTTCATCAATCACTTCTGAAGAATGCCAGGGAAGTCACACCATCTTTCGATAAAAACACCATTTCCCAGTCACGATATTTTGCGTCTTGGCTTGATAGCGGCAACAGTAGCCTATCTCTTAGGCCAAGAAATATTGGGTGTTGCATTTCACACTGTGTGTCCGCATTGCATTTAGGGTTTGGGTTCCTGTCGGTACCGCTAAACCCCTGGACTCCTGCTATCTGCGTACCAATCAAGGCAAGGTATTGGCAGCACGCGACACAGTGGACATTAGAAAGCCGGAAGAACCAGCATGTGCACTAAGAAAGGATTGGCTGATAAAATGACACGTCTCCAAAAACATGGAGCCATTCAGGTATCGTAAAAACCATAACAAACACAAATTTAGGCCCATTTTGCTCCTCCACACTTCACAATATGGGTTTCTCTAGGGAAACTTCGAGTTTCAGAATGTGCGGCGAGTTTCTTAGAACTCTCATTATCTAAGTTTCAAAGTTCTTTGAGGTTTCTTGGCACTATTTTTGTTGCTGTTGTTACTACCATGACCAAAAAAGACTCTAAAGTTTTATTTTGCGAATAAGAGTCGGTAGATTATGGTTCGCGCGGCATTGCGTTTGTAAATGTCAAATGAGAAGGAGAACTTTTTTGCCTTAATGTGTATGGCTTATTCGTGATGACAATATCGATCCAAAATGCAAGCCCTTTGTTGATAAGAAGGCTCAAATTTGAAAATTAACGCAATTTTAGGCCCCCAAAATAAGAAACTAATTAAGAAATTTTACGACTAAAGCACCGAATGCGAAATTAAGAAACTTTTAGTACTAAATGCTGATCCGAGTTTCTCATAAAAAAAACTGTACTTAGGTAGCTTCATACCTATATTTTGAGTTTAAAAATAAAAAAAACGTTTATTCGATCTCATATCTTAAATGATCAGGATCTTAGGTACCCTGGGTACCAGACTCATGTTAGAGAATCTGGTACCCAGGGTGGATCTTAGGCAATTTCAGCAAAAAATATAAATTGACAGAAGATGGCAGTAAATAACTTTGAGAAATGACGTAACCTGAGGACAGATGATCATCTGGTGCAATTAAGGGCGATTAATTCTGGCCAAGAGTCGGAAATCTAAATTATCTTATCCGATTAGAGGGAAATTTATCATCAAAGAAATAGATTATTATTGCAATTTTCAAATTTTCATGCACTATCTTTATACACAGTTGACCACTGATATTGATCTTTGAGGCTTTTGCGTAGTAACGAGATATTTTGCTGGCTCTCATTTGCGTATGCTCCGATAAGGACCACTTTCACTGAAATTTAGGTTTTAATTTGATGGCCAAAGAGTTAAATGTTTATTTTACAAAAATTGTTTATTGTACAACAAATTGACATGCTTTCTATGCAGGTAATGTCATCTTTGCTGTGTGCATCGGACATTTAGCTGTTAAGCAAAGAAGTCTGGAGCGAGCGATAGTTTTCCAGATAAGGGTAGACTTTCCCCAGACGAAATAGACTTGGACGAATCAAGGTCGAAGCTTGCAAACCGTATTGAAATTCCAATGACTCAACAGGCTTAGATAGCTAAGTTGTCCAAGTTTGCACCTTGGAAAAAGGGGAGACGAGAGATATTTTATAAGTGTGGCCTATCATCATCAAGGGTTAAGCTAGCCTTCACAGAGAAGGGGTGCTCAAAATGGTTTGGGAATAAGGTTGAAGCCGTGGGATGAGCCTAAAAAAATTGAGGGTGTAAAAAGAAAAAATGGATGATCGATTAAAATAGATGATTGCGCTAAAGATGGTGACAAGGAACTTTTTACCAAGATGCATTGCGTGCCAACTGAGAATCGTCAACGATTCTATTTCGATTAAAGAATGCAGTGCATCTTGGTAAAGAGTGCCTTGCCACCATCTTTAGCGTAATCGTCTATTGAAATGAGAAGTTGCATGAATTGGGTTGTTTTTCAAATTCTGCTTCCAACTCATAATTATGACGTCATAAGCCAGAAGAAAATGAAATACGCAGTGATCAATTAGCATAAACATGCAAAAAGCACAGCATTCAATGAGATGAAAATTTTGTTTGTTATTTGAAGTTGAAAATAAAATTTAGACCGTGGGAATTTCCTTAATTTCTAAAACCGACGCCATAAAAATGCCATGAAGTTTAGGCCTGTTATGATTATTGCGAAACCATTGTTGTAATGCCGGAATATATCAAAATGCCATCGCTCGATCTGTATCAGATCGTTGCAGTGCGTTGCCATGGCTTCCCTTTGTGTCTTCTGCAGGGTGGCAAAAGCTTGCATGTTTATGTGATCCTTAAGCCAGTTATCGCTCATATTTTTAGAAGCTTTGTTGTCAAGTGCGGACGTGTAAAATGAAGATTGGGGCCGAAGCACAAATGCTGATCTTTTGATGGGCAAAGAACTTCCTCCTATCAAAAGGATTTTTGCGGATTTTTACGGATTTTTAGAGATTTTCTAGGGATATCCTTTGAAAATAGAAGAACTACTGTAGATCTTTAGGGAGTGATTTGTCGTGAATTTGTCCCTATGACACAAAAAAGGGATGAATTTAGACAAATAAAGATAAACTGGACGTGTCTGGCATCTGTGGTGGTAGGTAGGCTAGGTGGCAGGATGAATTTAGGCCCTCGTCATTGCATTTATTCGTTCCTTCATTCCTTCACTGCTGATCCATTCTTTCATTCGTATGTTTCTTCTTTGATTTGCTTTTTCATTTTTACATTCATTCATTCATTCATTCATTCATTCATTCATTCATTCATTCATTTGTTCGTTCGTTCGTTCGTTCATAAAGGATAAAATGCGTAAATTCTGCAGTTAGCATTTCATGCAACACCATTTTCTGTTTCAATCCTTCCTTCTCAGAAATTAACATTTCATGCTCATTGAGAATATTGCTGGCGTAGTTAACATTTGAGTGGGAGAAGAGTTTTTCCGTTTTTCACAGGAAACGGCAAATACCTCCACAATCAAATCACTTTGAAATGTCACCTGAATCCCACGCCTGACTTCCCCTGCGGAGGAATTATTTCAGTGAGCAGCTGCTTGTGACGCAAAGAATATCGAGGCAATATTTGTTTTTTGATATGGCCATTGAGGATCAATCTGATGGGAGGTACAGCTGGCGCTCAACGTCAGATAAGGATCGAATAACATCCTTTATGGCAAGGCATTTCAGCGGAAATCCCTGGTTACTCTTTAAAGCCTGAAGTTTGAATTTCTTTCAAGAATGAAATAAATGGGATAGATTATTCATGTTGAGGAAAAATGGAGTTTTACATTATGTCCATTCAATCTGTTTCTTCCATTTTTTTTAGCTGAAACCCTTGTGATATGACTAAGTAGCAGTGGTTTTTCAAATTTAGGCCCATTTTGGTATTACGAACTGCCTCCTTTGTGGAATCATCTGTTAGCCATATGTTATGTACAATTTATAATCTATTCAGAGCTGTAAATTTGAATTTGGTTGGAAGTTAAAAAGCTTAGAATCCTACGACGGATTGCTCGCCCCAGACCTATTGCAGAATAGCGAAAAGGTCTATTGCTCGAGATCTGGCTCCCTGTGGATGGAGAACTCCCTAAATCTGCCATAATTCTTTTGGAAGGCTCCCTGGAATAGTTGACACAAACTATACTCCACTTTTCGTCCAGATAGCTCGAAGAGCCTAGCCCTCTTTTTAACTTATTTAATGGAAAGCTTTGAAACGAGGCGAGCAAGGTATCAAATTTTAAAACAGAGTTTATAACATTTTGACGACCTTTGGCCTAAAGTTAACCAAAAACGAAAAAGAAGAAACAGAACAATAGATGGCAGTTTGGAAATGTGAACTAATAAACTTCACCAAAGGAAGCATAAATCATGTTGTCAGATTCAAGACTATGAATCATGTCTATTCCACTGCCTTGTAGCAAAATGGCGTCATAAGTGACCACTAGCACTTCATTATGAAGTAAATTTTAGGCCTATCAAACATTCGTTGTGCATAATTCATTTCCCTTCGATGATTTTTAGCTTCTCACGAATATTTGAAAATCATATGACTAAGGCATTGTGGGTAGCAGGATTAACCCCCATTCCGTAAAACGAGCACTGAATTATTTGTGACATCACAACAATATTATTTGGACTTATTTATTGAATTGCTTCCAGCAGTCCTATTGATAGCGTAAAAGGTCTTGTAGCCCAGTATGGTAATGAGCTTCTAGCTATTCTACAACAGTGCCTGGATCGAGGGAAATTTTTATACATTTTCAAACGAGAGGTTCAACTGAATGGCGTTAGAGCTTCTACACCCTGGGTACCAGACTCTCTATAGAGAGAGTCTGGTACCCAAGATAGAGCTTCTATCATTGTTGTTCTCATTAGCAAATTCTTCAAAAAATGTTCCTGCGCAGTAGTTATGCTGCGTTATGGCCTACGTCAAAGCAAGGCGGCAAATCAGATTGAATGACCAAATCTGCTCGATTCAGACGAAGTTATTTTGTCTTTGATAAATATATGGACAAGATTCGCGGCGAAATTACAAAGTGATCATAACCTTATCTCACATGATATGTTTTATCTTTGGTTTTAAAATGATTTGAACTTTATCAAGATGGCCTAAGTATCATTAATCTTTGCCCAACATTTACGCTATCTGCAGCTCTGATCCAAGATTTCGACAGGAAAATAACTCAAATTACGTTCAAGCCACAGGAGTGTATGTGGTTCTGCTCTTTGTTTTATGTGGATGGTCCTTTTTGCTTTTGGGACTCCTGTGGTTCCATCATCCTTCCCAACCCGTCATTTTGCCAGTCGGCGTACTACCAGTGTGGAAAATATTTCAACTTACATCGTCCAGAGAAAGGAATATCGTTTCCATTCTTACAGATTGTTAGTAAGTTTGCTGACCTGGAAATTTTCCGTTTTAAAATACTCAGTCTTATATTTAATTGCACAACAAATCAAATTATCTTTTTCTACATTTTGCCAGTTTTAGTTTTCATATATTTGACGTTGTTATTGTAGAATGAGATATATTATGATCAAAAAAGGGCGAAAATGACCCCCATTTGCACCAATATTTTTCAATGGTTGTAATTCAAAATTGTCTAATTAATTAAGCAAAGATTATGGTGTCTGTTTTTTGCAAAAAGAGCAATCCAATTTTTCCCTAGAAAATCGTTTCAGGAAATAGTTGGTGTTACAGTATAACCTTCGTAATTTGTAAAGGCTGGGTCGCATTAACTCCTTGAAGTCATCATGTTAGATGAAACGACCATAACGACCCAAAGGCTCACTGCAGATCGATTTTCTGTAATAATTTGAAGGACATAGAGCCTCGATACAGAGGCGAGGCTGGAGGAGTCTGGCCCAGAATGAAAACATTAGGACGAGTAGAATAAGTCTGGAGTAAGACTAAGGTGCAGTTCGAACAGACATTATCGTTATCGAAAGGGCTTCGTCAAAGGGAACAAATTAAAGCTATCACTGGTCGGCTGACTTTCGGGCCTAGCGTCCGCTTGTGTGAACCAATCCGAATATTCGTTCACAGGACCTGACCTCTTTGCTAACAACACTCCTTCATATAGTTTCCAAAATCCGAAGGACAGTGCAGATTATATGCATAACGATCTAAATGTGACCGCATTTGTATTGAAAATATGCCATTTCTTTGCCCTGCGATAAAAGCCTAATTAGTCTCGACATGACTTCACTTTTTAGTATGTCCGATTTTAAGATGCCTTCGCTTCTTAGATTTGAACTTCTTTGTTGAGCTTCAGAATCGTCACAGTTTGAGATCAATGAGATTTTTATTATAAACTTGGTATGTTTTATCCAGTTATTCTTCTTTTTATCCCACATTATTTCCAATGTCTCCATCGTAAAATATTATTGACAGAGAAGCTTATGATTATGTGATCTTTTGTAGTGGTAGCTCAATTTTTCCCCAGGTCTTTGCAAAGATATTCATTACTGTAATGACTTTATCCCCTTGAGGAAAAATAATTTTGCACAAAATGCCGAAAAATACGCAAATACTGTAGATATCTACATAAAATCTCTAAGCGAAATTTGGATTCATAGTTATTCAAAATGTTGCAGAAAATGGTATTACAGAGTATGATGAAAAGAAGCAAAATTGGCCTAAAAGCTAAATTAGTTTTTCCGTTTGTCGTGATTTTTACACATTATGATTGGCTCAGTTTCTGTGAGATCGTGCCTGTCTGTTATCCAATCAAGATTGGCGAAATATTCATTCTCCATGATCGCTTTGGTAGGCTGTAGTCTCTTTTTGGTGAGCGATAACTGTCATCAGTCTAACCAAGTCCCTTGCTTTCCAAGGGAATTAGGTAATCAGCCCGGGGTGCAGTGATGAGGAGCCAGCTTAATCTGGAAAGACAAGTCGTCTAAGACGAGTGGCATTTCACCTTGGAAAAAGCGTACGAGATTTTTTCAAAACAAAAGGATTTTTACGGATTTTTGATGGATTTTTCTGGTACGAAATTGTTTGGGAGTGAAATGCCCCTTGTTCTAAGACTTGAATAGAATGTAAGTGAAATTTTTCGAGGAGCATGTAACCCTTGTTTTCAAAAACTCAAAACAATAATATGTTTTTCAAGACTAGGCCTACCTAAACTTGATTATTTGCTTATCTTTGAACTTCGACTTTTTATTTCTTTTATTCTGACATCGTTACATTCTTCATGAAAAAGATGATCAAATTATGTCGTGAAAAGTCGTACTAATTAATGCAATTGCTAGGATATTCCGTATTTTTAAATCAATTTGACCCTTGACACAAACGTAAAAAAAGAAACCTTCATGATCGGTGAAGGGTCCTGAATGAATCAAATGGAACTTACCTAATATAATATAACACCCAGAGAATTTTGCAATTTCGTAATATGTGGTATATTTTTGGATAGAATATTTGGTATGTCACCTCAAAACCAGTTGGCACGTTGTTTTTACATTGTTTAGTTTACCCAAGCTCATGAGTTCAGTATGTTTTAAGTTGAAAGGCCTAAAGTTGAGTACTCTATTTTTGCAGGTGCTCTATTAACACCCCCCTCTATCATCTACCAAGGCCCCCCTTGACACTGGAAGCTCTGCCAGGAGACAATGTACTAAAATAATCTCTGTCATTTTTCAGGAACTCCAAAGTACCAAATAGAAAGAAGGTCTGAAGGCTCAACCTTGAAACTTCTATGCAGAGTGAAAGGCTACAATGCAAGATGGTTCAGGGAGGGGAAGAAAATCGAGACAGAGCGACAGCCGCGTTACACTTTCAGAAAGAAGGGAAAGATGCTAGTGATAACGCGGCTCCGGAAAACCGATGCAGGAGACTTCATCTGCAAGGATAAGAGAATGAGGAAACCTACGGCACATTTTAAAGTCATTGTCACAGGTAAACATTAAAAGTTTTATAAACAAATTCAGGTAAAGTTGTTTACCCACTTCAGATTGGCCTTTACAGATTTGACATAAGGCCCTGGGGACGAGGTTGCTCTTAATACAGTTACCCGTTCATGGTACGAAAAGTTCTTAATTTTCCCCAAGAGGACAATCATGTGATCAAAATGGGAGTAAACAGCATTAGCTGAATTTGTCTATTGGTGCATGATGTGCTTTGTGGGGTGCTTTGACAACGAGAGCAGCTTATCACACAAAAATACTGGCAAAAATAGCAACAAGTTAACTTGGTCCACTGTAAATCCCTTGCTGTTTATTGACTCGAAACCGAACAGTTTCAATAACACTGTCCATGTTAATATCGTTAAAATTTGAGAACACTGAATCATTGATCTCACGCCCCCAACCTTTTCATCAAAACGTCCTTGATCACGTTTGCACAAATTTACTTAGCTACAACTAACGATTTCCACGCCCTTCTGTTATTCAGAGTTCTACCCACAATTCATCAGTGGTTTCCGTTTGGCCTATGAGCGCTGTTCAGGATTTGAAATCTGTAAATCGATTGCGGTACTTTTGTGATTGCAGGATTTTATTCTTCGACGCCATTAGATGTGATTTCTCATTATTTCATCTAAATCTAAGAGCCTTCGAGTAGATCTATGACGTCAGCGTCTTGATGAGCTGGAGGTAATGCCATGGGCGATGGAACATTTTCGCCATCAGCCCGAATTTCCATTGCAAGAGTTTCCCAAGAACGTTCCTTTTACTCATGGTAAAATTATTGGTATAAAAACAACGGTATATTCTTCTTGTAATCTTCAAGAGACACTAATGATTTCAAACATGTTCCCAGACAAGAACCTTGTGGTACCCCAATTTTTTACTTGAGCAAGTTATAGGAAATAAACATAGCTATATCAACTCTATATCGAGTGGCCGCTATAAATGGACTTAAGGAAACACCTACGCACCCATTGTTCTTTAGCTACACAATGAAACGGCACGTGTCCAAGTTATCAAAGACAATAGGGTATATTTTAACTTGGCTCAGGCCAGCTTTTAAAGGCAGTCTGTCACCTGTCACGTATCTGATTGGCCGCAACAAAGTCAGAGCTCAACACAACGGATGTCTTTGTGAATCTGTGCATTTGGAATTAAGGAAGGCTGATCGTTATCACAGTAGCCATTCAATTTTTCTATTATTTGTATTGTCCTTATCACCCAATAAGTTGCACGACAGACTGCCTTTAACCATGTCGATTCAGTGCAGGTAGCTGCACTGATACAAAGGTTTTGATTTAATTTAGCTGCTCTATCCGTTCAACTACTGCAATGTAGATCCATAGTTTTTTTTTACGCCAAATTTGATTTTCAAACACTCTGTCTGAAATCGTAGCGTGCCCGCAAGGACCCTTGGGTGACAATTGCTCTTTAATTTGATATCCAGAAACCTGAAATGTCCCCAGAAATTCTAGAATTCCTCCTTCTATAAATTTATTTTGATTGAATCAAAGATCTTTGATTGAATTTTGCAGAAACTTCTGGAAAGCCGGTTTTCGTTGACTTACCCAAGATGAAACGTCTGCAGTTATCAATTCGAACACATGGCGATAAAGTGCAATTTCTTTGTACCGCCGAAGGAGAGATGCCGATTTACTACAAATGGTTAAAGGATGGTAAACCCCTCAAAGTACGAAGAGTCAGTAATAGAATGAACGCTTCACATCCTGTCTTGAAATTAAATGATCTCGTCTTATCGGATAATGGAAATTATACTTGTATGGTTTCGAATAAATTTGGAAAGATACAACATAAATTTCAACTGACGGTGATTGGTGAGTATTCTGCTATGTCATATACTATATATTTGCAAGGTTTTCATCATAAGTATTAGGTATATAATATTGATGGGCCTAAGTCAGTAAAAGTCCTTGTTTTCGTTGGTGCCTGCCTTTTCACTCCTGGTTTACAACTGCGTGTTGCTCGCATTTTTGCTTCGTTTAAGTTTGAAACGGTGCCCGCAATTTCAATTAGGTAGCCTGAGAACTAGTTTCCAGGAAGACGCGGCCACCATTCGACTTATTTCGTTAAAAGTGCAGGAAGCATTTGAAAGTTAGGCTAAAACAAACAAAAAGTTGTAATAAGCGGTTGAGAACCAGAAATATATGAAAACAAACAAGGTAACTGGCAGCAAATATTGAAGGTGAGGCCGTAACCCTGTTCTAAATTCAATGACAGAGCAACAAATTGGGGACACTAGACTCGCTACATAGTTCCAGTTATCGCTCTTCACAACAACAGCAACACTCACAACATTTTTAGTTGAATTGAATTGACAATAAATCTATCTATCAATGTCGATAATTACGACCATGTAATCAGTCCAAGAGGAGACTGGGCAGACCTGAAGGTCCACAAGCAAAATTTCCTTTAGCAAATGGCCCGAAGATTATGGTTTTAAATTCAAACATCTCGATTCCATTTTGTTGAACACACATTTCTGATTAATTGTTCAGCTGTCTTATTATGAGCTTATCCGAGGAAAGTTCGCGGTCCTTTTTGCAAAAGTAATCTCTGTTTAGGCCCATTTAAAGAGGAACGTTAATCCAGAGCTTGTTTACCGTGTTATCAAGGTTCATAATTAGAAAATGTAATTTATCACCAGTGTTATAAAAATGTGCTCAGATTAATATATCAAGAAAAGGACACCGAGGAATTATCAATCACAGTCTCACAGGGAATGTTCTATAAGATTATACTCGGATGAGATTTCTTCAAAAAATCTGTTGATCTCCTTTTATCTGTCTTGTAATCAAGTTCGTTTTTCAGCGAGTTTTCTGATGAGAAGGAACTGAGTATGGAACTGCAGAACAGAAAGTGGTGATCGATCTGTGACAATGTAATAGCTATTTTTAGATTGATTCTTTCATATGAATCAATCAAAAATAGACATTTCATTGTCATCATTTTCCAGTGATGACTCGGTTTGTGCGTAATATCACAGAAATGCTTATGTTCTTCAGTTTTCGTTTAAAGTTTTAACGAAATGTGCCCATACACGTTATTTTATATAAGAAACTGGTTCATGAAAAACTACTATGATTGCCAAAAATTGAAGGAACTCTAGTTATACGGTTGAAAAGAGCTAAGAAACTTTTAAATGCTAAATTCAAAGATATAATGACAAATATTTCGTTGAACATTCATACTTGAATCTCATTGACTTTGCATCTTGGTAACTTGAAGGAACGTTAAATTGCAAGGAAAGTAGTATCGGCTATCGAATCAATTAATCAGCCAATCATGTGATGAGGCAACTACCCAATCGATAATTAACCCAGCCAACAATGCACCTATTCAGCCAATAAATTGATCAGGGTTTTAGTCAGTTTATCACTCAAAGTTGAATCAAGGTCGACAAATCAATGAATTGATCAATCAATCTTTCTCATTGCAGAATCGACGAAATCAAGACCCTATTTAAAACCCGGCCATCCTCGCAACCGAACATTACGATTGAACGAAAATACGACATTGAATTGTTACGATATATTGGGCGGAATGGGGATGGCGGATTTTCGGTGGCTAAATTGGACCGGACAGCCTCCAGATCAGAGTCATATCCGACTTGTAAAGAACGCAGCTGCACTTTTAAAACCGCATAATGGTACATTAATAGAGACTAAATATTACCAGACTTCAATATTGACAGTAAGTGGGAAGGAGCATCATGGAGTAGCCTTGCCTCTTATTCATGTGACGGAGCAGGACGCTGGGTGGTATAGCTGTATTGCTTGCAATTTCATTGGCTGTTCCATTGAGTCAGCGTTTGTTAAAGTCACAACAGATGAAGGTTAGTGGACTGCTTGATTAGTCTTGGTAATTAGTCTACATGTGAAGGGAAAGGGAAAGTATTGAAAGAGGTCCGTCAGGAGAAACTGAAGGAAAAATCAAGGTAGATAGTAGCAGTTTTCATTTGAGAGGTTGCCAGAGAGTTTTTCAACACACTAGTGTATGACAAGAGAAGATGTGGAGATTGTATTTTGTTTCATGGCAAGGCAAGCCTTTCCTGCAAGGGCACAGTTTTTGAGAGGACACTTTTTAGAACGGGCATTTAGGGCTTTAATGACTAAAGAAGAGGGTAGATCGAGGCTTAAAGTAATTCAACGGAGTTAAAAGCAACTTAGCTAGGGGGACTGGGTCAGTCTAAATATAACCTATTGTATTTGATGTTCTCGATCGATGAAAACAATAGAAACAAGTGGTTCGTGTCATTCTTTTGTGCTATGTTTAGATCTTGTCGCTATATCTCCGTTCATTTGCTTTGAAACATTTGGGGCCGTGCCCCTCTGCCCAACTAACATTTATCTGTCTTGCTGCTAATGGGAAGCATGGAAGTCTGTGGACAGTGCTTTAAAGTGTCTGTAGCCTGCGTGGAGACTTTACTTTCCATTGTGAAGGAGAGCCACGGCGGCCTGGGCTCTCCTTCACAGTGGAAAGTAAAGTCTGCACGCAGGCTAAAAGATGTGTTGCAACCAGCTTGCTTTGAAAATACGATCTCGTTGTTGTCATCATTTTCATGAGTAAATGCCAACGAAGAGATGGCACGCTCCAAGCATACTGATCGAAGCAGACAAGTTAACCCGCATTCCTCTACAGTGTTCGGCATCCAACTTTAGTTTCTTTTATTTTTTTCAGGAAAAACGAAGCAAAAACCGTCGACGCAAAGTAAGCCACAAGCAAAAGACAGTATGACTTTAATAATCGTATTGATGGTTTCATTTGCTTGTGCTTTTATTTGCTTATTGGCAATGACTATGAAAATCTGGAACGTCTACAAACGGGGGAAATTTAAGAAAGAGATGAATGTAAATAACAGAGATAGACAGAGATCAGAAAGTCATAACAGCAATTCGAATGAACATTTACATGTGGAACCGAAAATGTCAGTTGTTACATTTTCAAGGACAAGGATGATTTCAACCAGTTCTGTGCTGAGTTCTGCGACGCCATTATTTTATAATGATGTGTTTTGGCAGAATGGTGCAAGGCAAAAAGAATATGAAGGTATGTTACTGATTGATTGATTCATTGGTTGATTATTGATTCATTGATTCAAATCACTGCCACGCAGCACTCTGTGAATGTTATTTATTGCTAGTTTATTGAGTAAGTCTCCTTCTTACTTCTCTGGGAAAGCTATGTGGATTGAATATATAACTTGTGCTCAGTGTGTTTCTATGGAAGCTTAGAAGATTGCTAAATACCATCTACGCATTTTGATTGTCTCCAAACGTCATGGCTTCCCGAGCGTGCAATGGTAAATGAGCCTCTCTCTAAGTAGAGCAAACAAAACTCTTATACATACAGTAGACACAGCATTGTTTCTTTCGCTATCCTTTGTTCACAGCACGTTTGCAACATTGATTTGAGTGGGAGTTTTAGATTGTTTTACTCTTAGCAAATGCAAGCTTTCAGCCTTGCACAAACCCATTGACGTTGAAAAAATCTGAGAAAGCGAGAAAGATAATGTCTTTTTCTGATAGCCCTATCCTTGAAAGCTAACTTGAATGGGGAGAAACAACCTCAAAGATCTTCGACAATTTTCTACAATGATGTTACATCTGCACGAATATGACTTCATAGTCATATTGCAGTCATCATTGCAGTCATCATTGCAGAATATTGTTGAACATCTTTGAAGTTGTTTCTCCCCATTCAAGTTAGCTTTCAGTTTGTTACGTCTGCAGCACAGTTGAAACATCCTATTTTCTATACCTTTATTCAGAGTTGCTGGAATATATTTGTGATGGTGAAACGGAGTTAAATCGAGAAGCACTGAAGTTTGGTGAAACGTTAGGCCAAGGAGCATTTGGAGTGGTTATCAAAGCTGAAGCATTGGGATTGACACATAAAACTGAGAAACAATTTGTTGCTGTCAAAATGTTGAAAGGTATGTATACCAACTATTTTGCAAATATCAAATTGTACAATTGCAATACACGCAAGAAGGTGTTTTCATCATTAAATTGTGCATTGAAGATGCAATAATATTGGGACTATGACCTAAAACTACTAAAATGTGGCGAAAAGGTGCACCCTAGCCTGTGGCCTAAATTTCAACACCTTTTGGCTGGAAATGCTCGTCGTGAAATACTTCAAAAAGCCTTTAGCGAAATGAAAATTATTGCACTTCGTACTGAAGTGAATAACGACAACATTTTGAGCATTTCACTTTTTCTTCAGTTGTGCTTGAAATATCGTACATATTTAAGCTTTTCATCTTACTTGCAATCAAGTATATTTATTCACCTTCTACTGTGTATAAATATGGCGGCAAATAACGCAAACTTTTAGCGAAACTCGAATTCTGCTTGCTTGGAACCAGCATCTTAATCCCCAGCATCGTAATCACCAGTATCCCTTCAGGTCTTGGGATTTTTTGTTGATTAATTTTGAAGAAATTGCTAATTTATGAATATATTTATGAAACTTTCAAGATATCAACTTCTTTTGAATTTATATTTTCAGCTGATGCAACTGAAAATGAGTTACTCGATCTGTTGTGTGAGACAAGGACCATGAAAAGAATTGGAAGACACAAGAACATAATCAGTTTTATTGGATGCTGTATAAACAATGGTATGTTGCCCCTCTTGTAATATCTAGAATGACACAACTGCTCTCTGCGTGATGATGATTCAGCATGGGCAATAATGCACCGCTGATGTGGCCTATATTATGATCAAAATTCTATTCTTACTCACTGTGTGTTGTTTCTCTTCCACAGGATTGCGAGTACAGCTTGATAATGTTGCTATTCCTTCGTTTTGCTCTCGTCATTGAAATGAGACGTATCGTATGAGCTGCGTAGGAGCTCCAATGATTTCAACTGTATTTGGATATTGACTGCATTCTATCTTTGTTTTGACGAGAGAAGAACGAAGGAATAGCAACATTATCAAGCTTTACTCGCAATCCCGTGAAAGAGAAACAGCACACACTGAGTAAGAATACAATTTTGATCATAATATAGGCCACATCAACGGTGCATTATTGCCCATCCATTCAGTAAAGAAACAGCAAGCTAAGCAAAGAAAAATTCTGCTTGATAAGAAAGAAGCATCTTTGCTCTGGATTTTGAGCTTTGCAACCTCAATTGCATGTTTTTGAATTCAAAGGACTTTAAAACGTGGCTATACTTTACGACGGCATGACTGCAGAAACTTTAGGGAAAAACATTGCCCGCAAACTGTTTGTATATCCTTTGTTGGACTTATCTGCAGTATAGAAGTATTGCATCAAATTTATGATTGATTCTCTAATTATTTAGCATACATTAACAGGGCGACTATCTGTCAATATACTTCGACCTACACTGGTAAATTTATGCAAATGGAAAATCGCTGGCTTTTGCATAAGTGCCACGGGGAGGTTGACATGTTCTTCGCGGGTTCTTCGCTGGTTCTTCGCGGGTTCTTCGCGGGTTCTTCGTGGGTTCTTCGTGAACGTATGACAAATGAGAATGGTTTCTTTGCGAATCTTTGTTCTGTTTGAAAATACGGAATATGGCTGAATGTATGTTTTTATTTTTCACATGACAGGTCCTTTGTATGTCGTCGTTGAGTATGCACCATACGGAAACCTGAGACAATTTCTACGAAGCAGAAGGCCTACATTTCCAGACTCCTCATCAGAACAGAAAGAAGAGCAACCACCACTAACGCTGCAAGATCTTGTTTCTTACTCATTGCAAATTTCTAAAGGAATGGAATTTCTTGCAAGTAAATCGGTAAGATTTCTAGCCTTTCATTGAAGCTTTTGTAGCGCAGTGGTGCAATCCTCTGACATTGCAGCCAGAACAGTCAGGCGGACAGGGCTCGATACCCGGTAGGGCCCCGCCACTTGAGCGTCATGACAAGGGGTCACGGACTCGATTAGGCCTTTTCCTCTTCTGGGATCCCAGCAACAAGAGCAGATTTTGTGATACAATAGCAAAAGTTGCGTTTGATTGACACCTCAATTCAAAGCGATTAGCGGCTGCAGACAAAGGAAATTCTCTCAACCAATAATTCAAAACAAACAAAGCCGCAAAAGTTTCCCCAAAACTGGTAGGGCAAACTCTCGCCTTGTGCAAGCGAAAGATGGTTTTTAAGGGAAGTTATGTGCTTATAGCGAAAGAAGAAGGCTAAATCTAAAGTTCTGTCGCTTAGATTATATTTATTTGATTCGGGAGCGGAGCAGAAGGCATTGTAATTCTCGCGTCTTTAGGGCTTAAAATGAAACGATTACAAAACAGCTCCTAAATCAAATAAACATAATCTAAGCGACAGAACTTTAGATTTACCCTTCTGGTTTCGCTATAAGCACATAACTTCCCTTAAAAACCATCTTTCGCTTGCACAAGGCGAGAGTTTGCCCTACCAGTTTTGGGGAAACCTTTGCGGCTTTGTTTGTTTTGAATTACTGGTTGAGAGAATTTCCTTTGTCTGCAGCCGCTAATCGCTTTGAATTGAGGTGTCAATCAAACGCAACTTTTGCTATTGTATTACAAAATCTGCTCTTGTTGATCCCAGCGCTTGGTGCTATAAACCGCAATTTTAACCCTCGCTTCATTGAAGTGAAGAGCTCTGCAATTCTTGTCTTTGACAAGTGTGTGCAATCCGTGGAAATTCAGCCCTGGTGATTCATGGATTCAGGGGGTTGCTCTGAGCTTTTTGAACTGCTAAATTATTTGTCTGTCGAGCATTTTGAGCAGGAAAAGCATGACATTTACGCTCCATTTAGAGGAACTTAATTTCTCCCTGAAGAAAAGCAGCATGGTAAAATTTAAAAGCAAATATCTGCCACAGGGCCCACAGTTGCTCATAGACGTGAGCTGTTCTCAAGCTTGAAGCAAAACATTTTTTGTAGGTCTGACAATGGAGATGGCTGTATTCCAAACTAACACCGATTTAGCGATTGATCAATCAATCAATTGATCGACTGATTTATCAATCAATCATAATCAATCAACTAATCAAATATGTTTTATATTTCAGTGCATACATCGAGATCTAGCAGCACGTAATATTTTGGTTGGTGAAGATTTCACAATGAAAATTGCAGATTTTGGCCTAGCAAGGACAGTCAGAGAAGCAGATTACTACAGAAAAACTACCACTGTAAGTTGCTTTAGAATCAACTTCAAAGACTGTTTGTATATGATTTGTTCCAAAAGTCTTGCAATACAAATTTTGACTCGCAGAACTTAATTAAAATTATTACTTTTGGTAGCGTTGGGTAGTTCAAAGCAAGCTATGTTGTGTGCTTTTATTTCTTGTTTAGACTTTGCTTTAGAACGATTTCTTCAAATTTCATGGCCCATCTTTTAGTGCGAAGGAAAGTTAATGCTAAAGAGGCAACGTATTTTGGAACCAGGGGCAACAATGCACCGTTGAGTTGTATCCTTACCAACTGTGTTGTTTCTCTACCACGGGATTGGGAGAAAAGCTCCACAACGTTGCTTTCCCTTGGTTCTTCTCTTGTAACAACAAGGATTGAATGAATGCCGCCATTACAGTATTCAAAATAAAGTTCAAACTGTTTTCGCGCATGAGCTCCTACGCAGCGATTCGTCTCATTTCAAACTTCCAATCAGAAAATATTTAGGCCACCTAAACGGTCCATTATTGTTGCCCGTGGCGGAAGGTTGTCGTGTGGAACACCGTCTCCGTGTTCTTTCGTCGATTTCTTCAAATAGAGAGACACGAAATGGAACAAGTTATGTATCCGTTAATTTAGCTGTCTTATTTCATTTTATGATATTTATCCACCAAATCTTAGAATTCCTGTTTTAAAAACTGATATATCGTTATTGGATGCATTTCATTTTCTTACAGGGTCGGTTACCAGTTAAATGGCTTGCAATCGAGGCTTTATTTGACCGTGTATATACAACGCAAAGTGACGTTTGGGCGTATGGTGTGTTACTGTGGGAGATATTTACCCTTGGTAAGCACTTAAACCTTAAAGTACTCAAAGGTATTAAAAGAGAGAGAAGTAAATTTGGGCTTCTTCCTTGCTTAGAAGATCTTGTAGCTGTAATTTCTATAGAAGTCCTTGCATAAACTGCAAAATATTTCAACTAATTTTTCTGAAAAGGCTCCATGCCTCTTTGACGAAGGCTCTATGCAGATACAAGCCATTAATTCTTAGGGGGGGGGGGGGTAAAGAACCAAAGCTTTACCGATGTCAACATGAACAACAGCAGCAACAACACCAATTGTAGGAACATAACAAGCATACATGAAATGACTGACTTATACACCTTTAGTATTTAGACTTTGGAATTATTTTGCAATCCAACCTTACAACATTCAAAATTACTGCATGTGAAGGAAAGTATACTGTGGATTTTAAACTCGTGTGGGTATTTACCCTCGAACGTTGCTAAATTCATGCAACCTGGTCCCAGGGCCTTTTGTCATATTGAGACTAAAGGTCCTGGGAAAGAGGTTGAAATTCATATTCTATGCATCATTTCTTAAACAACAGACTCTTCTTAAAGTGGGCCTGTAAATCACAAAAAAAATGCGACAGGTAGAGTAACATTTTCGAAAAATGGCCGTTTGGGGGGGGGGCGCTCCATCCCCTGGCCCTCCCACTAGCTTCGACGCTGTTGACAGCTGACTTTATGATTACATCATTGACGTTGTCTGTATTTTTCCAGGTGGCTCACCTTATCCTGGTATTCCTGTTGAGAAATTATTTGAATTGCTGAAGATGGGATACAGAATGGAGCAACCTCAAGGCTGTTCAAAAGAAATGTAAGTCACCAATATTTTCTTTATGATTGTAATCCATACGGTTACAAATTTATCAGTCGTTGCAAATTTAATTAAATTAGCTCTTTTCTGGTAGGATTGCAGCTTATAAATATGATTTTATGTATTCTCATAGAAATGGTCAAACTGCGTTCTTTATTCCCAATGCCTGTCCCCGTTGTTGTTGTTGTTGTTGTTGTTGTTGCGATAACTGGGAATTTCTCGTGAGTCTAGTCTGTACCGACGAGTACACCTTCTCCGCGCAGTAGTGTTAAACCTTACTTTTTCTTACAGCTATGAAGTCTTTTTGGAATGTTGGTTTGAAAATCCGAATGAGAGACCAAGTTTCACGGATTTATGTTACAAACTGGAAATTTATTTGGAACATCTTACTGGATCCGTGAGTATAATTTATAAATAATTCAGACAACAAACAACCTCGTCCCTAGGGCCTTTTGTCATATTGGGACGGAGACGAAAAGGGTCTCTGTCTTAAATTGATAAAGGGTCCTGGGGACGATGTTGGACAACAAAGTATCGTACAGGAGTTCATAACCTGCTATTGCCTGAGCCTTGAGCCTTAGTTTGAGCCTTGAGCCCTAGTTTCAGCCTTCAGACTAGGATACTTATGGCAAAACAGCGAATGGACAAAACTGTTTTTCTTTCTGAGGAGCAAAATGGTGGAACAGCCTCTCAGCATCCTTCTTAAGCTTATTCAAGCAGTTGAATCCACGGTTGACTTCTTTTTCTTTCAATTGTAGATTTTGAACATGTAAATAATAATAATAATAATAAAACCATATTTATACAGGTAAACTTGTTCAGCAAAATGGATTTGCTGCTATCAACAATAGATTTTTAGATGGTAAAATAGGTTTTAATAATAGTTTTTATCATTGATTTTTGTAATTTAATTTTGGTTTTATTCTATGGGAGGGCCTCTTGAAAACCAGCACTTGTGCTGAAGGGCTACCCTCCCCCTTAGCTAAATATATGAAATGAAAATAGATGAAATATGAAGTATAAAATATCAAGGTATCAATACAAAAGCTCATTTAGTAGGTCTCATTTGCAACAAATATCTCAACATCGGGTTCCGTTTCAAAAATCCGTTTCATTTTCAGGAATACCTGGAGATCCTAACTGATATGCCCATCAAACATGACAGCCAAGGGGATTCCGATGAATGTGACTTTACCCATCGAATCTGTGATGAACTCTCCGAAGGAGAAGACCAGGTTTTTGATGACCCTGAGCAGGAGCCCCTGAATCACGTGATCAATTTAGAACGCCCAGACATCGCAGAATCAGACGTGTAAAGTGCAATGATTGCCAAGGTGACACTGCCTGGACGCATGTATTGCAACTGATGTCGTGGAGCAGGTTGCCAGTCCACGAAATGGTCATCAATGATCAAGCTATTCGGGTAGGCGTTAATCGAATGTGAATTTGAAATCAAGGAATCAGTCTAGTTGAAATGTTGGTTTGAACAAAGTATTTGTAAACAAAACAGCTGCTAAACATCGCAGACTCCACCACATAAGTTCTGTATAAAACCAACCAAATTAAGTTCTGTATATAACCATCTAATCAATTTTGTAAGAAAGGTCTTTAAATTCATTAGTCAGATAGCAACTGAAGGGTAGGAGGCAGTGGTTGGGGTTACTGCCCCTCTTATCAGGGAAAATATATCACATTTCACGGTCCATTCGGGAAGTTTTAACTCCCTGAAGTCAGCTTATTCGGGCAAAGTGCATAATAAGCCACCTAACCGTTGGGCATTTCGTATGCACATTAGAATTTAGAAGCAGCCTCGGGTACAGGAAAGTTATACGTAAGGCTAATTGTATGTGATCTGAATTTTGTCAGACTTTAGTAAGTTAAGGTTGTTAGGCTAGAGAGAGAGAGTAACATGAAAACTTAGATGTGTTGTAAGTCGTCGGTCGGACCTCCAATCAAGAGTAAGCGTTATATGGTGGTAGTGGTGTAATTTTTGCAAAGTTTTGGGCGTTTCATGAACAAAGGGGCACGCTGTAGCTTTAACAAGTTGGGTTTAAATAGGTCTGCAATACTTGTGATCTTTTATGAAGAGACTGAAGCCACCCAAAGAACATGCTTTCCCAAAAATCATCTTCTTGTTACGTTTATTGCAAACTTCTTAAAATAGCCAAATCCATAATTTCACATTGAAGTAAATTCGCTGTAAACCACTGCGAACCTTTTATGTTAAAGGTTACTGCGTGTAATTCCTACGCTGTTATTTTGGAAACAATTTTAGGAAAAGATTTAATCAGGAAAAAAGTAAGATTTGCAGAAAAATTTCATTTGTTTATGCTGAGTGAACTTATTCATCTTTTTCCTTTGCTGTCGATATGATTAAAATTGAAATCATTTCCAAAATCTTGTTTATCATCGATCATAAGGGATCTTTTCTCCACACAGGATTAGCTGCTCCTCTTAAAAACAACTTTCTTGAAAGCATGTATTGTGAGGCTTTGTCGTGCAATTGCGAATTATTAACCCATTACTGAAATAGTTTAGGTTTTCTGTTTATTCCATCGCTTGAGCTAAAGGGTGCAACTACGCGGTGCAACTAGTAGATTTGGGAACTGTCCAACGAGTGTTGAGCAGTATGGTACGCAGGGCCATCCTTAGACTCAAGTTCTCAAGTTACCATACCTATCGCACAAAGACTGTTGAAGGGAAGAAGGTACCATCTAAACTGCAGCAGAAAAGAAACAAAACATACCATATACTAACAACTTGGTACTGTAGTATATACTAAATAATAGGTACTAGAAGAAAAACGGACGCAAAAACAGACAGATTTTTCAGCACACAGGCCTTTCAAACTTACGTTATCATCAGAGTGTAACTAACTGTGTACCATATACCAGATGGAGCCATGTTCCATCAATTAAAGCTATCTGCAATGTGCCGTTTCACAAGGCCATGTAAACGAGCTTGATAAGTGTGAATGAAAACGAAAACAAAATAAGAAATTGAAGAGTAGAAAGTAGATGTTTTAGTTGCAAGTAAAGACGTCACGAAATGAATAGAATTGAAAAGCAGATAATTAGATAGAACTTGTAAATGTTGATAATTGAGAATTGCTAAATGATTCTGTGTAAGTATGGATTGATTTACGCACTGTAGAAAAGCGCATTTAACGAACTCATATAATTTTATCGCAGTTCTGGTTTGATTTGTTAGTGCATTTTTGTGAGTTTGTAAACAGACGTTTTAGCTATTCTACAAAAGTGTCTGGATCGAACGATATCTTTACACATCTTTGTACGAAAGGCTTGATTGAGTGGTGTTGAAGCTTGTTTCACTATTGTGCACAGTAGGAAATTCTACGAAATTTCTAAAATATTGTTCGATTCAGCCTCTCTCGTAGAATAGCTAAATTGTCTATTCATTGTTCACCGTAGCGTAATCAGGTTGTGTCAAAACGACTGTATTGTTATCTACCACCTGACAAAAAAGGAGGGGTAAGTTGTTTTCTATGTTTGTTTAGATACAACGCGCAAGAGTTGGAAGGATGGTGGATGGGGCAAAGTAGGCCTAAATTTGATTTGCGTTTGTTGTGGTTTTTAAGAGCCAGTGTCACCCAGGGTCCTTTGCAGGCACGTTGGCATTTCAGGCTGTCTGAAAATCAAATTTGGTCAAAGCGAAACCATGGATTCACACTGCAGTAGTTGAACCGAAAGAAACTTTTATACACCCCCGTCTAAGTGCCCCGGTGAGCGGGCAGACATTCACCGGGGTCCTAGTGACCGAAATATATGGTCAAATTTTCACCGGGGAGTTTCAAATATGCAACGAGGGCGGCATAATTATTGGCGGGGTACTGTTTCAACGATGAAATATTTTCTCAAAATTTTCCCCGGGGTTCCCCAATTTGCAGCCGAGGTTTCACTTGTGAGGCATTTTATACCGGGGAGATTCACGTCTTGTCTGGGGCCCTATTTTCCTAAAATTTTTTCACCGAGGAAATCAAAGGGGTAGAATGTACCGGGGGACTTAGACGGGGGTGTTTTTATTTTAGTTGAACTGTTCTATCAATTCAACTTTTGCACTGTGGATCTATAGTTTCCATTTAGGCCAAATTTGCTTTTCAGATAGTGGGAAATCGTAGATTGCCCGCAAATGATCCTGGGTGACAATCACTCTAAACAATTGGCCAGATTTATAGAACTCTGTTGGCCAATCAAGATTTGGCCTCGAGCATTCCAGGCTAGGGCAAGTTTGTATGAATGAGTACAGTAGAGTAGTTATTTGGAAGACCTCAGAGAATTGAGGTACTTTCAAGTAGTACAAGATAAATGGGGTTATGTCAGTATCAGTAATCATTGTAAATAGAAATATACAGAGAAACCTTTAATTATGAATTTGAAATTATCTTTTTAGAGATTATTTTGATCAGCATCAAATATAGCCTGCGTGCAGACTTTACTATTGTGGAGGAGTTAGAGGCGAAAAGGGAAAGGTAAAGTCTGCGCATCCACTCAAGTTTTTCTGTTCCAGCGATAAATTTTATCCCCCGTTCCCATTGTCTAAGAACCAATCACGTTCGCCTTTTGATTTCTCGAAAGTATTGTTCTCTCTCACCTTGCATCTGATAGGTTACAACTAGAACAATTGTTCTCTCTCACCTTGCATCTGATAGGTTACAACTAGAACAGTTCTAGTTGTAACCTATCAGATGCAAGGTGAGAGAGAACAATACTTTCGAGAAATCAAAAGGCGAACGTGATTGGTTCTTAGACAATGAGGACGGGGGATAAAATTTATCGCTGGAACAGAAAAACTTGAGTGGATGCGCAGACTACATCAAGTAGGTGATATAGTGATAATTTTTCATTTTGGTATTGTTTTGTATTGTTAGTTTTGTATTCAAGTTTTTGCTGAAAGATAGATTATATTTTTACAACTAGTAATTCCAATTTGTTTTTATTTTGTAGAATAATGCTGCAAGTCTAGTTATGAAATTTGCCTTTTTCTTGCTCTAGTTTACTCTCGTATCTTTGCCATGAACGGAACAAATCAAGCAGGGGGGGGGGGAGGGGCGTTCTTCCATAGTAAAGGTACCTGGGGATGTGCTGCGTGCAAGGGTATACTTTTTCGGACCACTGGTCTAGCCAAGGGTATCCTTTTTTGCAGTTTTGGCCCAGCAACGGTCTAGCCAACGGTATCATTTTCGACAATATTGGTCTAGCGAACGGTCATGATATCATATTTGGTACAAATTTGACAAATTGGTCCAGGAAATGGTCAAAATTGGTCTAGCCAAGGGTACCATTTTCGTAAAAATTAGTCTAGCCTACGGTACCGTTTTGAATATGCTCGCGGCAGACCCCTACCCCTGCCCAAAATTTGGCCAAGACCCCCCCCCCCCCGTGAAATCAAGGCTTCTTGACGCCTGAAGAAATAGTGCCAATATTTGAGTAAGATTCACAACTTAAAAACACGTCAACATACTCTCGTTCTTGCTGCAAGGGACTACACTTTGACTTCCACATATCTGACTTTTGCAAAAAAGCAGCAACCCAGCTAAATGTACTAAAACGACTAAAATCTTTTCTTGGCTTTGCGGAGAAAAAGGTACTCGTCCAAAGCTTTGTCTTTTCTAACTTTAACTACTAGTATGGTTTTTCTCATCAGCTAGATTAGATCTATGGATAAGATCGAAAAAATACAGGAGAGCCCTACGTTCTCTTAATGATGACCATAATTCTTCTCATGAAGAATTAGTTAGCAAATCAGAAAATGCACAATGCATGTAAATAGGCTAAGATACCTCTGCATTGAGATTTTCAAAACTGTAAACCAGCTAAATCCTGCATTCATGCAAGATATTGTCGAAACAAGAACCTCCACCAATGGACCTTCACGTCGTCAAAATGATTTGCAACACTGTAGGCCCAACCAAACAACGTTCGGTTCAAATAGTCTCAGGTCTTTTGGGCCACAGTTCTGGAATCGTCTGCCAGATGATATAAAATTTTTATATAAAATCAGCAGAAAATCTGGTCCAATTCAAAAGGCTAATCAAGAGCTGGGATGGGGCCACCTGTAGATGTAATGTATGCATTCGAAATTAATCCTCTACATCATTTCTTCAAAATAGTCATTAATATGTATTTTCTTAGATAATCGAATTGGACTAGTTGCTTTTGTTGGCTTTTGTAGCTTACAATTTTTCGATTTGAAATAAAAGACACACACACATGTATTTTTGTGTTTTTGTGTCAATTTTGCTGTGCAATGTGTTGTCATTGCCAGGCGACAACAACACACACAAGAATTGACGCAAACAACACTATGTTTCAATACCATCAAAGATGACTTCACACCCTTTTCATATGGATTTCACAACAACAACAACAACAACCACCACAGGAACCACAACAACACTACAGCAGGACATTCGTGAGGGAGAAAGATTTCGCTGTAGCACCGAGGAATGTTTTGTAACCTGTAACATGTCAAAGATTTGCATGGTGCGTTTATTCAGGCATAACAGGTACGATAGCTGCTTCAAACACCAGACAGGAGATGGAAAATCTACGTATCATAATTGCTGTCAATTCATTTTATAAAGAAAATATAGGAACTGGATGACCCATGTTTTTAGGCCCATATTCGTTGATCAGGAACTCCTTCACATCTGCTTGGTCATCGAAGTGAATGAATGTCAATTAATGGCAATGAAATAGCAAAAGAACAAGGATAGAGGGTGAGGAAAGTTTTATATTCAATGAACCATGTGCTGTGTTCATCTGATCTTTCTTATAAAGCAAAGTCTAGGGAGCAAGAGAGCATCATAGGTAACATCAAACTTTAAATAATGGGGTGGGAAAAAGTCTATCAATCATGGGGCACATATTAGAGAGATGAGGGCAAGAGAAGAAATTCTTCTTCATCGTTCATTCAAAATCCTAATATTTTTGTAATCTTGTTTTCTAAATAAAGTGAGTTATATGTCTTTTTCATCTTTTGTAACTTTTCAATGTAAAGTGAGTAAATCATTTTAATGGTTATAATGTTTTAAAGAGTTTAAGAATGAAACTGAACTGCACTGAGCACCACCAGAGTATGTAAAGTAGGGTAATTTTCCCCAACATTTTGGGTGTGCAAGAAGAACCCTCTGTTGTTATATATTGTGTTTTGAATACCCTATTGTTTTCTTGGGTGTGCAAGTGCCACATGTTCCATACAGGACTGAACAGAGAAGCGGGCACAGACACTGAATTGAGAATTTTTGCTCATTAGTTGGTAGTGTGTTATTTCATGGTGTTTTTTTCCAATAAAGCAATATACCAACTGTACACATATATGCAAAAGGCATTGTTGGATTCATACTACACACTTATAGTTAGAGGATAAATTGTGAGCCTCCCCAATACCTGTATAAAATTAGTAAAGATTTCTCAAACAAATATACCTTGCTTTTACATTTCATCTTCACCTTCACCTTCATCAGAACTTATGTTATAGAGAGTATAATAACTATACTTATCATCATGAAAAAATTTCATTTTCCATTGACAGGAAATCAGAGAACCAGGGAATAAGGATCCAGATGATGATGGCAAGAACAAATATCTTTCACTTATTCTTAGGATACGTTGCATTGATACTTTTTGGATCAATATGGCTGAGTCTAAAATACCTCTCTGATCTTGCTGATTGTCAAGAGAATTCCAAGAAGGAACAGTCATCATTTCCACATCAAAATGATATAGTTCACAATGACCCATGGAACGTCAATGACCATCATGTCACATATGGGCACAGAGAACTTTATGAGAAAGAGAGAAGGGATATTGTTAAACCCAACACAGAGCCACCATTGCAGCACGAAGGTAAATGTTTGAGATCATGCGCAGTCCAGCTTATTTCATCAGAAAGAATTTTAACAGAACAAATTTGCTTGCCTAGAAACATTTCTTAAAAAAGAAAAGATTCTCCTAAACAGTACAGCGCGAGAATTCTTATTAGATTGTGATATTCTTTTGTTAGAGTCATGATTCCTTCCATTCTATCCAGCAAAAACAATGGAAATAAAGCATTTCATTGAAAGGAAGCAAATAATCATGCCACAACCATTATTTTGTCATTAATAAATTCTTATCGCCTTCATAAATGATCTATAGTCTGTAGAATTAAACTTGACCTGAACATTTAAAGTTATTCAGAATTTTGTGCGGTATTTTTCTCAATTTTTAATTTTGTAATCATGTCTAGTATTTATGTGTAATTTTTTGCTGTTTGATGTTTTCCATTTAATGGATGTGGGGTAAAGAGCATAGGGCTCAATTCTTTCAAATCTTTAAAAAGGTTTAATCTGTAGCTTTTCTAGTTTAGGATTCAGAAATTTGATGACATCATAGCCTTAAATTTAATAAATGCCGCCATGTTGGGACTAATGAAGACATCAATAAATTGCTATGGCAGATTTACAGCAAAAAACCTTAAGTTCCCTCAAAGAAAACTGCAATAGAATTTATACCGACCTTTTTAAAGATTTGAGCCCTATGTTGGGGTAAAGTGTTTTGCATATGCAGATTAATCTGTATTATAGTGTATATATCCGGTAAGATTGTTACTGGGTCATAAAAAGAATTAAACCTTTGCTATGACCATTCCTTTGAAATTCTTTTTTAGAAAAGGCCACTGAGAAAAGAAATCCATCAAAGATTGTAAAAGAAAATCAAAATAATAATAGAGATACTACTGAAGATGATTTCGATGATTTGAAATATTACAGTCCACATCATCTTGCAGTAATAGTTCCATTTAGAGATAGATTTGAGGAATTACAAGAATTTGTTCCACATATGCACAAATATTTAACAGAGAAAGGAATTGCACATAACATTTATATTGTCAACCAAGCTGACAAACACAGGTAAGTGAAACTGTACATTGCACTGTAATTCTGCAGCTTCCAGAGTCTGCAGAAACTCTTATGTGATGCCCTAGGAAAAATATTCTGTACACTACTGTATATTACCATTTGAAACTTATCAAGTGACATAAACTTGTCAACTACTGTTACTACTAGCAGACTGAATTTTCTTAGCCCATTATGACCATGCTTTGTAACATGTAATGTGTAACATCCTTAGATCAATTTGATAATGATTTTCAAAAATAAAACATACTAAAACAACAAGAATGAAAATTTTTCAGACAATTTGTCTGAAAATTGTTTTCTCACAAATCAATGTAAGAACAGTTGATCAAACGATTAATCAATTTGATATTCAATTTTGAAGCACTGAAGAGGCTTCAAGCAAACACTTTATGAGCAGTTCAAATAAAGTTTGTAAACCTGTACAAAAATATAACGCTAAATGTGGCCTTGTACAGGCCAAGTTTTAGCCTTGTGGTGAGGATTATAACCTTGCGATGACCTTGTGCTAACCTTTGAAGAAAATTACAAGGCTATCAGTTACAGTAGATTCCAAGTTACAACCAGTCTAGCACAAGGTTTCCACATGGCTAATTTAGCATTTTTCGAGCCATTTACAAGGTTACAGCAAGGCTTTTCTAGGCTAGCACATGGTTGCAAGGCCATAACAACAAGGCTTGTACATGGCTATTACATGGCCTTGTATTTTCGTGCCGGAATAAAGCTTCAAATTACTTTGAATTATAACTCTAATATCTCGTCTGTCATTAGATTTTGAATAAATTTTTCCCTCTAGGTTCAACAGAGCATCGTTGATCAACATTGGATTTTTAGTTGCAAGAAATGAATCAAATGATTATATTGCAATGCATGATGTAGACTTATTACCATTGAATAAAGATTTGGATTATGGATATCCTGATAATGGTCCATTTCATGTAGCAGCACCACATTTGCACCCTAAATATCATTATAAAACATTTGTTGGTGGAATATTAATACTTTCAGTTGAACAATTTGAAATGGTGAGTGTGAAAAGCGTTCCTTCTTTCTTTCTTTCTTTCTTTCTTTTATTATGACTCTCTCTCTCAACCATCCTTCATCTATTCATGCATCCTATAATCTATAGTAGGTGAACATTTAAAAAAATTACCAGGGGCACCAAAATGAAAGTCACTTATTTGACAGCCGGATGAGAGCAAATTAAAGCAAGTGTGCAATGGTAAATAGACTCCTCTATAAATAGAACAAAGAAATAACTCAGACACAGAATTGTTTCTTAGGAAGATAAAAATCTCATTCTTAGGCTACTCTTTGTTGACATTGTGTGCAACTTTGATTTGAATGGGATATTTTTAGATTTTCTGCTCTCTGCAAATGCAAGCTTTTAACCTTGCACAAACCCTTTAACGTTTTTTTTGCAAAAAATGATAAAGGATTGAATTAAACTGACTGTAGAAATGTAGCTGGAGTGTTTGTTCTATCGCCACCTTGAAGCAAACAATTTCAAAAGTTGTTCAAGCTCCGAAGCAAACTGTTTCAATGTAAATTTCAAGGAAAGAAAGGTTTGTTTTTGCGCACCAGTACAATTATGTATAAATGCTCCATGATAGTGATGCAGAGTGAATTATCTTCAACTCTAATTTCAGGTAAATGGCCTTTCAAACAAGTTCTGGGGTTGGGGGAGAGAAGATGATGAATTGTATCTTAGAATGACAGAAGCTGGCTACACGGTATGATTTTATTTCCTTTTCTTTTACACTTTATATGATGTGGTCTATAGATCTACTGCAAATATAGCAACACGAATTGAATACATGGTGTAATTGTTGTGTACCTTCATTCTAGGTTCAAAGACATGGCTTTGAAATAACAACAGGTTACAATACATTCAAGCATGAGCACGATTCTGAAAAAAGACCAAGAGATTATAAAAGGCTTTTTGGACAGAAAAAGGTATGAATATTCAAGAACGTCTTACTGTTGCAGTGTGTCACCAAGGTGTTGTGTGAAATATTTTGAGTTTTGATATATTTTCAAACTAAAAGCAACCTGTACGAAAATACAAGGCCATGTGATAGCCATGTACAAGCCTTGTAGTCATGGCCTTGTAACCTTGTAATAGCCTGGAATAGCCTTGCTGTAACCTTGTAAATGGCTTGAAAAATGCTAATTAGCCTTGTAGAAGCCTTGTGTTAGACTGGTTGCAGCTTGGAATCTTACTGATAGCCTTGTAATTTTCTTCCAAGGTTAGTACAAGGTCATAATCCCCTCTACAAGGCTAAAACTTGGCCTGTACAAGGCCAAGTTTAGCCTTGTATTTTTGTACAGGAAAACAATGTAATGCTCAATTCTTCTGCTGGACTAAACCCTTAACAAATGGTTGTGCTTTTTTAATATCCATTTCTTAAAAGGAAGTTCTGAAATTATCCTTGAATTATATATCTGTGATTAAAAACTCTTGGTCATAAGCTAGATTTCTCTCATAGCACCCAGAATGATATAACCTTTAATTTTAAACTTTTATACTTGATTGATTTTGTCATAATTTTGCTGCAGGCTTCATTCAAGAGAGACAAAGAGACTGGGTTTAATGATGTGACTTATAACATAGTGAACAGACACGAGTTTACTATAGATGGAAGCCCATGTACTGTGTTGAATGTGTTTTTAAATTGTGATAAAATGATAACTCCTTGGTGTGACTTTCCAAGTAAAAAACGCCACCCATGAATTTCATGAATTGTAAATTACTCTTATTAATAGAGTTTATGCATATATACACTAGATAGCTTTAATTATCTTTGACATCTGAGCTTTGAGAAATCTCAAAACCTGAGGGTTGAAAAATTAGTAAAAAGCAACAGATTAGCTGTGTACAGTTTTTTGCACTTGATTCAGGATCCCAATACATCATTTAGGCTCAGTCAGCAGCCCTCAATAGGTCAGTCTCTATTTTCAATAAAAGAGCTATGAACAAGCCCTCCATTGAAATACAGCTGGCATAATTCTCCATTTATTTTTTATCTGAAACAACGCAGGTCAGGACATAACTCCAGCTTAAATGAATCCTTTTCTGGTTTTTAATTTTGAAAATTGATCAGTGATTAGAGCCAAGCTAGTTAATTTTTCTCCAATTCCTATTTGCTTCTAGTTTCTATGAGATTACCGGTGGAATATTGGGTCAGTCATACATTTTCCAGCACACCAATTTATATAACAGGATTTATTTGCAAAATTGGTCATATGATTCTAAAGTTACAGGCAATCTTATAAAAATGTTTAATCTCAAAATCCTTCAACAAAGGCCCAAAATCCTAAAAATCCAGCTACTGATAATAGAGAACTTTATCAAGCTGAATTGTTTTGTGTAATTTTGAAATAAAACACTTTTGTAACACTGCATGTAACTTGGGAACGACACAATCGATTTTGACAAAGTAAACTTTGTAACTAAGTTGACACATTAGCTACATAATAAATAAGAAATATGTAATAGATTTTCATGCTACTCGCCTTGGAAAGTTTTTCCGACTCGTGTTTCACATGAAATAGCGAAATAAAATCGTTGTCAAAATGAGAAGGTTTTGTTATAAAATAGCATCAGTTGCTTTTCATTGACACCTAAATTAAAAGCCATAAATACATGAAATTGAAATGTCTTCTGCTCGGTTTCTGAATCAAATAAACAAAATCTGCCAAGTAGAACTTTAGATTTACTCTTCTTCTTTTGTTCTAAACACAGAACTTCTCTTCAGACAGTTCGTGTGCACCAGGCAAGAGTTCGCCCTACTGGTTTTGGGGTAACGTTTGCCGCTTTGTTTCTTTTGAATTTCTGGTTGAGAGAATTTCCTTGGCTTGCAATCACTAATCGCTTGGAACTGAGGTGTCAATTAAAGTAACTGATCCTATTGTGTTACAAAATCTGTCCTTGTTAGCAGGTTAAGGTTTCACAGTTTTGTAGTATTTTATTTCTCAAAAGCAGTACCACATTTTCTTAAATTCTTCACTATTGAAAATCTGGTTTCATTTTCACGAAGCAATTTCCTAGTCAACCCATGCATTTCAGTGCCAGTTATACCCATAGAAACCTCCATTTGAAACCCATCCCCCTTTTTGACGAATTTTGATGGACCTTATATTTGCTTATCATTTTTTCCAAATTATGACATAGGAGATAATGAAATTTTTTATTAATTTGTAATTTTACGTTAATCAACTATTTTTATAATGATACTAGAGATGAATTATATGGAATCTAAATGAATGTTAAAATTTACCAGTCGCTTTTTCTGTCTCTGAAACTGCCTTTCAACAAATTTAGATGTTAACAAATTGAGAGTGTTGTATGAACGTTATGAGAACTTAGATCAACAGAGAAAGCTCCGAAATCCATACGTTGTAGCAAAATATTGAAATAAAACTGTACTTGAAATATTGTGAAGCAAAAACCAAAACGGCACACTGAATACAAATTTTTACGGATCACCCGGGACAATCAAAGTTCATTTGATTTGTAATAGACACATCAGCAGTCAGCTACGTCGTTTATACCCATTTCAGGTCAGGTGACTATACACTTGGGAAATCTTCTCTTTTATCTATTGATACAGTCAACTGTTTCACGCTTTGCATTGTACACAGTCCTTAACCCTAATCCACATGGGGGGCGGTGGATTCCACCCCCCCCCCTCGAGGTTTTATTTGCCGCATTTTTAAACGACGTTTGCTATGTCCCCCAGCCTCCCTGATTTTTACTAATTATCTATTAGCCACATTTTGGTGGAAAAATTTTTGAACAATAGGACTCACAGGTCACGTGACATGCCCATATTTGGAAGGAGCTAGCAGCAAAATCATTGTTTTCAATGATTTCAATGGAATTATTTGATTGAATTATGAAGTATTATACAGCAAACGAATCAGCAAACATAGGGCTTCAATTTGATACCGGAATTTCTGGAATTTGATGATGTCAGCATTTTTTGATAATGACGTCATTTTGGCCGCCATTTTGGACTAATTAGCAATTTTTCAAGTTTTTTCGAACTTTTTCAATGAAAAACACTCTAAGGATACATTTGTTGTAGATAATCACCAATTTTCAGGTTCTTTTGGTCTCTTTTTACATAGAATAAATTAATCGCACAAATGACGTCATAAGAATCGGCTAATTCTATCAAAATATCACTCCAAAATCGTTATTTTCAATAAAATAATATTTTATCACCAAATATGTTGACAAACTGAATCAAAAACTGCATAAAGTTCGTGCAAAATCTTCATTAAACTTGAATTCAACTTGGAAGCCTGATTTTCACAGATTTTCAGCTTCGTGACGTCACTGTGACGTCACAAGGTATGGCAGCCACACCCAAATTACACCACGAGCTGAAAATTACCTGTTCTATAACTGTGCCAAGTTGTATTGAATTCGGATGAGTCTAAGGCAGTTTTCAGAGGGGGGTGGAAAGCACCCCCCCCCATAAATGGTAGCTCGGAAAAAGCCCACATGGATTAGGGTTAACTTGTACGAAAAGAAAGTTTCCTCAAGAGGACAATCACGTGATGTTAAATGGGTGTGAACAAGGTCAGCTGGATAGATCTTTTAGATTAAATCCTTTTCTATGACAGAGTCAGCCTAGATTGAGATAGATGTCTGAATATCTTTGAAAGAAATCTGACAAATATTTCAAAGTGCATAACTGAACAATGCTGGAAGCTCTCAACACCACTCAATCAAAAATTTCGATGAAAATGTATAAAAATATTAACTCAGTTCAGACTCGTTTGAAGCTAACGTTTTGCAGCAATAGACCTTTTAGCTATTCTGAAAAGAATCAGGATCAAATGATATTATGCTACATTTTGTAGAATTCTCGAATGTGCACAATAGTGATAGAAGCTCTAACGCCATTCGATCGAACCTCGCTTATAAAATGTATAGAAAAAAACGCTCGATCCAGGCTCTTGTAGAATAGCTTAAAGGTCTATTGGTCTATCACATCTCAAAACAACTTTATGTGACTGGGAAGAGATTAGTATCTATGACTCTTAAAGCAAATATGAGAAAAATAAAGAAGGCACATACCTTGATTATTCAAAATGATTCTTTTCAGATATACTTCATATTCCAACGGGTTCAATCAGGTTCAATGAGACTTCCACAATATAAATGCTTGACTTCTTGAAGCTCCTTCTTTGGGTCGGTCTTCATCTGATTAATTGCCTTTTGATGTTTTCTTTCATACGGCCAAGGTGCGATCCGGGATATTTCTTATTGCAAAGGATTCAAAGAGAATTCCACAAAATCAAGAGAATATTTTCTGACTTGAAGCAATGGCTTGAAGCAACGGCCTTGGCAGTTGTTATCCATTTGGGATGAGGAACACGTCATCTGGGAGTACTAACGCGTCATCTGGGAGTTTTTATCCCTTTGGGAGGAGGTACACGTCATCTGGGAGTATTAAAAAATTATTCTGGATGATTTCATTTTCCCAAGAGGATAACAAAGTGGTAAAACGTATTGAAGTCATTGCTCTAAGGCAGAAAAGTTGGGAAAATCTGATTGTGATTTTAGGCCTGTTTTAAAGGTTTCTTGAAGGGGCTTTCTGAAGTAAAATTCTTCTTAATTTTAGAACGGGGTGGCCGATTAGACTGATGATATGGTCGTAGTTATCGCTATTGAAATACTGCCGGACGCTCCTAACTACGACTCATAATCAAACGCCATTATTTTGAAATGACTATGACTGCCTCGTTTCGATAAGGGCCTAGGCAGAAAAGCACAAACATTTGTAGTTTTCAAATGAAACACATTGATTTGAAAACTTCACAATAAATCAGTTAATGCTTAGCGAAAGCAGCAAAATAGTACCTACGTACAAAGATAGACTTGTCGTCAACTGTTTTCATGGTATTCTTGTTCGTAAGACTTTGTTCTGTCCGGCCAAGCTCCTTGAAACTCTGCTTTGAGCTTTGAGTTTCCGTTGGTCAACATCAATCAATCGAATTTGCAGAAATTCTAATGGCGTTGTATTTGTTGTATACTTTGTACATGACCGTGTATAGCAGCCTCGTTCCCAAGGGCGTTCAAAAGTGAAAAAAGTCAGTCCAAAAATATTGCCGTAATAATATGAGTCCCAATATGAGCGGTCTCGGTCTGGTGTAATAGCCTCGTTTTGAATAGCGATTACTGGGACTCATTGTAATAAGTCTAGTGGCCGATTTCAGTCAGATAAATTTTGAAATAGATTTGAACATGTCAAATAGTAAATAACGCATTTATTAATATCATTGTCATGATATCCAAGGAGCACTGGCCATACCAACAGGGATCGGTTTTTTAACTTACCAGGTAAGACAAATTTTTTTGACTCACCCGACAGTGGCTTGCCCTTGCATTCGCTTGTATTCGCTTATACCAATTAAACTTGAAATCTTTTCTGGTTGAAGTTACAGAGCTAGAGATTTCAATAGAGATCTTCGCAGAGAGTATAGGAAGACATCAAGAATATATTGTATGTAGCTAATAACTCAATTATCACCTATTTCTGTGCAGCACCTTGGATGGCTTCTGCCATATACAGCTTAGCAAAGCTCTGTGATGCAAATTGCTTCAACTGATGACAATAATTACTTATCTGCGAATTTACGAGAACATTGTCCAACCGGGACGGTGGTACTTGCGGTCTGAAAACCTTTGAAAGATCCTCATCGGGCAATGGCTGCTCTCCACGCTTTACTCTAGCATCATTTTCGGCAGCCTGTAAGACAAAACCCAATGTAGAAATTTCGGAAATTCACTGTGTGTAACAGCAGAAATAAAAAAATATCAACACGTTCAAACATAAGATCAAAGAGAATTTTTTCCGAAATATACAAAAAGAGGAAGATGACATATATGTCTTCTATTAGGACTCATCATTTTCTCTCCCTACTATGGTATGGTCTTATAAACCATGTTTAAAACGGAAAACAGCTACATTTTTTGCTCTGTTTTTTCGTTGTTCCAGCATCTCTGAGGGGACCATTATAGAATTAAGGTCATCTTGACCTTTTAATGATATCCCTGCCACTGTAATTAGGGGTGTTCTTCCTTTACGTTTTTAAACTTACAAGTTGTATTGTATCTATTTTTATATTATAAAACTTGTAAATATTTTTAAGTAACGTGATACATACATACATAGCACCTCATTTTACAAATTTTGACGCCTGAAATTTATCATAATTTTGAAACCTCCCTGGAAAATATCTGACACCAAAAACATGGCCAAGGGGTGAACTAAGCTGGCCATGTCCAGTCCAGTTTCTTAAGGCTACATGCATTCATAAGCAAAAATGGTGTAAAAAAGGCTAGGCCTTTCAGAAATTAATCCTATAGTAAGTTAACCCCCATTTTTGGGGCTGACGATGCCCCTGCCTAACATCAAAGATCATCTGATTAATGCTTCCACTTAAAGCATTTACAGTTTTTGCAAATAGTGGTTGCTGAAGATATTGTAAAGAGCAGTAGACTGATGCAAGAATGCTGTGGGACAGCATGGACAGCATAAGAAGGAATATAGCAAAACTTCCTGGAACTGTTTCTACCAAGGATGGGTTACAATTACAGCAATTAAAAATAAAAAAGGAGGATTTAATCTTACTCTCTTGGCCTTGTGTGTATCGATCTGTTGTTGTTGTCTGGCATTGTTCCGTTGATAATTATGTAGCTTCTGCGCATCTTGACACAATTCATCAGCTCCTTCCATTAGCAACTGGACACTCTTCTCCAAATAAGATCTAATTTGGAAAGAAATTACAGTTAATACAGCGCATCCCAAAAAAGTACTCCTGTTTGAAAAATCGCCAAAATTTGATTGCAAGGCCGATCATTAAATTTCTATTTTGGCAAGTAGATCAAAGACCCAAGCTATTTCTGTGATCTTAGCGCTTGGCGCTAAAAACCGCAACTTTACCTTTATAGCATCGCTATATCATTGAAATCTACTTCATCAAGCAAAGTTCCTCTTCCTTCAAAGCCATTACGAATCACAAATCATTTTCCTAGCCTAAAAGTAGACCCATTAGCCAAAACAAAGAGCAAAGTTTGCCACAGCTGTTTCCAGATTTCTGGAATTTCTATTGATGATGCATTTGTTGAGACATACAGTATTTCACATATTATTATAAAAGAAAATCAAAATAATTAAGTAGGCATGCAACAGTAGCAAGCTTTTGATCTTCGTTTTATAGACCCTTTCTTCTTTTAAAGAGTGGATCTACTTGTTGGTTACTTGAAACCACATTTACTTTTGAGTTAGAATTCATATTTACTGGAACCAATAAATGAGGAACTTGACAATTTTACTTGAATAAAATTATAGGTTTTAATTAAATATTCTATAAATTTTTATGGCGTGTTTATGAATATAATGCCCAATAAGAGAACTTTGAACATACCCAGTAGCCAGACTGAGGAATGAATCTTTATCTTTGATACTTGTCATGTCCTCAATTTCGCAAAGAAGAATGCTGGCAAGATTTGAATTTTTTATGATCACTGGAACTTCTTCAAACAAATTATCATAACTGACTCCTTTCTTGGCCAATCTGTGGATAGATAAATGACAGAATTTAAATTTAACTTCTGCAAGATGGTAAGAAATGCATGTTTACATAAAGATTTTTAATTTTTTCCTATTTTGGATTGCAATCAAATCAAAACTTATCACTTCAGAATTTGAGGGATTTTAGGGACCTTTCAAAATTCCTTCGAGTCTCCAAGCAGGTTAATTTTCCAGTCCGAGAGCTTTGTGACCTCTTAGAGGATAAATATAGCTAATTCATAAAACACAAATAATATTGTATCATCCCTAGCTCTAGGAAGCATACAAATCACAAACAACAATAATTTTTATCAAGACAAATCTTGAATCTTCTGCAAAATATTACAGCTTGTACCTAACAGTGGAAGAAAATAAAAAATGTCCATTGAATTACCTTGTCACACTTTGGCTGGTTCCTGCTTCTGTCAATTGATCAAGAAATTGAAAAATAAAACTTTTGACACTTACCCATCAGGTGTGAAAACTTTTTCACCACTGCGATAAAGTTCCATCAGCAAAGGAGTCAATCTGTATGCACTGAATGAAAGCATCCCTTGTAATGTTTTCAATGGGTCTGAAAAAAATTTTATCATATTTTTAAACATCCTTGGACTAAGAAATTACTTTCTAACTATTTGGAGACTTCCTCCTTAATCAGTCTATCCTACATACAATCATGCGATAGAATTTCCTTTGTTTTAGTTTATAGTTCTGTTAAGTATTGTATTTGTATTTAATGTATTGTAATCGTTTAGACTTGTATGCAGCGTGGATTGATAATCAAATGAAATTGAAACCTAAATGTTTAGGATAGATGTTAATAAAATAACAGACAATACACGTACAGTACAAACAATTATTGAAAAAAGATTATCATAGTTTTACATCCTTGGACTAAGAACTTACTTTCTAAATTTGTTTGGATGGAAGTCAATGCAATTTTAGAGATAATAATTGTTGAAAAGATTTGATGGTACAGAAAAAAAGCAGCTCACATGAAAACATGGTAAAACTACCAAAAGGAGCATTACAAAATATCACTATTTATAGGACTGAAAGAACATAATGAGAATTACAGTATAACAACAATTTTAATGGGCGAACAAACATTTTATATTCTTTTTGAGATAGAGATGCTTAAACTTTTACTCCAACTTGAGTTTCAAAATTCAATAAGATAGCATATTCATGGGCTATAAGATAAGATCTACTATAAATATCAATAAGATAACATATTCATAGGCAACAAGTTGGATGATGAAATATCATGCTGCAGGGCATGATCCCAAGAAAAACTCACCATAGACAAGAACAACAGACTCTTCAATTGAATTTTGGTAATTGTATTGAGCTTCAACAAAGTTTCTGTTCAAGAAAGATCCAAGATACGTTGATTGATACCAACCAACATGAAGATGATCAACATTCACTTCTCGTAATTTTCTCATCATTTCTATCTGGTATTGGACTGAAAAACAAAGCAAAATGCTACTGTTGAAAAAGGCTGCTATAAATGTGATTAAAGTTAGGGAATGATTTCCAACTTCATTTGATTCATGTGCTTTTGAACAGTAACAGTAACAGGTACAAATATAGTTCCGTGAAGATCTATTTCATATGCATAAATCTCTATTCCAAAAGAGAGCTTCTTGACTTCATAAAATGCATTTCTGTACCAAAATGTGTTTCCAAATCATTCCTAATTGCTGTCGCATTTGCAGACCATATCCTGGTCAGACGTTGTCCTGAAAATTCACGAAAACCAATGAAAAACTAACCAACAATTTGTTTTGAGACATGACACATCACTAGTCTTGCTCGATAGGATGTCCTGTATCCCAGGACCTGTTTCAGACATTAATCCAATGTTTTAGAAAAAACTATTTGGTATTCTGTGGAACTACAGTCTGTCCCTTGATAAAGGAAATTTAATGAATATTCTTACCTTCATCAAAGTCATCATCCTCAGACCTTGGATAAGGAAAACAATTTGTTATCTCCAACTTTTTGTCAACAACAAGTCCTAAAAGGACACCTTGTGCAATTTCACTTGGTCCTTCTTCATAACAATGTCTGATGATTTTCAGAGCCACCTGAAAGAGCAGAAACAACTATTACAAACAGGAAAGTGTAAGGGAAAATTTTACTGTATTTCGCAGATTTTCCAATAAAAAAGTCATAGGCAATACACAGCTTCAAGAGCATTGAGGATGCATGCAGGCTAAAATTTCACTGTTCATTGTACATCTGTGTGACTTCCTTGAAGACGAAACATCAGTCTGCACAGTATGGCAATCCCAGATGAAAGATTTTTCATGAAATTAGCACACAAATATTTGAAATGTTTTGTTTCCTGAAAATTTTCTTTTCAGCGGGAAACAAAACTTGATTTCATGAAAAATCTTCCATGCTTGATTGCCATCCTGTGCCAACTAACTTTTCAACCACCTTTTCATAAGGGTGCACCAATGATGTGTGTGTGTGTATGTGTGTGTGTGTGCGTGTGTATGTGTCAGGTTTTGTTCATGACTACCACCCTCTGCAAACTCTCTTGAATTTTGTTCCAAAAAATTTCAAACCAACTAATTTCTTGACGAAACCACTGCAAGCTGCTCAAAACGTTAAACAATCTATCTAATTCTTTAAGATGCAGTTTTCCAGGTGGAAATTGGGCCTGCTGAAGACGGTTATTGTTAACTATTGTCTTCGAGATTAAACGCAAAAAACTTCTGTGCATATCAATTGTGGAATAAAAGTAGAGCAATTAATCACTCATATCACCCATCATGGAAAGTAGTTGTTTTTGCTTTGGAATTTATTTTTAGCTTAGGGTTTTTATATAGTCTGTCTGGATTTTGTTCTACTTCATCCAAACAACAATTTACAATCAATCAATACTTTTTGTAAACATTAAATTCAAACCATCCATTCAAATTTTCTTTGTTGAGATTTACAAAGAAGGTTTCACAATTAAATACAATCAATCATCTATTTTTTAGCTTATATATTGATGGTGAAAAAGTAAGTTTTTCAACACAATATATCGAGATCTAAATCATTCAAAAATGTTCACAAGATTTCTTTTATCATTTTATATGAAAAACAGAAATAAATATTACCAATCCTTCAATCTGTACGGCTTCCACGTGAGGATGTTCTTTCTCGCTTCTTCTTGCTTGTTCAGCCATTTTGGAAAAGGCAGATGTGAAAATGAATACGAGATCTTGTCACATCAATACGAGATTGCAATGCTCCTCCGCAAGAGCTTGCTTTCGTTTTGCAATAGAGACATCGAACATTCATTGGCTGGCAAACGTCTGCGAATTTGACCAATCATATCGTCCAACAAAGACAAGCATATATTTACGCCCATTTTCCCCTATTTGTTCGCATATTCTAGCGCTTAGACTTAGAAAAATAAGAACTACTAACTCCTGTAAAAGAATAACAACCAAAATAAACCAATGTATTGATCTGAAACCCTGAAAGGCAAGAAAATAAATTAATGGCTGCAATAAAGAGCAACGTTGAATAACCAAAAACGCATTTCGTCACACACTTGTCAGTTCGTTTCGAGCGCAGAACAAATTATCAATTTTCTCCCTTATTATAGGTTTATTTTGGTCGTTATTCTTTTGCATGTTTTACAGGAGTTTAACAAGTGTCCAGCAGTTTTATCGATATTAAAACTGCGATGGTCGTAATTCACGCGTTGACCACTCTTTGCAACTATACGGTCCCTTTGGAATTTGCGCTAATCGACGCTCACGCACGCAAGTTGAGGTCTCAAAATACTCTCTTTTTTAGGCAGAATTCGATGCATCAGAGAGTGAATATTTTCAGAGTAAAACTTTTCTCTTTAAGGGCGCCTGTTTGGTTTAGAAACACAAATCTTTGCTTATTTGGCCGTTAGATTTCGGAAAAACATTTAAAGAGCTCACAAGAGAGAACGGACTTTAGGAAGAGCTATCAAATTGTCGCTGTCTAGCTACTTCTGCCAAAACTGTCATTAAGCTGGACAAAGAAAAGAAGAATTCTGATCGAATTATTAATATCAAGAATATAAATAAGTTACATCCCTTGAAATAAGGTAACTTATTCGTGCATTTCTGGAAGTTGAAGATATTCTTATGAAAAATACAAATTTCAAATTCATCTTTCCAAATAAAAATCAAATTGATTACATCTTGTATAAATTGGGTGATAAAACTCACCAAAAAATAGCTAGCAAGTCTCTTTGAAACTTAGGTGTAGCTAATATGAATCGAGAAGGATTTCAAATATAAAAAACAAGAAGTCTTAGTTCTGGGCGTCCAGGTTTGAATAAGAATTGGCCTTGATTCTGATTGAGCTTATTCCTCATCTGGGTGCAAACTGGTTTGCTTGTATTTGCAATGTTTTTTGTGGGTTTGATACAAATCTTTAGGGATACTGTATCTTACGTATCTATCAAGCAATCTCGACAAACTACAGCCAGTTTAGTCTCTTAGCGCCCTTAACCAATTTTGGTAGCAAGCTTTTTAGAGTTGTTCTCTATTGGGAAGCAACTGTTGGACAATCGTTTATGTCTTAATCTTCACCATTGCCTAAATCACTTGCGAAAGCAATTTCTTTTCGGCCTTTCTCAAACGTATCGTCGAAATCTCCCATGAGATTTACAGGAGCCACCAACTCAGGAGTGCCGCCATCATCATCATCATCATCATCAGCATCCTCGCTATCATTATCAGCCTCGTCTTGATCCTCAGAATCATCGCTATCAACTGGGGCAATGAAAAAAGGGAATGAAGGTTCACCAACGAGATAATCTGGCCCTAGATCTCTCTTGTAAATGTAAGAGTCGTTATCGGAGTCATCGGTATCTGTGACGTCGTCGGCATCGGTATCTGCAATGCTCCTTTTGGCATCTTGCAGCTCTTCATATCCTTGCACATTGTTATGCTGTTGTCGTTGTTTCTTCTGCTTTGGTTTCTTTACCTGCACATCTTTACGCGTTTGAGTCTCGTGTGATCCACTCCCAGAACTTTGGGGATTTTGTTGTTCAGCGCCAGATCCTGCGGGAACGGCTTCACGATCACTCGCGGGCACCGCAAGACTGTTCTCATCGTTACGTTTAGTTTCTGCAGAATCTTCCTCGGCTGCACTTGCGGATTTGGCAGGATTCTCTTCGGCAGCACTCGAGGATTTAGCAGGACTTTCTCCTGCTGCACTTGCAGACTTGGCGGGACTTTCATCTGCTGCACTCGCAGATTTAGCGGCGCTTTCTTCATCAGCATTCTCAGATTTAACGGAATTTTCTTTAGCTGCACTTGCAGATTCATCGGGACTTTCTTCGGCAGCACTCGCAGATTTAGCGGCGCTTTCTTCATCAGCATTCTCAGATTTAACGGAATTTTCTTTAGCTGCACTTGCAGATTCATTGGGACTTTCTTCGGCAGCACTCGCAGATTTAGCGGCGCTTTCTTCATCAGCATTCTCAGATTTAACGGAATTTTCTTTAGCTGCACTTGCAGATTCATTGGGACTTCCTTCGGCAGCACTCGCAGATTTGGTGTCGCTTTCTCCAGCTACATTCGCGGGTTTCACTGGACTAGAGCCACTTGCAGATTCTGCAGAACCCTCTGCGTGTTCACTCGTATTTTCAGCCTGATCTTTTCTGGCTTCTGCGCTCTCACTGGCGGCATCTGCATGATCGTCGGTGTTTTCTGCGTGATCATCGATCTTTTCTGCGTGATTGTCCGTGTTTTCCGCATGTTCACTTGCAGCTTGTGCGGGTTCTGCGTTTCTGCTACTCCCTTGTTCTTCCTTTGCATCTTCTTTATCAGCCGAAGCATTAGTATCCTCTTTCACTTCATTATGTGATTTTGCTGACGTCACTTCCTGTTTCTTATCGTTCACATCCGGCTTCTCGTATATGTCACTTCCGGAAGAGAAAAAGTTTTCTGCGTTATCTGCTTCTCCTTTCACTTCTGGCGCAGCCTCATTTGCTACGTCACCGCTTCCGGAGGATCCTAAGCCAGAAGCTGTCTTTTTTAGGCCACTTGATGAATGTTCCCCTGCCCTCACGTCAGCATCTGCGGAGGGAAAATAAAGAGTTTCAGATTGCTTAAAGAAAAGAATTTACTCAGCTGCTTTATCTTTCAACTTCAAATCTAGCCTGCGAAGGGCTAACTATTCCTAGCAGTTATCCTATTATAGTCCTTCTCTTTTGAAAATATTTCTGCTCCAAGTTATTTGGGCAGATAGTTGGGGAGGGAAAGCTTGAACTCCCATTGTCAACAACAATCCTTTGTGCATCGAACGAAAAGCAGACAAAGAGAACCCAATACCCAGTGGGGTGAATGGCCGAGCGGCTTATACAGTTTCTGTCAGGTGACTGAAGTGAAGCTTGGTCGAGTGAGGTCAAACTCCGGATGGGTGACCTCTCGAAGGCCTTCGGAAGGGACGTTTAACTAGGGGTCCCGTGCCATGCGACAAGCATAGTGGGCTTAAATTAGCTTTAGATAGCTAGAAATACTTCCAAGAGCACTTAAATTACTGGAAAAAAAAGCCAAAACCGGCTTTAATGTCATATGAAAGTCGAAATTGGCGCCACAAAAGATCATGGTTAGCAATGAGTCTTAAACGATCGAATGGGACTCAATAATTATCTAATTTAAGAATCAAGGATTTGTTCGACGTAGAAACTCCCTTCGCTGTGCACAATTTTTTGTCAACTTAATGCTTGACTGCTTTTCATGAAAACTCAGGTCTGTTTTCTTGATTATAAAAATTCTATCAAGCTTCAACCGAAGATTCATTGAAAAGTATAAAGATATACAAAATATTATCATAGTTTCAGCATTAATGGCAATAATATAGTTACCTGAGTTCGGCAATGGTTTTCCTAATATCCAGGTTACATGCAGTATCAGAAACAACAGCGAATACCGCTTATAAAGGATCATCTTTGCCAAATCTTCGTCTTTTAACCCTGCAAGAAATGAAGTTTGAATTCAAATATGGATAAAGTTAACAAAGTGTGAAGTTGAAAATTTTCCTCGACTAAAGCTAGTTGACGGAGATAAGTAGCTAACTCAAGAGCTGCATATGTACAGTTAAGCCCGAAATTATCCATACCTATGCCAAATTTGGAGTATTTTCAATCGTTATATTTGCTAACCAATTCACAAGATATTTCATTCCTTGACATGTCTCTTGTAGCATTTGTTTCAGCCTTTCATCACATTCTTACGAAACTTCAGCCACAGTAAAATTGGTCCTCAAATAGAACGATGCGAAGTACTCAGAATTTGGCATAGGTATGAATAATTTCGGGCTTAACTGTAAGTCTAAAACTAGCCTATTGTATTTGATGATTTCGACACATGCGTGTATACTCTTTAGGTAGAAGAACAATAGTGTGCGTGGGTGTTTTCTTTGTCCTGTTTATACATCACCTCCATTTATCTCCCTCAACTAATTTTAAATTTGAAAAGTTTGAAAGAATACATGATATATGCAGGGAAAATGCCAAAAACGATGAAACAATTCAGATTTGTAATGAAAGGCAATGAAATAAAATGTCTCCACAATTTGAAACAAAATTGAAACAAAACAATGCTTACCCTCAAAATGATATTCAACAATCAATCAGTCTTTGAAAATTTCTCCAAAATTCGGCAACCTCAAAGGAAACCGTTTCACTCGATTGCTGTTTGATCGTCCTGTCAATAACAGCACACGTTATACAAGGCCTTGACCCCTCTATGCAGTGATCACTGTGCGTATGAATTCGCCCATGAATAGTGTTTAACAGGCAGACGACATGTATACACATGCGTTTATTATTCTCTCATCTTACATACCAGCGGCTTCAATGCATAACAGGTACCTGACAAGAAAGAATCTATTTGGATGTTAAACTTAGTCGATAGTGTATCTTTTCCGTTGTTTGTTGCGCTGAAACGTGTGCTTTGGGGGCCTATTGATAATTTTAGGCCGTCCAAAACGGGCTGTGGAAAACTGGGAACATGAAATTCTTCATCATCATCAGATGGCTGAAAACTATTCGAAATCAAAACCTAGTTGTTAGTGTATCTTTTCGTCTCCTCATGGCGCTCGAATGTGGCCTAAATTTCGTTGGAAAGTTAAGTGCACTTAAAGGCGGTATCCTCGGTTAACGCAAGAAGATGTTGAACTGACCACGTCAGAAGTTGATATGGATCTCGAGGGTACCATACAACATCTATTCAGAACTCAAAACTTGCCGTTGCTATTTCTTTCCATATGCAGGAATAGCAGGATTAAGAACAGCTGAAAGTGAAGGGGAAATATTAGAGCAATCAATGCAACCAGAGCGAGATTTGGACCCAAGTCCCTCTGAATTTGAGCGTCTGTGGTTTACGAACTGAGCTGTTTCTTTTTGTTGCTTATGGCGTTCAAAATTCTCTTTGGGGTCTAATATTAGGTCACTGAAAACGATTCTCTGAGAGGTCAATTTTGCAGTTGATAAGGCGTTCTTAACGGGCGACCAAGCACAAATCTCACGCGAACAGCAACGCCTTAAACGTCTCGCAAAACATAAACAACTCCCAATTTCGCCAATTCCACTTTGAAGCAACAGCATAAAAACAAAAGTAAGATGATCGTTTAAAATTGTCTGTAATCAGAACACTTGTGTATCAATAGTTGAATTAAAACTGATGATACCTCACAAAATATTGAGAAATCTAATTGTTAAACACTACACACATTCTGTGATAATATTATCATTCATTCACGTACATAAGATTCATGTAAGATATCAAACATCAACGGAAAATAAGCGAATTCTCGTAGCACTTGCCTCAAAAAAGCAATCTCTTTGATTTAAACCTAGATGGAGGTTGTAGACTTATTATATGAGTCCTTGTTTTCGATAAATTCCCCAACGATACCCCCTTCACAATATCCATTCAGTAAATAACAATTCAATTAAGTAGAGCAAAACTTAAACAAATGTCATCAGTCTACGGGGGTTGTTCCTTTGATTTGCTTTGCTTACAGGTCTAGGGCCGGTGTACCCTGAGTTCTACAGCATTTTGAGTTTTAAACTTTGGCACTTATAGAAGGGCCTGTAGAGCTCATAAGATTCGCTACAACCTCCTAGATCATCCTTTTGTGACACAAGACTAAGAAGCTCCTTATGCACATCAAAAGCTCAAATTTATATTTGTTTAAGAAAAATTATGTCTACGATTATACAATGCAAGCAAGAGTGTGCAACAGACTACATTTCTAGCATTCTGACCAACAACTAGGGCCGACATATGTTGATACGTTCATGTACAAAACACAAAGTCTTCATTTACTTTTCACATGCCTTAACTTTCTCAATTGTGACACAAGCTAATATTTTGTAACAAACGAAATTTTATAATCCATACGAGTTCACTTTAACGGGTATAAAGATTTACAATCTTGGTTGTTGACTTAAAAAGCCATTGTCACCCAGGGTCCTTTGCGGGCACGCTACAATTTCAGACTTTCTGAAAATCAAACTTGGCCTAAACGGAAATTAAAGATCCACAGTGCAGTAAGTATACTGAAAGAACAGTTTTTTTATGTCAATTAAAACAGAAAACCTGCAACAATACAACTACTGTGCCACTCATTGCAGGAAAGGACACGTAGTCAGCGAGTTCCCACAATGAGTGACACTTGCAATTAACTGAGGAATTAAACGCAAAAGGAAAATTACCATTGAAAGGGACAAAAAAAAAGAAAAGCCTGATCGCTGAGCAGAACTGAGGCTGCTTGAGAAAACGGTTGACCGGAAGCCGGTACGACATGGATCCCTTGAACTGAAGAGAAGGTCCTATATATCCTACAGGTGCCAAATAGCAATGTCTGGTTGAATGGACATGGTTGTCCAGCAGGACCAACTACCCAATCGATACATTTCGTAATTATGAAATCTCACTCCTCCAAATCGGACAAACGACAGTTCGCCTAAAGTAAAGCTTTACTGTCAGTTCAACCAATACTACAGTGTGGATCCATGGTTTCCGCGTTAGCTAAATTTAATTTTCAGACAGTCTGAAATTACAACGCACACGCAAATGACCCTGGGCGACAATCGCTCTTCGAGTTTTAAAATTACTAGTTAAATTTGACTTACAAAAACTGATGTCCTTTCCATCAATGTCTAAAGTTATCAGCACCCCTTTAGAGATCCAATACTTTCTTTCCCCATCCAATGACGACGTCTATACCAACTTGTTTCTGAACAGTAGATGAGATATCGAACCCTCTCTTCTGGAATTCCTCCAATGTCCATGTGTATCCTCCGCATTGTATCTTTATGTTCCCAGTAGCTGTATAGAAGCGATTATTACCAGTGTATGGGACAAGATCTTCAATGCTCTCTTCGATGCATGTGCCAATTCGGTATACGGAATCTTGGTTGAGAATGCATGTATTTGAAACATAGACTTCGTCCCAGCCAGATGCACCTGTTTAATAATCAGAACAAATCAAATCAAAACCAGGTGTCCCAAAGAAAAGTCCCTAAGTTAAAAAAATTCCAAAATTCTTATTACGGGGCAAATCTTCAAAACATATTTGGCTAGTAGATCAAGGACCATATATTTTCCAAGATGTAATTTATAGTTTTGACTGGAAATTAGCAAATTTGACTCCTTTTACAGCTACATGGTTTCAAAGCATACTGAAAAAAGCACAGACGATTAATGAATAAATTTCTTATGTATACTAAGCTTTTAACTTGGTTTGCAGTCAAAGCAAGAGAAGCGTGACCATCATAATCCTAAAATATTTGATTATTCCAAATCATTGTTGCATTATTATTCAAATAATGATTCTGATATGACATGTGCTATAAGGCACTTGTACTGCCAAATGCATTGAATGCCCTGTCATGTTTTGCTCATGAATCCTGTCATGCTGTCATGCACACACGCCAGCTGAACTAGTGTCCGATTCCAACAGCGCAGGAGCGGTCAATAGAATCGATATATTATTCCTTATCATTATCTAGATTCGCTGAAGATGTACAAGTTTGGTTCGAAATGTACAAAAGCATGTTTAAAGGGAATATAAACATATAAAAGTGGCTCAAGCCCCTTGCGATCAAATTCTAGCCTATCAGATATCAGAATTTCCTGTTGACGAAGATCAGTTACCCAAATACGGTGCGGTACGTGTCATAGCCTATTGTCTTCGCGTAGTTATTTTTATCAAGGGCTTATATATGCTTAGATTCCCTTTGAGTCAAATTAATAAACTTTTTCAACCGTTTATGTCAACTATCTATACCGTTTACGTCTCCTGGAATTGTCAAATGTATTTATAACAACATGGAATGATAAAATAAAGTTTACAATGATTGTTGTCGCTTGCCTCATTCTCCACGAAATATGATCCTTCAAAATCAACATTTTTTTTTTTTTATATATATATTCCAATAAAAAGTTACAATACATTTACGAGCTACACTACACTACTTACAGAACTACTTTACAATATGAGCTACCCTACACTACTTACATAGTTACCCTAAAATACTACTACAACGATACCCCAAGGAGCAAAAAAGCAATGTCTACCCTGAGGCCATTAACATATAGATATATAATATAAGAAAAAGAAGAAACTAGTCAAAATATAAGACAAGAAAATAAATGACATGAACAAAAAGAACAACTACATAAAATCTACTCGTAAATTACTATTAAACGGGGAAAGGTGGTGGCATGTAATGAAGTTTGGAATTATCTTAATCAAATCGACCAGTTTTATGGATATACTGCAAAGTTAATTGTAATATATTTCTATTAACTTCATTGGAAAGTTCTTTATCACCATACAGTAAATCAACATTTGATTATTATACGATTAATATGAGCATAATCAATTTCAATCGGTGACACTCTTGCCTTGGCTATGAATATCAGAAAGAACACACACTGGAGACTTTGAACTTCTATAAAATCTCAAAATTTAGCTGCTGTCTATGTTTTACAATGTCCCTCGAAGAAAGTTTTTCAACGTATCATTTCTTGATCGTTGAAGTCTCCAGCGTGTACTTCTATCTGATATTTATAGCCAAATTATAAGAATAGTCAACACAACAGCAAAAACAAAACAAGGTAAATAAACAAGAATTAAAGAACAGGAAATACCTGAACCAAGCTGCTGTCCTCGGGAATCCATACAATAATGATCAGACATATATTTATCAGGGTAGGCGTAGACATTATTCAAAGCTTTCTTTGAGTGTCCAAAATAATTCTTCCATCCACCATAGGTGAGGAAATTGTACGAATCTGCCCAGTAACTTGAGCCATCGTCATGATCGATAGGCCATACTGAAAAATAGTTGCTGATAACAAGGCATTTAGAAACAAAGTTCTCCATTGGTAGCAGCATTCCTTTGCTTGGGTCTAACACTTTAGTGGTGTATGGCACTCGGTCCCATGTGTTGATAGGGCCATGATCAAAAGTTTCTGTAAACGGCAAAGAAATGTGGTTTAAGATCTCAAATTGTATCAATAAACATCACAGAACGGGGATCAGTTCTGCGAATATGGCCTGGGATGATTGTGACGTCATGACGATGGCTCTTGCATCAACAGATTCTCCTCATTCACCCATATTCTATCGTATTCTAGTGAGCTGATAGGACGTTTATCTGCTTCGACATCAGTCAGATAGCAAATTAACGACGACCATTAAATACGGCAAAAACTTTCAGACAACTTTTGAATTTCTCAAAAGACCAACCAAAATTAGAAAATGTAATGACTGATTTTGGTGGGATAAAACTTTCAAATCTGCGTTAGGCCTTCAGCTACCCGATAGATTTCTACATAAGTAAATCACACAGGAGTTTCCAGGCATACAATCCTGCAAACGCCAAGCACTTTCTTCTCAAAACCAGGCATTGCTGTCGAATTTACGTTAGATCTGGGTTGATGGACCCCCTTGAACGCACTTAGTTCCCTTTCTGATCAGAGGTGCTACAGCGGATTTCCTTGAAAGCAGCTTGGTCCAGCTTAGTCCGGTTTCGTAACAACATACCTGAACCAAGCGACTGTGCTCTTGTATCCATACAAAATACCGCACCTTGTGAAGAGCCAGGCTTGTCCGGGTAGATATAATAATTATCTATTGAAGTCAATGAATCTCCTAAATAATTCTTGAATCCACCATAAACCAAATAATTATTATAATCAGACCAGTAGCGAGAGCCATCGTCATGGGTAATAGGCCAGTCTGCATTATAATTATTAATGATAAATGTCTTTGAGATATGATTTTCTTTCCCTCTTAGTGATGGTGTTTTGCCATCGAATAATTTTGTTAAGTATGGTACTCGATCCCAACTGTTGAAAGGACCATGGTCGAATGTTTCTGTAAATGAATGCAAGTTAAAACTTTAACAACAAATGTAGGTCCGCAAATAACCCCAGAAAGAAAAATTGGCAAGAACTGCTGCCAGCAAGTTCCTCGCTTGATAGGGTCTGCAGGAGTAAAATGGGTAAACTGGGGGTAAGATGGTAGTTTTGACTGCCGAAAAATGGTAAATAATGGGTTGTCCAATCAAGATTCAATACTTCACGGAGCGTACTTCTAACAAATGTATTTGTATTTGGAATAAAATTTACTGATATTTTTCCATACCCAATTTACCCCAAGCTTACCCATTTCACCACAGTAGACTAAGTATTTCCGTCCCTAAGACCAATATTTATGAAAGTCAGTTTTGTTGTACTGTCAGAAAAAACATCATAGGTTTAAAAAAACAACTTTGGGAACCAAAAATCAGCTATAGGCACCAGTTGGTAATATCTACGTTCATTTGCACCAGTAAAAAGTAACTAGGTTATATCTTTACAAAAATGTATCAATGGTTCAACAAACCATTAAATTAAGGCGCTTGTCTAATGAACGTGACTGGTCAGACTTCTGAGTATACCAGTCTTCAGTTCCTGTTTAAAGGCAGTCTATCACCTATCTAATTGGTCGCGACAAAGTCAGAGCTCAACACAACAGATTTCTTTGTGAATCTGTGAATTTGAAACAAGGGTGATCGTTCTCACTTTCTACGGCCGTAGAAAATCAGTAGGATTAGCAGCCATTCAAATTTTCTATTATTTGTATTATCGTTATCACCCAATCAAATGCGTGTCAGACTGCCTTTAAGAGTCTGATACATTTTCATAACGACAAACAAATCGAGTTACTTTAACGATTCTGGTTATCGTTAAATTTTGTTTGTATTTCTTTGGCATTTTTTACTTATTACGTCCTTGAGACGTTTCCTGGATTTTTGTGACATTTGAAGTGTTGGAAAAAAACCAGAGTAAATTCCTACCATCATGCAACACCAGTCAACAATATCACAATATGAAATAGTGAATTACCTAAAAAGTTCACATCCTACTTTCATGAGAGTACGGGAAGATCAATCTGGGCGGGGGCTACCCGATGGAAATCATTTGTTTACAAAATGTTTTGCATGACTTAGAGCGGAATTTTGCCTGAGACAGGCTGATTTTTGTAATCTTTCCAACGGTGTAGGGGGCAGGCAGCTACCTTCACAGTCCCCTGACCTGTGCGCTTATGTCTACTCTTTTCTTACCTCGTACGAAATTGAAGAGGACATTTTTGGTGATGACATTTCCACCTCCAAATCCATCATTAATGTTTATTGACCCACGTGGCCCGTTGAAGAAAACATTCCCTTCCAATGTTGTCAGGCATGAAACTGATTGAGAGTAGGAGTATGTCTACGAAGGAGAAATTGATTATGGTTATCATTGGCACAGATTTGAAGACTATCAGGTGAGATAAAAAAGAGTACAAAATAAAAGGGTTCGGGTTTCTATTTGTACAAAATAAAACTCTGTTCAAAGCTCGATTATTTATACTGTTATTTGCTTGTATTGAGTTACAAAAGGCATGCTGTTTGAAAGGCTATTCCTCCCTAAATATATAAGCAATAGTATTTTGCAATATCTGATTGAATAGCCAACATGTTCAACTGTTTTTAAAATCTTTCCTGGCTGAAATCGGTCATTCCGTTCAGATTTTACAAGAGATAGTCCGTGTGGATATAAAGTTTCCGTTTAGGCAGGCCAAACTTGATTTTCAGACAGTCTGAGGTCTGAAATTGTAGCATGCCCGCAAAGGGCCCTGGATGAGAACGGCTCTTTAAACATATGAGAAATTGTCACACTGTGTTTTCATTTCATTCATTTTTATTTATATAGGCACGATAGCCCCGTCAGTCCATAAGAACTGCTTTTCAGGGGGCCGTGGCAAAACATTTACTAATTTAAAAGATCACTATATAATAATTAACAAAATAAGAATTCTCGTTATGGCAAGTTCTTGATTCTTCTCTTAAAGGTGGCAAGAGAGGGTGCCTGTTTAGCATCAAATTGAAGTTGATGCCAAAGCTTAGGTCCACGAAAAGATATAGCCCCCTGCCCATTGTTGGCTTTTCGTAATGGTAACGAGAGATCAGTTTCGGTGTTTCTCAGTAATCGGACATTTCGAGTAGAATTTTTTTCGAATAAATCTGAAAGGTACTCCGGGACCAGACCATTTAGCGATTTGTACATTGTACATTGTTTTAAGTAACATTCAGATGACGACATAAGTCAGAAAGGCATCAGTGTGCTAAATGTTCTCGGTTTGAGTAAGGTCGCTTCTAACGAAAGTTGTACACCACGTAACCACTAAGTCCCCGTCTGTTTCTTTTTTGTCTCTTTACGTTTGTAAGTCCGTTGCATATTGGACGGCAGGTGCATGGTGGTTTTTTTCATACTTAAAGAAACTTCAAGATAAGTTTTCTCCACCAGTTACTTTTCCTTGCCATCACTTAGATCTGACGTCTAATATGCAGCAGACTTAGGTATCAATCGTTCTTATTATCCGTATGTGTTGTTTTAGTAGTGTTCTTTAAGTTTAAGTAGTTTTTCTTTCCTTTATCTATGTTAATTCCCTTAGGGTAGACACAGTTTTTTGCTCCCCGGGAGTATTTGTCCCAGTAGTATTGTAAAGTAATTCTTGTAAGTAGTGTAGACCGTAATATGTATTGTAACATTGAGTTATAAAAAATAAAAAACAAATGTTCTCATTTTTTCGCATCAGAATCTTTTTACAACTTCTTGATAAATACAAAGGGAAAAAATCTTACCCCTTTCCCCCAGACACCAGTATCGTGAATGACATTGCGCAATATCTTTGTGCCACGTGGTTGATTTCCATTGGTTCCATCAATCAGCTTAGAATGACCCACGACGGCAATTCCATTGTCACCAGCGAATGCGATGTAATTATCTGATATGTTGGCGTTTCGTGTATAGTTACTATTCGAAGAAAGAAATCATTTAATGTCTCTACCAACTTGTTAAATTCTATCAGTACGAGTCTTTCCGACATTTCCTATGTTCTATTTGCAATGTGCACCTAACGTTGTGCAAGAAAAACTGTTTGAAGATTTCCACTTCAGAAAGCTACATTGAAACAATTCGACCCTAAATATTTCGGTCGAATTCAGTTTTAGTGAATATGATATCGATCAAACAAATTGATGAAATATCAGTGCAAATTTTGGGAAAATATCGGTGGATTCGAAGTTAAAATGAAACCAAAAGGAAAATAATGATCTGTTACTTTCTATCTCGATCGAAGATAGACATTCAAAATTAAAGAATTTAGAGAAAAAACTAGGTAAGTGAAGGACTGAATTACATATTAAGGTCTTCTGTCAAGATGTTTTCAAAGCCACAAAGAATCCTTTGGAAAATTAAAATTGTGTCTTGCTTACTCGCACTAAATAAACATACATACAAAAATATTTTTAGTTTTCACTGAAAAAAACATGCAAAATAAAATCAGCACAAAGTCTTACCTGATAAATATACCATTTCCGCCAGGTCCATTCAGGATATTCCCACTAATGATAAGATCCTCTGTCCCTTGGGTGAAAATCATTGCATTTCGATGAACGGACCAATCACCGCCACTTGGGACTGCGTATTTTTTCATAAATGTTGATTCAGTGTGTGCAAATGTTAGACCCATTATTTTGGCACCTTTTACCGGGCTAGTCTGTGTTCCAACAATGCCAACAATAGATTCAATTTGTGGCACAATTATCTGTGAAAAATAACAAGGTGGTAAAACTACATAAAGCAGAATCGACCAATTGCAAACAAGGATTATACAAAGCAGATATTACCAGGATAGACACCTCTATCACAAAAGCATTTTGGGTTCACAAATGCTTGTGCCTACAGCACCATAGAAAGAACTTGGTAAAGATACAACTAGAAACTTGATGTAGAGAGGTTGGATGCCAAAACATGCAAAGATACATTTTAACACACTGAGGCCTTTCGGATTTGTGCCCTCATCAGAGTGTGATTTCATCATCCAACCTCCCTACATCAAGTAGCACCATAGAAATAGATTCACTTTTGCTTTCACAGTCAACTTTCAATTCCAACATAATTGACAACGTATCTCACTTCAAAGCATTGATATTGTTTTGAAATATTCTCTTATAAAACATCATAGGACATTATGAGTTGGACCCGCCATGATATTGAAGATTCTGAACATAAAGTTTATTTGCTTCCTTGAAATTTTTAACATCATTTTCAATCCTGTTGTTCAGATGTAAGAGGAACATCTTGGTAGCCCTTCAAAAGAAACTGTTTGTTACCACCACCAGAGACAAAGGGACCAGGGGGCTGGGGACACATGCCCACCAACATTTTGCAATCATAATGAAAAAGTTGCCCTCTTCGTTTCAGGAACTGCCGCTTTGGCTTAATGAAATGCCCTTCAATTGTGGTGCCCCCAAGTTTAAGAATCTTTCTACGACCCTTTTATTCAACTGTAAGAACATTTCGCTACCCCTTCAAAAGGAAATGTTTATTCATTAAATTACCTGATTTGGAAGTGATCCAGATGGGAAGTAATAGAGTTTCATGGTTGGCTCATCCAAAAACCATTCACCAGCTACATCTAATTCTTCAAATATATTATCAATGTACCATTCTTTGCCATCCCAAGCACCTCTTGCTCCTTGGAAGCCACCATATGACCATCTGAATGTGTTGTCGGTCTGTTGAAAATAAAATAAATGCAGCATAAATATATGTTCCCAGTTCTCTTCTCTAATTGCCTCTTTGTTCTCTTCTCTAATGGCCTCTTTCTGCAACACAAAGTCTCCTCCAGTATTATCATACAATTTGCACAAGTTACATATTCACTTAATATTTTCATCAGACTTATTTGGTGAATGTAACAAAAAGCAGAATTTATATCTAATGCAATGTAAAATAAGAATATCATCAAAGGCCATAGCATATTCTTGAAGAGACCTTCAGCTATCCAGAAACAGTCTGAAATGGGTGACACTATTCTACCATTTGTAGAAAAGTCGATAAGTATTTAATGAAAACAATGATTAGAATTTTTTCATCAAATTGTAATGTCTTAGGCTAAATTGGCTATTCTCTGGTCAAAAAAATATTTTACGGTGCTAAAATGTTTCTTTATTCTGATCTCATTTTAAGGGTGAACTAAAACAAGGCAAGATGATTTAGAGACGTCATACAGTACCTCATTTCTTGCATCAATGTCAAATTGCCAATTCTCCCAATGGTAATGCTGGAATGCATGAATAATACCAGTTGTTGCGTCACTCCACTTTCTGCTGACGAATTCTAAATCTTTAGAGAACTGTAACCCAGATGGCACCTCATAAGTTATCCCTCCACCACCGGCAGGACTTTTCACTCCCCAATAGGAAACTGGGGGGTCATATTGGGAAACAGGTCCACCAATTCCAAGATAGAATGTTGAAAATGGAGTCCTTTCACGATGTGGATCTTTGATGTGTATCTCCTTGGCTGGCTCACTTTTTATCACAGGCAACCATTTAGCGGCACTTGAGACATATCCTGTAGGGACAGTGTGAAGACCTGTCTTTTCTGGATCACCATTTGGGTATCTCGCTCTCACTTCTCTTTTGCCATTTACAAATATCTGCCTGAATGGTTTTACTCCCATGCCAGAGAGATCAGTGACATAGATTTTGATCTGGAAAAATTGTGTTTCTTTAGTTATTATGAAACAAGCAACTAAATTCAACAATTTGAAGAAAATCAACACCTTGTCATGGGAGCTAAAGAAGAGGTTTATCATGTAAAATCTTAACAAATCTGAATGATCAAATGTATACCTCAAAACTAAACTTTCAAACTGGTTTGTAAAACGGGCATCAGAACTTACCCTTTTTCCACTGGAAGCCCCTGCAGTTTTTATTGGATTCCATAAACCATCTTTCCTTGCGTAACACATATTAGCCAATGAACCACTTGATTTTCCAAAATGTGTATATGATGTGCACGTTGTTTGCTGTTCACAGAGAAATTTGCAAGTTGCTGATTCATTGAATATTCCCATGAACACAACGCTGCCCAAACTTTGGTATGGTTTGATCCCTTCAAAGATGTTATTGTCCCCCTCAAATTCATCAGTTCTTTTTGAGTGCACTTTCCATGCTGTACTCACTGATTTTCCACCACTGATGACAGCTTCTTCATCACCATATCTGGATAGAATTTGAAGTCATTATCTTAGAAACCATGAAAACATTCATGAAATTCAAAAAATTTGAAATTGTATTGATTATGGATAGATTATGCCTCAGAAACAATGTTACTTATTGATTTGCAGTATAGGCAAGAAGTCTTTGCAAACATTAGAATTAAATGTGTCAAATATTATTGCCCCTTTCTTTCAGATTAATTGATCAGAGAGAACTTTATTAATTTCCCATAATCAATTTAGATTAGTATAGTTATACTTTGCATACAGTAAGGTAGATTAGAATATCAATGTTAAATAAGATGAGGAAGAAAAAGTAAGGTTTGAGAAGGTGGGCAATCAAGATAGTGATTATCAACTAGTATCATATTCTATCACCATCAATCAATCTGGGGGCTAATTATCAAGATTTTGGTGTAAGGACAGGAATCATACATCATCAGTAATTTGGTAAGTACATTGGTATGCACTTTGAAAATTTGATTTAACTATGGGTATAATTTTTTGGACATTTGATACCGGGCAAGTCAATAAAAAGAATCCCTGTTTGAAAGGTTACAGCTCCCTGGATATCAAGACAACGATATCTGCAAATATATAGTTTAATGGTAGACATGTTCAAAACCATTTTAAAATTTACATGACTGAATCGGCCATTTTGTTCTGAAATTATTACGGATTTTCTCGACAAAGCCTCTTCAAGAAACCTTCAAAACATGCCTAAAATCACGAAAAAATTTCCCTAACATTTCTGCCTTACCCGCCTTTACAGCAATGACTTCTGCATGCTTTGGCACATGCTATCCTCTTGGGAGGATTAACAAGTCTTCCCCCTGGTATCAATAACCTATTCAGGGGGATTCAAGGGGATAAAATACATAGATACATGCGAGTGTCATCATTTTTAGGAAAAAAAACCAAGGAAAATTTGCTTGTTGTTTTCACTCGACTTTGCAGGTTTTTGGAAGGGGCTTTCTGCAGAAAACCTCCTATATCCACGGGAAGGAATGGCCGATTAAAACCAGGTAAATTATTTAACCTAATTGAACCATAACAAGACAGTTTTCAATATTATCGCTTTGATATTCAGGGAGCAGTGGCCTTTCAAACAGGGATTATCATTTTTGAATCTTATGATCTGTAATACTATTCGAGGCCTGTGTGGGGGGGTACTACACATATTTTGGGTACGGGAACGTGCCATCGGGAAGGGTATCGATTTTCACAATTTTGGTATAAGGAACGGTATCGATTTTCACGATTTTGGTATGAGTAACGGTATTGATTTTCGCGATTTCGGTCTAAGGAACAACTTTTGGTATACTTTTTCGGAAAATTGGTATAAGGTTGGGTATACATTTTTAAAAATTGGTATCAGGTCCGGGATACAATTTCGAAAAATTGATTTAAAGAACAGGCATGTTTTTTAAGCTTTGATGGCACGTCCCCAACCAAAACCTGGTCAAGTAACCCCCCACCTTGCGGGATTCGAGGCAGGAAAATCTTCTTCCATGCTGCATACAAAAATGGATCTAGAAACATGACCAGAAATAATTTTCAAGCAGAAGTATCACGCACTTGGTCAGGAGAACATGGCTGTGTTTTGGTGTTAACCTCAGGGTATCCTCTACAAAATGCATTCCTTGTCGCAGCCTGATAATACAAGGAGTCTTGACAGATTTTCTTCTGACTTCGCATGCCTTTATTGCAGACTCAATTTTGCTGAATGGCGAGCTAAAACTGCCTACTGTTTCTTCATGCAGGCCTTGTGGGTCGACAAAGAATTCCAGAAAGTCGCCGGTCTTCTTGATTTCCTTGATATGTTTTTCGTGCTCAAGGTATGGCTCTTGCTTTGGCACCTTAGGGTTAATTCCACAAAGAGTCGACAACTGCAGGCCATCAGCAACACTTCTCAAGTTCGCTGAAGGTGATAATAATTTCTTTGAATAATTATACGCAAGGTATCTGATGTTACAATCGAGTTCATCTTTCTTCGGTATGTAGGCCAGTCGGTGCTGATTTTCTGGTAACCCAAAAGCTCCTTCCTGAATAATTTCTTCGACGCTTTTCTTGCTCCATCTTTCTTGCAAAACTTTCAATAATTCTTCGTTTGCTTTCTCTTGCTCTCTATCAACTTCTATTGCTGAACATAGTTGAAATAACACGATGATAAGTAAGCTGAATGTGAAACCGGGAAGCCGGTTGAAGGCAGCCATCTTTTTTCAATGTTCGATTGGAATGTTTGTTTGCGCATCGCGTTCTTTTCCCTTGTGACCATCAAATGCAAAGTCACGTGAAATTCTTTTGTTCTAATTCCTTTTGTTCTGCCCAGTTGCTATAGAAATCAAAATAGGGAAGTCAAATTTTAGTCGATAACTTTCACTGTTTTCGTGTCGTAAGTCACACTTACCAATTCAACCATATTCTCTAGAATTTTCTATCCGAATTTTCATGGCGATGACTTCACCTCTACTCTCCCCACCTAGTAAAATCTCTAAATTTCTAGCCTGCGTGAAGCCTCATATAAATTTCATGATATGGTTGATTTTTGGATTACTGCCTATATTCGTATTTTTTGGTAATTTTTAACGAGAAGCAAACAATTCAAGCCAATGTGAAAGATTTAAAAAATCATCAGATTTTGGATTTTGAGTACTCTGATTTTCTTACAAGTTTTGCAGCTCAGCTTCCATAAACATAACACAATCTTCATCCTTTGCCATGGTGAATATTTCAAAGGAAAGGTTTTCGAACCCTTTCCAATGTTTAAACATCTCTCAAGTAATTTCCGAGTAAATAAAGTAAAATAATGCTGAGGATTCTCTTGATTGAAATAAATAGTTTCTTTTTTCTCAGTGCTGGAGCTTCTAAGTTGAGTTTCTTATAAGTAGCCTGTGTTCCAGACCTTTTCAAGTCTGGAAAACAGACTACTTTTAAGAGGTTTCTGATTAAAAAAATACATGTGAAAACTCGCTTGATGACTTGATATTAGGAAAAGTTGCACAATCCGTTGTTTTTACATTCACTCCAGTGTTCTTCATGAACTTCAAGTCTGAGTCCCGAGTCCCGTCAAGTCAAGTCCACGATGAAACACATGAAAAACTGTCGTCATGGAGGCTTTGCTACTTGGTTACGGTGATTCCGAAGATGATTTTGCAAACAAACGTTTCTGCTTAAGGGCTTTCAAATCCTAGCAAAATATGTTCAAAATTTAGGTTTTTGCTTGATGCCACGAACGAAGTCTGTTGCTTCGTTTTCCTTTTACGTCAAATCTAGCAGAGCCAAGTCTGCCGCCTTAGAACGTTTCACATGAAAATTCCCCCGAATAACAACAACATGAGTGTTTGCACGAGTATTTCTGAGTTGTCGCAAATCTCACATGATGTAATTTGTGGTGACAGACTTTTATTTGGTTCTAGGCCTCCTCTGTATTTTCATACTTGTGACAATCCAAACAAGAACGTATAATTCATTCTTCTAACCAACTTAGCATATCTGAGAATGTTTCGATTTGATACAGAAAAATAGTGGTGTTAAAGTGATCAAACCTTTCGAAATTTGAGGAGAGTCACATAAAATAAAAAGCGAACGATCATTTGCGTGGAACCATACTAAAGAGTCAATTTTAACAACAATATTTTCAAACTTTGCTCAATATATCCGAGTAGGTAATCCAAAATCGAACTGTAAGCAGTGGCGGACTGGCCCACCGGCCCACCGGCCCGTGGCCGGTGAGCCCCTCTCAAAATCTTGTAAAGAGGGCCCCCTTTTTACTGGAAAAGGGCCCCTTTGGCAAAATAAGGGACTTCTTTCGTAGTTTTACATTTTGAATAATGGACATCTCACTTCACATTTGAATCCTTCCGTGTTAGTGTACTTGTTCAAAGAAATGAATATAGTCAGAGAGTGAAGATACGGCGAAGAAAGGAACACCGTTGCAGAAAAAGTAAAAGTCCCCTCCACTTCTGTAAAAAAATGGTTCTCGAGATCAGTGGCGTGGCCACGGGGGAGAGGGCAATTGCCACCCCCCCCACTTTTATCGAAAGGTGGTCCTTGAGATTCCTCTAAACCCGAAGAGAAAATAGCTGGGTATAGGTTGGGAAAGAATTTTCCGAGAGTTGTCAAATCTTGGCACTGGCAAGCATCATATTGGGAGATGCATTCTAAGCCAAAGTAAAGGACCTTTCTTCAAAAATTTTCCTCGTGCTCTGATTCACAAGATCACTGTCACAAAACAATCGAGGTTTCCTTGTCGCAAAAGGCAAGCATGCTATTGGGAAATGCATTCTAAGCCAAAGTAAAGGGCGTACCCACAAAAATTTTCCTTGGGGATTCGCCCTCAGACCCCCTCATTGTACTGCCCACCCCCACTTAATCCACCCTGGCCACGCATTTTCAAAGAAAGTGACTTTAGCTTTGCTATTGGTAAGAAATCAAGGAATTGCGACGAATTTTGCTCATATGACCGCACCCGCACCATTTAGACCACACCCACTTAGGGCCCCCTTAACTTATCCATGGCCGGTGCAAAAATCGGAGCCAGTCCGCCACTGACTGTAAGTTAAATCAATAAATTATCTGAGCTTAAATAAATACATTACAACACCACTAAACTAGGCTAGATAGGGACAAAGTTTTAAAACATCATCTCGAAGTTAATTGTTTCTAATTGTCTCATATTATGGAACAAACAGCATGGAAAATGTTGTCTGCACCCTCTTGCGTCTTTTGTATCCAGCAGCGGTGATTACAACAGTGAAGGTTTTGCCAATCATCGAATTCGCATTTCTTGGAGGGTTGAACGTAAAACTTGCGGTCTTGTTAGCATTTCTTCCCAAACTGATTTTAGTTGCATCTGCCTTTATCCTGCCGATTCTTGATGTCCCTATTGTTGATGCTCCCCACACGCGGTACTTCTGCGCTTTTCCTTTGTTGTACAAATATACCTTGATTTTGACGCTTCCCTTGCTTGCTGACACAGTAAATTCATTTCCCGCGCTAATCGGTGCGAGAACCGCGTGATTTGCTTTGAAACATGCTCGAGACAGCCGCGTGAACTTAGAGCCCTTCTTTGTTGTACCAGACAACACAACTTTGAATTTTCCAGATGGGGTTTTAACTGATGCCTGGAAAATGCCCGAAGCGCCACCAATTTTTTTCAATGCGATATTTTCCTTTATTACGCTGCTATCTTGGTAAGTAATGGCGGCTTTCAGTGAGTCGCGATTCACGAGATCCATGCCAGAGACTTGAAGTACCAATGATGACTTTCCACCTGAAATTAGAAAAATTGCAAATTAACTAAATATGTCGCATGTTTGAATCGCATCGCTGCCGCCTGAGTAGTACTTTCACTCATCCTGCAGACTCAGATTGCGTTCACATGATACCGACAAAATTTGAAAATGGTGAAAAATGTGACGGATAGGCCTCCTGTTCACGCGAAAACGGCACATTTTTTGCCGGCAGATTTTGAAAACGGTAGATTTTGAAAACGGAACTCTAATTGGCACATTTTGAAAACGGCATCGCGTGAACGCTGGAAATGATGAAAACGGAACATATTTATACGCTTTCAAAACGAGGCAGAGAGATTCACAAGGTGTCGGTAAATTTCTTTGACATCAAATTCTTGGGGAGATTGCAACGAGTTTGTTACCGTCAGATATATAGATTGTGCTGGTATGACGAGAAAGCATACTCCGATACAGTATTACCCCGCCACTAAGAAACTGACTTATAAGAAACTGCAGCGCCGGATGGCACCATGGTCATTGTCAACATTTGGTTTGATATAACATTTATATGATATTCATAAGAAACCAAACAGCCTGGTTTTACAAAATGAGTTTCTTAGTGGCGGGGTAATACTGTATCGCAAGGTAAAATTATAAAATCTAAGTTCTATCCGATACCACCATTTAACTTGAAAGGTAGGAATTATCATAAAATCATAGCATATAGCATGTGCATATAGAATCGATGTTTTAGTAAAATACAATGGCTCAAAATAACGTCTTTCGAGCCATTATTTTGACACTTCTTCCTAATAAAACTTGACTAACAAGCATATCAGAAAGTCATTAGGTCAATCAAATTTGTTTCAATTTTTCGCTTTATGATTGGTCAATTTTTAGATCGAAAACTATACGTACCAGACAATGGATTTGAAACTGACAACAATGGCCATCCTTTTTTCTCCTGATGCAAGAAATATGGAACAAAATCCATAGTCTTCTCGGAGAATGCTTTCACGATGAACGTGTGTCTTCCAGATCTTCTTCGGAACGATATTGTCCATTGTCCAACTACTGGGTCATCGATATTGAAGATTGCAGTATAAACTGTTCTTGATTGTGGCCTGTAGTATTTTCCGTTGCCATCTCTAAGTTTCATGTATCGCACCTTTATAAAACAAGTAAAATGGAATTCTAGCAAGTTTATGTGTAAGAGGAAAATAACGTCAATGACGCACAAAAAACGGGTGCACCAAAAAATGTCCCACTCAATGTTCCATTTTTGACAGGCCAGTGACATGGGACGTCGGACAGGGCACAGTTTTAGTTGGGCAAAACTATGACACAATATCTTATATCTATGGTATACTGTGTTATCAGAAAATTTTATTGGGACACCCCGTATTTTGGGACACCCAATGAGTTGCCTATATGTACATACCTTGTAAGCAAACCATGAATTCACCGTCACCATAATTGATTTGACTTCAGAGTCGACAAAAAACTTGCGCTTGTTACCAGTTCTCAGAAAAGTTTTCCCTCGTAGCCTTGTTGTCCTAAATATTCCCTTGGCTCGTTGCCTTGTTGTTCTTGTTGTTCTTGTTGTTCCCTTGGCTCGTTGTTTTGCTGTCCTAAATATTCCCTTGGCTCGCTGCCTTGTTGTCCTAAATCTTCCCTTGGATCGTTGCCTTGTTGTCCTAACTGTTCCTTTGGCGATGGTGATGCCATTTTTAAGGCTGTTCTTTATATAACTGCTGAATTTTGAAATCTCAGAGTGCCTCTTCAGTGGCAAAATTTGGCCTGATGTATGTGCTGCGATTTCTTTGTAGCTCTTGATTCCTATGACGACAAAACAATTATAAAAATAGCAGGTCTTCTGTCAGGGTCGTAGGATGCACTTCAATCTTAGGGGGGGGGTCACAACACTTCACAGTCATGTTTTTATTAAGCTGAAAGACCACTTCCTGAACCAAACAGGGGACCTTGATTTTTTTTCCAAATGGCGCCAATTCAATGATTTTTGAAAAAATTGATGGAAAATTTTGAAAACATTTAAATCAACGTAAATCCTAAACCAAAGGAGGATAAATCACATAACTTTAAAAAAAACCATAGTTTATGAAGGCCTACAGTATGGTGAAAAGCAAAAATCAGTATATTTTCTGGTTTAGGATTTATAAATTTGATGACGTCATAGCCTCAAATTTGATAAATGCTGCAATTTTGAAACTAATCAAGATATCAATAAATGTCCTCGACAGATTTACAGCAAAGAACGCTAAGTTCCTTCCAAGCCAAGGAAACTGTAATAGAATTTTACAACGACCTTTTCAAAGATTTTAACACTATGTTGCAAAATCTATCAAAATATTGTTCTTTAGATTCTATTTAGAATAGCTAAAAGTCTATTGTCAAAACTAATTGATTCTACTTTCAATGTAACTTAATCATTCATTTCTCTTCCATTCGGTCAGTTTGTCAGTCAATCAATGGGTCATTCATTCACTCAAAATATCATACTTTTCTCAACAGACGATTACGCTAAAGATGGCGGCAGGGAACTTTTTACCAAGATGCATTGCATTCGAATTACGAATCTTTAACGATTCTATAGGAATTCGATTAAAGAATGCAGTGCATCTTGGTAAAAAGTTCCTCGCCGCCATCTTTAGCGTAAACTATCAATTCCGTACCATTTTTACCACCACAACCACGAGGAGTCGTGAAGAAGTTTACAGCTGATCCATACTGATCTGCAAGTGTCTTTAATGCCTCCCTGTTTCTCAAAATGTCATCCTTCGCCCCTGCATCAGTAAAAACAAACATGGGTGATCCTAGTTTAGGATTGGCTGTGAAAGCACCAAGCATACCACCGAATGCCATCTCGCGACAATCTTTCCCACCTCTTATTCGTAGTTTCTTGATATCAGGGAGGAACTCATTCTTGTTCGATTCGTTTTTGTAAATTACAGGGCCAACCTCTGTAAGATAAAATTTGCCAATATTTAAAGAGCCATTGTCACCCAGGGTCCTTTGCGGCACGCTGAAATTTCAGACCGTCTGAAAATCAAATTTGTTCTAAACTTAAACTAAGACCCACACTGTACGGTAGTTAAATCATTAAACTGACAGAAAAGTTTCACTTAGTTAAATTGTCCAATCAGTTCAGCTACTGCATTGTGGATCTATAGTTTCTGTTTAGGCTAAAATTGATTTTCAAACAATCTAAAGTAGTAGCGTGCCCGCAAAGGACTCTGGGTGACAATGGCTCTTTAAAACCAAACAGAATAAAAAACAAAATAAACTCAGACCTGGTTGCACTGTACCGGTATAACTTTGGATCTGTAAGATCAGCCTCCCCTTTACACTATTCCTGCAAATCCGTAACACTTTTGTTCCTTCCATCCAAAGACAAATTTGTTCTGGAGCAGTGTAAGCGCTCTTGAACCGTAACAATTTGTCAGCAGATCAAAACTGTACTGGTAAATTTGGTCTCGCTTAGGCCATGTTTACACTGTAGCGGTAAAGTTTTGATCCGTTACAAAGTTGCTATGGTTCAAGAGCGTTTACATTGCTCCAGGACCAAAGTCTTTACAAATTCCTCAATGGCTCTCCTTCGTAGTAGAAAGGTAAAGTCTGCAAGCAGGCTACTTACTCTGCCTTTCCCCCACCATAAATCAGCAACCACAGGTCAGACAGATTGACTCAAACGAGGTCTCAAACTCCAAGTTGAAGGCTATTTTATGCAACTGTGTAAAAACCGAGATAATTTAAGCTACAGCTCCTCCACAGCAGTCACACAAATGGGGTACAATTTTTCTGGGGCACCATTCAGTAAATATAAACCGGGATATAAACATACTTGGATCGTTGAAAGGTGAGAGAATGTAATCCACTGGGAATTCTTTTTTAGTGTTGATAATAGCATTTGCAATTTTTGTTGCAGCTCTGATTTCATCTCTCATACTCCCTGTCGTATCGACTGTAAACATCAACGAAGTTCCTCCAAATACCAACAACATTTCTCCAAATTTCTCTTCACCAACTTCCTCCTTTATTCCTTTCAGATAATTGTTTGAAGCAGCATGCAGTTGGTCGATTGGCAGTCCGTCAGCTATCTTTTTCTGTAAATTGTAATGCATAAAAATGATAAAATATGCGTATTTCTTATGAGAAACGAGCTTTAATTGTCTCAGTTTGCATAGGCCTAAACTAATAGAGGAAACATTATATAACCTTCAAAGAAACCATAGTTTATGAAGGTCTATAATATGGTGGCAAGCAGAAATCTGTAACTTTTCTAGTTTAGGATTTAGAAATTTGATGACGTCATATCCTTAAATTTAATAAATGCCGCCAAGCCATTTATTTCAAAGGAAACTGCAATAGAATTTACACCGACCTTTCTAAAGATTTGAGCCCTATGTTGCATAGGCCAGGCTTCAACTTAGAATTTGAGACATTGCTGGAGTCAATCTGTAAAGTGGTTGCTGATTTATGGCAGGGGAAAGGCAAAATATGTTGTTGCTTCAAAAACAGCACTTTAATTTTCTCAAGCAAAATTCAAATTAAGTGAATTTTCGAAGAATTGATTCACCGTTGTATCGGAATTCTTTCTGCATTTTGAAAAGGGCTAATAGTGCTGTTCATCCATAAGAAAACACTGTCGACGCTAGAAGCATTTCCTTCAATCATTATATAATTTAAACATTGTTGGAGAACAAAATTAAAGTGCTGTTTTGCAGCTACTACATATTCTGCCCTTCCTGTTCCATAGATTAGCAACCAGTTCACAGATTGACTCAAACAGGGTCTCAAACTCTAAGTTGAAGCCTGACTTATGCAAAAGTGTAAAACCATCACAGGCCTCAAATCTTTCGAATCTTTGAAAAGGTGAGTGTAAAATTCTATGAAATTGTTCATTGCATTGAATCGCTTGAAAGGAACTTATGGTACTTTGCTGTAAATCTGCCGTGGAAATGTTTTGATATCTTGACTTTTTCAAAATGGCAACAATTTGAGTCTTTTCGAGAGAAGTCATGGAAAATTTTGGAAAAATTTGAATCATCGTAAACCCCAAAACAATAGAGGGAAATGATATAACCTTCAAGAAAACTATAGTTTATGAAGGTCTACAATATGGTGGCTAGCAGAAATCTGTTGCTTTTCTGGTTTAGGATTTAGAAATTTGATGACGTCATGACGTCATAGCCTCAAATTTAATAAATGCCGCCATTTTGAAACAAATCAAGATATCAATAAATTTCCACGGCAGATTTACAGCAAAAAACCTTAAGTTCATTCTACGCAATTTAATCAAAAGAAAACTGTAATAGAATTTTACACCGACCTTTCTAAAGATTTGAGCCTTTTGTTTGTAAAACCAAGATAATTGAAGACACAGCTCCTCCACAGCAACCCCACAAACACGGTATAAGTTAGGTAATAAAGTCTAAACATAGCCTGATAACCAGACCCGATTTCAAAGGAAATAGTGGTCTGTTAAACACCGCCGTAAAGCTTGTTCAAGCCTCGTTTTAATATTGCTCAGAATCCAAGGTTTTGATGGAAATTTATGCGAATAGTTAGTTGATATTTGTAAAGAAACCAATTATCCAATATGTAGTTCTTTGAAAATTTTCTGAAAAAGGAATGTTGCAGTTTCAATACAACTTGACTACTTTTTATTCCGCCTTGCATAGAAATCTAATCTCGGCAGACAGTTGGATTGCACACCCTTGGGCCCTTGGGTCAGAGATTAAATTTCTATGCAAGGTAGAACAAAGAGTAATTAAGTCATAAATATCAAAGGACTACACAGATAAATGGTTTGTTTACAAAAATCAACAAATTATTCGCATAAATTTCCATCAAAACCTTGGATTCTGAGCAATATTAAAACGAGGCTTGAACAAGCTTTAGGGCGGTGTTTAACAGACCACTTATTCCTTTTGAATTGGGTCTGGTTATCAGGCTAGTCTAAAAATTGATTTCAATTCACCTTAATGAAAATGAAGAGACTCTTTCCAAGTATTGCTCTTGCAAATTCAAAGCTTCCACCTTCAGTTGCAATTTTCAAAAGCTTCTTCAAATTATGGAGCCTCTCCTTGAAATTTTGTTTCGTTGTTCCCAGCGCAAATTCACTTGCAACTGCTCTCTGAATGGCAAACGTTGCTTGATGAAACTTTCCTGAAGTGTAAACAAAATTTGATTAATCTTCAAAAAAGCTGAGATCAGCAATCTGATTTGTAGCGAAAGAAGGAAACGTTTGCCTGACAAAGGCAGAAACGTTAAGAAGCGTTTGAAGCTAGTTGATAATATCGTAAAGATTGTGCTTCAGTTATGTAGCATAATGGAAGTTGCGAACTATTAACATTGCTTGCTTGCTGCCAGACGTTCAGGAATTGTTCTACATTTTCAACAATAAAATGGAACGTTTTTAAGTTCTGTCAAAATGCTAAAATTTTAGAATACAACAAATTCTGTCATTTATGGTGAAACTGCATTGTAATAGTTAACAGTCTCGTGAATTAATCACAACCAGAGGGTTCAAAATTTCGAGTAGGCTAATCTCGAATAAATTCGTTGCAGGCAGAAACACCGCAACACGACGAAAAAGACAACAGCAAATGTGCTTGAATTTATTCATTGCCAATATTTCGTCCTGCCATGCAGGACTTTTTTAGGGCTGTTATGCCATGCAGGACTCTTAAATAAACTGCTGGACATTCACTACCAGTGAAATTAAAAGTAAAAGCAGCGTACACATTGTCATCCTTGGTGACAGATTTACCGTGTCAAAATATGTCGAGTAACAAATACCTGAAGGATCCTTTTTTCTATAAGATAACTTGTGGAAGCCAAGAAGAAACTCTTTGACGAGGTCTTGGGCCTTGGAGATGCCATCAGCACCTAAAAATATACCGATTAGAGAGTTTCTGCAACATTTTATCCACAAGAAGTCTTTGCCACTTTTCCTTGAAGTGAACTTCAATTAAGGCAATTCGTGTTGCTCGGCTATGTTTTTTACGAAATACTGATAACTTTCAAAGAATTCAAATGTGGCACGAGGAATCTCCTAAACCTTCTTCAATAACGGACTCATCATATTAAACCCATAAACGCAATAAAAACACCGAAATCAATAGAAAAAAGACTATTAACTCCTGTAAAAGAAACAACAACCAAAATAAGCCTGTAACAAGAGAAAAACTGTTAAATCCTGTAAGACAAAACCGAATTAACCTTAAAACCTGAAAGGAAAGAAATAGGAAAGAAATCAGGTTTTAAGGTTAATTCGGTTTTGTCTTACAGGATTTAACAGTTTTTCTCTTGTTACAGGCTTATTTTGGTTGTTGTTTCTTTTACAGGAGTTAATAGTCTTCTTTCTACTGATTTTGGTGTTTTTATTGCGTTTATGGGTTTAATATGATGAGTCCATTATTTATGGCTATCTTTAAATTTTATACCACGAACCACTTGTTTATAAATCTTCTTCAGTAACTTTTATGTTTCATATTTTTTCGTGGATGTATTTAAATGGGCTCCGTCGTCTCCAAATTTTTGTCGAAACATTGATTTTGCAGTGTTTTTAAAGGAGATGTATCACACAGATTTTTCTTCTTTTTTTCTCAAAATGAAAGCGTTATTGTAAAGCTAAATCTTTGTATTTCACATAGGAGCAAACCAAACATTCATATCTCTTACGATTGCTCGGATGTAAGTGGATTTGTTCTCAGTTTGGTGACGGAGCCCCTTTTAATTTTCCAAAAGGTTCATTTTCTAGAAGATTTTCCAGGAAGTTAAAAATGGCGCAGTCAAAATGCTATTTTCACAAAAGCAGCAGCTTCTACCATAAATTATTTCTTATGGCCATAACATGGCTCAATTCTTGCTAAAAGACTCAGAACCGTAAGTACAGTTGTACAGAACGACGTAAAATTCGTTGAAATTTTGCAGTCACGATTATCAAACAAACTTCAAAAGGAAGAATTTAAAGAAATTTCCCCACCTCAATATTTCTCCTCAATATAAGGACTATCAAACAATTACTCGTACCTGGGCACAAATCGTTCTTACAAGGCTTTGTAACCGACAACGCTCCTGCGCAGTTCTTGCCACCATTTGCTGGGGCGGGGTTGCTGCATTTTCTAGTTTTTGTCATGAATCCTCCTCCGCAAGCTTTGCTGCATGCACCAAACGCAGACCACTTTGAAAAGCCACCATTGACCGAAACTAAAAAGAAACAATGTCTTGAAGTACGACTTGAAGCATGAGAAGTGATACACTGCAGATATGCTTCTGTATGCTTCTGTGGAGGATAATATATATTGTTCTACGGAGGAGGTCTAAAAATCACTTTCGCTACCACCTCAGCAGTATAGAAGTTTTTCCTCTGCATAAGCACGAAACTGCGGAAATCAAGCACAATGGACCTTTTAGCTATCCTGAAAAGAATCTAAATCGAAAGATATTTTCATGCAATTTAAAGAACTTTCGAAGTGCACAATAGTGATAGAAGCTCTAACACCACTCAATCGAGCATCTAGTATAAAAATGTATAAAAATATCACTCGATCCAGACTCTTTTGTAGAATAGCTAAAAGGTTTGCAACATCTAACCATCCATGCCTTGAAGCATTCAAGTTTGAAGTTTAGTCAATTTTTATCAATTCTTTCAAATATGATACAGGGTGGTTGCAATCTATCGCAACTTTCAGACTTTTATTCCATTCTTTTAATGTTTTCAACACAATCACAGTGATAAAGCCCAGGCCAAAAAACAAACATTTTTGCCAAACATCTGAGACTTTCTTGCCCTGAAAAATGTTTATCCGAAAAGATAATTAAGAGACGAGTCATACCTGGGCACAAATCGTTCTTACAAGGCTCCGTAACCGACAACACTCCTACGCAGTTCTTGCCACCATATGCTGGGGCTGGGTTGTTGCATTTTCTTGTTTTTGTCATGGTTCCTCCTCCGCAACTCTTGCTGCATGCACTAAACGCAGACCACTTTGAAAAGCCACCATCAACTACAAGGAGAAAAAACAATGTCTTGAAGTATGACATGAAAGAAATAACTGGGACGTTTTGCCAATGTTTTTAATCATTCTTTCAACATATGGTGCATACAGTGGTTGTTGTAACTAACCTTTCACAATTTCAAAAAAGTTGTATACAATTCCTGTGAAACCTTTTTAAAACGCGGACACATTTAAGATTTGCTTGCGAATCAAAATAATTGTCCGATTGGCTCTGATTGGCCACATCTTGATTCATTGCTCCCCAAACATTTTTGGCCTCGGACAAGCAGAAAGCGTTTTGAATTTTCCTAAAACATTGCCAACAAAAATTTTCACGCAGTGTTTGCGACGTGGTCTAAGGAAAGAGTATCGCTTGGCAAAAAAAGTTTAAATTGCTTAGCTAATGATATTTGCAGGTTTGGCCAGAGCTTAATGCATGCAGAATTTGAAAAACTTCAAACTTCAATTCAAATTCTAGCACATCGAGCAAAGGAGTGGCCAAAAGTCAGCAAAACATTCACACAGAATGACTTGGATCCAGTTGTCACTCCTTCTCTTTCCCCATGCGCCTATGGATATGAAATTTTCTATTGACTATGGTCCTATCCCATGGTTCTTCGGAAAATCGGACGTTTTCAAATTCTCTTCTTTCTGACACCATACCAAACATTCATTTTCAGTAACATTGGTTGCAGGCCAATTTGGATATAGTCAAAAAGCAAATGAGATCGGTAACAAAATATTTCAAGGTGTGGCCAAACGCAATAAAGTTTTGTTGACATGCAGACTTTGCTACTGTTCGACACATACTGTTTTCTCATTTGGATAGTTCTCAACAAAAAGCAGACTTTGATTTCACTTCAAATCATTTATTTTAAAATTCCAACAACAACAACAACAACTTACTGTTCCACACATGTAGTTTGTATGTAGGATCTACTGGGGGTAATATGGGTAAGTTTAGGGTAAAAATGGGTAGGGTGAAGAATTTGGCTAAAGTTTACTTCACTAACATCTTTGTTCACAGTTCTGCTCAAGCTACAACAGCTCAAACTTAGCCTGAGATCAAGCAAATTTTCAAAAAGGCCCGTTAACAGGCTTGCGCAAGCTACCCTCCTTGACATAGTGAAGTTGATTTATCAATGCAGGATCTTTTGTTTTGCCAATCAACACTACTCATTTTACCCCCAGCATACCCATTTTACCCCTGCAGACCCTATCAAATATAACAGATTTATGCGTATATTCATATACAAAATTGCAAAATTATTCAACGGTACACAACAGAGCAAAGTTGAAAGTTTGTTCAGCATGCTTTACAAAGTAAATAAAAATTAGAACAAAAAATAAATGTAAAAACCTAATAACAACAACAATATTGGAGAAGTTAAAGGTGTGCACAAAGAACCACTTTGAAAAGGAGGTAACCTCTTTGAAACTAATGCATGATATTTTAGTTTACGTGGAAAATTCGTGAAAGCTGATTTATGATATTTCGGTGTGTTTGGAAAATTCGTGAAAGTTACTTTCTCATATTTAGGTTCTGCTGGAAATTTCGTGAAAGCTAATTTATGATATCTTGATTTACCAATAGTCATTGCTTTACCTGGGCATTTCTTTCCTGTGTCACATGGTCTACTCTCGGTTGTCTTTCCAAGGGAGGAACAATCCTTTCCTGTTCCAACTGGCTCAGGGTTCGTGCAGGTCCTTTCCCTCAATTGCGTCCCCATTCCGCATTTTCCCTGACATGGTGTCCATGCCAACCACTTACTGTAACCACCGTCGATTTCTACAACAGATGAATCAATAAATCAAGAATCACTAAATCACGAATCATTAAATCATGAATCATTAAATCATGAATCGTTAAAATCATGCTACCATAGGTCAGCATAGGTTCCAAATCTTTATCTCAGCATAAAAAGTGGGTGTAAAATTTAATGAACTATTTCTTCTGATTGAATAGCTTGAAAGAAACTTTAGCTACTTATCTATAATTCTACCGTTGGATTTTTCGGAACTTTTGAATATTTTTGGAAATTACAGCGTATCTTACATTTCAATTCATTTGAGGATGTGACGTCATCAAATTTCTAAATCATAAACCAGATGAGTGAGGGACTTTTGCTTGATACCATATTGTAGGCATTCATAAACTATGGTTTTCTTCGAAATTATTTCATGTTACGTCAAACAGTTTAGAAATTACGATGGTTTTAAGTTCTTTTGAAAATTTCTCTTGGAGTCTTGAAAAAGAAGAAAAGCATTCTAATTCTAAAAATGTTGAAGATTTCAGAAAATTCCAACGGTAGAATTATAGAGAATTAGCTAAAGTTGCTTTGAAGTCATTCAGTTCAAAGAAATAGGTTACTCAATTTTACACCAGCCTTTTTAGAGATTTGGAACCTATGCTCCATAGGTCGTTATACGCCGGGGTTGTGCTCGATCAATTGCCGCATTTGCGGAGGACAAATTTGTATAGCTCTACGGAGGAGGTAATGAAAGATATGGAAAAAGGGAAGAAACTTCCTTTTCTTCCTCTTTGAAACCTCCTCTGCAGAACGAAAGAAATAACTGAAGCATAGCTTTTTCTCTGACTACCAATGATGCTACTCTTGCATTCAAGGCACAAGTTTTTGGGGCTCGAAATACAGTATCCCCATGAGAGAACCTATGTTTTATTGAGGCAAACTGAATGCCTGAATGAGGTTCTTGATTAACTCATGCCACACTCAAGTCCAGCCCGTAAGGTTCTTAAAAGGTGCTTATGCTTGGTTCAGTGCAAATGTGTTTTAATACATGCCAATGCATTCCTTCTATTAATTGAATAGTTTTTCAGTATATTCATTTTTTATAAAGTTTACATCATGAAAGATTTTCAGTTTTCAAGTACAATACAATCTATTAAACTTTCATATTAGAACCTTTGCAAATTTCAGCCTCTCGTGGGTTCTTGTTTAAAAAGTTGTAATCATGGAAATTTAGCCTCAAGGTCCTTATAAAACTAGGTTCTTTCATGCGGGTTTCTACTGTATTTCAAAGAAGTCAAAATATTAATCACTTAACTTGAACTGGGTATAAACAAACCTTGGTCGATTTTCTTTGTTACAGAGATTGGTGCCCAAAAATATTTTTCCAGACTTATTAATTATTGGAATCATTTCCCAATTCCTACGGAACAAGTGCCTTATCCACCTCCATACTCCAACCATTTACAAAACTTTTTACAGGGTGTCCCAAAAACATTTATTTGACGTCTTACTAAATACTAAAAAATAACGATAATATGACCGGGCTCCATGAAAAGACAACCCTGTTCCAAAGATCTTAAATAAATTTCAGACATCGGAATCTTGCAAATTCATTGAGTAGTTCGCACAAACTTGATCTTTAAAAGCTCATAGCTCTGTGAATTTCCAGCTGATTTCGACGATTCTGGTGTTTAAATCAATTAAAGATCTTAGGAACAGGATTTACGTCGACCAATTTTTTAGGGACACACTGTATTTTGCAACTGTATGAAATTTGCTCCGGGAATCAAAATAAAACAGCTTACTTGTATCAGTTTTAGTTTTCGGTTTTAGCTCATAAACATATTCAGCAAAATTATGTCCAACACATTCCTTATGTTCATCTCTGCATCCTGTGTAACTCTGATCTCCTGTACATTTATGTGTCTGCTTTTTGTTTCCTTTTCTTAAGAAGTCTATCTGAACCTGTGTTTTGCCATAGCACTCTCCCCAATAATGCAATGCGAATCCAACGTACATACCACGACCAGATCTGTTCTTATTCGCTCTTTTTGTTGCTTCGCTGCAGATGCACGCAAAGCTGAAGAAAAAGGAGATGTTTTTTGAAGAAAGGTTTTGAAGAAAAGTTAAAACCATCGTAATTTCTAAACTTTGTGATGACACAGAACAATTTTCAACAAAACGGTAGTTTATGGATGTCTACAATATGGCATCAAACAAAAGTCGTTCACTCTTCTGGTTTACGTTATATGAATTCAATAACGTCGCATCCTCAAATGAGTTAGAATATAAAATATGCTGTAATTGCGATAAAGATTCAAGATTTTTGAAAAGTCCAACGGTAAAATTATAGTAATTTGCTAAAATATCTTTTGAAGCCATTCTATCAAGGGCGCCTACCTTGTACTGTACCCGTGACCTAGTTCACTAGCTCACAGAGTAACTGGTGTCCTGTGACCCAGTCCTGTTAATCTGCGTTTCAAATTCTAACGTTCTGTTTGTGTTGACCAATCAAATTTCACGCTGTCTGATTCCCTGTGCCCAACTTGCATAACAGTTGATCTCGTAGTACATCAACACCAGAATTTGAAACCACAAAGTTATTCATACGTCATCTCGACCTTGAGAGAACTAACTCTGTGTACTGCTGGGTCAGGGTACGGTTCTGGGACACTCTCTGTACTGGGTCACAGGACACCAATTACTCTACAGTACTGGGAATAAACACACTTCCTACGAGGTAGGCGCCCTTGATTCGATTCAAAGAAAGAAGTGTTAAAATTTGACACCAACATCTTCAAAGATTTGGAACCTATGCTGAGACCAGACTTATTATAATTTGTCCCAGTTTTTGCTCCTCAGTGTTGCTCGCAATTACGAAAACTTTATAACTTACTGATCTATTGAACCGAATGGCTTGACGAATTGTAATCAGTTTATGCTATGACCCCAGTGACTACAAGGACCTAATGTGGACCAGGTCTTTAAGAACGTTCATAACCCAGAGACATTTGCGGGCATGCTACAATTTCAAACTGTCTGAAACGAAATTTTGCCTAAACGGAAACTACAGTTCCAAAGTATTTCCCTTGAAATATTCATTGTACATAAATTATCATAATTTATTGTATAATTCAGGCTATGTGTCATGTACAGCTTTCTGTTGTTTATGTTATTGGCGAGCTGACACGTTGCTTTTCTCTCCGATATCTTACTGTTTTATTATAGATGAACTGATAGAACAGTTCGACTAAAGTAAAAACATGTCTATCAGTTCAGCTACTGCAGTGTGGATCCATTGCTTCCACTTAGGCCAAATTTTATTTTCAGACAATCTGAAATTTCAGCGTGCCCATTCTATGGTGCTCGCAAGGAACCATGGGTGACAATGGCTCTTTAAGAGAAGAGCTACAACATTCTGCTTACTGGTGCATAAAAGCAGCGATGTCTTTCCATCGGATATCGTGTCTTTCGTTGACCAGTATATCCTTGCGTATCTTTTCTTCAAAGCATCCAATCTTCACATAGTCCCGTTCACAAGTTTTTAACTTGCGCTTTCCCTCTGAAATTCAATTAATTAGAATCAACATAATCAGCATTTACGCAGAGATACATAGATTCAAAGAGGGACTAGAGCTGTTGGAAACCCGGAATTAAAAATAAGATTTTCATACGATACATCGAGTCTTACTGTATCATTATTTCGTTTCTGGTATATCGAGTGGCAATTTTAAAGGGAATAGACGAAACTAGATCTCGTAGGCGCTATAAATAGGCCAAAGAAACGCCCACAAACCCATTATTCCTTTTGCTACACAAAGATACGAAACGCGTCAAAATTCTAGATGCAATAGACTACAGTTTTAACTTGGTCCACACTTCTAACTATGTCGATTCCCAACCTCGAACCAAGTGACAATGAAGGTTTTCCCTAAACTGCAACAACGCCTATATTGTCTAGCCTCCTATTGGCAACAACAGATACCGTTGGGAACGAGGTTGTGTCGATCCCCTTTAATCCTCACGAGCGGTAAATTGCCATAACCCAGAGCCATTATGCCGCTCGAGTGCTGGAGGAGTCTCCATTTGAGTGCCATGATGGTTTTAGCTCACGTCAATCTGTGAGGCACAGTGACTAAAATTGCCAATTGCAAATTGGCGTAGCGTAGTGGTGTCATTTCATCATCTAAAGAAGCAAAAATTGAAATAATCTTCACGAGACATTTTTCCCCAGCATTTCTAAAATACTTCTCAGCAATTTTGTATTTCATGGAGCTGCCATAGTGAACGTTCCCAGCCGAATGCAATTTCGTTTAATTGTCCAACTGCTCTTTGGCACTTAAACAATTTTACACTTACCATTCAAAGAGTCGCCATTCACAGGAAGGAAAGCAAGGCCGCATAATGCCAAGATATAAAGGACGATGCTCGCCATGTTTCCTTCGAAGCAAAAGAAATGAGTGAGTGGAATATGAAATGTTTATCCATGCCTTTTATATGGTCGGTATTGCAATGATCATGTGGCAGAGATATTGCTAAAAGGGAGTTCAAAGGAGGGACAGAAACGCCTTATAACACCTCTTAGCAATTGGTATATGTAGAAATTGAAACCATTGATGGAATACACAATTAATTTCAATATTTCTTAGATTGATAGCATTGCTTTTTAGTGTTGCCAATGCCAACACGTATGTGAACTGGATACTTTAGACTTTGAAAACGAGTGCATCTTTTTTCCTCAACACGTTGGAAGCATTCATCTATTCATTTACGGGCACGCTACAATTTCAGACTGTCTTGAAGTCAAATTTGGCCTAAACGAAAACAATTGATCCACAGTGTAGTAATTGAACTGATAGAATAGTTAAACTAAAGTCAAACTCTTCTGTTAGTTAAAGGGGCTCCGTCGTCAAAATGTAAACAAAACGATGATTTTTGCAGTTTTTTGAAAGGTGATATCACACAGGATTTTCATATTTATTTCAAAATGTAAGTTGCTGTTTGGACATTAATCATTGTACTTCACTAAGGATTAAACCAAATATTCATATCTTCTACGATTGCTCGGATATAAGTGGATTTTTAACGGTCACTTTTTGGTGGCTTGGGTGAAGCCACCAAACAAACTTCAGAAGACAATGGATGAACAATGGATAATTGGTGACACGTGCGAGTTTACGGATTTGTTTACTGTTTGACGACGGAGCCCCTTTAAACTACTGTAGTGTAGATCCTTGGTTTCCGTTTCGGCCAAATTACATTTTCAGGCAGGCATTGCTGGTTCGATTTCCATCTCACACGCTTGGTCTTCGCATTCTGTTTCAATACGACTTATGCTCGCAGATTGATAAGTTACTTTTTTCGATTTTCACCCTTCTTTAGTGTTTGATATAAAATTCATTCAAAGGGGGTATATTTCAATTTCGATTCAGAACACCCTCCAAAAATTGAAAGAAAAAGTGAGTTTAAAACACTGTCCTTTTTATAAAGGTTATGACTCAATGAGCATTATTCTAGTTGACTTCGCAGCTTGCTTGGAGAAAAGCAAAATTCTAACTTAGATTTTAGAATTCATCCTGATGAAACGGACCATTTTTACCGAAATCAGAAGCATAGGCATAGGAGACAGAGGGGCTGGGAGGCTACAGCCCCCCACCCACCCCAACGTTAGAAAATTTGCAAAATTCAGCCATGATCGGGCAGAAATCCGCCTTAAGTTGAGCAAAAGTTTTGTAAACAATGGATTTTTTCTCAGGCGGCCCCCCAGATTTTATCTTCCTCTACGCTCATGATCAGAAGTGATATTTCTGAAAAGGATCCCTTCCAAAATCTTCCAATAAAAGCAAAAGCTGGACAAACCCCATTTGACATATAATTTGAGACAGACTTTAAAGATCTTAAGAATCCCCAAAGAGAGGAAACTTACCTTTTGCTCAAGAGCACCTCTTTCTGCAAGTTTCTCCAAAATTAGACGCAAGAATCTTTCTTGAAGTCAGTAAAGAACTCAGAAACGAAAACGGAAGCAGCTGACTAAATTAAGAACGAGGAAAGGTGAACAAAAATCAATTCTACTGAAACAGAAGTTTTTAAAAATGGCTGCACCTATGAATTTAGATTAAACGTTTGATAACACTTTGTGGATTATTTACTTAGAAATGATTACTGATAAAAATTGACGCAAAAATACATTCACAGAACGATGGAGAATTTGTTCCAGATTTCGCCTAAACAATTGCCTATAGCTACCACCAAAAAGCCCAAAACCAGCGCAGCTTAAACTTATAAAAACCAAAAATAATTTTTCTCGATATTACAGGATTTAATCATCCTTTTTGATGAATTATATGGGTTCAAACTGTCAGCAGATTCTGCGCAGTTTATGTTTTCCTTGTGCGCATTCATCATTCTGATTTTCGTTGCCTGGTAGCACTTCTGTGGGGCGGATCTGAATATTTGTATAGTATTCATGTGTTCTAATCATGAACCATGCCCAATCATGTGTTCTAATATTCCAAAAGCGTCTCAATATAATATTCTATTCATTCTAAAATAGGAGGGGTACAACCTTGTCAAACCTTACACCTGACTTTTTTCTGATATTCCAAGTGTTAAAGGGCATATGTCACGATAGCAATTGGTTGATACAACAAAGAAGTTTGGAGTGGAATTCCATTGTTTCGTGGTTTTTCATTTCTGCTTCATGAATTTTTTTACTGCCGTAAAAATGCAGCCTCAGTCCCGTGCTTTGTACTAAACAAAAGAGATAACTTTATTACATTAGCCAATCAGGTTCATGATACATGCCCTTTAAGTTAAACTTATACTTATTATAGGAGTCCTTTTTTCGCTCCGTTTACCCCTAAATGCAACCGTAGGCTTTGCAAAGTATATGAACCACATATAAGTTGCTTGTTTGCACGTTAAATACCGGTGTCCCAACATAGGTATGAGATTTGGTTGGGTCCAGCGATGGGAATTCAGCTTTAATCAATAGCTAACCACTCTCAAAATATTCCTTGATAGTTTAGTAGAACAGAAGTACCGCGTTTGTTGGTATTGGTGCGTTGAGAGGCGAGAGCCGAAATATCAATGCTCTTTGCTACCTCAAACCATGGGCAATAATGCACCGTTGATGTGGCCTATATTATGATCAAAATTGTATTTTTACTCACTGTGTTGTTTCTCTTCCACGGGATTGCGAGTAAAGCTTGATAATGTTGCTATTCCTTCGTTCTTCTCTCGTCACAGCAAGGAATCGAGTGCTGCCATTATTCAAATACTGTTGAAACAGTTGGAGCTCCTACGCAACGACACGTCTCATGTCAAACTTCCCTTTAAAAAGTTTGAAATAAGACATATCGCTGCGTAGGAGCTCCAACTGATTCAACTGTACTTGGATAATGGCAGCATTAGATTCCTTGCTGTGACGAGAGAAGAACGAAGGAATAGCAACATTATCAAGCTTTACTCGCAATCCCGTGGAAGAGAAACAACACAGTGAGTAAAAATACAATTTTGATCATAATATAGGCCACATCAACGGTGCATTATTGCCCATGCTCAAACGAACCCAGCAGAAACAAAGGACGGAAGGGAATGACAAACAGATTATTCTACACTAAAATATCATTTCAAAATCAGCCAGATTTTTGAATCATAACCTACACCTTAGCATCAACTAAATCCAAAATGTTCATAGCTATTTATTGATATTACTTCACGTAAAGCATCACAACGGTGGCCTGGGTCTTGCTACCTGTGCTTTCTCCAGTAGCTGTAACCACAATGGTGTCGGTCTTTCCAACCATCGAGGCAGCATTTCTTGGTAGGAAATAGGTAAAACTAACCGTCTGGTTAGAACCCTTCGCAAAATGCAAGCTGTAGGCATCAGCATTGACGCTGCCATAACTAGATGTGGCTGCAAATCTGTATGATTCGGCATTAACTTGGTTGTACATATACATCTTCATGTGAGCCGTTCCTTCATTCAATTTTGCTGTGAACTCATCACCGGCACTTATTGCCGTCATTACTGCATTTTTCGCTTCGAAACTTGCATGAGATAATCGTTGAAACTTAGATCCTTTCTTTGTTGTCCCAGTCAATGAGACTTTGAATTTTCCGGAGGGCGTGTTGATCGATGCATGGAAAATTCCTGCTGTTCCACCAATGTTTTTCAATGCAATGCCAGCTTGGATGATGCCCCCGTCGTCATTTGTGATGTCAATTTTCAGACTGTCAGGATTCAATAGGTCCATTCCGGAGACTTGAAGTGCCAAAGATGACTTCGCGCCTAAACAGGAGGGATGCAAATAAAACTTATTTCAAATTGATCATTGCAAAGTTAACTAAGATAGGGATCAAATTTAATCGATTTGAAGCAGTAAAAAAATCGTAGATCAAGACGAAAAACCCAACATTTTGTTTTCTGATATTGGCAAAGCAAACGAATACATAACCAAACACAAATGTGGCGAAACCAAGCAATAGACCATATAGCGACTCTGCAGAAAGATGTCTTGAATGAATGGAACTTTTCAATATTTGGCAGATACATGACCAATTCTCGAATGCACACAAACAACAGTGAAAGAAGCTTCGTACTGATCATCGTAAATTTTTGAATCAAATTCGAATCTCTGATTCGAAATGACAAAACAGCCTTCATCAGTAGTAGACTTACTACAATCACCGTACTTCCGCACCACCCATAGAGCGACAACAGCAACATCAATGCAATTCAGTACGGAGAGTAAGTAAAGGCCCTGTCTGTGCACCTATTGATGAGAATCAACAACATAAATCAAGCTTGATAGTCAGAATGATAAAAATTGAAATCAAAACACCAGTTTCTTACCTTTCAACGGATTTGCAATCGTCAAAAGGGGTCCATTTTGTCTCTCTTGGTGCATAAAATAAGTCACAAAATCAACACTCTTGCCACCATATGCCTTCGCAACGAAAGAATGCGCACCAGTGTAGACAGGGAATGAAAGGAGCCATTTTCCTTGCTTCGGGTTCTCAATCGTGTATACCTGATTATAAGCTGTTGTTGACTGTGCGGTGTATTTCTTTCCGCTTGAATCCGCAAGCGTTACCATGCGCGCGGTATTTTGTTGCATCACATTCAATGTTATGATTAGTGTATCGACGGTTGAATCAACATAAAAGCTCGAATGCGTTGTTGATGATCGTTTGCCTCTTGCGGCGAAATGGGAAAATGCTCCTTTAGCGATTGTAGTTCCAGATCTAAGACTGCTCTTGACGTAACTGGTGAACTGTGTTATTTCTGCGTGCGTTTTGAGAGGGAAAATTTGGCCTGATGTGTATGAGGCGATTTCCTGGTAGCTCTTGATGCCTGCAAGAAAAAAGGATTTTGTAGGAGAAACTCTCAATTGTTTGAAGCGAAAGATCACCAGAATTCTTTCGAAATAAAATGTCTTCATCCAAGTAAAATATAGAATTATCAAAATCAGCAAACCAGTAAAACCAGTAGAATCAGTTAAAACCATTGAGCCAAAAAGACGAATTACCTTTTGCTCCTCCACAACCCATCTTGCTGGTAAAGAAATTAATGGTCGTCCCATATTGGTCAGCAAATGTCTTCAATTCTTCTATTTTCTCCGGAGTATCATCTTTCGGACTTGCATCAGTGAAAACGAACATTGGCGAACCTAGTTGAGGATCTGCTTTGTAAGCTTCTAACATCCCGGTGAATGACAGCTCAGGACAATCTCTTCCACCATATGCTCGAAGGTTTTGAATTGCGGTTATGAATTCTTTCTTGGTTGTGTCATTCTTGTATGTGACGGGACCATAGCCTACCGAAGATTGAACGTTCATGAACTTTCACGAAGGATATCTTTATGAAATGAAATATTAGCTACAATCTAAGGCATGGCAATGACGCTCAACCCCCAACAGGACGAGCCATGTTCTTTGGACTTGAGAATATTTTCTACCTTGGAAATAAACTATTGAGTAAACAGTCAAGCACCCTTCATATTTTCAAAAAAACGAATTAAATGTTGGAAAGGTGATAATCGCAACTGTACACTCTGCAAAATTTATCTTGAAAAATTTGGGCTTCTTAAAGGATAGATTTTTAACTTGCTTTTATCCTGTAACATAAAGTGTTCCATTTTTATGCTTTTGTAGGTTGTAAATTATGTAAATTTCAAATAGCCGATCTTAATTAGCTGCAAATAAGTTATCTTTGTTTCAGCCTACTGTAAATGAATGAATAAATAAATAAATCATGATGATGATACAGCTATAGCTTTATTGCTACATATGACTCTCCTGATGCCACCCTTTCTATAAAGTCCTTCTTCTACCCCCTCCCCGCTCTCCTGAGGTTTGTAGCAATTTTTAGGGGCACCAGGGTAAGCCAATCAAGAAAGAATATCTGAGGTGTGAAGAAGCCTCATCCCTACTGAAATTAAAACTAAACATGGTTGACCTAAGAGCAAACTACAAAGGAAAGTACACTGATTCTCTTTGCAGGAGATGTAGGTCCCATGAGGAATATATTGAACACTTATGGGATTATCCAAATTTCTCTCAAAAACCCAAGATGAAAAAGACTTGTTTGGCTAAAAACAAACCCGAGTACTCAAAAGTATCAACAAAACCCTACAAAATTTCTACAAATAATGATTGGCTGAAAAAAAATTAGCACCAGCTTGTGACACTCAGTTCTTGGTTAACTGCTCTGAAATGGAGAATTAGCTTCAAATTATATAAATTATATAAGAACGACTTGTGGCACGTACCTGGATCATTGAACGGCGACAAAATGTAATCCACAGGGAATTTTCTCTGCATTTTGATGATAGCATTTGCAATGCCTTTCGCTGCAATGATTTCATCACTCATACTTCCAGTTGTGTCAATTGTAAACATCAATGTTGCAGCTCCATTTTCAAGCATCAATTGACCAAATTTGTCAGCACCAATATTTATTTTGATGGATTCCAAATATCTGCTTACTGCTGATCGCATCTCATCGATTGGGAGGCCATCTTCGATCTTTTTCTGTTGATATGAAACATGTATTGAGTCATAATAATCAAACTCGCGGGGACACTGCAGTTTAGTGGATATAGCTTGGTGTCATATTCCTTTCGCAGATATGAGATCAATAGCCTTATAAAGCCTGACTTACCCTAATGCAACTCTGTTCAAAACCTAACCCAGCCCCTTAGCAAATAATAAGCAATTCGCTGATAGCAAATTCGCTCCCTCAGATTGCAGTCCAGCAAACCATTTTGCAAATGATGAAATTGGCGGGGCGGAAAGATAAGAAACATCCTAGCCAGTTGAACAACATCACTGCTAAAAGACTCTAAAAGGCCAAACCAATGTCAGCTCTTAGCGTTTAAGCATTTTCAACTTTTTTAACTTGTAACTTACCAAAAGAAAACCCCCTTCATCGTTATAGGAGGAATTCCAATGCGTTCCCGATATCTCAGCTAACGAATCTAGCTGCTTTTGTTCAGAAACGAATAAACTCATCACCTCATCTTCTGATATATTTCAGGGACTATGATAGTCTCTATTCTATTTCACTACCAATTTACACCAAGGTGTAGTAATCCAAGTTTGATCATTTACAATGACAGCACCCCTACAAAGGGCTACAAAGTTCTGGGCAGCATACCTTCATAAACACAAAGAGACTTTTGCCAAATGTCACCCTTGCAAAATCAATGCTTCCTCCTTCAGTTGCAACTTTCAAAAATCTCTTCAAATCATCCAGTCTTTTCTGAAGGTTTTTCTTCGTTGTCCCCAAAGCAAATTCATTGGCAACTGATTTCTGGATTGCAAAGATTGCTTGGTGAAATTTTCCTGAAATGAAGAACAAGTCTTTCTTGTTTACCTTTGGTGAATTACCATGATCTATCGACATCCAGGCAGCTCTTGAAAGCTTGACATCGCAATAAGAAAACCGTGTTAAACTTTATTTTTGCGTTTACTCACTCTCTTAAAGTGCTTCCAGACCCGCAAATGGAGGAAATGTGCAGTTGAAATGTGCAGTTTTACAGACGAGTTTTCTCAGGTTAATCAGGATACAAGAAGGTTAGCATCTCAGTTTTAAATCGCAGGAGTACATTTTCCTCCAATTAATCCAATATCAACTAAGTTTTTCGGATAACTAGATCTACTTTGTTTCATTTTATAAGGAATCTTGAGATAAAATATCAACCTTTAAAGGGGCTCCGTCGTCAAACAGTAAACAAATCCGTAAATTCGCACGTGTCGCCGATTATCCATTGTTCATCCATTGTTCATCCATTGTTCTCTGCAGTTTGTTTGGTGGCTTCACCCAGGCCATCAAAAAGTGACCGTTAAAAATCCACTCACATCCGAGCAATCGTAGAAGCTATGAATGTTCGGTTTGTTCCTAAGTGAAGTGCAATGATTAATGCCTAAACAGCAACTTTCATTTTGAAAAAAATTTGAAAATCCTGTGTGATATCACCTTTCAAAAAACTGCAAAAATCATCGTTTTGTTTACATTTTGAAGACGGAGCCCCTTTAAGTCTCCTTTCCTTAAAAAACTGTGTGAATCAAATAAGATGATTGTTGCTAACCTGAAGGTGCTTTGCCAGGATATGAGGAATTATGGAAGCCAACAAGGAATTGTTCCACTAGTTCTTGAGCCTTTGAGATGCCAGCAGGTCCTAAAACGAGGATTTTTATGCACAGAATTACTGAAATATTCCTACTCTTACAAGCTAGACTGCATTCCCACGATATAGGCACAATTTGAAAACAGCATGAAACTGTTGCGGATAAGCCTCCCGTTCACAGGAAAATGGCAAATTTTTTGCCGGCACATTTTGAAAAAGGTACAATTTGAAAAAGGCGTCATATGAACAATCAAACACGATTAAAACAGAACATTTCGTGAAGCTTTCCAAACTAGCATGATTGACTTTGTATGCTTAGATGAATTCTATGTCGTCAAAATACAACCCCAGTTTCTCAGAGATCACAACAAGGTTTATACAGTCGAATATTCTATCCCTTTCAACTTATGTCGGTATCGTGTGAACACTAGCTAAAGTCTGGTACTGTCACATTTCTTGTTACCTTCAAAATGTGCCGGCATCGTGTGAACGTATTCTTACTTTGTATATTCATATACAGCCTTGCACTAACGCCAAACATTGATTGTCACCTAGATTGAGCTATAGAAGAGGGTGGTAAAGAGTATTTCGTGAAACGTGATCGGCCATATTTTTCATATTTCATACACTTTTCTGCACTTATACTTGTCTACCTTAGGTACACCATATCTCAATAAATAATCCTGGCATTTTAGTTTAATCAATAGAGAAATTTATGTTTATCGGCCATATTTTTCGGCCATATTTTCTTCTCGTGAAATGTGAAAAGCCAGAATTTATGGACGTGAAACGTGAAAACACTATATTCTTCGACGTAAAACGTGAAATTGAACATTTTATTTCCATGATTCATCATCCTGACCCCCCCCCCTTTGGCAATAATGAGTATTGACGATTCGAAACATGTCTTTGAAAATTGAATAATTTCGTTTTTACGAAACTTCTCAAGACGAGTCAGAAATTTTAACACTAGGAACACCACGAACATCATCTTGAGGGTCATTTCAGAGAAAGACAAGTCAGTATCGTAGTTTATTAAATCGACATTTGCAATTAATTAAGACATTAAGACAAATCCAGTTGTGATTGATATAATATTAGACCAGGCCATGATTATTTGTTGAACGTTTCGAGACGAGCTTGTCTCATCTTCAGCTAAATAAAAGTTACACGTGCGAGATTTTATAGTAATAATTATTCGAGAGAAATTATATCAATCACAACTGGATTTGTCTTAATGTCTTAATTAATTGGAAATGTCGATTTAATAAACTACGATACTGACTTGTCTTGCTCTGAAATAACCCTCAAGATGATGTTCATCGTGGTTCTAGAGTTAACATTTATATTAAAGCTGCGCTTTCCAACCAATTTTCCAATTTCAACGAGTCAGAAAGAATAAAAAATAATGAAATTTCACCTGCACATAAGTCGTTTTTGCATGCTTTCGTTTCCACAAAAGCCCCACTGCAATTTTTCCCTCCATGAGCTGGCTTTGGATTATTACACTGTCTGAACTTCGTCATCACTCCTCCTCCGCAAGTCTTGCTGCACGGACCATATTTCGACCATTGGGAAAATCCACCATCAACTGGAATATGATACACGAATTGATGAGAGAGAGGTGCATAACATTAGAACATAGAAAGTATAATTCTTAACAAAATCTGATGAAGCATTTTGTAGGGTCAGAAAAAATTTCTCTAAGGACATGCAGTGCTATTCAAAAGTCCTTGGAACGCTTAGGCCATTTTCTGGTAAAGACACACTTTCACATCGTTGATCCATGGTGATTAGTTTTAGCATCCCCTACCCCAAACAATGTTGATTCGCAAGGTTATTCTCCTGGCATTCTATCAGAGTCGCAGACAGCATAGGTTCTAAATCTTTAAAAAGGCTGGTGTAAATTTGAGTGAGCTATTTCTTTGAACTGAATGACTTCAAAGAAACTTTAGCTATTTCTCTATAATTCTACCGTTGGACATTTCTGAAATCTTCAATATTTTCAGAATTAGAGTGTTTTTCTTCTTTTTCAAGAATTCAAGAAAAATTTTCAAAAAAACTTAAAACCATCGTAATTTCTAAACCGTGTGACGCAACATGAAGTAATTTCGAAGAGGACTATGGTTTATGGATGCCTACAATATGATATCAAGCAAAAGTCTGTCACTCATCTGGTTTATGATTTAGAAATTTGATGACGTCACATCCTAAAATGAGCTGAAATGTAAAATACGCTGTAATTTTGAAATATATTTAAACTTTCTGAAAAGTCCAAAGGTAGAATTATAGATAAATACCTAAAGTTTCTCTTAAGCCATTCAATTAGAAGAAAGAGGTCATTGAATTTTACACCCACCTCTTTACGCCGAGTTAAAGATTTGGAACCTATGCTGTCGCAGAATTCCCCTGTCCTTCTCATTTTATCGTCCTCACAGGCAAAAGTTACGAAAAAGTTGAAGAAAGAAAATTTGAAAATTCATTCAAAAATAATTCTGCTGTTCTTCTTGGCATAAACAGCTAAAGTTGTCAACAATAAGATCTCGCAAAAAAGAAACCACTTCTAAGAAACCTCAGCTAATTTGGTTAAGAAAAGGTACCCTGGTATAAGAAACTTCTTTGTTTCTTTAAAAATTCTAATGGGAAACTAAACAGGCTGTTTAAAATTGATTTCTATTTTGTGGGTTCTTACTGAATGAATACACGCAAAGCAGATACACCGTCTCTCAAGTAAAAATTCAAGGAAATACTCGTGTTCTCTCATACTTACCAGGACAAGGATTCTTGTTACATGCAACTTCCTCCATCGGAGCTCCTACACAGTTCTTTCCCCCATGTGCGGGCGCTGGGTTATTACACTGCCTGTTTCGTTTCTTCAGTCCTCCTCCGCAGGACTTGCTACAGTTGCTGAACGATGACCAATTTGAAAAACCGCCATCAACTGAAGTGGATGAAATTAAATACTTTTAGTTGTCTCCAAACATATTAGAGTTTCAGCGAAGAACTGCTCCGAATTCTGGAGCAAAATCGTTTTCCTCGAACCCTATTAAACTAAGAAATACATTATTTTAATACACTTGTCTGCACTTATAATTGTCCACCTTAGGTACAGCATATCTCAATAAATAAAGAGATAAATAAATCAATCAATCAATGAATAAATAAATGGTACTTAGGTAGCTTCATACCTATATTGAGTTTTGAGTTTGAAAACCATTATTTAAAACACACTTACACTTACACATTTTCTTCTCAGAATTTTCGCTGCCCTCCGGCAGCCTCCTCAGTGAGAATTGAGTTCGATGTTCGTTGTGAAACGATGTTCGTTGTTGACAATTTCTATGAAACGAACATCGAACTCAATTCTCACTGAGGAGGCTGCCGGAGGGCAGCGAAAATTCTGAGAAGAAAATGTGTAAGTGTAAGTGTGCTTTAAATAATGGTTTTCAAACTCAAAACTAATTATAGGTATGAAGCTACCTAAGTATTTGTCGTATAACACATGGGATCTCGTCAAATGCCTGTTAGACGTTGTTTACTGTAAAATACGCAATTGCACAATAACTTCTTACCTGGACAAGGATTCGTATTACATTCAGTCTTGTTCATCAATGCTCCTGTGCAGTTCTTTCCTCCATGTGCTGGCACTGGGTTATTACACTGCCTTGTTCTTGTTTTAAGCCCTCCTCCGCATACCTTGCTACAATTGCTGAAGGTTGACCATTGCGAAAAGCCACCATCAACTACAACGAGAAATAGAAATTTAATTGAAAAAGTAAATCGTTAAAATTAGGTAGTTTTCCGAAAAAAATTCATGATAAAAATGGGTACAAAGGTAACTTTTATAAATTAGAAGTGGGTAGCTTTAGGCGGCAGATCCCCGATTCATTCACAAGTCATGTACCACCCCCCCCCCAAGGGGCAGTTCATTCGACTTCAACATTCTTTTAGAAGTTTCTATACCCAGGGCACCGCCTCTATATTCATGAAAGTTAGGCCCCAAACTGGAAAAAGAGTTTGAATGAAATTAATCATTATTACAACATGAAGCGCAGTTCTCACCAGGACAATTGTGTGCATTGCATTCCTTCTCCTCCAAAGATGCCCCTGCGCAGTATTTTCCTCCATGTGCTGGTACAGGGTTATTACATTGCCTGGTTCGTGTCATCAGTCCTCCCCCACAGCTCTTGCTGCAGCTGCTATATGCTGACCATTGGGAGAAGCCACCATCAACTGCGCAGGAAAATTGTAATCCAATATAAGTAAAGTGCCTAAAATCCAACAGGGATCTGACCTAGCTCCTTTAATATCTAATATCCTTATTGGGATTTCTTGTTGGGGAGACGAGATTGCTTTGCCCGAAGAAACAAGCGTATCCCCCCATGCAATGGGTTAAAGCGCATGCGCCCATCAGAGCTTCAATCCAAAGCGCTACTGCGCATGAGCTTTAACCTACTGCACGGGGGGAAGCATGGGTTTCCTCGGGCGAAGCGTATCTCGTCTCCCCAACAATTTCAGATTTCCAGCAGATATCGTATTTCAAGTTCAATAAGGGCCTGCCTTAGGTCCTCGGCTCATTAATATCGTTATTAATGCATTGGTTATGAAAATGAGTTACTCACTTGGACATAGGCTGTTGTTGCAAGGTTTTTCTTCCGTCAATGCTCCAACGCAGTTTTTGCCTCCATTCGATGGTGATGGATTGTTACATTGTCTTGATCTCCTCTGGATTCCTCCTCCGCAGCTTTGGTTGCATGGTCCAAATGCCGACCAATCTGAAAATCCACCATCAACTGGGAATGGAAGAATAAGCGTTGTTTTGTAAGGAGCATAAATTTAGCCACAAACAGACATACCGTAAAAGCTCTATTAAAGCTCTCTAATAATAAGCTCTCCAATAAAGCTCTCTATTAAAAAGCTCTATTAAAGCTCTACTAAAGCTCTCTAATAAGCCCCTCCCCTCTGAGCCCAAATTCTAAATATGCTCCCCTCTCTATTAAGCCCCCCCCCACTTATATCAAATTCCAGAGGTTACCAAAGATTTTTCATTTATTGAGCTAGATAAATTTGCGATAAAACTGTGTCAAATTTATGTATTTGACTCGTAAATTTATGAATGTTGAATCCTCAAAATATGGTGTAAAAGCCATTATATCTATCCTTGTCATTTGTTTTTGTGAATAAGCCCCTCCTCTCTAATAAGCCCCTCTCTTTTAAGGCCCCCTCTGGAGTGTCCGAAATTAAATAAGCGCCCCGGGGCCTTAATAGAGCTTTTACGTTAATTTAAGATGGCCTTGAAAAATAACCTGCCAAACCTTCTGCCTTTATGTGCAGAAGGTTCAGCAAGCCAATCTACTAAACCTTCCGTTTCGAGAATTTCAGAATCAAACCAACACAAATTCTGAGTCTGCCAAGTTCACTGTTTTCAGAATTGTTACCAATCAATTAAACCCTACGATTCCTTGGTGAGAAACTGTATTCACTATTTGCAGTTGTTACATTAAGAAATTTTCAGTTTGGAACAAGAACTGACGAAATAGCTTCACGTGTATTCTGGTTGTTTGGGGGTAGTAATCGTATGTTGCTACCTGTGGTTACCGTCCATGTGTTGATGTATAGTTGTATAGTAACTAGAAAGTATAGTAGGGTGTAACATGTATTGTGATTAATCAATAGCAAATCATTGATTACTTTTTTTATATAATAAGACATCTAGGCCAAGAAGGTCTCTATTGGAGCATGGCTTCTCAAAATTGTAACATTTTGCATGAATGTAAAAAAGTGTACTCTGGTTTCACTGCTCAGAGCAATTTCAAATTTACCTTCACATGACTTATCATTGCAAACTATTGTTTCTGTGTTTGGTCCAAGAAGAGAGCAAGTTTTGCCATAACCACTTGGCCGAGGATTGGTGCAATTTCTTACTCTTGTTTGAATGCCACCTCCACAGCTTTTGGAACATTTTGTATATTCTGACCATTCACTGTAGTTTCCATCTCTTCCTAATTGGACAAAATAAAGAAGATTTTGCGAATTTTACAACAGAGTGCATTTTTCTCATAAGATCTTGAATTCAGGCACAAGGAATTACAGATATCACTTTGAAAGAAAATTCCAGAATTTTAGAAACAGGTATGGGGTTCTGACTGAGGAAAAATCTTAAAATGTCATTAGATGTATCTGTTTGTTGTTTTATGGGATGGGATGGCCTTTTCCCACGAAACCTGGAGCCAAAATATAAATTCTTTGAACAAAGAGAAAACTTCGGATAATTCCCGGCAAAAATGTTCCTAAGAAAATATTTCTGGATTTTGCAAAAATTTGTATCAAATATTTTGAATGACTTTGGACGCAATCAGCTTGATTTTATTTCTGGATTAAAAATTGCCTAAAATCGTAGTTTGAAAAGCAACATTTTGAGCTGCAGTTAGTACAAAATCTTGAATATTCTGCAAAAGTCATTCTTGGCGATTTCATTTGGACCCTTGAATCGTTGATGATAAACGAACTTCACCAAAGACGTGAGCCAGAAATTGAGTGGTGTGATCCAATTATAATTTTTTCAAATCGAAAACTTCCGGACGGCAAAGTTTAGGAAAAACAACTTCGGACAAGAAACTTTTGGACCCTTTTTTGAGAATTTCAGACAAAAAACTTTCGGACAAAATTATTTTGCCTATATAATACCAAAATATATTTCAAAATTAGTTGTAATTCTTACGTTGTTAAATCATCTGCAACTTAAATTAAGCATACAGATGCATTCAACATTCAACGAAAGCATTCGACCAAAGAAATAGTTCTGAAAGCAGTTTTCAAGAGTGCAGACGAAACAAGAGGTACCTTCGTCGACTCGAGAACATTGTTATTGACAACTGCAATGTGGAAACTCATTTTGGAAGCAGGATCACCGATGGCGGTTTATCATTTTTTTTACAGTGACATGGCAGAAATGAGTATTTCGTTGTCCTATTTTCAAAGAAGTTAACCTTTCGGATAATTAAACTTTCGAACAAAAATTTGGCTGAAAGTTTGATCGTCCGAAAGTTTGTATGTATGTTTGTATGTATCTATCAAAATCAGGCTACTCTCAAAATTCCCATAAGCGCAAGCCAGATTTTGCAGTATCTCGTCAATTAGTCTGAACCTTGACTCAAATGAATGAAGAGAAATTTTGAAACACCATCAAATTTTGTTGACTTTGCGAAAACTTTCCCTTTTTTATGGATCAGCCAACAAGGGCAGATTTTGTAATACAATAGCACGAGTTGATTTTGTTGACACCTCAATTCAAAGCGATTAGCGATCACAGACAAAGGAAATTCTATCAACCAGTAATTCAAAACAAACAAAGCCGTAAAATTTTCTCTGAAACCCAGGTAGCTAGCTCGCTCGCTGTGCATTCCAGAAATTATCTTTAAGGGCAAACATGAGCATAGATCGAAAGAAGAAGGATATATCTACACATCCACCGCGGGCATTTTATTTCTTTGGTCCAGAAGCTGAGCAGTAAATGTTTTGATAACACCCAAAAAATAAGAGAATTGAATCGCCTCCTAAACGGCTTTTGAACCAAACAAATAAAATGCCCGCGGCAGATGTGTAGATGCATCCTTCTTCTTTCGATCTACGCTCATGTTTGCCCTTAAAAACAGTTTCTGGAATGCACAACGAGCGAGCTAGCTACCTGGGTTTCAAAGAAACTTTTGCGGCTTTGTTTGTTTTGAATTGCTGGTTGAGAGAATTTCCTTCGTCTGCAATCGCTAATCGCTTTGAATTGAGGTGTCAACAAAAGCAACTCATGCTATTGTATTACAAAATCTGCCCTTGTTGGATCAGCCAGTATACATTCTGCAGGGATCTTTCCTAGGGCCAATACTTTTTAATCACAAAGAAGCGAACTTACCAACTTCATTGATGTAATCATATCGGTCAATTCCAACACATTCTGCTTCCGAATTGTCATCACAGGGTTGGTAAGCAGTACTTACACAATATGAGTTATCCTGACGCCCAGAAAATACATCCTTTGTGGTACCGTAACACAAACCATAATATCTCAATGCAAAATGATTAAATCCTCTGGCTTTTGCAGCTTCGTTACATCGGCATGCCAAGCTACGAAAAATTTACAGAATATGCTTGGTCAACAAAGAAGCAAAACAGAGAGAAACTAGCAGAAGCCAATTGGGAGGGGCTTCAATTCTCGTACTTTTTAGGGGTAATTAAAACACTTACTGCTCAGCTTCTGTACGAAAAAAATAAAATGCCCCAGGCAGAAGTTTAGATATATCCTTCTTCTTTCGATATGTGCTAATATTTGCTCTTAAAAACCATTTCTGGAATGCACAACGAGCGTGCTAGCGACCCGAGTTTCAGGGAAATTTTGGCGGCTTGCTTTGTTTTTGTTTATGTCTTGACCAACCGAGCATGGAATTCCCTTTGTCTGCAATCACAAATTGCTTTGTATCTAGGTGTCAATGAAAAGTAGCGAGTTCTATTGTAACATTATCTGTCCTTGTTGGTTGGAATGGCAGGCATTGAAATTCTCGTACATTTTCTATGTAATTGATAAACGCAAACTCACCTGTGAATAATAAATCATAACCTCCTTTCTATAAACTATACAAATGCAATAAAGAATTTCAAAAATGACGTCATTTGAGTGCACAATATTTTCGAAATATTTTCTCACCTGTGAATATATATTTCCCATTTCGTCCACTCAATATAATGTCCCCTGTTATTAGGATTGCTCAAGCTTCGATCAGTGAAAAGCAAAATAAAGGAATCATCTTCGTAAAAACAGCCAACTTTCTTGTACTCCTTTATACAGCTGACATGAGGCAATGGGTCTGAAAGAAAGAGTTCATGAAATTCTTAGAAATTTATCACCTCAAGAGAGTAATCAATCTCATCTTCACAGTCATATTTTGCAAAAATCCACGGGGGGGGGGGTTCTTCCATAGTAAAGGCACCTGGGGATGTGCCGCGAGCAAGGGTATACTTTTTCGGACTTCTAGTCTAGCCAAGGGTATACTTTTTTGCAATTTTGGCCTGGTAACGGTCTAGCCAAGGGTATCATTTTTGACAATACTGGTCTAGCGAACGGTCATGATATCATATTTGGTGAAATTTGACAATATTGGTCCAGGAAATGGTCAAAATTGGTCTAGCCAAGGGTACCATTTTCGTAAAAATTGGTCCAGAGAATGGTCAAATTGGTCTAGCCAAGGGTACCATTTTCGTAAAAATTATACTAGCCTACGGTACCATTTTGAATATGCTCGCGGCAGACCCCTACCCAAAATTTGGCCAAGAACCCCCCACCCCCTCCCCGTGCAAAAATCCATGGTCGGTGATTAAAATTCCATTCCCAGTCTGCGCTTCAGTTATTGGTGTTCCCAGCAATTTCTCAGCCATGAATCTGATTTGCCCGATTTTATAATTTGTCAATAAAAGAGATTTCAACTTACAGTTTGAGACCTTGTTGAGTAAATCTGATAAGCAGTTGCTGATTTATGAACTTACTTATACTGTACCCTTATAACTTAAATAGAATTTGCACCAAATGTAACACTAGCTGTATTGAGGACGAGATTCATCTGCTACTCGAATGTAGTGCATACGTAAATTTAAGGCGACAATACTTGAGTCAGGAAATCATACAAATAATTAACAATCAAAATGACAAAAATGAAGCATTCAAACTGATAAATAACAATGAAGACCCAGACAACATTCTATCAATTGCAAAATATTTAAAAGAAGCATTTAAAAGCAGAATCGATATTAGCTAAGGAAGGTTTAATTTCTTTGTCCATTCACCCCAGACCTCGTTCATTCGTTCTTACTGTTCGCGTTTTTGTTTTTGTTTCTGTTTTACTTAGTTTATAAATTATGTTTGTAGATTTAGCTTGTCGTTATATTCTTAAATTTAGCTTGTAGAGACCATGTACCATCGTGTATAGTGTCATTGATTTAAAAAAATAATAACTTTAGGTCAGTAATGTCAGCCTCTCGTACACAATGAGAACTCTCAATTCTCGTACTCTAATCCGAAACACTTTTGTTCCTTTTATCTGGGGAGAACAATTTTGTTCCGCAGCAGTGTAAAAGCTTTTGGACCGTAACGACTTTGTTGCGGATCACAACTGGACCAGTACAGTTTAAACATGGTTGTAGTTTTACAGTGGCAAACACAACACTTCAAGGAATCAAGCTTAGATACCTACCAACACTCATGACCACCCCAACAAATGCCAACAGCAGAGAGACAATCGCCCTCATCTTCTGGCCTATAAGCATCCAAGTGCCAACTGCCACGAGTTTCAACAATCAGCTTTCACGCCACGAGAGCTTGGAACCTGTGCAAGGCAATGTGCAGTGTTTAATATACATTTGCAAAAGCTTAAATACTCAGAAATGAACAATACAATATTTCATGGCTAATATTTGGCTTTTAATGTCATGGCGAACTTTTCGCATCATGAAAAATCTGTAAGAATTACAACTTTGCAAATTAATGCAAATATGAATTTAAGCACGTGTCAAGGAGAATGTGTGTCAACTTTAGCATAGATTCCAAATCTTTAACTCGGCGTAAAAAGGTGGGTGTAAAATTCAATGACCTATTTCTTCTGATTGAATGGCTTAAGAGAAACTTTAGGTATTTATCTGTAATTCTACCGTTGGACTTTCCACAAATTTTGAATATTTTTCAAAATTAGAGCGTATTTTCCATTTCAGCTCATTTTAGGATGTGACGTCATCAAATTTCTAAATCATAAACCAGATGAGTGACATACTTTTGCTTGATATCATATTATAGGCATCCATAAACCATAGTTCTCTTCGAAATTACTTCATGTTGCGTCACACGGTTTAGAAATTACGATGGTTTTAAGTTTTTTTGAAAATTTTTCTTAAATTCTTGAAAAAGAAGAAAAACACTCTAATTCTGAAACTATTAAAGATTTCAGAAAAATCCAACGGCAGAATTATAGAGAAATAGCTAAAGTTTCTTTGAAGTCACTCAGTTCAAAGAAATAGATCACTCAAATTTACTTTGTTTGTTTGTAAATTTATTTTGATTCGATTAACTACTGTAGCTAACAATATATACACATATACAAAGTTAACTAATCAAAATCGAATATAACTACAGGAAGTAAATTAAATTTGTTTTTGTTTTATAAATCATAAAATTAAATTGCACTAACAGGCACTAATTTGTAACACTAGGCAGGCAATGACAAGCACTGCATTTACAGGAGGGTCCGTCCCATCGTTTTATCAGATTTTTAAAAGTTTTCAAGTTTTCTGCTGCTTTCAGCTCGTTTGGTAGGCCATTCCAAATCTGTGGCCCAATAGACATCAGACTGTTGGACCCGAATGTTGTTTGATTAGGCCTAACATGGGCTAAGTTATTTGGATTTCTTAATGAATAATTTGATGACCGTAATTTAAAAACGTTTTGCATGACACCAGCCTTTTTAAAGATTTGGAACCTATGCTGTCAACTTTGCGAATACAGACGAGACTTGGGTCGTACGAGCCATAGTTCTTTGGTGAGGATATCATACCAGTCCCTCCTCCACAGCGCTGGTAAATCGTTTCGTTTGTCAAAAATGTTTACATATCATATACGTGGGAAAATATCGCAAGAATACTTACTGTGTCTGTCCGGAATCTGTTGGGTCCTGTTGCCACTCTTTTTCTTTCTTCTTTTTCTTTCTTTTTCTCCAGGGATCTGGTACCCAGGGTACCAGTCTTGTTTCTCGTGTATGGACACTTCTTGCTCTCATGAAAGCAAATCAGGGCACTCTATAGACTTGCCCCAAGTCTATTTCGTCAACTGTAATAAGTCTATCTGGAAGTGGTCTATTGCGGCATCCAGTATAAGTGTTCTTCAGTATTTGTAACCATTTCAGGATGGGTTGTGAAAAAGGTTGCTCAATTACGATAAAGATTTTCAATCTCTGACAGGAAGCAGAGATAAACCTGTCTTCTCGTAATCCATCGGCCATCCCTTGTAGAGGTTGTAACATGGTTGCTTGAAGAATTGAATAAGCTTTTGAAATTCATTTTGTCATAAGCTTGTTATACCTCAGCGGGTCCAACTACTGCAAAGTCATATTTATGTTGCAATTCTCTTGGAGGAGAAGCAATTTTCTCATTGGCACTTCTAATAAATCTGATGGTCTTGTAATATCGGGGGCGCCCACACCACGTCACCCCTCCTCCTCCCCGGTTGCTGCCACTCAAAAAGAGGCGTTTCCTAAACCGTTTCAGTTAAGATAATATTAAATCATGTTCAAATATATCATCCCAATGCAAAGTAGATTTAGTCAACATTGACAAAATAAAAATTTCTGAGATTCAATCAATTACGATTCATTCCTACGCAACCAAGAGGTTTTGCCTAGCCCAGGCCATCGTTCCTTTTATTTAGCTCCCCGTGAAACCATGCTTGACTCAATAAAATCAAGAATACGTTTTTTATCAACTTATTCTATAAAATTTCACGATGTTAGCAAATCGCAACATTTTGACGGGAATGTACGAAGATAAAATGCATTTCTTTCACCGTAATAATTTGATGAAATATTCGGCAATTCTTAACCAGTTGTATATTTCTGTACTGGGTGTCCAAAAAAGTACTCGTGTTTGAAAAATTACGGAAATTTGATTACATGACCGATATCCAAGGCCTAGTTTAAACAACGTTCTATTTGCCGTGTCGAATCGAACTGCATTAGAAACGGCAGAATCTGCCGTCTAAAAATCTGATTTAAACATCGTTTTTTGCTGTGTCAGATTGAAATTAATTGGGTAAAATGTCCATTTTTAAAAATGCACAAGCGCAGTGGCTGTTCACACGTAGAAACCGCAGATCATTGCCTAATTGATTAGCTAAACGCGGCAGAAATTCGATGTTTGAATCAGGGAGCTATACACCGTTTAATTCAGGGAGCTCCCTGGTTTAAATCAAGTCGTTTTGCTGCTATTTGATACGACAGCGCTGGTGAACTCCAGTCGTTTTATCTAGTCTATTCAAAACGGCAGGTGATTTAACTATCGTTTTTATGTCGAATTTAATTGACACTTAGAAGTTTTTAGCAGCATCTATAACAATTGACACACCAAAAAACGATTTTTAAACAAGGCCTAAATTTTCTCTTTCGGGCAAGTGGACTAAAGACCAAATTATTTTCTCAATTTCATGGCCCATTTTATTATCTTTAAATATATCTAAATCATTTAAAAAAGGGATTAAAAAGAAAATGTATGATAGTTCTGATAATTGACATTTTAGCTACTCTGAAAAGAATCAGAATCAAACGATCTATTGATACATTTTGTAGAATTTTCGAATTTGCACAATAATGATAGAAGCTCTATCGCCACTCAATCGAACGTCGCGTATAAAAATGTATAAAATAACGCTCCATCCAGGCCCTTTTGTAGAATAGCTAAAAGGTCTATAGAGTTTTGGCGATCTTTTTAACGGGAATACTATCTCTAGGGACACCCGGCATTGTGAGGGCAAGTTTCGGAGATAGTAAACGAGAGAAACAACAAAAATATCACTAAAAGCATCAGCTCATCAGCTATTTCCCACTTGAATACAAGCTCTATTCCCAAAGGATATATGTTTTGTATTTTGTACAAAAATGAATTAAAAATTTAATGATGCAATGTAGAGACCATCGCCATTGTCGCAATACCAGCTACCAATGCCACTATTTGCTTGATTGATTCCCTGAATAAAATCAAGATTTAACGTATCAAGAACTGAACAAATTTAAGTCATTGGAGTTCAGAGGTTAGATTTCAAAGGTGAAAGATTTAAAGGGTCAAAGGTTAAAGGTTACAAATTAAGAGATGAGGTTTACAGGTCATGGCCACTTCTATCCTGCCTATATTGTTTGTATCATTGCTACCTTATTTGTTTTTACCTTTTGCAATTTAATAAAGCTAGCATGGCTTCCGAAAAAAAGAACCAAGCCCTATAAAATGTACTCACCTTGGATTTGTCTCTTTTAGAAGATCAGGCACGATCGTTCCCATGGCAATATAAATGAATCCACCAGACGTAAACGGTAAGACCCAGGCTGTTGTGTCACCTAAGGGCAAGGAGAAAACCAAATAATTTTACGAAACATCAACACAACATTTATGACTTTTGCTTGATTTAAGGATCACTGCACGCAAATTACTAGTACAGTTTGAAGTAATAATTAGTTTCAAAGAAAATATCACCACAATTTTCTGGTAAATACTAAAGCCTAACGAAATTCAATTTAAATTAGTTCTTAAAGGGGCTCCGTCGTCAAAATGTAAACAAAACGATGATTTTGCAGTTTTTTGAAAGGTGATATCACACAGGATTTTCGTATTTTTTTCAAAATGAAAGTTGCTGTTTGGGCATTAATCCTTGTACTTCACTAAGGAACAAACCAAACATTCATATCTTCTACGATTGCTCGGATATAAGTGGATTTTTAACGGTCACTTTTTGTGGCTTGGGTGAAGCCACCAAACAAACTGCAGAGACCAATGGATGAACAATGGATAATCCCCGACACGTGCGAGTTTACGGATTTGTTTACTGTTTGACGACTGAGCCCCTTTAACCCTATCTGGACCGGGCTTTTTTGAGCATCCTCAGGCTGAGGGGGGCTAAATTAGCCCCCCCTCAGAACTCAGAATTGATAAGGGCTAGAAAGATGAAATTTGGTCATAATGTGTAACTTAATGTGAAACGACCGAATATCTATTTTATTTTACTCTAATTGTTGTATTTTCGATGACGTCATCAATTTTCTTTGTTTTAGGCCAAAAACATTACTCTTACAGATTTAACTGTAAAAACTTCCTTACGAGAAATATCATGCTTCTTATAACTTTAATTAACAGATGAAATATCTAATTTTCTGAAAACATAATTTTTTGAAAAAATTATGAAATTTATAAACTTATATTTATTACCTAAATTCATTAGATATATGACGTCATGAATGATGTAATACAAAAGAAAAACCAAAAAAATAGGTTATTTCCATATTGTCTTATTGATTTATGGTTGCTCTGAAAATTTCATCCATTTATCTCACTTCTGTCTCTGAAAAAATTTTTATATTTCCAAAAATACATGACATATATTGTAGAAATTTTGGTGAAAGATGCAAAAAGGATAGTTCGGAAAAGTCACGAAAAATAATTAGCCTAGAAATTATCATAAAAAAGATACCCAGACATCTTTACCTGCACCCTCAGCAAGTATTCCAAATATGGCTCCTGCAAGTCCACCTGTTGCTGTCAACATCTAAAAATAAAAATAAACAAAAATAAAGCAATTAAGAGTTATTATGCACACCTCGAATAGCTACATCTCCTGCAGTTACTCTATAGCATATTGGATACACTTGGTGTTAGGTGGCCCAGTAGTTAGGGGGTAGTTAGGGCCCTTGCCTTCTGTGAGGAATGCTGCCCGTTCTATGATATACTAAAAAAACACACCCAATGTGCAACGTACGAAGCACATGCCTATCTTGCAGGGAAATGTCTAGCCTACAGTGATATGCTAACAAGATTCCTGATGGTAATATCCATAAAAACAATATTTGTAGCATGCAATCCAATTTCCATTTTGGGGCCTTGAAGGCAGTTTAAGTCACGAGTAAACACTGATTCTTTGATGAAAAAATAATTCGTCTACCCATTGGTCTCTTCCATTGACCAAAGGAAAGCTTTATTGGGCTCTCTGATTGGTTTTTTTTTCAAATAAGTTGCTACTGTAGCATTCATGGTAATGATTTTCAAAGCCATATCAGATGAAAAATTCCTTGCCGTCTGAGTTATCGAAACTTTGTAACGAAAAGGTGACTTCGCTTCAATTTGCATTTTGATGTTTGCATGCTGTGAAATCTTTTAAACTCGCCGGGAAATACGAGCATTTTTAGATGAAATGTTTGCCAGTTTCATCTAATAAAACATTTAGTTATTCTACAGAAGAATCGATGTTCTTAAGTGCACAAAAGAAAGAAGCTCTAACACCACTCAATCGAACGTTTCGTATAAAAAAATATAAAAATATCACTCGATCCAAAATTTTTTGTGGAGTACCTAAACAGTCTCTGCAACCAAATGAAAATAATCGGCAAACAGTTCTGCTACTAAACGCAATTAAAAAACAGCTGATCTACAAAACAGTTCTGAAGAGCACATGGAATACAGGAACATAGAAATTAAAGTGATGATTAAGAAATTGGTCTAATTAGATCGGGAAGGAGATACCAGCGTTCTGCAAATATTTGCAAAATTTATCTTATCAAATTACCTGTCCGACAGCTGCATCCCATCTTTTAAATCCAGACTTCAATAAAATTGCAAAATCACCAATCTAGGATTTAAAGAGAAAGCTGAATTGGATTAACTAGAACAAATTTAGGATGTCTTCTACCCATATGCAGTATTAGAAATCCAGACACGATAGCGGTGTCTCGAGCGATGGGGACCTTGGGTGGGGAGCAGTGACGGGGACAGTTGTTGTCGTTGTTGTTTCCTCGGCCGGCGTTCCGATTGTTCACTATTATATTTTGGCCTGACATCTAATGTGAAACCGGCTCAAATATTTATTTGTAAAATGTTTTTATAATAAGAATTTCTATCTGTATTAGCTGTAGCGTATGTATAGTAGTTTGTATTAGTTGTATTTTAGTTTATATTAATTCCAGGGGGTAGACATGACATTTTGCTCCTCCTGGTCCCCGTCCTTGTAGTGTGGTATAGTAGATTGTAGGTAGTGTTTAGGTAATTTTGTTGTAAATTTTTATATTGAATATTAAAAAAACAAAAAACAAAAAATATGCAGTATCACCCGGTCACCAAGAAACTGACTTATAAGAAACTGCAGCCTGCCAGATGGCACCATGGTCATTGTCAATATCTGGTTTGATATAAAATTTATATGATATTCATAAGAAACCAAACAGCCTGGTTTTACAAAATGAGTTTCTTAGTGGCAGGGTAATACTGTATTTGTCTAAGTGATCGGTTAACTTTCGGCACAGTTAAATATCTTAAATGGCCACAAATTGTGCAAAACAGTCACTAAAACCACTGATATACAGGCACTTGGATGATAAAATATTTTGCTGGCTTAGTTATACCCAAAATATGAAGTGACGAATGTTTTCAATTAAATATCCAGCAAAATCGGATCTTTTTTATCAGTCGATATTCAGACATTCCTCATTGAACAGCATAATTCGCTTGTTAAACAACTGATTTCCTGAATTGCAACATCCAAATGCTCCACTTGCAGATAAAGTTTACTTCTGGTAGAAGGGCCGAGTTCAACAAGTTTACTTCTGGTAGAAGGGCCGAGTTCAACAAGTTTACTTCTGGTAGAAAGGCCCTGGTTAACAAGTTTACTTCTGGTAGAAGGGCCCTGGTCAACAAGTTTACTTCTGGTGGAAGGGCCCAGGTCAACAAGTTTACTTCTGGTAGAAGGGCCCTGGTCAACATCGATGCTTTGCGGCCCTCGGCCCTCCGCTTTGCAGAAACCGTTGATATCACAGTTTGAAAGAACTGCACAGGTCAACAAAAAAATAAGAAACTAAGATACAGGTGTGGTTTAAGAGTTCATAAACCGTTGCAATTTGTTTGATTCTCCCTGTTATTAAAAATTCTTACTGGATACTCTGAATTACTGGGAATTAATGTATCCCTTCAATCCCTTCCACTTCGAGCGGCCATGTTAGCTTCTGAACATCAGAAACTCAAGAACACAGGGTATCAAAGCACAAAGCATCGATGTTGACCTACAAACAATCCCCTAGTTCCAGATTTACATCTGTGCTTGGTGATCTTACATCCTCTTACATCACACTACGATTGTAACTAATTGTACAATTGCAACCACTAGGATAATAGTGTATGTTTTACCTCATGTGGAATCTCATGCAACAAGATTGCCAGTGTTGTGCACATCCCAACCTATGAAATATAATTGATGTAGATTAGTTTTCTTTGCACATTTTTGTAAGTAGAAAGCTAAAGAAGTTATTGATTTAAAATGAGATTAACAACAACATGAAGACAAAAAAAATTGAAGGCTTGCTTTCAACTTGTTAGCCTTTGCTTCATTCAGAAATAACCTTACAATCATCAAGAGCCTACCAAAATTAGATAAGTGAATGTTGGCCTACTTGGTCTAATTTGTATAGCTTACATAACATAAATATATAGTTTAAAACAATAAATTACAAAGATTGAAAACCACTGAGAAATCGTTGATTTTGTGGACAAAATAGTTTTCCTACATAATACACAAAATGCACAATACCTGGTTGCTCACAACAAAACTCCCTGCAACAGCAAGACCATGAGTAAAATTGTCAATACAATTTGCCAGAAGATTCAGATAGCCAAATACCTAAACGTAAATAAGAATCTTGACTTGAAACAATATGGAAAATTTTGAAGCAAAAACTGACCAAGATTTTGTCATTCATTACTATTGTTACATACAACTTGGCTACCAATAAAATCACAAAGTACTGTGCAATGGTAAAGAGGCCTCTCTATGAATAGAACAAAGAAAATACTCTAACATAGCATTGTGTCTTTGGCTATCCATTTTTCACTTCCCATGTGCAACATTAATTTGAATGGGACATTTTCAGAATTGTTTTGCTCTTTGCAAATGTAAGCTTTTAACCTTGAATAAACCCTTTAAATCTAAAATTTACATGATAGAAACCTTGTCCTGGCTTGCTCACATTCTTCTGCGGACATTTGAATCCATAAAATATTGATTTGATTTGAAATGAGATATTTTCAGATATTAACCTTGTGTGAACCCTTTAAATTTAAACTTCATATTGTAGAAACCTTGTCCAGGCTTGCTTAAAGTCTTCTGCGGACATTTGAATCCAAAAAATGTTCTCTTGATAATGTGGTTATTCACCACTTGATGATAACAATACACTAAACTTGTTACTTGACTTGTAGTAGTTAACCTTCTGAAGTTATGTAAAGTTAGCTTGCTAGTGAGAACTACAAAAACCTGCAGGCTAGGAGACTACATTTGGCAAAAAACATTTGTACTCACTGCAATTTTCTCCTCTGGTTCTTTGGCTTCTGCTTTCTCTTTCTTGGGATTATTTGTTGAATCTGCTGGATAAAAAAATGAAAGTGCTTGAAAAGAATAATATGCCAAATTTGGCAAATATGAATAGCATTATCTACTCACCTGTATTTCTGAATTTGTGGTTGTCAACTTGCTGAGCAGAGCTCTTTAAAGTATGCCTTGTGGAAATTACAAGAATTTATGAGAATTCTTCACATATTGATAACGATTCTTGAGCCAAATGAAAGAACTGTAAAAGCTCTTAAAACAAGAAATTGAAAATATTCTTGAAGACTTTGTAGGCAGGAAAGCTTATGATCACAAGACCTGTGTAGAATCAAGAGTTGAAAACTTGATTAAAATTTAATTAAAATCTTACCAGTTGGAGTTGCATCGATTTCTCTTTTCCTGATGCCATTGTCTGTAAGACATGTTGAAATTCCTTTTTCATGTACCAGTTGTGTAAGTCCTGTCATCTTTGTAAGGGGAGAAGCTGAACTGTCCAGCATCTGTGGGTACAAAAATGTGTGTCAATTCTACATTTTGTCAAGCAAACTTGTAAACCTCTAAGCCCTTACTTTCAGCATATCAAAGAGACAAAGCACTTTGGATTTCAACAAAAACCCCACAAGTTAATGAAGAAATAAAATCACATCATCAGACTGAACTTCTATGAGGGGACAGCTGATGCTGCTTTCCCCAAAAAGCTTGTAAAATCTGAATATGTGCATAACAGTCAATTTACAAAAAGACCGTCCCTAAAGTAATTTTCTAATGCTTTCCACTTAATTTTCCTAAAACAATGACACTAGCAGGTTTTGCCAGCCATTGCATCCATTTTTTGAAAGCTTTTGGAAAGAAAACTTTTGGAAATAATTCACAACTTCAGAACTAAAAATGCTATGCAAATGGGCTACTTCAATGGTGAGTGTAAGGGTACATACCAAAGCCTCTTTTTCCTCTTTCACAGCCTCCTTCTCTTCCTTTTCTTCAGACTCTTCTCCTTCTTTCTCAGCAAAACCTTTCTCAAGGAGAAGGAAACCAAGAAGGCCGGCCAGGCACCACAACCCAACTTTCATGTGTCCAAAGTGGTCATGCCCATCTGTGATCATCAAACGAGAACAATGTTTAGCATACAACAGCAATGTTAAGAAGGAAGTAATAAGTCTACTGAGGGCATTCAGCAATGCTTGCAGGATTTCTACACTTGAACAAAATGCTATTTTGCTTGGTCTCATTTGCCTGTTGGCATGCAGGTTTGGTTTGTTTCAGGAGGGTGAGCTCAGAAAAAATATGCTTAAACGCAAGGTACAATGATTAATTCAGACTGTGAAAATGTCAATTACACGAGATACATGGAAAAAATACTGCACTGTTGTATAACATGATACTTGCTAGATTCTAAGATCTCTGGTGTGCAAAAATAATGTCTTTCATCTTTTTTAATGGCCTTGGGGTTGTCATGTGTAGTTTGCTCCTCTTTTTATCGTAATCGTAGTAAATTGTAAAGTATTTTAAGAGTGTAATTGGTAAGGTACTATGTAAATTTTTAGATGGAATATAAAAAAGTCACATTTTTGACAGCCAACTACACAACAAAAACTACCTATTTCTGTGCATTTTCCAACCATTGAAGAAACCCGATTAAACTTGATAATATCTTGTCTCTTTATCTCACTGCTAACTTGTCAAAAACAATTTGAAAAGATATTTGAGCTCTTGGAAAACAGTTTCGTTGTAGTTGGCTGTTGGGCATCGTGTATTTACTAACCTTTCCCCAAGTACATCCATGCTTCTGGTAGTAAATGCAGAAATACATCTCCAAGGAGACCACCAACTGCAAAACTTAGTAGAAGTTGAAGTCTTTGAGAAGATACTAGAAAAAATTTGAAGATGATTAAATAACATTTTCTTCAGGAATATAAAAAAATTTGTGCAAGAACTTCCCGGGGGGTGGGGGATTGGGAATAAATATTTTCATACAGGTACCCACGGCTATAAAAATGTGATGATTTGGATTTATAAGTAAGAACTTAAAAGCTGTTTCTACACAAAATAACTGTAATCTATATATGAAACGCAATTTGATAGTTGCTAAAAACACACTTCATAATTTATTCATTTATGCAAACAAAGGCAGCTGCTGTGCTTGTTATAATAAAACTAGAACACACAATCTACTCTCTTTCAATTGAAATGATTTGCAAACATGGATTTAAAATCCTACTTGCGTCAACCTTCCTATATATTTATAGATTTTTCCCACTCAAAAGTAAAACTTAGGAAATAAGATGAATGACGTGCAAGCAAAATGGAATGATCTATAAATAGGACAAAGAGAAGTGGCACATGCCATGGTTTCTCTGGCCTTGTTTTGCAGTGCATACCATGGGGGGTTTCCATAGTGAAGATACCTGGGAATGTGCCACCGAACTCGTTGCGGAAATGACCATTACAGCAACAGGGTGGAAAGTTTATTGACATATTTCCAGCATTTTCAGTGGTACAAGTTTTATGGTACAGTATGTTTGTGGGTTTAAAGTATGCGTTTCTTGAAAACCAGTTCAGATGTTTCCCAGCGCAAATGAAAATGAGCCAAAAAGTTTTCAAAAATGAAATCAGATATGCCCAGCTTCAGAGTGTTATTCATTTCAATGACAATTAAAAATCTTTGCGGCATATTTTACATGCTATCATAAGCTGTATTTCTGTCATCATGATCACATGACTTGACCTTCCAACATATGTACAGTATGTAATAAATCTCTTGGTTTGATATGAAAAGCATGTTGAAAAGTACAAAGTGATATTTGTACAAGAATATTTCTTATTTATCCTGATGCCTTTAAATTCCGATTTTTAGCACTGGGTTCATCACAAAGATATATTATACCACTTCTGTGAGAAGAACACCTCCCCCGCACACCAAAAAGCACCCAGGAGGGGGGGATGACGTAAACAAATAACTGAAATCTCACAAACGGCAAATAAACATCAGGAAGTTCTCTACGTAGAGTCCATTGGGGGTACAATCGGGTAAAATGGGTCAGTTTGGAGTAAAATGAGAAGGGCAAAATTTGGATGAATTTTGCCAAAACTGCAAAATGGATAAAGTTGCCAAAACTGCAAAATTGGATAAAACTGTTTGGAATGTTGATCAATATCAGTTCAAGGTCTACTGTTTTCCAGCAATCAACACTACTACCCCCAGAAGCCTACCCACTTTACCCCTGCCATGCAGACCCTGCCAAAAAGAATTATTCAAACCATATTTGGTGGGTGAACGACTGACCTCAAAATAATCGAGAGCAACACCAGCGGGTGCCGATTTTCAACTACGACGGGTAATGGCAGCTGTTTAGACAATTTCATTTTGATTTAATTGCCAAACTCAAATGAGCAAACAAAATTCTACTATTTAACTCGCCGAAATCCCCAAAAACTCAATAACTAACATATTAAAAGGATAGAGTGTTTATAGCCTTGGTTAAGGATGTGATAATAACCACTGAAGCACAAGGGTTGTTCTGTGGATGACCTTCCATTCGAGTCAGGCATGTTGATCACAAAAAATTTAGACCTCGTCAGGTGATGAAAAGGCCATGTGTTTGGAACCATTAAAACCATCCGAAGCTGTAACTTACTCCCTTCTTTTAACGATTTCCCAGACTGTACAGGTATAACCAACAATGGGAAGATTCCAGTGCAACCAACAAGGAAGGATGCGGGAATTGCTAGCCAGGATTTCTTGAGCTTTGCGTAAAATCTTGCTACGAAACCACTTGCTTCTTCTTGCTTAGGCCGCCTCCGGGTGTGTACGGCTCTGTGAATATTTCCTTCTGCATACTCCAAAAATAACAATGATATAACGATTAACAGTGCAAAATGTATTGCCTTCATATTGAAATGGTAAGGTTAGGATGAAACTCGCTCCCTTTAGCAGGGCAAGCTCTTATTCAACTCTGTACCATCTTTTCCTTCTCGATCTCGTCTTTAGGTGGAAGTTGACTCAAGAATTCTTCCTGTTATTAGTGGGCCACTTGCGTGTCATGGCTTAGAAGTAAGTTAGCAAAATGTCATGCTTCTTGGAATGAAATGACGTTCGTTCTTTCGTTCTTGTTTTTCTGCAAAATTACAAGAAATTATTTCAGTTTGAATTTTTTCCTCACTTACACTTATTTTTTCCATAAGAAACTGCTTATAAGAAACAGAAGATTCAATCTTTCGAAAGTTAAGAAACAGCCCTTCGTAAATTTAAAAAGCTAAGAAACTTTTGTACTTTGCAGTTTTAATTTTCCATCGGACTCAAAAATGTTTTGACACTGCACAGTTATGTCATAGCAACTGTTTGGACATTTTTTCGAGTGCGAATTATGTTATTTTTGTTATTTACTTGTTTTGAGATCTTACTAGGCCTAAGTAATTTGGGAACCCTCTTAACAAACAAAATTAATTCTACACTTCCAGCATAAAAATATAAGAAGCACGTAAGAAACTATTGGTAGCAAAATAGCCCAAAAATTTAAGGAACTGCCTACCAGCTCCGAACCTTAGTTTCTTGTAAAAAAAATACGTGTACACCATATAAATTTGTTGCCTACATCCTTGACAAGGTTCTTTTATTATCACGTAAAACTTGAAAGTTCGTAAAAACTGCACGGATTAGCTGTTTGAGTAAAAATTAAATATTTTATAAAATACTATGCTAAAAAATTGCTTTTTGTGCCTTATTTTGCCATCTGGCTCGCAATAGAATAGAATAACTAAGTTTATTTTGAATTTCGCACATATACACCAAAAGAAAATTTCAAGATTGGCAACGTAATCAAGTTTTGGTGATTTTTCAAAGAGTTTCACTTATCATTGGTTCACCTGTCTGGTGGTGGGAAGGGTTCTGGAAAAACCATTAGCAATAACAAGGACAGATTTTGTAAGACAATAGCATGAGTTTGTTTTGTACATTCCTGAATTCAAAGTGATTTGCGACCGGAGACAAAGGAAATTCTCTCGACCAGTAATTCAAAACAAACAAAGCCGCAAAAGTTTCTCTGTAGCTAGCGCGCTCGTTGTGCATTCCAGAAATTGTTTTTAAGAGTAGACATAAGCATATATCGAAAGAAGAAGATATCTATCATGAGTGGGCTACCACAATCGGAGAATTAAAATGTGCCCCTGCCTGGGATCGAACCCGGGATCTTCGTGTCAAAAGTTTCTCCGACATTCCGGCGCCACTCAAGCGCAATGAAATATCGGAGAAACCTGAGTTCTTTAGATTCCAGCATCTTACACCACGACAGAAGCCATTTTTTCTTTTTTTTTTCGTGTTTCGGCATTAAGCCTTCATCAGAGCCATGCATACATATATAAAATGATTTCATTTTACGTATGCATGTACGTATGTATTTTACGCACCGAATCATTTTATATACGTATGCATGGCTCTGATGAAGGCTTAATGCCGAAACACGAAAACAAAACAAAAAATGGCTTCTGTCGTGGTGTAAGACCTTGGAATCTAAAGAACTCAGATTTCTCCGATATTTCATTGCGCTTGAGTGGCGCAGTGGAATGTCGGAGAAACTTTTGACACGAAGATCCCGGGTTCGATCCCAGGCAGGGGTACATTTTAATTCTTCGAAAGAAGAAGAATATATCTTCACATCTACCACGGGCATTTTATTTATTTAGTTCAGAAGTTGAGCAGTAAGTATTTTAATAACACCCAAAAGAATAAGAGAATTAAATCGCCTCCCAATCGGCTTTTGAACAAGATAAATAAAATGCCCGAGGAACCATCCTAAACTTGGAGGCACGGCAGTCCAAGGATACTTTTTCTATTAAGCTTAAGGGGCACGCAGGGGCGGCGCTCGCCTTGAAAAAGTGGCGTGGACAAGGGAAATATGATTTCTATATCATTTTTGCTGAGGAATAAATACCGACCTTAGGAAAGTGGGGTGGACCTGTCCACCCCAGTCCACTACGTGGCACCGCCTTTGAGGGCACGTGCCCTCAGTGCCCCCGAGTTATCTGAAAAGTTACCAAGGAAGGACTTGTCCGAATGTCTGTTCAAAAGTATGTCAAAGGATCTTGAATGACATTTACGCTTACGCTATACACGAAAGGAAACATGACATCTACAGCCAAGATCAAATAAGGGCATGGCGCATGCGTACTACTGTGGCATCGAAAGCCATAAACATTGTGTTTAATTAATTTCTTCCCATGCATCCATCGGAGCGGAACAACATTTCATTTCGGTTTCCCACAAAATTTCAATCATCACTTTCCTTTGTTAACTTTCTGATATGAAAACTCAATAATTGTTTTCAAATTCTAGGGTACATGACAAAGCTGTGCTTTTTTGTGACTCTCCAATTTTTCTCAATCAAAAACCTGTTTGCTAATTTAAGTATTTTCTGTGTTTTTCCAAACATATTTATTTTGTTGAATTAGAGAATGTTGTTTACCTGTCCATTTCCAACCTGTTGCCTGTCGATCTTTCTGCTTATTTTTTGTTATTAAAAACAAGTTTTGCAACAACCTAATAACAATTTTAAACATTTTCAATTGTCTTTAAATACAAATGTTTTTATAAGAATTTGAGGCAGCTTTGAAAGTTTCTTAAAAGTGTCAGATTTTGAGAGTACTTCTTACGAGTTTCTGGCGCTAATGCAGTTCCGCACACTGTGCCTGTACTGATCCTAACTAAACCCTACCAAAACCCTATAAGGTGTGCGATACTGCACTAGCCCCGAGTTTCTTAAGGGATCCATGACAATTTTCATGTTTGCTACCTGTGCCATCACAAACATTTCAAAGCAAATTTTTTCAAGCCTAAGAATGAATAAGATTGCTAAGGATCTCCTTCATTGAAATAACTAGTTTCTTAAGTTGTATTATCCCTAAACTGGAGTTTCTTGATCTTTTGGCAATTTGAGAGTTGAGTTTCTTTTTAGCAGTTTGTTATAAAAATTTTGCGTACTGATAAAGTGCCATGATAGAACATAGACATAAAAGTTCAAATGTAGACTATTCCCCCATTCAAATACTGTATACAAATTATTCTGGTCTATTTCAGAGGGTACATGAATTTTCATTAACGGGATCAATGTGCTTAAGGTTTTTTAAGTTGGCGGACGATAATGTTTAATCTTGTGTAAATTACTTATTACATGCTACAAAGAGGAGTAGCTTTAGTTTACTCTGGCCTTTACGATTCTGTTGCAAGGTTGTATTACACAAAACTTTGAGTTCATATTCAGAAACTTCTCTCCCAAGTAAACCAAGTCAGCACATTTTAAAAGACAATCAAATATTGTTCATAAATGATATGGATTGTAAGTGACCCAATTAGAAGTCTGGTTACTTGTTCTATTTCTATGTTTGTCACCAGATGTGAAAAGACTTTTGTAGACTTTAGTTGCTTTCGTATCAAGTTCTGTTCCATTCTGTTTTGTATCTTTTGCTTCTGAAACACTTTTATCGGTTTTTGGGACTGATTTTCCATTTTTGTCTTTAACTTTTTTGCTTTTACCTTCAAGGTGGTCTGACATTACTCTCTTTTTGGAATTCTCAGTTTTCATTACTTCAAAACCATTTTCTGCTGCTTCAAGCCTTGCTGCTTTCTTGGACTTTTTGGCCAGTTTGACTTTCAGCCTCCTTGCCTCCATTGATTCTCTCATTTTCTCCACATCACTTTCCTGTCCATTCAAAACAATCACATCATCAGCACAGAAGGTTTTCCCGCATTTATGACAAACTTCACTGGGGACCTCCTTCATTGCTCTCTCTGAAAGTACACACCCACAGCTCCAAATAAGACAGAATCTATATTTGCCATTCATCTCAAGTCCAGAGACTGGACAAATGAATTTTGCTGCCATTGTATCAAAATGGCCTGCAAAGTCTCTGCATTTTTCATCATAACCAGTATTTGGGGTCAAGTTGAGCTCTTTTACATCTTTAAGACTTCTTATGTGTGAAACTGAGTCACAGATGGACTTGTCTAGGAGAAATTCTAGCACAGATTCTTTGTTGTAAAGCTTGCCAAGCTCGCAAGCGACGATTGGCTTGACGAGTTCTCTCTGGGTGATGGCGCAGTGAGACCATTTTGCATCTCTTTCCATATCTTTGTCTGCTTGTTCTTTCTTCTTGCTTGTTTTGACGAGCTCTGCTCTCTTTGGAATTGATCCTCCATCTCCTCCCATGGTCAAATCGCGTGTTTTTGATGAGAAATTGATAAGCAAAGTTTATGTGCTGTGCTTCTGTTGTGACTAGGCCAAGATCTGTTGAGAGAAATGAAATCAATTCAATGTGCAAAGGATGATGGGAGTTCTACACGGGTAGGAGGACAGGAAAAATGTTGTGCACAGTTTTGGCCCAATCGTCTCCAGAACAATCATCTTTGGACAGACTGACAGACAGGTTCTTTCCCGAGGAAGGGGGTACTTAACGTTGAAAGTGATGGGTGTGTGTGGAAAAAATCTGTAGCCTGTACCCTGTTACATAAAGAAAGTTCCCAAAAATGTTTACCCTGTGTGTGGTTGTGTGGCATAACAATTTTGCCAAAAGTGTACATGCTCAATCGTTCCAAGAGAACTATTGAAATTTTCCTTTCAATGGGATGCCCTGTCCCATAAATTTGTCAGAAAACGACACCATGTCACATAATTTTTAGTTTTACCACCAAAGGACAGCTGCACATCCTCTGTCAGGGCTAGATAGGAATAGACCCCACCCCGAGATGTTATCCTACAATCTCTTGCAAAAGTGCTGGACCCCTGTTGAAACAATCGAATTTGTGTCCCCCCCCTCCCCCCGTTTCAAAGTTGATTGCATTGCAAATCAACACAGGTCGTTTTCATGTAGATCCATCAAAAGAAGGATTCGCCAAAGCAACCAACTTTGATATGGGGGAGAAGGGATTGTATTTCCGAAAAAGTAGATTTCCGCAGGGCTACAACACTTTCGCAAGAGATTTTGCCTTTATCCCCTTCACCACTTATTTGATGAATTGATGTGACCAGTCTCAAACGAAAAGATTTCAGCACGTTATTCAGTTTCTAGATGACTTTGGATAAAAAGAGTAAGATTGTAGAGTTAAACTTTTTCACTAAAATCTGCTGTAGATTGTATTCATTTGATAATATTTCGACTGTCTCTAATTCTTGGTGACAATGCAAGTGATATCAAATGTTATCATCTGTAGTTGCTCCAAGCACTTTGCAAGCACTGAAGCCTGTAGCTTCATTTTTTAGTCCAAATCCGCATTTTCAAAACTCATAATTTCCGGCAGAATATCCTCCCATTTGAGATAGAAATAGATTCTTCAGAAATTCCACTAAATGATTTCTTATAGCAATGTTTCGATGCAGAATTGAATGCTGAGTTCAAAAAAGTGAACCAGACTGCTGTAACTGTAGCAAGAGTAGAGATATTCAGCTTCAATCCCACAGATTGCAATAGATGTGAGAATTTGGTAGAGAATCACTACTACATAAAAGCATCTATTCCATTAAGGCTAAGAAATTTATAGAGAATCAATGATTGATTCGCAATGTCAATGGTTTGATGCAGAATTGAATGCTGAGTTCAAAAAAGTGAACCAGGTTGCTGTAGCTATTTTAGTTGCAGAGATATTCAGCTTTAATCCCACAGATTGCAATAGATGTGAGAATTTGGTAGAGAATCACTACCACATAAAAGCATCTATTCCATTAAGGCTAAGAAATTTATAGAGAATCAATGATTGATTCGCAATGTCAATGGTTTGATGCAGAATTGAATGCTGAGTTCGAAAAAGTGAACCAGGTTGCTGTAGCTATTTTAGTTGCAGAGATATTCAGCTTTAATCCCACAGATTGCAATAGATGTGAGAATTTTGTAGAGAATCACTACTATATAAAAGCAACTATTCCATTAAGGCTAAGAAATATATAAAGAATCAATGATTGATTCGCAATGTCAATGGTTTGATGCAGAATTGAATGCTGAGCTCAAAAAAGTGAACCAGGTTGCTGTAGCTACTTTAGTTGCGGAGATATTCAGCTTCAATCCCACAGATTGCAATAGATGTAAGAATTTGGTAGAGAATCACTACTACATAAAAACATCTATTCCATTAAGGCTAAGAAATTTATCGAGAATCAATGATTGATTCGCAATGTCAATGGTTTGATGCAAATTGAATGCTGAGTTCAAAAAACTGAACCGGTTGCTGTAGCTATTTTAGTTGCAGAGATATTCAGCTTTAATCCCACAGATTGCAATAGATGTGAGAATTTGGTAGAGAATCACTACTACATAAAAACATCTATTCCATTAAGGCTAAGAAATTTATAGAGAATCAATGATTGATTCGCAATGTCAATGGTTTGATGCAGAATTGAATGCTGAGTTCGAAAAAGTGAACCAGGTTGCTGTAGCTATTTTAGTTGCAGAGATATTCAGCTTTAATCCCACAGATTGCAATAGATGTGAGAATTTGGTAGAGAATCACTACTACATAAAAGCATCTATTCCATTAAGGCTAAGAAATTTATCGAGAATCAATGATTGATTCGCAATGTCAATGGTTTGATGCGGAATTGAATGCTGAGTTCAAAAAAGTGAACCAGGTTGCTGTAGCTATTTTAGTTGCAGAGATATTCAACTTTTGCGATAGATCCCACCAATTGCAACGTCTCAGGTTGCAATGTCTCATTTGAGATAGATTTTTCAGATATTCGATGAATTGATTTCTCTTGTAACATTTTGTTAGGGATTCTAATTTATTTACCCTGGGTACCAATTTCTCTGGTACCCATAACCCAGGTACCTAGGGCATAGTTTTTTAAGAGCTTATCAAGAAGTCTCAAAAATCCTATTCTAACACAGGCAATGCAAACATGGGACCTGAAGATATATTCTGAGCCAAAGTACAGAGTGTCCCAAAAAGAGAACTCCAGTTTGAAGAGTTACCAATATTCTTTTATCAAACCTTTCATATATAATGACCCATTCATATGTGAAAAACCTATTTTTGAACTACTTCTTGCCAATTCTTGCCTTATAGTCTACAATGATGATTTGCGTCGTTTTCTGAAATTCATGTCCAAAACAGAAGCTCAACATGAAAGAGAAATTAATCTGATAATCAAAGTGCTCTTGGCAGTATGGTTCAAAGCCAGGCAGCCCTAAGTAATTAATGTCGACACCAGTCAGAAGATCAGCTATGCCTCGGAAGATGATTTGGTCTTTGATCTACTTGCAAAAAAGTGAAATTTGAAGATCGGCCATGTAATCAAATTGTGGTGATTTTCAACAGTAGTACTTTTTTGTGACACCCGGTAGACGAGGTGGCCTCAATCAATTTGACGTGGATACCAACAATGTTTTTCTCTATAGGAAAGAGACCAAGTCATATGAGCGATATTTGTGAATTCTGAAAAATGAGTGTGAAAAAGGTTTTCTAGGGCTGGTATTGGTTTCTCAAATGACAAGGACTTATATGATAGCTGTTCAGTTCTTGTATCCCATATTTTGCGATTCAACATACAATTTTTTGAGATCAAAATTAACATGCAAACTTGTCTGTCAGTAAAACTTGGTCTAAATGTCTTTTTGCCCATGTAATCAGCCTCTTTGCAATATTTGGTGTTGAAATACATGAAGTAAATGGAAAATCTTCCCGCCATAAATTTTTCACAACAAAATGGATGACGACAGCGAGAATGAAGAAATCGAAGTGACTGCAGCAGAAGTCATTGAAAAATTAGAAGAGGTAATTTGTATGGGTGAATTTTGTTTATTAAAATGCTCTTTGCTTGTTGATGCTGCAACTGCGGTGTGCTGATAATGACTGGCCAAAAATTACAGCAATATTGAAGATGAGTGAGGCCTTAGGCCGTTCGTTGTTGTTTTTGGTTGCACCAACCAACCGCACCAGTCGGTTGATACAACAATCAGACTGTGTGCACATGATCACAAAGTCCTGAACATGTGTTGTCACCCCAATGTTTTAGGAAGCATCACCATCACACTGAAATTGGCCTAAACCTTCGCTTACTTTTTTGGCCAGGATTATAGCTAATGCATTTAAATGATGATAGTGGTAATGACCTTATGGTGATAGGGATGATGCCATGTTTCAGAAAATATAACCAACATATCTTGATCATTTCTTTAGTTAGCATTTCCAATTGAGCCAAAAATTTAAGAAACACGTTGTACAGCTCAAGAAACAAAGGATTAGACATTTTTCAAAAACTCCTAGGATCTGATTCTGGATTTAGCTACAGATTAAATCATAAATCCAAACTCCGTCCAGTGTACCATTTATCTAGTCTTCCTCTCCTCCGCAACAACAGTAAAGTCTGTGCGCAGGCTACCATGACCTGTCAAAAGTGGAAAACTTTCTCTCTTGGTGGACCCGGTATCAACCTGAATATTAGATTAACATGATTTTTGCCCTTTAGGCTTGGCTGAATGAAAAATTCTCTCCTGAACTGCTGCATTCTAAAGTTGAGCTTGTTGAATGTTTACTTGAGCAGATTCAAGAAATGGTAAGTTTAATACTTCTTTTTTATATATGAACAAGTATAGTGTATAGAAACGTATATATTGTCAGCATTCTGGTATAGAAACGGATATGGGGGCACTACATATATGCAGTACAGGCCTTGCGCACAGGCTATGCGCTCAGGCGTGCAGTACAGGCTATGTGTATAAAATTTCAACATTTTTAATCATTATAAGCAACAAAAGTACATTGTAAAGGAATTATTGCTTTTTATATTTATTTGAAATTTCTTGAAAAAGTCTGAAATTCTGTTAAAAACATCACAAATTTTTTCGCCTCTTTTTTAATATAACATTCTTTCAAGGGCACCCTATTATTTTCCTAAATCTTTTTTTGCTCAACCCTTGTTAGCATTTTTGGTCTGTTTGCATTGAAGCAAAATTTTCTTCATTTGTTTCTTCACAGGATGAAAGGTTGAAGACAGCTCCAAAAGGCAATGTCTCTGCATCGTTACAAATCATGGAGGTAGGTGGTTGACTGTTAAAAGTTGTTTGTGCCCTTCATGCAAAATGCAGTAAACAAACCATCTTAAAATTGTCTCTTTTGCATACTGCAAGATCCTAAAGAATTAGCTTGCATGCATAACTCTACAAAAGAAAGGAGCCATATAACAGACTCTCAATCTTTCTAAACAAGAATTCTTAGGCAGGAAAACCATTGTTAATGTCTGCCAGGCCTGTAATGTACGCAACTGCATTTATTTAGAATGAGTACACTGTTTACAATCTTTTATTCTTGCTTTTCAATCTTATCTTAAACATTTATGAAGTCTAGTTGCTGCAAAATGTTAGCTATCCTTCAAACGAGTCTGGACTGAGTTAACATTTTTATATATTTTTATCAAAAATTTCTATTGAGTGGTGTTGAGAGCTTCCATCATTGTGCACTTTAAAATATTTGTCAGATTTCTTTTAAAGATATTAAGACATCACTCAATCTAGGCTGACTCTTTCATAGAAAAGCTGAATGATCTATCAAATGTGTTGTGGTGCAGTGATGTAATCCTCTGACTTTGCAGCCAGAACAGTCAGGCAAACAGGGTTTGATACATGGTAGAGCCCCACCATTTAAGCGTCACAACAAGGGGTCGCAGACTCGATTAGCGCTTAGCTACTTCTGTGATCCCAGCGCTCCGCAACTTCACCTTCACCAAATGTTGTTAATTGTTTTCAGCTGGAACGTGTCAAGTTTATTATGAGCAGCTACCTAAGAAGAAGAATTGAAAAGGTAAGGTGTGTGTCATTTTCTAAACTTGTTAGTTTGTATTTGATTGAAGCAAAAGCATTGAATCATTTTTGTATTTGATTTAGCATATAGGTAACTAAATAGATGAAAGAAAAGGTTTGCTTCCTACATAATCTTTTATTGCCAAGATTTTAATGTGTGGATAATACAAGAAACATGTGAAAATAGCAACATAGCAACTTTTAATTAAGCAAATGAAATTGTTAGCTGTAGTCAAGTAGATTGTTGAATCATGTCATTGGATCTACAGCCAAAAGCCATCTGCCAACTGAGCTCTCCATCCCTCTGAGGTCGGTAAATAAAGACAGGAGAAGTAACTCTGAGGGCACGAGCCGTAGTGTCACAGCAGACCCACACATCAGCTGTGTAGCTGCTAGAAACTTAGCCTGCATTATCATATCAAATAGATGTTGCTTGCTTGCTTGCTTGATTATCACTTCCTTAGAGCTTTGATTTTACATACATATATACATCTATGATTCGTTAATGCAAGTCATAATTGATGCAGCTTAAAAAGCTGATGTAGACCTGCAAATGAAAGATAAAAGAGAAGGAAAACCTGAAGCCTATTTACAATTTGCTTACCTAGTTTAAAAGTAATGAAAATTTTTATCCCTTTGTTTAAATGAGAAATTAGTAAAAGGATATCTTTTCCAAACATCTGCTGTTCTTTGATAACCTCTTTTTAAAACTGTCATAGCTAGCTCACTTTAATCTGATAGATTGAAGAGTTTACAATTCATATATTGGAAGAAGAAGCTGACAGGAGTGATGACCAACCAAGTAAATTGTCACCAGAAGAACTGAAATATGCAAAAGAGTATGTTTATTTCATTTCATCTGTTCTTAGCACAGATAAAAATTCTATCAATTGAAATGGCTGCATACTTTCTCTGATATACAATATTGCTGCGCAAAGTGATTCCAAGGAACTGTTCCAAAAAGTGGAGGAGGTATATTTACTTCAATTGATTGGTTGTTAAGCAGAATTGACAAGCTTGTATTTGGATGAAATCTTTCAGCCAGTTAATAAGTGTCATTTTCAAAACGAACAGTTCACATGAACTAAAAGGAAGCAAACAAAGACTGTCCTTTCGACGAATTTTGCGCTGAAATCAGCATCTCGTTTTGGTAAATGCAAAGTTACAAATCTGCATTTGAGGCACCCAAAAATTTTCTTCGATTTTCGACATTAAGACAACAATCCTACCACAAAATTATCGTTGAATTGTGGAGGAATTCTCAAATAAACCTTTTCGAATCCGAGTCGAAAAAATTTGACAATCTGCATGAAAATTTTGCTTGTGAAAGTTGTATTAATTTTTAGCTTTCTACCAACGAAAAGAATGATTGGCAGAAGTACAGCTAAATCTATTTCCTGATCTCTGCAAATCTTTGTTTCTAAGATTAATAGCTGTGACGAATTGTATTAAGATTTAGTTGCAATATTTGATTCTTAGAAGAAAACAGCCTCGCAACCTCTCTACAATAGACGTTCTAGCTATTCTACAAAAGGTTCTGGATCGAGTGATATTTTTATACATTTTCATACGAAAGGCTCGATGGAGTAGCGTTAAAGCTTCTATCACTGTTGTCCACATTCGATATTTCCTCAGATTTCTACAAAATGTGGAAAACTATGCTTCGATTCAGATTTTTCTAAGTATAGCTAAAAGGTATATTTTACGCCTGAATAGACCTTTTAGCTATTCTACAAAAGAGCCTGGATCGAGCTTTATTTTATACGTTTTTTTACGCAACGTTCGATCGAGTGGCGTTAGAGCTTCTATCACTATTGTGCTCATTCGAAAATTCAGCAAAATGTAGCAAAATGCTGTTCGATTCTGATTCTTTTCAGAATAGCTAAAAGGTTTATTGCATTTTAACATTCTGTTTTTGTCCTTTTAGATTTTCTGATAACATGGAGAGTTTGTTTAATTCATTAGCATTGCAACATATGACGGCTAATATGCAGAGTATCGACCGAAAAAAAGGTATTTGTTTTCTGAGATGATTTTCGTAGGGTTCGTAGGGAGCTCAAAACCAAAGTAATACTTAATTTTGCCAAAAAAAGAAGTCCAGGAAAGGGCCAACCTCGTACCCAGTGACAATGAAGGTTTTCCGTTAGCTGCAACGCCTACATTGACCCTGGAACCTGTTAGGCTGTTCTGCAAATTGATTGGCAAGGATATCTGTTGAGGTCTAGCCTCCTATTCACAACAACAGATACCCTTGGGAGGAGGTTGGGCAAGGACGATATGAAAAGCACCGTTCATATTCTTTTGCCAAAGGTGTTTGATTTGATTTGATTTCATATATTTAGGGAGGGTAGCCCTTCAGCAAGTGCTGATTTTCAAGGGGCCCTCCATGTACGATACAACACAATAATAGTAATATAATACAAAGAAAAGAAAAAACCTAATTACAATACGTGGAAAGTCTAATTAATCTATTGGAATACTGTGTTAAAATCACTTTACAAAGGTATCTAAAATGTATTATCTACACACCAGTCTAGTCTAAGTATGGCTCTTGAAGGTATTAACCCAAGATGCCTGTTTAACTTCAGTTGAAAGGCTGTTCCAGCTTTTAGCACCCCTGAACGAAAAGCATTTTTGTCCGTTAGTGGAACTTTTCAAAGGCAGCTTTAAGTCAGTATTTTCGTACGAGATTCTTTTGGAGTGAAGTGCCCCTCGCTTATGATTGCGATAACCTTTTCTTTTCTATTTTTCAGTTCCAAGACCGAACCTTAACAGTCACGTGTTTCTAACAGTTGCCGATAAACAAGATCAAGTCCTGGTGGATCCAGAGTAAGCGTTATGTAACTTAATAAAACAATAAATAACCTGTGTAACTGTGTACATAATCATTTTTTTGGGGAATGGCCTGTAAAATTCAGGAATCAGATATCTGATATTTTTGTATATGACTTGCTAAAGTATTTCTGTGAAATTGCAACTCAAAATTATAAATTGTAATCTTTCTAAGGGGAGTACTATATTTTGCAAACGGAGATGTGCGTTTTTCAGGATATCCCTTTCACCTATATTTTCTGGCATCAGGCATTGAAAGAAGGCAATTTTTCAAGTGTCAATCGTTAGAAAGGGGATATTTTGTTAGTAATCATTTTGTTAATGATCATAATCATATGGTTATACTCCTCCATATTGTCATACCTTCGTTACCACCAACTTCTTCCCTGCATCCACTAACATTTACCCCTGCGATGCAGTTCACCTTAGCCGATCATGTTACAGTTTAAACGATTCAAATAACAGTGAAGCGTGTGGTGACGTATAAATAGCAAAAACAACTGATTACTTAATCGAAAAAAATACTTCCAACGCCATAGAACTAACGCCATAGATTTTTTTGTATTCATTTCTACCTAGCCTCCGAAGGTAGTTTTAGGACGCTGAGAAGTTGACCTTGTCGAAGCAGGGCCCTGGTCCTTCCTCTCGATGTGACCACACCTCGTGATTCCTTTAGCCTGGAATTACGGAGAGTTGGCGACTCTCCTCACATTTTATTGCAGGTTCGGCAGGGGGGGACTCCAGTCACCAACAGATTGGTAGTCAAGCGTGCTACCACTGAGCCATTCCCGCCATAGATCGTTAGTTTCGTTTTTTTTATGGCACTAGAAGTATTGTTTTCGATTGAGTAGTCAGTTGTGTATGTTACAGTTAACAATTATTCGAATCATTGTACATTTGTAACTCCGTATTTATAATCAATAGGTAATAAAAAAGTAGTTGCCATTTCGTTCGCGTTGTTTTGCGGTGTTCCTGCCTCGGAACATCTTTTTTTAGGGCGGGTTGTTTTTCAGTTTTGCTGCGTTTAGCCCAGTAATTTTGTCTAATTTTGATTTAATTTCGTTTCAGAGAAGAACCATTTGATTTGGAAGAAGGGTCTCAGCACATTATGAGGTATGGTCCTATTGCTCCTCTTATCAATAATGGTGCCGTGAAATTAATGTGATGGACATGAGTATTTGATTGGATGATTCTGACCACATGACATTGTCCAGGCAGCCAAGAACAAGAGAGCAGCTCAAAGGACTAAATTTGGTGTGACAGGAGATATCAGCTACAGGCCCTTGGTGGGGTCCACTATTGGAAAGCATTGTGGAAGGTACTTGAAAGATTTTTACGGTGTACAAATGACAATTTTCTATGAAATTCTACAGCATCATAACCATGGAAAATATGAAAGATATTCTTTAAATCCATGACAATTTCTACCCGTGAAATGATTTCTTTTTTCGATCCCTACCTCCCCCTCTGCAGTCTTCCTAATTCTTAGATTAGAGCCCGATTAGAGGGGATGCCGATGGCCACTCTTTTACAGTAAATGTGCTTGTCAAATCCTATTTTGCCAAGTTGATTTGATTGATTGATTGATTCGATTGATTTGATTGATTCCATTGATTTGATTGGTTGATTGATTTTATTGATTCGATTGATTTGATTGATTGATTGATTGATTCGATTGATTGATTTGATTGATTCGATTGATTTGATTGGTTGATTGATCTTATTGATTCGATTGATTTGATTGATTGATTTGATTCGATTGATCGATTTGATTGATTCGATTGATTTGATTGATTCGATTGATTCGATCAATTTGATTGGTTGATTGATTTGATTGATTCAATTGATTTAATTGCTTGATTGATTTGATTGATTCGATTTGTTTCTTGCAATTTATTGAAAGACATCCTACATTCGCACACTTCACATTTCTGCTCGTATGACGCTCATTTTAATTCACTTTTCTATTTTCAATTTTTTCCCCAAACGAAAGTGCAAGTAAATTCTCACGAAGTTGCATAGCTTTCAAAAGACTGTCTGGACACAATGACACCAGTAAACCTATGACACCTTTGTACATTTCTATTGTCAATCTTGCTTGTCCAGGCGTACCTGCATCTTTTGGTAAATATTGACCCAGTTGTAAATATGCTCTTCCACTAATCTCCATGCACGGGAACGACAGCTGCTCTGTCAACCTTTTCCAACTTAAAACAGCGTTAACTATGCTCACGAATGCTCTCGTGAGAGGATTAAACGATCTTTGTTCACACGATTCTCCTTCTCCTAGCAATTATTCGTTTTGGGTTCGCCAGCATGGGTTTTATCATGCTTTTCTTTTTCATGAAATCATGGCGAAACAAAGCTTTCGTTGCAGGCAGGGGAAACAGTTTTAAGCAAATTTATCCGATTTGAACAGATTACCTGATGCAAACCGAACAGAAGGCCCAGTAAACTAGAAATAACAAAGTTGGTTTTGCGTGTAATACATCGTGAGATAAATGTCAGCTATTAGTTCTCTAAAAAATACGACTTTGTACTTGAATAGTGTTACAACAAAACGTTTGGAGCTTTGCTATGCTCTTCATCATTATTATTATTATTATTATCAATTTCTTTACCGTTGGATACACAAAAAATATAGCTAAAAGTAATCAGCTAATTAATTCCAACGTATGTATGTATGCATGTATGTGTGCATCATCATAAGAAGTTAAATGTAACGGAAATTTAGGGGAAGAAAGTCTGATCACAAGTGTACAATATAATATGAATATAGAAGTTAAAAATTTAATCTAAAAACAATCCCTAGTTTAAAGTGGCAGGGATAGCATTAAAAGGTCAATGCGACCTTGTTTCCATAATGGTCCATCCAGAGATGTCATTGAAAGAAACGTTTCATGAAAGAAAAGAAGCAACGTATTTATGTCAAAAAGTTGAAAAATTGAAAATAATGCTGCATTCTTAAGAATTTTAACAGACAGTTCTGTTGCAGCTTATAGAAATTTAATAAATTTCTTGATTTTGAAGAATTTCTCCTTGATCTTATGCTTGAAGCTGTTGACATTCTTTGCTGATTTTAGGCCCGAGTGTAGACTGTAAACTCTTCAAGTAAAACAGCGCTTAGAAGAATTATGAAACTGTCTAATTAGGCCATTGCGATTATGATTAGCAAGGGCAGATTTGGTAAGACGATAGCATGAGTTGCTTTTGATTGACACCGCAATTCAATGTGATTAGCGAGCGCAGACAAAGGAAATTCTCTCAACCATGAGTTCAAAACAAACAAAGCTGCAAAAATTTCTCTGAAACCCAGGTAGCTAGCGCGATCGTTGTGCATTCCAGAAATTGTTTTTAAGAGAAAACATGAGCATATATCGAAAGAAGAAGGATACATCTACACAACTACCTCAGGCATTTTATTTCTTTGGTTCTGAAGCTGAGCAGTGAGTGTTTTAATTACACCCAAAAAATAAGAGAATTGAATCGTCTCCCAATTGGCTTTTGAACCACACAAATAAAATGCCCGAGGCAGATGTGAAGATATATCCTTCTCCTTTCGATCTATGCTCATGTTTACTCTTAAAAACAATGTCTGGAATGCATAACGAGCGAGCTAGCTACCAGAGTCTCAGAGAAACTTTTGCAGCTTTGTTTGTTTTGAATCACTGGCCGAGGGAATTTCCTTTGTCTGCGATCGCTGATCGTTTTGAATTCAGGTGTCAATCAAAAGCAACTCATGCTATTGTCTTACAAAATCTGGCCTTGCTATTATGATAAGAATTTGGGTTATTATCACCATACCTCTTTTTCGTAGAAAAAAAACTTTTAATGGGCGCTGGAAGGATTTATAGCTAGCGTATAGCATTCCTTCCAAAGGACGGCGAAGTGAGTTGCTTGGTCAAAAAAGGTCACCCATCCTGGTTTTGACCTCACATGACCGAACTTAACTTTAGTTACCTAACGGAAACTATATAAGCCGCTCGGCCCTGCATTGATGTGCGAATTTATCGTTTCTGATTCGTCGAAATGGTGGATGTCCAAACCACGTGATAACACTTTATTTCAATACATCATGTTTTGTTTGCTGGCAGCTCAATAACTTATTTTGGATTTGGCTCATGACGTTGATTTTAATCTAGATTTCGCTATCAAGGAAGAGCTAAGAAGCATATCCCTCGATAAGAAGAATTTAGAATTTACGAATGTATGAAAGGTATTTATGAAATGAAAAAATGAACGTCGTTCGACTCCAGGATGTCCCAAAACATTTGCTATAGTGCCTTACTCGTGATGGCCAACGTTCACCAAATGAAAAAACATTCGTACACGTTTTTTTTGTAAGAAACTTGGATCAGCACTTAGTACTAAAAGTTTCTTAATTTCGCATGAAAATTTTGGTGTTTTAGTAGTAAAAGTTTCTAAATTAGTTTCTTATTTTTTGGGCCTAAAATTGCGGTATTGTTCGAAGTTGAGCCTTCTTCTCGAGAAAGTGCTTCCATTTTGCATTGACATTGTCATCAAGAAGAAGCCATGCACATCAAGGCAAACATTTACCAATTTTGCAGTTAAAAGTCAAGCAAAGACGAATGTACCTTTGTTAGAGAGACATAGAATAAGAGAGACCTGCAGAAATAAAGTTTTAGAGTTTCTTAACTGTTCTTGAGCGTAGTACTAGAGTTTCTTAAATTTTTAGTCATCGTAGTACTAGTTTCTTATAAACCAGTTTCTTATAAAAAAAAAACGTGTATGATATTTGTGAGCCCATGATTTGCAGAGGAAAGATTAAAAGGAGCTAAAAACAACGTTCGAATGTGCTCGAACCATGGGTAGTTAGACACTGCTGGTGTGCTTCTATGGAGGAGCACTGGATACTATGTATCTGCGGAGGAAATTTTTATAGTACTGCGGAGGAGATATAATATTTTCGTTCTTTCGATATCTCCTCCGCAGTACTATAAAAAATTTCCTCCGTAGATACATATTATCCAGTGCTCCTCCATAGAAGCACACCAGCAGTGTCTAACTACTCATGCTCGAACATTCATGATGCAGGGCGAGAGGCGTATCATTCTGTAAAAATCTCGTACACCTTTGGCAACAATCCCTTTGTTTTAAAGAATAATCCCTAAAAATCCTATTGTTAAGTTTCGGAAGAGTGATACACCCCCTCGATGCAGGGATGGTATAAAAAATTATATCATATCATATCATATGGTATACCTCAACTTGAACCGTCGTTTTATAACTGCCCGTTACAGAAATACCAGGAAATACCAAATGAAACTAAACATAGAGAGCAAGACGTATGGTTGGCTGCACAGAAGTTGTGAAATCCATATCAAAGGAACAAAGGCTGCAAAATTGCTTTATCGTAAACAGAACTGTATCCTTTGCTCTACAAACTTTACCCTTGCTGTTTAGGTCGCGACAACACAGTGAATTTTCAAAGTGACAGCGATTCTCGGCAAGCGATCAACATATCAATATTTTCAAATCTCTTTTTAAAACCGAGTCTGTTTTGAAGTAAATCCAAACGAGCTGAAATTGATGAGTTTTCAATATTCTGTTTGCCACATCTGTAAAAGTCTTAGAATACAACTGTGAACGCTTTTATCTCGAAGACAAACAGTCTGGTCTTTGCTCTGAGCCATGCTTTACAACATAAGTTAGAGGTGTTTACCGCAAACTGTTGTTGCCAAAGCTTTGTGGTGTTTCATAAATTAATTGAAAATGAAATGAAAAACAAAAGACGAATATGAAAGTAGAAACGACAATCCTTCAGGTTGGATGTCATCATGCTAGCCTGAAAGAAGCATTGTGAACACGTGATTTGTTGCATGCGGCACGTGATAGAGCATAGGACTATTTCAAAATGTTGCTATGAAGTTGTGTATTGTTTGTCGTTGTTTGTTATGCCATCTTTATACTTGTGGCACGAGTTGACACGTGATTTGTCAACAGTGTTCACATGAAATATGGTAAGGTAGAAATGCATACCTAACATTACTGCAGTAAAATTCACCTGAGTTGACCAATTTTGTATCGCGGGGTTGAAAGCGGCGATATCATTGGCTGACAAGCGCGAAATTGGATGATTTCCGTGCTCTGGCAACCAGTAAGGGTTTTGGCCTTCCCTTTGCTACCATGTGCTCTCAGAATGCTCAACTTACTGAAAGAGTGAATTTCCAATAACAGACTAGGTAGAAAGAAAAGGAAGTACTACACTTTTTTTTTTATCAATATAAAATATTACAAGATATGCTACATTCTACTATACTTTAACTACTATGCAACACTACAAGGACGATACCATGAGGAGCAAAAGACAATGTCTACCCCATGGCCAACACATAAAAACATACAACTAAGTAACTACATAAACACCTACAAAATGATATACATACGATAAGATACTGATATATACTGGAGTCTGTTTCACATTGGTTGTCAGGTCAGTGACGGAGGCGCCTGATGCTGAACAATAGAATCCCCGGCTGAGAGAACAACCAACAACAGCAACAATTGCTGTTGTTACTGACCCCCTCCAGAGTCCCTACTGCCCAAGACATAGCGCCTGTATGTTGTCTGGGTTTATTGATCACAATAACGTAGATATTTAGATGTTTGAATTTGTGTAGATAAATTGTCGAACCTCACATCCAATGTGAAACAGACTTTTGGACCGGGACTAACGAATAAAAGGAGAGAAAGAGACTTTGCGAACGGGAAGGGGGGGGGGGGTATAGCAGCTGCTTAAACCACTTCAATTGAACCGGCCTGTTTTGTGAATGAAATCTAGGGTTAACTTGAGTACGTTTCTATTAACATCAATAGAAAGGTCTTTTTCACCATACAATAAAATTTGGACCAGTGCGTTATTTGGAAGGCTGTTTATTCGAACATATGGTCGCAATAATTCCGAAACTCCAGCGAGAAGATCTCGTCGATGAATGTCAAATGAAGGGAAGAGCAACAGAAAGTGCTCCGTATCCTCAATGCCATCGTTCGTTGGGCACATTGGGTCAATGTTATCTCGGAAATTATGATTGAATTTGTGACAATTTAATTGACTCAGACCGACCCTTATTTGGGTAAGATACGACAGGCCTATTGGGTCATGAATACCAAATACAGATTTTGCAGGGGGGCGCATTATCGACAAAATCTTTTTCTTAAAAACAGCAACCGATGGTACAAGCCTGATTTCTGGATCAAGCTTGTTCCATTCAGTACTACACTTAGGTCCGCTCGTCCCAGACCTATTTCTAACCAATCAACTTCTTTTAGTAAAATTTCATGAGCCAATTGAATAGTTTTGCATCATATCATGAGGCAATCGAATCACGATCGACTCACATCGACTCACGTTGTTTGTGATCCTCGGCAGGGCTCGATGTCCAAATACAGTAGTTGCTATAACTGTACAGCATTTTTCAGTGCGATGGTAAAATGAAAACTGCAAAGTGCAAAATTTTCTCAGCTTTGACAAGTTTCAACTCAGGTTAAATTCAGGTAGGGTTGCTTCTTAACTGTGGTTTCTTATAAAAAATACGTGTTGGTTTTCTCTACTTTAGCTCTCTTGGCACGAATTAATTACAGTTTCAATCAGGGATAACTAGTACGATACTACAGTACTATAGTATGGAATACTAGTTATCCCTGGTTTCAATTGATTGAAATCGCGTGGCTTGATTTGATTCTTTTTGATTACAAAGTCCACTTTGTAATCTAAGAAGGGGCTTCGATGTCAGTCAGTGAGAAAGAAAGAAACAAAGAAAGAAAGTAAGTAACCCACTTCCGTCACGCTCGTTAAAGCAATTGATTAACGTTTTATCTCTGCTAATTGTCACTGAAATAAAGAAAGCGCACATAAAGCGCATACAAGACAGAAGTTTCCCGCGATCCTTTAGCAACATTTGACGTCGGCTTATTTCATGTTAGACAGATTTGACACCATAAGATGGATAAATCACCAAGATGTTTACCCTGACGCAACAACAAATTTACCCAGAATTGGCACGTTCTTGACTTCATTAGCAGCTCAATTATGTCAAAACAATCGTTTTCTAGAACGAACGAATCGTTAGCCTTATTGATAGTACTCATTATGCAAATAAGTCAACTTTAGAGGATGATGTAACCGGCGGCCTGCACAGAGGCTAGCATTCGCAGTATCATCGAAGGTAGAAGGATCCCCCTCCTACACAGCTACAGAAAGTTGCAGAATCCCAGCAAACAATGGCGCCATTGACAGGGGGAAGGCACGAGATCACACTGAACCAAACCATCTTCATGCATATCATTCTGCACAGAGGTTATCTTCGTGACTGCTTGTCTCAAATTAGATGCCCGCGAATAGCAACAATTGAAACGTTCTGTTGGGTTCTGCATAAGTAATTTTGCGTTATCGTAAATCTCACATGACATCTCATTTGACACAAATGCACCAATAGTTTTGTGCACGAACTAAGCAAACTAGGGTAATGACTTTTGATTTTTGCGTATCATTCTCGTTTGACATAAAGACCAAAATGTTGCCTTTGATGCGGTTATTTTTCTTATACAAGGCGCTTGATTTTCCATTGAAGGCGACTTTAGCAGCAACACTCATCTCTCTGACTGTAGCTAAAAACAGCATCTACGATCATTTGGGGTTATGAAGAAATCAATATTCAGATATTCTTAGCTTGTTTAGCTCAGGACAGACTTTGTAATCAACCAAAAGGATCTTATGTTTATAAGTAACCCCTCTTTTGGGTTTCTGGTGGTACGATTCATTGTATTGTTCACGTGATCACTTCCAACACGTGTTCACGTGATCACTTCCAATATCACAAAGCCAGGTAAAGAAAATTAGGCGATTCCCACCTAATTACCCACTTTTAAGCAACGAGCGTATCTGACGAACACTTAGTGATCACATGTTATCTTTTCCATCTACCCACGTGAAAAGTCCTCATTCATGTACAGAAATTGCCAAGTTTCTCAAAACTATGAGATTCTAGAGTTTCCTTTCTATGACCTCGTGAACATGTCAAAACAAGGTTTTTTGAAGCCTTTGCAGAGGGGCATTTCACCATTTCACTTTAAAAAATCTCGTACACTTTTGGCAAAAATCCGTTCGTTTTGTGAGCAGGATGGCACCCGAGCGGTGTAGCAAAGAAAGTCAATCAGCAAAGACAACAACTGATCGTATTTTGTCAATTTCTCATCATGCAAACAATAGTTGCTTCGCGACTGTCAAAAACAAAGGATCTGATTGGTTGATTCATGATCTTCGTGTGTCAAATATAGCAACAGAAACAATCAATAACTATTCTGCATCTTTCACAAGCACTGATGTGATAGTTGTTGAATACACGTATTTTTTTATAAGAAACTAAGAATTTGGGCCAGTACTGAGAGTTTCTTAAAATCATCAGATTTTGAGTACTCAAAGTTTCTTACGAGTTTCTTAGAGGTTCCATAACAATCTTCATGTTCACTACCTGTGCCCTCGTGAACATTTCAAAACAAGGTTTTTTAAGCCTTTCCAATGTTTAGATATTACTCAAGTACCTTACGAGTAATATGATACAGGAAACAAGTGACAGTAAAGTAAAAATATGCCAAGAATTTCCTTTAGCAAAGTGAATCGTTTTTTACATTTTCTCTTTTTCTCAGTACTGGAGTTTCTTGATTTTTTGGCGATCTGAGAGTTGAGTTTCTTATAAGCAGTTTCTTATAAAAAAAAATACGTGTACAGTAATCTAACCTAACGCCAAAATTATGCAGTCTCAAATACAGTACCGGGTGCGCCAAAATAAACTATGCACGTTTGGTAGGCCACAATAAATCGTACATTGGACCTATTTTGAAGATTTATAACTTAATCTTTAGCAGAAAGCCTGAATTAGATTCTTGGACTTTTTGCAAATTTTTTTCTGTTTTCAGTTTTTAGAGCTAGAAGCGAGGTTCTTAAAATGTTCGTTTTCGAAAACATTGAAAACGATCAAAATACGTCGATCAAATATTAAAAGATGCAACATGAATGAACAAAGAGAAAACGTTTTCAGGGGGAATTCTGGAGTTTAGGACGAACTCTCGTACAGCAGACCACAATTGGTCGATTTCTAATTCGCAAATTACCACGAACAAGTTATCTCTTTTTCCATTCATGTCGATTCTTTAGAAAACTTGATCGATGTTTTTGATCGTTTTTAGTGTTTTCGAAAACTGAGATTTTAGGAAGCTCGCTTCTAGCTCTAAAAGCTGAAAATGAAAAAAATTGCAAAAAATCCCACTATCTAATTCAGGCTCTCTGCTAACGATTAAGTTATAAATCTTCAAAATCGGTCCAGTGTACGATTGTATGTGGCCTGCCAAACGTGCATAGTTTATTTTGGCGCACCCGGTATAACAAAAGCGTCCAAAATGTTTGACACGGATACTGTACCTAACGGATACAAGACATTAGCTCCAAAGCTGTGTCCGTCCGACCTCAGCCGTCCAAAGCTGTGTTCCAGACCCGAAAAGTAAAGGGTCTGGAACACAGGCTAACCTTAGCCTCAGAATCCCTTTGTTCTGAAAAGATCTCGTACGCTTTTGCCCTTTCGCTTTGGCCTTTCCAATGTTTAGAAACATTACTCAAGTACCTTACGAGAAATATGATACAGGAAACGAGTGAAAATAAAGTAAGGCAAAGTTCCTTGCATTTCACTCATTTCAGATCTTTTGATACCCTGGGTACCAGCCTCTCTAACGTTAAAAATAGAGAGACTGGTTCAGTGCGCCCCTCTCCTCGTTCTGATGTGCCCATATTGACCAATCAGGAGCCAGTATTCATATCTGTGTAAGTGCAAAAGGTCACAGTGAAACAATAGCGAGCACTTGCGATAAGCTTCGATGTAAAACACAGAACATTAATTTGGTTGCGTGACTGAAGAAGGCAACCGATTGCGAATAAGTTTAACGATACTGTCACGCGTTCAGCCATTAGAACATTTACAGACAGATGGGACACACTTGCCAAACTGCCCATGGATTTAAGGATCAACGATATTTTGTCAAGCTGCCGCTCTAATCATCGCAACGAAGTTGGGCCTAAATTTCGCTGTTCTGTTGACAACCACCATCGTCAATCGGCGCTCCCGTGAAGCTAATAAAGCCTATTGCCCGTCATCTAATATGCAGCAAGTCATATTTACACCATAGAAAGGACATTTGTATCAGTATACTGGAAACAGGTAAGTTCGATTTGTTATTTTGCACTCACTGACCTCCCAATCATCATGGGCTATTCCAGTTTTTAATCCATGTAGGTTTATGATGGAAGGCACCTTTCACCGACAGAGTCTAGTCCTGGAAAATGAAGGGTGTTTGGCGGGTGTTTGCTATGAGGACGGTGAAATCCAGGTGAATTCCACACTAGAGAATTTACACAATACATTTTGGCACACTTTGAACAACAGATTTGCAAACCTGAGGTTATCTTGTTGAAAACTGGTGTACTGTGCACTTGTTGTGCAAGGGGCAGAGACAAGTATCCTTCCCATGGTACTTTTGCCTCTGAAAATGTGCTAAGTTTAAAGGATTACAGGGTTGTGCCATTTTTAAATGCCTTTTTCAATGCACCATATGAATTTGTCTGTATGCTTTTTCTCTCATTGCAGTATTTTTATGTATGCTTTTCCTCAGTTCTTCTGGATTTAATTACAGTATGACAAGATGGGCTAACCTTTAATAATGACTCATCTTTATTTTTATCTTAGGATATCCGACAAAAGAACACATCTGTTCTACCAAATGACATCAGTCTATGAAACCATCAATGGGAACTCTTAGCAAAGAACTATGTTAATAAAGGAATCACACATCAATTTATCCTGAAGAGGTGCTGCTTGGATCTATAAAATGGTGGCTGCATTATCAGGAGAAAGCAGCTGCCATTGATGTTTGCTTATTGGCCTTTTCGTGTATTGGTCCACATGCTCATTGCAACTGAACAAAATTCCCGTCATTGTCTTGTGAAAGCACAATAAGGGGGTATCTGGCTTTTGTTGAAGAGAACTTAAAAGTGCTGTTTCAGATATGAACTATCACCATTTAGCTTACGTGCAAAATGCGAATATCATGTCTTGATATGATAATGTCTCAAACATAAAATACTGTGTAGTTTTCTGCTTACTTGCCTCATCTTTTGGCCTCATAAATTTACAGCACAGGTCAGTGTACATTGGTGGTGTTCTTTTAACAATTTTATAGAGATCAATGAATCGCCAAATTTTTTCACACTCCTTGAAGATTCTTGAAAGAATTTATGTGGAAAATTCTTGCGGATCATTGAGCGGTCTTGTGGTGTCAATGTATACATGGCCTGTACTGTATACTAGTAAGATCTAGCAGCAGTCACTGCAGAGATATGAAGCAATGACTTGTCAAATCAGAAACTCAGACACTAGAAATTTATTGTATCAAACAGATAAGAAACTTTTCAGGCTACACTCAGATATATTTCATGCAATGCTTACAGTACACATATTTAAAACAACTAAGAATTTGGACCAGTACTGAAAGTTTCGTGAAATTGTCAAATTTTGGGTACCAAGAGTTTCTTAAGTTTCTTATAGGTTCCATAACAATCTTCATGCTCCATAACAACATGGGTCAACATGTGCCCTTGTGAACATCTTAAAACAAGATTTTTCAAGCTAAAGAGTAGGGCTCTTCTGTGCTATATAATGTACAGCAGCAACCAATGGATGATAAAAGGTACAGCAATGTCTTCTCAAAAATCCTCACACACAGCCTGCAACAGCTGATTAGGAAGGAAGAATATGTTGCTGGCTGGGAGCATTATACTGTCATGCTCAAAGCTAAGGAACAATATGGTGCCAACTTGGAGCATAGTTCATCATAAAAGTAGATGATCATTATTGGCTTAATAAACATCCTTGAAAACATTTACCATTAAACACTCTCGGTTGGTGGATTTTCTGCTCTTGCCTTCCTTTCTTACCATTCAAGGATTAATTAGCAGGTTTTTCACAAGGAACTTGTTCAAGAAACTCCACACTTAATGTGATGGACTAAATATTTTAGGAAACTTGACTACTATGGACAAGAAGCATTAAGAAACTGTAAATGTTAAATTCAAGGATATTAATGGCAAATTTGACATTGGACGTTTATTCTTGCATAATTTCCACTCCAATTTTATATTTTGAGTCAAACAGTGTTTTTCTTGCAAAATGTTGCTTTTATGTCTATAAACACATCTGCAGAAGTAGGAGTGGTAGAGATCATGCCATAATCCTTGTACCGAAAGTAGAAACAAATTAAGAAACTTTTTGTATAAAGAAGTGAAAATTTCACTTGAAATTAAGAAACTTTTTTTTGGTGCTATAGGATGGGCTGTTACAAGTTTTGAATGTATGGAAAATGTTTCAAAACTCTTCCACCACTCACAACAAAAGAATCCAACAACCTTTAGTCTCAGTGATAACATGAAGAACTGGTATAATATATAGCAAGATACAATGGTGTTGTGGTGGGGCTGACTTGTAGCTGGCGAGGCGAAGCAACTTCATCAAAAAGACCCTTTTATAATTGTTTCTGCAGCCATACCTGCTCCTGACGACTGTGAGCTAAATGGTGCTGCTAATATATATTTCAAGGACTCGTGTGTGCTTTAAAACTTCCACAGTTGCTTAAAATATACTCAAGCCAAGTTTGTAAGTTGTCAAATTGTCATTTTCTTTTTCACTTGATAAGTTCAGAGTTCATACCATTGATGATATGAAGATCGCAGTGCAATTTCCCAAGCTACAGTTCTTGTCAAGTTTTAAAATCGATTCACACCACAATGATAATAATAGGAAGGAAAAGCACATATTTGTTTGTTCTTTGCATGACCGCGCAAGCGCCCATTTTCCCAATGTTTGCACCGAATGAAGAAAAACGTCTGACGGTGTTCATCGCTGTCACGAGAAGACTTCTTTGACTCTTGACTGTGTGTGATATGCGAGTCAGTTGCGATTCATTGACAGTGCTGGATGGAAACTCCTTGCAAAAATCCTCTCACAACACTTGCTCATCCCGATAATTTCGGCAAATGGCGAAGAAGTTCTTTCTTCGTCTTCGATGTTATTCCAGTAGGCCAGAGTAGCAGGCCCAGGCTCTCGTGGAGTCTGATTCCAGGATTCCAAGATTCCAGTCCGTTGAATAGGCTAAGCTACTTCCAAATGAGCTCAGCAGATTTGCACCGGAACGAGGTTTGGGCGCACTGTACCAGACTCTCTGTTTTTAACGTTAGAGAGGCTGGTACCCAGGGTAATCTTTTGAGAACAAAAGGATTTTACGGATTTTTGATGGATTTTTGGTGAAAACAAAAGAATTTTTGGCAAAGGTTTACAAAATTTTTGCCCCTCAATTAAAACCGCATTTGTGGTAAAGTAAGGAATGCACATCGTCTGGTTTTACCTGTTTTCAACGATCCCCTTTCTCTTTTTTACATGAAAGAGACCTTGGCAGTATGCTTCTCGTTGTAAATTAGTCCTTCCCTTCTCATGAAATGAAGTTACCCAGTTTACCCTTGTTGCAAGCCTTATTTCATCCACAGTTGCATCACAAATGGGCGTTTATTTCATCAACATCCGGGCGATATCGGCGTGTTGTTTTGAATCCCTAAATCAAGACAATCTGATTGGGCAATGTAGCATCGATGACGTCAATGGAAGTATGAATAATGCACTTTGGTTGGCTTATTTGAACAAAAGATTTTTTGGGACGCAATATCGTGCTCAGATTTGGAATCCTTTGATTCTGATTGGTCGATGGGGAATCTCCATTACGAATATCGAGCTTTTCACATTTATCTTTCGATTTTGGGGGAGGATTTGTATTTACAATGTGAAGTATTTGTTGAGAAAGGCAGCGTTTGGTCTGCCTTAAAAGCTGTTAACATGTCGGTGGACTTCTGCGAGAAACACATGGCTCTTTTTCAGTTCAATGAAAAACACAGTATTGGCAGTACACAATTAATCGAAGGCCTTCAACTTCTTAAAGACAAGAGCAGAGTCGATGAATTTGACGGGAGGTCAGTTAGGCCTAACCTGAAAGGCAGTAAAGACACGAACGAAATTATATGGAAGCCTGCTCAATTTGATGGCATCAAATCTGATACATTAATCAAGCCGTGTCTATTCGTCCCGAAGGAAGAAGGGTCAAGTGAAAGAATCGAAGTACGGAAAGCCAAATCGGTTCATTTTGCAGACAGTTGTGGTCTCGCTCTCACATCTGTTGCCACTTTGTTTGACAACGAGGAGGACTTATTCGCTTTCAAAAACTTCACCAGAAACAGAGGACTTGGCGATCGTAATTCATATCCAAGCTTTGGAAACAAGAAAAGAGAATTTAAAGACAAACAGAAATCTAAATTGTTGAATTTCGTACAGCCCGTTACCTTGCCCGATTTCCAGGAGAAGTTATCAACAAATAATGTGGGCTTGGAAAACGTGGTGTTGAGGGAATTCAGTATATTTGGAACTGTTGCTGTTAAAAACCTGGATTTTGAAAAGAACGTTTATTTGCGATACACGATCAATAACTGGAAAAGCTGCCATAATGCCCAGGGTGTTTATATAACTGGCTCAAGCACTGGCAGATCTGATACGTTTTCATTTGAAATTCCAATGACAAATGTCACTGAAGAATGCAATGTCGAATTTTGCGTTTGTTTTGAGACCAAGTCTGGGTCTTTTTGGGACAATAATAACAATCAAAACTACAAAGTTTTATTTCATCCAAGCACGACTAGCAGGTCTTGTCCAATCGTTCGAGACGACCGTGATGGCTTTTCTTTGTGTTCAACAACAAGTCAATTCGAAGGATTCAACATGTGAAATTCTTGGATATTGCTTGTTGTTATTATGGCTGGGAAGAATTTGAATGGTCAATCAATCAAGATGCCTCACAGGTAAAAAAGACCCTAAATCCAGCATGCAATCCTACATGATTTTTCACAGGATTGCACTTGTGATTCTGAATCGCATTCAATCTGACCCCTTAATCGCATGTGATTGTCACATGTGAAATCCCAATTGAAGCAGCACTAGAATTCTCTGACGGTACAATCGCATGTGATTTTTATTCTTTTGAAATTGTCTCTTGATTTTGCAGACTGGAAATTCGAGCATTCTTTTTCCTTGGGTGGAATCGTATGGGAACAGACCCATAAAGAAATCAAAGCGTATGATTTTGAAAACTATAATCACACAATGATCCTTTGTGATTATATTGCTTGCATAATCACAACCTATGATTTTGGATTTATCATTTGTTTTCATCCTTTGTGATTTGGTGTGCTGTATAATCACAACCCATGATTTATGCACTTGCTCACTCTCACATGATACTGAACCATGTGATAATCCAATGTGATTTTGTTCATAATTTGATACATTCCATAGTATGGTGGTCTCAGCATGGGTAGGAAGTGAGGTAAAGGGATAACTTTGCCTTTTCAGGCAAAGAAATGCTCTAACTGCAATGAGCCTTAAGCTGTCAACAGCGCTAGCGTCAACAGCAAGCCCCTACAAGAGAGATACACGGGACCAGAGCGGATATTAGCTTTTTACCTCGATTGCTACCACTCTTGTCCTACTCTCTTGTGTAATTCTTCCCATGCCAAGATCACAATACATACAAATATGCACCAAGCAGATTCAAAAATAGTTTACTTTGTTAAAAAAATTTTAATCTTTGTGGGTAACTCAATATGCACAGATGTTTGCATGTTCACTGAACTGCGGAAAGAAAGACAAAGAGTCAATGATAACTGCAGATGTATTGTCTTTCACTTTTGCCATAAACTTTATTTGAAAACAAAATACTATGCTATGTTTAATTCTTCTTATAAAACTGTCTTGGCCTTTCAATTTGTATGAATTCTACTGAAAATATAGATAGTTTTGAAAGGGACCTCTTTGTTATTATGGGGAGTTACAGTGTGTATGAAACTGCTTGAGCTGAAGCTCTTGAGACTGATTCTTACAGTATGCTTTTGACACTTCATAAATTAGAATATCAAAGCAAAGAAAGAGATTGGTCATGCCATTTATCCTGTTGCTCCACTTCTAACACACTTTATTCACTGATACAGGACCAATTTCCTTACAATAAAGACCATTTCAAAACCCTTGCAAAGTCTGCAGGATAACATTGGAAAGTGGAAGAGAAGAACTGACTTATGTGAATAAGCTTTTTGCCTGGCCCAAGACTGATATTTACTGGCAAACTTTTGGAAATTCAATTGATGCCTCTTGGCTATTCTACAATTAAGAGTCTGGATCAAGGAATACTTTTTTATACATTTTACATGAAATGTTTGACTGAGTGGAATTCCAGCTTTAGTCACTGTTGTAAATATTCAAAATTATTCAGCTTTCTACAAAATGTATGAAGATATTGCTTGATCCAGGCGCTTTGGAATATCCAAATGTCTATAACATTGTAGAAAACCCTATTTAACAATATGTTTATATATTTACAAATAAGTTGTCCCAAAATAAACGTCACATTTTGACCGCCAACTGCAAAGAAAGTACTTTGCTTCCAAACCATAGTGATGTCTGATGCAGTATATACTTCCTGTAAACTCTATATTTTCATCCAACCATCTACAAGAGATTAGAGAAAAAATATTTGTCATTGAAAACAAAGAGGGTACCCAGGCCCACCAATGGCAGGGAAAACCTGATTTGAATTTTTGAACCCCAGCCATGGTCTTATATGACATTGAAAATGTAAAGGTATCCTAATCCATTGATGTAGCTCCCTAATTATTTTTGATGACCTCTGTGCAAATGGATCAAAATAAGTCTGTTTGATACAATCCAGGGGATACAATTTATACAACAGATGTTGATGGTACAGGCGTACGTGCCACCAATATGGGTGGGTTTTTGGTTTGGATGCGAAATTCTTTTTAAATAAGTGTCATTTTTCAACAGATTTCTATAAAAATGGGTTGGTTTGGCTTAAATTGGCAAAAATCAGTTTACCAAAATTCATGACAAGAGTGGGAACAAAGGAATATTTTGGCAACATAAATGGGTAGCTTTCTGAGAACCAGGCAGTAGAAACCTGCCCATCAACAAGTTATGTAGCCCCCACGGGATCCAATATTTGATAAACCACATTTGATGGCTCCAAATCACTGTATCAAAAGCCCTTTGTGGCAGTGGAATAATAGAGCATTGTGGGGCCCAGGGCTAAAAAAAAATTGCCCCTACTGGTAGCAAGGTAAGTAGGCACCTTGGTTTCTTCTTACATGCTTTCTTCTTCTCTCCCAATATACTGCCTGACACTAGCCCCATTTCCTCACTCTCCTAGTTTCTTTTCCTTCCCTTTCCATCCCTTTCTTCATTGTTTTCTCCTCTTTCCCCTTGCTTTCCGTTTCTTTTTCCTTTTTCCCCTCTTCCTTCCTGGGAAATTTGAGCATTTCAGCTACCATCCCGGTAGCACCGCTACCATGCTAGTTTGTTTTTGAGCGCTGATGGGGTCCTTAGCGAAAAAAGTGTTTTGGGGGCCCCATACTTAAAGGCATCAAGTCCATATAAATAGCTGAGTGTTAAAGGGCATGTATCGTGAACCTGATTGGCTAATGTAATACAATTATCTCTTTTGTTTAGTACAAAGCACGGGACTGAGGCTACATTTTTACGGCAGTAAAAATTCATGAAGCAGAAATTAAAAGTCACGAAACAATGGAATTCCACTCCAAGCTTCTTTGTTGTATCAACCAACTGTTATCGCGATATATGCCCTTTAACACTATCCTAAATTTTGCTGACAAAATGGTGATGGCCCTTGTTATCCTACAATCATGCTAAAGTAATTAGCAGTGGAGACCAAGACTTCTTAATCATTGCATTATCCTCAGGAATTCCTTTGGTTTAATTCCAAGAGCGATTTAAAATCACAACTTTTGTTTTTGATTGAAAAGAGAGGTTGATAATGTTCATGAGTGTGCTATTAATGCGAACTCAATGTTTTAATTATATTTGAGTCAAATTTTAGAACCCAATTTTAGAACCTCTTTCTTTGTTTTGTTTTTATGAAATCACAATAAAATGACTACATGACTTTTTTGTCAAGTCATCTTATAAATTTGTGTGTGTTTTATTGAGGAAAAGTTACATCTAAAAATACATTTTATCACAAAAATTCTTGGAGGCACCTGCAAAGGACCATATTTTTCGTACCCCCTTCTAGTTCCATGCCTAGAAAAAGTTTGAGCACCTCACATAATAGTTTGATGTTTTTGTTCACAAAGCCCAGGCAGGGCCAGAGATTCATATTTTACTGACTTTACTTGACCTGACCAATAAATAATTTGTCCCATCTGTGTTGAACAGTTCAATCTGCTCCCCAAAAACCCGTTAAAAAGATAGGCTCTGATCTGATGAAGCGAAGATTTGCGATAAAAGATTTACAGTTTTCAAATCGAGAACACGCCCACTAATTTAGGCCCAAATTTAGCAGAGACGTTTGATTTGTTCAAACAGGTTTGCAAACTTACCCATCATCAGGATGTGTGTATGTTCTTTGTCCTAAATATCTTGCCAACCTTCTCTGACACATCCTTGATCCTTTGAGACGTTGAGTGTTGTCACAAAGCCGTCTTTTGCTTTGCAGAGCGTCCCAATCCAGCTCAGTCAGCTAAACTTCCTTCTTCATGTGTTCAAATATTCAAAATTGCAACCGCCAAAGTTTGGCTGCGCACGTGCGCAATACGCAGCACCTCCGCAGCGAACTCTGTGTAAGGCATTTCGCAGCGGCATCCTGTTTCTTGTCCAAAACCACCATCGCGAAAACATTTCCCGACGGTAAAAGTTTCTTCCCGAGTTTCTTCCGAAGCTCGCTGTCTGGATTGAAAAAACCCTTACCGTAAAGCTCTATTGAGCCTGCCTTGAGTGTATTTTTAATGAACATGAAGGGCTTTCTGCATCTTCTTGTATTTTGAAATAAGGAGGCTTCATAGAAAGAGGGAACTAAAATAGAGCTTTTGGTGAAAAAGGTATACATTTTTAACAATTTTGCGCATTTCATACAAACCATGTACAAACTGATCCTTTTTTAATGGAAAATCTTCTAAAAATAACCCTTGGAAAGAGAATTTTGGACCCAAAACACCTCCATGGATGGCACCCATTATACACTCAACCCCCTGGGTTTTTATTCCTTTCTAAAAGTGTGCACGATTTGAAATGTTATCATCATAGGCGTAGGAGACAGGGGGCTGGGGGGGCTGCAGCCCCCCAACGTCGAAAATTTTTGCAAAATCAGCCATAATCGGGCAGAAATCCGCGCTAAGTCGGGCAAAATTTTCTTAAACAATGGATTTTTATTGGGCAGCCCCCCAAATTTTATCTCCCCCTACGCCGATGGTTATCATAAACCACCAGATTGAACGATCTGATAAATAAGATTGAAATAGTACGGGATTTTAACATGTTGATGTTCGAGTTTGGGATTATATTCCTTCCTGAAAGCGCATGCGATTTTAATGTCCTCACAATAACACAACGATTTCCAGACCTTACAAATCGGATTGGAATCGTTTAGGATTTTAACATGTTGCTGATCAGAGTTGTGATTGCATTCCTTTCTAAAGCACACGTGATTTTGATGTTCTCATAATCCAAGACAGATTTATTGACCTTTAAAATCAGATTGGAATCGCTTGTGATTTTCAAAGTTTTGGATCAGACATGAGATCTTTATCCTAGAATCGCACATGATTTTGTTGGTATTTGAATTGTTGAACAATTGTGCACAGCTTGTACATACAGACAATCGGACGCTTATACATACGATTGAAGAATCACAAATCTTATTTGCTGCTGTTAAAAATCATAGTAGGATCGTAATGGGATTTTGTACAGCTGAAATACGATTTGTGATTCTCAATAGTAAAATCACTATGGTGCGATTATAAGGTATGTCCAATACCATGGGTCTTGTAAAATCATGTACGATTTCACACCTGATTTCGAATTTCTGTAAAATCCAAATGTGGGTTTTGGGCTCATTTCTACCTGTGCCTTGCGTGCAGAAAATCATGCCTTGCTGGTTTAATCAAAACAACAAATGACTTCCAACGTTGTTTGTTGTGGGAATGCAAACCAACAACGTTTACACTAAATCCTGGAAATCGTCAGAAATTTGAAACAGGGGTCGCTTCTTTTAGTCACTTGGTATATAAGATATATATTTTGTCGAGGGGGGGGGGGGGATCAATAAACCAATCTCTAAAAGCAAAGGGGATGTCACTGCTTTTCAGTGTCTGTGTTTATTGGAAAATCAATTTTCTTAAAGAAATTCCCAAAGTCCATTAAGATCATCTGTGTTGAGTTTGCAAAAGCCCTTCTTGAAAGAACCATAACAGTTCTCCTCAAGGCCATAGGAGGAAGCATCTCAAACTTGGGGGCATCTTCTGACTGTAAAGTTTTTGTCTGCATGGGGAATTTACACAGATTCTTTTGTTTTTAGACAACATGCCATTGTTTTATGAAGTTTGGGCGAGGAACCGGTTCCCTGCGCAAGGCAAAATTTTGAATCTCTCACAACACTTCAAGGGCATTTTTTCATTAAGCTTGATGGGCATTTCCTGAAAATGAAAAGGGCACTTTTGTTTTTTGCAAAATGTTGGGGGCACTTGCCCCCAGTGGTGTCCCCGATGCCTAGACCTCTATGGTTCTCCCCTGAAAATGTCTACAAGCAAATGACCCAACCCCCATGGAAATTACAAATTGAAATTCTTTGTTTCTTATCAAAAATATGTGTATGGATTCGTATCTCCACAATGCTTCGCTACAGCCATGGTAACCAGGGGTCACTGTGCCTGTCTAAGAGTTGTTGCTTTGCAATCAACAAGTGCACACTGTTCCCCTGGTTTCCAGATGCATGTATTATGCTTGCAAATGCGTGCGCGCGTGTACTGTATGATAGCTTGATAAATTGAATTTTTGCGTGTATCATAGCTTTTGTGAAATCAGATTAAAGAATGAAATGACATTAGATATAGTATGGCTGCAGTTTTTAGATGCAGTGTCCTTTTGCCTATGACATTTGCCATATGTCATAAATTTATGTTAATTTTTTAAATATTCAAACTCATTTTTATGTCCCTTTAAATGCCAAGAAGCTGTTTGCTTTCCATGTTTGGGTACCAATTTTATCACTGAGATATTTCAAAGAAAATTACTGAAAGGTGTATTGTTTCATGAGCAAACCAAGGATTTCTTATGAGTGAAACAATTTGCAACAAAGCTGTATCATATTTTTAGGGAAGTTTTGATTGTGTAGTTCCAAGATGATGCAGCAAGATAAGCAAAGAGAAATGGGGAACACCCCCTGTGACATGAGGTGTCACTTTTGACAATGAAATAGGATCCAAAGTCTAGACAACTAAAACTAGACACAAAATCCAGACAAAGTTCTTCAAATTACAAGAATTGAACAGGAGAGCAGGCCCTGTTTCTCTTTGTTTGCCAGCTGTACAACCTCAAGAAAATCCTTTTTGAAAAGCAAAGGATTATGGATGTTATAGATATCCTCAGGTTATCTATTTTCAGAAGTAGAGCTAGATCTACAGAAATTATCACTAAAGAAAGTTGAAGCTCGTTTTTTGTAAGTTTTTTTAATCCAGGCACCAGCTGGAAATGGGTAGTCAAATCAGGAACATTTGGGGTCATATCAGGATCAATTGCAAAAGAGCTACCAAATTAGCTACCCAAATTTACCGATTTCCTGCCAGTACTTGGTGGTCATTAAGATTCAGTAGAGGCGATTCTAGAGTTGAAGACTTTCAAAGTCTCAGTAGCAAGCCTGATTTGTCAAGGATTTTGTTTCTTCTAATTTGTTAAATGTTATTTTGTGAAATGTAATGTTTTCTTCGTAAGTTATTACTTCCAGTTGCCCAGGTACTTAGATTTCGAATCAGGTCCTTAATTTCTAGTCACAGTTGTCACCTAGGCTCCTTTGTGTGCACGCTACAATTTCAGACTGACTGAAAATCAAATTTGACCTAGACCGAAACTATACATCAGATCCACAGTGCAGTAGCTGAATAGACTGATTACATATTCGTAATTATCGCTATTGATAGCCCAATGGACGCTCAAACTAAGACTCATGGACATACACATTGAAAATTAGGACCAAATTTTCCCCTTGATTTCATGTCTAAATGTGAAAACTATAGCAAGGGTTCACCAAAAGCTCATTGCTCTAGGCGATGGCGGATGGGCCTAAGTTACCATCAGCTTGAACCTCTGATGCTAAAATGCCTCAAAATTCAAGTTTTCAGTAACATTAGCCATGAGCAAACGCCACTAGTATCCAGATAAATATCTCCTCAATCCGAGAATCAACAAACTTTTCACGTTGAACCAGGGGTTCCTCATTTTGAAGGCCAGTTAGCTTCCACGAGCTTCACTGCAGCAATGAGAAGTTCCAACTGTCGAAGGTTACCATAACTACACCTTAGCCTCGTTTCTATGGGTACAGATAAATCTGTGCCTGGCCGTCTCAATTGTTTATGTCTTGTAGCTGAACTGATAGTTCAATTTAAGTAAAACTTTCCATCACCTCAAATTGAATTTTGGATCCATGGCTTCCACTTATCGGCAAAATTTGATTTCCACACTATCTGAAATTTCCATGTGCCAGCAAAGGACCCTGGGTAACCATGGCTCTTTAAGGTAAATGAACGGATACATGACAAGTCCAAGTATAAAATGAGCGCAGACCACATGCCACTTATGTTCCTGTTTGTCCCAGCTAAGCTGCTTTTAACTCCGTTGATTTCTGTGCCTTTAAAACTGTGGTGATTGTGAAATTTTGGTACCTGGACAACACATTTCTAAGTTTATAATTTTGTCAAAGAGTTTGATAGCTCAGCTGTTGCATGTAGATATTGAAATGGCTTAAAAAAGAAAAAGAGTGGGGTGAATTTTAGGAAATATTGTCTCTCATTGTGTGTCTTTTTTTTTTTTTTTTTATATATATTCCAATAAAAAGTTACAATATATTTACGAGCTACACTACACTACTTACAGAACTACTCTACAATATGAGCTACCCTACACTACTTACATAATTACCCTACAATACTACTACAACGATACCCCAAGGAGCAAAAAAGCAATGTCTACCCTGAGGCCATTAACATATAGATATATAATATAAAAAAAAGAAGAAACTAGTCAAAATATAAGACAAGAAAATAAATGACATGAACAAAAAGAACAACTACATAAAATCTACTCGTAAATTACTACTAAACAGGGAAAGGTGGTGGCATGTAATGAATCCCCCATTGTGTCTTATGCCTGATCAAAAGTTCTCAAGTCGAAATGATGAAAAAATGAGATCATATTTTACTCGCTCCATTTCTATGAAACAAAAAGCCTCAGTTTGTAGTTTCTTGATTTCATGAAATTTCCAACTTTTTTCAGGTTGAGGGAAAAATGTAGCTGTCATGCAGTAACGGCAACGGTGTATACTGAATTATTGTTACAGTTGAAATAAGATTTTGAGCTGTACTAACAGGAACGGTGTATACTGATTTATTATACTCATTTCCCGTTACAGGGGTTATAGTTGGAGTAAGATTTTGAGCAAAAAAGGGAAAATCTGTACTTTTCTCAGGTCATTTGAATTATGACAAGCGAAAATGTGTGGGGGATGCCTTGATTGCAACAAAAGTTGCAAATTGTCTGTTTTTGGTTCAAAATATTGAGCTTATTGTAACGGGTATGGTATATGCTAAATGTGTTTACACCTTTCCTGTTTCGTGTTTCTGCATGAAAGCAGAGTTTCCCCTTGCACCTTCTTTTGCGAAATGTTTTCCTGAATTTTTTCTCCGGTGACGTCAATTGATTGTAGCCTCGTCTTGCACTTTTCCCGCCATTTTTTGTTTCAATACGAGGCTAGCAGAAACCAATTGCAAAGTGCAAAATAGGCAACCGCGAAGAGCATCAAAAAGACAGAAAAAGATCGTCGAAGCGATTCAAAATGAGCAAGCAAAAAAAACAAGCAAAGCCAGATAGACCAACGCTTGAAGAATATAGTGAATATGATGACCCAAGAAAGAGAAGAGAGATACGATCCATGTACAGAGATCTCATAAATGCAACGCAAAGTAAGTAGGCCTAATCTAGATAGTTACTAATATGCATGCCTTCAATCAATTTGTAGGTCCTATATCCTGAGAGGGATATGCCAATGCATTGTTCTGGCAATGAAAAGCAATATGGCATTAATGTTTTGGATGCAATAGATTTTTTGGTGCACATTTTGCAAAGATTCCAGTATCGCAATCACTTCAAATTTATTTTTATTTTTCAGAAAATAAAGAAGACCTTGTAAAACCTCAGTCAACTGGACTCACAGAAGTTCTCACTCATGCTGAAACTATTTTTGACAATGGTGAGTCAATAGAATTATGTCAGAAAAATCCTGACTTTGTTTAGAACTTGAATATATGATAAGTAATGGAAGGGTTGCCCTTGGCAGACAAGATTGTTTTAAGTTAACCCCCAGTACAAAAAGTACAATTTTAAAAGCAAATACAGTAAATTTTAACTGCTTTGCATGTTATAATCTAACCCTGATATTCAGATGAAACGAATCACCTTGCATTGCTAAAAGTGTAAAATTGGATGAATAGATGGTTTGATTATTTTTGGGTCAGGAAAATTGGACAGAATTTGTGTGTTGTAAATGTGAAGGAAATTCTTTCAACACGCATTTTAACAATACCATCACCGATCGTTGCAAATCCAGTACTTATATGTCAATATCTGCTGGTTACAAAAGCTGAGAAAATGGTTCTTTTCTTCACAGTCAGGCATACTCGTGAAGCTGTCTTGGATTCAAGTCTCCTTTTGTCAGTTACGAATCTTGGATCTGAGCAAGCAAGGCAATTGCAAACAGATTTTGTCACTTTTGATGCTGATGAATTTGCCGACAAACTGGTAGGTGACAGAATTGAAATGTAAGATGCAAAGAATGAGTAACTTTAAAAGCAGGCAAAATGTGATATTTCCTGTTTTCCACAATATCAATGGAAAAAGTGAAATTTGATCATATATATACCGGGTGAGTCAAAAAAGGCCTGGGGTTTGAAAGGCGTCTAGCTTAGAAGACTAGACGTTTCGGGCTTAGCCCTTCATCAGCAGTAAGGACCTAACACAATAGTAGATGATGGGTGAAGCAACGACGATACTCGTTCTCATTCTAAGAAACTCGTTCTTTTTCTGCTTCTTACGCTCTAAAATAGTTTTGCTTTCTTAAGAAGCGTTTGTTAAGTCCAGTTGGCAATAAAATTCCCAATTTGAAAACTTTTTATGCTCTAACATACTTTTTTTGTTACGACTGATGAAGTGTTCAGCCCAAAATGTTTAGTTTTATAAGGCTAAAAACTGCAATTCAAGATATCTTATATAATATCATATATTTGAGTTCAATCACTTAATACATACAGTATTTTGAAGAACTCAATTAAAAAGTTACCCTTATATTCACTCTTAATTTTGGATTTTGCAGGTTGAATTCATGGCTCCCAAGAGACTGCAAAATCTTCAACAAGGGAATGAAGAAGAAGATGAGGAGACAAAAAGGAGGAAATTAGATTCATTAGATTGGAAGAAACTTGGAAAGGAATGTGCAAAATATTTTAGAAGAGCACCAACTGTTGATTTCATGTAAGCATTGCATAAACTGTGCTCTGTGTCACAAAATAAGAAAGCCGCCTGAGAGACTTTCTGTTTCTTCCGATATTTAGAAGACTTTTTAGACAATCTTGAAGGTTCTTTATAGCCTCTAACTATGTTGTGTTATGTCTTTTGCTAACTATTGCTTACCATGTTTTGTTATGTTTTTTGATACAGGCTTGGACCTCTGGTCATAGAGGTTCCTCAGGGTAAAGTTAAGAAGGGACGAGCAAAGCCAGAGAAAATGGACGCAAGCCAGAAACAAGCTCCAGAAGAGGTGAGTTGTACCCATTCTGTCACATGTTTTTATGGCAGTTGTTACACAAGTCTCTGTTCTGAGCCCACTGCTGTTCAATCTATTCCGTGCATATTTGTTGAATTGGCTGCTAAAAGTCACATTATTCCAATATTCACTCTTTGGGACTCAAAGATATTTCATTGCATCGCTTTCATAAGTACCGTCAGTCCTTTAATAATTGATTTCTTTAGAGGCATAAGACTCTAACTGTAGTCTGTATCTTTATAATAAATATAGTAAATGATAAAAAAATAAGGTATATAATATCTAAATAAATGATGAATAATAAATAAATCAAATAAGATGTAAATAGCCTTAAATAACAGACTCATCATATTAAACCCATAAACGCAACAAAAACACCGAATTCAGTAGAAAGAAGACTGTTTAACTCCTGTAAAAGAAACAATAACCAAAATAAACCTGTAACAAGGGAAAAACTGTTAAATCCTGTAAGAGGAAACCGAATTAATCTTAAAACCTGAAAGGAAAGAAATAAGTTGGTAACTCACCAGTAACTGCTGTAAAGATACGTGAAATCACCAAGTATGCGTTTCGTCGCACTCTCGTCAGTTTGGTTTGTACGAAGAACAAATTAACAATAAAACAACAAAAGAAAATTGAAAATCACCTGCCAATAATACCTAAGCCACTTATTGGCAAAACTCAATCAACAACCGCCAAAGATCAAAGCCTTTGGTAAAAAATAAGATGTATTAAAAATGTTTTTTTGTCATCCTTAGCTTTCCAAAGTGGAAGAGCAAGAAGAGGCTACAACAAAAGAAGTTGAAAGAATTTATGGAATTCTAAGAAGAATAACAAATGATGGTAACAATGTCATGCTTTCGTGTTTATATTCAGCTCAATTCTCCCTGTCCAAAGTTAGATCTTTCTTCAAATCTTCTGTGATCAGCAATTAACTGTTTAAATTTTCAGCGTTTTGAATATTTGGAGTTTTAGTTCTGCTCCGTTCCTTGATTAATCTTTTTTGTAAAAAAGAAGAGATTGAACAATTTGTCAAAGAAGTCATTCAAAAATTTTTAAAGCAAAGCCAGCAAAATTACTTGTGAAAAAAAACTGCACACACTGTAAAAGCTCTATCATTTAGCCCCCCTCTCTATTAAGCTCCCTCTCTAATAAGCCCCTCCCGTCTGAGCCAAAATTTTAAATAAGCCCTCCCTCTATTAAACCCCCCACTTGTATAAAATTCCAGAGGTTACCCAAGATAAACCTGTGTCGAATTTATGTATTTTACTCGTAAAATTGTATGTTAAATCCGCAAAATGTGGTGTAAAAGAACTAACAAGCTATCATATATATCCTTGTCATTTGATTTTATGAATAAGCCCCTCCTCTCTAATAAGCCTCTCTCTAATAAGCCCCCTCTCTTTTAAGCCTCCTTCCTCTGGAGTGTCCGAAATTAAATAAGCCCTCAATACGTTTGCCAATGTGAAAGCTCTTTATATTTTAGGTCTATTCATTATCCTTACTTTGATCTTACCTGGTCAATGTTATCGTGATTGCTACCAAACGAGAGGGAAACTTTGCCGAAATGATCCTGATATTTCATGCAGTTTCTAAAAAATCTTGCTTCAGGGTAATTTGCTCCTTTCGTTGCAGTCTAATTTCTTTGGTTTCCAGGGACGTAGGAAGCATCTGAAACTTGGAGGGGCACGACACTTTAAGGGCACTTTTCTCTTAAGCTAAAGGGGCATTTCCTGAAAATAAAAAGGGCACTTCTTTGTTTATTGCAAAATCTTGGGGGGGGGGGCACGTGCCCCCAGTGCCCCCCCGGTTCCTACGTCTCTGTTGGTTTCTACATCGTATATAATGCAATTTGTTTCCTTCTTTCAAGGAGCTACACCCGTTGGTTTCTTCGAATTCATAACAGATCCAACATCATTTGGGAAAACTATCGAAAATCTGTTTCATTTATCCTTTCTTGTCAAGGTGAGTAGTGCATTCTTGATCCCTTTCTCGCATATCTAGGTCATTGAAACGCAACTTTCTGACATACCTTTGTATCGTTATTCGATGGTCTTTCTTTGTAGCAAAGCATGTTGCATCTTATATAAACACTACAAATATTGCTTCACAAGCAACATAGGGCTCAAATCTGTAAAAAGGTAGGTTTCCTAAAATTCTAGTACAGTTTTCTTTCAAATAAATGGCTTGGAAGGAACTTTGGGTTTTTGCTGTAAGTCTGCTTTCACAAGCATCATTGTCAAACAAACCTGGAGCAGTCTTGCGACAGTCAGTTTGGAGATATCTGAAATATAGTCTTGGCTTATTTTCTTATCATCGCTATCATTACTTCCCTTTTTTATTTTACCGAAGAAACAAAAGAAACAAACAGGGACGAGATTTTTGGACACAGAATTCCACAATCACAACTTTTGGACTTTTGACTTTGTAAGCACTGATACGGATGTTACCTTCCGAGGCTTTACAAAAAGTTTGAAACAAATTAATTTTTGTTTATCAGGATGGAAAAGCAGGCATCGCTATAGATGAAGATGGACAACCAACTGTTTGTAAGTACAACCTTTGCGGATTATCATGTTTGAGTCGTTAAAACAGAACTATTGCCGGACATTTATTCTCCCAATAGACCTTTTAGCTATTCTGAAAAGAATCAGAATCGAATGATCTTTCGTTACATGTTGTATAATTTTCCAATGTGCACAATAATGATAGGAGCTCTGACGCCACTCGATCGAACCATGTCGAATCTTGCGTATAAAAATGTATGAAAACAATGCTCGATCCAGGATCTTTGTATAATAGCTAAAAGGTCTATTTGTGTAATCTTCTTTCAAACGCTGTAATACCCAGGGTAGATATTTTCATTCGAAAATCATTGCTAGGCGTTAGCACATGTCTCAAATATGCAGGATATGTGCTGCATATTGCCTGACAAATAATGGCTGCGGTCACACTAGACGTTTACCTCGTTGCATCTTTTCTAAACAACGGGCTAATTGCGCTGTGATAACGTCACTGTATTTCATTTCACATATAGCACTGTTACAGTGCTTTGGTCCCGAGAGCTGATTCCATAAGAAAACCATTAGATACAAAAACAACGGGGAAAACAAGGTCCCGAGCTAAATTTTAGCGCTGTTTTGGAGAATAAACCAATCGTAGCCTTGCGCAGTTGTCACATGATAAATCATATCATATCACTGTGTGACCAGGTGTCATTGTACCGTTATATTGCTGTACTTTTTGGTGACAAAACAAATTGCTAGTGTGACCGCAGCCAATATCTAATAGATCTAATGTCTGGAAAAGTTGGAATTTCTGATTTTGGCTCTTGAGTAAAAATTTAATTGCCTGGATTAATATTTACTCGAACAATATTTTTATTTTCTTCATATTTTTCTTCCAAGGTAAGACGAACCCATACAGGGAGCAAGATCATCAGGATGTTGTCATGCATAAACAAATCGTAATGCCTATGGCTATGGCTGATTGGCAGGTATGTTTGGGTCCGGGGGGGGGGTACTCATATATTTTTCAGTACGGGGACGTGCCGCCGAACAGGGTATCATTTTCAGGATTCCTACTCCGGGACAGGGTATCACTTTTGTATGGTCGGCTCCATGACAGGGTCCATATTTTGTATAATTGACTACGTATCGTCGTTGTAAGCCATTTGCACTCCGCGAATATGATTTAAATCGTTTGGATGGCAACATTTCCGCATTTTCTTATAGATTTCTATCAAATTTCTATCAAATTCCCAGGGCAGGCTACAATTTTGTATGAAGAAACCCAAGAATAGGGTATTTTTTTAAAGTTTTACTCCGGGACAGGGTATCATTTTCGGGAATTTTACTCCGGGACAGGGTGCCTTTTCAGATTTTCCAGCGGCACGTCCCCGTATTTTCGTAAATCAAGTACCCCCCCCCCCCGGGGGGTTTGGGTTCATTTTCCCTCTTTTTGACAGCAAGCGTATTTTCAATTTAAATCTCAAATAGCCTGTCATAACACTACGATTATACAGTTCAACAGCTAGACGAGATACTAACTAAACATAACACATCAAAACAATTACAATAAACATAGTTACAAACAAAAGTAGTTGAAGCTTCAAGCTGGATCGGTATGTGTCTTATTTATATGATCATAGCTGGCGAGCAAGCTCGATTCTATAAACTTGCATATTTGAGTACTTAATTCTGATCTTTTTTGTATCAAATATACAAACTTGTCTTTAGAATGTTAATAGAAAATCCATCAATCAGCAGATAAACAGCGGCTCATTTTGAAGTTGTGATTAAAGGGGCTCCGTCGTCAAAATGTAAACAAAACGATGATTTTTGCAGTTTTTTGAAAGGTGATATCACACAGGATTCTCGTTTTTGTTCAAAATGAAAGTTGCTGTTTGGACATAAATCATTGTACTTTACCAAGGAACAAACCAAACGTTCATATCTTCTACGATTGCTCGGATATAAGTGGATTTTTAACGGTCACTTTTTGGTGGCCTGGGTGAAGCCACCAAACAAACTGCAGAGAACAATGGATGAACAATGGATAATCGGCGACACGTGCGAGTTTACGGATTTGTTTACTGTTTGACGACGGAGCCCCTTTAAGGTTACTCTGCTTTCCGCTCCAGTGAACAGCGGGATGCCGTTTCGCAAAACCTCTCTCCTCGGAAAACAGTTAATTTCTCCAAGGCCATTTGGCCTATCGAAAAGCAGTAAAAAGGACGTTGTTCAGCACAGTCGGGGCAATCGAAAGATGTATAAATCGCAATGTTTTCGTCAACGCTGGCTTCACAAATCCTAGTTCGAATTCTTTTGTTGATTTCAGAAAAGTGGATTTATTTCCAAAACTTGAATCTTCAAACAAACTTGATGTAGTCATATCGAATGTTTGGATTGTGACGAACCAGTTTGCGCTGAAATGAATTTCTGTAGGTGTCCAAATCGTTTTAGCTCCTCCTTTTCGGTATTTATCCATTATTTTATCTGCTCCATTTCATTTTAGGAAATTGTCGAAGTGTACGATATCAAGGAACCTTTGATACCAACAAGAAAAAGCTGAACAGTTTGAAATACGTTCGAGGGATTTGAAAATATTATTTTTGCACATGAAGTTTTGGAGTCACATCCCAAAAGGATCATAATCCACCATTTCAAGATAAGAGGCGCGAAAGAGGAAGTCTTTTGTTGTTTGAGATTTTACATTTTTTGGACTAAAATCTTGTTCTACGTACAAAGTTTAGTGTTGAGACAAATTTTCTCATTCATATCTGTCTTTGCTTCGAAATTATGATGATATAAAGAATTTGAATTCATAAGGGCTTTGACCGTGAAATCAGAGTTTGGACAAACATTTGTCCAAACTTTGATTTCATGGTCAAAGCCCTTAAAATTGCCATAGATTCTAAATAAAGACAGACATGAATGTGAACATTTGCATCCTTGCTAAAATTTGTACGCAGAACAAGATTTTAGCCTCAAAAATGCAAAATCTCAAGCAACAAAAGACTTCCGCTTTCGCGCCTCTATCTTGACAAGGTGGATAGTGGATTGGAGAGTCTGGAATGGTTTATCATAATATTTATTCTGTGCCCACTTACCTGGAAATCCAATTTAAAAGCAGTCTGTCCCCTATTGTTGTGACCTGATTTATTTACCTTATTTACGCTGCAACTAAATAAGGTCACTGAGTCTCTATGACCCTGATTTCTTTGAATTATCACAAACTTCTGGAGTATACAATAGAGGTCTTTATCGATTTTATTTTCATTCATGGGAGGGACAGGTTACCTGTAACTAGAAGTAACAAATCGTTAGTATGTGCGCGTATCATGTATTTTAATGTTGGCAGAGACGTGTTTCACGATGTTGTTAGCCAGAAATCAGATGTGCAGAAATTGACGGGTCCTTTCATCCTGACGAGAAATATTTTATTAGGGAGAAATGAGAATCACGTTTCAAAATAGCGGGCTGAGATTATTATTAGCTTCTTGTGATTTCCAGTAAGTTTTGTCATTCTCCGGGATTTCTTGAACGTTGCCTAACTTATTGACTCCAGTTGATTTGGAGGATCCTGTGCAAAGAAAATCGGCGATGTGTCCCTTGAGTCCCTTGCAGTGCTCACAATCGTGTGGTGTTTTATTACCTGGTGAAATTTCGTACGCTGTTGACGAATATGCCTTTGTCATCAAGAAAAATCCGCAAAAGATTCTTAAAAATCCTTGTAGTTTGAAAAATCTTGCACACTTTTTAGTGAGTGTCAAAGACCCTTGCTCACCGTTGCATATAGACTTGCTCCAAGTCTCGTTCGTTATCGTATTCGGGCCAATTCGGTTGGTCAGCAGTTAACGGCGAAAATGGAGCGAGCGAAACAAGCGGAATGGGCAGCGAACGAGTGCTCATGAATAATTAATGAGATTCTTGATGTAACCAAGGCTGATTGAATTGAGAAGAGCGTCAGGGGGTTGCACTAGCCAACAATTGTTATGAGAGTTTTCTTATTGAAATCATGACATTCTGTTATTCAATGAAAATATGAATTACGATTGAACGAATGACGTAGTTTAGTTTAAATTCAAAGGGGATTACTTGCATATTATAAAAGACTATTGAATATTCAGTCTGTCAATTGTGGAAGGAAGGGAAGCTAAGCGTGTTTACAGTTTGCGCGAACGAAGTTTATTGATCATTTGATTTCAATGAATACAAGTCACCTAAAGACCATATAAAGAGTTTGTTTCATCAAATCGGACAGAAACATGAGTTTTACAAAATCCTTAGAGAATACCTACGGGTTCAAATGAGAATAAACAACCATTTGAAGCCACAAAACAACCGGGTGAAAGTTTGAGCTTATTAAAAAAGAGAAACAGTTCAAGAACAATATTTAGTGTAGTGAGAGTGAGAAGTTGACAGTTCAGACGCTTGTCGTCTTTCAAATTTGCATTGCTTAGGACAATTTAGATCTCTAGGATATTAAACGACAGACTTTCCTGAACCAGCTGGTTGCAATGCAACACAACGTCCTTGTCCTTTCCTTGTAACGAGCCAAGCTGTTCGATGTTCATGACTTATTTCACAACTTCTATGGACTTCTTGTGACTAGAAATTACAATGTTCTGAAGATTGGCCCAAGAATCCGCTTCGCTTCGCACGCAAAGTATCCCCCCCCCTGTGTAAAATAGTTCTCTCTGCCACGATCGATTTTCTTTTGTCTTATGACATCTTTGATTGGCTAGATATAACTTCAAAAGCTGCCGCACCGGTCAAAATCTTGACCGCTACCAATTAAAAATCTCATTAATTATTCATGAGCACCCACCTTTCACAAGTCTCGTTCGCAGCCTGTTCCGCTCGCTTCGCTCGCTGCACTTTCGCCGCTCACTGCCAACCGAGTAGGCCCGAATACGATAACGAACGAGACTTGGAGCAAGTCTACGTTGCATAGGGCCTAAACGAAGGAACTTAACGTAAACAATTTCTATTTCAGTTCGTTTTCAGACATTGATTGAGATCAAACAACAAACTATTTTGAATCTCTTTATTTGATTGAATAAAGAGTTGTAAAGCACGACATTCAAAATTGAAAGCAATGTTGCCTCAAGGAAATACCTGAAATACCGCTAATCAACTTCCTTTCAAACAAGGATCAACCAAAACAATAAGTTCACTTAAACCATTAGTAATGACGCAATAAACCATCAACTAAAATCATGTGAGCACAATGTGACTTCTTTTGTTATATTATGCAAATTTATGACGCAAACCTTTTGACCAGCGGAAAATAACAATGAATAACAATAAAATATGCGTGGACCAGGAACGAAGCTCGGGTGCTTCCTAATAGTAAGCCCTCGCTTCGCTCGCGCAAAAATTGCTCGAAAGATAGACCTTGCCTAATTTGCATAATTTCCAGACAAAGAGTCAAACAAGGTTATGATACCTGCGTCATTGCCTTGTTTTTCTGTCAACAAAATTGTAAAGTCTGCATGATTTATTTATCGTTTTTCACATTCTTTCCTTTGAAAAGTGGTCATTCCCGCAGCAAATGTGTTAATACCTTGTTTACAGATCCTGTTAGTAGCCCCTGGGCCAAAATGAAGGAAGAAAGTCGGAAATCTTCTTGCAAGTACCTCCGAAGTTGCGTATTTGACTCATTCGGTGATCGAGATTTCTTTGTAAAATATGCATTCCTCTCTAAAATTTGATTGGATTTTTGGGCATTTAACCAACATGTGATGCAGTGGCGGAGTGACTGCAGCCAAACGTTGTTTTGAGGCTAGGATTTTTGTTAACAGCTGTGTTTTACTCTTCAGTAGCCTGTGTTCCAGACCACTTGGAAAGGAAAGTGGTCTGTGTAGCGGAGCGCTAATCCGTGTTCAGACGATGAATTGAATTGCGAAATAATTAAGAGCAGTCTTTTACAAATCTGATTGGCTTCAATGAAATCAATTACAAACACAACTGATGTCTTTGTGAATATGTGTGTTTGAAACAAACGAGGGCTGATCGTTATCACTTTGTACTATCGTAAAAGGTCGATAGGATTAGCAGGCATTCAAATCTCCTAAATGTGAGTTATTCGCATGAAACAGACTTTTCTTTCTTATAACAAACGAATAGTAAGTATGCGAATTATTAGTTGCATATACGAATTTTTCTTCAGATTCTGAAGAAAATTTCTGAACACGGATCAGCGCTCCGTTACACAGACCACTTTCCTTTCCAAGTGGTCTGGAACACAGACTACTCTTCAGCAGTTTTAGATTTTGAGTCCAGCATTAGTAACAACCGAATCTAACTTTAGTCTTTTTTAAATATGTAAATAAATTGTTCTGTTTCAGTTAGTCTCTCATTTTTGAGGATTGTTCATTCTTGTACGCAATGCAAATGTTGTATTTCGAATTTTTTATCGTTGGAACGAAAAGAGATCGAAGAAATTCTGAGTTGTGTACTTTTTTCTTTATTGAACTTTGGTCATCGGTTTTGCAAGACAGGAGCCTCTTCACCAGGCTATCTTGAAACATTTTTTATGAATGTTTCAAGATTAAACCTTCCGAAGGCAAAGTTCTAAAATTTTTGGTTCCTAATTTTCTAACATCTTTCTGGATGATATTTTAGAAACTTTTGTGCTTTGGAAATAGCACTTTAAAAGGATAGGGATCCATTTCTTTACCAAACAAGGCAAAGGTCTTTTTGTGCAAATTTGCTTGTAAATTTAGACTGGTTAAGGTTGACAAAGGAGAAGTCAGCAAATGGGGGCAAAAATGCTTTTCTTTCCTGGGAGCATCTGGGAGAAAAACTATGGAATAGCCTTCCTAATGAGTAAATCAATAAAGGTAAGTTCTTTCTATTGTAAATTCGTTTTTAAAATTATGGTTTTTATGCTCTAATATTTCCCTGTTTTGACTGTAAATTTTTGTCAGTCTTTTTTTGTAAGAGTACTATAAATTTTTTCCAGTCTCAATATTCTTAAGAAATTTTTCGTCTTGAGCCTTAACATATTCTTAAAGTATTCTTATTTTTTCAAATCTGATATGGTTTTAGGGGAACATAGTTCAAAGAAGTGCCATGTCATTATGAAGAAATGGTCGAACGAAAGAATATTTTAAGCAATTGTAACAATAAGAATGTTATGAACATCGCAAAACAGGCAACTGCTGGAAAATTAGACACAAATATGCGAGCTGAGGCTGAGCAATATTCTTATAATATTCTTAACATTTGGATGATTCTGAGCCTGAATATTCTTATAAACAATATTCTTATAAAAAAAGAGTGTATGGTATGCACCGGGGTATAAGAAATAAGAACTTGCAGGCTGAAAGTTTCAAATTTGACGACCATTTTGTATGAACCAATCCTTTGCATTCAGGCTGACTTTCAAAACTGTAGGTTCTTAAACGCGAAAATGATCACAAATAGAAATAAGCAAACAAGAGATATTCGCGATTTTCATAACTACAAAACGAAGTGCTGAAAATACGGAGGCGCAGTGTCGGCGGTTGCTTTGATGATTTTGAAAATGAAAACCGCAGCAACGCAGACAAAGCGATAATGCGCAGGCGCAGAGCTACAACAACCGCCAAAATCAAAGCAGGTAAAAAAGATGAGATGTTGAAGAAAGGAAGCTGTGGTGCGGCCTGGCCTGACTTCTGGCTGGAATATTGGACTGAATCTATTTCAGGTAGTATAACTGATATCAAAGGACTATCTAGTACTAAATATTGAATGTGTAGCCTAAGTTTAAGGGCTTTATCTGGTCTGCTATTGGCTCTAGAATGATCTTCTGACTGGAATGGGGAATTGATGGGGCTAGGCCTAGCCCATGGGGAATTGATGGGCCTAGCCTAAATTTTTTCAAAATAGAAACAAATAACTATCTCCAACGGCCTAACTAAAGTTCTACTTAAAATTGGTCATAGGTTGCTCTGTAAAGCTAGCTGCATTCGTTGTTCATGCGTTTGGTCTGTGATGCGTTTGATCTCACAAGAAAACTGCCAAAATAATTTCAACACTGACTGGTAAACAAAAATTTGAAAATGTTTTGACCTGTAAGCCCTTGAAAGTCATGCAAGATTGGAACACCAGTGTGGTTGGTGTCAATTTTTGTGCAAAATTCTTCGATTCTTCCATTTACAATTGATCCGCTACTGTGTCCCTGGTTTTCGAAACTTTGTTGTGCACACCCCAGTCTGCATTCTTTGTAGTGCGCGGGGAAGATTTTCCCCGCGCCACTTTGACTGCTTCCAGCCGCACCCGCGCCAGAACTCTGTAAGAGGGTCACCTTTACTAGTTTGTTTATACAATTTGCTTGTACCCCCAACATTTAGATGCGCCAGAATTTACTTCTGAACAAGCTTGCCCGCGCCAAAATCAAAGAATGCAATCTGGTGCACACCGAAAAACTTTGGTGCAAAGTTTTTGGGAGCAAAGATTGAAGTCAAGCAAGGTGTTGAAGAGTATGGCAATTGAGATTTTTAATAGGCTAGAGTATTCAAAATGAAAAAGGCGAGGATGAAATAAACTTCCATGTGCACTCCGGATATCTTGTCGAAAAGTGCCATACTTGGCAGACTGGTACGCCAGGTAAAAATATCTCATACAGGCAATGAAGCCAGTCACAAGCAGCTGTAAGAAAAAATGGCACAGTCACCATTTGCTGCTTTTACCAATTTTATGTCTTGTTCAATTCCTACCCTGACCATCCCCCCTTGGAAAACTGCTGGGTATTTGCTCAAAAAAGTATTCCCCACCCCTGGGCACTTGTGCAAGATATCTTCATTGACCTCTGGGTTGCCCAGTGGGATTTGTCAGGGTAGGAATTGAACAAGACATTAGTTTCAATAACGCATTTCAATTGAGCCTTTTCCTGCCTCAGCTTAAATGCAGATAATAAGTTTCTGTGCATTTTATGTTTCTGTGCATTGCAACCTGCCAATTTCTTTTCCAGGAAGCGGTGTGATGTATTTCTAGTTGGAACTTCAAAACTTAAATCACTGTTTTTTTTTTTTTTTTTTTGTTTTTTTTTTATTCATATTAAAATATTACAATATAATCTTACATTCTACTATACGTTCCTGATTACTATACTACACTACAGGGACGATACCATGGGGAGCGAAAGACTATGACTACCCCATGGCCAATATGAAAAGACACGCAACGTTAAACTAAATACAACTACACTACGAACGATTTAAAAACTACTGGATACTATACTAGATTCCATCCCACATCAGATGTCAGGTCAGGGTTGCGATCAATGCGAGCACAACTCGTTCTAGATATTTAAGGTAAATCAAATGCCTGTCATCTGATGTGAAACAGAATTTACAAAGAAAAGGAAACATTTACGCGAAGAGACTTGGTGGCTGCTTTGTGCATGACTGAGGTTTGGAAGATCTTATTCAAACCGACCAGTTTCGTGAATGAAATGTAAAGTTAGTTCGAGTATATCTCTGTTCAAGTCATAAGAAAGGTCTTGATCACCATATAATAAAAGTTGCACCAAAGCATCATTTGAAAGATTGGTGATATGTACAGATGGTCGTAATAATTCAACAATTCCAGCGAGAAGATCTCGGCGTTGAGCATCAAAAGAAGGGCAGAGCAACAAAAAGTGCTCCACGTCCTCAATACCATCGCTTGTTGGGCACATCGGGTTTATGGTATCCCTGAAATTATGCTCGAATTTGTGGAAATTTAACTTGCTGAGACCAACCCTAAGTTGAGTAAGGTAGGATAAACCCTTTGGATCGTGAATTCCAAAGACAGATTTTGCAGGGGGGCGAATTTTTGAAAGGAGCTTTTTTTTAAAAACAGCAATAGAAGGTGCAAGTCTCAATTCAGGCTCAAGCTTATTCCATTCAGATAAACAATTAGGATAAAAGGAAGACTTGAATTTTTCTGTCCTTGCCTTTAATCGCCCAATGACATCCTGATTGCGAAGGCGATACTGTGACTGATGAAGAGGGGGAATTGGGTCTACTGTATACTCAGGACTAAGATTATTTACAAACTTGTAGAACAAGGTAAGGCGTCTACTCCATCTTCTGGAACTCAGTGACTCCCATCCAAGCTCTGTGTACAGCTTCTCGCGAGATGTTCCCCTCCATGTTCCGGTTACCGCCAAAGCAGCAGAATACTGAACAGACTCTAGCTTTTCCATCAAATTTGGTAAAATGATGTTTTGACTGAATTCACACACTTTAGCAGGAATATCGTAAATAACATCACCATAATCCAGGTGGGGTCGAACATAGAGCTTATATAATTCGTTTAGGGTATGCCTGGGCAGATATTTGGAGAGATATTTCAGCAAACCAATGCCCTTTCTTGTTTTAGAGATAGCTGATTTGATATGAGCTGAGAAAGATAGCTTTGAGTCCAGGATAAGTCCTAAATGTTTATGTTCGTTTACTTTTTTAACAGGTATGTCGTTAAAAAGGATCACTGGATGGTCAATTTCAATTTTCTTCCTTGAAAATGTCAATTCAACAGCTTGTTTTTGCGGGTCAGGATTAAATGACATTCTCCAAGCGTGAGCCCACTGACTTATCAAGTCCAAGTCATGGTTCATATCACTGGCTGCTGAATTTGAATCTTCTACCACTGTGAACAATGATGTATCATCAGCAAATAGTTTAACATTGCACTTCAAGCCTACAGCTAGATCATTTATGTACACAAGGAAAAACAAAGGTCCTAGAATAGAGCCCTGGGGAACCCCTGCCGAAATATCTCCCCAATTTGAACTCTGTCCGTTCAATACAGTCCTCTGCTTTCGATCCTTAAGAAAACTTTGGATTAAAGAAAGAAGTTCTCCTGAGACACCACATCGTTTTAGTTTATAAATTAGACCGTCGTGCCATACCCTATCAAATGCCTTAGAAATGTCAAGATAAACTGAGCGAACATCAAGAGGAGGATTACAGTCGAAAGCTTTGAATATCGTATGTGTTACTGAGAGTAACTGGTTGATTGTTGAGTCTCCTTGGCGAAAACCTGATTGATTTGGGTTGAGTAGTTCATGTGATACAAGATGTGAGTAAAGAGAATCATATATGAGTTTTTCAAGTATTTTCCCAAAAATTGGTAAAAGAGAAATAGGACGGTAATTCCCCTTCACATTTTTCTCGTTTTTCTTATGAACCGGCACTACATTAGCATATTTCCATATTCCGGGAAATAAACCACGCCTCAAACAATTTATGAAAATTATTTTAAGTGGAAGAACCAAAGCAACATCGCTTAACTTTATCATCCTCACAGATATTTCATCCCAACCATGTGCTTTATTGGGATTAAGGGATCTTATGATGTTTAGTATCTTCTCCTCGGAGATGAAAAAATCACTTATTTGAGTCGTAGTTACTGGAATATCTTGTGGAATTTCACTACCTGTGTCAATGGTCGAGCATTGAAGTATGAAATAATCATTAAATATCTGTGCCTTTTCGGTAAAATCCGTTACAAACAGCCCATTTTCAAGAAGAGGTGGTATCATGGGAATCTTAACTTTGTTTAGAACAGTGTTTATTAAAGTCCAATAGGTTTTGCTACTTGTCCCAGGATTAGCTAAGGTTGTCCCAGCCTTAAGGAAGTAATTCCGCTTAGCTTCCTCAATCAGCCTTGCGCCTTCAGATATCATCTTCTGTATACCTTCGAGCTTGTCGACTGGCCGGCCACTCCTCACGAAACTTTTATATGCACGATTCTTTTTCCTAAGAAAATTTTTGACGGCTTGCGTTATCCAGGGTGCTTGGCGAGGCCTAATTGTTTTGACCTTATTAGGAATGAAATTAGAATAAATATTCAAAAGGACTTCATTGAGTAGTTTTACCTGTTCATTAGGGCATGTTATGTTATCGAGATGTTCGTGCCAGGCAAACATTTCAATGCTTTTCCTAATGGCTACAAAGTCAGCCTTGTCGTAGTACCAAATCTTACGGGTGTATGGAGGTAGTGCTATGTTTGAAACAGATAATTTACCGTAAACAATTTGATGGTGGCACTGCTCATGTAATGATGGATGAACACCTGACTCAATAATGAGGTTAGGTTGATCAGTGAATATCAAATTAATACAGGACTTGGAATCGCCCATCAAATGGGTTGGTTCTGATATCAACTGATGAAGACCATTGTCAGACGCTAGTGGCTCAAACAGTTTGCCTTCGTTATTTTCGATATCATTTTCCCACCACTGAGCTGATCTACAGTTGAAATCACCGGTAATGATAACGAAGAATGGATTTTCAGCATGCATTTTCGATAGCATCAACTCAAAGTTTGTTGTGAAGTTATCAAACTCCTCCGGGCCCTGACTTGGACTTCTATAAATTACGGCGAAGAAGTACTTGTTCCTGTTTAATTGAATTTCGTACAAAATACATTCAGGGAGGGTCACTAAATCAGAACGGTTTTTTGAAGCAAGAGAGTCTTTGATGTATAGCCCAACACCACCCCTTTTCACATTTTGAGGATGGTTATTTTTAATAAACGTATAGCCATCTAGTGCCAGTCTATCTTCCTCCACGGTGCTGTCAAGGTGGGTTTCAACAATGCCTATAAGGTCATAATTATACACAGAATTATAAGCCTCTATGAGAGAGACTCGTAAAAAATCATGCGCAGTAATACTATTTAGATTCCAAGTGCAAAAATCAAGTGTTTCAGGGCCTGGATTCGTTTCTACATCACCACTCAGCAAAATGGTCCTAAAAACCGACCATTGTATATGTAGCGAGCAACTTGCTACGCACGCTGTGTAGAAGTAGACATAGCGAGAATGAAAGTACTTATATCGAACAATGACAATGGCACCTAACGGAATTCGCTTGACAAGTTCTACGGTAAGGTAAAGTACTATCTTCGCAGACCGATGCATGCGGGCGAACAAAGGCAAAAAACATAACTCTGGTGCAACAGAGTGAACTGCAAGAAACTGCATTGTCAGTGTAAATGGCAGAACAAGGATCGAGACTGCGATGAACCAATAAAAAAACCAATATAACTTAAAAATTTGAAAGAGAAATGAAAGTGGCTTAACATTTCTGCTCCGTAGGGATATGTTTTGCATACATGCACGGAAACACCCTATTGTTGCTCTCCATTGATTGATTTCAACCGGCATCATCATAAAGAAATCTTCTCGCTGGTCCTAAGGGACAATCAGTCACAATGCAACCACCTAGTAGCGGGACATAAACTAAACTAAAATGCCACAAACAAAAGTACACACATCTAAAGAAGATAATACGACACGAACATAATTCAACACAAAGTTTGCAATTCAACAATGGGGTAAAATAGGCATAATACATTTTAAACAGTGGGAATTTAAAATTGTTATCAAATTTTAATTTTAAAATTGTTATCAAAATTTTAATCAAATTGTTAAATCGTAAACCATAAAGGCTACAGACTTTTGCTTCCTACCAACTTGTAGATCTTCGAAAACTGAGTATTCCTTGTACAGTAAAAGCCCGCATATAAGAACCTACAATTTTGCAAGTCAGCATAACCAGGTTCTTACGTTATGTGTATAGTGAGAAATAGGGCTGTTCAGGTTCTTTATGGTGGAATATTCGGTTCAAAATTCTTTTACCTGTTTTGGAGCTCCATGTTACCATATTGGGCTCAACTGTAATCAGGTTGACGTGCTTTCTAGAGAACTTGATTTGTAGCTCGAAAATGGACTGACATGGAGCTTGACAAATCGTGTGTGAAAATCATTCAAATTCGAGCCCAAAATGTTGAGCACAAAGTTCTAAGAAGGTAAAAGCCTGAAAGATTGATCCATCTGTAGAGCATGGCAGACGGCACAATATGAAGCTCCATAAATCGAGCTCCAAAATCAGTAAAATAGAGCCCCATAAATCGAGCTCCAAAATCACGGAAAGTAGAGCCCCATAAATCGAGCTCCAAAATCACGGAAAGTAGAGCCCCATAAATCGAGCTCCAAAATCACGGAAAGTAGAGCCCTATTAATCGAGCTTGATGTATTCTTGCACATATAGCATGCTGTAGAAAATATAGCCAATTGATGTAAATTGACGCAAGTAGGTAGTGTATCCCAGCGAGGGTTGATATCGAGCTCGAGAAATGCTTCTAGGATATTATCAACATCGCTATGTGGTAAAACCGGAATGGATGGCATGGAATGTGGATCGCTGATATATGGATAGTTGAAATTTTGGAATATGTTACCAAATCGAGAGCTCCTCTGGTCCTTTTTTGTTTGTTATCAAGATGCATAAGTTTTGCGATGCTAATCTGCCGAATTGTTTCAGTTGTTTTATTTTAGGGAATCGACACAGAGCTGAACTAATTGAAGTCAAGTGGCCACTCCCCCAGGGCATCCCCGCCAAAATCCACCAGATAGGGGTGCTTTTGCTTGAAAACGGTAAACATTTGAGGCTGTTTCAACAATAATTCCTTAGTAGCAGTGGCGGACTGGCTCTGATTTTTGCACCGGCCATGAACGAGTTAAGGGGGCCCGAAGTGGCTGTGGCCCCGATGATGAGTGTGTGGTCAGGGGCAAAATTCGTCGCAATTGCTCGATTTCTTACCAATAGCCAAGCTCAACTCACTTTCTTTGAAAATGAGGCATATATTTCACGATATATCTACTTATGGCATGATTAAAATCTTTACATTGTCTCTACTTTGTAAAAGTAATTTTGCCTTTTTTTGTATTGTGGGCCAGACGATCTATGATGTTTTCATTTCTCAAACTGTTGAGGAACCCTTTCCTGACCCCCCCCCCCCTAGCAGCGTGGTCAGGGCAAATTAACTGACGGAGTATCAAAATGAGGGGTCTGGGGGCAAAGTCCCCAGGAAAATTTCTGAGCACACGCCCTCTACTTTGGCTTAGAACGCTTCTCCCAATCCCAGGTTTGCCGATGCTAAAATTGAATTTTTGATCATTTGTAACAGTAGTTTTATGAATAAGCATCCACAGGGAAATTTTTTGAGTAAACATCTGTCCTTTGGCTTAGAATGCCTATCGCCATCCCATCTTACCAGAGCAGAATTGGAAACATTGAAATTCTCAAAATTATTTTTGCAGTTTTCTATCAATGAACACTCTCATGAAAATTATCGGGCAAAAGCTTTCAATTTTTCACAATCCAATTTTTGCGTGCCCCGTTGACAAAGTGCGTCCCGGAAATTTTTTGAAACTTGCAGCCTTTACTTTGGCTTAGAGTGACTCTCCCAGTCATTTCTTTACCCTACACTACCTATAACAACTATTTTCTGTGAAGGAATCTCGAGAACCATCTTTTGGCAGAAGTGGAGGGGGCCTTTACTTTTTCTGCAACGGTGCTCCCTTCTTCGCCATCCGTATCTTCGCTCTCGACTGTATTCATTTCTTTGAGCAAGTTCAATAACACTGAAGGATTCAAATGTGAAGTGAGATGTCCATTATTCAAACATTCAACTCTACCAAAAATTTCCTTAATTTTGTAAAAGGGACCCTTTTCCAGGAACGCATGAACGCATTTGCAGGCAACCTTGTTACTTTAAATGCGTAAGGAAGGCTGAGACAAAATAGAAATAATTTCAATAGAAATAGAAATAATAAATAGAAATTATTGTAACATAAAGTTTCTTTATCAAAATGTGAGCTACAACAGTAATTTGATACTGTACGTAAATGAGTTACTAACGGGAATCGAAATAGTCAAAGCACGCCTTGGGAGATTCTCATTAGATATACCTAGTGTTTTATGTGAACTTGGACTTTACGTGGTTTCATTGTGCAGCTAAAAAGAATGGAGCCTTGTGCAGGCTGTTTTCTCTGGCCCATCCAAGCAGCAACAGCTCTGTGTCGATTCCCTGAAATGAAACAACTGAAACAATTCGGCAGATTAGCATCGCAAAACTTATGCATCTTAATAACAAACAAAAAAGGACTAGAGGAGCTCTCGATTTGGTAACATATTCCAAAATTTCAACTATCCATATATCAGCGATCCACATTCCATGCCATCCATTCCGGTTTTACCACATAGCGATGTTGATAATATCCTAGAAGCATTTCTCGAGCTCGATATCAACCCTCGCTGGGATACACTACCTACTTGCGTCAATTTACATCAATTGGCTATATTTTCTACAGCATGCTATATGTGCAAGAATACATCAAGCTCGATTAATAGGGCTCTACTTTCCGTGATTTTGGAGCTCGATTTATGGGGCTCTACTTTCCGTGATTTTGGAGCTCGATTTATGGGGCTCTACTTTCCGTGATTTTGGAGCTCGATTTATGGGGCTCTATTTTACTGATTTTGGAGCTCGATTTATGGAGCTTCATATTGTGACGTCTGCCATGCTCTACAGATCGATCAATCTTTCAGGCTTTTACCTTCTTAGAACTTTGTGCTCAACATTTTGGGCTCGAATTTGAATGATTTTCACACACGATTTGTCAAGCTCCATGTCAGTCCATTTTCGAGCTACAAATCAAGTTCTCTAGAAAGCACGTCAACCTGATTACAGTTGAGCCCAATATGGTAACATGGAGCTCCAAAACAGGTAAAAGAATTTTGAACCGAATATTCCACCATAGTTCTTAAATTGGTTCAATACTTTATTAAGGCCTTTCAGGAGTTTCTTTTCTTCAGATTCAAACTTCAGGTCTATTATTTACTGTCACTTCACATCACTTGAGTTTATGAGGTATTATTCCCAACATAAATTTGTGGAAGAATTAGAAATGCTTATATAATCTAGAGAAACATTTTCAAAAGCTTCTCATCAGGTAAAATAAACATTTTGATTCTTACACAAACTTCTGTTGTGAATAAGACCCCATGATCTCTACAAATAAGAACCTATTTCGAATTCCAGGCTGAATTGGTTCTTATACAACGGGGTCTAATTGCAAAATTTCAGCATGCAGGTTCTTAATCCACTAGGTTCTAATATGCAGGATACGCAGGTTTTTACTGTATTGGTCATATTGATTTTCCTGAATCGGTTTAGAATTTATGGTGCTCTTAATTTTTGTCAAAGCTTCCGATATCTCCTCTTATCCTTTCATAAAGCTTTAAAAATGCTGTAATTCCAAACAGTGATGATATTAAAAATGCTCTTTCTGGAATTATGGCAAACAACCCAACCTAAAGTTCCCTACTATCTATTCAGTTTAAAGAATAAGGCAATACAATTTTACACATTTAATTTTAAAGTTTTGCAGGCAGTTGTAGTGTTAGATGTACCACCAGTCTATGTCCTGGAGCTGGCTGACGAATCCAATTCCTTTACTTTCTGAATGCACAATTTCAACATTCCATATATAATTAATTCAATGTATGATGATGTTTTATTCTAAGGTCAAAGTTCGGAGGGAAAAGGAGTTAAATTCTCTGAAGGAAGAAATTCAAGTGATGCAGAAAAGATTTCAAGAATTACTAAATCAAGCGAGAATGGAAAGTGACCAGAGAATACAAGAGTGTGAAGAACTTAGAATGCAGGTAAATTATATTTAAATGCTGAAATTGTTGGAAACTGTTTTCATGTGATTAAAAGAGATTGTAATTCATATTCGAAGAAATCCTTCAACGAGGCAGTCAAATCTATTGTTCCACAAATTATATTTTTCCCGATTTTATATAACCATGTCGTTTGTTAGTCAAACGTTCTGCATATTGCTTTTAGGCCTAGTTTAAACATCGTAGTTTTGCCGTGTCGAATCAAACTGTATTAAACACGGCAGAACCTTTTTTGTTTAAAAAGCTGATTTAAACATCGTCTTTTTGCCGTGGCGGATTGAAACTAAAATGGTTGAAATGGCCATTTTTTCCAAATGCGCAAGCACAATGGCTGATCACACATAGAAACCGGCGACCATGGCCTAGAATTGATCAATTAAACGCGGCAGAAATACAATGCTTAAATTGTGTCGTTTTTCTGCCGTTTGATACGACAGAGCTGGTGAAATCCTGCCGTTTTTAGAATTTGAAACAGTTGGTGATTTTGACATCATTTTCGTATCGAATTTAATTGGCACTTGGAAATTTTTAGCAGCATCTATGGACTTGCTACAAGTCTCTCTCGCGGAAAAAACGAGGGGCCTCTCGTTTTTTCCGCGAGAGAGACTTGTAGCAAGTCCACAAAAACATAAGATGTTTAAACTAGGACTCACAAATTTTACTTGTAGGTTCTTACACCTCAAAAGATGGAAGTTATGCGCATGAAACTGCAGGAAGAACTTGAAACCTCGTACAAGCAGGTTAGACTTTTACATAATTCTACAAGCAGGTTTAATTTCAAACTACATAATAACATCATCAATTTGACGTCATCAGACGATAAAGACGATAATTCATAGCTGCAATTCCGTAGAATAATAACGCAGAAATGATCGATTAACTTTACCGATGACATGTCAAGATCTACGTCTTCTGAAAATACGTTCAGCATGCAACTAGAACGTCTAAGAGAATTTTGCAGCCCCGTTGATAAATACTTACGATCCAGCATGGTAAAGACAGAGTGTGTTAATAAATAATTTCTTTCTACTCATGATAAAACAAGGACAAAGTTTGTAACACAATGTTATCATCAGCAGCTTTTGATTGACACTGCAATTCAAAACGATTAGCGATCGAAGACAAAGGCAATTCTCTCAACTAAACTAGTAATTCAAAACAAATAAAGCCGCATAATTTGCTTTGGAACCTAGGTAGCTAGCTCACTGGTTGTGCATTTCAGCAATTGTTTTTAATAGCAAACGTGAGCATATATCGAAAGAAGAAGGATTTATCTAAAAATTTGCCTTGGGAATTTTATTTGTTTGGTTCAGAAGCTGAGCAGCAAGTGTTTCAATCACACCCAAAAAATACGAGAATTGAATCACATAGAAATTGACTCGTTTCTAATTTTGGACCACCATAAAGTTTAATTTTGAAATAAATCTTTTTTGTTTCAGAAACTCGACACTGCTGATCTGGAATTGGATAAATATAGAAGTGATTTTAATAAACTCAGATATGAATACTCTTTTCTCAAATCAGAATATGAACATGAACAGGTAGGTGACGAAACTTTTAATTATTCTTTTTAAAGGGAGTACAAAGACCAGCAGCCTTTGCCATCGTGTGTTTCTATTTTTGTGAATTTCGTACAGTCAGTTGTTCTGGAAGCTGTCCAGAGCAAGTCGCTAACTTTGCGAAAAGCATGCTGGTCTTTGTACTCCGTTTCATTCATTCATTCATTCATTCATTCATTCATTCATTCATTCATTCATTCATTCATTTCAATTATTTAAGGATACTTTAAAGATATTCGGTCACAGTTCTTCATTTAACTAATGAAATGATTCAATTCATCTGTACTCTTGGGCAAGAAGATCAAAAACTGTACATTTTGTTGCAAGCAACATGTGCCCCATTTTTAGGGCTGCTGTGGAGGAGTTTTGCGCTTTACTGTTCCATTATTGACACAGGGGCATAGGAAAGGCTTCAACTTAGAGTTTGAAACCTTGTCTTAGTCAATCTGACGAGTGGTTGCTGATTTATGGCAGAGGAAAGGCAAAATAAGTACATTCCACTGTTCGACTCTTGATGCAGCTGCTCCCTCGTAGAGGTCGCACCGCAGTTACATAGCATAGGCTTCACCTTAGAATTTGAGACCTTGTCTTAGTCAATCTGACCAGTGGTTGTTGATTTGTGGCAGAGGAAAGGCAAAATAAGTACATTCCATTGTTCGACTCTTGACGCAGCTGCTCCCTCGTAGAGGTCGCACCGCAGACTACATAGCATAGGCTTCACCTTAGAATTTGAGACCTTGTCTTAGTCAATCTGACCAGTGGTTGTTGATTTGTGGCAGAGGAAAGGCAAAATAAGTACATTCCATTGTTCGACTCTTGATGCAGCTGCTCCCTCGTAGAGGTCGCACCGCAGACTACATAGCATAGGCTTCAACTTGGAGTTTGAAACCTTGTCTTAGTCAATCTGACCAGTGGTTGCTGATTTATGGCAGAGGAAAGGCAAAATAAGTACATTCCACTGTTCGACTCTTGATGCAGCTGCTCCCTCGTAGAGGTCGCACCGCAGACTACATAGCATAGGCTTCAACTTGTAGTTTGAGACCTTGTTTCAGCCAATAAAACGAGTGGTTGCTGATTTATGGCACACGAAAGTCAAAAAGCGATTCCTTCAAAGCAGCACTTTCCTTGTTCTCCAAAAGTGCCAAAATCAAGCAAATAATGCAAGAAAATTTTCCATTGCTGTGTTGGATTTTTCTTTATCCTATTCAATTGTATCAAGAACAGCTGATAGAACGTACAGCTCCTCCGTAGCAGCAGCAGCCATACAAATGGGGCGAACAGTTTTGGATACCCTGTACTGTACTACAGAAGTGCGAAGAGTTTCTTTTACCGTAAATTCGAAAATGTCGATGCCTGAATTTTTCTCGATCTAACCAAGGGCACCTACCTTGTAAGTGTGTTTATTCCCAGTACTGTAGATTAATTGGTGTCCTGTGACCCAGTACAAAGGGTGTCCCAGAACCGTACCGTGATCCAGCAGTACACAGCACAGGGTCAGTCTTCTCAAGGTCGAGATGACGTATGAATAACTTTGTGGTTTCACATTCCGGTGTTTATGTAATATGAGATCAACTGTTATACGAGCTGGCCACAGGGAATCAGACAGCGTGATCTTTGATTGGTCAGTACTAACAGACGTTAGAATTTGAAAATCCCTGTAACTACACAGATAAACAGGACTGGGTCACAGGACACCAATTACTCTGTGAACAGTAGGTCACGCGTACAGTACAAGGTAGGCGCCCTTGATCTAACATCACTAAGGAATCGAGCATTACGTATAATTCAAAAGCATTTGAAGCTATAGCATCTATTATGCTCACTTAACTTATTCCTTGGCCTTTACGTCGAGTGAAGTTCGTTAGTGTAGTGATATTGAATGACAAAGGTTCCATGGCTGCAGGCTTAAATTAGCTGTAATTGGAGCTATCATTATTTGTGGTGCTTGCTGTAAATAAGCAGATGATGATGATGATGATGATGATGATGATGATGATGATGATGATGATGATGATGATGATGATGATGATGATGATGATGATGATGATGATGATGATGATGATGCCTTGTATTGATATCACTCTTTATTTAGAACAAAACAAGAACGATGTTAGAAGAGCTACGAGCACAACACCAAATCGAGGTAAAGTATTTAAAAGTAAACTTCATTCACCCAAATTCATATCTGTACTATCTAAGCTATAATTTAGGAAACACGATGTCCTTTCAGTTTTACCTTCATTCATCTGTCCATGTCATTACTTCTTTTCTTTGTCTGATGATGCTCCCGTTGCTTGTCTAAAACGAAAACATCTTGCAAAAATGCTTTCTGTTGCTTATTTCAATGTTAGTGCGTCAAATTTCACCCATGGAAACTTCATCTTTGAGATGAAAATACCAGATATCCAAAAAAGTTCTTTGTCACAATGGCAGCCCTGGATTCACTACATAGCTACTTAGTCGCAGTTATTGCAATAACAACAACACTCTTTCACACTTTTATTGAATCGATGCAATCAGTCAGTGACAGTCCACTGAAAGTATCGCATTTGACAAATTTTCGATTGTCTATTTTTGAGTAAATCTTCCGCGGTAGAAAAGTGAGTTTTCCTTTCAAATACTTTTCAAAGAGGTAATTAACCCTTTGGCACACACAGTTGTGGACTACGAGTTGCATTGGGTATCTTTCCACGCGATTCGTGTTGTGGTTATTACTTGACTTGTTTCCTTACCATACAGATTGATGTTTTAAATAAAGACAAAGAAGACCTGATAGATCAACTTCGACGACAAGAAGATCAAAATGATGCTCAGAGAATTCGTGTTTTGCAGAAAGATAATGCTCAGGTAAATAGTCTGCTGCAATTTTCAAACGTGGACATTTTCAAGTAGTTGATTTTCCAACTAGCTAAAATTCCAACTATCCAATAATGCACTACACTCTTTCTTTCAATAAGAAGCAGCTCATGATAAACGGTTCGCTCAATTTTTCGAAAGTTGAGAAAGCATGCTGCCTGGATTGAAAAGCCAAGAAACTTTTATTGTAATTTGCAGCTTTAATTTTCCCAGGTCATTCAAAGATGTTATGACAATGTCATTAATAGCAACTGTTTTGACATTGTTTGATTGCAAATTATGTTATTAATTGTCTTGAGATCTTAACAAATGATTTAGAGCTCTTCTAAAGCAATGAATTAACTCTACATTTTCGGCAATAAAGATATAAGACACTCATCGGAAACCTTTGGTAGCAAAAATGTCCTAAAATGTAAGAAATACCTACCAGCCCCGGATCTTAGTTTCTTATATAAAATTAGTGCATTAACATCAAGATACCAAATTCTTATTTTCGTTGTAGCTAAACATGAAAGTGAAGAGTTTGCTGGATGAATTGGATGAGATTCGAGAAAAACGAGAGGCCACTGGACTGCAATCTGATCATGTATGTAATGATATTCTCTCCATTCTCTCCAAGTAAATAGTCGGTTGACGCGTAGTGGTTTTAGTTGCATGAAAAGGAAACCATGCAAAAAGTATCCACGATTTGTAAGAGGTCGAAGAGACTCTGCAAACTGTGAACGCATGCAGAAAAATGTGCAACTTTGAACCCCCTTAGCTACATGCAACATTTTCCAAGTAAGACAACACTTGATATTTTTGATGAGAGCCTAAACTCTTGATTTATGGTTTCAAAAACCAAACAGACTGCGTGATGGCGTCTCATACTTCAATCCTATCAATTAAAACCACAAGTACACTATCGATCTAGATTAGGTAGTAAAGCGCTCGCTTCGCGCTCAGTTTCTGCTCTGTCGGTTCTTCATGTTTCTGGAACAACCATCATAATCTGTTAGAGAGAATATAACTGTCTTGATGTATTTGAAAATTGCAGCTATCAATCAAATGATTTTCTTCAATTATAGATAACACGACTTCAGGCAAGACAACTGAGCGAATTATCCGCACATTGCAAAACTTTAGAGGTATTTATGACACATTTTACGTTGTGTGCTTACAATTTGTTTATCACTGAATGTTGTTCTGCTTAAAGATTTGAATAACATTTGAAACTTGGATATATTCAACTCTCTATCTTTGCTTGACAAGAGCTATGATTTGATTTTTTCGTCTCGAAGTAGTATAATGATATCCTGAGACATTTTTTATCACGTGTTAATTTGCTCTCACCAGACAGAAAAAGATTCTTTCAAAATGCAATTTGATCGATCGCAAGGTGAACTTGAACGTGCCAGTAAACAACAGGTATTATTTATATTGTTTCCCTATACTTAACAATTTATCAACCAAATTATTTTTTCATCGAACATTCGAATTTCATTATCTAAACAAACGATTTGTGCATGGGTGGAAAAAATAGCGGACCACGGCACCAATGGTCCCAAAAGTTTTTTAGGTCTCCAGAAAGAAAGAAATGTGAGAAGAAGGGGGACTTTGAAAATCCACAATTTTCTCTTTGCATTTCAAACTAAGTCTTTAGAAATTGGATTGATGTTTGGTTAATTTAGGCTGTTTCCAGACTACAACAATACTGTTTATAACTTGGTAAGTTGTCAGTCGCAAAGCCAATAAAATTCAATAAACATCCTTTTCAACTGAGGTTGAGGATTGCTGACTAATCTTCAAATTGTGACCCACGTATTTCTATCATGACCTGCCAAGTGGATTCTTGTTTGAAGCACCCTTGTTTAGACAGAAAGTTTTTCAACGACTTTTCGGTCCCAGAAATTAAAATATTTTTTCCACCCCTGGATTTGAAAATAGCCTTGAATAACGGACTCATATTAAACCCATAAACGCAACAAAACACCGCAATCTGTAGAAAGAAGACCGAACTGACGAGTGTGCGAAGAAACGCGTTTTTGGTTATTCAACGTTGTCCTTTATTTCAGTTACCGGTGAGTTACTAACTTATCTCTTTCCTTTCAGGTTTTAAGATTAACTCGTTTTTCTCTTGCAGGATTCAACAGTTTTCTCTCTTGTTACAGGTTTATTTTGGCTATAGTTTCTTTTACAGGAGTTAACAGTCTTCTTTCTACAGATTACGGTGTTTTGTTGCGTTTATGGGTTTAATACGATGAGTCCGTTATTTAAGGCTATTTTCAAATTTCATTATCATTGATCAATCGTGAATGTTTTGATATCATTCTTAATGCGCTGCAAGATTGAAATTTAGTGGATTTCAAAATTCTTTGTATTTTTTTCAGGAGCTTGCAAGTCACAAGATCATCAAACTGGAGCGAGAAAATCTTCAATTAAAAAGGTAGCTTATTTTTAAATCAACTAGCCAGCAACCTCCGATTTTTGATGATTTAATCAAGTGTTGATAATTCAATTATCATGATCGTATATCTTGATCCTATCTTTGTTTCATTCAGTTTTTTCAATGTAATACCACTTGAACATTGGTTCAATTCGTAGTTATGTTCCAGTAATAAGCCATTCTCTTGTAATTTAAAGCATGATTTGAGCAGGGCAGCTAACATGAAAAAATTGAAGATTAGAATTAACACATGCATCTCCCTGAGTTGATTAGTAAGCTTAAGGCAGAAAGACCACAATGCGACAAAAAGCAACAGCAAATATGATAGAATTTATTTTGTGCCAATATTTCGTCCTGCCATGCAGGACTTCTTCAGGGCTTCGGGGCTCTTGTTTCTCTGCCATGCAGGACTTTTTGCAGGGCTTCAGGGTTGATTAGTAAGCTCTGAGTTGATTGGTTGGTAAGAAAAGTTAAACAAGTAAATAAAGTGAAATATAAGAACTTTGATGCGAATTTAAATAAGCATGACGTTTCGAGCATAGCCTGTTTTATCTTTGTGCAATTGCACTACACGCAACAAGAAGATTTTATTGATCATGGCAGGAAAAGGGTTGTCGATATTATATTTTTCATATATTTTTAAGGTTAATTCGGTGTTGTCTTACAGGATTTAACAGTTTTTCTCTTGTTACAGGCTTATTTTGGTTATTGTTCCTTTTACATGAGTTCATAGTCTTCTTTCTACTGATTTCAGTGTTTTGTTGCGTTTAGGTTTAATATGATGAGTCCGTTATTTAAGGCTATTTTTATATTTTTTCAGTGAAATGGAAGAGCTTACGCACAACCACAAGGTTGAAATGAACAATATGAAATTAATGTAAGTTGTTTATTCTCATTTGCTCTAGAAAATATGAAAGCCTCGATAAAAATTATTTGCTTCAAAGGAATTATATGCTACTTTACGGTGAAAACACAGAATATGACAGCGACAAGTAAAAGCCTCCAGCTCGTCATAAAACGAAGAAAGAAAAGGAAAGTTAGATGGACATGATTTTTTCCTGAAACCATCTTAGAGAAGACAAGGAACTTGTCTGCAATAATATATTTAACTACAGATTTTAGACATTTCATGTGCCAGCAGTTTGCACAAACTCGTGATGAATTAAAGCATGGTTTTGTTCAAAACATTACCAAGACACGTACATCAAACAGAATTTGAGACGAACACAATATTGCAACGCTCTTGTGAAGGCGTTCAAGTTTCTAAATCATTAACACTACTTTATTTTGTAGCTTAACCAAAGATAAAGGAGAACTCGAACGAGAACGTGATACAATAGAGAGTCAATTGCAAACAAGCAAGAATAAAAGCACAGTGTTGTCTCAAAATTTGGAAGAATTGAAGCAAGCTTTAACCAAAAAGGTAAACATTTTCTCTATTATCCATACAAATATTTTCAGGACCACTTTGAATCGTATAAAATGAGTTGCAGGTGATTCCTTCGTTTGTTAAAAAAGTCATATGGTTTTAAGATGCTCTTCTCCATTTGGTATTTTCAAACTCATCGTCTTCATCATCGTCTATTTCCACTCTTCCGTACTTCCAGTAGAAGAATATTCTTGATCTCTTCGGTTACTTTTGTTTCTTTGAGATTTTGTGAACAACAAAGATTTTTATGACGTTGTGGGCCCTCCGTAATAGTTTCAACTGAAAACCAAAATGATGTATTATCGTTTGATTGCTTATATGTCCATAAACAATGAGCCAATTTTTAAAAACTTTATTTTATCCGATTGCCGAAAGGCTAAATTGTATGTGAGGATGTTGGTTGTGGTTTAGGCCGATGCCTTAATGTCGAAAAGGAGATAAATGAACCTGTTCAAATTCAAGCCTTAGATGGTATGAAAAAGAAACGGCCTTCTTTTCCAGTCAACATTTTAGATGTGATGCAAAAGGCTGAACTTGTATGTCGTTCAGAGAATATATGTCATTCAGGGAATACGAATTCAGTTAATACTGAATTCAGAGAATACGAATACGAGTTCAGCCTTTTGTATCACATCTAAAATGTTGACTGGAAAAATAGGCCGTTTCTTTCTCGTGCCATCTAAGGCTTGAATTTGAGCGGGTTTATCGATCTTCTTTTCGATATGAAAACGCCGTGGTAAAACCACAACCAACATCTTAATATACAATTTAGCTTTCAGACAATCAAATAAAACAAAGTTTTTGAAAATCGGTTCATTGGTTATGGACATGTAAGCAATCAAACAGTAATACATCATTTTGGGACACCCGGTATTTGTCAGTTGTACCAAAATTGAAAGTTTTAGAAGATGGAAGAAAGACCAAAATGAAACTGTACAAAAACGTTAGAGAGATTTCTTTGTGAGAACGAAGAACCAATTCATGAATCATGTTCTTGTTTATTTATTTATTTATTTATTTTTATTCTTGTTTATTTTTCCAGGAGGAAGAGATAGTACGTAGAGTTCAAGACGTGAAAGAATTGGAGTGGGAGAAAATATCCAAATTAGAAAACTACAAACTACAGGTGAATTATCCAGTATTTTAGCTTTTAATTTCTGAATTAATGACTACGAATTATGAGCTAAAATGATCCATCGCTACTAGTAACGCTGAAAATTGTTTAACTCGCCTGTTATGGGTAAACTAAAAGGCCCATGGAAAAAGACAGCCGTAAATGTAGTATGTAGCAAGGGTGGATTTTTTAGAGCAAAGGATACAGTTCTGTTTAAGACAAAGCGATTTTGCAGCCTCAATAAAAGATTTCACACCCTCAGCGCAGCCAACTATAACGTCTTGCTCTCTATGTCTATTTTCATTTAGTATTACTGTAACAGGCAGTTTTAAAGCAAAAGGTGCAAGTTGAGGTATACCATCCCTGCATCATGAATGTTCTAGCACTTTCGAACGTTGTTTTTAGACCCTTTTCATCTTTCCTCCGTAAATCATAATAATATCATACGAATGTTTTTTCGTTTGGTGAACGTTGGCCATCATCAGTAAGGCGCTATAGCAAATGTCACACCTTCTGTGAGCCAACCATAATGCATCTCCTTTTCTGTTTATTTTGATTTGATTGAGTGCTTTCAGAGGTGTGAAAGTTATTGTTCTGAAAGGCAAATCGCTTTATCTTCTCCGAAACCTGTATATTTTGTTTTACAAAATTCGCCCTTGCCCGTAAAAGTTATTTGATAGATCTTAAAGGACAAGTCCGGGGTTTCTACAATTAATTTCAAAAAGCAACCTTACCAATTGCTGAACACCAATTGTGACTTCTTTCCGAGTTTTGAGATCTCTTTCTGTCGTAAATTCGTACAACACTTTTCGTAAGTCAGGCCCAGTGTCGTCGCCATTTTGTAAAATGGCGATAAAATGGCTAGCTTCGGTTTGGAGGTTCGATTGTGACGTCGGAAAACACTTAAGAGTTTTGTAAGAACACAACCTCGTTCAGATCGGCGAAATGGGCGAAATGACGTCATAAATAATGACGTAATTTCGCTCATTCCGCAGATTGAAATATGCAATTTCGCAGAGAAAAGAGAGAGAAGGTTGGAAAAAGTACTACACACCATTCACAACATTGTAATCTTTCATTTTATCAACAATTATTCCAACCCTGGACTGGTCCTTTAACGACTTTCTTTCAAATTTTTAGGCTGACTCGCAGCTGGCTGATTATGAAAGGTAAGGAGAACATTTCCTATATTTAACTGTTGTCAGGAAATGAAGTCATTCATAAAAGTATAAATGAAATTTTTCTTGGCAATATGTAACAGCAAAATGAAACATTTTCTTGAAACCTCTAAGATTTGCTTGTCCGAAGCAAAATGTTTCTTTGTTAATGATGTCCCTAAAATCTCTGCTTGACAGATATTTACTGCTTGTGACAAACAATTTTAAAGGGGTTCCGTCTCCAAATTACGGTCAAACGGTGATTTTGCTATTTTTTTGATAGGCAATATCACTCCGACTTTTCATCTTTTTTCAAATGACAAATGTTAGTTTGAAGATACATCTTTGTACTTCACAGAGGAACAAACCAAACATTTATATCTCTCACGATTGCTCGGATATAAGCAGATTTGTAATGGTCACTTTTTGGAAGGCTTGGGTGAAGCCACCAAACAAACTGCAGATGACAATGGGCATGTGCGTAAAATAATTGTGTTTCTGTTTACAGATTTGTTTGAGGCCTTGTTCATCAAAGAATTTGCTTCATTTCGCTAACAATCTGTACTTCTACGTTGCTTATCGTAATTCTACAGATCTTTCTTCAAATTTCTAATCATATTTAAATGATAGGCAAAAGAATGATGCCGAGGAGATACACAAATTGCAGATAGAGAAATTCGAAGACAAGATTAAAGTTCTTGCAGATGGCAAGGTAAGTGAAAATGGCTTACCGATATAGCATATGGGAAGATAGGGCTCAAATCTTTAAAAAGGTCGGTGTAAAAATTATATTACAGTTTTCTTTTTATTAAATGGCTTGGAAGGAACTCAGGGTTTTTTTGCTGTAAATCTGCCGTGGAAATTTAATGATATCTTGATTAGTTTCAAAATAGCGGCATTTATTAAATTTGAGGCTATGACGTCATCAAATTTCTAAAACCTAACACAGAAAAGTTACAGATTTCAGGTTTATTGTATGACCTATCTCTTTGAACTGAGTGGCTTGAAAGAAACGAAAGCTACTTTTCTATTTGGTTCTACCGATGAAATTTTCAGAAATCTTGAATATTTCTTTTATGGTCATAAAGAGAAGGTTATTTGAGAATGAGAAAAAGTTTCAAAAACAGGAACGGTTTCTAGCAAAACGTCAGTGAAAGAAAACTGAGATTCCTTAATTTTGTTATTGATTTCGCGAGTATGTCCTCTATCAAAAAGAAATAAGTCTTTTCCTCTTTTACTCATGCTAATGGAAGTGAATTTTCAGAACCTGGTTTTCCATTCCTATATTTTCAGGAAGAAACGGAGAAAGGGTTAAGCGCAGTAAAGATGCAGCTGGCACAACAGAAACAAATCAATGAACAACTGGAAGAGGTATGTCATGCTATTCCATTAATTCTTCCATCCATTCAAAAGTAATGGTCTACAATCAGTGCCTCATGCCGCTACTAACGTACGGCAGTGAGTGTTGGACTTTGAAATATCAACAAGTCCGTACAATTCAACAGCGCCATTTAAGGAAAATACTGAAGATAAAATGGACTGATCATATTAGCAACGAAGAAGTTCTCGCAATAGCATGCGTGGAAGATATAGAAATATTGTTGGTAAGGAGTCGACTACGCTGGCTAGGGCATGTGTCCAGAATGGAGAATGATCGTCTAGTGAAGTATTTATTATATGGAGAGTTAGCTGAAGGAAAACGTCCTGTTGGTCGTCCAAAGCTCAGATATAAAGACACGTGTAAAAGCGCATTGAAATGTGGTGATGTTCTGGACCATTGGAATACAAAAGTAGAGGACCGAGCTGAATGGAGAAAAGTGATTCATCAAACCTGTGGCAAAGTCAACGAGAAAAGAGTTCAGGCATACGAAAAACAGAGGGACAAGAGGAGAAGGAAAGGAACTGAATTAGATTGATTTACTGTATCTTTAGTTAATTGTGTTTTACCCGTTTCTCGGGATTAGGCGTATATATATATTCCATTCAACCTATACTTTAGCGTTTTATTGTTTTTATTATTATAACATTCTTTAAAGTTGGTTGTTAAAAATGGCTCTACTTCAAGAACTAATAAAGACCAACTATTTACAAAAACAAAATAAATTACAGTTCATGATAAGAAACGAAAATACCCTAAAATACCCTATTTACATATTTTGCAACGGCAGGTCTCTCCAATCAATTTTTTTATGCATGACTTGGAAGAACAGACGGAGGCGGCAATTTTTGTATCATTAGGCAGGTGTTTAAGACACTATTATTTACGGATAATGGAACCGAGGAAAAGCCTTATTTACATATTAAAAGCCTTATTCACTACTGATGAAGGGTTAAGCCCGAAACGTTTAGCAAATTAAGCACTAGGCTATTCATTCATTTTAAGATATTCTGTGTACTTATTTACATATGCTCGCTATTTTTATAAAAATTCATCCTTTTTCCTAATTTTAGAGCAAGAGACAAAATCAAGAATTAAAAGGCAAGCAACAAAAATTGCTAAATGACTATGAAAGGTGACTATTTATATACTCATAACGTTCGGTTTACATGCATCTTTGCCATAAATTCTCGTTGACTTTGTTCAGAAATATTATTGTAGAAAAAAGTTGCAAGAGAAGCAATGTATTTCTTTGCCACGCTCTGTTTACTAATATAAAATTTGTTGGTGTCTTTTAATGTTTTCTATTTGCCTGTTCTGTTTTGTGCTGTTTCGTTTTTCAGGCAAATTTGGTTTCTTAAAATTGCATCAGATGTAGCAAATGATACCCAGCTTATTGTTTTTACTGGAATTATCTCTAAGATTTAGCACATTTGTTTTATGCTTCTTCATTGTTGAAATTTAGACAATTGTCTTATATCTGTTTTCAGGTTGAAGACAATAGAAGAAGAGACGAAGGGAGCTAATGAGAAACTGAATGATAAAATCGAACTTCTGAAAAGGGAGCTTCGTAAGTATCTCAGTTTTTGTCAAATATCAAAATTTAGAAATTTTGTCTGCACAGGTCTCTAAGGAAATGCTGCCTGCTGCGAGAGAAACAGTCTGCATGCAGATGCCAAATTCCAGGCAATTAAAAGCGGAAAAAGACTATATTTACAGAGCTGTAAAGACAATAAATGCCATGGAAAGTTTAAAGGTACTGCATGCCAGTAAGGTATGAACAATTTCTCGTAGGAAACCAAGCTAGAAACAAGCACCGATGCATGTGAGTGAGCAAATTGGGTCTAAGAATCTACACATGCCCTCCGATCAGGCCTAAATCAATATTGAAACGAAACTGCGAATTTCATATCGCCCTTGGTGTCTAGTGCACATACCGTGGAACGACTTTTTTTCCTACCACGCATAATCACTCTCAACAAGTTTCTTATGATGCATCATTCTTTTAACATTTGTATTACAAAACTTCTCTGGATTCTTTTCCTTGTTAGAATTGTCAAATGATGACATGCAGAAACAACGCGAGCATTTTCAAAGAAGTATGCAAGAAACCAAGTAAGAACCTTTTCATTTCTCTAATCATTGTTGGGATAAATTTATAAGCTATCGGTTTTCTGAAATTGTACTTCCAGGATACCTCATTGTTTTCATAAAGTTTGACCCAAGAAGGATGGCCTAGAACATCCTGTAATTTGGAGCGAGTCTGGAGCGAGCAATATACGTTCACTTTAAAAAAGGTTCCAGTGTTTAGGGGAAGTGCTTATATTATAGTTAATTTAAATAATATCTAAGTAATTCTCTCCGTATATCTTAGAGTCTTTGCTTATGAAACAAGGGGCAGAATTAGTAGCAATTGTATCATTGCTGTTCAATAACATTACATTCGAAAAAGATTCGAGTTATACCTTATGTTAAATTCATTTCAATGATACTTGACAAAGACCCATTACTTCAGATCTTCTATATTTTAGAACCTTTATTAGCCTTATTTTGATTAGAGGGGGGGGGGGAATTTGCCCTCCCCCTCTTAGTAGACTTTTTGTTATAACTCTGCCAGCAGAAAAATTCTGGCCCGGAAACTTTCTGACTTTTTGCTGCTACTTATTGTGCAACGACTCATGAAGTTTCATAAAAATACTTTGACAAATGAGGGGGAACATCCTTCTGTCATTCATGATTTCAGATTACGATTGTGCGTTGTAAATTGTGAATACATTCTCAAAATTAAAACCCTCTGCTAGAAAATGGAGTTGTAAGCTTTCAAATCGATTTTATGGTTTTTACTGCACGATTTTTCAAACAGTGTTTTGAGATATTTTCAGACTCACCCCGTACCTTCTAGAATGAAGCATTCCTTTATTGGTGGTTCTATCTTCGAGAATCGCTTCAAAACTATACCGTCCCCTCAAAGCAATTTATTATAGAACTTCAGAAGTGAGCAAACAGGTAATCACAAGTTAAACCAAGGGAGCCTACCTTGTAGGAAGTGTGTTTATTCCCGGTACTGTACGCGTAGTAATTGGTGTCCTATGACCCAGTCAGGGGCGGCTGGGAGCGATAACAAGTTGCTATTAATCACGAGCGAAGCGAGTGAACAATGGGGGTCCGGGGGCTTGCCCCCGGAAAAATTTTCTGGGGCCACGCCCTTCAGAACGCCGGAAACGCCTATCTTTTGCAAAAGGGATATGAATATGAAGCTTATACTGTTCCTGAATTATGATCTGTTTTAAAAACTAAATGTTCCATGCTTGTTTCTAAAACATTCAGAAAGGTATTTTTTGAACAAAACGAAAAGTTTTGCAATCGGTGCCTTGTGAATAAGTCTGTCATGGCTATCGTCTGTAAAAGGTGGCTACATACGGAGGGCTGTTTAGACTGCTGCGGCTTTCCGCCGCTCGGTAAAAGCCCTGCTATTCATTTCCAATTTGTAATAGCAAAGCTGGCACAGCCGCCTTGTGAGCCGCCATGTAGGAGAGGGAAATAGGAGAACATATTTTCTTTGGGTAGAGTAGAATCCCGAATCTTTCATCTTATCTTCTCCCACGACTAAACATGGGCAACAGAAATATATATTTTTCTCTGAATCACCGCATGTCCACGAAAAACCTCTACACACAGCTTCACACGAACAACTTTTATTTTAAAATTAAGGCATGGGCGTCCATCGAAACGAAGGCGCTGCTCATGAGTTGAATTTCTTCCTTACATAGACAGAGCAGAAGTGGACAAGGGAAAAGACAGTCGAACCACCCCCATCGTACACCACCTGACGCAACTTGATTCATTTTATATCGTAAAAGGTCTCTACTCTCTTCTAAACGTGTATCGACTGACGATCTGTACGCGAGATCTCTTGTGGTCTCTTGCTATTCATTCTGAGAATTTAATAGCAAGGCTGTCAGATTTGCATATGTTACAACAGCCCGTTGCGTCACACACAAAGGAACTACGATGCAACTTCCAATTGTTCTCGTTCGTTTGCTATTCAAACGGGCCAAGTAATAGCATGGCCATCGGTGGCCACAGCGTGGGTTTCAATTCCTATTTCTATGGTTTCAATGAAGACTGGCTTTTGTCCGACTCAGAAAAGTATGCAAGCGGCATCCTTTAAGTGGATTAAGTCGGGCAATCACAATATCAAATACCACTGAGGGGTCAAAGAAATGACGGAATGAAGGAACTGGATAGGAAAATCAAAGACCCGGAGAAAACTTTTACTCGTATTATTCGCGTTACATTTATCTTTCCAATACAGAAGCAGAACGTTACTTTGGAAAAAAATTGCTATTAACGAAATAGCATTAATAGCACTGTCCGCCGCCCCTGGACCCAGTCCTGTTTATCTTTGTATATCATAGGATTTTTAAATTCTAACGCCTGTTAGTGTTGACCAATCAAAAATCACGCTGTCTGATTCCCTGTGGCCAGATCGTATAACAGTTGATCTCATGTTACATAAACACCGGAATTTGAAACCACAAAGTTATTCATACGTCATCTTGACCTTGAGAGGACTGACTCTGTGTACTGCTGGGTCACGGTACGGTTCTAGGACACTCTCTGTACTGGGTCACAGGACACCAATTACTCTACAGTACTGGGAATAAACACACCTCCTACAAGGTAGGCGCCCTTGGTTAAACTCGTTTATTGTTTTGTCGAAGGCGAAAGCTGGAAGGGGAGAAGAAGGAGATCGACAAAGATGTGAAAGACCTCAAGCAGCAGTTACATGATTCTAAAAAACTTACCTTGGTGGCTAAAAAAGTAAGTCTTTCTTTTCCGTTTCGCTGCCTTTGTGATTATAAGCGTATGTTATAAGTACAGACAAACTCTGATGACTCGGATCGGTTCAGACCAACGAAAACCATCCGACTCACACGAAGTCCGCCTCATGTCTCATTCAATTGTTACCCTCGTCATACCCCCAGGATATCCCGGGTATTTGCTCAAGCTTTGCTCCAAAATGTGACAATCTGGAGCATTCGCATTATATCGTTACAGGGGATACAGAATGTACCCGGTGCCCGGCCCCTGGGCATTCGCCTAAAAATTGCCCTGCCCTCAAACATTTGTGCAAGGAATTTTCATTTGCCCCCGTGTGACCAGGGGGATGGTCAGTGTATGAATTGAACGAGACATTGTGTGAATTAATTTGAAGAGAAAAATGCGGATGGGACTTTCAGGTTCGTCCACTTTCCTAATTTTGGCAAATATGGCAGTTATACGAATTCAAGTTATGCCAGTTGGCTGTTGCAGTACCGTTGTTAATTATTTGCATAATTTGTCCTATGGCAGACTTGAAGACGATTATCGACAGAGTATTTATTGAAGAGCAAAGTTTGTGTTAAATTTATCAAAAGTTGTATGTACTCCCGGGGGGGGGGGGGGTACTCATATATTTTTCAGTACGGGGACGTGCCGCCGAACAGGGTATCATTTTCAGGATTCCTACTCCGGGACAGGGTATCACTTTTTTATGGTCGGCTCCATGACAGGGTCCATATTTTGTATAATTGACTACGTATCGTCGTTGTAAGCCATTTGCACTCCGCGAGTATGATTTAAATCGTTTGGATGGCAACATTTCCGCATATTCTGATAGATTTCTATCAAATTTCTATCAAATTCCCAGGGCAGGCTACAATTTTGTATGAAGAAACCCAAGAATAGGGTATTGTTTTTAAAGTTTTACTCCGGGACAGGGTATCATTTTCGGGAATTTACTCCGGGACAGCGTGCCTTTTCAGATTTTCCAGCGGCACGTCCCCGTATTTTCGTAAATCAAGTACCCCCCCCCATGTATTTTGTTATTTTTAGGGAATTAGCTCGAATAGCTGCTAAGTAGAAAACTCAATGTAGCTAATTTTCGTTTTCTGTCTTTTCTTCAGAAAACCAAGAAACAGAAGAAATTGATCGATGATTTAGTAAAAAGATTAGAAATTCAAAGAGCTCAAAGTATTAAAATGGAAGAGGAAAAGAAACATTTAACGTAAGTTGCAACACTCATGCTTGACTGATATTTATTTGACATGAAAATTGAAAATTACTGCACCTGACAGGTAATATAACTGAAAACTGTATACTTATTTAACAAATGATTGGGTTTGTAAGGGTGTTTAGGACTAGTACAAGAAATAACAGATAACAACGCAAGAAGAAATTACAGGGCTCAATAAAACGAAGTAGCGTTGTAGCGGGGCTACCAGGAAGGTAGCTGAAATGCTTAAATTTCCCGGGAAGGAAGAAGGGTAGAAGGAAAAAGAAATGGAAAGAAAGGGAAACGAAGGGAAAGAAATGAAGGAAGGAAAGGAAAGGAAGGGGACAGAAAGGAGAAGAAAAAGGAATTTTTAAGGGATATAATTGGGCAGCATACAGGGAAAGAAGGAGAAAGTGCGTAAGAAGAAACGAAGGTGCTTTGCTTGCTACCAGGAAAGAAAATATTTTTTGAGCCCTGGAAGAAAAATAAGAAGGAAAGGAATTCTAGAGAAAGAGAATTGAAAGCAAGAAAATGGAAATTTTGCATCAGGTCGTAGTTGGGGACATTGAAGTATAAGGTGTTTAGAGGTAAAATGATGGAACAAAGGTGTTGGTGAAACATATAGCCAACCTGGTTCCTAGGGCCAGCTTCCTGACCTAAGGTGGGCCTGGGAACGAGGTTGACATATAGCTTCCGTGCAGACTCGGCTGGTTTTTATAGGAGAAAAGAAACTTTCCTCTTCCAATAGACCATTTTGACATTTAGAAAAAGGATCTGGGGAGAGCAATATTTTCTGGTAAATGGCTGCCACAGGGCTTTTCCACAACTATAAATTGATCTGTGGTAGCCATTTAACAGAAAAAAATGTTGCTCTCACCAGGCCCTTTTCTAAATGTCAAAATGGTCTATTGCAGGTTTCTACTGGCGGAGAAACCTCTATCCCCTTTCAGGGAAACCAGGCGAGTCTGCACGCAGGCTAGTTGAACCAAACATGGCAACATTTTAAACGATAATAAGTGGCAAATTTTCGATTTTATTTCAGGAAAAATCTAAACTTGGAACATGAACGAACAAAAAGAGCACTAGACCGAGTAAGTTCTTCAGTTTTCAACTTTTGCTTCTAAAATCTTTCATTTTCACTTTTACATCTGCAAACCACTGTTCAAGTTGATTAAAGTATCGTTGAAGATCTAGCGCTCTGATGCTTTTGATTTCAAATAGAAACAGTTTATCGTTAATTTACATACTCTGTTAACTGTTAACTGTACCTGTTAAGATGACAGTTTCGTTCTGATGTTAAAGGTAATGTGTCCATGTAAGTACAGCTGCGTATACACTCTTGTTAAAATGTGCTGACGCGATGCTGACGAAGAGTCTCGAAGAGTGCACTGTGATTGGTAGAATTTAACTGAACACATGCAAAACTAGAATTTAAATTTCACAACGAGGCTGCCTGCTGTGAGACTTCGGGTTTAGCTCTGGAATCTCAACCGCAAGTAAGTCATCAGTCAGCTTATATTAGAGCTGGCTATCTTTTTGATACTATGGTTAAATAATCACATGAAATATCACGCGAAATAGCAAAGTCGCTGTGCTTACATGGACACATTACCTTTAATGATATACTTTGAACTGTATGTCATCCATTTATTTCAGCTACGTAAAAAACAAAACCAGTTCACGAATTTACTGAATGTTAGTGCTGCTACTGTGCCGGACATGGGTTTTGGAAACATGCAACAAACACCGCTACTTGGTATGGCTTTTGAAGTAAGTTAGTTTTGTTTTGCCTAATTTGAAGCATAGGTTCCAAATCTTTAACTCGGCGTAAGAAGATCTTTAGGATAATGGGTCTACTCGTAGGCTAAAGAAGATGGGTTTAAAATTCTATTATCTATTTCTTCTGATTGAATGACTTGAAAGGAACTTTTGATACTGATCTATAATTCTACCGTTGGACTTTTTAGAAGTTTTGAATATTTTTCGAAATTACATTTCATTTTCATTTCATTTTAACTTTTCTATCCATGGTAATCCACTCAATATTTACATACTGCTTTACAGGGAGCCATGCTAAAGTAATATTAAAAATTAGATAATAAATAAATATATAATAACCCTTATTTACAATAAATCTTTCACAAAAAAAAAAGAAAGAAAAACGAGAAGAGTCATAGTTTGGCTTTATATTTTCTTCGAAAAGTGTGGAGCGATGAGGATGCCTTGACACCACTACAGCGTATCTTGCATTTCAACTCATTTGAGGATGTGACGTCATCAAATTTCTAAAGTATTAACGAGAAGAGTGACACACTTTTGCTTGATACCATATTGTAGACATCCATAAACTATGGTTTTCTTCGAAACTATTTCATGTTGCGTCAAACAGTTCAGAAATTAAGATGATTTTAAGTTTTTTTGAAAATTTTTCTTGAATTCTTCAAGAAGAAGAAAAACACTCTAATTCTGAAAATATTGAAGATTTCAGAAAGGTCAAACGGTAGAATTATAGAGAAATAGCTAAAGTTTCTTTGTAGTCATTCAGTTCAAAGAAATAGGTCATTGAATTTTACACCAGTCTTTTTAAAGATTTGGAACCTATGCTCTAATTTGATTCATATTAGTTTCATCTTGGCGACCATTCTGTGTGTTTTGGCAATGTTCTCAGAGTAATGAGATACTAGCAGATACATATTTTTCGATTCAGTTTTCTTTTCAGCTCTCTTTTTGCTTGCAGCAAAAACGATTGGTTTCTTTTCCACGTAGAATTTTAACAAAGCTGTGTTTGTCTTTTAACCCACACTAACCCACACGAACCCAAAAAGTAGATGATTTGAAGCCAGGAGGACATGGGCTTCAGACAACACAAGATTACTATGTATCTAAAAGATTTGCAACGAAAGGATTCCTAAATTTGATCGAACTCCTCTCCTTAGCCTAAAAATAGATACCATTAAATGATCTGTCGATTGATGTGTTTAACGAATGGCTAGAAAATGGCATTTCCGCATCTAGAATAGACCTTTTAGCTATTCTGAAAAGAATCAGAATCGAACAACATTGTGCTACATTTTGTAGAAGTTTCGAATGTGCACAATAGTGATAGAAGCTCAAACGCCACTCGATCGAACCTCGCGTATAAAAATGCATAAAAATAACGCTCGATCCAGGCTCTTTTGTAGCATAGCTAAAAGGTATATTAAGGACTCCTTTTGTTGGAGCTTTGCAAAGGATATTTTTGTGTTGTTTACTGTGACCTATTTTGCTCCACACATAAACTGCAAATCTTTTGAATATTCATCGTAATTGGGAACACTGATCAAGATACATTATAGACTGAGAGCAGAGTGGAATGAGTCGTTAGAAAGCTAATCATTCGCATTTTTTCAGCCACCAAGGGAAGCCACATCAAGCAAGATGAGAAGGGAGTTAAATGATCTTTCGCCCGTCCCAGGAATAGACGATATCTTAAATGATACTTCTCATTAATATCTGTATATTGTATATATTGTGTATATCTCACATCGTATATCTTTTATCTTTTATTGTATATGTCGAGCTAGGCCCATATCCATCTTATCCGTTTATATCAAACTCATTGTACTTAACGTTTTATCAAAGTTAAGCAATGTAAAAATGTTTGTAAGATAAAGAAATTTTTCAAATCTGGAATCGTCATATTTTATGCATTTGTTTCATTCCTTCTACTACCGGGTGAACCAGAAAAAAGTTCCCATTTTTGAAAATTCATAGCATCAAAAGTACTGGATGGATTGGAATGAATCAATAATTGGTTGACACCCTAAAGATCAAAGTAGTTTTGTGATTTTTCTTGCCTTCTTATGAGCACTGGACAAATTGGTCTATTCACGTTTACAAAAACTTTGTGGTTGCAAAATGACTCAAAATGGCCTAAAATACTTGATCAAATCATAAAGGACTCATCGCTCAGAACAACAGAGAAAATGCAATTTCTCATGGGTGAGAGATGTTCGTCTGCACATTTATTGCCATGGGATTGAACATCTTTATATCTGTTTGAGAATCTATTTCTTGTAACTCTTGAGAGAGGTTAAACGCTCGTTCGTATTGTTCTGTGTGAGGAGAGTCCTAGCGATTTGATCAAGTGTTTTAGGCCCTTTTTCAGTCATTTTGCAACCATGAAATTTTTCTAAAGTTTAATTTACCTATATTTGCACTGCTCAAAAGAGGACGAGAAAAATCACAAAAATACTTCGATCTTTTGGCTTTCAACTAGAATTTGAATCATTGAAATCCATGAAATATTTGTGGTACTACGATTTTCGAAAGTGGGAACTTTTTCTGGCTCACCCGGTAGGTGACTCAATAAACAGAATCCCCGTTTGAAAGGCCACTGCTCCCTGGATATCAAGGCAATGATATGGGCTGGTATACTATTCAAAAGTGAACATGCTCAAATAAATCTTAGAATTTACCTGACTGAAATCGGCCACTCCGTTCTGAAATTATGAGGGATTTTCTCAAGAAGGTCCCTTCAAGAAACCTTCAAAACAGGCCTGAAATCATGACCAGCAACTAAGTGAGCTCAGGCTAAATCATGACCAAATTTCCTGCCTTTCAGCGATGGCTTTTACATTCTTTAGCATGCAGTACCCCTTTTGGAATGTACGTATCATCCATGGGATCATAACAACATTATTCCGGGCGATTTCATACTCCCAAGATGACAACACGTGCTAAAAAGTGTAGAAGTCATTGCTGTAAGGCAGAAATCTTAGGAAAATTTGGTCGTGATTTGAGGTTTGTTTTGAAGCTTTCTTGAAGGAGGTTTCGTTAGAAAATCTCGCATAATTTCGGAAAGGAGTGGCTGATTTCAGTCAGGTAAATTTTAAGATAGATTTGAACATGTCTACGATTGAATGATATATTTACGAATATTATCATGTTGATACTCAGGGAGTCGTGGCCATTCAAACAAATTTATTTTAATTTTTGCTCACCCAATATTTCGTTGAAGGCCCTTGGCTTCAAACTGGTAAAAGAAAAAATGATCAAGTGCACTAAAATTCGGATACATTTGACCCGTAAAATCGTTTAGGAATGCTGTTGTTCAGTTCATCATCAAAGCAAGTTTCGTCAAAGCACTTTCAATTTTTAAAGGGAGTATAAAGACCAGTGTGCTTTGCGGGAAATCAAGGACTTGATCTGCACAGCTTCCAGAATAACTGACTGTACGAAATTCACAAAACAAAAACAAACGATAGCAAAGGCTGCTGGTCTTTGCACTCCCTTTAGTGAAAATTGATCACATTTGAGGATGTTTTGATTCGACTATTTCAAAACAGAGCGTGATATGAGATCACTTTTCATCTTTCGTTTGCTGTCTGTCAGACGTTTCATGCTGTGATTACTGACCGACGAAAATGATTTTAGTACGTACTATTATGTTTATTTGTTCAAACGAATTTTTCATCAAATTTTGATGCATTCATTGTTCCCTTTTTGTGTTAAACTGAGACGAAATTGAGCACAATTCAATTCCTTGAAGAGCATTTTCATACCACAATTCATCAGGATTTTATTGAGCAGAAACCAGGACGTGCTGTCTTTTTTTGGGAGGCGTTCACTTTTATCGCTTTCATTCGAAACTCGAAATACACATCTTTTTTATAAGTACTGAAAGTTGCTTAAAATCATCAGATTTTCAGTCTCAGAGTTTCTTACGAGTTTCTTGTTACACTGCAGTGGCTCCATTGCAATCTTCGTGTTTACTACCTGTGTCCACATGAACATTTCAAAACAAGGTTTCTTCAATCCATTACATTGTTTAGACATTACTCAAAGACCTCCCGAGTAATATGATACAGAAAACAAGTGAAAATAAAGTAAGAATATGCTAAGGATTTCCTTTACCAAAATGAATAATTTTGAATTCTTTCCTCCCAGTGCTGGAGTTTCTTGATTTTTTGGTGATCTGAGGATTGAGTTTCTTTTTTGCATATTTTTACAAAAATTACGTATATGTAAGGAGGAATTTGATTTTGTAATTTCAAAATTTTAGAACTTGCATACAAATTTTCAAAGATGTGGCAAGGGGCATGATGCCTTCCTCTTTTTCCGGGGGTGTGGGGGGGACATTCAAAGGAGGGAGGACGCCACCCAGAGGAATTTGACAAAAAATGCTGATTTGAAAGTGGATTGCTCCTCCGCATGACATAAATCAACTTGTCTCAAGGCTACTTGCAATGTATCATGGGAACTTTCCGTCTTGATTGGGAGTAGTGAGGACTTTAGAGAGGACACTTGATATCGAAAGAAGAACGAGATTTCATCATCATTTGTTGCATTTAAACTACTATTGATAGCTTCATTTCGACCTAAAGATATTCATTGACATTCTGAAGACCATTCAAAGGAATTTCAAGTAGAAGCAAGCCAACATGGAAGATATTTAGGATGCCTAGGCCCATCTACCTTCGCCAAACTTTGTCAGCTCAAGATTGCTTGGTTTTGCGGAGAAGGAAGACGTTTCGTAAAGCGACGTTACAATTTAGAGGGCATTTCAAAGGCCCCAAGTTATGTCTCAACACGAAGGTATGTATGAATGCCAGTGCAACAAAGTCAAAGCTGAAAATGGTTTATCATAAAATGAGGTAACCAACACAACAGAAAAGTATTCCAAAAATCTAAAAATACTTCAGAGAAGGAAGGGTTGCAGAGCTTTTTATTACTGTTTCTACATGGTTTGGTGACTTTAAAGTCTCAATCACGACCCAAAGGATAATTTGAAAACTCGTAATACATAGCTTATGTAACAGAGAAAAGGTGTGATTTGCTGTAGCAAACTCAATTTGGCTCAGCTGTGGAGCTGTGTATGTCTCTAGGCAGGTGCTGACAGATTGGAAATCCTTGCAAAATATTGCACCAAGGGGCTCATTTAGGTTTCATCTTGAAGGAGGTGTTGTGGTGCACTGATATGGTTGTCTTATTGCAACCAGAAATGCCAGGCAGACAGGGCTCGATCCTAGGTAGAGCCCTACCACTGAAGTGTCATGACTCTGGTTGGAGAAGGGGTGGCGCCAGAAGTCTTCCAACTGAGAGTCTGGAACTTCTGACAGGGGGGCTAAAATGGCAAAAAAATGCAGTTTCCATACTTCATTTTGCCAAATTTCCTCCAGCAAGAACCCAAAATTTCCTCTGATGGGGGGCTAGATGCTTCTGGCAAGGAGGGCTGTAGCCAACCCCAGCCCTCCCGTGGTGCCACCCCTGGGTTGGAGACTCAATGTCTTCTCTCCTTCTGCAATCCCAGTGCTCTTACAGTTTCACATGTTTGCACCCTTTTAAAGGGGCATTCCTCAAAAATTAAATGCATGCAGAAATTCATATTGTCACCCTGATTGAGAAACAGATTATGTCAGCCCTCGGAAATCATTTTCTTTCGTCGATCGCGCTTCTCAAATGCGAGATATGGAAGAAAAGACATGGACCAATTTTTAGTTTCAATACCCTACCATTTTTTAGGCATCGTTCTTGGCGAACAAAGTTAGCATATTTTTGTTATTGTCCGTCTAGCATATTTTCGTTATTGTTCGTTGGTCAGTCATGGGCGATTCTTGATAGGCTCATTGTTTGCGCTCGTTGAATTGAGTTTGAATGTCCTGTTGCATTCGTTCATTCATGTGTCCACGGTCGACTACTTTAGGTTGACGGCTTTACGGAAAATTCTCCTTTTCTGTCTCGGATTCAAATTCCAGGATACAGCTGAGTTCTCATTCTCTATGTTGAAAACTATCTGTTTCGTTTTTGGCTGGTTTGAACTTTATGCAAGTTGGAGAAACATTGGAAAATGTCTATATTGATAAGCATGTTCGTTTTAAAAGCAAACAATGCAATTCACTGATAAACAAAACTAAGGGAATAGAGGACTGCTGGGAAATAAGTGAAGTACGTAAAATAAGTAGACTCTCATGAATGAGCAGATCAAAATCATTGTGAGCTCTGTACAACACTAAGAAATCTTCCCACAATGCGGCATGACCTGATTGGTTGATGTGGAGCAGTAATGTCCAAAATTTTCCAGCTGTGGGTGTAAAAAAGTATACCTACACATTTGATTTTTATTACTTTTTCAATTGAGATTTTAATCAGATTTTTGAAAGTGTTGTTGATTTACCCCCTCATACACCCATTGTCTCAACCATTGCTATTATGGAGAAAAACTGGAAGATGCAATACACTATTTTGCTATTGATCAGAACTTTATCATCAAAACCGTCATCAAAGTTGGCATCTCATAAACATAATGGTACTGAAAATCTGTCCTGATTGGGCAACATCTGCCCTTAGTCAGGCAAAAATGTTGGTAAACAATCGACTTTTGTCAAGCAACCAACCCTCCCTTGATTTATTCTTCCCATGTGCATATGCTCATGAAACATGATTCAAGTCATGTGTTTAATTTTCTGGCATAAATGACTGCCAACCCCCGAGAGGTACATAACATGTTCAGGGTATGGGTATGTGCCTCCCATGTGGGTGGGTTTTTGGGCCCAAAATTCTCTAAACAAGGGTCCTTTTTCGGCAAATTTTCCATAAACATGGGTTGGGTTTCGCTGTAATTCGCAAAAAATGGTTAAAATTGGCAGTTTTCCGCCAAAATTTATCATAAAAGTGGGTATCAAAAGCAATTTTTGGTAATCGGAAGAGGGTAGCTTTCTGAAAAGCGGGCGGCAGACCCCCGTCCATCCACAAGTAATGCACCCCCCCGGGTGCCAACCCTCCCTCCTTGTAAAACCACACTCTAATTGTTGATACCATTGTTTCAGGTGTAAGCTGTGATTCTTGCAGTAAAGGCAACTTCAGAGGGAAAAGATACAAATGCTTGGTCTGTTTTGATTATGATCTTTGTGCATCTTGTTATGAAAATGGAGCAAGAAGCTCTAGACATACGCTAGATCATCCAATGCAGTGTATTCTTACAAGGAGTGATTTTGGTATGTACCTATTCTGTGTTTATGGACTTTCAGTACCTTGCAGCATAGGTTCCAAATATTTAAAAAGGCTGGTGTAAAATTCAGTGACCTATTTCTTTAAACTGAATGACTTCAAAGAAACTTAAGCTATTTCTCTATAATTCTACCGTTGGACTTTTCTGAAATCTTCAATATTTTCAGAATTAGAGTGTTTTTTTACTTTTTCAAGAATTCAAGAAAAATTTTCAAAAAGACTTAAAATCATCGTAATTTCCAAACTGTTTGAAGCAACATGAAATTATTGCGAAGAAATTCATAGTTTATGGATTTCTACAATATGGTATCAAACAAAAGTCTGCCACTTTTCTGGTTTATGATTTAGAAATTTGATGACGTCACACCCTCAAATGAGTTAAAATGTAACATATGCCAAAATTTTGAAAAATATTCAAAAATTCTGAAAAGTCCAACGGTAGAATTAAAGATAAGTGACTAAAATTTGTTTCAAGTCACTTAGTCCGAAGAAATAGATCACAGAAATTTACACCCACCTTTTTACACGGACCTAAAGATTTGGAAGCTATGCAGTACCTTGCTAATTTTTTTCTCATTCAGCATGATAGCTTTTACGCCATACGGCTAATAACTACAACATAATACAACAAAAGATAACTAACCCAAGATAAAAGAAAAGAAGAGAACAAACAAAAGTAGTAACTAACTTACCACACCTAAAAAAACAAACAAACAAGCAACATGAATTTTAAACATATCTGTGTTCTAAAGAGACTTGCGGATATTTAAAACTTGTAATGTTTTTTCTCGGATATCAGTGATTTGTCCAATAAATTTGAGGAGATCGTCAATTGTTTCTTGATTCTCACATAACAACATGAATTGGACCAAATCCTCAGAGGAAAGTTGTTTCATACTTGGATAACTTTTAAAAACTTGATTCAGGAATGCATCTAACCAAATAGTGTTTACATTTAAGTAGAAGATATTTTTCATCTTCAATGAATTCCTAATTACAGATTTGCTAGACCTGATCTTCCCTATTAAGTTTTGGGGATTGTCTCAATCGCAAGACAATGGCCACAAAGTCAAAGTTTACTAGTAATCACTCTAACCTTTGTTTGTTATTTTGCATTAAATATGGCTGAAGTATAGTTCTATAAATGTCAAGTTTACAGCTATCTCTCAATAACAGGGAAGGCTAAATGCAAGAATGCCACAAAATAATTCACAATGCAAAATATCAACTTTGGTCATTGCTGCACAGCAGAACTAATTGTGCTCAATAGACCAATTTTAAAATGTAGCTCATGTCGTTCTGTAAATTTGTTCGCAATTGAGTGTGGGCATCTGACAAAAATTTGCACAGTTACAATGAAATTTATTAGTGGTTTCACAGTAGCATATTGATATGAAAATCCACTGGATATGAAAATAGCAAGGGCAATTGCATTCAGGTTCCAATTGAGAAACGTTTTAGGCCTTGTGAAGGAAAAATAAGTTGCTTATTACCTTACCTTGATTGTTACTAGTTTTTAAACTAGATCCTGAAAATATTTCCCAAATTTTTCATTCCTCAATTTCATATTGTTTGCAGATTTGTTCTACTCTGGTGAAGCTGTTCAATTTGATCAGCCACAATCGTTTACATGTCCATTTTGTGGTAAATTAGGATTGAAAGAGATTCAACTTCATGAACATGTGACTAGAGAACATTTGACATCATCTGCTGAAGTTGTAAGTATATTTTAAGTAGTTCAAAATAATAATACCTGAAGGGAATGTAAGTGATTTAAAAATTGTTGAAGCCACTTGTGGTCGTATTCTAAGGTAATTGTAAGGCATTGCAGTTTACAGAAAATGTTCATTGACTGGTATGAGGTTACCACTAAATGGTAAATGAACCACTATAGAACTTAGGGTGTCAGTTATTAAAGCCTTCTGGCTATAACCATACTTTGCTAGTAAGAAATAAGCTAACAGCTCAAAGTGAATGTTACCTATTATCTTTCCTTGGGAGCATGATATATGTTTATCTTTTGTCCTGACCAAAACATCTATTTTCAGATCTGTCCTGTTTGTGCAGCTTTGCCTGGTGGTGAACCAAATCGTGTCACAGATGACCTAGGACGCCATCTTAGTATGGAACACAGAAATGCAAGAGAAAGTGTATGTTTATGAAATTTTGTAATAGAAAAAAATTTGCTAAATTGTGTTCACACAAGTGAAATGATCAGTTTCTTGATAAGCATCATTTGGTTTCTTTAACGAATCTTGTGCCATGAAAACTTCTGCCATGAATACAAAACATACCACATGCAAAAACTTCCCCAGAATTTGTCCTGATATTGTATGAAATCATGCCACTATCCAGGCATTACTCAAGCATCTTCCAAGCACTGAAATACAATTCACAGAAAAGGGCTTCTTGAATATTTTTGTCACAGAACTGGGATTTCTGCTTGTTTGTGATAAGAGAGCTGAGTTTCTTGTAAAGAGTTTCTTACCAAAATATAAGAATAGGTACAAAGCTACTGGACAAAGAAGATTTAAGAAGCCATCTTTTGTTGTTCAATTGTTGGTAGTCTTGGGCAATGAAGCATTGTAATGACTTGACTTGGGTAAAACAACCTTGGCCAATTTTGTCCATTAGCAGTTGTGGAATGTGTTCTTAGGTTTGAAATACTCTTTGAGTAGTTCTGTTCCAATTTTCACTTAATACAGTAAAGAAACAAAAGGCTTGTTGAAAATCTAATTTAAACTGTAAAATATAATTCACCTGCCACCTTGAAATAAACCTTTCGGAAGCAGTCAGATACACTTTAAAATTAGTTTCTCTCTTGTTGCCAATGTTTGCTTTGAGCAGTTGAATCTTGCAAAAAACATTGCAACCAGTAAATTTTTTTTATGTTTATAGTAGTATCCTTTCTGTGTATGTTTGAGGTGAGGATATCAAAACATTTGCCTTGAGTGGAAACATATCCCTCAAACAGTTCTGGCCTTGCGCACATTGACGTGACACACAATTTTTTTTGTTTTTCATATTTACATTCTTTACATTATGATAAGCATTCTTGAGCTTTATGAAAGAGTAATTTTTCTAAACCAGAATTCTTGGGCAGGAAAACCATGTTGATATGTGCAAGGCCAGCACCTGTATCTTCTTCTGGGTTCGCCTACTTGTGAAAAAATACTAGATGATGATACCAATCTCATTGCAGGATGAACCACTGAGCAGAAACATCCGTAGTATATTCCATCCAGTAAGAGGAGGTGGCCCTCCAAGGATAAGAAGAGGAAACCCTTTTACCAGTACTGTTACAAGCAGGACAAGTTCCTCTGCAACATTCTCAACATCAAGGGAAAACATTGACCCAATTGCAGAGCTGCTTTCACAACTATCTGGTGTGAGACGAGCTGCGCAGCAGCAAAGTGCAGCTGCCACTGCATCACAGCTACAACTGTTACAGCAACAACTACAATTTGAGAGACAGCAGGTGAATTAGTTTTCTATTGTTTTTCTCATGTCATTTCAATTGGTCATTGGGAAATGGTTTAAAGGACAGTCCTTATGTTGGTGTGAATCATTGATTGATTGATTAATTGATTGGTTGATGATAAAATGAAGATGCAGCATCAGTCATATTCAACATGACGTCAGAATACTCTGATCACGACTCTGGCCTTGTGCTCAATGACGTCACTTCACAGTTGCTGTAGATCGTAATACATAATTTCACTTAGAAAGGACAAAATTGTTGGGAAAAAGTACAGCATTCATCACAGTGTAATACCACATTCCCACTGCAAGTCAAACCAGCTTAAAGTAAATCAGGTTATCGAAAGGGACCTTCTTCTTGGTCAATCCAACGAATCGAATGCATTTGAACGGTTGAAACGTAATCGTACATCTTAAACTTGTTGCATGCAATGTATTTTTAGCAAAATCTGTCTCCTTTCTTTTACTTTGAATATAAAACCAGTTGAGATATTGATATTAACTGGTATAACGTTTGCCTCTTTTTACCAGAAATTAACTATACAGGGTGTCCCAAAGAATTATTCAACGTTTGATTAAATGTCGGAAGATAGCGACAAAATAAACAGGCTCCAAGTAATATGATGTTGTTAAGATAATTCTAGACACCAGATAGATTCTTGTAAATCCGTTAAAGATTCACTGAGTGACGAGCTTTTCAAGATCAAGTTTGTGCGAAAGCTGAAATCATGGACCCCTGAATGACTTGTTGTGCAAAAAGCTAAAAAATCGAAGTAAAAGAAGGTTATCCAATGTCACATCTCTTGTTAAATCAGAGGAAACCAACTAGAACTTCAAAAGTAAATTTTAAAGTATTTCGCACAAACTTGAACTTCAAAAGCTTGTAACTCAGTGAATATTCAATGGGTTTGCAAGAGTCTGGTGTCCAAAATAAACTTTAGGATCTTAGGACAGGGTTGTCTTACCATGGAACCCATTCATGATATCGTAATTTCTTCATATTCAATCAAACGTCAAACAATTTTTGGGAAATCCTGTACTATACTGGAAATTAAACTAAAGTTGAGCGGAGAAATAAAGCCATTCTTACTTAGAGTATTTTCAGTGTGACTTGTGTCGAGCCTAGTTTTGATATATTTGTCAAGCCTGGTGTAAATTAAGATACCTAATTACGTATGCTGTGCCCTTGTTTATAAGTTTGTTTGTTTATAGGTGCAGCAGGCCCGAGATCGATTGGAAAGGCTTCCTGTACGCAAGCAAGCAACAGCAGCAACGGGTGCAAGCAATGCTGTGCCTAAGGAGTCACAATCTGGTAACAGCAAAGAACAATTTCTGTTGCCAAGGTAAGTAGTTTGTATCCAGATTAGGTCATATAAATTGAATTGATAAATTCTCATCACAACCCGCATGGAAAATGAATTCTGTGTTGATAGTTTTTATATTTTGTTTTTTTAATATAAAACTACCGCCCGCTCGTCATTAGTAACATTTGATGTTTACTGCAAGAAATTGCAAGAAATTTCCCTTTACGTTGATAGATAGTAAAAAGCTCCTACAAACATCGGCAACTGCAAGTTATTTGTCGCTTCAAAGTCAACCTCAACCCTCCTTTTCTCCGTACGGCCCAGAGATGGTTTTGACAGTTCTCTGTGCCAAAGACTATTCTGACAAAGAAGCCATGAGAATAATATGCCTCCCTCGCTGGTTTTGCCAAATTTACTGAAAAGAATTATGTATAAGATAGAAACCTCCCGCCTCGTGAAAGTTTCCAGAACTTTGTGATGAGAGTCTATTGATTTATTTTCTATGGTCTTTGGCTTTATTTAGCTTGAAATAGCCAGATAATTTTGATGGTGCCTCCTATTGATAACATGACACGAAAGAGAGATCATTGTCGTTTTTGATAACTTATAGCCCATCTCAATTTAGATGTCATGTGAGATTTGCAATAACGCAGAAATATTCATGCAAAGCACTTCAATTGTTTTTATTTGTGTACATTTTCACGTGGGATATAATTTGAGACAGACTTTAAATGAGTTCTTGAGTGGTGCCAGAATGGCAAAACTGCGGGGTCAAAGATTCTCAAATTTTTCAGTGTAATTTTGGCATTCTTGGCAGTGGTTGTTGCTTCAATGAAGTGTTATGATCCATGAAATTGTGAATTTCAAAAGCACATTCATCTACGAAAGCTATCTTTTTGCCGCGAAATTCTATAAATGCTGACAGATTTGGGGACAGCAATGTTTTTGTGCTGCCGATTGGGGGAAACTGAAGAGATGGGGGCTAGCCCCCCTTCACCTCCTATATCACCACCCTTAATGACTCTTACGCCATAATCGAGAAAATGGCCTTCAATCTATGCCCTTGTTTCACCAATGGGAAGAATGTTTTCTTGTTTACGGTAGACTGTACATAAGGGTTGAATGTCTGATAAACAGTAACAGTTACAAAATGTTGATCAGATATCACTGCCATATCAGTTCTATTTAGCCCCCTCTCTATTAAAGTGAATAGACTTTCTCGTGGCCACTAAAGGTAGGCCAAAGAAACGCCTATGCATGCATTGTTTAGTTTTAGCTACACAATGAAACGACTTTATGTATAAGCCCCCTCTCTTTTACGCCTCCCTCTAGAATGTCAGAAACTAAATAAGCCCTCAAGTGCTTGAAAGATCTTTTAAGGTATTTATATTCTCTCTTCTTAATTTCCCCCCAGATTCTACGAAGAAAGCAAGTCGAAAACTGAATCTGAAACGGAGAAAGAGCAACGAGGCGTAAGAGAGCAATTTTGCCGTGAAGTTTTCTTTTCATTTATATCGCCTGAACTTGAAAATGTTAAGCCTGATACGAAGCTAAAAGAAACCGCAACGGACGAAGCAGAACCGGAGCGGTCAGTAAGAAGCATTCAGTCAAGCTTAGAAACATTGCAACTTGATGCTCCGCGCGCGGCAGCTGATAATCCGTGCGGTGGTGGTGATACGGCGCAAGCGGCAAGCGCTTCTACCAATGACATTGTAGTATCTAAAGGGCGTAACGGCTGCGAGTCTGACTGTGTATATAACGGCGATAAGGAAACGAATTCGTCATCCGCGCCCTAATACAGGAGTAATTGTTAGTGTTTTTTGATTGTCATTATAGCTTCTATGAAATTGTGAATTTAAAATGCTGTCTGTTGTTTCTGTCAAAATAGCGACCCATGTTCTTTCATTTTATGTTTAGATTTAGTATTTGGTTCACAGTTGTCTTAAGTAATTTCTAGAATATGTACCTAATAGAAATAACTGCTTAAAGAATACTAAAAACATCATGACTTTTTCAGTTTTCTGAATGTTATTTCGTTATTTCTTAAAGTATAGGCTCTTGTAAAACAATAAATAGGCCTGTTATAAGAACAACTCTTCAAAGAATGAGAAAAGACAGAAACTTAAAATGTTTCTTAGCATATAGAATTTTCAAAATTGTTTTCATTTATTGTCTGGTGAATGTTACTAACACCACATTTTACACCCTATCAGTACAGTTTCGATTTCTTACAAGTTGTTATGGATGAAAAGCGTTTTTATTGCTCCAGAACAAAATGGTGGTATGGATAGAAGGAACACAAGTGTACAGGAACAGCACTGTAAACAGGAGGACGGTACACTTTTGTCACGGATCAACAGTTGTACTGGTACGGTGTAAACGTGATCTAAGGGTTACAACATTCTTTGACTATAACTAGTACTCTCGCAAAACATGGACAGATAACGTGACAATAGGATCCGCTACTTTTTATTGACACGTAAATACAAAGCGATTTGTCATTGCAGACAAAGGGAATTCCATGCTCAGTTGGTCAAGTCATAAACAAAAACAAAGCAAGCTGTAAAAGTTGCCCTGAAACCCAGGTAGCTAGCTCACTCATTGTGCATTCCAGAAATGGTTTTTAAGAGCAGACATGAGCATGTATCGAAAAAAGAAGGATATATCTAAACTTTTACCTCAAGCATTTTATTTGTTTGGTACAGAAGCTGAGCAGTAAGTATTTTAATTACACTAAAAAATGCAAGATTTGAATCGCCTCCCAATTTGCTTATGCAGCAAATGAATAGAATGCCCGAGACAGATGTTGAGATGTATCGTTCTTCTTTCGATATATGCTCATGTCTGCTCTTAAAAACCATTTCTGGAATGCACAACGAGCGAGAGCTAGCTACCTGGGTTTCAGGGCAACTTTTACGGCTTGCTTTGTTTTTGTTTATGGCTTGACCTACTGGGCATGGAATTCCCTTTGTCTGCAGTCACAATTCGCTTTGTATCTACGTGTCAATAAAATTTAGCGGATCCTATTGTAACATTATCTGTCCTTGTTACTATCGCATCTAAAATTCCTTAGAAAGTTTTGCTTTCTTTTCATTTCAATAATACGTTTTGTAGCATGTCTTTGAGAGATACTACAAGTTGTCTGTTTTGAAAGGAATAACTTGTTCAAGGTCTTTAGGGACTCAAAACTTTTTTTTTAATTTTCTTTGTTATTGATATTTCATTTTCATAAGACTCTGTAAACATTTCGATGGAGAATCAGAATTTAATCATCATTGTTCCCCTTTTATTTCATTGTGCTTGATTTCTCATTCAAACCCGTTAACTTTGTTTTGAGCACATGACAGCCATCCTCTCAGTTTTTTTCCTTGAAAGCCGAACTGACAAATAATTAAATAGTAATTAGCACCAAACCAAATCATAGATAGAGGATAAATGAAGCTTTGGTTTTTTAAATGAACACATGTCAAATTCCAATTTCTTAATCAGATCAAAGTCGGTTTTTCTAATCCCTAGAGTATCGTAATTAACAATAAAGAAATGGAATTAAAGAAACTTCTTGCGAAGTATCCTGCGCTCATAGTTTTAATTAATCAGCACCAAAATTAAATAATTATTTCATCGTGAATATGATATCTGTCAGAAAGAATATTTGCCAACTTCATAAGTTTAGTTAATTTGTGTTGCTGTGATTTTCGCCAATTTCGAGGCTATTTTTGAAATGTTTGATTTCAAGCGCAAACTGCTAATTTTATATTAACTGAAACAACCCAAAATACGTGTTTAGTTTGATAACATTAATTTACAGTTAGCCGAAACTAAAGTTTTTCAAAGATAATGATTAAATATTTCAATGACATTGATATTCTAGTTTGCTCAGTCTCAGAGTTTGAAAAGAAGATTCCTTCAAGCTGCCATGTTAGAAACTTAATTGAAGAGTCCAGAAAAAGATCAAACCTTCCTCCAAATGCCAATTTCGTTAGTTAAAACTTCCTCATTTTACAGTAAAAACCCGCGTATAAGAACCTACAATTTTGCAAGTCAGCCTGACTAGGTTCTTATGTTTTAGGTATTTAGTAGGAAATGAGGCTGTTCAGGTTCTTAAATTGGTTCTTATTTTATTCAGGGCTTTCAGGAACTTCTTTTCTTCAGATTCAAACTTCAGGCCTATTATTTACTGTCAGTTCACATCACTTGAGTTTATGAGGTATTATTCACAACAGAAATTTGTGGAAGAATCAGAAATTTTTACATTATCCAAAGAAACGCTTTCAATGCTTCTCGTCGGATGATATAAAAATTTCTGATTCCTCCACAAACTTCTGTCGTGAATAAGACCCCATGATCTCTGCAAATAGGAACCTATTTCAAATTTCAGGCTGAATGGGTTGTTATACAATGGGGGTCTAATTGAAAATTGCAGCCAGCAGGTTCTTAATCCATTAGGTTCTTATACGCGGGTTTTTACTGTATCATTTTGTGAAGTCGAAACGACCAGATTTTGGAACTCCTCGCATTGCTTGCAACTCTGAAATTTATAAACTTTGCGAAAACAAGTTAAATTTTCCTAGATTTCTTACAAAACTTGCTAAACCTTCCTCAATTATGAAATCAACAAACAAATCTTCCTCCAGCTCACAACCGTGGAGCCGTGACTTTTTCTGAACTATGCTTCATTGTTATAGCAGGAACTAAATCGTTAATATCTGATTCCTCGCGATCGTTTGAATTTTACGTGAAACAATGGGAGCTGCAATACCTTCTGTTCTGAATTAGATACATAAAATGTTCTAAGCAGATGTTGAGATGCATCCTGGTTCTCGACATTTTTCAACAAACTTTAGTTCGAACTTTGGTGCATAACGAATACTCAGTTCTGTGGAAGTAATAAAGTCTGTCTCAACTTCGATGTCACGTGAGATTTGCAATAACGCAAAATTATTCACGTGAAACACTGCATTTGTTGTTAGTCGCGGGCATTTTCATCTGACATTTAGCTTGAGACAGACTATAGTTGCAGTTAAATTTGTTGGTTTCTTACATAAAGCGTTGTTTCGCCAGATGACAAGCCTTTCAGATTATACGTATCATTTAAGGACATAACAATAACTTCAACTAATCAAGAAAATCTACTGACATTCTGTTCACCACTATGTTCTATCTCTACATTGATAACTCTACGATAAAACACATTAACATCCTTTTGTTGAGTATAAACAACGAGATAACAACACAACAACTTAGAGCGTTTAAAATGGATATCTGTGATCTCCAGCCCATGGGTGGTGCGAAGGCCATCTCTTTTGATAAGCAAGTACCGTCCCATGTTCATGTCCGTGTTCATGGTGTCCGCTATTATAGTGGTAGTGGTGATGTGCCTCGTGTGCGGGGTAATTTGCCTCGTAGCAGGAGTCTCCCTCAGCCTCATCTTCATCAGAATCTTCCTCTTCAGCCTCCTTTCTGATTCTCTTCCACTTTGTGCGTCTATTTTGAAACCAGACTTTAATTTGCGTTTCGCTGAGACCAAGGAAAGCCGCTAATTGTTTTCGTTCTTCCCCTACTGAGTAATGGCTTTGTTCAAAGGCATTCTCAAGGCCGAGTAACTGCGTTGGAGTAAACGCCGTTCTATGGCGCTTTTTTTTCTTTGAGCCTCCTGTGGTTCTAGAGGATGATTGGTGCCTCGTTCTCGTTGCTAGTGAGTTGTTGCTAAGTGGCCCGTAATCCCGCTCATCTGCAAAACAAAGCGCTGAAATAATATTTTAATAGGACATGTGTCGCTAAATTCTTATCTTATATCCTAACGTTGCGATTAACAAAACATGGCAACAACATTGTCCAAGTATTTTCTAAAAGGCTCATCAATTAAATTACCAAGTGTTATCGTGTGTCGATTATGGCTTAACCTGTGGCCATTTCTTTCTTCTACGTTATTATTACGAGGATCATGAAACAATTACAGTTTTTAAACTCACGCAAGTTTAACTGCCAATTTGAAAGACGATAGCAAAAACTTCTTTCTTTGCTGCAGAAAGTTTTTGTGGGTAAATCTGGAGCCAATTTCCCCCTTGTGTTTCTATTTCATAGACTTACATTCCACCGCAGCGGTTGTAACTGGGAACCCTGACCCTAACCGTGAACCCTAACCAGAGCGCTAAAAGGGAACGACAGGAAAGATTTTAATGATTTGGTCCGACGAACTAGAAGAAATGGATGTATGTAATCTAATTTTCCGTTGATGTCTGGTGAGATTTGCGTTAACGCAAAATTACTCATGCGAAATGCGTCAATTATTTATATTCGCGAAAATAATCACGGAAAGGTGTAAGACAGACTTTGGTTAAAGTCTCTCCCGTCGATAAGGAAATTGCTTCTAAATACTGAAAAAAAAGGTTTATCATCTTTCTCTCATTTTGCCATGTTCATATTGTTGAAGCTGGGAAGAGAAGACATATTTGCCTTTTTTTTTCCTTAGACGATCATCCTGCTCGTCTTTTCATTTTTTTTTAAAACTGATGAAAATTGACAATCAAATTCTCTTGCTGAAACACACAATTGTATTGAGTTTATATTTCAGGTGCAAGTAAATCGTGAACCAGAATCGAACATGGAATTCTCGTTCCTTACAAACTCCTCACCAGCATTTCCCTAATTTCTGGGTCTGAAAGATGAATGCTTTTACCAAAACAAAATTTCACATCGAATTTAGCCTCTGACTGATGGATCAACATTTTAGTTTTGAATATCGGTTTACGTACTTTTTATTCCACAGCCAACTAAACATGGTAACTTTTTTCTACTCTCCTGGTATTTATCAGTATTATACTTTGCTGAAGTTTGTCTCATCATCAGAATGTCGGACAACAGTTTGTATAATTTGAAATTAGGTTTTATGATTTTGATTAGCCATTTCTTTGCTATATACAAACATGATACAAAGACGACTGCATCAATCCTAAATGCAGCAGAACATGGAGGGTTTTACTTACTTCTGATCGAATATGGATGATGTGTGAAGGCTCGAGGTCCCAGTCTCTTGTCAACCGACACATACTGCGGGGATGGTGTCCGTCTCAACCATGGCGGGACACTCTCTTGTGAACACCCAGGGCAGTAGCATCGTCCCACTCGGGGGTAGCAGAGTGACGAGATGTGTTGGTATGGATCGCTTGCGTATGATCTTGGAGCATCTCTTGGAACGTGCACAAATATGCTGCTTTTCTCTCTGTCGTCTGGAGACCTTCGCTCGTCATTCCTCGGATTTCTTTTTTCATGGCTTCGTCGTTCTTCTCTTCGTACTTGAATTAATGACAGCGCCTTTTCATGTATGACATCAGGGTCGTCTGTAAAATTCTCTAATGTCTCTGGCGATTCTTGTTTCGGTTTTTCCAGGATCTTGTCGATGCAATATCGATCAGACATTTTGGCAATGGTTTCTTCTCACTTAGAGAGATACTGACCAATATATCCAATGGTGCTAATGAGTATGCGTCACTTTCAACAAGGTCCGACACACACCAGATCATCCACATAAAGTTCTTTCAGACTTTTGATTGCAGGCTTGCTTTCTTTTCAACTATGTCGACGATCGTCTCATAACCGGGGCAGTGTTCTATCGGCTAGACAAAGCTCTCTAGCTTTTAAAACAGCTTTAGTGACGTCCTCTGCAGCTTTTAGCTCAGATAATACTCTTGACGATTAACTTACTGGAGAACCCTATTTTTCGGTCGGCGAACGCTCAGTTTTAGTTGATATGCGTTTCTTATCTTATCAACACTTGTAGAATATCAGTATTTCTTTTGAACCCAGTGAATCATTCGGCTCTTAATTCTTTTTTCAGAGGCAGAAGTTAAAATTTACTTGAATACTGTTATCTACCGGCCAGTCCAGGAAAATGCTTCCAAAACTTTCGCCATGCGAAAGAATATGAGCGTAGAGTCCTGGCTTTGCTGGAAGCCTGTCTTTCGACGCTGGCCGCTATTCCTGTTAGTGTTTGATCTTCTTTTTATTCCCGAGACATCTTCTCAAACTTTCCTCTTTTCACCAAAATCAGAACTTCTATCCTCCTGGGAAAGATCCTGAACGGATCGATCTTAGTTTCACACAGCAAGTTATTTCACTGCAAAATGCTTCCTCTTTGCATGTTCTAAAACTCTTCAACCTTGCAAGAAGATCACCTCGATCGTTAAATACCGTGGGACAGTCTTCTAATTCCAGAGATTAGAATACGTAGCTTGGAGTTTGCAGTTTAAATTCCAACAGCAACTGTGTCCACTACAAAAATGCTTCCTTGTTGCTCGTTCTTGACAGTTAGACACAGAATATGCTCCTCGTTCCCAACTATTAGACGTGAACAAATCTTGTAATTGTAGACATTATGATCTGTTGCGAAGAAGTCTGCTCGGAGTCTGTCCATCAGCCTGTCACCATACAATCTGACATGAAGTTTGCAGTTTTAAACCTTTAATACCTTAAATCATCTCATTGTTTCCAGCTGAGAAAACATTGATTATCTTTGCAAGGAAACTGTGTGAGTTGAATTGATTTTGACGTAACTACAGATGATACAAGAACTCGCGTCGACTCCAGAATTTCAATTGTGAATCTTTACTAGGCTTGGTACACATCCGATTTTATTGTTGAGTTATATTTAAAACGTCGTTAATATTACTGTGAGTACTTTTAAAATCGAATCACACATGCTTGTAGCTTTGAGACTACATAAATTAGCAACTTTGCGCTTCGGCCTCTAGTGTCCGATTGGCTATCTTGAGAACAATAACCAACCAGCAAAAGACCATTCGCCGACTTTAATCGGGGCTTGAAGCTCGTAAAGTTATGAATTGTTTGCCTAGTAACGGGCGTAGATATCATCAGTCAAATAGAAGGAATTTTATTGCGAAAAAATGGATTTACCTTCAAGGAAACAATGCAGTAAGAACCCGCAAAATAGAAACCACTTTTAAGAAACCTCGGGCTGCTGTTTTTGAGAAATCATCCCGGGGGGAGGGGGGGGGGTAACTTAAGTTCTCTATGGTACGGGGTTGTGCCATGTTTTTCAGGGTACCCTTTTTACGATATGGTTTTCAACGTTTTTTATATTTTCTGGATTTATGGGTATGATGTTTTGTAAAACTTCATTTATGGGTGAAATTGTTCGGCTTTTCTGGATTTATGGGTATACTTTTCAGAAATTTTCCGGACCTTTGGGTGGTAGCTTTACGCCTTGAATGGCACAACCCCGTATCATGGAAACTTAAGTTACCCCCCCCCCCTCGGAAATGATACCCTTGTACAAAAAACGTCTATAGGTTTTCATGGAAAACTAAACGGTCATATATGCTAATTTTTCCTCTTGAAAACCATTTTTGGAATGCACAATAAGCGAGCTAGCTACCTGGGTTTCAGAGCAACTTCTGCGGCTTGCTTTGTTTTTATTTATAAGTTGACCGACCAGGCATTGAATTCCCTTTGTCTGCTATCGCTTATCTCTTTGTACTTTGGTGTCAATCAAAAGTAGCGGATCATATTGTAACGTTATCTGTCCTTATTTGGCAATATCCTACTGGAGGAGAAACTTTCTGGAAACAACGCAGAGGCTAGTTTGCCATTGCTCATGCGCTTTACTCTCCTACGCAGAGGTTCCTTTTTTCACAGTAATTCCGCTCCACAATGTCCTAACAGGGGAGGGGAACCACTGCATAGGACAGTACATGCGCTTGCTGACTGATTAAAATCGATTTTGAAAAAGCCTCTAATGAATTTTGTCTCTGTTGACTTGCACTTTGAATTCGATTTAAAGACAGCAGATTTTTTGGCAAATAGTGTCATGCAGCTGTGGGGAACGCTTCAATCTCATGCAGATTCAAACCAAAGCACAACCCCACCTGTTTTTTGTTATTAAGATATTAAAAACTAATAGATCCATGATTTGTTTGCTTTTAGCTTAAACTTTCATTTTAGCGCTTAAAAGATATGCTATTTTCAAAGTCAATGCTTTTCATCGTGACATGCATTGTCTAGCTATGAACAAGGAGAGCTAAGACTGCGCTAGACTGATTACATGTCATGTTTGCGCTCCTTGATAAACTGATAATCGTTGTGCCGTTATCCAATTCAATGAACGAAGCGGAAACTGGGACCGAGGTAATTAATCTAAACCCGAGCGGTGTTTCTTAGGTTTTTGCATGTGTGGACATCTAGGATTGGATGGAATTGTATTGAAATAAATGATTAAACCGTGACCCCCGGGAAAAGGAAACAAGACAGGCGAATGATAATTTAAAGATAATCAAACGAGAGGGGGGGATTTTTATATAGGGTGTCCCATGAAAATTGTGCCCCGTTTGTGTGGCTACTGCGGAGGAGCTGTCGTAACAATTATGTCGGTTTTTACACAGTTGCATAGGCCAGGCTTCAACGTAGAGTTTGAGACCTTGTTTGAGTCATTCTGACAAGTGGTCGCTGATTTATGGTAAAGGAAAGGCAAAATAAATGGTTCCTTCAAAACAGCGTTGTTGTTCTCCAGCAGTATCAAAATTAAGTAAAGTTTCAAGGAGCCAGGGCCGTAGGAAGAAGCTTCGGATTGCGGGGCAATTGTTCTTAAAACAATAGAGAACAATACATCCAATTAATTTGTGTGACGTAACACCATTGTTTTCCCAATTATTGGGGGGGAGCTTGAGCCCCCCTGCCCCCCCCCCCGCTTCCTACGGGCCTGCAAGGAACAGGTCTAGCGTTGTATTCATATCCTGTCCGCCTTCTTAAAAGGGTTAATAGTGTTATTATCTGTAAGGCTACGCTATCGACTCTTTGGAGAAAATATGAATATGACGCCCTCACTTCTTCTTTCAAACATCAGTTGATTCTGACGTTGCTTCAGAACAATAGAAGGGTTGAAAAAATTGAAGCCATTTTAATATCTAAACTTTTTGAAGGAACATTGAATAATTTTCAAGAAAACCATAGTTTATGAATGTCTACAATATATAGTATCAAGCACAAGTCTCTCACTCTTCTGGTCTACGATTCAGAAATTTGATGACGCCACATCCTCAAATGAGTTGAAATATGAAATACCCTGTAATTTCGAAGAATATTCAAGATTCCTCAAAAGTCCAACTGTAGAATTAAAGCAAAGTAGCTAGGCCATTCATTTCAAAGAAATAGGTTGTAGAATTTTGCAGCCACCTTTAAAATGAGTTGGAATAAAAAATGAAAAGATTGTCCATCGCAAATGTCAATTTCTGCAGACTCGTTCTTTTGGACGCCACTCTTCCAATACCTCTGCTGTCCTAGTTTCCAAATCAATGGTCTGCGCTTCCATCGTTTCAAGATCTGTTACGATGGGTTGCCTCAGGGATCCGTCTTGGGGCTCGTAATCAATCCACTCGACGTTACTCAACTCTGTTGAATGTGTCTTTGTCCCTTGTTCGTTGATGATTTCCAATCTCCAAGGTCTTTCTTCATCTGCGTTGCTTGCTCTCTGCTGCTTTGTAAGCACAAGACGTCTTCCAGAATTTTTCAGCCAACTTCTCAAGCGTTCAGGGAAAACCAAGGAATCTTCGTTCAGTAGCTTTCCTCCAACTAGATATAAACCTGAATCTATCTGCGTGCTTGGATTCTCATCTTTTGGTTTGCTGAGTATGACAACATCAGAAAGATCAGATGCGCCGACGATTTTATTTGTGAAAGGAAAAGATATACGCTGGTCTAGCTTGATAATTTCTTTATTGATATCGATGAAAGATCTTCTGTCTCGACGAAGATCAACGATCAGCCTCTCCTGCCTAGTTGCACCACTTCCCTTCTCCTGGTAAAACTTCTCGAATGATTTGATCTCTACTTCAAAATTCTTTGCAGGGCAATCACTGTTGTCGGTTTTCCCCGATAGCCTAAGAAGCCAAAGGTTGCTTGATCCTGTTCTCGTCAAAGTCAAAGATCTTTTAGCTGTCTTCAAACATTTCGTTACGAAATCTTCCTTCATGATCAGCATATCAACATCATTCTTTCTGCGATTGGAATAAATTCTGAATCTGCCGCTCGCGAACTGGGGTGGATTTAGCAAAACTTTGATGACACCGCAGTCAGAAGATTGAAGGTTTTGGTCAAAGTGATATTCATTCTTCTGTGCTGAAGTGATATCTGTAGATCCTTCTGCTTCAAACGTGCTTGGAAATTCGTCACATCTTTTCTCCACGTTATCAAAATTTGTCCTTATCATGTGATAGCCTTCCACTCTTCTATTGAAGACGATTTTGCCCCGTATAAAATATCTTCCGTCCTCCTCTTTCCCATATACGAACAATGTACGTGTGTCCTCGATGAAGACGAGATCAGTACTGGCAACTTTCTTTAGGTAAGATCGTCCCATTTCAAACGTAACTTTCCCTGGTGTTTCACACTGATCATCAATAGTGATTGAAAATTCTTCCCAACTATCATCCGATACAATATACTCGTTAATGCCTTTGGTTTGACGAATATTATAATCATTATCCATAGGGAATCTGACGATGTCATTAAATGGTGTGCCCACAAATATCTTAATACCTTCGATTCTGCCCCACTCAAACTTTTCCCTTGAACCTCCACTGCCTTTCAAGTATTTGGCAATCCCATTCGCCATGTTAAATTCAACCCCACTTATACTATCTATTTTGCTTGCAGACATGCCAGCGAACGATAGAAGATTGTTCTCTTCACTTTTAGCTTTAGGCCCACTTTCAGCTGTCGTTTTCACCAGAATTTTACTAAACAAAGGAATCTCATAGTCTGTTTCACCTGGCTTTCCAATAACTCCACTGAACACAATTGCATCATCCCCTCCCCCCATGTTTACCCATACCAAAGCGCTGTCAGTAATCCCTGTCATACTGCCAATCAGAACATTATCTGGATGATCGTCTCCACGTTGGTTGTACGTCGTGATGTCCACTCCTTTCACAGGTGTCTCATCTTCGAGTAATCCTGTAGTTGCAAATACAGTCACTCCATTAAACTCCTCGCTTGCTTTTTTGCCATAAAAATCATAACCAAGTGTCACCACACCCCGGGGGTTCCAAAATGGGCTGTTGTCGTATTTACTCTTGTCAAATTTTCTGTTCTTACCTATGGTTATATACCCGTCTTCCTCTCTTGGGGGGTTTTGTCTCGGTAGCTCAAACTTAGCTTCTATGCCCCTTTCCACAGCTCTTCCTTGCACGCCTTCAATTACTAGGCCTTGGTTCATTTCAAATACCCAGGAGAATTTGAAATCGACATTCCTTGGTATCAGTTGATGAAGATTGCCGATATCAGCATCAAGTTGTTCTTTAGATTTCGTTGTCAGTTGTTGTAACATATTAATGTCCTGCTCAATTTTTGGATAAGGATTTGAGTAAATGATTTCAATGATTATCGATGTTATGCTAAGCACTGCCCCTACGATCGCCCCAATTGGTCCGGCCACAGCTGCAAGTGTGCTACCAGCAGCGGCTAATGCTCCAACAGCAAACCCTGCGAGTCCAGCCACCCCTGCAGCTATCCCAAGGGAACTGGTTGCAATGCCTACTTTATTGCCACTCTTAATTGCCTCTGTTAGTGACCAGATGTTGAAACCAACGGCTGCTGCGTCAAACAACGGTCCAAGTATGACATCACCATATTTTGCTGCCTTTGCCCATAATTTTACACCTTTCAAATCTGTCACCAAACTTTTGTAAATGTTTCTGGTTTTGAATTTGGTCATCACCTTGTTTACATCACTGTCAAAGGCTACGCCGATCTTTCCCTTCGCTTTGATTAGATTCCCCTTGAGCACATCAGAGTTACGAACTGTCTCATCAAGAACGTCGGTTTTCAAAACCCCCTGGAAACCTTTGAATGCGTCAATCGTGGCCTTGAATTCAGTTTGATATTTGAGCACTATTCTGTTTACAATCTTACCATAGATTGGGAGAACGACACCCTGGCCTAAATCCCAGACAGCCAAAGTTGAAATGGCAACTTGGAAATCTTGCATTGCTTCTTCCAGCTCACCTTCTTTCATCTTATTGAAACCTGCAATTGCGTTTGATCTCCAAAATGTGCCAAGTTTTGCAACAGTGTACCCACCATAGTTCCCAGCGGTTTCAAGGTTATCCGCCGCATTGCTGGCAAAGTTGCTGCCAATTCTGGACAAAATTCTCCCATAGCGTCCATGTATAGAGGGCCATAAACATGCGAGAAGCACCACGAAACTAGCCACTCTCATCATATTGAGCTAAAACAGAAATGCACGACAAAATTAAATTATTTCGCATTCCCAGGTGACCACATTCCTCTTGTTAGGAGGGGGCTTTGAGGGTACTAGAACCCGCAAACAAGGACCAAATTTAGAAAAATCCCGAAAATCTGGAAGCAACAAATCCAAAACCCGAAACTCCCGGGGGGGGGGGGGTACTCGACCTAAATTTGTATGGGGATGTGCCCACGAAATAACTTCTCCTACTTGGCTCTTGAATTTTTCCCTTGAAATGATAGCTGATTCTATGAAAACTCAGTCAAAAGTATACTCCAAAGGACTAGATAACAACCCTATCTAACAAAGTTTCCCCTTTTGACATGTTTTGACAACCGGCTCCAGAAAAATTGCCTCCTTTTGATAACCCCGTTTCAGAGAAAATAGGTGAAAGCGATGCCCTGAAAAAAACGGCACATCCCCGTCGGAAAAATATACTAAGTACCCCAACCCTCCCCCGGGCCGAAACTGCACTTCTGAACAGCGGCGTGGCCAGGGTAAAGTAAGTGGGGCGCATTGAAATGAGGGGGGGGGCGTATTGAAATGAGGGGGTATAGGGGCAAAGCCTCCAAGAAAATTGTTGGGGCTACGCCCTTTACGTTGGCTTAGAATGCATCTTCCAATGTCATGCTTGCCACTGGCGACAAGGAAACTTTGATAGTTTTGTAAAAGTTATCCTATGAATCAGACACGAAGAAAATTGTTGAAGAAAGATCCTTCACGTTGGCTTATAATGCATCTATCTCCCAATATCATGCTTGCCAGTGCTGAAATGAAAGATTTGACATTTCTTGGAGAATTCTTAGCCAACCTATACCCAGGTATTTTCTCTTCGGTTTTAAAGGAATTTTGCGGACCATCTTTCAAAAAAGTCCCACCTACGCCACAGCTTCTGAAAAAAATTTGCAGCTATCGTTCGTAACCTTCGATTATTTCCAACATTTTCAGTGACACTGCGTGCATCGTTTTAGGCATTCGTTTTAGGCTGGTTTTTGTTATAAGAGGTTAACTTTAGGGACTGCATGACTTCGGAAAACCCGAAAACATAGGAATTTTTCAATGAAATATCCGAAACTCGATTGTAAAAATTGGCCACACCCGCAGCCCGTGACACATGTCAAACCCGAAAACACATACGATTTTTTTTTTTTTTTTTTTTTTTTTATATCCATTAAAAAGTTACAATACATAAATACAAGCTACGCTACTTACAAAATTACTTTACAATACTACTCGGACGATACCCCGAGGAGCAAAAGACATACGATTTAAACGTAAACAAATCAGAAACCCAAGGGCTAAAATTCGACGAGCCCGCAGCCCTTGCAGCCCCCAAAGCCCCCCTTTGTTAGGGCTAGGGTAATAAGGTTAGTTGATAGGGTTAGTTGTACAAATTTATCTTACTTAAATCAGTCCTGCCGTTCTAAGGGCATTCGACAACCTGGTTGTGAATGGGGTCAGGGGCGCACATTCGAATTTTGTTTGGGGGGGGGGGTGTCAACATGCTTTGGACCGATTAAATTTTTTCAAACCGATTGAACGTATAGCAAGCTGTTCGTACTGATTAGGAACTTTGACGTGAGCAATGCAACGAGGGAACCAAAAGGGGGGTCTGGATGCGAAGCCCCCGGGAAATTTTTGAAGACACGCCCTCTACTTTGGCTTTGAACACCTCTACCGATCCCATGCTTGCCAGTTTCAAAATAGATTTTTTGACCATTTTGTAACAGGCTCTCTTTCATGAATTAGCATCCTCAGGAAAACTCAGGAATGATAAATTTACTGAATGCTTTGTGCATTACATTAGCCTCCTTTTCTTACTTAAAAAGCAAAAGACCAAGAAAAGCAGTTGAAGGATTCAATGAAATTCATAAGTGCTTGACTTACCCGCGAATGCCTTCGCTCTTTGTACCTCCTTGAGTTGAATGAAAGACAACACCAGACTGCCACAGGCCGACTGAAGATGTGTTCAGCTATTTTGAGATAAAGCCATCAAAATCAAATTCCACAGAAGGCGAGTTCTTTAAACTGATTGGCTTGCTCAGATGTGTGAAATAATATGTTTTAAGACAACCAGCTGCGAATGAATTTTTCGTTAAACAACATAGGTAATATAATTACGATATCTAGACAGTGATTGGTCTGTTAAAGATTTCGAATATTTTGTTTTAGAAGAACCAATTCCAAAGAGAATCTTCGTAAATATGTTTGCATCTTGCTCATCGACCTGATGACCACAATATTTATTTCACAGGCGCTCCATCGTGCTGGTTGCATAAACAAATTTTCAGTTTCTATTTTATCACATTCTGCTCACAATAAAGATTAAAAGATCTTCTTGTTGCATGTCAGTGGCGTAGGAACCTGGTGGCACTGGGGGCACGTGCCCCCTCCCCAAGATTTTGTAATGAACAAAGAAGTGCCCTTTTTATATTCAGGAAGTGCCGCTTTAAAGTGGCCTTGAAGTGTCGTGCCCCCCCCCCAAGTTTGAGATGCCTCCTACGTCCCTGTTGTATGTAGAGCAAAATCTTCTTGTTGAAAGATGTCTAGCTATCTAAAGCTAAATTTAAGCCGACTATGGTCAGTATGCATTCCGCATCCAGGGATAGGACCCCTAACGTCCCTTTCGAAGGGCGGCGAGGCGAGTTGCGAAGGCAGGCCTCTGAGAGGTCACCCATCCAGAGTTTGGCCTCACTCGACAGAGCTTAACTACAGTGACCTGTCGGAAACTTTATTAGCCGCTCGGCCACTCACGCACCCCGTAACATGTTAACACATCAACATCGGTAAATTGGTCTTGCTTGTGCCCAATCTATTTCGAGATTGCATTGAAAATATCTAAATTGGCCCGTGGTGCCAACCTCAGAAAACAAAGCGTTTGTGGTTATTTCTTTGTGCTATTTAAAGACGAACGTCTTTACCGGTGCATGTTGCCATTAATGCCAAGGGATTGCCTGAACTGATTAATTGTTTTTTTAGCTGAAATCTGCCGAAAGTAATTTTAACTGAAATTTAAATATTCGAATATTGCAATTTTGGAAATCATGTATTCAGTAACCGAATCCGACGAGGAACCTCTGCGGGGAGGTTCTGCATTGTGAACGTGATACCGATCAATTCGGACGCTCAGACCAGACATATTTTACAATCAACATATCTTTGACCTCGGTACCAGATAGCAGACATTTTTAACTGCCAAACAAGAGGCTTGGAACGGGTTCATCTCAAGTTCATCATTCCTTCTTTTGAGAGGGCAAGTTTGCAGGCTTTGCAGGCTATGAAAGAACTGTACTATTAAGTTGACAGCATAGAATATAAAATGATACCCTCCTAACTGTTATTCATCATCATATACTGAAAGTTGCCATACGTCCTACCGAGTGAGTGACGAAACAATTCCCAGTTGAAAAACCACTGCTCTCTGAATATCAAGACGATCATATTGGCAAATGTATTATGGGAGAACATGTTCAAATCTATTTTAATTTACTTGACCGAAATCAGCCACTCTCTTCGGAAATCATGCAGAATTTTATCGAGGAAGCCACTTCAAGAAACCTTCAAAACAGGCCTAAATCACGACCAAATTTTCTTAAGATTTCTGCCTTACAGCAATGACTTCGACACTTTTCAGCACGTGTTATCCTTTTGGTAGGATGAAATCGCCTGGAATAATGTTATGCTCCCAGGAATGAAACTTTCGTCCTCCCAAAGGGATAACACATGCTTAAGCACGCAAAAGCGAGATTGGTGTAAGGCAAACGATTTGGTCATGATTTTAGGCTTTTGCTCTGTAGGTTTCTTGAAGGGCTTTCTTGAGAAAATCCCTCATAATTTCGGAACGGAATGGCCAGTTTCAGTTAGGAAAAGTTAAAAATATATTTGAACATATCTTCTATTGAATAATATACTTGTCAATATTATTACCTTGATATCCAGGGAGCAGTTACAAGGATAAATTTCGTAACACAATAGCATGAGTTGCTTTTGTTGACACCTGAATTCAACACGATTTACGATTGCCGACAAAGGAAATTCCCTCAAACAGTAAAGAAACAAAGCCGCAAAAGTGGCCCTGAAACCCAGGTAGCTAGCACGCTCGTTGTGCATTCCAGAAATCGTTTTCAAGAGCAAACATGAGCATATATCGGAAGAAGAAGGATATATCTACACATCTACCGCGGGCATTTTATTTCTTTGGTTCGGAAGCTGAGCAGTAAGTGTTTTAATTACATCCAAAAATAAGAGAATTAAATCACCTCCCAATCGGCTTTTGAACCAAACAAATTAAATGCCCGAGGCAGATGTGTAGATATATCCTTCTTCTTTCGATCTATGCTCATGTCTGCCCTTAAAAACCATTTCTGGAATGCACAACGAGTGAGCTAGCTACCTGGGTTTCAGGGCAACTTTTACGGCTTGCTTTGTTTTTGTTTATAACTTGACCAACTGGGCATGGAATTCTCTTTGTCTGCAGTCACAATTCGCTTTGTATCTACGTGTCAATAAAATTTAGCGGATCCTATTGTAACTTTATCTGTCCTTGTTACTATCGCATCTAAATTCCTTAGAAAGTTTGGCTTTCTTTTCATTCCAATAATACATTTTGTAGCATGTCTTTGAGAGATACTATACGATTGCTCTTGAAAACGATTTCTGGAATGCACAACGAGCAATCTAACTACCCGGGTTACAGAGAAACTTTTGCGGCTTTGCTTGTTTTGAATTACTGGTTGAGAGAATTTCCTTTGTCTGCGATCGCTAATCGCTTTGAATTGCAGTGTCAACCATAAGAAACTCTTGCTATCGTCTTACAAGCAGTAGCCTTTCAAAGCAGGTTTGTTTTTACTCCACCTAGCACTTCTAAACAATCACTCAACAAATTTACTATCAAAGAACAGCATAGGTTCCAAATCTTTAAAAAGGTTGGTGTAAAATTCTATGACCTATTTCTTTGAACTGAATTACTTCAAAGAAACTTCTCAGCTATTTCTCTATAATTCTACTGTTGGACTTTTCTGAAATCTTCAAAATTTTCAAAATTAGAGTGTTTTTCTTCTTTTTCGAGAGTTCAAGGCAAATGTCTGTCACACTTCTGGTTTATGATTTAGAAATTTGATGACGTCACATCCTCAAATGAGTTGAAATGTAAGATACGCTGTAATTTCGAAAAATATTCAAAACTCCTAAAAAGTCCAACGGTAGAATTATAGATAGGTATCAAAACTTTCTTTCAAGACATTCAATCAGAAGAAATAGGTCATAGAATTTTACACCCACCTTTTTACGCAGAGTTAAAGATTTGGAACCTATGCTTCAGAGAACTTGGCTGAATCAACTATTTAAAAATTCTCCTTGAAATGCCTTGAATATATTCCTATGTTCAAAAAATTGCACTCTATTATATCTGCATTTTCCATTTGTAATTACAGCTTTGAAAATCAACAGTCTCGTAATGCTAGAACTCAAATCTCATACCAAAGAATAATCAATGAGTAATATTCAAACCGTTTGCAATAACATGTGAAAATGAAAGAGCTTGCTCCTATTCACCTTTTGAATTGTTTTTTTAAAACAATGACGTAGGGAATTGTAAAAAGCTTGTTTCACGGACTGAGAACTCTTTTTTTGTAACTGGACCTTTAGCAATCAGAGAGTTGAGTTTCTTAAAAGCAGTTTCATAAAACTATGTGCATCAATACTTTAACACTCCTAGCAGAAACTAAAGACCCCTAAAGCCTCTTGTTCAATTCATTTGTCCTTGCAATGAAATGATCCTTCATACAGTACGTGCCTTTTGAATATGGTGAGTCCCATGAAGTAGTTCAAGATTGGTTGTTTGTGGAACATCAACTTCTAGCAATGTCTTTTTTATCTGTTTCCTACTTTAGAACCAGCAACACAATTCAATAGCCTCTGTTGCAGTTCTATGATACCCTTGGTGGTAGGAGCTCCTCCACACTGCACTTGCACACCAGTATAGAGAAAATCAGTGCGACCAAACCGTCCAGAATCTAACTCCCTAGTTGTTTCATCAATAAAACCATCTAATTCATTGTCTGTTTTTGTAAATACTATGATAACTTTAGCCTGGTCAAGCTCTTTTACTTGCAAGATGATGTACAAAGCATCCAGAGATGATTGTAATGGTGCAGCATCTGTAGAGTCAATGAGGTATAACAGCACAACAGTATCCTTGACAAATTTGCTCCAATGAGGCCTGTATTTATCTGATCCACCAACTAAAAAAGAAAGAAAATAATCTTACAACTGGGAAGGAACTTTGCAAACCACAATAAAGTAAGATGGGACAACTTTGTAGTATTCTCATTATTTGTCATTGTTTTCAATTAAATTTTATTACCCAAAAATATCACATTTGATCTTAAAAGGGCTCAGTTGTCAAACAGTAAACAAATCTGTAAACTCGCACGTGTCGGGATTATCCATTGTTCATCCATTGCTCTCTGCAGTTTGTTTGGTGGCTTCACCCAAGCCACAAAAAAGTGACCGTTAAAAATCCACTTATATCCGAGCAATCGTAGAAGATATGAATGTTTTGTTTGTTCCTTAGTAAAGTACGAGGATTAATGCCCAAACAGCAACTTTCATTTTGAAAAAAATATGAAAATCCTATGTGATATCACCTTTCAAAAAACTGCAAAAATCATTGTTTTGTTTACATGTTGATGACGGAGCCCCTTTAAAGAGAAGCTGAGTTCAAACGTGTCCTCCTTTTCAGGTTTTCGTCATGGAGAATGATCTTAATTTCATGTGCAACATATCTTCTTGTACATTTCTCTGGGGTACACCTGCAAACAAAGTTGCCTGTTAAGAATCTTGTATCAATGAAATTCTTCAGACCCAAAGATCCACCTGTTTCTTATACTTACTTTCCATAATGTTCAGCCGTTGCTCCAAATTTGTGATGCATACTACATTAAACCCTTGCGTTGGGTTGTATGGTCTTTCATCCTCTTCATGGGTCATAGCAGCAAGAAGACAGGTTTTCCCACATTTTTCAAGCCCCAGCACCAGCACTTTTGAGCCAGATGCATCAATATGAGTAGGATCACTGCTTTCATCTACATTTTCAGTTGGTCCTCTCTTGCCTGAGTAAAAATGAAATAAAACTATATTTGAACTTCAGAGACAAATTGTACACTCCTGTACAAAAATACAAGGCTAAACTTGGCCTTGTACAGGCCAAGTGTTAGCCTTGTAGAGGGGATTATGACCTTGTTATGGCCTTGTACTAACCTTGGAAGAAAATTACAAGGCTATCAGTAAGATTCCAAGCTGCAACCAGTCTAACACAAGGTTTCCACAAGGCTTCTACAAGGCTAATTAGCATTTTTCAAGCTATTTACAAGGTTACAGCAACGCTATTCCAGGCTATAACAAGGTTACAAGTCCATAACTACAAGGCTTGTACATGGCTATTACATGGCCAACTTTTATGCCAAAATTTTGTATACGCTTTAATGTTTATTTAGTTGAGTAAATAGCAGGACCACATCAGCCTTGTGCTGCCACTAAATTGTCCTGCTTTACCAAAAAAATTATGTATGTATGTATGTATGTATGTATGTAATTCACGCTTTTCCAATGTGATCTCAGGACTTGCCAGCCAAACATGAATGATGTTCCAAATTGCCATATTTGCTAAATGCGCCCAAGTCTATTGTATTCAAAATAATAACCAATTGTTTTCTATCATTATCCTTAAAATTGCACACCAAAGAATTCTAAACAATCCAATTTCAGGTGGATTCTTTTGCATTGTCTTTATTTTTAGGAGATCTGTTTAGAATTTTCATGGATTTGCCATGCGAGACTGCTTTTTGTGTTGTGCGTATGGAAGATCTTCCATTCACGATTTCAGTAAAACCCAGCAAAAGAAAGGAAGTTCAGTAGAGTTTCTATTTTCAAAACAATAGCCAGGCATGTGCATCTTCCATGCAGACTTTGCAAACTTATCAGTTTGGTTGTCGTGCCCGTGTTATCTAAAATTTAGAGGGTCTAATAAGATACTTCAAAATAATATCACTCACTGATGATATTATATTACGAATATTTAAGCAAGCAAGAAGAAGCAAGTAATTTGAGCTTAATTAAGCAACGTCTCAAGCATTTACCTTTTCTCCAAAATGATCTGTAGATGATATACGCTCCTGCTGACGCTGCAACGACGCCAGTTGCCAAAATCAAGGACTTCGTAGATGTAGAAAGACCCTTCATCTTCTCTTCACTAATTTGTACTTTCTTCTATTTTTGCTTTGTGAACAAACTGATAATTGGAAGGCCTATTGGAATAACCTCTACTTGATAAAGAGATTAGCAACAAGTGTGAAATCGAACGCTTATGGCGGACGGCTGTTGACAAGCTGTGGTGAGTTTTTATCCAATATTATTCTTTTTTCGTACGTAAGAAAGCATTCAGACAAGAGAAAAATTAGGCTAACAAAAGGTTTGAATGATAGGAATTTTCAGGAAGTTCTTGCTCAAGCAGCACAGAACTTTGCATCTGCAGTCTGATTTTTGTGGAAATCAAATAAATACAAGCCAGAACTTGCATGAAACATTGCATTTTGTTTATAAATAGATACCCTGGGTACCAGACTCTCTACTCTTAAAGTGCACCTAAACCCAAAATGTTTTATCCTTGATTATGATAGAGGGCGTTGAGCTGAGTTGAAAACCGTAAACCGAATTGAATTCCGATGCGTGGTTCCGGAATTATGCCCCACTAAAGTCGCGTTTTTGGACAATTTTTTGTGGACACTGCCGGGCTATTTTGACCAGTCTGGAGTCTGGGGCGATAGCGGATGTGACGTCGACTCAGGTATACACACTCAGGTCTCAGTGTAGCCTAAGTGATTTCGCAGTCAATTTTAGTGCCAGTGATGGTTGCAGAAGGGAGGAAGGCAAGAAACAACGCAAATCTGGTAAACAGATACGTGGCTGCTAATTGTGGAAATACTCACTGTAAAAAATGACAAAATTTCGGGAAATTTTGGGGAAACGGACACCTTCCCCATAATTTCCCAAGAAGGAAATGGAAATGTCTGTTTCCCTTCAATTTCCCAGATAAACTTGTCCGTTTCCCTTAAATTTCCAAGCAGAAACTAAAGGGAAATTTTGATATTTTTGCAGTGACTTCAGATTTAAAGAATGGTATAACATTGCATTTTCATGGCAAAGAAAATACAACTGCAAAGGAGAGACTACGTGAATGGATAGCGTTCGTGAAACAAAAACGTGCCAAATGGGAAGCTTCGACAGCATCTTGCTTGTGCTCAAAACACTTTAAACCCGAGGATTACTTGAGAAGATTTAACTGGTCTGAGTTGCTGGTTGCTGGTCAGTTTGACACTCATTTCGGCCTGCTTTCGATGCCCTTGGAACGCTTACACGACACAGGCGAAATGAAACTCAGGTTGGGTTTCTGAGGTCGGTCAGATTTTTCAGGTCGATCTGAAATTTTCATGTGAGCAGAACGCATTGTTTATATTCTCGAAAATTTTGATAAGGCAGAAGATAAAATGATAACAAATAGTGAAAACTCGAAAACTCATGCTGAGAAACAGAAATGATATAAGCAAAAAACACCAAGGGAGGGTAATGCTAGTAATGCTAAGATTCCCGTTGCTCAGAGTTCCTCCGAGGCGCAAGGAAGGTCCGAGGCGTATATTTTAGAGTCTTAGTTGATGGAATGTGGTTTTTAAAATCATACTGAAATGACTAGAAACTCATAACTAACCTTACCTAATACCACTCTGAACTCTGTTTAGAAGGAACATAAAAAAATGTCAAGCCAAGTAACAAGATTCACCAAGGGGCGCCACTAAGAACGGGCCTAATTTTTCACTGATCTTGTTTACGTACCTGCACAGATGCTCTGCTTCCAATTCCTAACCTTCCGCTTCATCCTCCATAATAACACGTTCTTCAGGCGATAGGACATCACATAATTTCTATTAAAATCTTTATTGGTATTTTCAAACACTTTTCTCCTTGGAAACTCTCTCTAAAAACCCCTTTGAAAGAACTTCCATGATCATAAGCCTAACTGTAAATGAATCACAACAGTCAACGAAATTGACCTGCTGACACTAAAATCACAATGACTCCACATTTTTGTACGAACACCCAATTAACATTTGACAACATTGGAAAGCGGATTCTTTATGCTTTTCAAACATCCTAATTGTTCCATTCAAAAGGTAATGCTACCCAGGAGAATTACGTCATCTCTGCTGGACGAAAAATGTCACTCGCCAATGAGGAAAGGACACCTTGTGCGGTCGAGAGATGAAATTGGCGTCATACCAATTCCAACAATCCATGCCGATAAACCTACAACAGACGACTGTGAGGAGGTCTGACTCAAACAAACTCTTTTTTGGTGCATTTTATTGGAACTTTGACTTCGTCTAAGCTTCGATATGAACGCCTCATAACAACTGGTTTATGACAGCGATCAATTCGTTCGATCATTTGTCATCCTGAGTAGTCGTCACTAGTTCCCAGGCCGTAGGTGCCCGGTAGTGTCCACAGTCCAAGCTCGACAAAATGCATTATAAAACGAGTTTGGAAAATGATTTTGGAAAATTTTTTTGGGTAGAATAGCATTTCTTGATGAGTTCTATCGGAAAATGAAATAAAAAATTTTGGGTTTATGTGCACTTTAAATTGCAATTTTCGAACACAATTGATTATATTGTGTGAAGGTTTTTCTTTATAATTCTGTCTCAGGTACTGTTCATTGATTGCCTCCGACAGCTTCCTTTCTCTGAAACATTTCAGCTGAACAACCAATTCTATTAATCGTAAAAACAACAGAGAGGATAATAAGAAAGCCCCCCACATTTGCAATAATAAGATAGAGGCAGATTTTGATAACCCGACCTGAAAATCTAGCCAGCTTCCCCTGTCCAAAATCCAAGGTTGCAGGTGAGCAATCAGCCAAACCATGGCCGAACAGCAAGGAGCAACAGTCATGGCTAGTGTTCCTCTGTTTCTTTTGTTCACATAGCCATCCCTATTTTTCACAATATGTCTCCTCTAAATGGCAGCTTCACTACCGCTGCACTGCAATGATTATTTTGCATAAAAGTATCAGGCATTATTTGCTGTTTTGCACCATCTTTGCGTCTTTCTTTTTTCTTAGGCAGAAGCAACAGGGACATGTGCGACAATTTCTAGCTATGGATGCTGTATCCTTTACATAATGTTTATGTTGCTAGAGTTTTTTTTACTGTTAAAAGACATTTGTTACATCAGAAATTCATTAATACAACAAACAAGTTTGGAGTGGAATTCCATTATTTCATGGCTTTTTGTTTCTTCTTCTTAAATTTTTTGCAATGAAAATTTAGTCTTGATCCTGTTCTATCCAGTTCTGTCCTGTTTCAAAATTGGAAACCTTCCTGTAAAGCAGACTTGTTATGTCAAATTTCTTGGTGTTCTTTTGGACGAAAACCTGTCATGGAAATATCACCTAACTGAGCTGTCTAAAAAACTTGCTAGGACTTGTGGTATGTTTTTCAAAGTGAGACATTTCCTACCCATCAATGTTTTGATCTGTCTTTATAATTCTTTATTTTCACCTTTCCTGCAATATGGAATTTTGGTTTGGGGTCTCACCTATGAGACATATATCAATCCAGTATTCTTGTTGCAGAAAAGAGTTGTTAAAGCAATTTCATTTGCAAATTTTACTTCACCTTCTACACCTATTTTTTCTGACTTAAAGATTTTAAAATTGCATGATCTCTTCCAACTGAAACTACTTAGTTTTGTATATGATTGTGTGAATAGGATCTCTCCTTCTTGTTTTCATTCTTTCTTTGACTTAGTTGAATCCGTTCATCGATATGGTACACGGCAAGTCACCAAAAATGATATTTTCCTAACCCAAAAAAATACCCTGCAATATGGTATCAGGTCAGTGCGCTATTGCGGAGCTAAATGCTGGAATGACATTCCTGTGGATATAAAGAAATCACCCTCTGCTAATATTTTTCGACGAAAACTCAAAGCCTTCCTCTTTCAAAACCATTATCAAAGTTGATTGTAAACTTATTGATATAGAAAGTCACCATCTGCCCATAGTTTCTTTTATGCCTAAAATAATCAAATTTGTATGAGAAATTTTTGAAACAGGGGGTGCTCTCTCCTCGATTAGTTTAACTACTGAGAGAGCTCCTCCTTTAAGTAATTCCCCCCATGCAATTTATCTTGTTCTTTGTTCGGTATTCGTATGTTGTATTAATTTTAGGTGCATTATTGTTATTATTGTAGTTTAGTTAATTGTTTGTATTAATTAGTTTTGTTATGATAAATTGTATGTGGAGAATTTAAAATATGAAACTGAACTGAACTGAACTGTTCTTGTTAATGAACAATGGAGAGAATTGTATTGCATGAACCGATCAGGTTCATGACATTGCACTTTAAGGAAATATCTCGTATGGAACAATATGAAGAATGAAAATCAGCTTCTTTCTCTGTTTTTCAATTTGTTCTAAAAAATAATATTCCAAAAAGACGTTACAGTATGTAGCCAATCTAGTAAATTCTAAAATTTTATCCTTTTGGAAAGAAAGAATTCCTCTTTTTGAAAATCACAAAATTTGCTTGTGTTGCTTGTCTTAAATACATACATACATACATACATACATATTTTTGATTATACAGGTTAAATCTAAGGCAGCTGTACAGCTGATGTGGACCTGTTTTACTAAAACTAAAATATAACTTAAAATTACAAGTAAGAACTATATCTATGATTAAAATGCTTACAGGAAAAAATTGAGTAAATAGTTGAAATTAAATCTTGATAAAATGTAACTAGAAAAACTTAATGTCCAATGGAATACTGTAGTCTATAAATTGGAAAATGTCAATTCAAGTTTAATGTTCAATACGCAAAAGAATGATCTTTTGATTTGATTGCTAATGTCCCTGATTGAAAATTAATCTTATCTAATTTGTCCTTATATTTATGTATACACTTCTTAAATTTTTCTTGTTTCAAAGCTTTAATGTCATTATCAATCATACTCCATAGGAAGGGTCCTCTGAACAACACTGACTTTCTACCACTTTCTGATCTTATTTGTGGAATTTTGAAGTCTTTGTTGTTACGCAGATTGTATGCGCAATTTTCTTCCTCAAAAAATGAGCTTATTCTTGGGTTCATGGTTCCTGCTTTGACTCTATGCATTAATGTTATGAGTCTTTTCTTGTACATGTAATCAATTGAATCCCATTTTGCAACTTGCAGCACTTGGTCTGATGGTGTATTTGTGTCAAGTTTATGAATTATTCTAGCTGCAGTTCTGTGGATTCTTTCAATTCCAGTCATAGCTCCTATGGAACAATTTCCCCATACAACAATGATGTATAGCACTACTGGAATGACTGTTCTGAAGTATATCTCTTCTAGCATGTCTTTTGGGAGATAAGACATAGATCTTATTGTCTTCACTTTAGCTGCAAATGCTTTTCCAACTTTCTCTGTTTGAGCCTTCCAGTCCAGCCTGTTGTCAATTTTGACTCCTAAGCACTCTGTCACATCTGTGTATTCTAATGAATTTTCTCCTAATTTCATTTCTGGTAATGGACCAATGAGCCTATGCCTTTTCATGATGAGAACTTGTGTTTTTGTAGGGTGTACAGTTAGCTTATGTTTTGTGCACCAATTATTTATTTCTTTTAATGTTTCTTGTAGTTTTATGCATACATCATCAATATTTTCACCAATACAGAATGCAGTAGTGTCATCTGCATACATCTCAACTTGACCTGACTTGACAGCTTTTGGAAGATCATTTGTATAGGCTGTAAATAATCTTGGTCCTAAAAGTGACCCCTGTGGGACTCCCATGCTAACATCAAGTACTTCAGATGATTCAGTTTCTATCACTGTAAGTTGTTTACGGTTGCATAGGTAGTCTTAGAAATTTGTAGTGCATTTTTATAACTCCTGGAATAATTGCATTGAGAGGAAATTTAAACACAGGGTTTTTTGTCTATTATGTTATTTCTCAATGTATTAACCAGTAAATAATTTGTTTTCTGTATTAAGATCTGAACAGCAAACAAAACTATCATGAATCCGGATTCCTTTACTGCAAACAGTTCACAAGACACAGAAAGCTTGTCAATGATTATCTTAGATATTATGGTGGCAAAATTGAAGATTTTCAAAGATCCAGGTAGGTTGAATTTTAAGATGTATGCAAAATTTGTTTGTTGAATAATGGAATTAAGTATTTTACAATAGGTACATTGAGCACGATATCACTATTTAGGGCATTTTGTATCAGTTGGACAATGTTTGTTGACGTTTTCCCTCCTTTGAGATTCATTTAAGCTCGTATTAGTGAGTATATCCAGTAAAATTGTCATCATTAGCACTGAGAATTTTGATTTCTTCGTCACACAAACTAAAATTGATTTATTTTATTTTCAACAGTGCCAATGATAAAACAGACAATGATGTTATTCAAGAACACCATCAGTAAGTACTGTATCCCAAATAAAAGTTTTCAACAATTAGAATTTAGTGAAGTTTACTATTCATATTTATATTATTAAAGATTTCAGTCTCCTTTTGCTCTCTACCAGAAGTTTATTCAGTTTGTACCTTGTTATTTTGTTTTTGTAAAATGCATTTTCTTGTTCTTTCAGATTTGTTTGGGAAGATGATGAAGGGTCAGGAAGTTCCTGGTAAGCCATTTGATTTTGTTTGTTTTTCTCACTTCTTTGCAATTTTGAGTGAATTTTTATCAAAAGGACATAGTTATATCCTTGGCATGAGGATCCACAAGCATATTTGCTGCGGAGCCGAGCGTAGCGAGCGCAGCGGCATCCTAATTCGGGATTGATTTCCAGATTTGAGGACCGGTGGGCTTTCAAAGAGAACAAAAGAACTTTTCTCAGATTCACTACAGAAGTTCCTGATGTGTGTATATTGTTGCTGTCGTTGTCGCTTCAGTTGTCTGGACTTAAACTTGGGAGTAGGATACCATCTCACGCAGATTTTTATATATTTGTGGATTTGTGTGACTTAAGCTGGACCTTACCGCAGTCAACATAGCAGCATTCCCTTGACTTCGTTAACAGCTAGTTTTATCATTTTTTCTGTTACAGGGGAAAATCACTTGCGAAGAAGTACTATGACAAATTATTCAAAGAGTATTGCATTTCTGATCTCAGTCGATACAAAGAAAACAAGGTAGCTATTTTGTTTTTATTCTGTCCTAAATTGAAACTTGTTTGCACAGCAGCATGGGGCTCAAATCTTCAAAAAGGTGGGTGTAAATTCTATTAAATTTTTCTTTGAATGAAAATGCTCGAAGGAACTTAAGGCCATCCTCCACTTGCAGTAGTTTCAGTCGGCGACCAGTGCATTTGCCTTCTGCGCATGCTCTGTTACTAGAGAGTATGTGCAATAGGCAAGTGCGCAGGTCGCTGACCAAAACTACTGCAGTGTAGGTCGGTCTTTAGGGTACTTTGCTGCAAATCTGCCACTGGAAATTTTTTTAAATCTTGATTTAGTTTCATCCTGTGACATCAGTATTTGATGCTGTAACTAAGGGCACCTACCTTGTAGGAACTGTGTTTATTCCGAGTACTGTTTTTGTGCCATAGTACACACTCACAGATTAACAGGACAGCAATTACTCTGTGTACTATGTCACAAAAACAGTACTGGGAATAAACACACAGTTCCTACAAGGTAGGCACCCTTGCTGTGATGTCCTCAAATTTCTAAGTCCTAAACCAGAAGAGCTACAGCTTTCTTGTTGCTATCATACTGTAGACCTTTATAAACTATGGTTTTCTTGTAGATTGTATCATTTTTACTCTATTGATTGAGGATTTACGATGATCTTATTTTTTTTAATGTTCCATGAATTCTTTCAAAAATAATTAAGATGTTCCACCATTTTGAAAATAATCGAGATATCAAGAAATGTCCACGGCAGATTTATAGAAAGGTGCCCTGAGTTCCTTTCAAGCAATTCAGTTCAAAGAAAAGAATTTTACACCCACCTTTTTTAAGATTTGAAAGATTTGAGTTCAATGCTTTGCACAGCACATGATCAGCTTGCTTCATATTCATAGACTCATTAAAAAATTGGCATCTCTAACTTCTTCTGTTTGATTATTCTTCTAGTTTGCCATGAGATGGAGAACCGAAAAGGAGGTTATGGAAGGGAAAGGTTGGTGAACTTTATTTTTCCTAATTTTTTATACCCGTTTCATAGGACTCTTGACAACAATCAATTACCATAAATCATAAAAACTAAGGAGTCACATTTGAAAGTTTAATTTGCATGATAGCAACTGTGTCAGAAACTGCTCTCTCAATTATATATGTTGTGCGTTATTTTACAGGACAGTTCACTTGTGGCGGAAGGAAGTGTGCAGAAAAAGAAGGCCTTCAGAGTTGGGAGGTATGTCTTTTTTGTTTTGGAATACGTTTAAAATTTCTTCGCAAAGTGAATGCAAAACGTTGCAGACTCAGTCTTGTTCTCATTGATGACAAATTTACATCTTCCTGATAACATAAGTTTAATTCGTCTTTTTATTTATAGGTTAATTTTGGCTATGTTGAACATGGTGTGAAAAAGAATGCGCTTGTGAAATTGAGTAAGAAAACCTGATTACTTTATTCTGCTTTATCTTCATGTTCTCGGAGAAATTTATGGCATGATTCAGATTCCATTCCTCCGCATATCGTTTTACAAAGTGCAGAAATATTGGTCTGAGATCATGGCAATGTGATTGATATTTTCATGCCTCGAAGTATCGAGATACCGGGTGTCCCAAAAAAATGTATACAGATTTGGTTGACTCTTAGCTTTAATCGATGGCTAATCACTCTCAAAATGTTCCTCGATTTAACTTGAACATAGATATGTTGGTATTGGTACTTTGAGAGCAGAAATATCAATCTTGAAAGCTCAAATTTGCGTTAACCTGCAAACCAGAGTTTTAGCCTTTTGGCCTAGGCAAATTCTTAAGGCAGAGCAAAAAATCAACGATAGCCTTGATAAAATTTGAACAATAGTACATCTTGTGTTATTCTGTTTTCCAGAAGTCACCCCGCAGTCACCCATTGGGCAGTTTCTTAATTTTTCATTAATTTCAGTTCCTAATTTCGATGTGCTTCAGGAACTTGCTAAGGCCAGAACGGCCAAAGCTCTGGTTTGCAGGTTAACGCAAATTTGAGCTTTCAAGATTCATATTTCTGCTTCCAGAGCACCAATTCCTGCTGTTCAAGTTAACTATCGAGCAACATTTTGAGAAGGATTAGCCATTGATTAAAGCTAAATTCAAATCGCTGGAGTCAACTAAATTCGTATAAATTTTTGGACACCCGGTACATGTGTACATCAATCAATAATTTGATTTGTTAGAATGTTTTCCTGTTCTTCCGAAAGGTTCAACCATCGAAGTTTTACGAGATATTCAACAAAAAGCAACATACGCAGAAACTTTCTTCATGCATTTAGCTCATGTTCCTTTTTCAATATTTTTGATAACTTTTTCTAATTCAACGTGTAATGTAAATTTGTAGAGCTGTGCAAACATAGCAACAAAGTAGAAGATAAATTATCTGTAAATTCTATTTTTTCATGATTTTATATTTGTTTCTTTGTTTGGTTTGAAAACAGATCAATTGAAAGTTGTTTCCGTAAATCAAATTACAAAACGGCTATTTCCTTTGATTTTGATGTGAATATGATTAAACTCGGTCAAAAGATTTGACGCACTTTTGAAAATAAATCTGATTTTTTATCTCCTTGTTTGCTTACAACTTTCAATAAGGCTACTTTGCAATAAAATATCTGTTAAGATATTTTCCAACAAGGCAAACTTTAATCAAATTGTCTACTCTTTATTTAGCCATCTACTCATCAAAATTTCTTTTCTGTCCTAGGACTTTGTTCGAATTGTTCCGATAAGCTCAACTTTCATCAAAAGTGAGTCCTTTGTCCTTACCGTAAATCCTCGAATAATCCCCTGGGGACTTATTTGTAAAATGAATTTTTGGATTGGGGCTCATTAGAGGGGGGATTGTTAAATAGTAAGATAGATTTTTGATGGCTTACTGCGATTCTAGCTTATAATTATATAAAGAAAAGTGAAAAAATATATCATCTTTCAGCTAGAATTCACAGAAAATAAGATATTAAAAATTTAAGGATGATGTATAGCAACTCTAAGAAGATGTATAAATTCTCCATTTTTTGGAATTCAAATACCCCCATGGAGGGCTTATTGGAGGGGAATTTTTTTCAAAATTTGTTATAAGTTTGGGCTTATTCGAGTGGCCTTATTCGAAGGAAGGGGATTATAGTCTGTCTCAAATTGGATGTCACTTGCAAATGCCCGCGAATGACAACAATAGAAGTGTTTTGCAAAGGAATTTTGCGTTATCGTAAATCTGTCTCAAATAAGATGTCACCTGCAAATACCCACGAATAACAACAATAGAAGTGTTTTGCAAAAGAATTTCGCGTTATCGCAAATCTCAGGTGACATCTAATTTGAGACGGACTTTAGTCGAGTCGAGGATTGAGATCTTTATTCCACTTTCTTCTGCCAGCAAATGAGTAAAAGGAATGTAGGGTGTTTGTCATGCTGTATTTTTGCAAGATTCTGCACATTTTGCTTCTACTAAATATTGAGAAGATTCTATTAAGAAGATTGTTACAAGGTGACTCGCTAGAGTGGAAATTCAACGAAATAAATCTTAACAATTTGGAAAGAATTTATGATTGATAGTTGGCAGAATTTATAATGAAAATCTGAAGAAGAATCTATGATAGACATTGGTGTCTGTTGAAGTTTTATTATCCAAAGAATGATCAAATTGGTGATGAAAATTTTGTTTCCAATAATCGGCCATTCTTTTCTATTGTCATGCTTCTCCTCGGCGTCCAACTCACGTAAAAATAGCAGAATCTGTCTTGTCTTATTGTGAATTTAATTGTTTTATTTTTATTCCCTGGTTATCTTATGTTATGATCTAAACTCTTATTCTCGCCGTTGAAGTCCCGATAATTATTGATCATTTTGTCATGAAGCGATTTGGTTAAAAATGTAGCATATTTTTTCAGGAGATAGCGTTTTATGATAATTTGTATTGTTTGCTTTCAGGCGAAAACTTGCTGGGCGGAAAAAGAAAGTAAATGAAACAGTTAACAAGGAGCGAAAACGAAAACGAGGCAAGAAAAACAAAAAAGACAAAAAGAAATCCAAGAAGAAAAGAAGAAGAGATTCAAGTTCGTCGAATGATGATTCTTCCGAGACAGACGAAGATCCCAAAGATAAGCCAGATCAGAAACAAGGTAAAAGATTGTTCGTTAAAGACACTATTCCATTTTACTGATCCATGGATGGACTGACGTTAACCAAACATCTTCATTTGCGATGTATCTGCTGTGACTTGCCTGCATTAGCGAGAGAAAGTTTATGATTTTTGGAAGTTTAGCTTGTACAACCGGGGTACAACCCCTTTAACCACTTTTTTAGAAAGCGGCTTCTCTTTACGAATAGCTGCGCAGTGCATGGCAAAGTAAAGACAGCAATGATGATTGATAATATCTATCTGAAAAAATATCTAAAACTCCACAGAAATCCATTGTTCATTCATTCATCGTTTGACAGAATTTTTGAATAGATGACTGATTGAATCATTCATTCGTTAATGATTTATTGATTCGTATATTGCCAGATTGCTTCCTTGCTCGATCGATGGATCGATTGATTGATTTTTTGATTGATTGATTGATTGATTGATTGATTGATTGATTGATTGATTGATTGATTGATTCACTGATTAGCAAGCAGCTTGTTTTCTGATAACCATATCTATTTATCCGTTGACTGACTTAGAAAATGCACCAAAGTCAATGTTCGGATTCAATTGTGTAAAGAGTTATTGGTTGTCGTATAAACTCAAAAAGTTATATTGAAATTAACTAAATTTCACACTTTGCAGATGAAACTGATACATCACCCAAAGAAACAGACAACACCAGTGCAATTTGGAGTCAACAAGTTGAACAAGTTGTTGAAAAATCAAGGTACCCAATTATTTTATACCATGGGCAATAATGCACCGTTGATGTCGCCTTCGATATGATCAAAATTGTATTCTTACTCACTGTGTGTTGTTTCTCTTCCACGGAATTGATAGTGTTTCTCTCGTCACAACAAGGATCGAATGCCGCCATTTATTGAGGTGTGGTGTTGTAGCACAGTGGTGTAATCCTCTGACTTTGCAGCCAGAACAGTCAGGCGGACAGGGCTCGATACCCGGTAGGGCCCCGCCACTTGAGCGTCATGACAAGGGGTCGCGGACTCGATTAGCGCTTAGCTACTTCTGTGATCCCAGCGCTTGGCGCTAAAACCCGCAACTTCACCTTCACTTTCACCATTATTCAAATACAGTTGAAATAGACCATTTTGACATTTAGAAAAGGGCCTAGGGAGAGCAAATGGCTGCCACAGTTCAATTTATCGATGGTGAAAAGCCCTGTGGCAGCCATTTACCAGAAAAATATTGCTCTCCCCAGATCCTTTTTCTAAATGTCAAAATGGTCTATGGTTGGAGCTCCTACGCAGCGATGTGTCTCATTTCAAACTAGACGTAGGAATAGCAACATTATCTGTGACGAGAGAAGAACGAAGGAATAGCAACATTTTCAAGCGTTACTCGCAATCGCGTGGAAGAGAAACAACACACAGTGAGTAAGAAAACAATTTTTAGTCCTTCTTACGCTTTCCCCCCTGGGGCGCATTTTAAGGCCTAACGAAACCAGTTATGGCGGGTTGTGGATCGCTTGTAGTGAGACTTGGCGGTTTCGATTATTCGAAAGCAGATGAACACAGAAGAAGAACAAACATGGTGCTTTTAACATTTAATTGATGCGAAGCATGCTTTAGATAAAAAAGAACTGGAGGTATGTTGCGAAGGTTGTTGATTTTTGGGCATTAGGCCATAACGGACAAACGCTAAGATAGGCCTAGCTACAGTTTGATCTTCCCGTTGCCCGTGTTTTGATCATAGTAATGGTCACATCAACGGTGCATTATTGTCCATATTTATATTTATTTTATTGTACTTTCATCTACTCGTAGAAAAGCAACGATTGGAGAAACACAGTTGTTGTTCCTCGCTTTCTTCCAAGGAACAGAACTTTTTCCTAATTTCGTTCGTCCGATACTGGTCACAGCAAATCGTCAAAAAATGATATAAGGAATGAGAAAAGAAGTAGTAAACTTATATGATTCAAATTAGGTTCCTAAAATGTTTACAGATGGTTCCATCATTCAACGAAGTTTTCAAGTTTTGTACCACACGAGATATTCTACGTTTTTTGTAACCATTGCTCCACAATTTTCGTTATTCCACGAAATATTACCTCCCCAACCCGATCATAACCCTTGGGGGACAAGTGCACCCCATCATCCCATAAAGCCTCATTCCCTTTCCTAGGAATTTCACTAGCAATATCAATATACACCGATTCTGTCAAACTTTCCTTGACAAACTCTCGAAAATCTTGATTCAATTTATTCCGAATTCTTGACATATTCCCATGTGGCTTCCAGACATCAAAAGAGGTTTCTGGTATGCTCAGGGCAACTGTTTTGATGCCTTTATACTGGCAAAATAAGTGTAATGTCTGTAAGTCGTTGAGTATATGATCAGTTACATCCTCGCCCCCTTTATCCATATCCAGTAAATCATTCGTCCCTCCTAAAATGATCACCAGATCCGGCCTCGTTGCTGCTACGACTTCTTGCAAACGAGTCTTCATTGTATCAGCAAGCCTCTCTCCGCTGACTCCATAATTCTTCACAATAACTTCCAGTCTGGTATTTGATTTCTTGACCTGTTCGTTTATCCTCTCTTGAAGTTTGATCGTGTATGGATGAAACTGCCGTGACTTAGGCCAGTCAAATAACCCTTCTGTAAGACTGTCACCAAAAGCTACAATAACTCGCTTCGTTTTGCCTGGCAATATCAGTGATAGCATATACTCCATAAAGTTTCTTGGATACGGCAGATAAATAACGAATCCAACAGCTAGGACTATGAAGATTAGTACATGAATGTTATTCAGTCGTTGCAACATGTTGCTTTTGCGTCAGGCCTTAGGCCACATGTAAGGACTTCTCGACTACGATTTATTTTTGATATATTCCGTTGTCGATTCTGTTGCTCGCCAAGAATATGGTCCTGGACATCCAGTTTTTCACATTGGCATCTTTATGGCTCAAACTGCACATATATTTGACGATCAACAATTTCAACTCGTTGCAACATGTTGCTTTTGCCTAAGGCCTCAGGCCACGTATAACCTGTTTGATTAAGCTATTTACAGGTAGCATAATTCTATACCTTCATGAAATATACCTGTTTTCTTGTTAATCATACGGAGCAATAAACGAACAATGATTAGATTCTTTTCACCCATTATCGCCATTACAGTGTCCAGAAAAAGGCCAAATCCAAAGCTTCCTCCGGTGGACATTTTATGATTGAAAATAACCAGATTTTCAAATTCCTCGCTTTGTTTATAACCCTGAAATTTGATAACCAGTTGCTGTTGCCAAAATATCCTGAAACGTTCCTAGGTTTTTCATAAAAATTACTAAAGTCCGTCTCAAATAAGATTTGCGACAACGTAAAATTCCTTTGCAAATTAGTGCTATTGTTGTTATTCGCGGGCATTTGCAGGTGACACCTGATTTGAGAGAGACTATAATTCTGTCCTCAAATATAACATTAGCAAGTAAAATCTTCCCTCGGCTCACAGCCGGGAGCCGTGACTTTTCTGAACTCTGGCTCACTGATCCCCGTTTAAAGGGCGGATTTTTCTTAAAAGAATTAAACAATGGATTGTCTAAGGAGAAAAAGAAGGAAGGAGACTGATGTTGGTAAACCTATTCGCTCTGTAAAATTTAACAAAGGAAGGCCCAAGGTAAATTGCCATTAATGTTGGTTTCAAGTGAGGGGCGTATCATTCTGTAAAAATCTCGTAATCCTTTGGCAAAAATCCTTTTGTTTCCAAGAAAAGCCCGTACAAAATCCATAAAAATCCTATTGTTGTAAAAACTCTCGCACACCTTTTTGGAAGGGTGATACGTCCCTCGATTTCAAGAGAGAGCCCTGCAAAAGTACTTCCTTCTGAAGATGCGAAATAAAATCAAGAAGAAGGATTCTCAACGTATCCACCTTTTGACTTCTTTTTTGCTTTACTTTCATGTAGGTAAATGAATCACAAAAACGAATGTGTCCAAACATTTCAAAGCGGAATAAAAATGACTTGTTCGAGACCATTCTGAAAAGAAGCCATTCTTTGCTAACAGAATGATTCGATTCCCTGCCAATAAAAATATCTCATTGTATCGATGGGTTTTTTACTTCAACAGCAATTCTTAAGTTCTTTTTCTTTCTACAGAGACGAAGAACTTGAAGCATACCTTGACGATCTATTCCTATAAAGAATCCGCGACGTGTGTTAATGATTGTCGGATTTTAACACATGACGTGTCGTTCACACTCCTCTCCGGACTATCGGATCAGACTGTATGCATCATTGCTTGCCGATTCAGATCCACAGAGCGCAATAAGATCAGACTTCTCCTGTTCTCCTGGAATGCAAGTTTTTTTTAGCTGGCAATAAAAAGGATGCTATTTAGAAATATGACTGTCCTCGCCAGACTATCGGATCAGACTGTATGCAGCATTGCTTGCCGATTCAGATCCATAGGGCGGAAGAAGATCAAACTTCTCCTGTTCTCCTGGAATGCGAGTTTTTAGCTGGCAATGAAAAGGATGCTACTTAGAAACATGACTGTCCTCTCCGGACTATCGGATCAGACTGTATGCATCATTGCTTGCCGATTCAGATCCACAGAGCGGAATAAGATCAAACTTCTCCTGTTCTCCTGGAATGCAAGTTTTTTAGCTGGCAATGAAAAGGATGCTACTTAGAAACATGACTGTCCTCGCCGGACTATCGGATCAGACTGTATGCATCATTGCTTGCCGATTCAGATCCACAGAGCGCAATAAGATCAAACTTCTCCTGTTCTCCTGGAATGCAAGTTTTTTAGCTGGCAATGAAAAGGATGCTATTTAGAAACATGACTGTCCTCGCCGGACTATCGGGTCAGACTGTATGCATCATTGCTTGCCGATTCAGATCCACAGAGCGCAATAAGATCAGACTTCTCCTGTTCTCCTGGAATGCAAGTTTTTTAGCTGGCAATGAAAAGGATGCTATTTAGAAACATGACTGTCCTCGCCGGACTATCGGGTCAGACTGTATGCATCATTGCTTGCCGATTCAGATCCATAGGGCGGAATAAGATCAAACTTCTCCTGTTCTCCTGGAATGCAAGTTTTTTTAGCTGGCAATGAAAAGGATGCTATTTAGAAACATGACTGTCCTCGCCGGACTATCGGATCAGACTGTATGCAGCATTGCTTGGTGATTCAGATCCATAGAGCGGAGTAAGATCAAACTTCTCCTGTTCTCCTGGAATGCAAGTTTTTTAGCTGGCAATGAAAAGGATGCTATTTAGAAACATGACTGTCCTCGCCGGACTATCGGATCAGACTGTATGCAGCATTGCTTGGTGATTCAGACACATAGAGCGGAATAAGAGTAAATTTCTCCTGGAATGCAAGTTTTTTTAGCTGGCAATGAAAAGGATGCTATTTAGAAACATGACTGTTATCATTTAGAGAGACAGCGAATGTGACGTTCAGATATTGAAGAAGGACAGTAGGAAATGTAAGTTGACTTATAATTTTGTATGATAATTGACTTCAATTTTATGAATCCTCTTTTATCAAACTGTGAGCTAATTTCTCAATTCAGTAATCAACTTCTTTGGTAGTGACGGGAAGGACCTGAAATGGATCGTTTTCAAAAACCATCGCTTTCAAATCTATCCGTTTTTGTTAGCGCTTTCGAAAAACTCCGTCTTCACGGCAGAGCAGTGTGAACGCAAGGCAAATACGGATAAGTTTTGCTCCGTTTCACAAGCAGTATGAACGGGGTCTTTAGCAAGCCCAATTCACTCAAAACAAGCGTACCAGATGTTTTTGAACAAAAAGAGAAGATTTAGAGAAATTTTCTTAATTCCAAAGTGCTTTGACTGGCGGTGTACAATGTTTTTCGCGATTTAACCTTCACACAGCCTAGATTTTTATTGGTTCAAACGGGAGATGTGATCAAACAGAATAACAAACACAGGCAACCACAAAAACCAAAAAGATTTGATATTTGAACTGGTATTAGTGGATTGTTGAATGTTGTTTGGTCAAGACCTTCATGACACTGTGACTTTCATTCGCCTCATTTAAGAGCCATTGTTCCCCCAGAGTCCTTTGCAGGCACTTTTTTATCAGTTCAACTACTGCAGTGTGGAACCATGGTTTCCGCTGAGGCTACGCTAAAGATGGCGGCGAGGAACTTTTTACCAAGATGCATTGCATTCTTTAATCGAATTCCTAAAGAGTCGTTAACGATTCGTAATTCGAATGCAGTGCATCTTGGTAAAAAGTTCCTCGCCGCCATCTTTAGCGTAATCGTCTATTCTATGAAAAGGTCGTTTCTTGCTCTCCTCTCTTTTGGATCTTATCCGATTTGGTGAGATCACTTTTAGAAGAGATCAGTTCCTTTACCCACAGGTAGCAGCGTATGATTGCAAAATTAGTAATACAACCTTATTATATTCCATATCGTCTTTCTCTGTTTTTGATGATATTCCTCGTGTCTTTCCACCAAAATATTAGGCCTATCAGTTGACCTGGTCCCCAAAAAATATTCTTTAGGGACTGGGTCGACTGATAGGCCTAATATTTTGGTGGAAAGACACGAGGAATATCATCAAAACAGAGAAAGACGATATGGAATATAATAAGGTTGTATATCATTAATATCTTTACTAATTTTACAATAATACGCTGCTACCTGTGCTTTACCTCAAGAAGAGTTCGAAGAAATTTTATATTCCTCTGCTGTCTCCAAAGGCCACGATCTCGGAGAATCTTGATTTTATCACGAGATAACTTCAGAGAATGGATAGCTTTGATTGAGTGTTTGCCTTCAACTACATTTTGTAACAGTATCTTTTGTTAATAGAGACGAACCCGTTCACCTTGTCACGAAACCACAGTTATTATGATGAGCTTTGGCTCCTGTTTCTAGAGATTGACCTAAACGAATCGCAAATGATTAACGAAGATAATTTATGGACTGAACTCTAACAGAGATAAAGTGGAAATCTGGGATGCTCAGTTAAATTTAACTCCATGAGTTTACAATTTAGTTTGGGTATATATAGATTTTATTAGAGTATTTCTTTAATGCTAGCGTGTCATTAAATTTCATTAACTTTGCAGTAAACGTAGTTTTGCAGAGTTTACTTTCAGCGTTGATAGCAGCATTTCTTTACTGCCTGTGCGAATAAACTTTTTCACCAAAGCGGCCCTTTAAAAAATGTTTCACCAAAGCTGCCTGTGCGAATAAGGGCAAATTAGGCACTAAAGGCCAAGAAGATTGTCACGAGATTTTCACAATAATCCGTTCACCATAGCAGTATGCAGTCACCCACAAACTCAAGCATTGATATGCAGAGGTCAGTATCTGTCATTGGCTATCCATGTATTACCAAGATGTGGTCTGTATAATCCCCTCCACATTGTACTTTCCACTGATCTGTAGCCTGCAGATACCTTTTCTAAACAGTCCGGTAATTAGCTTTCGCAATCCACATTTTCCATAAGATTATAATGCTAAGCGTCCCAAGCGATAGATTCACTAGCTAATTCGCTGTTACTGTCACTTATAAGTCATTTTGCAGTTGTGGCGGTGGGAATTTGGTCAACGATTTGTTTTACCTCTTTTGTGTTCTGACATTGGATATGCGTTACTCGATTCCGTTACTCCCTGAGCAGATTGCCTTGGGCAACCAAGGGTTCATATTCATGTCTCTTTGGTTCAAAAAGCACCCAAATTTCACAATCGACAAGTTGCAGTCCAGAATATGTGACTGAAGGACTAAAGTTGAAACACATTGGCGTGACCATAAGTGCTAACAATTTTGTTGTTTAAATCGCAGATGGTGCAAAGTTACCTCAAGGATAGAAGGAAGGGAGAATCATCTTTGCCTGTTTTTAAAGAGGGACAACACTCGATGCCTTGCGTGACACAAAGTTGAAACACATTGGAACGACCACAAGTACCAACAACTTGGCTGTTTAGATCACGAAGGGTGCAAAGTTACCTCAAGGATAGAATGGAAGGGAGAGTCTGCTTTGCCTGCTTTTAGAGAGGGAAAAATCATGACAGCTTGCGTGACACTAAAGGACTAAAGTTGAAACACATTGACGCGACCACGACTTCCCTACAAGTTTGTTTTTAAATCGGATAGATTGTAAAGAAATAACTGAGCAGTTTTGCACAGTGCTGCCTGCATTTAGAGACGGCCAGAAGCCTCATTCGTTTTGTGATTCTAAAGTTTGGAACAAATTGGAATGAACGACTTCAGTTACAACACGTTCGTTGTTCAAATTTGCAAAGGTGCAAAGTTACATTGAAGACATAACGGTAGAGAAGATAAGGGAGAAAATCTTAGAGAGGGAGAACACCTGACAAGTTTGCTGTTTAAGACGCAGAAGGTGCAAAGTTACCGCAACGAAACGGAACTAAAGAGCAGATCAGGTTGGCATCTGGTTCTGTCGAAGGCATTGCAAGATTTCTCCAAGATGCTGGCTCCATGTATTCAAAAATTTACCATTTCAAAATCTTTCGGCGTGGGGATTGCAAACTTTGGTTTCTGGACAGCTGATGATGATGGTTATGATGACATTTTTACGGATGAAGAGACAAAGATAAAGGAATTGGTACTGCACACACAGGTATGATGAGTTGATTGAAAATCAGTTGATCGGTAATCATAAATCATAAAATCGTTCAATCGACTTTGTTATCCTCCTTGATAAGTCAAATTTGGATCGCTGAAAAAAGAAGTTCTTTGCTCATCGAACGTTGCGAAGCTGATCTTTAAAGAATAAAAAGATTTTTTCCAGTGAGGCAGGTTTCTCTACTAGGAAACATGTCGTGGGCTTCTTTCTTGTTACAATAATAATTGCCTCTAAAGTCAATGTTAGCACTCGCCCAATGGGGTCTGTGCACTTAAAGTTAGCCTGTTGTACTTGAAAATTTTGGCACTTGCAGTTTCATTGTGTAGCTAAGGAAACAGTAGGTGAAAAGGCGTTCTCTTTGGCCTATTTTTAGGCCACTTCTATTTACCCATCTATTCATGTTCCCTTTCATTTTCACAACGGACTTGCTGCCTGATAAGGTGAGGAAATTCGAGCGCTGAAATGGTTGCCGACGATAACGTTTTATGTGATGGAGGCGAGGGAAAAGACAGGGAGGTTGTCATTTCTGATTTTTTTGTTTTCAAAGAGAAAAGAGAGAGTCATTCTCTGTTCCTCGAGCCTTTCCTTGAGCTAACCAAATGAAACGGGAACTGCGAGAGTGGAAAGGACTGCGAGTATCCGAATAGAGGGAAAATACAAACGGATAAGATGGCATGTAACTGGAGATATTCTAAGAGAATCGATTTCTTGGAGCGCATGTCAAAGTATCCCACCCAGCAACTGCGAAATGATTTATCCGATTTTATTCTTATTACAACATGTACTTTTGACAAGGAAGTGGCCAAGCGAGGTCATCCTAGGCTCCAGAAACCGTGCAACTAATAAAAGAGAAACTATTCCAATCATCTTGTGGTTTTTATGAGTGATTAGCCAGTCAAATTGCCCTGTGTTTCATTTGAGAAACGAGGCAAACGTAGCCTGCATACAGACGTTACTATTGTGGAGGAGTGCAGTCCCTTTCCGCTCCAGTCCTCCACAATGGTCAACTCTGTGCGCAGGCAAGGCAAATGAGGCTGTGGCAAGGGATGACGTAGACTTGTTACATCATTGTATTTTCGTTTGTCGCGTGAAATTTTATACCGCTAGAACTACGACTCGTGACCTTACTTAGACCATAAAGCTGGCCTAAGCTGTCTGATTGAAAACACCGACATTAAAACGCTTCCAATTGCGGGCTTCAGGCACCCCCCAGTACAAGTTGCACAAATCCTCCCAAAATAAGTGCAGATTAGCAGCCATTGTGGATTTGTGCTTGGCCAGGTAACGCTAATTATTGACCTCGATTCCAAGCAACAAAGTGACACGTGCTCGGTGACTAATTTATGTTGCTCTTATTTGAATAATTTGTAAAAATTCAAGAAATTATTTATACTATGTATTGTTTTGAACAACCAATCACATTGCAGAACAGCCACTTGTATTCCAGAGTGGAGGCAAAGCAGCAAACTTACTCTCGGGTCTGGGGATGAAATTGGGCCGCCGGGAACTGAGCTTGCAAAAAGTACTGAGGAAAGTTTCTTAGATCCAGCTATAGCTCAGATCGTTCAGCCTTGCTGCAAAAGCATCTGAATGTTGCATACGAAGTACAATGTTTCTCTATCTCGCAGAATATTGCTTCCCACTATTCAGACGACTTTGTCTTGGCAAGTTGTCGTTCGATAACGTTCGAAGTTCTGGCACCTTTATGCAAATTTCAGAAGATTATTATATATCTAAGAGGAATTTACGGGCATTTAGTCAAATCCAGCACCATAAAAGACCAGATATAATTTTGCAACAACATGTTTATCACAAAAGTAAAAGACTTTACGTACCTTTGTTTCAAGACGCATTGTTCATTGAAACTTAACACTCAAAATCTCTTTTTATTCGACGCATTTCTATCAAGATAAAATCTTAAGTTGGAAAATCCTTCTTCGACCTTGTTGAAGCAACTGCCTTTTCCATATTTCAAAATATTATGCTAGCAGACTCGCTGCGAGGAAGCAGGAATTAACGATGTTTACAATCCAAGAAGGGGATTTTGTCATCGATTGGGATACTATTCACGAAAAGGTATGCCGTTTGTAGCTTAGAACAGCGGTTTCTTTGACTCCTCAAGTAAGAACATCAGACCTACCGTTAGACCACGAACGTCATCCCAAGAGTATGTGGACGGATTCAATCGCTTTGTCTTATGCATAGCTTATTCCCTGTTATTTGAAACCATGTGTTGCAAAACAAGAGCAAATTTTGTGGGATTTTGTGAAACAAAGATTCAGGTTTCCCAGAAGCGCCTTCTGAAGAATAGATTTCACACCTCTGAGAACTGTTTATTGTCTTTTACAAAATTTCTATATTATTGATGCGTTGCAACTTTTGCGGTGCAGGTATAAATTTGAAAAACCTCGCGGTACTGGATGGTACTGAGTAATTTTTGTTGATATTGGAACGAGTATATCCTGGCACGGATCTTGTTTCTTTAATTCAAGTCGTTACTTTTCCCCTGTTTAATCCACACTTGCTTATTGCTTCGTTTTCAGCATAGGGATCAAATGTTTAAAGAACATTGCACGTTTAACAGGGACGTAGGAAGCATCTCAAACTTGGAGGGGCACGACACTTCAAGGGCATTTATTTTATTAAGCTAAAGAGGCACTTCCTGAAAATAAAAGGGCACTTCTTTGTTTATTCCAAAATCTTGGGGGGGCACGTGTGCCCAGTGCCCCCCCCCCCGGTTCCTACGTCTCTGACGTTTAATGCGTGCTTCTTTTTATTGAATGAATTGAAGAAAAGCTTTGATGAAAGTTAAAATCGTTGTGAATCCAAAATCAATGGCGGAAAAACGCTACAATCTTGAAGAAAGCCATAGTATATTCCGGTCTATGATACAGGTATTTTTTTATAAGAAACTGCCCATAAGAAACTCAACTCTCAGATCGCCAAAAATTTAAGAAACTCCAGTACTGGTAAAATATAAGTTAAGAAACTATTTACTTTGATAAAGGAAATCCTTGACGTATTTTTACTTTACTTTCAATTTTTTCCAGCATCTTGTTACTTGTAAGGTATTGTAGTAATGTCTAAACATTGAGAAAGCTTAAAAACCTTGTTTTGAAACGTTTACGAGGGCACAGGTAGTGAACATGAAGATTGTTATCTAGCCTCTAAGAAACTCTGAGTACTCAAAATCTGATAATTTTAAGAAACTTTCAGTACTGGCCCAAATTCTTAGTTTCTTATAAAAAAATGCGTGTATGGTGGTAAGCACAAATCATTAGCTTTTGTGGTTTACGATTTAGCAGTTTGATAACGTCACAACTTGAAAAACTGTTTGAAACGAAGAAAACACTGTAATTCTGAAAATATTCGAGGTGTCAAAGATGCCAATGAACATTTGTAACCAAGTACCTGAAGTTCCTTTGAGCCTTTGAAGCAAATTAAAGATGCGTTAACCAATCGTGCAATGTTTTTTATCCCTATGCCTTCGTGTCAGCTTAGTTTTCGTGGGGTTTTCGTGAATAAAGCCTTGGCATATGGAAGACCAGGGCCGAAACCATTGGAACGATTGAAAGTTGGAAACAAAACTTATGGCCACCAAGAACACAGTGCCATTAATATTTCCATGATTTCGTGATATGCATTCAGCAACATACATTTGCAAACCAGAAAACACACGGCAAAATATTCATTCTTAGCACATAAAATGGTAAACATGTTCATTGCATATTATCTCGAAATAGAGAGATCATTCTGATGTCCGGATCTTCAAAGTAAATCAGTTTAGCTGAAGCTTTTCCTAGTAAATCGTCAAATAAGATGTGACCTTTTCATTCTTACAGCCGGCTAAAGTTTTCATATTGGCCAATTAGAAACGAAGGCGAGGGATTGAGCGATCCATCCCTGAACCAGAGGATAAATTTTGCGGCGTTTTTCTAACAAGGCCAAGGCCAGAAGAGAGGCTGAAGACAATGATAGCCCTGGAATCGAGGTTGGGCCAAGGCTTCAGTTGAAAGCGAGCTAAACAGCTACCACCTTACTTTAATTTATTTAATTCAGAAACCGGCAATAAATTTATTCAAATTATTTTTTGGCAAATGCCCTGAGGCTGCGCACTGAGAACATGGAATATTCCCAGTTGTATTATGCGAAAGTTCCAGGTGCTGTCAAATTCCCCGGGCCCGGGAAAGAATTTATAATCACATGCCCAGGGGACCGAGAATTTCAGGGGTGTCCCGGGTGGATGGTCAAGGTAAGAATTGAACGAGACATCACGCTTCAGCTTCTGAACTCTTCCTCCTTTCCATAGATACTTATTTCTTCTCCTTCGCATGTGTAATAATTGAGTTAGCCACCATACCAATATTTCAGGGAAAATTTTGCAGTTTGCTTTGTTTACATTCTTGAGTTGGTTGCTCAACCGTTAAAATCCTTTGTCTGTGACCGCTAATCGCTTTGAAATGGCGTGTCAATCATAGGTAACGTTTGCTATTTTTGCAAAGTCTGCCATCGTTTTCAACACATTTGTTTGTATGCCAAACAACAAGGACAGATAATGTTACAATAGAACTGGCTACTTTTCATTGACACCTAGATACAAAGCAATTTGTGATTGCAGACAAAGCGAATTCCATGCTCGGTTGGTTAAGACATAAACAAAAACAAAGCAAGCCGCAAAAATTGCCCTGAAACTCGGGTCGCTAGCGCTCTCGTTGTGCATTTCAGAAATGGTTTTCAAGAGCAAATATTAGCACATATCGAAAGAAGAAGGATATATCTAAACTTCTGCCTCGGGCATTTTATTTATTTTGTGCAGAAGCCAATTCGGAGGGGATTCAATTCTCGTATTTTTTTAGGTGTAATCAAAACACTTACTGATCAGCTTCTGTACGAAAAAAATAAAATGCCCGAGGCAGAAGTTTAGATATATCCTTATTCTTTCGATATGTGCTAATATTTGCTCTTGAAGACCATTTCTGGAATGCACAACGACCGAGCTAGCGACCCGGGTTTCAGGGCAATTTTTGCGGCTTGCTTTGTTTTTGTTTATGTCTTGACCAACCGATCATGGAATTCCCTTTGTCTGCAATCACAAATTGCTTTGTATCTGGGTGTGAATAAAAAGTAGCGAGTTCTATTGTAACATTATCTGTCCTTGTTATGCCAAACAAGGACATATTTTGTAAGACAACAGCAAGAGTTGCTTTTGATTGACACCGCAATTCAAAGCGATTAGCAATTGCATACAAACGAAATTCTCTTGACCAATAATTCAAAACAAGCAAAGCCGTGAAAGTTTTTCTAAAACCCAGGTAGCTAACTCGCCTGTTATGCAGTCTAGAAATCGTCTTTAAGAGCAAACATGAGCATAAATCGAAAGAAGAGGGATATATCGACACAGCTACCTCGGACATTTTATTTTCTTTGGTTCAGAAGCTGAGCAATAAATGTTTTAATTACACCCAAGAAATAAGAGAATTGAATTGCCTCTCAATTGGCTTTTGAACCTAACTGCCTGAGGCAGATGTGTCGACATATCTTGCTTCTTTCGATCAATGTTCATATTTGCTCTTAAAACCATTTTGGAATGCACAATGGGCGAGCTAGCTACCTGGATTTCAGAGCAACTTCTGCGGCTTGCTTTGTTTATTGATCGACCAAGGCATTGAAAATTCCCTTTGTCTGTAATCGTTAATCGCTTTTTTGTTAGGTGTCAATCAAAAGGAGCGGATCCTAGTGTAACATCATCTCTTCTTGTTTCAGACAAACATTAAATTGTTGTTCAGTTTCCAAACAAGATAGAAATTTAATGGGATGTCTGCATGTGGTGTATTGGGATTGAACTGTTTGTTTGTAAACAAGAACTCTTTATTTATCAAACACGGGACTAAATTTGATTTGTTACCAAACAAACAAAGCCGGAAAATCTTTGATATTTTAGCAAAATACATAGCCTTTACATTAAATTTCTTAAATATTCGTTTCGGGATTCATCAAAATTCGTAAGGGTTGTTGTTATGTGAAGTCGTAAAAGTTTCTTCGTACGAATCCTCATACGATTTTTCAATGTTTCAATTTTGCATAAATCGTTTCTTGGACGTCAAATCTCATTTGTTGATAAGACAATAGGCTATTGTTTCACATTTAACTGTTCTGTGTTCTGTCTGGGGATCTCATTGCGTTTTGTAAACAATCCGTATGAAACAAGAGCCTATTGTCTCGTGTCCTTGAATCCTGATTTGTTAGCAAATAATACGAAACAATGCGCTCTTGTTTATGATTCGAATAGCACGTCACATGACTAATTATGCACAAGGTCTGTCAGCTTACAGCTTATCAAGCACAGCACAAGGTCTGTCAGCTTACCAAAAGATCAGAAGAGCTGAACAAGGAGAGAGCGAAAAGGGTGTTGCAAATCAAAGTACTCTTCAAATCTGCTTCAAAATACAACCATACTTCAACTACAACTTCATTAATTAATATGAAGGCTATTTCATCATTCGATCATGATGATTTTAAAGGGGAGCTCGACGAAAAGGTATGAGACCATTTTAGTTGAGACGTGAACTCTCCGTAATTCGACGCTCTTGTTTACAGTACGTCTTCTTCACACAGCCTGATCTCTAACAAATTTCTTTTCCCTCTGCAGGTGGAGACTGTCGGTGACTTTACAGTTACCATTCAGGTGAGCCATTTGTTTATTATCTCATTTAAAATGTTTATTAATTTGTTGTAATCATATCTGATTTGTAATTGACCTGAACTTTGTTTCAAATTGGATTTGGAAAGCTTTCCGAGCAGTGAAGTGAAACCACAACCATGAAACATGGAGGACGGCTCCCTGGAAGTACCAAAGGATATTGTATTCATAATTAGCTTAATCTAAACAGAAAGTGCTTACAATGTATCTGAAAGGATAATGTAATTATTGATACGTAAATTAGAGTATTATTTGGCGATTTTCCGTGCGTGAATTATTGATATATTCGCAACAAATTCTGATTAAAAATGAAGACCTCCAACCAGCAGCACGAGCAGACAGGCGGCAAATGGCAGGTTGTGTTCAGTGTTTACGGATGATATTTTCCAAACACAAAGCTATTTTCGTTATCTGCGCAAATTGAATAGTAATGTGATACATGGAATTTTGAGAATCCAGCATGGTCATTGTAGCAACAACACTGGTCTGGTCTGGGTCTGTCTGGTACTGGTCTGTAAGCAGACGCAGCGCTTTCAAAAGAAACCTCTGGCCTCGTGACCCTTGCGGTTTTGGTTAGGATGGATATAGGCCATCTTGTCATTCGTGGGCACGCCTACCCTTGGAGGTCAGCATGATAAGAGGCCTATATGTCAACGGATAGCAGTTTGCAAGACCTGGCAGCAGTTTGCAAGACCCTGCATGGCCATGGAGCTTGTACCATAGTCAAAAGCTAGCGATAGTTTCAAGAAGAGATTTTCCCAGCGTAACAAAAAAATATTTCACTCAAAAAGGAAAGAAAGCCTTCCAGTACAACCATATTATGGTGCAACCTAGAATGACTATGCACGTTTTTTTTTCACAAGAAACTGGTTTACAACGTTCAAGAACAGTAAAGAATCTCTAAAGTTTTATTTTTAGAATAAGAGTCAGTAGATTATGGTTCACGCAGCATTGCGTTTGTAAATATCAAGTCTTGACTCCAAAAAATTTGTAACTTTTGCCTTAAAGGCAGTCTGTCATGCATTTGATTGGCTGCAATAAAGTCAGGGCTCAACACAATGGATCTCTTTGTGAATCAGTGTTTCTAAAATAAATGAGAGCTGGTCGTTATCACATTCTACGGCCGTAGAAAGTCAGTAGGATCAGCAGCCATTCAATTCTCCTATTCTTTTGTATTGTCATTATCATCCAATCAGATGCGTGACAGATTGCCTTTAATGTGCATGGCTTATTTGTGGTGACAATATCAATGGCAAATGAAAGCCTTTTGTTGATAAGCAGGCTCAACTTTGAGCCATAAGGCAATTTTAGACCCCAAAAGATAAGAAACTAATAAAGAAACTTTTACTACTAAAACACTGAAATTTTCATGCGAAATTAAGAAACTTTTAGTACTAAGTGCTGATCCAAGTTTCTTTTGAAAAACGTGCAGGCCTATTTTTTGCCCAGTGCCGAGGAGTAAAGAAGGCATGCAGCAAATGGGCAATGCTGCAGACTGGAGGAATACAGGTCTAACAAGTCAAACCAGTAATCACTGCAGGCTTTGCAGGAATTAATTTCATTACAGCTGAAATGAGTACACATCATGCAAGATCACTTACAAATGTGGTTACTGATTCATGATTAATGTTAGAATTTTGATTAATATTTAAAAGATCACAAAATAATCTTTATGACTTAAACGTCTTAAAATTTAATTGCATGAAAGCCTTATCAAGATTGCACCTGACTCTGCAATTGGCTTAAAAACTTAGTTCTGACCTCAGGAGAGCATGTCCTTCACTGGAACAGTCTGCAGAGAATAGTGATTGGGGCTTGGGGGTACTAGAACCTGCATACCAGGACCAAAACTAACAAAAACCTGATTTTTAAAAGGAAGGGCTCAATAATAAAGTTTTATATCACATTTGAAAATTTGAAGACTATTTAGCTAGTGAAAGGGTAACTTTTCACTTCAGCAAAAGTACTCATTTTGGAGGGGCCTTCACATGAATGCAAATAAGGGGCCTTCATATACTGTAAATGCAGATAGAACCTCATTTCAAAAAAGAAAAACTTTAAATTTAAAAGAACCAATACTAAAAACCATGATGCTAAGAACCTTTTTACAAATATACAAACAAATTTACCATAAAAGAGAATGAAGTGGATATTGCTTACAATGTATCAAAAATAGTCATGATAGTACAAACAAATTTGGGCATTTTTTTACAAATATAATTTTCAGTGGTGTGGGAAAGTGAAGTGGGAACATTTATATAAGCAACATTGTCAAAACCTTTTTGGGGACATCTACTGTACGTACACACCCCAACTCCCCCATAGGTTATGTCCTTGTGTAATGGGCAAATTTTTGATAGTTTTACAGAGAACAGAAGGGTAGGGGTAATACAGGTTAGAGAAAGAAACCACAAAGTAACATTAGATAACCATTTGAAATTTTTTGTAGGAAAAAGCTCCTGAACGCAAGAAAGTTGCTTCCTTGATTACTTTCCACGATATTGGATTGAATCGTAAGTTTTAGAATATTTAGAGCCATCATAATTATTTTTGCTTTCAAAATATCTATTGATAAAGCAAGACATTGCGTCTTTTACAATTTTCACAGTTGCATCTTGTAAAAGATGTTTGCAGCACTCTACAAGAAAGGTTCTAACCTCAATGCTACATTGAGCTCCTGCAGTGCCGTGATAAATTTTAAGGATCTCAAGAACCTACTTTCAGCCATGACATTGATGAAAAACCCTAAATTTACACTCAAGTGCATATTTCCCTCATTATTTTGTCATTTGCTTCAAAACATAAAATTACTTTATGAAAGATCTTGTGTTAGTGCATTTTCAAAATCAAGGAAATATCATTTTCACTTACTAGTTCCCATGGGAGTTCCTCACTTCCAGTTAGAATGATGCAAGACCAAATTGTGTCTCAATAACGCCTCATTTGGCAGTGGTGGACACAAGAGGGGGTGTGGTCACCCCTAATGTTGTCTGGAGCGAAGATCTTTTGGATTGAAACAATGGCTTTGCCCCCCCCCCCCATCTTTGGCAAAGTGTCTGCCAAAGATGAATATGACAAATTGTATTGAAGTATTGCTGGTCAAACTATCGACATGATCTGTGACCTTTTGAGCTCCTTTTTTCACTGTCAACTTTTTTTGAATTGAACAAGTTTGTCAGTCAGTCATTGCAATAGTCAGTCAATGATTTTAATTGATTGGTTGATCAATTGATCAATTGGCTGATTTCAGATGCACGTTGATAGTCTATCCTAGAATGGTTGCCTTGAAACTAAAATTGCTGAGCTTTTATCTGTTGCTGAGCTCTCGCGTAATCCAGCAAAAACAGTGAGACATTAAACCACTGCAAGGAATTAGACTAGAGATTACTAATAGGATTTTTTATTGAAACATATATATCTTTAGCTGAGAAGGACCTTCTCGTTCACTCATTCATAACCACATTGGGACAGTTGCCCAGAATCCCAGAAATCTTAACATGATTATCCATGGATAATCCATTCTTTTAGTCAGGATCTGTTTATAGTTGTAAATCCCTATTCATGACTAGAAGCTAATGCTAAGTAGGGGTGATTAAAAATGATTTGAAATCCAAAGACCTTATAGCTTTCAACTTGGTACCCAGTGACAATGAAGGTTTTCCCTAAACTGCAACGCCTACATTGACCTTCGAGCCTGTTTGGGTATTCGGTAATTTGATTGGCTCCTTTCGAAACAAAAGAAGTTGCTCACTTTCAAAACCTGGCATTCAGTCAAAATGAAGAACATTCAAATGGCTTCGGTTACAATCAGAGGTGTTCGAACCATGGAATATAAATTTCTAAATGTCAAATATGGGATTCGAAAGGACCTGCTTTCTACCGATTATGCTAATTACTCCAATCAAAATCTGCCAAATTTGGCAACCAGTCCCAAAGGTATCCATTGAGATCTAGCCTCCTATTGACAACAACAGATACCCTTGGGAGCAAGGTTGTGTAGCTTTCTTATAAATCACGCTTTCATTTTGTTTCTCTGGATTCATATCTTAGGTAGTGCGAGTTATAAATCAAGTGGTTAGATAGGCAATGTCACCTGGATAGTATTCAATTTTGTTATCATAATAGTAGTGGTGCAAGAGGGTTGACTGGAGTGAATGTCCACCCCATTATTCTTAGGTGAGCAAAACTCCCTTTGCCCACCCAATATAGTCAGGATAACACCTTGTAGTCCACCCCAACTTTTAATGACTGACTCCTCTCACCCTTTTCGCACTAAGTGCAGCTACCAAAGTTTAAAAGCGCATCATTATGAAAGATCTTTGACCTCCAACTATTTCAAGAGTATTAAAAACAACAGGCTAGGTTAGCCATGCGTGTCCCATTTCTGCTCTCCAAGAGGTTCACAAGAATATTGGAAAATGTTGAATTCTATATCTTCTTATGCATTGTGATTTTTTGTACACAGACAGCAGCTTCAAGGAATTCTTTCATCACGAAGATAATCTACAGTTATGGGATAAATTTAAAATATATCATATTGATGCACCGGGACAAGTAAGTATCTTGGATGAATTTTATTTTGGTAGTATTTTGATTGCTTAAAGAGTCTCCATCTCCAAATTGTTGTCAAAACAGTGATTTTGCATTTTTTTAGGCAATGTCACACAGACTTGTCATCTTTCTTTCAAAATAAAAGTGTTACAGTTATTTGGAGATAAATCTGTGTACTTCACAAAGGAACCAACAAAACATTAATATCTTTTAAAATTGTTCGGATATGCAGTATAAGTGGATTTTAGACGGTTACTTTTTGTTGGCTTGGCTGAAGGCACCAAACAAACTCCAAAAAACAATAGACACATGCCTGAAACAATGATGTCTGCAGATTTGTTTGCAATGGTGACAGAGCCCCTTTATTGGGACACTGTCTCTGAATTTGTTTTGAAAATGTGATGTTGCAGTTTTTGATGGACCATATCACGGAGATTTTTCATTATTGAAAGTGCTGTTTTAATGAATAAATTCTAACATTTTACAGAAGAACAAAAAAATGATCATTGGTTAAACTGTTAATCAAATGCTCATTCCACAAATTATTTATTTTTTCTTTGCTTTCTTTTCAGCAACATGGGGCTGACAAGTTTTCTTCTCAGTAAGTTAAACCGTCTTTGTTATTTTTGTATCAGCTTGGAACAGAGATATTTTCCATTTTCTTGAAGCTGCATATTTTATCCAAAGCCTGTTCCAAATCAAATTTCACATGAGGTTTTTAATAAGGCAGAATCACTTGTACAAAACACTTCAATCATTGTTATTCACCAGCATTTGCATGTGAAATCAAGTCTGAGACAGACTATAGGAAGATGTACAAGATAGTTGAACAGCCCAGCCCTGGCCAAATGAGCACACTTTTTTGCCAAATATTTCAGATTTGCTTGCCAAGCACAAGCTCTATAATTAAGTAATTCAATGAAACTGATTGGTCAGATCACAAACAATTGCTTGACAAAAAGTTTTCACTTATTTTTGCAAGTAGAAAATAGTTTTCGAATTTCTTCAAAAACCTTGCTTCATGAATTCTCCTCGATAAGTCTGCCTGGGAAGCAATGTTTTGGCTACATAGCCAAACAGGACATCTTGCTTGGCAAGCGGATTTCAAAATATTGTTAAAGAATGTTAGCTTGTTTGGCCATGGCTTAAGACTGCCAACAGATGGCCATAATAATGATACTACTTTGCCAGTTGCTTGAAATGAAAGAAAACAAAAGCAGCCTAAACTATGTGGCTGTTTTTTGGTAAAAGCAACACACATTAAATCAAAGTCCTTTTAGGAGGCAGATTTGAAGTTTTGTCTGTCTTTATACTGGCTTTAACAATAATTGTATCCATCAGAAATGGTTTTTCAATTTAATCTTCAGGAGCAACTATCTGAAACTCTATCATTGGTCTTCTGTTCCTTAAAACATTCTTTAAATTTTCTGGCACTGCACAGATAAAACTCAGTACACACCCATATGAAAAAAATTGTTTGAGCATCATATGTGCATTATGAATTTGATCAGCCAAGCCATTATTTGTGTTGTGGCTTGTGTATTAATTCTTACCCTTGCTGGGAGTAACTTGCCATTTTTTCTCACCAACTCAGATAAATTTAGGTATGGGTAGTAGTTTTATTTGTGCTGTGCCACAAAGTTTCACTGTGTAAAGCGCGGATAATTTGCCCAAAGGAAATTGAAATGGTCCTTTGCTGGCTTTGTTTCATATCCACAATAGACCTTTTACTGTAGCTATTCTGCAAAAGATTCTGGATGGATCAAGTGATGTTTTTATGCATCTTTCTGCAAATTTTTCACAAGGTTTTCAAATTTTTTCCTTTCAGATATCAGTTTCCTAGTTTACCTCAGATGGCAAAAATGCTTATCACGGTTTTGGAACATTTTAAGTAAGTTATTTTTTTACTTAATGTAATATCCTTGTTGTCCCAGACGAAAGGAGATGAGGGAAATAACTCATATGGAGTAACAAGGAATCTACTGTGTATTTTGATGAAATATGACCCATACTAAAGTATGCAGGAGTGTTTGGAATGGAGTAGTTTGAGCGGAACGCAAAAACAGACAAGTTTTGCTCCATAACTATCTGAATATGAGCAGTTTGAACAGGGCCCAAATGTGCAAATCCCTTCATAGCCAGGCCTTTTCGTTTGACGCGTGCGATCACACACGCACACGTTGGCACACAAGCAAATTGAGTTACGAGTGCTTTTCACCGCATGCGCAACGTGTTATTTTGCTTAAGTAAAGTGGTACTTTGATGCTTGACACATCTAATGTCAAAGCATGGTGCTTTAATAAACCATGACTACTGACACATCCTATAACACTTTCGACAAAGTCCCAAGTGGCAATTTCCACAATATGAAATAATTGCGACACTTGGTGCTCATAGAGCGAAGGTGATTGTTGTTGCCGATACCGATGTTCATGAAGAAAATGAACTGAGCAGACAACATATTTGTCCTGTTGACATTGATAGTTTGGAAGAGGCGGACACTAGACAAGTTTGAGTTTACCGAGGAAGAAACTGCTGAGGATAGTCCTGTAAAAACAAAAACTTAATTGACACATAAACGATGATATTCATTTATAGGTAGTGTGATTATCTTTATCAGTAAAGGGCCCGTAAAGGGAGACTTGAAGACCTATTTTTGTGTCACTTCTTAAATACCATCTTGAATAACTACGTGTGCAAATCACACGTGCAAATAAATTTGCCTGTGTGTTTTGCTGCACGCGTGTTGTTTTATTCCCGAAAAGGACTGCATAGCTCATTCTAAGATATGGGAATATATCATAAATTTTATTGTATGGAATTGCTTTTTGCAACTGGCTTAACAAAGATATAATTTGACAGAGTGGAGTAGTTTAAGCGGAAGGCAAAAACAGTCAACTTTTGCTCTGTTTTCATCTGAATATGGAGCAGTATGGACAGGACCCAAAAGTGCAGATCCCTGCACAGCTCATGCTACTGTTCAATTCACCATTTTGATTTTATGACATTGTTTTTCCAAACAGCTTAACAAAAGATGTAATTGGATTTGGAGTTGGCGCTGGAGCAAATGTTTTGCTTCATCTTTCAGTGAGTAATTTTTGATTACTTGTGATAAATTCTGATAAGATCCAATCAAAACAGAGAGAACAGATTCTGCAGTATCCTCAACCAAAAGAAATTGAAAGCTGCATATCTGTAAATAAGATACTCTTGTAAATATTCTTGTAATCACCTTGACCTTTACATTGTTTCAAGCTGACTAATTATTATTTTTATTGCATTTTAATTTTAACAGGGTCCTTGTTGATAACAGTATTTTCTTGGTCTGTAACCCTGTATAAACATGTATATTATTGGCTAATATTTTTTTTTTTTTTTTATTCAAATATTAAATTTTACAAGATACTTTACATTTTACTATACCTAATTCTAATTACTATACGACACTACAAGTACGATACCATGGGGAGCAAAAGACTACGACTACCCCATGGCCAATATCTAAAAACATGAAAAGTTAAACCGTATACAATCACACTACGAACAATTTATAAATTAAAGGATACTATACTGGATTCAGTTTCACTCCAGATGTCAGGTCAGTGTTGCGATGAATTTGTAGATGCAACGAGTGCAACTCATTTGGTGTAAATTTAGGCAAGTAAAATGCCTCCATCTGATGTGAAACAGAATTTACAAGGAAAAGAACACTAACGGTACGGGACTTGGTGATTGCTTAGGGCATGGCTAAATTCTCAATAGATCTTAATCAAACCGACCAGTTTCGTGGATGAAGCGTAAAGTTAATTCGAGTACATTTCTGTTCAACTCATTAGAAAGGTCTTCATCACCATACAATAAAAGCTGCGTCAAAGAATGATTTGAAAGATTGGTGATTTGTACATATGGTCGTAATAATTCAACAATTCCAGCGACATTTGGCTAATATCACTGGCTAATATCCCTCGCCTGTTGTCTCGGGTTGTAAAAAGTTTTTATCACATAGAGCTTTCAGTCCCTTGTCAGTAAGATTTAGAGAGCGTTTCTTTTAGTTCAAATTCAAAAAAAGGGGGAAAACATTTTCGAGGAAGGGTTTTGTATCGAGAAATTCATTACTTGCTTCCATGCTGCTTCTGTGTAAATAATTCTTTTTATTTTGATAGTATTTTAAAATGATAATCTTTTCTTTTGTTTGTCTAGGGTGTAGAAAAACAATCTATTATGTAAATTCTAGGTTTAGCGTTGTACAATTGCACTACACGCAACAAGAAGATTTTTGGATCAATTAGCGTATAAATGCTTGGCTGTCTTGGATTGTAAATACACTGACGAAGATTTTATATCGAAACGTTTGCACAAGAACAGTTGCGTTTTTATCATGTATATTATTATTATATTTTTAGATGCTGAAACCAGAGTTGATTGTTGGTCTTGTACTTGTGGATCCAGCCGGTAGAAGTGCAGGCTTCAGAGAATGGGGTGAAGAAAAGGTAACACAATATTGATTAGTTGGTTAATTGGTTGATCAATCAATTGATTTATTGATTAGTTGGTCGATTGATTTAGATTGTTTGGTCGATTGACTTGTATTCTAGGGGTGATTGGGTACAGTTGATTTTCTCCATGCTTGCTAAGAAGTAGACTAGAAATAATCAACGCATTTGAAAACTTTGCCAAGTGAAAATTACTCTGAAGATTGCCAAAAATACAGAAAATACTTCAATTTTTTTATTAAAAGAATCAATTTTTATGATATAGCACAACTACTTTTGCTGTGACGATTTTTCAAACAGGGGATATTTTTTTAATCAACCTATAAAATGCGTAAGTTTTGTCCATGCTGTCGTATAATATTTCATCATCAGTTTTTACAAAGCTGCTTCCCAAAGGATTTTGTCTTCCTGTGTTTGGTCATCTAAAATCTTTGCATTTTGTTATGAAACATGCTGTGTTAACAAGGGTATACGTTCTTTGCAATATCCCGATGTTGGTCAGGAGGAAGAAAAATTATCTGTTATAACAGGACGAAAAAGATATCTGTAAGGTAGAAGCTGATCATGGTCAAGGTCCAAAGAAAAGGAAGAATTCTTTGCTCGTGCATGTTAAGAAAAGACACATGTTTCCATTTCAGCTTGCTTCATGGCATTTGGAGACAAAAGGCTTCTCAAGTTCATCGGAGAAGTTTCTGATTTGGCACCATTTTGGAAATGTAAGTTGCTCCGTCGTTCGTCTTGAAAATATGTCACAAATATGTCTTGAAAGAATTCTTTAAATGGAAGCTTGTTATTGAACTTTTTCTGCTGCTCGAGCATAAGGAAGGAAGGACATTTGCATCTGTCACAACACATCTCTTGAAGCAAGCTCAAATGGTCGAACTAAAGTCTGGTTTAAACGCCTTGAGACTTAAATCTTGCGTCCCCGAAATACTAGTGTGATCCAGTTTATTTGAAAAGCTTATAACCTCGCTAATTCAACTTCAATATAGAAATCCCCTGAATTATTTTTAAAAGGATCTTAATAAGCTGTTGTATTTGATAATCCGATGTGTCCCCAAAAAGCAAAGCCAAGAGAAACAGTGGCTTGTTTAGTTTCTCTTTGTCGTATTTATGGAACCAACCGCACCATATAGTTTAGGCTATTCACTTTAAGAACAATTATTCTGTTAATGGTTTGTTAAGACATTGAAAATAGTTGGAAGTACATTCTCGTTTCTCGCTAAATGTTTTTACTAGAATGAATCGAGCTCATGAAATATTTTTCTTCTAAGGATGAACAGCTCTCCTCGATTAGTTTACCTATTGAGAGAGCTCCTCCTTTAAGAAATTCCCTGCATGCAAATCCATTATTAAGTTGTTATTTTGTTAGTTTGTATTTCTTTATTGTAAATTGTTGTGATAGTGTATTGTAATTTATTATGTCATTTGTATGTAGTGGAATTTTAAAATGAAATGAACTGAGCTACTTCCTTCCAAGGGAAGCTTAGCTTTGCAGAATTTATTTTCAATGTTTGCTATAGCAGAGTGTCATCTGCATTTTTTTAGAAAGCGAAGAAAGTGAACATGGAGAAAGTGGATCAATACATCAAAGAATTGTCCAACAATCAAAATGCACACAATATGGCGCAGTTCGTCAAGGCATACATGAAGTGAGTAAATTAGCACTACGATTGAAAATTTTGGGCGCTAAAATTGCCGAAAAAGTTTGTCTGACATTTGTTACAAAGTTACCTTCAAAAGCACCTGAAAATCTTTTTGGCTAGGTTCTTTGCTTGCGATACTTCCGTTTGAAGTAGTAAATGGGCTCCATCACCAAGTTATAAACAAATCTGTAAAAACCATTTCTTAGGCACGTGTCCATTGTTTTCTGCAGTTTGTTTGATGGCTTCACCCAAGCCGCCAGAAAGTAAACTTCAAAATAACTTATATCTGAGCAATCATAAGAGATGTGAATGTTTTGTTTGTTCCGCCGTGAAGTACAAAGATTTATCTTCAAAATAACGATTTCAATTTGGAAAAAATATGGAAAGTCTGTGTGATTTGTCTTTCAAGAAGCTGCAAAAGCACCGTATCGAGGAAAACTTGGAGATGGCGATCTTTGGCTAATGTAAGGTTATGTTCATGAAAATACAACTAATTTCAAGCGAAAGTATAATTAAACTGTAAGATGGGATATTGTTTCCGATTTTTCAAAAGATGTCTTGAAAACCTGTTTGGTTGCTCTTTTCAAAAATTTTCAATCGGAAACGTATAAATTTTAATTCATCATATTTTATCTTTCATCCACCAATTATGGTTATCAAAATTTGCACTTTTTAAAGGGCTTATAGGCTTACATTTGTCCATGAAAAGGCCTCACAACTTTCAAAATCCCAAATATCTGAGATCTTTACAGTCCCAAAATGTCCAATGCTGCTTTCGGATTAATGTTCTCCTCCCTTCGTAATAAAATAATGAGATGAGGGGCGCGTATTCAAGACGGGTACTTAACAGAGGAAAAGTACGGTATTAGCTGAGTTTATTTAGGAAAGTGAAAAGCATTAAAAGTTAAGAGATAATGACGTCTTTAATTTTACGCTTGTCTTTGAATCACCAAAAGAAGCTCTTAAAAGATGAGAATCATGTGTTCTGACGTGCTTGCAGATTTAAGCTGATAAAAACAGGCCATGCATTGGGGGGTAAACAGCTATAAATAGAAACACTGATCTAAAGGTCTTTGTTAAAAAATGTGCTTATCTGAGCACAAATCTCGGGTTTACAGTGTAGGTGCATTTACCGTTTTTAGCGCGAAGCGCTGGGATCGCGGAAGTCGAGAAGACCTAATCGTGGTGAGGCTCTACCTGCTATCGAGTCCTGTTCGCCTGACTGTTCTGGCTGCAAAGTCAGAGGATTACACCACTGCGCCACAACACTGTACGCACGATGATTCTAAATTTAGGGTCGAACAAAACTAAGTATAACTGTCAGGTGAATCTGATATTTTACCATCATCCAATCTTCGAAGCTGGACTGGCTCCAAATCTTTAAAACTGTTGATATAAAATTCTATGACCTATTTCTTTGAACTGAATGACTTGAAAGGCATCTTAGCTACTTTGCTATAATTCTACCTTTGAAATTTTCCAATATTTTCAACGTTGTTAGAATAAGAGTAGTTTTCTTGTTTTATAAGAATTCAAGACAAATGTTGAAATAAGCTTGCAACCATCGTAATTCCTAAAGCTGTCGAGAAACCATAGAGTTATGTTCAAAAAAGCTATAGTTTATGAATTTCTGCAGTATGGTGTCAAACATAACTCTTCTGGTTTACAATTTAGACATTTGATGACGTCACATCCTCAAATGGTCTGTATATGAAAGATGCTGTAATTTCGAAAAATATTCAAGATTTTTAAAAAGTCCAACGACAGGCTTATAACAAAGTATCTAAAGTTTCTATCAAGTCATTCGAAATAGGTCGTAGAATTTACGCCGACAGTTTTAAGGATTTGAAACACATGCTTGATTCATTTGTACCAGACAAAGATAAGAAGGTCATCATCTTTTAAAATATCTTTACTTTTCAAGTGCAAAGGTAACGAATACAATTAAATTGGTATTCGTTATATTTTAAAATTGTCGTTTGTTTTACTGATAGTGTAATCCATTTTGATTATCTTTAGCTTGCCAATTTCCATTGTAAGAATTTCATTTCTAGTCAGGGCTGATCATTTGGTCCAAAGTTCAGAAGAATTTATTTACTTATTCATGAAAACCTGGAAACTGAAAACTGCATATTAGTCTATTTTAATTGGACAACCATTCATCTTTTTGCAGTCGTCCAGACATGTTTGCTGATGTCTCAAAGAAACTTGCGTATGTATCTTTTGCTCGTTTTGCTCAAGTTCAATTATCGTAAAATTTTATTCTATAAAAATCATCAATTTAAATGTTTTGTTTAGCCTACCGTATCGTCGCACCACTAGCCCACCTAATTATGACTGTGTTGTGATTAAGTTTTTTGATAAAGTGTGCTAAAGAGACGACTGGCTAATTATTTCGATAAAGACGTTGAATGGCGAACCATAGGTTTGACATAAAAGTAAATCATCAGTGTTTAAGGCTGGAATTTCTTCCCGGTAAAAGAAGGAATTTAGAATTCCTGCTGAATACTTGCCAAGTATTTCTTTACCGTATGCGCCAAAAATATTCAAGCGTTTGAAAAATTGTAATATAGAAAATACTGGATGAATATGAATTTCGCTTGATAGCAGAAAGACAGAAATATCTTGTGATTTTTCTTGAATTTTTATGAGCAAGGAAAAAAGGGTAAATTAACTTTACGAAAATCCATTGGTTGTAAGAAGTTTCTTTACGAGTTGGTCAAGTGTTTCAGGACATTTTTCAGGCATTTCGCAAACAAGGGATTTTCGTAAAGTCGAATTTACCTTTCGTTTCAGTTCTCACAAGAGAAAAATCGCAAAAATGCTTCGGCCACTTGGGTGTCAGACATTTCATCCTGTGCTCTAGGTACTAAGAATAGACCTTTTAGCTATTCTAAAAAAGAATCTAAATCGAATGATATTTTGATACATTTCGTAGAATTTTCGAATGTGCATAATGGGGATAGAAGCTCAAACGCCACTCAATCGAACCTCTTGTATGAAAATGTATAAAAAAACGCTTGATCCAGACTCTGTTGTAGAATAGCTAAAATGTCTATTGTCAAATGCCGGAACTTGTTCTGTTTCCACTGTTAACTACTTAAAGGGCATATGTCATGAAGCTGATTGGTTAATGCAATACAATTCTCTCTATTGTTTATTACAAAGCACAGGATCGAGGCTGAATTTTTTCATTGCAATAAAAATTCATGAAACATAAATGAAAAGTCTCGAAACAATGGAATTCCACTCCAAACTTGTTTGTTGTATTAACCAATTGCTAATGTGACATATGTCCTTTAATCAATTTATTCAAATTGCAATTCAAATGAACTCCCCACACATATGCGATTGTACATAAATTTTGATGGTTATGACATGCTTATATTTCCTATTTTTATCATTTATAGTTGCCAAATTTTGATCCTCACAAGCGAGAATTCTCCATACAAAGAGGAAGCCGTAAGTTTATACACTCAACCTTTCTAAGATTGTACACAATTATGAGACGTTGCCTTTAGTTCTGTCGTCCCTTTCAAAGCAAATGTTAAAGTTATTTGACCGAAATAAACAGCTAACTCAAAATTTGCATATGCAAATCTGAAATTAGACTTCCTTTTGTGCTTGATGATATTGACAATTTGCGTGGATATTGTTTAGCAAGAAGAAATCCCAAAATTGGAAAAGGGCGTTTGCTGGTTCATATACAGGTAGTTGACTTATTTATTAGGCCCGTACATGTCACGCCCATATATGTCACGTAACATTACAGACCTGCAGTTTATTATGAAAGACCTGTAGATCTCACGCCCGTATATATCATGAATCGTTACAGACCTGCAGTTTATTATGAAAGACCTGTAGATCTCACGCCCGTATTTGTAAGGCCCGTATATGCCACGCCCGTATGTGTCACGTAAAGTTACAGACCCGCAGTTTACTATGAAAGGTCCTTATATGTCACGCCCGTATATGTCACGTAAAGTTACAGACCCGCAGATTACTATGAAAGGTCCTTATATGTCACGCCCGTATATGCAAGACCCGCATTTTATGTCACGTTGTGTCACAGACTCCTCTCCGTCGTGGAGATTAATCTTTGTACTTCGTTCTGACGAAGATAGATTCTCTATATGTTGGGATTGCTGAGATATGAATAGACTTCCAACGGGTATTTTATGTAATCAATCAAGCCAGACACCAGTTTGTATCTAGCTGAGAATCCCTACCTTAAAGGCCTTTTTTTTCATATATACCATCTAAAAATTTACATAACAAATTACTACCTACATTACTTAACCTACTTTACAACACTACGAGTACGATACCAAGAGGAGCAAATAAAATGTCAACCCCGAGGCCTTAAAAAAATTGAAAAAGTACATTTGTATAAATTAGACTTAACTACGAACAAAGCAAAAAAGAAAAGAAAAATAAACAAACAAACAAACAAAAACAAAAAACAACAACAAAAGACATTTTTTCAGCCATGACCCTTTTTGCGCAGAATGAAAAGCACGACAGAAGGATTCAGGCCAAAAATGACTTTTTGACAATATGAAAGTCGTCTTTGGCGCTACAAAGGATCACGGTCTGCGATGGGTCTTTAAAGCAAGGTAAAGAATTCCCCACACCGATCTTAGCTCAGTCGTCAACATATGACAGTAGGAAAATATAGAAAACAAAATATAACTATAGCCTTTTCTTTCAGAATCGTTTGTTTGCTGCTTTGCCAAAACAGAAAGCCAACATCATGGAAGTTTTAGACTTGGTGAATGTGTTCTTTGAAGATGTAAGTTGATTGGTTTAATCCTTGCAGTCTTTTCTTTATCTAGCATAGGCTGCAAATCTTTAGAAAGGCTGATGTACACGTATTTTTGGTTATAAGAAACTGCTTATTAGAAACGACACTCAACTTTCAGATCCCTTAAAAACTGAGAACAGTACTGAGAACAATACTGGGCAAAACTTATTCAAGAAACTACTTATTTCAATCAAGAAAATGTTTAGTATATTCTTACTTTATTTCCACTGGCTTCCTGTATCATATTACTGGGAAGTTACTTTAGCAATGTCTAAACATTGGAAATGCTTCAAAAAACTTCGTCAAAAAGCCTCCGTAGAATTATAGCAGGGCTCGCTCCTGGGGGTAGGAATATATACCTCTTTTTTTTCTTTAAGGTTGGCTCTTTTCTTGTTAAGATGCTAATTGATGCCAACAATTAATGCTAATTAATGCCTCTGTTGACACCTTGGACTGATCCCTGTCTTTCTTAGGCCCATAAGATTTTCACGCATTTTGTGGTGAACTTATTTTCAGTTTATGCCATAGAATTCTATCGCAATTTTGATTTTTTTTTTCTAGCCTGGAAAATGTGGCGAGGGAATGCTTTTGTTAATGCAGGGATGTCACCTTGGTAAGTCCCTTGTTATCTTTTAATGCCTTTCATTCAACGGAGAATATTGAATTTCATGTGTGCCGTACTTTGACTTGCAGTGTCTACGCAAAAATTGTCCCCTATTATCTTCTCTCAGCCAAAAGTGGCTGCAAAAAATTCTAATTTGCTAAATCGTTCGAATTTGAGACAGATTTGAAGCTGTAATAATATTTTGTGCCTTAAGGAGGTGCACATCAATGCGAAATCACTTCATATTCTCTTCACCAAGCCGGACTTAATGTTTATCGTATTTTTTCTTTCAGTTCCCACATTACGTACACGCACTGCGTCAAAAAGCGGACCTGTTCGTGCGCCCTCGATGTCCGAAGATTACTGAGGAGATTTTGGCGCACAAAAATGAGAGACTCCAATAGAATTGATGATTAATTGGACTTCGCTGTGTGGACAAATGAGAGTGAATATTGCCCGTCCGCTCAAAAGATATCTCCCACCTTAATATAAAGAAATGCAGATTTTAGGATGTAGCTTTGGGGGAAGGGGGTTGGCTCTATTTTCGGTACTTTCCGTCATAAATGGCTCATTTCTTCAAAGTTAATTTGGTAGCTTAATTAAAAGTTAGTTGAAAGCTAGGATTAGTTTGTCAGGGGCAACTCTATCATTAATTTAGCAGTGTCTTTGAAGACAAACAATAAAGTTGCAAGAATGCAGAACATTGTGTGCCCATTTTTCATTACCCATCACATGAAATTCCACATATGTACCAATTTTGAGTCCCACCCCTTCCTTTTAATGCCCATCGTCAAACATCAAACCTCGTAGTAGACCTCTTACGCTGTTCTGCAAAATGGATTGGATTGAACGGTATTTTTATACATTTTGCAGAAGTCAAACAAACACCCCTCAGTTGAACCTATCGAATGAAAATGTATGAAAATACCGCTCAATCCAAACTCTCGTTGTAGAATTGCTAATTGGTCTAATCTAACATAACCTTCTCTCGTGTTTGAATCAAACCAAGGTCTATCCCAGTACTATGTTAATTGTTCCTTCCATTTCAGCCCATTCCCAAGTGAATTATATCGTCCTCTCCTAAGTGAATTGATTCCGTTCTCTCCCGAAGCTACATCCCCCTTTACAACCACATCTAAGAGCTGCTGCTACAACTATACCTTACTATGTTTTCCTTCTTAGCATCAGGCTGTAGTCAACTGTAGTTGCCATAAGACAGAATCGGCTAAGGTTGGTCTCACCTATTTCAACTCATGTGACCATACATTTTGGAATTTTTTTAGCATTATTCTACTTTTGCATTCCTGGCACAAGTTTTCATGGCATGATATATGTTAAAGAATTCAAAAGATGTTTCATAAAGTGATTGATCAGTTGAATTGGATGCAAATATACCTCAGCCGATTTTGTCTGGACCTTTTTCCTTTACCAGATTTTGAGGCTTCGATCGAGCGATTCAGTCTGGTAGGCCGTCAATATTCGACCATGCATCTGCGCTGTAGCAGTTGAACTGATCGAAAAGGCTTGCTTTAGTTGGACCGTTCTATTAGTTCAGCTACCACACCACACTGGATCTATATTTTCCGTTTAGGTCATATTTGATTCTCAGACAGTCTGGCTTTGTAGCTATCCTACAATAGAGCCTGGATCGAGCGATATTTTTATACATACGGGAGGCACCACCGACTGGCGTTAGAACTCCCATCATATTTAAACGATCGAGGTTGGGCTCGATTTTCGATCATTCTTCAGAAAGAATTGCTCGTTCGAATCTCATTTTCTACTTGGTAAAAAAATGTATGGACTTCCGTACAATTCTGTTCGAATTCATGTAGTGCTCTAAATGTTCTTGTCGCCGCGCCGCCGCATATTTTTAAATACATTATTCAAGTTAAAATGTTCCAGTATTTTGAAGACAGTTGTTAAACTTCTCTTGATCATGTCGATAATTGTTGAAAAATATTTTCAAGCTGATTTTTCTTGTTCGATAGTTTTTAATTTGAATTATGTTGATTGTTCCGTCAGATTTTTATGCATATTTTAGCAAATTTCGTGTGAAGATTATAGATTTGTTTATTTTATCATTGAATGTGTGAATAGTTTTTAGTGAAGAAAAAGTATTCTCCGATAACTGAGGGATTTTCAAAATATGATGGTTATTTCTTTCTTCTCTGATGGTATCCAAACAGAACCCAACCTCGAACCCAGGGTAAGAATGGGCGGCCAGTTGTTTGGGTATCATTTGTGCTGAAGAAGAGAGGCTGAAGACAATGATAGTCCTGGAATCGAGGTTGAACAGAACCCCAACAGAACGTAGTTAAGAGTAGGGCAAATCTATCCAAAAATCTGTCAGTTATTTCAAAGATTATTGAGATTTATTTTCTTATCCATCACTTTGTGATGGAACCGAAAATAAATTATTTACCTTTTAATTTTCCGAGAATTGACACGAGGAATAATTAGTTATTAGGAGTAGTAAGTAGGGAAGCAAGTGTCATCCTATCTGTTCATTGATGACTGGAATAAACTGGACACTGATATTAAGTCGGCAGGAAACTTTAATATTTTCAAAGAAAAGTTTTGGACAATGAGCTGATTTTATACCTTTTTCATGATAGAACTATAGAACTATTTTTACTATTTGGATTTTATGTAAATATAATGTTTTAAGTGAATCGCTACAGTTAGTTAAATAGAGGACCCTCATGAAAAGCACTCTCGAATGAATGAGGCCTTCCTTTGTAAATATCTGTATTATCATCATTATTATTATTATTATATAGTAGTGGCGTTGGTTATCATACACAGCCAAATCGAATTCTAAATAACGATAAACACAACGAATAAGCGACTACTGAAAAACCGTAATAGCTGCCCCTTTTTATATTATCTATTTATTTATTTTATTAACAACAACTTTGAAGAAAACTCTAATATCGATAACGAACAATGATTTCTAAACAGCTTAATGGTGGAAAGTTACCTGGCTGTGTATGAAATTAGGCCAAGATGGAGAGTTGTTTGTGCTCAACCTTTTTATAACATTAGGTTCTTGCATTCCTGCGTGGAACGCGCAAGGTGCAGAAAAAATTCTTTTAACTCCCAGAGGAATACAGTTATAGAAAAAAGTTAAAGAATTTCTTCAAAAACAAAGATAAGTTCATTTTAAAAGATTTTCAAATAATGTTAAATTTCTAAGATTTTCCTGAGATTTTCAAGATTTGCGATATTTTGTTTGGTTCTCCACGATTTTGTAAACGCAGCCTTCAGCGCTGTTTCTGGTAAAATTTTAGGGCTCTGCGAAATTTCGCACAGGAAAATGAAGCATCGAAACTCATGTACATTCTAAACAACATCGGCTAAGGCTTGTTGTACCCATTTCAAGTCATGTGACCATACTCTTGGGAAGTTTCAGTATCATGCTATATTTTGCACTCATGGCACAACTTTGTATGGCACAAAACATGTCAGAGAAATCAGAAGATGTTTATCAAGAGATTCATCACATGACTTAAAATGGGTGTTAACAAACCTCAGCCGATTTTGTCTGTTCCCTTTTCTTGAAAAGCAAAAACATTTTGCTATGAGTAGACAAATGACGGATATATAGCGTCTAATTTAAAAATAGAACAAAAGAACCCCACGTGTGTCCATGTTTCCAATTGTTTTGATAATCTCTCGAGATCATCAAATGCAACGGAATATAATGGACTTTATTTAGCTTGCCCAGGCCCCAAACTTAAGTTGCCTTATATCCCCGTCATTTGACTCGTCTTGTGTTTTGGCGCGAAAAACCGTCTTGTGTTTTGGCGCGAAATAGCATTTGTAAATAGACATGCTTTGCTGCGCATCATGTGACCCATGTAATAAAGACCAATAATTATCATTCCTAACTGTTGTGATCATGTGATCAGTTTCATTTCAGTTGGCCAATCAGATGTGCCAACGAGAACCATGTTGCATCAGGTTACGCCGATGCTCCCAAGAGCCTGGTTTCTGGTTTTATAGAATCGAAAAACAACAATCGCTACGATAACCATTTTCGTTATTGACATTTCTTTTCGAAGACAAATCCAAGCTATTAATCAAGACAAGTTCATATTGACTAATCCAAGTAGTTACTGATTAAAATACTAGGCCATATTATATAGTGTGTAGCGTATTTTATATTTGTTGATGAGCGGTCATTCATCGGCCATGGTGGCGTCTGGTGCCTAGGGCTTCGCCGATGATTTGAGATTTGCCTTCCCGACAAAAGAATTTCACACTCTGTTTGTCCCATTTGTTTATTTTTATTTAGACCTTGTTTATTTGAATACACTCAGAGGTGTAAAATCTATTCTTTTGGAAGGCAAATTGCATTGTAATGTCAGAGCGCTAAGCCTTTTGTTTGCACAGTGCACCCTTGCTTCTTGGGAATATTATTGTTGCTTGAGGTGAGAACATTTTTCAAGAAAGTACACAAAACATAAGCAATTTCAGGCCCTATTAAAGCTGAAGAAAACGCGCCTACACTCTCAAACAAACAGATTGTAACAAATTCTCACCTCGAGCCTAAATCATTGTTATGGAAAACAATTGTATTTTGAGATCAAAGCCAGAACGCCAATATGTTTTGAATTAGTGCTGCATTGTTTCAAACGTGAAGTTTTTTGCGGTAGCACAATAATACACCGAGGTAATTGAAACAAAAGATTTGTTATTTTTCACATCAGAGGCTTCTTAACTTGGGTCGTTTTCACACCTCTACGGAGCAAGTAGGTCGAAGGCCAAAGGTGATTGGTCGAAAGGTGACGATAGAATATTGCCTAGATAAAGGAACTGCGTAGAATCGTTGTCTCTTGACAAAAAATTATTGTTAATAGCACACCTCAAAAAGCGAGGCATCACCTTGCGTATCTTACTTGCTGGTCATCTAAGTTTTAAAACCGCTGGCTGCTCTGCGCTGGCTGAATTCAGGAATGGCGAACGAAATCTGAATCTTGTTTTAAAATCTTTGCAAAGGTTAGTAGATAAATTACGTTTTGTTTAATGGAAAAATATGTTCTCATTCCTTCTCAATCATTTCACAAGATAATGAACTGCAATGTTCCAGCGTGAACTTCATATTCAACTCAAAGTAAAAACATTTTGAAAAGGATGGTTCTGTTTACAATTTTATCAAAATTGCATCTGTTATTTTTGAGCAATTTTATTGCCGTGATTTATTCGGATATAAGCGAAAGCTATTCGACTTTGGAGTCTCTGCTGGATATCTCCAGGGATCAACCTCAACCGAAGCCGTTACCTCAAAAAATTTGTGCAGGTTAAAAATTTAGGATCCTTGGAGCTGCGAGCCAAATAGCAATGAGAATCAAGTTTGATGAAACTAATTCTCTTTATAACTAATATCTAAATGCTGCTTTCAGCTCTTTTTTTTGCTGAGCGTTGGTTCCATAAGCAAGTTAGGACAATGCGATCGGGAGGCGTTAACCGTCCGAAAGCAGGCTTTTTCCAGGAGGGTTGTCTGGGCTCTGAAATACATCTTCGGTACAGTAAAGACCCGCAACTGCGGAACAAGAACATCCAGGATGATTTTTGGTTAATTAAAGATCGTTTATATAAGAACCATTATAGGATAGGAACCTTATCAGCCAGTACGGAAATCATGCGGGTTTTTACCATATTCTTGAAAATCACCCAATGAATAAGCATTCCCGTCGGGAACTATGACTTGCGGCAAGTTTTCTGCCTTCGCTCTCCTTCGTTTTGCACTGCGGCAGAAGTTAGCACTTGAAGACTATTTTACGGAACAAAGGGAAACTTCTTGATGGGCTCTTGCTTTCAACATTCTTGAAATCATACATACATACATTATTATTTTCATACACGATATCCCTTCAGCTAAAAACCTGATACAACTTATTCTAATTAATTAAATGATACGATATCCGAGGGGCATTTTACTCATTCCAAAAAGCGTGCGTATCTATGATTAAAAATCGGGCTGCTCTTCCAGAGGGTCGTATGTCCTCGTATGTCCGTATGTCGTATGTCTTGGGCCTTCTCGCGAGGATGGGGGCGGTGCGCTGCTTCCCGGTGGGATGGGGGATGTGCTGTGCGGGATGTGAGGTTCCCTTCACGATGCAGGCACTGGGCTGCGGTTGAACTGGGGAATTGCTCCCTAGCGGCGACCGCAGCTTAGGATATGCGTGTGGGGGTTCCCTCGCGTGGTGTGTCCGCCGTCTCTCTGGGAGGTGGGCGTCGCTCCGTACCTCGTAGGGAAGGCATGCTTTTATCTTGTATATAATCCACTAAATGTTTTTATTGATTAGCTTTAGGAATTAATTTGTAAATTTTGTAAATTTTTGTAAAGTAGGCCTAAATTAGCTGTAATTTAGCTATTCTTTTTATTTTACTTAGCCTACATTAAATAAATTATTGATGATGATGATGATGATGATGATTGATGATGATGATGATGTCTGTATCCACTTTAAAGTACGCGTATAAGACAAACAAGAAATTACTTTCTATGAATATTCCGGCTGCCCCAAAAAAGTATTCCTGTGTAAAAAATTGTCAAAATCTGATTTCATGGCCACTCTTGAAATTAATATTTTCGGCAAGTATGTAAAATACCATATCATTTTCCCAGGTATAGGCCTACCAGATCTTGTAATTGGTTTCAAAATTAGCAAGCTTAGTTCTGATAGTGTTCTGTTTTTGAAAAGGTTTTCAACCTTGCATAAGGGTATAGCTTGAGGTTTTTCGACCCACCACTTTATAGCTTTTAAGGAACGAAAACAAATCTTTAACATCTTTAAATAAATTTGCATCTTTCACAAATAAGATCAAAAAGAAAATTTTATGAAAGGTTGGATAATCGAGTTTTGGAGACCTCTTAAACGGGAGCACTTATATTGGGCCCTTCGTTAAAGGACTTGGTGAAAAGTTTCGAATGGTGGGCAACGAGGGACATGTCATTTTTCAGATAAGGCGTACGAGATTGTTTAGAACAATATAATTTTTAGGAATTTTTATGGAGTTTTCTTGAAACCAAAAGGATTTTTGCCAAACGTGTACGAGATTTTTACATGGTGATACGCCCACCCCTCGGTGAAATGGGCATGGTGGGTGTTCCTCATTCAGAGACAAATTGGCCTGAGATTTGTTGTTGATGTGATCATACCCTTGGGAAGTTTTAGATCTATCAAGGGATTGATTGCTTGACTTGAGTTTGGAGTAAACAACCTAACCTTTGACGTGACCCCGTTCGACCCCGTTTACAACGTACCGGTGCGGTTTTGATCCACTGCAAAGTTGTTGCGGTTCAAGGGGTTCAAGAGCGTTTACACTGGTCTAGAGCAGGATTTTTCTGTAGATGAGAGGAAAAAAGTGTTACTGATTGGCAAGGACAGTGTAGACGAGAGACTGATCCGCCACACTTTTGTTACGGATCCGAATAGGTATTGGTAGCTGCAGCGTAAACGTTCTTATGATTGCACGCTGCAGGGAGCACTTGGGAATAAATAAGGCAGGTGCAGGTCAGAAGTCCCTCAGCCATCTGAGACCACATTAACCAATCAGGTAACGCCACGTCGGTGGTAGCGTACGAGTAGATCCTAGACCCATTATCCTAATGAATAAAGGGTCTACAAAATAAAGAAACGGCTGTCCAATTGATTATGCTCATCCTCTATTCAAATAATGTGTGAAACGCGTCTCAACAAGGCTGCATAAATTAGGTTCCATACCTCTGTAACTGTAGTAGCAAGCTTTTGCTCATTGTTTCGTAGACCCTTTCTCCTTTTGGAGTAATGAGTCTACGTTTAGGCTACATCGGTGGAAGATTTCTCAGTTTTGGACAGAGCTAACAATGATTTCGATTTGCTCATTCATGAAAGTTTATTAATTTTGTGCGATCGTCCGTCATTTAACTCTCAGTAATCTTCTATTCCCTTGGCTCTGTTTTCCTGCCAGTAGACCGATTTCTTTCTACAGTTCTTATATACCGTAGGAACATTCTACAAGGTACACTACCCAACAATTTAACAATGTGTGAATTCATTGAAATCAGGGAGAGGGTTGAAAAGGTATTAAATAATGGCGCGACAACTAAAGTGAAAAATGTAGGAAATGTGTATGTAATCCGTCCCATGAGAGGAGCAGAAAAACACGTTTCGCAGAAAATAGAGAACCCGAAATGAAAAACAAACACGTTTGACAAGAAAAGGGGCTAACAAGGCAAAAGGGTCTCTAAGCAAACGTCAGAAGAGATTCAATAGCACATTTTATCATAACAATAACACAATAACAAAGCAAACAGATGAAGTATTGATTTTGCGATACAAGATGTAAGCACAGGGAGCCCACATAAAAAGTAGTAAGAAAGCAAACGAAATGCGGCTTCTGCGAGTCGCAATTTTTCTCCCCCGCTCTTTCCTCTCTCCTCCGCAAAGCCACCAAGCGCACATTGCTCCTCCACAAGTGCTGCTTTTGCCGTATCTCACTCGCAGAAGCCGCATTTCGTTTGCTTTCTTACTACTTTTTATGTGGGCTCCCTGTGATGTAAGTTAGGATAGTACGATCGGGGGGAGGCGTTTTAGCCTGCGCGCAAACAGTGTTGTTGAGGCTTCGCACAACCTTTGGGCTTCCAGGCCTCCAAAACCAGACTGTCCGGGCCCCGCTTTATGCCAAATTTTGGGTAAGTTACACCATGGGTAGTTAGACACTGCTGGTGTGCTTCTATGGAGGAGCGCTGGATATTATGTATCTGCGGGGGAAATTTTTTTGCAGTACTGCGGAGGAGTTCCCCCGCAGATATCTCCTCCGCAGTACTATAAAACATTTCCCCCGCAGATATCTCCTCCGCAGTACTATAAAAAATTTCCCCCGCAGATACATATTATCCAGCTCTTCTCCATAGAAGCACACCAGCAGTGTCTAACTACCCATGGTTACACCGGGTACCAGAGCCTCGCATTTTTCTCTATAAATTATGTTCCATTTCTGCAGTACCAATGGTGTGAGTAAGTGTGAGTGGCCAAAATTTTCAGAATGGTACTGTTGGCTACAACTCTCTGTGCGAAAATGATATGCTTGGCTTGATTAATCGTAAGACCGACAGTACTAGAAATGCTGTATTTTCAAGACAAAAATCGCTAAAATTTTGCAGTCTTCTTCAGACAAAAGTTTCAAAATTGTACCCTTGCCAAGACTAGCAGAGCCTATTGTTTTTTGCAAATGTTCACACAGTTTCTAGACTTGCTCCAAGTCTATTCAGTGGACTATCTGCATTAAAGGGATATAACTATTCCTGAGGGGGCGTAAGCTACTAAGGTGACGCTGCGAAGGAGAAGGGAGGACGAAACTGTTTCTCCTTCGCAGCGTCACCTTAGTAGCTTGCACCCCCGCAGGAGTAATTATATTCTTTTCATGCTGATAGTCCACTGAACAGACATGGAGCAAGTCTACACAGTTTCCAGTTTGTTGTCTCGGTAACTTTTACATCCCCTTATTTGCGCATTTCTGTTGCAGGAAATCGCAGAGGGAGATGGAGAAGGAAGCAATACAAGGAACGTACGCGAATCATCAGAAGTACTTGTATAATTTCACACAAGCAGATGTCGACGCGGTTTTATACGGGTATCTGCGGGCACAGCCTGAAACTGAGATGCCACTGCATTCAATATCTGGAATAAAATTCATTCCATATCAATATCCACAAGGTACGTTTCTATTCTTACAACAGGGTAACCTCCGTACAACGGTTATTACTCTTATCAGTTCCGGCAAGTAGCAAAACTACGAAAATGTACAAGTACGTATACATTACCCCGGGGGGGGGGGGGGGGGTTACACAACCTGAGTATGGATGGGAGTCTGCCGCCCGAATTTCAGAAAGCTACCCTCTTCTTGTTGCAAAAATCTGCCTTCGTAGTTCATGCCCACTTTTATGATGAATTTTGATGGAAAACTACCCTTTTCAATGATTTTTTGTAGGTTTCAGCCAAACCTTTGTTTAGAAAATTTTCGGCAAAAAACCCACCCTGTCTGTCAGAAGATTTTTGGTCATTGCTGAAGATGTGGGTTTTTTATAGGTGGGGTATGAGGTATCATTTCAAAGTCTTTTGCATATACAAAATTTGACATAGTTTCTAAAGTAATGTGGGCTTTGATGTAGATGAACAAGAAGCAATTATGCAGATAAATAGCAAACAAAACTTTGCAGATATTTGATTTGTCGAAACTCTTTTTTCACTCACCCGGTAAATTTATTCAAATCCATCTTTCTTGGAAGACATCTTTATCGAAAGAACGAACATATACGAATTTTAGAAATAATGATGGTATTCTCGTAATGATGGTCTTCTCGTAAGGGCAAATACAATTGCTCATTGTATAGCAACCACGCGATGTGTTGAAGTAGACATTGGCAAACATTACCAAGTGAAACCAGAGGGTCTCGCCCCGGGGGGGGGGGGGGGCACTTAGTATATTTGTCCGACGGGGATGTGCCGTTTTTAAGGGTATCGTTTTCACCAATTTTTTCTAGCACAGGGTATCAAAATGAGGCAATTTTTCTAGAGCAGGTTGTCAAAACATGTCAAAGGGGAATATTCTGCTAGATCGGGTCGTTTTTCGGTCAAATTTCATGTTTTTGAGTATACTTTTCACCATTTTTTTCTAGAACAGGTTATCATTTTGAGCGAAAAGTTCTGGAGCAGGGTAAAAAAAATTTTTTTCGTGGGCACGCCCCCGTACAAATTTAAGTCAAGTACCCCCCCCCCCTCCCCGGGTCTCGCACCCTATAAATCTTTAAGGGTCGCATAAAAAGCTCAGCTACACACAAATGCAACTGCAGGCTCTCTAAGATTGTAAGACATGTGTCAAGAACCTTAGTAAATATTTCGTTAGTAGTATTTATATTAGATTTTAGAGATGATGTAAAACAGGCTTTCTTTCTACATAGTTGGCTTTGAACTCTTTTGCTACTATATCGCCAATTTAAAGTAAATTATATTACTATTACTTTGATGAGGCTTTCTTATACCCTAGGATTTAATAAACAGCATTTGGCATCACAGATATTTAGCTTGTAGAATATATAGCATATGTATCCGATCTTGATTAGATGAAAAATTAGACACACTTTCTAGACATGACCCAAGTTTACATGGAAATATTTTAGCGTCCTAAATCAATCAACAAGGATTTCTTTCATAGGTATGCATGGCTTGCTAACACCCATCAGTCCAATGCCACCGCCAATGCCACCGTTATCACCATGGTTACCATCCAGCAGCATTCCACAGAGTGCAAGGAAGCAGCAAACTTTCTTCCCACCCTCACCCAAGAAACATGTCGAGCTGCCACCTTACCTTGCAATTAGACAAATGCAGATCGGTAACTTGTTCCATGTCGGTGTCTTCTCAACTGATGCCATCCCACAGGGAACAAGGTTTGGTCCTTTCACTGGAAATGTGATTCGACTAGACGGACTTGATACAACAAAGGACAACTCCTGTGTTTGGGAAGTGAGTGACGAAAAATCAGTTTTGCTAAGCTCATTTATTGGTCTCTTATCTCAGCTTTTCCCTGAAATTGTGTTCATCTAAGGTGGTGGTAGAACGCTCGACTTCATTAATGGACGGCTCAGGCACGGTAGACTCATTCCAAAAGTCTATTGTTTTGCTTCCCAAAACTGACTTGTCGCCACAACTAAGGCGATAACAACAGCAACAATAAGTGAAAGTTAGAGGGACTTATGTAACGAGTCTACTAAACCAGTTGAGTCAAAAAATGTTTGGACGTTTGAAAACCTGTAACGCTCAAACCATTCCTCAGATTTCTATTAACTGTGAATGCCTGTGTAACTAACATACCAACTTAGATAACAAAATTTAGTTTGTCAAAATCGGTAGAATCACTTTCAAATTAGCAGCCATTTCAGAAAAATGCTTCATGGCAATATCCTTCAAACAGACCTAAGACCTTTAATATGAACCTAGACTGATTACAAAAGAGTCCTAGTAATCGCTACCACCCACCCACCCTACTCGCTCATACTAGCTCATAGTATGAGCGAGAGGGTGTTGGGGTGGTAACGATTACAAGGACTCAATGTAATAAGTCTAGCATGAACCCGGCATGAAACATGATTCCCACGCTTGAGCAAATATCATATGACAATAAGCCCAGGCCTGGTGCAGTACTAGCAGCTATATATTTAGGCTTTGTTATCTTTCGCTGTTTTTAACCTACCTTTAACACTTCTGCCATGAAAATGTGCGAAACGAATAACAACCCAGTGACAAGTATTGCTGTAAAATATTGCACTTATATCTACTGTTGCTTTATATTTCAATCCGCAGATGTTTTCAAATACGAATAACAACCCAGTGATAAGTATTGCTGTAAATGTTGCACTTTAATTCACTGTTGCTTTATATTTCAATCTGCAGATGTTTTCAAATGGTAAAGTAAGCTGTTATATTGATGGCACATTTGAGCCTCACAACTGGATGAAAGCGATAAATTGTGCACGATACAGAAGAGAACAAAATCTTGTGATTCTCCAAGATAACGATGAATTGTTCTATGAAAGCGCGAGGGATGTAACACCTGGGGAGGAGCTACTGGTATGGTATGGCAATGCTTATGAACGCTATATGGATATCCCTGTTGGATGCAAGATGACAGTGAAAGTGGAAACCAGTGCTAGTGTTTCTGAGGAAAGTACTGGTAAGTGGACAGTTTGGAAGTCCTTGTTTTGCAAACTTATAAAAACATATGATGTTTCGAGAATGATTCGGAAAGCATAGTGACATCATTCCAAGGCCCATCACACATTATCCAAACCGTCATTACTACTGCAGTATAAATCATCGCATTATCTGCATTTGGCATACCTAAAGTCATCTGAGCGAACGTATGATAAATTGCAAATTAAAAAGCACTGAGCCAAACACTGAGCCTTGACGTATCCCTCATTTTAGGTATCCTTCATAACTCTATGTGCTAACATTTTTGGCCAAGCCCCCGCCATGCCACCAAAGGTAAACAAATAACCAGAGTCTCGAGTAGGTGATAGCAGTGATAGCTGGCAAATATTATAGGATAACATCGTTCTTCAAAAGCTTATGTCGTAACAAAGAGATTCTGCGAAACTCCGTGTTTCTCTAATGAAATGACATAATGTGCAACAAGAGCGGAAGGCCATTTTTTCAGGGTCCAAAGCTTCAGAACTTTTCATAGTCAGGATGTCTGAATTCCGCCTTCTCTTGCTTCGTTTAAAAAGCGATCAAAGAAAGCATAATACGTATCCTTTAACTCTTTCTCGGAACATTTACCTATGAATCTTTCCTATGTATTTAGCTATATGAAGCTTTCTAAGTATTTTGTTTAAGGCCTCAAAATCAGTCTATACCGGCTGACGGGTCTACGGCCCGGGGGGGGGGGGGGGCGGGGGTACTTCATTGTGAACATGATTCGACCTGAATCTGGACTTTGAGAAAAGGACCCATTCGTATGACGGAATATTAAAAATTTCGAGCCTATTTGCATGATTATCATGAAATTTTTGACCCATTCGTATGATTGTGTCGATTTGAAACAAAGGAAAATTTCAGTTTTTGGTGTGGATTATCATTATGATAAGAAAATTCTCAAAGGACTACCCATCTACCAGAATTATGGTTAAAAACAGACCCATATGTAGAGAATTTCAGATGAAAAAACCCATCCATATGAGCGGCACGTCCAGTACAACTTAACAATGAAGTACCCCCCCCCGGGGGTCTACGCCGTTGACAGTTCCAAAAATGAATTGAAAATGAAATGCAAATGTATATCCATAATATGTTTGAATACAACTACGAATCCAGTATTGATTTCCTACCCACCCTTTGCTCGGAAAAAAGTAGCGGAACTGCAAGATATTTTGTCTCTTTCTCTGCAGCGCAAAAAGAAACAGGTTCATTCCCGTGTGATCATTGTGGAAAAGTCTTCTCCTACGCATACTACAGAGACAAGCATCTCAAATATACGCGATGCGTGGACCAAGGAGATCGTAAGTTCCCTTGCCATTTGTGCCAACGCTCGTTTGAGAAACGCGACCGCTTGCGCATACATATTCTGCACGTGCATCAAAAACATCGCCCACATCTCTGCAACACTTGCGGAAAGCGGTTTTCACAGTCAAGCAGCCTGAGCAAGCACCAACGAGTTCACAGTGGAGAACGCCCATACAAATGCCCTCACTGTGTCAAGGCGTTCACCGCATCATCCATCCTCCGCACACATTTGCGCCAACACAGCGGTGAGCGTCCGTTCAAATGTAAGCACTGCGGCAAAGCGTTTGCATCACATGCCGCGCACGACAGCCATGTACGACGCACGCATACAAAAATTAAACCATGTGTGTGCAGTGTTTGCGATAAAGCATTCACCCAAGCATACGAGTTAAAGTTCCATATGAATATCCATACGGGTGAGAAGCCATACGTGTGCGAAAAGTGTGGACGCGGCTTTTCAAGTCCATCATCACGTGACCGGCATCGACTTCATTATGACTGCACTGGTAAAGATGCAAGCAGCCCAGCACAAAGTTCCAGCTCGAAAAGCACACCGGTTGATATGAACAACAATGAAGTGCCGGACGATGTTTTTGATGACTAGGCCATGAGAAGCAAAGGCTAATGTATCAAACGATGGACCTAGTTCTGATTGAGTCGAAGCGATTTGGCAGCGTTCTACTGTTCTGAAAGGGAAATCGCTATGTCTCGTCGGAAATCTAGATCTTTTTGTTTTACGAAATTCAAAACGCCATGAGACGTTTATTTCAGCGTGAACTATGTGAGTGAACTTCTTTATTTCATTGTGAACTTTTATTTTGGATTTTTCGTTTTTTAGAAGTTTTCAGCTAACAGATTTTGTATACAAGAAACAACGTGTTCTGGAAACGCAGTTGTTGTTTGGTGTGTTCGGGTGTGTTAATTAATAATGATATAAAAACGTTACTTTGGTTTGCGGTACCCTGGGTACCAGACTCTCTAACATAAAATCTCCGTTTCTGTGTTAGAGAGTCTGGTACCCAGGGTAAATGCGCGGGAGAAAGCCTCCCAGTCCTCAAAATCAAAATGGCGGATGCTACCAGCGTGATAGGACTATTTTAAGCAAAACAACAAGCATATTCCGAGAGTAATGAAGCCAAAGGTAACAAACATCATTATCAATTAGCACACAAACTACCGCGTTTCCTATAGTGCGTGAAGAAACTAAAGTCTGTCTCAAATTAGATGCCATGTTGAGTAATATCAACTCCAGTTTTATTTTTTGAAGCATAGGTAGGTAACGGACTCAATTCAAAGCGATTAGCGACTGCAGACAAAGTAAATTCTCTCAACAGGTAATTCAAAACAGTGGCGGATTTAGGGGGGCAAGTGGGGGCAGTTGCCCCCCCCTTCAAGATGAAAAGTCAGCTTGGCACCCCTCTTTTGGCGAGAAAAGCGCCCCTCGTCGTGCCGCTAACGCACAATTCTTTATCTGTTTCGATTTAAATATGGAGTAAACATCTAAATCAAGGCATTATTTGGTAGTAAATCACAGCATTTTCGTCAAAAGGCATCCAGCGCGCCTTCGGCGCGCTCACTTCCTATTATATTTTGGCGCCCTCTTTGCAAGTTGCCCCCCTTCAACTTCGGGCTGGATCCGCCCCTGATTCAAAATAGTGGGGCAAAGGTGCTTATAACAAAAGGAGAAATGTAAACTTAACCCTATCTCACCTGGGGGGGGTGGATTCCACCCCCCCAACCAAACTTTTATTCGCCTATGCTAGAATATGCAATGCAGGATGCCAAGACTCCGCTACTTTGACTTTATATCTATACTGTATCGAATGATGAAAATTTCAAGATGCTAAATATAGCCTCGTAACCATGGCAACCAATGTTTTATTGTGTAGTCAACAAAATTTGTATACTTTTTTTTTAATTGTTGCAAATTTTAATCCCAAATATATGCAAAATTATATTTACACATGTATTTGATGATATCCAACTCAATTTGAAACAAAAGATTTCAATTTAGTGCCTCATTTCATTGTTTCAATCATGTTGGTAACAATCATGATAATCATAACCTAAAATCTTCTTATTGTCATAGCAACGAGAACAATAGAGATAATTCGATTTAATCATGTGATTTTGATTGTTTGCATCAAAGTATATATATTTACCAATTCTAAAGATTGTAGCTACTACAACAGCGAAGAAAAAGAGGGGGGGTGGAATCCACCCCCCCTCAGGTATTGACCGCTTCAAAATGCCCAGGTGAGATAGGGTTAAGGTTCTGTCTGGTGGATTTTGTTCAATTGATTCAGGAGCTGTTTTGTATTCGCTTCATTTAAGACACAAGTACGCGAGAATTACAATGCCTTCTGCTCGGCTTCTGAATCAAATAAATAAAATCCGCAAGGCAGATCTTTAGATTTACCCTTCTTCTTTCATCATGAGCACATAACTTCTCTTAAAATAACTTTTCACATGCACAAGGCGTGAGTTCACCCAACTGGTTTCAAGGAAACTTTTGCGCCTTTGATTGTTTTAAATCACTTGTTTAGAGAATTTCCTTTGTCTGCAGTCGCTGCTAATCGCTTTGAATTGAGGTGTCAATCAAAAGCAACTGATGCTATTGTATTACAAAAAGGTATGCCCTTGCTATATCCTGAAGTTCTAGAAAGTTATGAACATTCTGGTATTGTTTATACTATTTGTTTTAACGTTGTCTGTAATGTTTATACCGGGCGTTCCAGAAAAAAGTTTACAGATTTGGTTGGGTCCAGCGATGAGAATTTAGCTTTAATTAATGGCAAATAAATTTCAAAATGTTCGTCGATAGTTGAACTCTAACATAGATACCTCGTTTGTTGATATTGGTGCTTTGAGAGCGACATATTTATTTTGAAAGTTCAGATTAGCCTCTAAGCCCAAACCAGAGCTTTGGCCTTTTGGTCCAAGGATATTCCTACAACACATTTATATTCAAAATCAGACTTGAAGAGAAATGAAACAACTGCAAATTGGGCAGCTTCTAGCAACTCAAATTTTAACAAGGATAATGTTTATTTATTTGCCAAGGCTGAAACGCCAAAGCTGTTATTTGGAGGTGACAGAAAATTTAAACTTTCAACATTGATATTTCCGCTCTCAAAGCACTTGTATCCACAAATGAGGTATCTATGTTCAAGTTAACTATGGAGGAACATTTTGAAACTGGTGACTTATTGAAGATAAACTCTTATTGCTGGACCCAACCAAATCTGTGTAATTTTCCTGGGACAACTGGCACTGTATTGTTGTTTGAGTTTCTATCTTATGTTGGTACTCTCCTACGCAGAGGTTAATTCTGCGACGCATTATCCTAATTAAATCATTGGAATGCAAAATGAAGGTGAAGGTCAAGTTGCAGTTTTTAGCCCCAAGCGCTGGGTTCACAGGAGCAGAATAGGCCTAATCGAGTCTGCGACCCCCTTGTCATGACGCTCAAGTGGTATGGGGCTCTACCGGGTATCAAACCCTGTTCGCCTGTCTGTTCTGGCTACAAGGTCAGTGGATTATGCCATTGCTTCATGACAGGGGAACCTCTTCGTAGGAGAGTACCGGGTGCGCCAAAATAAACTATGCACGTTTGGCAGGCCACAATAAATTGTATGCTGGACCGATTTTGATGATTCATGATTTAATCTTTAGCAAAAAACCTGAATTAGATCCTTGGATTTTTTGCAAATTTTTCTATTTTCAGTTTTTAGAGCTAGATGCGAGTTTCTTAAAATGTACGTTCCCGAAAACACAGAAAACGATCAAAAAACATCGATCAAATTTTCTAAAGAATCGACATGAATGGACAAAGAGAACAATTTTTCGTGGTGATTTGGGATTTAGAAATAGATTAATTGTATCGATTAATTGTATCGACAAATTAATCGATTTCTAGATCCCGAATCACCACGATTCATGTTGATTCTTTATAAAATTTGATAGACGTCTTTTGATCGTTTGCAGTGTTTTCGAGAATGAACATTTTAAGAAAATCGCATTTAGCTCTGAAAGCTGAAAACAGAAAAATTTGCAAAAAATCCTAGAATCTAATTCAGGCTTTTTGCTAAAGATTAAGTCATGAATCTTCAAAATCAGTCCAGTGTACCATGTATTGTGGCCTGTCAAACGTGCATAGTTTATTTTGGCGCACCCGGTATTATGTTGGTCAACTTGAGGTGGGTGTGTCGTATATGGTAGCATACAGAAAGTAGTGAGCTTCTACAGTATGCCATAATAGTTTATAGTGTAAACTAATTTGTGGTGGGTGTGCCGTTTTGTAACATCAGAAAAGTCGCCAAAATCTGGTTTGTTACCGATCATGAAAATTTCTTTCAGTGCATTTGTGTCAATGTTCCTAATTACATTAAAGGGGCTGCACCAGATCTTTGTAATGTAAACAATTGGAAAGTACGGGAGGTACGGGACAGCCCGCGCACGTGCCTAAAGCCTTGGGTTTTTAATGGCGGCCAGTTTCATCGCAATAAGTGTCATTGCGATGTTTTCTTGTTTATGTCTATGAAATGTGATGGAACTTTTGATATCCATTAAAATTTTCAAATATTCGGCGTTAGAAAAATAGAAGAAATCCTCTATTAAAGTTCGATCACCAAGATTAGTTTGGATTAATATTCTCTATGCAAAATCGCCATTAGCTATGTTGTGTTAAGCCTAAACACATTCGATGATTTGAAACGCAGAGCCACGCAGACAGGACGGGTTGTACAGCTTCTTTAACTAAAATTAGAAATATGTAAAGCCGTCAATGAATCTTGCTTGGTGCTATATTTGAAAGCGGAGACTTTTTTTGAGCTCACGCGGTAGTTAAAGAGACGTTGTCTACACACAACTCATTCTTCGACAGGTGACCTACCACAATAGATATCACAACCACAAACTCCACTTGCTGTAGTTTTCCCTAGTCTGAAGACATGTGCTCAAGATAAACGCGCTGGTCGCTGATCAAAATTACTGCAGTGGTAGCCTTTGTGTGCGTATAGACTACAACAGTGAAGGACAGCCTTAACTTTGCGCAACCGGGGCTTCTGCTTTCGAGAATAGCCTGGTTTTGATGTAAAATTTGAAACTGCAAGCTTTAAAACTCAATTTAATGTGAGCAACCAACTTTTTAAGTTGCCTATGTCTTATCTCCGTCGTCATTTAGGGTTTAAAATATTATATGAAATTGCAAAACGGCTTTTCGTGGAAAATACAAGCTTCTGTTTAATACTGTAGTTCAAAATCTGCTTTTTCAAGCTATGACTTTGTGGTCTCTTTCTTTGGAATAAAATCAAGATTATCTCAAATATTAATTCAATCTTGACATGGAACCATGAAAAGAAATCCTTATGATCGGTCGAACAATTTTCGGTGATTTTTCAAGAATATTCACTTTTTTGGGTAACCCAGCACAAGACAAAATGTAAATTCTACATGATAGTGTATATAGATGTTGTTCCTCTTCTTCATTGTTCACTTTGTAAGTACTGGATAGTGTATACAGTCAGTATTGTGTAAGCAAAAACAAGGCCAGATTTTGTAATAAGCAACAACGCGATTAGCGACTGCAGGCAAAGGAAATTCTCTCAACCAGTAGTTCAAAACAAACAAAGCGGCAACAAGTTTCCTCGAAACCAGTGGGGCAAACTCTCGCCTTGTGCACGCGAAAGATGATTTTATGTGCTTATAACGAAAGAAGAAGGGGAAGTTTGAAGATCTGTCTGGTGGATTTTATTTTTATTTGATTCAGGAGCTGTGTGGTAATTGTTTTCATTTTAGCCCTAAATATGCGAGAATTACAATGCCTTCTGCTCGGCTTCTGAATCAATTAAACAAAATCCGCCAGACGCATTTCAATTCTCGCATATCTAGGGCTTGAATGACATAATCATACCACACAGCTCCTGAATAAAATAAACAAAATCCGCCAGGCAGATCTTTAGATTTACCCTTCTTCATTCGTCATAAGCACATAATTTCTTTTAGAAACCACTTTTCGCGTGCACAAGGTGAGAGTTTGCCCTACTGGTTTCGGGGAAACTTTCGCCGCTTTGTTTGGTTTGAAATACTGGCTGAGAGAATTTTCTTTGTCTGCAGCCGCTAATCGCTTTGAATTGAGGTGTCAATCAAATCCAACTGTTGCTATTGTATTGCAAAATCTGCCCTTGTTTTGTAAGCATAGCTTAAGCACTGTATAATGCACTCTTAGATGTTGGTCCAGGGGTTGTAGGATAAATCAAGGTTCCCATGAATGAACTAAATTGGTATAAAATAAAGAATATGAATTACCTTGTATCTTTCTTGTGTTTATCTTTCTCTTTACTTTCTGGGCCAACAAATAAGCTTCTTTCAGGTCTAACACACTGCGACATTCACCTTGGATAGGCCCACCTCATTGTTGAAAATAACCGCGAAAGTGTCAAATTTAAGAATCTCCTGAAAGAAGCTTATTTGCTGCCCCAGAAAGTAAAGAGAAAGATAAACCCAAGAAAGATACAAGGTAATTCATATTCTTTATTTAATATCAATTTAGTTCATTGATGGGAACCTAAATTTATCCTACAACCCATGGTTGGTCACTACCTTGGGCAAAACTGCAATGGTCTAAACGCTTTTCGGTAAAACATTAGAAATCGTCACAAGAAAACTACAGTCTCTTCTGAAAACAAGACGTATTCTCAGTTTTGCTCGAGGTATCTATTTCTCAAGATCTGGCGAAATCTTATATTCTAGTCCTAGAATTTTAGTAATTCTTTGAAAGAGATTCCGAGAGATTCTTTGCAGTTTGTATATACAAATGTGTGCAGGGAGGGTAATTTACCTACCATGAGTCATCGAATGAGCCCCACCTTCGAATGACCCCCCCCCCCCTCGAATAAGCCCCCATCCAAAACATCTTTTGCAAAATAAGCCCCCACCCTCGAAATCGATTGTTATTTTGTGAATACTTTCGATTTCCTTTTTTGACTGACTTTCTTCGTGATTTTTCAATGTACTCGGGCTTAGATATAGCCTCGAAAACAATATATCCCAATCTATTTACTGTTTTAAGCATACTGACCAGCCTCAAGTAGAAGAAGAAAATTAGTCTTAGTTTTGGTAATATTTTAGGCTGCTGCTAAATAAGCCCCCCCCCCCCATCGAATATGCGCCTACCCCAAAACATTCTTTGCGAAAAAAGCCCCCGGGGGATTGTTCGAGGACATACGGTAGTTAGTTACTTTGTTGAATAAATGTTCAAGCCGTTCAAATTTGTAAATAAACGTCCATACATACGCATACACACACACTCAGAACGTACATCTTACTATCTTACAAAATATCACAACATCTTACAGTGGGAATAAAATCATATGAATGATACCAAACGAGAAAAGATGAAGCATTTCTGTTGTTATATCTTTATATCTGTTGACTTTGAAAAAATTTTGCTTAAAGATCCACCACAGGGGGTACCAAAAGCACTGAATAGTTTTGACAAACAAACGTAAAAGTTAATAAAATTTAGAAACACAGCTTGCTTGTTTATTCCACACCTGAGTTGTAAAAGGAAAAGGATTTCGAAGTTATTTGAGATCGTTGGCAAGCAATTTCTTTATAAGACCCTGTTTACACTGTACGGGCTCAATGTTGGATCGATGTAACAGTGTAATGAATCAGCCTACATTTTACACTGTTCCTACCGGGGTTCCTACCTAGACTTATGATGATGAGTCCCTTGTATCCCTGCGGTACCTTGCTCACAGGGACTCATAATGAAAAAGTTAAAAACCTGACCCTATCTTCTGCATTCGATTGATCGAATCTGGATCGAACGACTGCTTCGGCTCTGTTCAACGGTCACTCCTCAGAAAGGAAATGCGACTGAAACCACGGTAAGCAGACACTTAATCAACAAAACTTGGTATTCATCTGAAGAAGAAAGTTCACTTTACCTGGTGAGTGCAAAATAAGTCTTTTAATGCTGCAATTTCCATGTTTTTAAGACCGAGAAAAACCAGAGAAATCTTCAAGTAACTGCTGCAGCAACTTCCTTCAAATTTAGTAAACTGCGTCAATCGAATTGAAGGCTCGAAACTGATTGTTCTTCGCCAAATCTCGCATTCTGATTGGTATGCTAGGAATCCCAGCATATTAGGCCTAAATAGGGTCAACTTTTTCAGAGTAATATTAAGAGTCTCTGTTGACTGAAGCGCCATCAAGAAGTCAAAGAGCACAGGGAAACAAGAGACTCATCGTCATAAGTCTAGTTCCTACCTACCTACAAAACTTTTATTCCTTCTAGTTATCGAACAATCTCGCCTGGAACAGTATAAACGCTCTTGAACCGACAATTTTATAATGGATCAAAATTATACTGGTACGGTGCAAGTGGGGTCTAAGTTGACTGTCACAGGATAGAATTTTAATTTGGCTCACCCAGACAGTACAAGTTCTTAGTTCTATATCTATTCTAGACACTGAAAGAAGTCACTACTAAACAGCAAATCTACTCGAAAATATTGATCAAACCGTGAACAGAACGCATTCAAATTTCTCTAAAGGAACGAGTTCTTTGGCGATTTACCAGCAAGCACTTCAGTATGTTCCAGAGGACTAACATCCATTTATTTACTATCAGAAGGCGAGTAACATCTTTTAGGTTTTATTTGCCTTCGAGTTCTTCTCGTGTCAACATCCTTCCCTTCAACACATGTATCCGAAGCGTTGCTCTCACTACCAATCGACCGTTGTCGATCAATGCCTCGAATATTATCAAAATCATCTACTCTCCTTGATCTACTTCTACTTCTATCTCTCAGAGACGTTTCTTGGTCATCATGGGGCATCTCCGAGTCTGAAGCGGGCAAGGAATCTGACTTGGTACTATTTGTCCCCTTAGGCCGTCCTCTGCCTCTCTTAGGCTTAGCCTCTTCACTAGCAGCCCCGCTGTTCTGTTTCTCTTGTTCTGCCACACCGGAATCATCGTCCGGCATATCACAGTCTGAAGAAGGCAAGGAATCTGACTTGGTACTATTTGTCGTCTTAGGCCGTCCTCTGCCTCTCTTAGGCTTAGCCTCTTCAGTAGCAGCCCCTTTGCTCTGTCTTCCTTGTTCTGCCACACTGGATTCATCTTCCGGCATATCACAGTCAGAAGAAGGCTGGGAATCAGACTTCGTACTCTCCGCTTTCTTAGGCCTTCCTCTTTGCTTCTTAGGTATGCTTACTTCAGTTGCATTCTCGTCCTTCGTTACCTTTTTCAGTTTATCGTCAGCTGTCATAGTAGATTCGCCAGTTCGGGATGCTTTTGCCTCTTTGCCATCCCCTCCTCCACTCTCTGATATCAACCTCTTGCGTCGTTTGACTCTTCGCTGTCCAACTCCTAGTTGCAGGTCCACCCCTGCTTTTGAACTAGAACTTCTCTGTGATAAAGCAATGAACGGCTCGTCTTTCTTAGAATCACCCTCACTGCTTGTCTGACTAACAACATCAGCTTCAACCGCGCCTGCCACGTCTTCATCATCCATACCTTCAACAACACTTTCAGTTGTCGGACTAACATTTCCTTCTTGCTTTCCATGGTCAACATTTTGCTGGTGTCGTTCCAGTAATTCGACTTGTGATTCTGCTGTATCCGCATTGCTAGTTATTGGGCTAATGGGATCATAACTCAGTTCTCTGTCCATGATGCTTTCCTTCGTGCCTTCAGGCTTTTGCCCTGTTTCTATATCTCCTTTGTTAGCTTCTGCATCTGTACGACAAATTGCATTTCCCTCTGCACCAGATTCTCTCACTATATCAATTATTTTATCTTCAAAAGAATCAATACTGTTTGGTTCCTTCGGATCCCTGTCTACAAGCAACATTTTCTGAACTTCTTCAAAATCATTTGGTCGTTGAAAGACAGAATCTGTATCATCTTTTTCACGTATATTAATCTCTTCATTACCAGCAACCCTGGAGCCTGGTTTGTCTTGCTCCATTTCAGTTCTCGCAGTGCCGATTCGTTCACACTGCTGCAGAACAGAAATTTCTGTAACATTCTCCTGCTTGCTGGCTTCAATTTGATCATTCCTTTCTGACACAGGTGCATGGTTCTTCTCCATTCCTACACTCGTAGAAGAACTTTCTTCCTTTACAGCTGTGCTATTTTCAACTTCCTCTTTATGTTCTTTTTGTAGCGACTCCAAAACCTCTTTTCTTCCTTCCTTTGTAATAGCAGGTACTCCTTCTTTTTTCATTTCTTTTGCAGTGAATGTCATACCTTGTTTCTTCTTAGCATAACACTCCTCTTTATCAACGGCTTCCTCTAACATAGCATAAATGTCATGTTCTTCTAGAGTATCATCAGCCGTATTAGCTTTCTCTTCGTCAACGGACATCTCAGGACTAGCTGCCACTTCACTCTTGCCTTCCATAGTTCCTTTCTCAACTTGCAATCGTTCAGTTGTTGCTAATTTCTCTCTCTTCTTCTTAAATTCTTCAAATGATATACAGTTATCAGTTTCATTCATCGTAATAACCTCTTCTTGCAGACTGTTAGCACTAGCACTACTCTTACAAATAGTTTCTTTTACTTTCGTTCCTACATTGATGACACTTTCCTGCGCAATACCCGTTCTTGAGACATGACATTCTGTTATCTCAACAACAGCCTTGATTGGATTAGTATCCGTCAAATCTTTAGCCTTTATTGCAGAATTTTCCTTTTGTGAAGCATCGATACCATCTTTTCCTTCATTGCTGATATCACATTTACTGTCTCCAGCAACAGTACAACTTTGCACCTCACCTGCATTCATATTTTCACATGCTTTAACAACTGTTACTGGACTCTCTGAAGGGTCTGTCTGTGGTAAAGAATCAGAAAGCCTTCGCTCCTTCTTTCTATTTAGGCACATTTCATCATTGTTTATATGTTTATCGTTGGCCCCTTGATTGACGTCTGTTTCTAAGTCCTCTGTAGTAGTAACTGAATCTCCAGACATCTGGCTTGAAATTGAAGCCATACATGGCTCCTTAGCTGATCTAGAACAGCCCACTGCTTCAGTACTCTCTTCAGAGTTGTTGGAAACTATGCTTTGTTTCCTTATATGCTCTTGTGCTGCAATGTACTGGCGGTGAATTCTTGCCTTTATTTCGGAATCCTTCCTTTCCTGTTTAGTGGCGTAACCTTCATCCAAGCCAACAGTTGACTGTACATTTGACACTGAAGAAACATCTCTTGGTCCAGTTACTTTTGACTGTAATTGTGAATGGGTATTGCTAGTCTGCCATGCCTGCAAGATTTCTTCCTTTTGTGCAAATCCTGCAGTTGAATCATACAGAGACCCCTGAAACGATTGCATCCCCCAAGAACTACTTGCAACGTTACTTTCTGCAAATTTTCTGTCCATTAATGATTCTATCATTTTGGGGGATCCGTAATCTGTAGGAGGATCAATGAAAGTTTGTTCTGGTGGAAGGAAAGACGCTGTTGGAGAAAAATTTGTTATTTTGCCCTCCAGTTGTAGTGAAAGTGATTGTGGTGGCTTTGTGTCATGGAATTTTGATGCCGAGGGCATGATATTTGTGTCATAAAACTCTTGCTCAACTTCCATTGTATCATCTTCAGGGGTCTGTTCCTTCTCTTTATCAATTCCAAGATATTTGTCAACTTCTGGGCCAATTCGATCTGCAAAGCTTTCACTCCTAGATGCAAGGATTTGGTCTACAAGACGGTCAATGCCATTCAGTAATACTTCTGACCTGTAAGCAGAAGATGAAAAAATTAAATCAAATGTTTGCTGTAAGGTTGTAAAAACCTGGACTTTTGGAGTAAATGTTTTTATTACACCTTCTTATCTTACCTATCCTTATTCATTTATCACCATCATTATCATTATTATTATTTCATTATAATCATTATTACAATTTATTATTATCATTAGTATTTAGCATAATCCTTGTAAACCTAACTGATATAGCCTCTGAGTAGCAATCATGTCTAACCAATCACGTGCAACCTCTCCTTTTCAAATCATTGCACATATTTAAATGTCCTGAATAAAACTATTACATAACAGCCCTGAAGAAGTCCTGCATGGCACGATGAAATATTGGTGAAATATAGATTCACACACATTCACTGTTGTTTCTTTGTCATGCTGTGGTGCCTCTGCCTACAAACATATTCTTGTGTATGGATGCATCTAGCAAAATGCAATTGATTGTAAACATTTTGACAAATTTATTTTCAATTATAAGTTTCTGAAATCAGGGTGAACATTTTGTGGATACCTATTACACCATAAACTTGCCAATTTTGCAAATTACCTTCCAAAAGATTGCATCAATTGGTTCTCACTTTGTTTTACATACAGTACATAATCTTTCAAAGCAAACATACCTATTGATATTCATCCTCAAATTATTCCTGAGACTGTTCTTGGACATTTTCTCTGACCATCGGTATTTTGAAAGGAAAGATGCCACATGATTCTCAACTCTTTGTTTCAGCAGTCTGTATGCCTCCTGTTAAAGTAAATTTAAAATCTTTACCAACGGTTTGATACAGAAGTTTCTGATAGCAAAAATTGAATATGGCTTTCGATTTGGATCATGAATTTTTAAAATCTTTAAGGGAATCAGTGGGCAAAGATCTTCCTGCAATGAAAAAGGATCTCACTATAAAATGAGAAAAACACAAATAAAATTGCACAGGAAGACAATACAATGGCTCAATGCAACTACAAATTGAAGCATTATTTTCACTTCAGATCTATGAATTTTTATATATTTTCTCTGTGTACATTGAGACCTTTCTCCTTCTCTCCGGAGCTGAGGGCACAATGTACTTGTTTGTTGAGCCGGTTCATATTTTACCAGAAAAAATAGGCCACTTTCTTGTTTAGTTTAGTTTTTAGGCCCTAATTTTTAAGTAAAAACGAGTCTGGTTTTATAGCTTTTCATCGATCACATACCACATTTTCAAGTTCTTCCAAGCATTCTTTACGGAATTGGTCAAATAGTCCTTGTGATTTCAAATTGTTGACAACTTCGTCTGCAACTTTATTTGGATCTTCTCTACTTCCACTAGCACTCGCAGCTCCTTGCTCGTTGTCCGCCATTGTCTCAAAATTTCGAAAATTCGAAAATGTTTTGCCTCCTTTGGAAACGAGGTTCTCAGCTGGCATTGCACAGCATCACCAAGGGAACAGGGGGTCAAAGTGATCTGGGCTTTTCAATTCGCCTCCTAACTCAACCTCGTCCCCAGTGCTCCCAAGAATATAACCAAATTTTGACTGGAAAAATGATGTGAACAAGTTTAGAATTAATAGTTTAATTTTCCAAGGTTTTTAGAGATAATATAAACTCTGATAACGTAATTTAAATTGAATTTCACTTGAAAGACTGAATCTAATTTTCAACTAATCAAAATCAAATTTGTTAATCTGTCTGTCTTTGAACTGTCTTTGAGAAAGGAGTAAAACAGGATGAGTTGAACTGTCTTTGAGAAAGGAGTAAAAACAGGATGAATACAAAGACTCGTTATTTGGCGTTACAAGTATGTTCTGAAAATTTCTTGAGATTGTCAGATTTTGAGTACAGAGTACAGAGTACTGTTTTCACAAAATCCAGTTTTTTACGATCAAATTTGTCAAATAGAATATTCCCAAAGTGTGCTACGAAAGTGGCTTCTGCGGAGGCGCTAATCAAATCTAATCATTCTGAACAAAGAAAAGAAAGCGAGAAGTTCGTCGGAGCACTGCACTGCAAGACGAAGAAAAGTTGGAAAGAAATGAAAATTAGGAACGAAGATGGTTCAATTCAAGGTTCTAAATGACGTTAGAGCATCCTTAAAGGTTCAGAGCAAGATTTAAAGTTAATTAGTTGAATACAGCGACGATCTGCGGAGTCTGAGTTGAGCCTTATCAAAAACGGGCCTAAATTCATCGAGAAGAGGACACACAGACTAGAGGGCTTCAAAATGAATGGTTCTCCTGGAATAATGCCGCCAGCCCAAAGTGCGCCTATTCCCCCAGGTCTTCAGGGTATTTACAGCATCCTCCGAAGAATTTATCCGGATCAGCCCAATCCGTTGCAAGTTACAGCGCTGAGAAAATATTGGTAAGTATATGTGGTGTGTGTTATTTATTCTATTGTGATTTTGTTTTGTGTTCTTTCTTCCGTGATATTGTACATCAATATTTATGTTTTCGTCATGGTCAGAAAAGGACAACCAATGCAGCAGTGGTTGTGAATGGAATATAGATGTTGTTGTTGTGTTGTACTAGAGATGAGACGCAGAAAATGTGATTGTGTTTAATTCGCGCCAGGCTGAACTCCAAACTCCATCAAGAAGATCCCAATATGACAATCAAGTTTTTATACCGCATGCTGCTGCCCCTTCTTGTGTATTCCATTTATAATGTGTATAACAATAACGTAAAGTTCTGTTCTATTGAAAATAACACATCAAAAGTCAGCAAGCATAAACCCTCACATGAATATTTGGTAAAATCTTGGACACAGGGATGCTCTTTTATTTTGTGCAGATTCATTTTCTACGAAAGCTTCCCTTTACAAGAGGGGGGCTTTGGGGGGTACTAGAACCCGCAAACCCGGACCAAAATTAGCAAAAACCCGAAAACCCGCAAGCAAAAAATTCGAAACCCGAAATTGCACTTCGGAACGCAAAATTTCAATTTTCGGTAATAATCTTCGACTATTTCCGACATTTTCGTTCTCAGTGACACTCTGTGCATCGTTTCAAGCATTCGGAAGCTGGTTTTTCGATCTCAGCTAACTAACAGGGAATTTATGACTTCGAAAACCCGAAAACATTGGAATTTTTGAAAGAAATCCCGAAACCCGAGCATCAAAATTGGCCAAACCCGCAACCCGTGGAGCATCTCAAAACCCGAAAACCCGCACGATTTAGACGTAAAACCCGAAACCCGAGGGCTAAAATTGGTCAAACCCGCAACCTGTGAAACCCCAAAGCCCCCCTCTTACAATGTAAATCAATGGAGTTCAAATTCAAAGCAGGTCAGCTAGGGGGACTGGGTCAATCTAAATATAGCCTATTGTATTTGATGTTCTTGATCAATGAAAAACAAAAAGGAAGATAAGTGGTGCCTGCCATTCTTTTGTGCTATGTTTAGATTGGTCGCTACATATCCCTCATTTAGTTTAAATTTCAACCCCAAAGCAGGAAGATTCTCAGATGCAAAATACCCTTTTTTAGGAAAATGGGACACTTGTGATCTCAATAAAAACAATTGGTTGTTAAAAACAGACAATAGATCAGTGAAACGAGGACTCTTCTTGCAAACCCAAGATCTCAGTGAAAATTGCCCAAAACAGCAAATATTTCTCAAAGGCAAAACGATAAACAGTAGATTTATGAAACCCAACAAAATAATCCAAATTGTCAGCAACTCCAAAAAAACACAGGCAAATTGTAAACCCAAACAAACAACACAAGCATCCCTGTAGGCAAAGCCATCCAAAAATATTGTTTGTCTTTGTCTGGTGCAAAAGTTCTCTTGCCCTATTTTACAGGTTGAATGGACCAGACCCTTTGGATTATATCACAATGTTTGCAAATCCAGGAAATCCTCGTGAAGGGGTACCTGCACACTGGCATTATGTTAGCTGTGGGTTATCAGATCTTCATGGTGATGGTCGTGTTCATGAGTAAGTAATAAAGATTGCGATGTCTTTTCTCTTATCGTACATGTACAGTAATAACTTAAAAGTGACAAATGCTGACAAAAATGATGCCATTGGCAGGTCTGGCCATAAGATTCTAGTAGGGGAGCAGTAAATGGCTCCTCTAATGATATTCAGGCAAGCAATTTGTAACTAAAGATACAGAAAAGAAAGAAAAAGAGATTTTAAGGAGGGGAATCTGAAAGTTTAGGAGAGCAATCTACAGTACAGCTCCTCTCCAGTATTTGAGGAGAGCCTGGAGGGGAGTGAGAGCTATGGCTCTCCTCAAATGGCTGTGCCTGCATTGGCATCCATATAGTTAAAGCATTCTTATCAAATAACTGAGAATAGCAAAGGCCCAAGCAGTAATCTTTGTGGAACACCCATTCGTGCAAGCATTGCTAGCTTCTATGACAATTAACATTCTTGAATTTCTTAATTGCCAAATGAGATTCTTTTGAAAATCTTTGAGAAAGATTTTCAATAGTTTTCTGAGATTTATTTTGACAGGCAGAGAGGACACATTGTACATTCCCTTCAAGTCAATTTTAAATGGTATTTGAATAAATAGATTATTTCATGACCTTTTTTTGCTTATTTTCAGCGTTACTGGAGATGATGGTCCAAGTGGGTTTGGTTTTGAGTTGTCGTTCAGGCTAAAAAGGGATGCAGCAGATTCCGCACCACCAACGTGGCCTGCTGAATTGATGCAAAATTTGGCCAGATATGTTTTTCATTCTGGTAAGTACAGTATCATCATCATAGATTTTCATTTGATACCTGGCAATTGATGTCTTATCCTTTGATATTGCTGATTGTAATATTTTGTTGCAGTTTAAACATATTACCTGATGAATCTTTCTGCAAAAATATAAATCAATTTTCACCTTCAACTAAACCTGTAATCTTTTAGTTATAAGTACTCTTTTTAACTCAGAAGCTACCCTCAAACAGACATAAAACTGGAATGAGGAAAATGTTCCTGATTATCTTCAGACCAGCAAACGCCAACACCAGCTCAACTGGGCAGTAGGACACTCATTGCCATGTTTTTGGTTTGCGAAGCAATGAATACTTTACTCTGCGATTTGTTTTCATAATGGTCCTTGTCCGGAGCACAATCTTTAGTCCTTGCTTTCTGCTCTAATGGTGAACATCTGTAATTCTTTCTTTATGATTGCTAATCTGCAAGACTGTAGAAGTCTTATTGTCTCAGTCATGTCATGATTGTTAATCTATGATTTTTAGTAATTAGTGGAGTGAGTGGCCAAGCGGCTTATACAGTTTCTGTCAGGTGACTGAAGTTAAGCTCAGTCGAGTGAGGTCAAACTCTGGATGGGTGACCTCTTGAAGGCCTGACCGCGCAACTCACCTTGCTGTCCTTCGGAAGGGAGATTAAACTAGGAGCCCATGCCTGGATGCGGCATGCATAGTGGGCTTTAAAACACAAAATGAATTACTGAAAAAAAATCTGCAACTCTTTGCATTTTATTAAGAGATTTTTGATGATTTCTTTTCAGAGAACAATTTATGCAGTGGTGATCACGTTTCGTGGCATAATGCATTAGATGGCAATAACAGATTCATTCAACAAATGCTGATGGCTGATGATCCACACATACCGCAGATTAATACCCCTTTTGGTTACGTCAATTTTGTTCAGGTTTGTGTGCTCATTTTTCAGATTGATTTTAGAACAACTTTATCAATGTAAAAGTTTTGATTGTATGCTTGCAAAAAACGACAATAGTTATTTTCATGGTTTTGACCATGTTTATTGTTGTCAGGATAGTACCCCTTTTGGCTATGTCAATTTTGTTCAGGTTTGTGTGCTGCTCATTTTTTAGATTGATTTTGAAATAATTTCATTGAGGCAAATCTTTTGATTGTATGCTTGCAAAAACAAAAAAATTAATTTTCATGGTTTTTCTTACCATATCTAATATTTTTGTTTCTGTATTGTGGTGCTGCTGCTCCAAATTTTTGTGGTTATTCTCAGCCTGCTTTATTGTAATACAAAGTTGTTCTTAATTTATTGGCCCGCACTGTTTTCTTTATAATATTTCTTGTTGCTCACTGCTGATATCTTATTATGTTTCTGCTGTGATCAACGTGAGATGAAAAATTCATGAAATGATAAAGTTAATAATTAAAAAGACATGATATTTTAGGGGCATGCTTTTTTCCTGTGGCAATTCTCCTTTTGTAGCTGTGAATTTAATGACAGTTAAATAAAAGTGTTGATATCTTGTGGAGTAAATTTGAACTGCTCTATCATATTCATTGCTCTTCATAAATTTTATAGGCTGTTGGTGTTTGCAACCAAGAACTTCAAGCTGCACAACATTGGAATGGCCCAGCAGTGCTTGATCTGATGAGATTAATGCCAGAGTAAGATTATCTTTGAATTTGTGATTGATTGATTGATTGATTGATTGATTCGTTGGTTGATTGATTGATCAATCGATTGATTCATGGATTGATTGATTGGTAGTAAATTTGCAAAATTTCATCATAACGTCCCAGTCAAGATAAGTAAATTTGCAAAATTTCATCGTAACGTCCCAGACAAGATAAGCTTGACTGTTTATCGGTATTAGCCATTACCCATCGCTTTCCTGTGCAGATGCTTTGTTTTTGGGTGGATGAGAAGGACCCTCTGCGCAGGAGAATTGCTGACCATGCCATATGCTATTTTGTATCCAGCAAGTAAAATTCTTTGTTCATCTCCACATTGCTTAAAGTGCCAGAACGGAAGGGTGCTTCACCACTGCAGACCGACAGGAAATATTTTGGGAGACGTGTTCTTTTGTCAGTGATAATTACCGCCGGAAACTGGATGTTAAATTTGGAAGTCTTATTTAGTCAAGCCAGAAGCTTTCAGTGTGTTCGTTATCATCTTCAATTCATTGGAAAACTCATGGGAAAACCACAGAAAGGAGCGGTTTTATTCGATGCCAATACAAAGTCTAGTTTGTAACAGCCACGCTTGCTTTCCGTCTCAATGAGGAAATGTAGCAAATGATTACAAAGCGCCAAACGTTTGATAATTCAACAATGAATAACTAAGCAATCAATTTAGCGAGTTCTTTTTGTACAAATTAACGTAATTTCTTGAAACTAAGTAACTAAAATTTTACCCGAAAATATCCGATACAAGGCATCAGAAATTTTATGACAATCTAATTTTCAGAATCATACAGAAAGGCAAGATGCCCTAATATTATTCTTTGTTATTTCTCAGGGCAGCTCGGTGATTTTTACTCCAAAAATACTAATGTTACTTATTGTATAGTTACTAAATTTAATATTCATTTGCGTAATAGAACTGGTGGCGCTTGGTTGGTTACAGATATGGACAGAAGTAAAAGTATTTTTGAGGTTAATCCCACGCTACAGGTACGTTCTTATTCAAGTTACAAAAACTTTAATTTTGCCTATTTACTGCTTGGAACTTTGCATGTTTGTATATCCGTTTATTGAAAATTGGGGAGTTATTACGGGGCAGGGATGGAAGCAAATGATGGGAGGCTTGAGAATTTTAAAAGTAAATACATTGGGGTTTTAAAGATTCTAAATATTTTGTTGTTTTTAGAAATATTTTCAGTCCTGTATGTTTTGCCCCCTTTCAATATTTCTCAGATTTATTTTAGAAAGTTGGACATCGGTTTCGTCTGTCTATTTGATTCTTTCTTTTTATTAGTGATAAAATTGCATTGTTACTCACTCTAAGAAATATTTTCTGTTTAGGTTTTCGAACTTTTTCACAAAAATTAGATTTGACTTGAAATTCCATATGATTATAAGGCAGGGCCTAGAGTTATTCAAATGAATTTCTGAAATACTTCCACCCCCTCGACGGTTGTCAATAATGACAGCTCCCTTATTCTGCGTTTAGGGACATCGTTTACTTTCAAACCAAAATTCCTTTTAAAGCATTCAAAATTACTCCATTCCTGTTTGTTTCAAATTACTCTATTTCTGTTTGTATTTTGAACTTACTTTCCTGTTCTTCAAATTTAGCAAACAGTGGAAGATGGTATCACGAGAGACGGATCAAACCTGAGTGGTGTCAGCGCAAAATGTTGGTGGGCCAGTTGTAGTCCAGAGACCATTTACAAAGCTGGTCACCGGATCGAGAATGGCACCTTTGTAGAATCGGAATCGAGGCCAACAAGCACTACAAAGACGACAAGAATTACGGAACCATCGTTCGGGTATGTACACTTTTTTAGGCCCAGGGGCCGCCAATAACGAGCCTGCGTCTGAGCAAAGAGTAGCTTTAAAAACATTCCTGAATTGTTAAAGGCCCATTGTCGACCATGATGCTTTGTGCGCCGAAAGAAAAGCAAGACAAGAATATCTAGGCCAGAAACGAAATTCAGATAATACAAATTCGAATTTGGCACCGCAGAGGATTATGGTTAGCAAAGGGTCTTTAAAGGAAGCATAAGTGTGACAAGATGCAGAAACAAATATTGATATTCATGTTTGAAATACCGGGTGAGTCAGAAAAAAGAATCCCCGTTTGAAAGGTCACGGCTCCCTGGATATTAAGACAATGATATCGGCAAATAAATAGTTCAATGGTAGGAATGTTCAAATCTACTGTAAAATCTACCTGACTGAAATCGGCCACTCCACTCTAAAATTATGAGGGATTTTCTCGAGAAAGCCTCTTCAAAAAACCTTCAAAACGTGCCCAAAATCATGAACAAATTTCCCAAACATTTCTGCCTTACAATGGCCTTACAGCAATGACTTGTGGACGCTTTAGCATGTGCTATCTTCTTGGGAGGATGAACAAGTCCTCCCCCTGGTATCGATGACCTATTCAGGGGGATTCCATTCTCCCAAGAGGACAAAATACATGAATTTATGTGAGTGTCATCAATTTTAGGAAGGAAACTTTGCTCACTGTTTTCATTTGTTTTTGCAGGTTTTTGGAAGGGCCTTTCTATAAAAAATCACCCATATCCACGGGAAGGAATGGCCGATTAAGGCCGGGTAAATTACTGAACCTAATTGAACATATCGGCAATAAAACAAGACAGTTTTCTATATTATTGCTTTGATATTCATGTAGCAGTGGCCTTCCAAGTGAGGATTCTTTTTTCTGACTCACCCAGTAATTCTTTTTACTTCTCCCAAACAGCTAAACAAAATTTTGAAATTATCACGTCTTAAGCCTGGTTTTTATACCCTATAATCGTTACGATTGTTTGGATTGCCTTGAGTGACTCTAGCGTTCCTAGCGTTCTTATGGAAACATGCACGAACGATCCCAGTGATCGCGACGATCAAGATCGCTGGGATAGAAACTTGCTCTATTCCCGTACGATTCACCAGCGATCGCAACAAACCAAATCGCTGGAGTCATTCACAGCGATCCAAACGATCTTAATGATTATATACCTGGTGCCCCAAAAAAAGTACTCCGGTTTAAAAAATCACCAAAAATCAATTATCAAACCTTTGATAAAATTTTCTTTTTCCCTTGCTTTGTCAAGGACCCAAAAATATTTCAAGATTGTAAAAGTTTTGCTTTTCATTTCATACAACAAGATAGAAAAATTCCAGGTTGAAAAACCTTATTTTGAGCTGTAGTTTTTAAGCAAAATACTCAATCGTGCCTAAGAGTCAAAATTTTCAGATTTGATAACATCATTTAAGTCTCTAAGGATAGTGTGCATTTCTTTCATTCATGACCAAATTAGAAGCTTTCCATGCACAAAAATTTGATCTGGCAATCACCAGTGATTTTTTGCAGTATGATTCAAACCAGGTAACTCCAAAAAGAGCTAAATTTGTTAATTTTTAAACCAATTACAAAATTTGCTATATCTGGGAAAATAATTTGGTCCTTGATCTACTTGACAAAAAAAAGAAAATTTAAGATCGGTTGTGTAAGCAAATTTTGGTGATTTTTCAAACGGGAGTACTTTTTTTAGGGACACCCGGTAGAAGCCAGGCTCTATTGTGATATAACTTCATTTCCAAATTGTCCATTCTGATTGCCTTATTTTCTTTCAGGAGAGAAGATTCTGAGCTTGGAGATGGGCCTGACAGTAGACTATCGAATTACAGCACGGTCAGTGAACTGGTTAGAGCCAAGTCTCTCGATGCTGTGCAGCTGAGGTTTAATCTGGAAGCTGCTTCTTTATTGCCACTCGTATTTAGGTAAGGAAGCATCTTTTCCCTTATCTCGCCTGACTACTTCATATAGCATTATTCGTTCAGAAACTTTGTAGTTCTGTGTGTATACCGGTTGCGTCGAGCTCAGGATAATTTAAAAAAGACCCAAAATCCTCGGTAAAATTTGCCAACGATTTGAACCACTGGTCTTTTTTACCAACGTTTGATCGTCCAAACGAACCAAAACTGCTAGGGGTAAGGATTGAGGAGTAACGATCGAACTTGATTAACAAAAGATCGTTTCGCTTCATCAGAACTAACCTTACAATAACTTAGGCCCTACCTATAAACCTAAATTACAATGGGGTAACATAGTAACAACAACCTAACAAAGGGACCTACCTAACACAAAATGTCGAAATACAGCTAGATGAAAGGGGAAGAGAGCCGAAAGGGAGACAAAGGAATAGCAGGAGAGTTGCAGCAACAGTTAGGAGCAGAAAGAGGGAGCCGTTTATCTCAAGAGAAGTTTGAAATGCGTTACGACGTGAAATAGCGGCAAAAATAAAAGGAGCAGAAAAAGGCGCCGTCTGTCCCAAGAGAGGTACTAAAGCGTAGCGACGTTAATTAAAGAAAATTGGATAAACAAAGTGTTGACTAAACATTACAGTAAAAGATGCTGGTCCCTAAACACGTTTACAAAAATAGAAGGAGCAGAAAAAGGCGCCGTCTGTCCCAAGAGAGGTACTAAAGTGCAAGGTGATGACTAAAGTAAAAGGTACTGGTCCCTAAACACGTGTTTAGGGACCAGTACCTTTTACGTTTAGTCATCACCTTGTTTATCCAATTTTCTTTATTTAACGTCGCTACGCTTTAGTACCTCTCTTGGGACAGACGGCTCCTTTTTATGTCGTTATAAATATGATTTCTAGCCTCGCTTTATCAGCTGTCCTCAACGCCATGAGAGACGGTCATCCAATCCCTTTTGTTTTCCGTGTTAGCAAAATTACAATAAACTAACATCAAAGAAAACCGCGCTAATCCCCATGACCGTCCTCTGCACAGAAATCACACGAATGAATAAATGTCTGCCATTAAGCCCCGTTAAAACGCTCTCAACATTGCACCGAACATCGCTATGTTGAGTGGTGTTCAGTGGGGGTGTTAACGCCCTCTCAACAATTTGACTGAACATTCGTTGAGCGACGTAAATTCTCACTTTCGGAGACCCAAGACGAGGCAAACCTCTATTTGGGTACAATCGTTTTGGCGCCATATACAGTAGTTTGTGTTAGTTTGTGTTCAAAATGGCGGTAGTATCTGTAACTCAAAAGCGAAAAGTCCTTGCAGCCCTGACGGTGCTAGAGCTTATAGATGAGGAGGATGGCGAGGGAAAGGATCATAAAAAGAGAAAAACGAATGCGTGGATGAAAAGAAGAGACGCTCTCACTGCCAGCTGAATCCATGCTTTCATAGCGATTTGCCATAGCCACTTTTGAAATGAAATTAAACTTCTCCCTCGTCACTTTTCGACCACGCTCTCGATATGTTCTGGAAGTTTATTTGTTTCTTTCTTTCTTTGACGCGAAAAGTAATGCCTAGTGCGCTTGCGCCGACTGAACATTGTTGGATGGAGTGTTAAAGCTTTACTGTCACTATATATAATTTTTGGTGCCAACAATTCAGTCGTTTGATGACAGTGCAGAGTATGGTTATGGGATTAGCGCGGTGTTCTTTGATATTGAGCTATACATAACATGTGAAACAAAGGGATTTGATAACCGTCTCTCATGGCGTCACAAGACAAATGATAAAAGAGAGGCTAGAAATGCATTCATAATGACAGTAAAGCTTTAAAATGCTCTCAACATCGCTCAACAACACCTAGAGCAATAGAAATGTTGAGTCGACCCACTGAACATTTTTGACTTCTTTCAAACTCCACTCAACATCGCTGAACACCGCACAACATCACTGAACATCACTGAACAGGGTGTTAAAACGCTCTCAACATTTGCCCTCTACAAATGTAGAGCGATGTTCAGTGCAATGTTGAGAGCGTTTTAACGGGGCTTTAGCTTTATATAGCGACATAAAGGCTTTAAACTTCTCTTGGGATAAACGGCTCCCTCTTTCTGCTCCTAACTGTTGCTGCAACTCTCCTGCTATTCCTTTTGTCTCCCTTTCGGCTCTCTTCCCCTTTCATCTAGGTGTATGTCGGCATTTTGTATAAGGTAGGTCCCTTTGTTAGGTTGTTGTTACTGTGTTACCCCATTAGGTAGGCCCTAAGTTATTGTAAGGTTAGTTATGGTGAAGCGAAAGCAAAACGTTAAAGTGAATGAACGGAGCTAAACAATATCTACGAACATCTCCAACCCATCAAATTCAATAGGCTATTAATAGAATACCCAGACTCCTTCCGCGCGGGGCTTTTATCTCCGTTGATTCTCTTTAAAGGCATTGAGTCCATATAAATAGCTGAGCGTTAACGCTATCCTGAATTTTGCTGACAAACTGCTGACGGCCCTCTGTTATCGCACAATAGTGCTAAAGTCATTAGCAGTGGAGACCAAAGGCTTCTTAATCCTTGCATTATCCTTGGGAATTTCTTTGGTTTAATATCAATAGCGATTAAATCACAACTTTTGTTTCATGATTGAAAAGAAGTTAATATTGGTCACGAGCGCGCTATTTATGCGGACTCAATGCCTTTAATGAAAGTCTATATTTTTGAGAAATCAAATTTAAGGGAAGTTTGTAACAATGTTACCTTATTACGAGAACACAGAGGATATGAAAATGGCACTCATGTATTTTGCAGGGGAAGATTAGCACATGGGAGACACTTCACTTTTAAGAGTATTATAACGGACTCAGCAATTACTCTCGTATCAAGTGATGTCACAGGCACAAGTGTCGATGAGAAATGCCCATATGCATCTTGTGGAACGTGGCTACAGGTATGTTACATTCTCTGTCTCACGCCAAGTTGAAATACGAAATTTCGTATTGGTGCTGCAGAAGGGAACGCCTATAGACACATTTCACTAACGTTGTTCATACTCTCTTTTGGTCAAGTGATTAAATTCAGTTAAGTTTTATTCGCAGAGTACAACAGCCTAATACAATGTAAGATAAAAATATATGAATTCTACACGACCCAAGAGAAGCGGAGCTAATCTAGCGCGGGCTGTAAATTAAAGTTCAAAGGGATATACGAAAAAGAAAAAATTACATCATTGTACAAAGCTAAAAATTCAACAATATAAGATATATTTTTGTTAGTAGGAAATGTTACTGGTTTGTAAGTCTGAATCATGTAAATTTTTCGTAGCTGATTTTGGTATGTGGAGATGATGTTTTCTTTAAGTTTTTTACTGAAATGTTTTTGTTTTGAGATTGACTTTAAAGTGAATGACCTGAGATTTATAGCGCTGGTCTATAAATAGGACAAAGAAACTCCTAATCTCTCTATTGTTTTCTTTAGCATTGCTTTCATTCGCCACGAGCTGAATTCTCAAATACAATAGGCTATTTATAAATCGATGAGATCTCATCTTTTAACTCAGGTTATTCACTTTAAGGAAGGAGGAAAGTTATTCCACATGCGAGCACCAATGTTTTGTACGGTGTAGTCACGCCACTTTTTATTAGATTTCACTATTTCGTACTCTTATTCCTGTCTGGTCACGTAGTTATGACCATACGCTTGGGAAATCATCCCTTCATCTGTTAATGCAGATACCCGCTCTCGACTTGTATGAAAAGAAAGTCCGGTCTGAAATTTTGTTTGCATCCAGCTGGATCGGATCAAAATATGAAAAAAGCCAAACTGACCAAATCTCGTTTGCATTGAGTCTAAGTTTTTAATTTCACTAATTACCTGAGTCTCTTGTCTCCCTGTACTCTTTGATTTGAGGATGTCGCCTCGGTCAACAGTTGAGCAAATTTTACCGGCAGGATACAAGAAAATTTGATTAATCATTCAAAGTTTTTAACTTGCAATGATCTTATAAATTAGTGCCATGAAATTTCAAAGAAATTCGTTACTTTGTTTTTGTTTTCTTTTTGTGAAACGAGGATGAATTTTTTTTGTCATTTTTAGGTGTTGATACCAGATGATTTTATGGACCTTTTAATTCGTGATTTGGATGACTTGTCAAGACCCGAAGAGGTATACATTCTTTTTTTCCTACTTGACCTAATTGATTGCTTAAAATACAGCAAAACGTTTGCCGTTTTTCTTTCGCTTGAGTCCAAAGATTTCTTTCTGGCAATCTTAAAGGCATTTCAATCATTTTTAAAGATTTTAGGCAAAAATGGATTTGATGGCTATCCTGTACAATTCATAAGTACCGTAAAAGGTCTATTAAGCCCCCGGGGAGGGAGAGCTAATTTGATTTTAGGGACTCTAGAGGGAAGGCTTATTTTGGCTTCAACATGCAATTTTTAACAACAGCATAACAACTGTTTTTATACCATACCATATCAAGGTTAACATGCCAACTTGTTTAGCTAAATAAATGGAAAATCTTTGGTGACTCTTGGCATTTTATATAAGTGGGGGGGGGGCTTAAAAGAGAGGAGGTGGGGCTTATTTAACCCTTGGCTTACAAGAAATGGGCTTTTTTGGAGAGAGCGGTTTCATAGAGAGGGGGGCTAATAGAGCTTTTACGGTACAGTAAAACCCGCATTAAAGAAGGAAGAAGCTGCTGATTAAGAAACCAGGCTGAATTTTGGCCAATTAAACACCACCTTCTACATAAGAACCACTATATAAATGTGTAGGAGTCATTTCAACCCGTTACAGAAAATTGCAGGTTCTTTATGCGGGTGTTTACGGTATGATTCACAGTTATGTTGCCGACAAGTCTTTGATGTTAACATTCTTTCATTGCTAGGTTCGTCTTCCAAAGCAATTCGTATGGCCAGGTAGGAACATGATGATCACGGTAGTTGAAGATGCAGAGTAATTTATCAAGGCTTATCATAATTTGCGAAGTTTTTAAAAACTTCTCAAATTATCATAAGCCTTTATTAATGAGATCAATGTAAGTAATATATCATAATCGAGCATATTATCTATTTCAAAGGGGGCTGCATATCAAAGGGTTTGCTGCTTACTGTTGTAAGCTTTAGCTATGTGTTGGCTTTGCTAAAGAGTTAGTTTTGTGTTAAGCTTAGCATTGAGGCCTAGATGGGTCTCGACTAGAGGTTGTTTTGCAGAACGGCCTAAAGTTTGCTTCATGGCTGCTTGTTTCTTTTCCAAAGTCCCAGAAGGCAACCTTTGTTACAGACTCTAAGAAACTTGTACAAAACCTCTCATTGTTTCATTAATTCCGTCGCAGCTCAGAAATACTACGATTCTGAATCATGGCCTGCTATCAAATCTGTTTTATAATATGTATTGAATTTAAACGTAGCAGATAGTAGATATTGCTTTATGGGTATTTTACTTGTTGATACGGAAAGTTATGATTCTTCCAGTAGACTTATAACTTGCTTTGCTCCAGATGCTGCGTACCAGAGATCTCACAGGCTGTATAATTTAGACCTTGATTAATTTCCATCTTGGGAGCTGGTTCATAGTATTCATATGTGTACAAGAAAGAATCGTCAAATTATAGTTTCCAATTGGGGTACTATGAATCCTTCCCTACGTTAAGTTGCAGTACTTACAACACATCAACTAAATAAAGTGTTTGGAGGATATGTATATTTCAGCGTATAGGGTACAGCCAAGAGAAAAGGTAAAGTCACTTTCATACCGGGTGAGCCAGAAAAAAGTTCCCACTTTTGAAAATTCATAGCACCAAGAGTCCTTCGCAGATTTGAACGATTCAAATGCTAGTTAAAAGCCGAAAGATCGAAGTATTTTTGTGATTTTCTCCCTGTCTTACCAGCACTAACAGTATAGGTAAATTCAACTTTACAAAAATATCATGGTTACAAAATGACTGAAAAGGGATCTAAAATATTGATCAAATCGTTAATACTCTCCTCGCGCAGAACAATACGCAATTGGCATTTCACTTCTCTCATGAGTTAAGACATAGATTTTCAAACAAACACTAAAGATTTTAAATCCCATGGCAGAAAATGTGCTGAGGATATCTCTCACCCATAAAAAATTTCATTTTCTTTATTGTTCTGTTCGAGGAGTGCTTTTTGATTTGATCAATGTTTTAGGCCCTTTTTCAGTCATTTTGCAACCATTAAATTTTTGTAAAGTTGAATTTACCTACATATCTAGTGCTTTGTACAAGACAGCTTCGATAGGCTAAGCTAGTGCTTTGTACAAGAAAGCGAGAAAAATCACAAAACTACTTCGGCTTTTAACCAGAATTTGAATTATCCAAATCTGTGATGTACTCTTGATGCTATGAATTTTCAAAAGTGGGAACTTTTTTCTGGCTCACCCGGTATACCTTTGTCAAGTGTTCGTGTTCATTGGCCTTCGGATATTATCTACAACTGCAACACAACTGCAACACAACTGCAACACAACTGCAACACAACTGCAACACAACTGCAGTTTGCTTCCAATAGCGTGCGAAAGTTGCAATGGTCATGCTTAGAAATAACCGTACAGTAAAAACCCGCACATAAGAACTTAGGATTTTGAACTCAGCCTGTTTAGGTTTCTATGCAATGAGGCACATCTAGTGATCGGGGTGTAGGTTCTTAATGTGTGAATCTAAATCTTAGCCAAACTTATTTGCACTCTTGGCCCTATCCATTTCAACCCAATCTTAACCCAGTTTATCCCTGCAGGCCCTGCCTATCACAGTTCTGTAAGAAATGTTTTGGAGTTCACGAAAGAGGTTGATTGGCAAAAATGTTGCATTTATTTCCCAATGAATGAATAAAACCCTTTATTAAGAACCTAGTTTAGATATCAGCCTGAAATGGTTCTTATTTATTGGGTACAAAATATATTATTTCAGGCTGTAGGTTCTTACAGATGAAGGTTCTTATGTGCGCTTTTTTACTGTATTCTTTCAAATGCCATATAAAGGTACAGTTGTTAGAATTTCAATTGAAAATACTTATTTTGTAGATAATTTGAAATCTATCGTAGATTGTAGAAGGTATCAAAGCGTATTGTTTTCAAAATTTTTAATCCATATAGCTTTTTATTTTGAGTTTTAGTTATTTATTTTGGTACCTACCTCATCCTATAGACACGAAAGGACATTTGAAACATTTTTGATACTTAGTTTTCCATATCAATTATTATTTCAGGCTAGTTAAAGATACATGCCCAGATTCGCTTGCAGGGGCTTAACATCTTTACAATAGCTACCGGGTGTCTCAAAGCAGTACTTCTGTTTAAAAATTCACCAAAAATTGATTATCAAACCTTTGATTAAATTTTTTTTTAGTTGCTTTGTCAAATACCCAAAAATATTCATAGATGATAAGATGTTTGCTTTTGATACAGCAAGGTACACGTTGAAAAACCTTATTTTGAGCTATAGTTTTTAGACATAATACTCAATATTGCATAAGAGTAAAAATTTCCAGATTTTTTATCATCACTGAAGTCTCCAATGATAGTGCACATTTATTTCTGTCATTTATGGCCAAACGAGAAGTTTTACATGCACAAAGAAATTGATCTGGCAATCATCAGTGCTTTTTTGCAGTATGATTCAAAACCAGGTAGCCCTACAAAGAGCGAAATTTGCTAATTTTAAACCAATTACAAAATCAGCTATGTCTTGGAAAATAATTTGGTTCTTGATCTACTTCACAAAAAAAGGAAATTGAAGATCGGCTGTTTCACTAAGTTTTGGTGATTTTTCAAACGGGAGTACTTTTTTGGGACACCCTTTTAGTTATTGCATCTTGCTTCGGATTGAATGCCTTCAAAGCTACTTCAGGTACTTTGGGTATTTTTACTGTCATTCCACCGTTTACTTCTCAGATGCCTTAATTATTTCAAAATTATCCTTTCTTTGTATGAAATGAATTCAAGCAAAGTTTTGACAAGATTAAGAGCCATTATAACTTTTAAATTATTCGAGAGAAATTGTAAGAATTTCCAGAAAATGATAATTTGCGGATGTCAATATTCGCAAGCAGAAGTCTGTTGCTCGTCTGGTTTACGATTTAGAAGTTTGATGACGTGAAGATTTTAAACACTTATCAAATTGCTGTAATTTTGAAAATAATCAAGATCTATAAAAATTGAACGTAGAATTACACCAAAGTTCCTTAAGTTTCTTTCAAATCATTCTGTCCGAAGAAAGATGCAAAAAAGAAGTCTATGCTCTACTTTTGATTGTTAATTAGTAGCATCTACCTAGATCATAAACATTATTTTTGTAGTAGTGTAATGTTTGGTTTAAGCTTAGGAAAAGCTGTAGTTTTTCAAATGTAAATGTTTTCAGAGCTAGAAATGGCCCTGGTTTTACTGTGTTCCGCCTCTGTAATTGGTATAGGGCAACGATCTGGAGCCAAGGGACCCGGTGATGAATATAACTCTCTTCACGTCAACTTTGACCAGGAAAGACAAAAGACTTTAATATGTTCTTAGGGCCGAAAACCCAGAAATTTTCAAAGGAGGAAAATCATTTCTCGTTGAGGTCTGAGAAAATATAGGATATATTACGAAGGTTATTTTAACCCCTGCTAGGAGGGCTTTTGATGGACAACCGCAATCCATGTTTTCCCTACTCCATTATTAACTGCTGGGACCCTTGTGGGCTCATTAGATATCAGAAATCAGTATAGAGCCCTGTGACTGTTTCTGGAACGAAGTAGGGGTACAACGTCGCAGTGGCGTACCCAAGGGGGGGAATGGGGGGGTCCGGACCCCCCCACTTTTCAAAAAGATGGTCCTCGAGATTTTTACAAAAATGCAATAAATTTGTACCTCAGGGGGGGGGGGGGGGTCAGGCAGATCTTTCAGGCGGTGGTCTTCGAGATTCTTGAACAGCAAGGAGAGAATGGTTTTGTCTAAGGTTTGGTGGAGCAATGTTTTGCGTTTCTAAGAAATGCTTGAACGATGTTGGGAGAGGCATTCTAAGCCAAAGTAGAATGTCTGTTTTCAAAATTTTCCTGTGTTCAAAAGATTCTTGCAAAAGATGCCATTTACTGACTAAACAACGATGAAGTGGCGACAAGAGGCATTTCCTGAATATCATAACAACAACTAGCGCCAAATCAATTTTACAGTAAAGAAGGAAAGCGATTTTGTAATTCGTACTTGATATGCTGGGTATAAATTGTCAATGCAAATTCAACAAAACATCCTGCCTATTTTGTGTTCATTGCAGTCATGTTTACGATGCAAAATATAAGTAAAAAGGGCGTTTCCCTCATTTTCCGAGCGTCTGAAGGGCGTGGTCACAAAAATTTTTCTGGGGCTACGCCCCAAACCCCCTCACTTCTAAGGTGCTGCGTACGCCTCTGCAACGTCGTCAATCTATGAATTGTAGAAGAGACCAAGAGGTCAATGCTTATCAAGTTTAAAATTGGGTAACTGGATATGATATCAGCATCAGCACACCAAGCTTAGCCTAGCCTAGCAAAGTATCCTGTGTCAAGTGTCATTAGGGCCTACTATCCAGCAGAGAAATGGGGAACCATGTTTACCTTCTCCTGCTCGCTGCATCGTCATTAGCGTTTGCTGTTGAAGATAACAAGAGATTCGACTGCCTTCCTGGACTGAAAGGTGATGCTAAGATTTGTCAAAGTCGGGGTTGTACATGGATGAACCCGAGCACAAATGCGGTGTGTATTATTCAGATATGACCTCCTAATTCGTGAATTGGTTCAGCATGGAAGTAACTATACTAGACAGCGGCACTAAAGATAAGCGTTTCATTTGCTACACTTCATTTGGTGACTTTGTATTTCCAAAATGAGAAAATGCTGGATTGGAAAAGGTTATTAAACTATGTTTCAATTTTCAACCAAGTAGGAAATAAATGGTTAGGTTAGGTCCTTTGGATTTGGCCCAATAAAATCAGCACTTTTATTTCAAGCTGATTTGAATATTGGTTGACTCCAAAGACTTTTCCTGGGAGCAGTAAAAGTAGTTTTCTGCCTGCTAACCATTGCAGATTCTGTCAAAAGAAGGGTGAAAATGCAAGAATGCGATCGGGGCCTTTTCTAGCCAGTTACACAGCAGGCGGAAGTGACTTATTTCTACTTCCTTGTTTTGTTTTCAAAGTTCTATTCTTGGCGTTTTCCAGGTAGCTACGTATCAACACTGCGGGGTTTTTTTGTAACCCAGCTTCAATCTTACTTTTGCAGCCAAAATTTGGACGCTGCTTACCCTGCCTTTTGACATCAAATCTCCCAAAGAACTCCTACCATGAGAAACTTGCTTCTTAATATGTTATATAAAGCCAACAGTTGGGGGAATAACCTTCGAGAGCCCTAAAATATTTATTCACTTAATGTACAGTATCTTACTTATTCTTATATTTCTGTTTCAGACTGGCGTTCCAAGATGTTTCTTTCCAAGCAACTACGGCTACAAAGTGAATGGGAAAGTGACAAAACTATCAAAAGGGGAATACGTAATCAAACTTAAACGTATCAATACGCCACTGATTTACAAGGACCATGCGGAGGAGCTATTTGTTACCGTTGCTGCGTTCAAAACTCATCTACGAATCAAGGTACATTATTACAGGAAGCATATTAGATACTTTTTATTTGGTTTTTGTTGGGGCTAAGCGTCCTTTAATATATTTGCTAAAAATAAGGCCCAATAGACAAATCTGGCATCTTCCAGACAATACGATTTAGTTTGCATTTATCCATAATGATATCGCGCCGCGCTCCTCCCTAGCTTGTCTACTGAAGATATCTTGACTACGAATACATGGTTGAATGCCTCAATGCGATACAGATACAAAGATATGTGGGCAAGAGAGTTAAAGGGGCTCAGTCGTCAAACAGTAAACAAATCCGTAAACTCGCACGTGTCGGGGATTATCCATTGTTAATCCATTGTTCTCTGCAGTTTGTTTGGTGGCTTCACCCAAGCCACAAAAAAGTGACCGTTAAAAATCCACTTATCCGAGCAATCGTAGAAGATATGAATGTTTGGTTTGTTAGTGAAGTACAAGGATTAATGCCCAAACAGCAACTTTCATTTTGAAAAAAATACGAAAATCCTGTGTGATATCACCTTTCAAAAACTGGAAAAATCATCGTTTTGTTTACATTTTGACCATTTCTATGCATTTTGACGACAGAGCCCCTTTAAGAAAAAAGGTGCTCCGCCTTGGAGGACCTTCAGAGTCTCCATACCTTGTTTTGGCGCAAACGTTCCACTCTGGGTAGTCTCTCTAGTAAAGCCATAATGTCCTAGTTTTTCTCGATTCCTGAATAAGCGGACCATCTCCATATGTCTTCATCCTCCACAGTGCTCCTTTTAGCTATTCTTGAAAGGGGCCTGGATAAGCGATGTTTTTATGAATTTTGCAGAAATGTGATGAATTGAATGTGCAGGCAGTTGAACCTTTCGAAGGCAATTGTATATAGATATCGCTCGACCCAGACTCCTTTGTAGAATAGCTAATATATGGTCTGTTATGGTTGATCTCTCTTCGATGTAATCAATCTTGTTCTATCTTGATGTAATTTTATTTCCATTTGAATCTCAGGTAACAACGAAAGCAGAGCGTTATGAAGTGCCTTTAAAATTGTTCGAAAGTGTCAGTCAGGAAACAATCGCGAAAGACAACGAGGTATACAAATGGGAATATAAAGAGAACCCATTCGGTATCATTGTGAAGAGGAAGAAAACAAACGCAGTTTTGTGAGTACCGTTTCATTCTTTTTTCGTTCAAAATCTATCCTAAATTTTGAACAATTTTTCATCAAATGTTGCAAAAATTATACAAAATTGCTAATGCGAACATGCAAATAACATTGTAAATATTTCGGTAAGCAATGTGTAAAGGATGCTTACAAATGCAAGAGACTAGTTGGTTCGTTGATTGAGACTGATTGATTGTTTGAGATGGTTTGAGCGATCATTCGATCATTCGATGGGTGATTCACAGATTTGCTAACAGATGTATGATTTCTCTGTATCTCCTGGTTATCTATTTGATGGGATGTCTGATAGATGCATTATGTCATCATAATCACTCGACCAGAGCCAATATGATCATGATAAATCAAAGCTATCACTTATTTTTCCTTTACTCATACCCTTACCATCTGATTTCACGCCATGTGTATCAAAACTATTCCCTAGGTTAGGCCCGTCTTCTTCATGAGTCATATCAAGACAGTCTTGTATCGTGTCGGGAATTGGTCGTCCGTTCGTTTCACTCAGTTTCAATGAAAATAGACCAGCGATTAAGTTTAATGCTCCGACCAAAGCGAAAGGTACTGCTGGATGTATGTACTTTAATCCAGTCATGATGAAGGGCGAAAATGCTGCACCAAGACGACTGGCGGCAACTAGGATTCCCATTGTTTGTGCTCTGTAATAGAAAAAATGCGAATGCTTAAAGGGAGTATAAAGACCAGCAGCCTTTGCCTTGGTTTTTTTTTGTTTTTGTGAATTTCGTACAGTCAGTTATTCTGGAAGCTGTGCAGAGCAAGTCGCTGATTTGGCGCAAAGCATGCTGGTCTTTGTACTCCCTTTAAAGGGCTTTGTCACCCAGGGTCCTATGAAGACACGCTGAAATTTCACACTGCCTGAAATTTCAGATTTGGCCTGAGTTGAAATCAAGAATCCACAGCTCAGTAGTTCAACTAATAGTACGGTTTTACTTTACTTGAATTGTTCGATCAATTCAACCACTGCACTGCAGATCTATTGTTTACATTTAGGCCACATCTGATTTCAGCAATTTCAGACAGTCTTTTTTTCTTTTTTTGTATATATTTCTCCCTGGCATCCGAAGGTAGTTTTAGGACGCTGAGAAGCTGAGCTTATCGAAGCAGCGTCCTGGTCCTTCCTCTCTATATGACCGCACCTCGTGATTCCTTTAGCCTGGAATTACAAAGAGTTGGCGACTCTCCTAACACTTTGTAGCAGGTTCGGCAGGGCGGGGACTCGAACCACAAACCTTCAGATTGGTAGTCAAGCGTGCTACCACTGAGCCATCCTCGCTAAATAGACAATCTAAATTGCAGTATGCTCGCAAAGGACCCTGGGTGACAATGGCTCTTAGACTGCTTGTTAGTTTCGGATGTTGTTTGTGAGGAGGTTAGATGTTTTAGAGTCCATTAGTACTGTGGCGGAGAGATAAAATCAGTACGGTGGAGGTGATTGAGTATTTTTAGAGGGATCACTTTCGCATGGCGAAAGCTCTACAATCCAGTGAAAATCTGAGATATTGAAACTCTATTACTTTTCAAGTGGACGTTCATTCATTCAACCGATGTGACGATACAGAAAGCAAGAAAATGAACTACTTTACTGGTAATGTCAGGAGTAAGGACATCCGATGCAAAGAAGTGTTCTTTGTTTTTCAAAGCAGCCTTTGCTTTCAGTGTGAAGCTCATCGATACCTAACCGGATTGCATAGCCGAGTTTTGGAAATAACTAAAGAGAGAGACAAGATGGAGGCAAGCTATCAAATATGGCGAACGCTGCAATCACCACCTAAACGCCCAACAGAAAAGTTAGATTTTGGAATATGGAAGTATTGATAAATACTAACCTGACGACGGTAGCAGCCAGTTCTGCTGACCACACGTAAAATGCATTGAAATATAAAGTTGCTGCAAATTTTCCAAGCATTCCAAGGCCCACTCTGACATATTTGAAACCTGAAGAAAACGGGGAACATATCTTACATGACAATTCAAACGTGATCTGCTTGGTAAATTATAATGTAGCTTCATGGTTTTTATTCATGGTATCTCATCTGTTTACATTATCCACACCTTCTGCCGTTGTCCCAAAAGGACGTATCTGTGTTAGCCGAAAGATCGTCTCATGAATGATACCCCGATTTCAACGAAGTACTAATCATTCTGTAGGATAAACGCTAACTTCGATATAGAAATTCATTTCACTTACATCGTTCATGCCGTTCAAGAACTCTAACCGATGTTACTTGGAAGCTGCGTTTAAAAAGTCTTGGAACATCATCATTTTACTTGTAAACAGGAAGTGAGCTCTCACACTGCCAGGTTTCTTCAGCTGTCAAACTCATATTTAGCTTACCTTTATTTGCCAAATTTAGAGGGACGATCGAGACTCCAATACATGCAAGGCCAGCTAAAAGCAAACTCATCACAGTTGTCATACGCCTACCACACCTATCGAAAAGAATTCATATCGCTTTATGATTTATTCAGATATTTGAAAAACGACTTTCAAGTTGGATGACAGCAGCTTCAATCGTCATTTAAGAATCTTCAGTTCTGCAGGATAGTCTTGAACTGTTTTCAAGGGATGCATTTAGAATGCAAACAGATCGTGAAATTGAGTTTCGTCAAGAGAATATCTGGAGTAAGCTGACAGAAAGTTATACATGAATCGTGGTGAAACTGTGCTCTTACGTGCTGTAGCATCGTGAATGTGAAGGTGAAGTTGCGGTTTTTAGTGCCAAGTTCTGGGATCGCAGAAGTAGAATAGGCCTAATCGAATCCGCAACCCCTTGTCATGACGCTGAAGTGATGGGGCTCTACCTGGGATCGAACCCGGTCCACCTGACTGTTCTGCAATGTCAGAGGATTACACCACTGCGCCACAACGCCTTCATCGCTTCCTCCTGTTACATCAATATTTAGTTCAAAGTCTCTTTCTTTGTAATGAGAGGTTATTCATTCACAGAAAGAGATAGCTTTACATATTGTGCCAGGCTTATAAAGTTACGTCCAAAGCCGAGTTGTTGTCGAGTGCCTTATTTTATCTTGGTCAAATTTATAGCTAGAAATAATGGCAAAAGAAGAATCCGGAAAAGGCCTTACTTTTCACATAGCACAATGACGAGAAAATTTGCTGGAAATTCAACTAATGACGTCAAAGCGAAATCTCCATAAAGATCCCCACCAAGATCGCTTGAAGATAGACTTACACCATAGAATGTTATTCCACTGATAAACCTAGAACAAGAAATATCAAGTGCATTTACTTACAGGGTGTCGCAAAAAATTGTGCTCCGTTTGCCTGACGATTGCGACAAAACGGCAAAAGTTTCTTGCCAAACTTTTATATGATGTTGCTCTTCAGATGTTCAAATAAAGTTTGCTGCCATCCCCGTAAAAATCTGTTGACAAATGATGGAGCTATGACCTTCAGAAGACCAAATTTGCCTGATGACTGAATCGGCCGCTTTGTCTTACTATTTTGCAGTGATAAATAGCTTCATGTGACGTAAGAAATAGTTTCTGTGAGGTAAGAAACAGCTGAAAACTCTCTAATGATTATCGTAATATTCACGAGAGCTATGGAATTGGAGGCTGCTGTTTCATTTCATCCTTCCATCAAATCCATGGAGCTATTTATCGCTGCAAAATAGTAAGACAAAATGGCCGACCGATGGTTTCAGTCATCAGGCAAATTCTAGTTACCATAGAGGATTTCGAGAACACGAGTGAGGAGATTGAACGGAATTTTGAGTGAAGTTCCTTCCTGGCAATATATGGTATCAAAGTGTTTGTCAATAAGCAATTTTGTTCGTCCATGAGTAAAAGAGTCTAGAGATCCACCAGGAGCACTCGTTAAACTTACCAAGCGAGGATTTGTATAAACAGGCCGACTGTAAGGGCAGAATGTTTCATCACATCTGTTATTGTTGATTTTGATTTGTCGCCGTTGGATTCCGGAGGTAAGATTTCCTCATTGCAGAGGGTTTTGCCATTTACTCTGGCGATTTCTTTGAAGATATCCATAGCTTCGTCAAGCCTGCCTTTCATTCTCAGCCAGCGAACGGACTCTGGAATATAGCTTTAGAAAAGGAGAGAAATTTCACAGAGGTGTATCACACTTTCGAAAAAGCGTACGATATTTTTAGAGCGTAGAAAAAAGTGTACAAGATAAAATTAATCAAAAAGATCAAATAGAAAATTTTATGATAGGCTTGATAGTCGAGATTGGGGATTTTAAACAGGAGTACTTTTTGGGACATTTGGTACTTACCTCCAATTAAGCATGATAACAACAAAAGGTAAGGAACATGCCCACTCAAGATGCCTCCAATTTTGTAACAAATAAGCTTTCAACGTCATGAGAAGCAGGGCAGCAGTGAAATAAAACCAGATTATTGTTCCTGATAGTGATCTGTGTTTTTCGCCAACCAATTCAGTTGCTAGAATGAAAACATTGATGCAACCGCCTTGACAGAATCCAATGATAAAGCGACTAAGTATGAAGACCCAGATATGTTCAGCTAAAGAACTCAACGCAGCAACTGTGATTATTATGAAGACTGAAGGGAAGAGGATTCTCTTGCGACCAAATCGATCGGAGAAGTAAGGCAGAATGAAGCCACCGATTGTCCAGCCGACGAATAAAATACTGTTGGCAGTGAATGAAATGAATTCTCTCTCGCATACCAAATCAAACTAAGGAAAAAAGATGATAAATTGTTCACGATTGAAGAAAACTTGGCAGTCAAATTTGGACTTGCGTATAGGGGGTATTGGGCTTGAAGAGAGGGGAGGGATTTCTGAGATATAGAATCTGGCAAATAGAATGGTATGGTCTGCTGGGGGGGTAAAATGGGTAGGCTGGGGTAAGATGGGTATTGCTGATTGCTGGTAAACAGTAGATCCTGAATTGATAAATCAATATTTACTATGCCAAGGAGGGTAGGTAGTTCGAATGGTCGTAGCGAGAGGAAACTTGTAAAAAAGATTTTATCAAAATTTATCCTTATTTTATTTCACTACCCATCTTACCCCAAACTCACCTATTTTACCCCCCGTAGACCCTAAGCAAAAACACAATGAAAATGAGAGTTTCGACGCCTATTGAGAATCGGATATTTACAAGTTTTTGCAAGTTTACCAACAATTTTATCGTTACTTACCTCTGTCACAATTGAGTATTGTTTCTCCGTGGTAAATTCCCACTCATTTCTATCCATGCTACATCTTTTATGAAAGATCTTTCCATCATTTGACGTTACTTCTCCTTTCACTCTGCATTTCCGGCTGCCTTCTTTGCAACGCCACGGGGGATTGTCTCCGACATAATACATTATAAGAACTTGATATGTAATTGGTAGCATAAACAAAAGGAAGACTGTCTGAGTCCTTATTTGGTAAAATCCACAGGCTCCCACTCTCTCAATTAATTCATCTATTGTCAGCCTCTTCTTGTGGTCTCTTTCGTCCATTGTGTGTATTCTAGATAATTCTAGGTTCTCCTCAAAATTTCGAAATCATCGCCAATGGCTTTGCTATCGCTATCTTGCTGCATACATTCTATCAAATTGATATAGATAAGGCACGATAAGGCCTAATCATCTCCGTCCTTAGCATTCTAATACAAACGCAAAGTTTACTTCGTGCTTTCTATCTGCAATCCTTCAATTCAAACTGCAGAATAAACTCTCCAGGAAACACTCTTTCCAAAAATGCTATATCGCTTTGAAAACATTTGTGTACTTGTAATAAATTTCTGTTTTGGCCTAAAGCAGTTTCATGATAAGGCGTCCATGATAGTAAACAATGAAATCACCAACTAAATCTTTTGACCTTTTCCCGCCAAATTTGAAAACTGAATTGAACACGAAACGAGGCTTGCAGGTGGTAAAAACATGGACGGTAAGGAATCAGGCCCGGTGGAGTGAGAACCCATGTGCAACTTGAGCCTTCATTTCTCAAGAAAGTGAAATGTCGCCTTTTGGTACAGACCTTGAATTCAATGAATTGCACGGAGAAACGAAATAATTTGCCTAGTTTTTCGTCCGTGAGATTCGCGAAAACGCAAAATCACTCATCCAAAATAGTTGAATTGTTTTTATTCGCGTACATTTCACGTGAAATCTCATTTGAGACGGACTTTAGACAGTTTTACTGCAGAGCAGAGTCCTAATTAAGACGTCCAGAATGGTAGAAATGAGCTTTTATTCGTTGTGCAGTTGAAACTTCAATCATTATTCTCTGAAGGGAGAAAATTTGCATGGAAGGTTGAGAAATCCATTGTTGTGTATACTCCCTAATGCTACTCAAAAACATGGCATGTTTATTCTATACTAGATTGGACACAACTGTGGCCCCACTCATTTTTGCTGATCAGTTTCTTCAGATATCAACAAGGTTACCAAGTAAATACATTTATGGATTTGGTGAACATGAGCACCCAAACTACTTACATGATATGAACTGGAAAAGTTATGGTATGTTCACGAGAGATCAGTATCCCAAGGTATGTACATTTTATCTGTAAAATAACATAACTGCTGTTAGAATTGATATTTCGTTAAATATCTCCTTTTTTAATCAAGATGCACACAAGAAAAGATGACTTGGACTTCGGTAGTTGATTCTATTTGTTCTCGATGTGTTTCGACTCTGAGGCTATCATTTGGAGAATGAGTATTCACAGGCTGGTGTGCCCGTTATACCTGATTCCTTTTCTTTTTTTTCACCACACAGACACGGAATTATTTATCTAAAGAACAGGAGGAAGCATGCCAAGATAAACACCACGAAGAAAGTTGCGACATGGAGTTACTTTCCATTGAACGTTTTGCATCGAATTACGACAATGAAACTGAAAGGGACAATTTTATTTGCATGATCTCACAGTCCCAGACTAATTTCTGAAAGTGTACCCACTTAGAAAGCTCACTGAATGTATTCTCTTCGCAGTTTTTTCCAGGCTGTGAATCATTAACTTTTGATAAGTTTATATACTTTTCTGAATAGATCCATTAATGAAGGTGAGGGTGAAATTGCAGTTTTCAGCGCCAAGCGCTGGGATCGCAGAAGTTGAATAGGCCTGATCCAGTCCGCGACTCCTTGTCATGACGCCCAAGTGGCGAGGCTCTACCTGGGATCGAACCCTGACTGTTCTGGCTGCAATGTCAGAGCATTACACTGTGCCACAACACCTTCAATGGTTGTTAGCTTAGCAGAATAGATACTGAAGCTGTTAGTATTATTATTAGTATTGATTAGTAACTGTTATTATTTCAGCCTGACTCCAATTTATATGGACATCATCCTTTTCATATGGCTATGGAATTAGATGGAAATGCACATGGGATGCTGCTTCTTAACAGCAATGCCATGGGTACGTCTATTATCTGCATACAACATTTCGTGACCTTGAATGACCGGGAATGATCAAGATCAACCTTGAATTGCAAAGTATGATCCGAGGAGCAAGTCACCCATTCACCTTTCGTCAAGATCTTTGAAAATCCGGAAAATCTCGGAAAATTTTGAAGATCTCAAAACTCTTAACAAATTCTTAGAAATCCTAACGAACATTCTAAAAATCTTCCAAAATCTAAAAATGTCCCAGAAGCTGCCTCCAACAAATGACACAAAACTCTCAAAAATCTTTTGGTAATTCCTTGAAAATCTCAACAATCTATTCAATCCTCAAAAATCTTGCAAGAACTTGAAAATCTTGAAATCTCAAAGAGTGTTAGAAATCCTAAGAAGTATCTTTGAAAATTTCAGGAAAGATTTCAAAAATCTTTGGAAAATCTGAGATGTGCTCAAATTATTTGAAAAACCCCGAGATGTGTTTAATATCTCAAAATCTCGTCTGCTAAGTTTGGAGTGATTTGCCTCTTGGTATGATCTTGAATTACTTGAGCAGTTCAGCTCTCTTTGATTATTTTGATATCGTGTTTCCTTTGCAGATGTCACGTTACAACCTACGCCTGCTTTGACATACCGGACGATTGGTGGTATTCTAGATTTCTACATGTTGTTTGGACCTTCGCCAGAAGATGTCGTCAAGCAGTACACTGTGGTAAACAAAAGCATCTTTTTTCTCTATTTCATTAATTCATGTTATTGGTTCTGGAAGTAACGGAGACATTCATGAAATAGCTTCGCTTTTGGCCGCAGCAAGCCGTCAGTTAGGATCCGAAAGAGAACTGGAGAGAATGTAAAATGACCATTTATTTTGATATTAACCTGTCAGAAAACTTGGAAAAGAGTTCTCAATGAAGAAATTTGATGTTTAAGAAAAAGCACAGTTTTGAAATCGCCAGTATTTTGCCCAAAAACATTTTGCAAATTACCGTGTTACTTGACCAGTGGTAAATGTACTGCAGTATTCCATTGGGGAATGATAAAAATGTTCTCCGACTTTCAAGGGATTAAACCACAGGAAAGAAGAAGGGAGGAAGAACGATGCCGATGAATTTATGGGGGGAAATATTGGTTTCTTTTAAAGATTATTTTCCCCTGTACTTAACATGCTAGTAATCTACTCCTTGGTATCGTTGCTGCTACATATTTACAATTGATATATTGTTGATCTAGTAGGGTCCTCTACCTTTAGACTAGATGCATTTATTATTGTTTGTTCAATTTCAGGCAGTTGGAAGGCCATTCATGCCACCATACTGGAGTCTTGGCTTTCAGTTGTGTCGATGGGGCTACAATAGCTTAGAGAGAGTGAAGAATATCACACACAAGATGAGAGAATATGGCATTCCACAGGTATGAAATCAAGTGAAAATGTGATATTCCACAGGCATGAAATCAAGTGAAAATGTGGTATTCCACAGACATGAAATCGAGCTTAAAATTAAATAATTGGCTTTTAACGTAAGGTATGCTCTTTCCTCTATTAGTTCTCCTGAGATTACCTCGATGAGTTTATCTTTGAGCCTCGTATAAGACATTGTTTCCCAGACAATTTTCTAACATTTCTGTAACCTTATTTTTTAAATGAATAGGTCGTTGTACCTGTGGTTATGATTTTTTGAATGTACGTGAAGCATGGAGATTTTGGTTATAAATAAAGCACATAGCCTTGAATATTGTTTAAAGTTGCTGTTTACCTTTGCCATTTTCTGTAAATTGTCATTGTAATCTAAGTAAATTGTTTATAATTTTGAAAGATTTTGCATGTTTTTGAATTTTAGAACGAAACTGAACCGAACCGAACCGAACCGAACCGAACCGAACCGAACCGAACCGAACCGAACCGAACCGAACCGAACCGAACCGAACCGAACCGAACCGAACTGCGCAGAAAAAGAGCTCGGTTTTGTGGAAGCCTTCTGAATGGATCTTTTTCAACAAACTTCAACTAAACAATTTGCTTTCAACGGTCCCTAAAAATATGAGAATCGTTTGTTGAAAACAGCACAGACCTCTGATGTAAAAGGCTTCTTTTCACATTCAGGACGTGCAATATGGGGACATTGATCACATGGACAGACATGTTGATTTCACTTATAACAAGAAAAAGTATGCAGGACTGCCTGAATTTGTCAGATCATTGAAAAAGGATGGTTTGCGATACATTATTATTTTGGTAAGTTTGTAATCATACCATCATAATTCAATATTTCATATGATGGTCTTATGACCTTCGCTCGAGAGTGTGAGAGGCCTGCTTGTAACCAGTAACTCTTCCAAGATTTTGTGTCACAAGTTTTGTTGTTGAATTTTGTGATTTCAGTTCCCGTTGCATAAAAACTCTTCAGCAATAGATATCATATCTTTTATTGCGAAATTTTACAGGATCCAGCAATAAGTGCAAACGAGACGGAACCATATCTTGCATATGATTATGGAGTTGAAACAAATATTTTCACGAAAAACGAAGATGGATCTACGCTCTTTGGAAAGGTAAGCATTGTTAAACTGTTTAATTAGAACTCTTGGATGGATGGGTTTGAAAGATAAAGTAAATCCCCGCATATAAGAACCTACTGTTTTCACAGCTAGGCGGAAATAGGTTCTTATTTTAAAGGTACTGACACTAATTTCAAGGTATAAAGGTTCTTACATTGAAGAGTGCCTTGCGTAGGCCGTTTTAGAATCTTCACCAGAGATGTTCAGCCTGTTATTATTATGTACCTAATAACCAGTTATTATGTACTTATTAGAATAATATGTTAGAGTTATTATGTACCTAATAACCAATAAGCTTAACATCTGCAGGGGAGGAGATCAAACTTTAATAGCCAACTAGCACAAAAATGAACATAATAACGACAATCCAAAATCAACTTTGCCACCCCTGCAATAAAATCATGTTTTTCATCAAACTGAAACAGGTTCTGAATTACAAGGTGCATAATTGAGGAAAAACAACCTCTAGGCTCTTATTTTTGTAGGTTCTTATTTGCGGGGATTTACTGTATAGAGAATCGTTTCTAGCTTCTTCTTATGCAATAGATATATTTTACAGGGCTGAGACGGAATTGTTTCAAATATTTTCCTGTTTTAGTACTCTCATTTCTTCGCTGACTGTACCAATCCTTCCTCTACAAGTAAGGGCAAATTTTGTGCAACAAAAGATTCAGGTTTCCATAAAGACAAAGCGTTATGCCTTTCTGAAGAATGGATTTCACACCTCTGAATGATCTCAATCAAATCAAAAATACTAAATATACAGAGAAAGCAAAACATTATGGTCAGCTGCGTTGAAGATGTGAAAGCTTTTCTTGAGGCTGTGGAATCACTTTGTCCTAAACAGAACTGTAGCCTTTCCTTTGTTTTACAAAATTCACATTTGCTTCCTCTGCTTTGTCTAAGAGCAAATGAAGGGGAGCATATATACAAGGAATCCCTGACAGAACACACTCGTGTGCAGAAAATATTACCCTTGGTACCAGAGCCAAAAAAAATAATCTAAATTTTTGGCTAGGAAAATACGAAAATTCGTAATTTCAAATTCCTACGTACCTTTCAAGCATCTCTTAATTCTTGTGTGATTTTGGAACTTATCTTCTGAACCCAATTCTTTTTTTGTTTGTTTTACAGGTATGGCCATATTATCCAAATGTAACCATTGGTATAGATTATGACTGGGACAATCAAACAAAGGTGAGAAAATTTGATTTAATATTTCAGTATTAGTTTCAAGCTCAAATTGAATCACTTCTTGAAAACTAGAACATTTTCTGGGTGATTCAAAAAGGTTTCATGGTTTGAAAAATCATCAAAATTCTAAAATACAATTAATTCTGATTTGCATTCTTCTTCTTGAGTTGTTGCATTGACGAAACAAGGACAGATAATGTTACAATAGAACTCGCTACTTTTCATTGACACCCAGATACAAAGCAATTTGTGATTGCAGACAAAGGGAATTCCATGCTCGGTTGGTCAAGACATAAACAAAAACAAAGCAAGCCGCACAAATTGCCCTGAAACTCGGGTCGCTAGCGCGCTCGTTGTGCATTCCAGAAATGGTTTTTAAGAGCAAATATTAGCACGCATGGAAAGAAGAAGGATATATCTAAACTTCTGCCTCGGGCATTTTATTTTTTCGTACAGAAGCTGAGCAGTAAATGTTTTAATTACACCTAAAAAGTAGGAGAATTGAATCCCTTCCCAATTGACTTCTGCACAAAATAAATAAAATGCCCGAGGCAGAAGTTTAGATATATCCTTCTTCTTTCGATATGTGCTAATATTTGCTCTTAAAAACCATGTATGGAATGCACAACGACCGAGCTAGCGACCTGGGTTTCAGGGCAATTTTTGCGGCTTGCTTTGTTTTTGTTTATGTCTTGACCAACCGAGCATGGAATTCCATTTGTCTGCAATCACAAATTGCTTTGTATCTGGGTGTCAATGAAAAGTAGCGAGTTCTATTGTAACATTATCTGTCCTTGTTCATTGACGATCAAATGAAATGAAATAAATCAAGAAAGTAACATTGACTGAATATTGACTCACATTTGCTATCCAAGGTTCGTTGTTGAGTTGGCAATGTTGAGAAACGATTAATGAATTTTGTCAGTATTTCAGAGCTTATGCAGCTTTCCCTGATTGGACACATTCAAATGCAACAAAATATTGGAGCAAAGTGACAAAAGAACATCACACGTTGATCGAATTTGATGGTCTTTGGATTGTAAGTGCTTTCTAAAATTTTGTTTTGTTGTTGACATCTTTCATTACAGTACTATGTAATATTTAGACATTAATATCTATTTCTAGTTAAGTTACGCACCCGGCAATGCGGAGGAGCCGGTGTTGTTGTTTTGAGAAAGAATCTCGTGGTTTGAGATTTTAGGCCATATGTTATGTTCGGTTGCCGAAGATTTGCCTTGTACATTCACCATGTCTATAGAGCCCCCAAGTTTTAACACACTACGTGGAACAAGAGGAATTTTTTTTACTTTCTTTGCAAGCCGTGAAGCAATGAGAATGATCTATCAAATAAATTATTCTTTGTCAGTATCTTTCTTTTGAAGCTCTGTGAAATCATGTCTCTTTGGCACAGGAGAATTCTAACAACGTACAGGCTTTCTAGAAAGCAAGGGCCAGCTATCCGTAGTAGCAATATGATAAGAAAGATGTCCTTGCGTTCAGTGCCTTAATGTCTTCATTAGTAAGGAACGGTTCTTGAAGGATTTCGTGCCTACTTATAACAAGATAGAGCGCTACAGCACTACTTGAAACAAAATACTTTATGTATATCTGATCGAAATTGTTTTGATACGATCATCTCAAATCGTAGGACATGAACGAACCAGCTAATTTCATCACTGGAAGGATTCAAGGCTGCCCAAATAACACTTATGAACATCCACCTTACTGGCCAAGTAAGTATTTACAATACTTACTCTCACTACTCACTCTCTTATCGTACCTATCCTTCCTATCCTTACTCATTATCACCATCATTATTATTGTTATCGTCGTTATTTTTTTACACTGCACTAATATAATTATTATTATGCTAGCATAATTATTAACATAATTATTAACATATATGCACTAACATAATTATTAACATAATTAACATAATATATAAACATAATTACATACAGCCATAATTAACATAATTATTATTATTATCATCGTCATAGTAATTATCATTATTATTACTATATAACATAACCTTGTAGATCTAACCGATATAACCTCTGCGTAGCCATCATATCTAACCAATCACGTGTAACTTCTCCTTCTCAAATCGCTGTACATATTTAAATTCTGAATATAACTGTCACATTCAGCCCTGAAGGAGTCCAGCATGGCAGGACGAAATATTGACAATAAATAAATTCAAGCACATTTGCTTTTGTCTTTTTCGTCGTGTTGCGGTGTTTCTGCGTTCAAATTTATTTACAATACCATTCTTACATGTTTACACTTTTCGACGTTTTTTACTTGATACGCAATTAGCTTCTTCTCTCAGATCTTGTAGCTGACAAAAAGAACCCAAAGACTCTAGCTGAGAAAAGCACTTGTATGTCTGCAAAAAGCCATCTTGGTCAGAGGCAATACAACTCACACAGTTTATATGGATTGTTGCAGTCAAAGTCAACATTTGAGTACGCTTGTCTTTCTTTATAATTTTCCAAGGATGAGTTAAGATTTGATGATTTGTGTAGCATAGGTTCCAAATCTTTAAGTCGTTGTAAAAGGAGGGTGTAAGATTCTATGACCTATTTCTTCTGATTAAATGGCTTGAAAGAAACTTTAGCTACTTATCTTTGATTCTACCGTTCGACTTGTCAGAAGTTTTGAATGTTTTTCGAAATTACAGCGTATCTTAAATTTCAATTCATTTGAGGAAGTGACAACATCAAATTTCTAAATCATAAACCAGAAGAGTGATAGGCTTTCGCTTGATACCATATTGTAGACATCCATAAACTATGGTTTTCTTCGAAATTATTTCATGTTGCGTCAAACAGTTTAGAAGTTACGATGGTTTTAAGTTTTTTTGAAATGTTTCTTGAATTCTTGAAAGAGAGAAAAAAACACTCCAATTCTGAAAACATTGAAAATTTCAGAAAAATCCAACGGTAGAATCATGGAGAAATAGCTAAAGTTTCTTTGAAGTCATTCAGTTAAAAAAAGTAGGTCACTGAATTTTGCACCAGCCTTTTTAAAGATTTGGAACCTATGCTGTTTTGTGATGGGTTGTCTACTCTGAGGACTTGCAGACACATTGGCCTTTCGATTGCAAATAATTTCAAGTTTTACCCGAATACAGCTACACGGGCTTTATGCGATGGAAGGCTCATTGCGTCAAGGGATAGCTTTTGGGGTTCAACTAACGATCTTCTGCGCGGAACAAAACCACCTGAATTTCTATACTAATTTATACCATAACCATATGTAACTATACTTTTCCAAATCCTTCAGCCCACCAGGTAAAAATTTAGCAACAGTCTTCGATCCATGATATGGACAGATGAGAGCTGAAAGCTGTAGAGATAGAATTGCTGTATCGTTTGACATATTTACGAGGACCATAGAGAGGGGTAGAAGCATATGCAACTTATCACAAAGCTGATCTGTATTAACACGACGAGAATAATATCAGACAAACAATTTAAGTATACTCATTTCTTGCCGTAGGGCGCTCAATGCTATGCAAAATGGAAGGAGACCATTTGTACTGTCAAGATCTACGTACCCAACAGCTGGCAAATACACAGGTCACTGGCTGGGTGATAATCTAAGTGCATGGGAACAGATGCATAAATCAATAATTGGAATGTTCGAATTTGGGTTGTTTGGAATACCCTATGTACGTATCTCGCTCATGTTGTTGTATTTGTGTTTATATCTGTATCCTGTCACCAATTATCTTTCAACCGATAGTCCTGGTAGTGCCTCCAAAACCTAACCAGTGTGCTTGTTTGAGGCTTAACTCTCTTGCTTGCCTCTTTCATACTGGCTTTCTCGTTTGCTTACTTGCTTGAAGCATATTTGTTTGGAGGTAAAATATATCTGGCAGATCTGTATCTGTTCTTGTTCGCTGAAGTAAGTTTTGACTTATTTGCAATGGAACATCAGAAAACATTTGTTATCGATCATTAGACCAAACAGAAGAGACATTCCACAGCTATTTTTAAAAATCAGGGCCTAGTTGTGAGCAACAAATCCTTTGGCTTGTTTAAAGTAGTAGCGATAGTCAGAAAGAGATTTAAGCATTTACTGTCGGGCCAAACAGCTGATGCAAATTCTATGTAAAGGCAAGGCTAGATATCGAAGATTTCTCTGAGCTTCATAATTCATTTCTCTTTGATCAGATTGGTGCAGATATTTGTGGATTCAGAGACGATACAACAGAAGCACTTTGTCGCAGATGGACCCAATTAGGAGCATTTTATCCATACTCCAGAAATCATAATTCCTTTTGGGCAAAAGTGAGTAAACCGTCAAATCTTCTTCTTTGCGTATTATTATGGACAATCACAGGCTCTAACCTCTAGAAGAATTCAAGGTATGAAGCTAAAAGGAGAATTTTTAGGCTGCCAGAAACTGAATTGGGCACAAGTTGTAGAACTAGAACTGCGCAATTTTGGACAACTTCGGCTAGTATCCTGTATTTTTTTAATTGCGTCGATATTACACATAATCTTTCCTTGCAGCCACAAGATCCGCCACATTTCGGTGCCAAATTTGCTTATGAGACAAGAGACATACTCCATGTGCGCTACACGCTTTTACCATACCTGTATACATTGTTTTATGATGCACATACCACTGGCTCAACAGTTGTGAGACCACTGATGCATGAGTAAGTACTGGCAATTTTGTATCCTGATATTGTGTCATAGAACCAAGGGCGCCTACCTTGTACGAAGTGTGTTTATTCCCAGTACTGTAGAGTAATTGGTGTCCTGTGACCCAGTACAGAGAGTGTCCTAGAACCGTACCGTGACACAGCAGTACACAGAGTCAGTCCTCTCAAGGTTGAGATGACGTATGAATAACTTTGTGGTTTCAAATTCCGGTGTTTATGTAACGAGAGATCAACTGTTATACGATCTGGCCACAGGGAATCAGACAGCGTGATTTTTGATTGGTCAACACTAACAGGCGTTAGAATTTGAAAATCCCAAGATTAACAGGACCGGGTCATAGGACACCAATTACTACGTGTACAGTACCGGTAATAAACACACTTAATACAGGCGCCCTTGATAGAACCTTCAAATTTCCAAAAACTTGTTTTGATAAGGTAAAAAACGGGAGATGAAGAGGAATTATCAGTAAAATTTGATGCCAAAATTGTCTCACAACTCTGGCTTAGTTATTTTTTGGAATAAGAATTTCAAAGAGAAAAATCCTGTTGCAGTGTAACTAACGTCAATTCTTGCTGCAAGCATGCAATATATAAAAACTCACTTTTTGTTTTCTCTACAGGTTTGTGAAAGATAAAGCCACATGGTTGATAGACCGTCAGTTTCTGTGGGGTTCATCATTATTGATCAATCCCGTGCTGGACAAGGTAACTATTCTCGAAACTGAGATTTTTGGAGCTTGATTTGTTTAGTTTTTTATTACCTGACTGACGTTTCAAAAACGAGGCAATACGAGAATCCCGCCAATCCCATTGGTTAATCGCACATTTCCCGCAGTTTTCCCGTAGCCTTGTATAATACCGTACAAGGACGCGTTTTTGACGCAAAAGCAACTGATTTAGGCCTGTGAGATTTACAATAAACTTAAGCGACATAACTTTAATAAAATGCGTTTGATTAAATGATATAAATCAAAATTAGAAGCTATCAGGTAATAAAACTCATACTAACCGGTTTTGTAGTTGTACAGGAAAATATAAAGCCCTCGGTCTTATTGCACAGACTTCGCAAGCTCGGTCCGTACTTTAAGACCTCGGGCTTTATATTTTCCTGTACAACACAAAACCGGTTAGTATGCTCATCTTCTTAAGCTATTGCGACTTCCCGTTATTTTTTGTGGATCATTGTCTGTTATTGATTGACAAGTTTAATAATATCACTGCTGCTGTCGTAAAATTTATTTCTCCATTCAGGATGCTACGAAAGTTAGAGCCTATTTTCCAAACAGCCGATGGTACAGCTACTATACTGTGAGTTAGTCAACATCATTTCATTTTTCAATCTTTGATACTGTTTTACTTTATAAGTCAACAGAGAATGATTGATAACCAGTTACAATGTTCTATAATTGTCTTAACATAAGACCTTGCATCAATTCCAAAAACTTCAACATTGATTAATTAAATTGTTTTTAAAGTTAGTTGACGGAGCTAAAGCCAACGGCTTTCTAAAAATAACTTCAATTCAACTCAATTGAAATGAATTGACCAATCAGCGATTGCCTTTCGTCACGCCACTGAATAGACCTTTTAGCTATTCTACAAAAGAGCCTGGATCGAGCCTTATTTTTATATGCGAGGATCGATAGAGTGGTGTTAAGAGCTTCTATCACTATTGTGCAAATTCGAAAATTCTACAAAGTGCACAGAGGAAGAGGGGAAACCCCAGGATGGAAAGCGCACAAGGCTGTACAACTACAAATAATACAACAAAATAATATCATCCTCTGTAATCACACTTGCCCTCTTTTCGTGGAACTTTCTTGCATACGAATATCTTCCAGCATGTGAACATATCCATCTTCCAGCTTTTCAAATTTTGTCATGCAGAGACTGAGTTTCGGGGGAGTTTCGTACGTCTTTGCTAACGATCGGCCTATGCTCTGCTGAAGTCTCGAAGCCTAATAACAGCTGGATATCGTCGTGCTCGTCCAACAACTCCTCTTCCTTTTCCCCGTACCCCAAAAACAAAGTGTACAACTTTCCAGCTCTTTGAGTTCGCTAGTCTCTTGATTTCTTGCAGGAGAGAGGAGAGCACAACTCTGAATCCGTTATCCATTTTGAATTTGTTTGATCTCGAGAAAACCTGATCACGTGAAAGTGGTGATCACCACAAGAGTTCTCAATTTTCATTGGCTAAGAAACAAGATCTATTTTAAGCTTGCCCAGCTCCCTGCATATGCAGGCCTGGAGGTGGCTATTTATCTCCGTCAACTAACTTTAAATTTTTGAATATTTGGTTTCGTGAAATGACTTCTACGACACACTATCCGCGAACATACCTTGATAACACTCATAAGAGTTGTAAGATTCTTTCCATTTAACTACCTAAAAATTCTAGTTTTGTTTCGTTGTTTCATTCAGGGAGAAGAGCTGGAAGTTAATGGTAGCAGATGGGTTGATATTAATGCACCAGATAATTTTATCCCAGTATTTGTTCGTGGTGGATTCATAATTCCAACACAGGAGCCTGCAAATAATACCATGTTTAGGTAAATATTAAATATTAAAATCTGCATTACAAAAATTAAGAATTAAATGTATCATTTCATCATTATCATTCTAATTCTTGCAAAATGTGCTTGGTCCAGAGTTAGGTTTGATCTTTTTTCTTGCTTTCCTTAGCCGAAAGAATCCATTTGGACTTGTTGTTGCTCTCGACAAAAATGGGGACGCGAAAGGGATGTTGTTTTGGGATGATGGAGAATCGAAAGGTAAGGCTTCTTCAAGTTATTTTGCTAAACTTCTTTTACTTTAATGTGGTTAGTTGCTGTCCACAGCGCTAATTTATGTTCTTCCTTGAAAAAGTCTACAGTGAAATGGACGAAGTGCAATGAATAAAGGTGGAGGCAACAGATTCTTAAATGTAGATCATGATGATGTAAAGGCAATTTTTTTGTTTTTGACTCTTAGTTAGAGTGTGTCCTAAAATGATCTTCAAATTATGTTTTCACAGATACAATCAAAAATGGTAGATATTTGCAAGTGAATGTAAAATTTAATCAGGTAAGGACATCTACCTTGCATACATACATGGAAATAGATTTTAGCCTTGAATAACGGATGTCAAACCCAAAGACGCAAGAAAAACACCGAAATCAGTAGAAAGAAGATCACTGTTAACTCCTGTAAAAGAAACAACAACCAACATTTTCAAATTTTGTACTGTTAATCTGCACAGAATCAATCACAAATTCCTTAGGCTCGATTCGTTTTAAATGACATTTCTTCTAAATACTCTGCTATTTTAATAGTGTTTAAAACACCTTGTAAAGTATATCTTTATTTTTCATCATTTACATTCAATTTCAGCATGAAATTAAGTTAGGGATAACAAAAAATGGATACAAGGATGCGAGCAAGCTGTTTCTATCTTCAATTCGTGTCATGGGAATTTGCGGTCACAGCATCAACAAATTAATTGTGAATGATGTGGTTATTACGAAGAAAGCTTCCTTTAGCTCGTCGAAAAGGGTAAGTAAAAGTTTCGGAAAGTTGCAGCTATGTTTACTTGCTCTCTTGTTTGTTTCTTTATGTTTTCGCTTTCAGTTAAAAGGCAATGAAGCTGGTAATATAACGCATTTCCTTCTTCATTGATAAGTCAAACATTCAGGAAAATTGGAGAAGCTTTTGAGATCTAAATATGAAAAATATGATGTGGATATCCTTCATTGATTTTAGATTTGAATTTTTATCGTTTTGAAATTGAAGTCGGTAGTCTTTTCGTGCACTGGCAGCAAGGAAGGAAACTAAATTTAATGTAACTTCTCCTAAACTTCTCTCCAAGAATATCCCAAAATTCTACTTGCTGTTTTTGATCACAAATGTATTTTTCCTAAGCTCAAACTTATCTTTGCTTCCAAGCACGAAATGCTTTGGTTAAGACGTTCACCTAAAAAGGAAGATCTTATTGCAGACATTGCAGACTCAGGCACTTGCTGACAAGAAATGTAGGGTTGGAAACATTTTGCTATTTTAGGCAATGCTGGACATCTCTTCATTTGGAAAGAGGTACAACTCGCAACCGAAGTTGTCTGAAACTTTTCCTGACTGATACAACACATGTTCTCTTGTTTAACATATAGGTGCTCAACATCACGGACTTGAAGCTGCAGATCACAAAACCTCACACAATCAAACTTGATATGGATATGAAGAAGGTCAAGGAATGTCCTTACAAAGTTCCAAAAGTATCTCCAACATCACATGGACGCAAAGTGGTTACTATATCGATGATGTATCTTCTAGCTTTGGTCATTTTCCTGCAAGTAGCTTTTAACTGAATTGAATTTCTTTATATGATACTTCTTACGAAGAACTGACTGCAATTTTCAGCTATCTTACAACAAGGACAGATTTTGTAAGCATGAGTTGCTTTTGTTGATACCTGAATTCAAAGCAATTAGCGATTGCCGACAAAGGCAATTCCCTCAACCAATAATTCAAAACAAACCAAGCCACAAAAATTTCTCTGAAACCCATGTAGCTAGCTCGCTGTTTGTGCATTCGAGGAATTAGAAAACATGAGCATATATTGAAAGAAGAAGGATATATCCACACATCTGCCTCGGGCATTTAATTTGTTTGGTTTAAAAGCCGATTGAGAGGCGATTCAATTCTCTTCTTTTTTTGGGTGTAATTAAAACACTTACTTCTTAGCTTCTGAACCAAAGAAATAAAATGCCAGAGGTAGATGTGTAGATATATCCTTCTTCTCTAGGCTCATGTTTGCTCTTGAAAACAATTTCTAAAATGCGCAACGAGCGCGCTAGCTACCTGGGTTTCAGAGAAACGTTTGCGGCTTTGTTTGTTTTGAATATCTGGTTGAAAGAATTTCCTTTGCCTGCAGTCGCTAATCGCTTTGAATTTAGGTGTCAACAAAAGCAACTCATGCTATTGTCTTACCAAATCTGTCATAGTTGATTGTTGTAAATATGCCCGGTAGATATGTGACTATACTTAGCATAAATTCTCTAGATTTGATTAGTTTCAGTATTTTAGAAGAAGCTTTGGAATGGGAAAATTGACAACATTTAGAATCACGTTTTGGAACTTATTTCGTTCTGCTTGATCATTCAAACATTGAATTTACAAGGAGTAAAATCTGTCAGGCACGGAGGAACAGTGAACCTGCTCGTTAAAGCTGCTGACATTGACTCCACCGAAAAGAATGAGTTATTCCTTGTCTGTGAACCTTACAGCGGAGAAATTAATTGTTCATGCATTTTCAGACTGTTCCGTGGAGTTAAATTCAGTAGCTTTGATGAACAAACTCCCTGGTAGTTATACAAAATTCTCTCATAAGAAGCTCAACTCTCAAATCAACAAGTGAGAACTTATGTACTGGGACACAACGAGAGTTAGACAAAAGGAAAGGCTACATTTTTTGTTGTTACTCGGAGTTTCACGCTTTACAGCGATCATCAGACAGCTGAATGTTCTGGGATATAAGTTATTTAAGAAACTTTTTCTTTCAGTCACGGAAACCCATAGCTTATTTGTTGCTTTATTCTGACTTGTTTCTTGTGTATCGTTGTTGTACAAATTGCTACAGAGGCACACACCGGATGTAAACTGAGGGGCATTTGCAATTTTGGCCAGCAACGGTCTAGCCAAGGGTATCATTTTTGACAATATTGGTCTAGCGAACGGTCATGATATCATATTTGGCACAAATTTGACAATATTGGTCGAGGAAATGGTCAAAATTGGTCTAGCCAAGGGTACCATTTTCGTAAAAATTAGTCTAGCCAACGGTACCCTTTTGAAGATGCTCGCGGCAGACCCCTACCCAAAATTTGGCCAAGAACCCCTCCTCCTTGGGTGCATTCCACTGCCAAAAAAAATATCGTAAAATTTTGGCAAAGTCCTTTTGTTTCCAATAAATCCTTCAGAAGTCCTTAAAAATCCTCTTGTTCTGAAAAAATCTCGTACTCTCTTTGAAAGAGTGAAATGGCCTCGGCGCAGATCGTAGGAACGAAAAGGAAGACTTGTTGCACTGCAGTCTGTACTGCAATAATAGTTTTTCATCAGAAAAGATACGTGCCTCTTTGCTATGACATGAGCTTGAAAATTGTGGCATCTCGCAAAATTTTCAGCAAATACTTTTGTTTTCCAAGGCAACGTAAAATTGTAAAACCCCAATGTGTTTGGAGATTTTTCCAAAGGGAATGGTGTTATTTGAATCAGTTTGAATAGTTCCGTCAACAAATCAACAAATGTTCCTTTCAATTGTTCCCAGCAGGTTTGCAAAATTTTGTCATGCAATCCACCTCAAACAGTATGACAAATAATAGAACAATCGACAACTCGCTGCAAGACAATACGTTATTAGAATTGATCTTTATTGTCATATTCTAAAGGTGACTCGCCTAACATGAAGTATTTGCAGGTGAGCACAAACATGAGTACAAAGGATTATTGGCCTTAGTTCAATATCATCGTGGAGCAAAATGTCGTTCTCTGAGATAGATTGGGCAATCGTTACCTTGAAATTCATTATTGGTTATTTCTTGGTTTATTTTGCAACGATTACAATATTCATCATCATCCCAGCTACTTTGAATATCTCGCTGAATGTCAAGGAAAGATATGTTTCCACTCTGTTGAAGATTTTTGAGGTTGGTATTTCTTTTGAGGTTCTTTGCCTGGCTGGGCCTAACTCAATGAAGTTGGCAGGTGTATCTAATCTAGGGTGCAAAAATGTGGAGGGTGAAGCGTTTGTACGAGATTTTTGGGAGAACCTAAAAGATTTTTGGGCAGAAAATTTAAATTACTAATTTCTGTGATTTCTATGGAAAACAGTCGAAACAAAAGGATTCCGCCAGTAGTACACGTATGTTTGTTCTAAGAAACTGAGGTCCTGGGCTGGTAGGCTGGGAGGGAGTTTCTTACATTTTGCACTATTCTGTTTTGCTACCAAAAATTTCTTGCGTGTTTCTATTTTTTCAGATACTAATTTTTTAAGATTTTTTTAAAGGGCTTCTATCCAAGATAAGTCTAGTTAAGTTAGATTTTAAAGTGTAAACAGACAAGCTCTTTTCTTTGAACTCCTCCCCATCAATATCCAATATATGATTTTTCCTTCAAAAGTTGAAGTCAAATAAATTTGTAAATGGAGACTGTGAGTGTATGGTTTATGAGAATGAATGCAATCTGCATCTTTTGAATTCAAGCAGGGTTGTAACTTTCGAAAAATTGAGCCTACCTTCTCTTATAAGCTGTTTCTTTAAAAAAATACCTGTATATGACTGGTATGAAGTTTGATAAAAGCATTCTCTCTTGGGAGTGCATAGAGAAGTCATCCATTTTGGAGGCTCTCTCAGGGGATTTTGGGAATTCTCATGATTGTTCAGTGCAATTCTTACTGATTGGAAGACTTTACTGATGCGCCTGTTGCAATCTTTATTGATTCCAAGCTGTACTATGCAGTTTGTGATATAAGAAGTGCCACCAAAACAAGAAACATATTGGATTCCTCACCCTTGTCTGATACAAGAAAATTAACTATTTACCTTCAAAATTCACTATATCTTCAACTAACCCCAGGCCTGGCCGTTTAAGGCGGGCGATCGCCCGCGCCCGCCTCCACGCTCGCCGTGAGTTGGCGAGGGGAGCTATTTGTCGCCCGCCTCCACGTCAGTTCACATTGGAACCGCCCACCTTAGGTTATTCTTTACCTTTAATTTCTCAGGAAGTCATCTACTCCTGTAAATTGTTAACTACTTGACAAGTCACACGAAAAACAAACGAAACATTTCGAAAAGCAACAGCCAAACAAATTCTTTGAAATCCTTTACACCTGACTGTTATTTGAAGACCATTGAAAAAGTCATTTGGTATCCATAAGTTACTGACATGTTAAAACCGAATCATTTCAGCATGGCGAATAATCAGAAACGATCGGCCTTTGAGCCTAGGACTTTTTAGTAATATGACAACGGGGCCGTACGATACATTTCACATTAACTTTCTTTGACATCTTGCCCATATTTTCTTACAGAAGCCTTTTTGAGAAACTAAACTCTCAGATCGGCAAAAAATTAAGAAACTCAAGCACCGGAAAAATATTACCGGAGACCGCCGCGCCGAGACATCCTCGTTAGTATGTGGTTGATTTGCGACGACGCAAAACTAAAGTTTCTTTCTGTGAGAGAATCACCGTCTTGTTTTGTAAGGTTAGCTGTTTAAAGACGATTTGCTGTCAGCAACAAAGTTTTGCTGTCAGCAAAATCAAATGCGTTTACATAAGGCCGGGGGTCAACTGATCAGTCAAATATTGGATTCCTCGTTTATTCAAAATGTTTGAAACAGGCAGCCTTATACCCAGTCATTTTCTAGCATTTATCGGAGTCTACACTTTTATGACAATTTTCTATGGAATGAAAATCGCCCGCCTGACTTCACCGAGGAGAGCGATGTACCGCTCGCGTGCTAAAATGCTCACAGCCAGGCCTGAACCCTAACCTCTTTACGTCAATGTAGATTGCACAGCCTTCTTACGAGTCACTTCAACTCAAAGTAAGGGTTCTTTGCAAAGATTAGGCTATTGCAGAAATTTGTTGCTTTTATTTCTGATTTTATGCACATTTACTGTGTTTCCTACTGACATTGTGATGATCTTCTAATCGTTTCTTTTTGTTCTTAGTTTGGGAGAAAGAAGATTGAAGCAAACCAACATGACTCGGAATCTGAAGGAGGTAAATATGTCTGCAAATTGTTTCCACATTTTATTTGTCCCCATTATATATATGTATTTTTTCTTTTTCATTCACACTCCAAATTGACTGCAAAGCAATAGATATACCTAATTGGCTAAGATTTGTTTCAAGGCAAGTGATCAATCTCTTGATAAAACATCCTTTTTTCATATGTTATGCCATGAAAAACTTGTGCCATGAATGCAAAAAGGATTATAACAGTAAAACTTCCTACAAGTATGGTCGCATAGCTAAGAGTTAAACAAAAACCTAACCGATTTGGCCTAAGAGTTTACAATGGTTCCTTCACATTTCCAATTTTTAATATTTACCAATAGCCTTCCAAAAATTCTCCCTTGAAAAATATTGAGGATTCAATTGGAAGGTGAAATCTCACCTGTCAACCTCAGCTGTTGCAGGTGAAGTGTTTCTACACATTAATACACCATTAAAGCTACACTCCCATGAATAGACCCAACGCTGCTGGGGCTTGGCTGCCCTTCAGATATATTTCAACCTTATCTTGAATATTTCCTCATAAGCATCGGACAAACACAAGGTTGCATTTTCTCATCATTAGGGCATGTTGGGCTTAGAGGGAACTAGCCCATCTCCCGAAAAACAAATAGGGTTGGACGGAAAACCTTCATTTTTCCCTGCAAAACTAGTCTCCTCGTCCGTGTTGGACAAAACTTCCAGATGCATCTGCAAAAGAAAGAAGATCCAACAGGAATATGTGAAAGAGGCGGGTGGGTGGGGGACTTAATTTGCAACCACTCCGCAAGAGTGTGCAAAATTTACTAAATTCTCAAATCGAACTCTGTTTTATACTGCAAGAAGAAACCATGCCACATGCACAACTATCAATGAGCACGTAGATAATAGAACACATGCCATCTCTAGAGAGTCAAATTCTATGGTGTTGCAAATCGCCAGAGGCGTAATAAACAATAAACAGCATGTTCATTGCGATTTTGAGTTCGTTGTTCATTGTGACTCCGATTTTAAACCTCCTGTAACTCTCCCTTTCAGGTCTGATAGATAGAAGCATGGATGATGAAGCTGGGACACCAAAATCCCCCACACAAATTGACAAATCATTTGAACAGATGCACAGAGAATTTGACTTTTCTGATGCATGTGAGTTTGCAAGGTGTGGAATGGAGGTGAGCAATGCTTTTTCTATTTGATACTGCTTGTCAACTTATGGTGGTTTTAGGAAATTCTTTCAGAATTCCCTGGAAAGGTTTGACTTCAGATTCAGATAGCACTCAAACTTTAATCAAGGCATGATTTTCACACTTCTGGTATTTGAAATGTTGATTTTGTAATGTTAACAAAATTTTGAAAATGTTTAATGAACTTTATATTTTCTTTTAGGTGATAATGGAGGATGAAGTTACAAAAAGATTTGATTCTGAAGGTTAGTGTTCATTTATTTGGAATGAAAGCACACACATGCACATACAGTAAAACTTGGATTTTGTCAGTTGACTCATCATCAACCTTGTTTTTACTAATTTGATGAAGGACTCTTGTTTGTGAGATGAAGTGCTGACCCTATTGTTTTGATACATTGTGTTTCAGCTTTGTTGTGAGCGAATCAACGTTGAGGCTCACATTGTCATGCACATCCCTGCTTTTGTTTCTTTCCTTGTTCTCAATGTTGAAGTTAATTTGCATATTACATGAATGAAGTAAATCGTTATTGCGCATGCGATTTAGAGCCCTTTTTGGGGGATTCCTTGAGGCTCACAATTTAGCCTGTTTGTATCCCCAACAAACTCTTCAAGGTGTTGCAACGTATAGTACCTGTCTCAACACAGCTGCTTGCAAATTTATTAATCATTGAGAATAATGGATATATGTTTACTTTTCATTCATTTGATAAGGTCTACCAGATTTGGACACTAAATCCAAAGGTCATTTCTGGAAAGTGAAAAGTTTGCATCTTTGCATAAAGCAAGAGGACCATATTTTGGAAAAAGGTGGTGTGGACCCCTAAATTTCCCAGTCTGTTTGTGCTACAGGAGTATTGGGCATACGTGGTTAAGCATATCTATTAGTCTCCTTTGATACAATAATCAAGTTTTCCAAACTTTGCAGAGTTGGAGTCATGGAACCTGATGACAAGGACCAACCTGAATTATCATTTTGTAAGGTAAATACCGTATAAATCCAGTTTATTTAGCAATTCCAAGATTTTGCCACACTGATGATAGCCAACTGAAACAAAATCAATGATAATGCGTGCTTGGCCCTAGAATCTTGTCAAATCGTTGAAATGTTTGCCTCTTCTCTGTTTGCAAAAAGGAATACTGTAAGATTTTTGATGTATCTCTTTATGGGAGTCATTCACCATAATTTACCAGAGAGCTAAACGGAGAACAGTTCTAACAGTTTTGAAAAATGGCAGATGAATATTAAGAAATAGAATTTCTTATACACAATGCAGAATGAGTTGAAATAACAAGGCGCTCTAGAATAATAGAAGTACCTCTGTTTCATAACTTGTGCTTGGAAACGGTTTCATAGAAAAGTTATCTTTATGATACTGATGTTAGAATATTGGCAAAAATGATTGCATAAAATGGCAGATCACACAGGAAAATTGTAAGCAAGCCCTTCCCCTTGAAGGAAAATTATCCTGCAAGAGTGCAAAAAGTTTTAATGACCAATGCTCCAAAGGAACCCGAGGCTGTTGATTGTTGATAAAGATCATAGATCAGAAAAACAATGTGATTATCCTGAAATATGTGTTTGAAACACTATTAACTTGGTGTAACTATCTTCCTTGTATTTATGTAAATCCGAATGGGGTAAATTTGAAAGTTTTGGACTATCAGGCGGTTTCAAAGTGATAATGATAATAATAATAATAAATAAAAACGAATATTTATACAGGATAAACACTTCAACAATTATAACATCGCTGTTATCACTGTGTGTCCTGTAAAGAGGCTGATCATTATTATCTGCTATTTTCTTGTAGCTGGAGACTTACAGTTGTATGGGTTATTGGATTCTTTGTACGATATTTCATTTTTCTACCAACGAGGTATTTGATTCCTTATTTTCTGACTTTTTGCAATTTTTCTATTGAAAGAATGTGATCCTAATCGTAAAAGATACTAATGTTTGGTTTGTTCCTTATTGAAGTACAGTGATGAATGTCCAAACAACAACTTTCATTTTGAAAAAATATGAAAATCCTGTGTGATATCGCCTTTCAAAAAACTGCAAATATCATCGGTTTGTTTACATTTTGACAACAGAGCCCCTTTAAGGCTTTATCAATGGACAAAATGTCACTGTAAATATGCTTACTATCTTTTGTATGACAGATTGACGTTGCTAGTCGTTGGCATTATGACATTGGCTACCTCAGTGTCCATTGTTGGTATCTTTCCACCAGGCAGGTCAGTTGAAAGGGCCCATTTTCAATACCGGGTGAGCCAGAAAAAAGTTCCCACTTTCGAAAATTCGTAGCATCACAAGTACTTCATGGATTTGAATGATTCAAATTCTAGTGAAAAGCCACAAAATCAAAGTATGTTTGTCATTTTTCTCGTCTTCTTACGAGCACTGTAAATATAGGTAAATTCAACTTTACGAAAATTTCATGTTTCAAATTACTGAGAAAGGGCCCAAACACTTGATCAAATCATTAGGACTCTCCTCACACAGAACAATACACACGAGCCTCTCATCTCTCTCAAGAGTAATAAGACATAGATCCTCAAACAGATACTAAAGATTTTCAATCCCATGGCAATAGATGCCAGACGATATCTCTCACCCCTGAGAAACTGAATTTTCTCTGTTGTTCTGAGCGAGGAGTCCTTTATGATTTGATCAAGCATTTTAGGCCTTTTCAGTCATTTTGCAACCACCAAGTTTTGTAAACTTGAATTTTTCAATTTTTCCAGTGCTTGTAACAAGGCGAGAAAAATCACAAAAATACTTCGATCTTTTGGCTGTCAAGCAAATATTGATTCAGTTCAATCCATTCAGTACTCTTGATGCTATGAATTTTGAAAAGTGGGAACTTATTTCTGGCTCACCCGATATATTTATTTACTTGTTGGCAAGTCTGGATGTCACGAACTCAGGCCTTGCGAGGAAGGAAACTGAAGGCACTGTTATGCAACTAGAGCACCTTAAAAATGTCCGGTGCTCTTGTTCTTGTTTTTGAACATCTAATCTATTTTTGGTACTTGAATCATTTATTTACAATATTATCATTTAAATTGCTTGATAGAGCATCTGGGAAAAGTTAATCCCTCAACATTACAAAAATTATTGTTCATGTATGCATGCAAAAGGGCAGCAAGAAAAGGCAAGAACAGCCCAAATATAATCAGAACCTTTGCTGTGAAATTTGCACTCTCAATGTATTAAAAAGAAGGATCAACATAGGTGCTCACTTTATCAAGCTCCTAGAATTTTCCATGTGTGTGCAGATGTGCTTGATCAAGCTTGAGTGTCTCTCATTGCAAGGATGTGTGCAAGGATGTGTTGCAAGGATGTGTTGCAAGGATGTATGGATCTGGCTTAATTTTCGTTCTTGCTCCAATACCAATCCAAAATCCTGCTTAGATTGTAGTATTGTACAAATTAATCTCCCCTTTCAAGTTTGAAGTAAGAAATGATTTTTGCTTGTGCAGATCAATTTTCGTCTCAAATTTAATAGAAATGCCTTTTGATTTTCAGATTCCGTGACCAATTTTCTGAGCAAATGACCATGGTTTCCTTTCGAATAATGTCACGAGGTTTAGCTGCTCTCATTCGCTTCCATAACAGGTACGGCAGTTGAGTTTTTTGTAGAATGAGATATTTTGAAGCCACAGAATAAACCAAGACCTTCTAGCCTGTATGAAACAGCCAGGCAATAGTTTAGCAGTTTATGGGCATGCTTTTCAAATGTTTAGCAGTTCTTTAACAGTAGGATAACCTGACCTTACCAATGATTTTCACCAATAATGCTAATTAGCTCAAACTTGACAGTACTTTAGCAGTGCAATAAACAGCTTAAGCAGCACAAGATTCAAGTAGCAGTACAAAGAATCAGTACTGTTCTTGTACTCTTAAATTTCTGCTACCTTATAGAAGTAGTGTGGCCCCGGGGGGGGGGGGGGTCCCATATTTGACCTGACGGGATGTGCCGCTCAACAGGGTGTCCTTTTGCAGTAAAAATTATGCGACAGGGTGTCATTTTCTAACGAAAATTATGCGACAGGGTATTATGATAGGTAAGAAAATTATGCGACAGGGTATCACCAGCTAAAATTGCGTTCTTCTCTGTTATTGAGAGGCAAATTTTTATGCGACAGGGTATACCTTTGGCCCATTTTCTATGCGACAGGGTGCAGGGTGTGGAGAGATTTTCTACACACCCCGTCACTTTCCTAGTCAAGTGTGGCTAAAGTATGGTCATATTACTGCTAAGCTAAGCGGTCCTGTTTCGTCTAGGAGGCGCATACACAGATTGGTCGCATCCAAAGTCACATATGCATTTAAATTCAATTTAGATAGATAGAAGTTAGATACAGGACAGCGAAGCAAAGCTATCATGGAAGTGATGGTCAAGATGGCAGTGAACACAATGCAACAGACGCAAAAAACCACCAGCTATCATACATTTTTTAGTCAAATCTACTTCCATTTAACTGAGCCACATACCAAGTGTCATTAAGAAAGGTGGGGGATCCTTGACAGTTTTTTCCACTGCTCGTTGCCTTAGACGTGTAGCTAGGCCCATTACGAACGTAAACAAAACAGATTGGAATATGGAGTTATTACAATTCGTCCTGGTTTTTGCTCGCAATTACGAAAGCTTTATTATTTACTTATCTATTGAACTCGATGGCTTTACCTACTTATTTATTGAATTGCTCGCTCAAACAGCGAAAAGGCTCAGGTCAAGAATATAAAAAGCGAGCGAAATTTAGGACGAATTGTAATCAGTCTAATTGGAACCTACGTTGAAATTTAAGCACGTGACATATCCGTGTGTGCCTTTAATGTATATTGACATTACCAAGAGTGAAGCGAGTCTTTGGAGGTTTTCAGATGTATAGGTCCACTGTGTAATGTTTCATTTAATTTCTGCCAGGGAAAATAAAGCCAAGGGCGGTGGAATTTGTGTGGCAAATCATACCTCTCCAATTGATGCAATTTTGCTGACTTGTGACAATTGTTATGCACTGGTAAGTTCGTTTGTGTTTGTTAACCAATTATTATTTCTTGGCAACATTTCGTTTTATTTGTAGTATTTGTAGCGGGTGTCTTGTAAAGAAGTACTCCCATTTGTATCACGAATAGCAGATCTAGGATGCTACACAATTTTCATGGTATCTTTGGTTGTTTCATCTTTTTGTGGTTGTTCGTTAGGGTCAATCATCTGCTGTAAGGTGGAGGGAGTTCTTCTTTCTGAGACGCCTGAGTTGTTATTTTCTTAAATTTAAAGGGAATCGACATAGTTAAAAGCTGGCCCGGGCCAGGTCAAAAGTATATTCTATTATACTCGACCAATTTGACGCATCCGGTCTCATTGTGTAGCTGAGGAAACAATGGGCTTGTGGGCGGTTCTTCAGCCTATTTATAGCGGCTACGAGATATAGCTATGTCTATTCCCTTTAATGTATAGTTTTTATTGATGTAAGTGGCTGCCGTAGTTGGAACTCGATGTAGTCATGTCCTTTCCAGCTATGGCAGCCACAGAGTATCTATATTTCGTTGTAGTTTGTTGTTTATATCTGTGAAATAAAAAAGATTAAAAATAATTTCTTGAATTCAAAGATACAAATACCAAATGACTATTCAAGGTCAATGCAGTTTCTAAACAGTTGATCATGACATTTTGATATATTTTCAGATTGGCCAGATGCAGGGTGGTATCATGGGATTTATTCAGAGGATATTACTTAAAGCGCAGCATCATATTTTCTTTGAAAGAAGCGAGATTAAAGATAGGCATCTGGTTGTCAAAAGGTATTTATGTTTTACGTGATTCTTCTTAGATTTTCATTACTTGCAAAGTTTTTCCTTTCATGGCTTACAAACTGTTGCAAAATGTTGCTTGATTCAAACTCTTCCACAGAATCGCTAAAGGGCTATTCATGTAAAGAATCAATGGATTTTCTCTTGATAGAAATACCACTTTTGTTCTTTTCCATCGAAAACTGTTTCAAAAACGACCTTAGCAGGACCCAGATTTTCTTCCGCGGAAATATAGCGACATCAGAGGTGTTGATTTTCTACTGCTCTGCTGCTAAAGTTAAGATGTTCAGTTTTTTTATAACCAAGCATGACGCAAACAATATTTTCTAAAAAAACAAATATGTTTTTCTTTTCAGAATGAAAGAACATGTTGAAGATCCAAATATGAAACCAATTCTTATATTTCCAGAAGGTATTTCCTCTTATATTTGATACTATTTACATTTACGTAAATTAATTGCAAGTCCAATGTACGAGTTGAGCTGAGTTTGAGTCAGGAAAAATTGTTTGCAGATCAACTGACCATATGGGTATTTATAAGCTGGAATAAGAAGTCTGCTTGAAAGTTTTCAATATCTGCAGTGCAAGCTTCAAGCTTTGTGATTTTATTTTGCCTTATACATGAAATACTTCGATTGCCACAGGTCCTCTGCTAAGTAGCTACAAATTTTTTGCAGGTTTATTGATTTTGTAAGTACGGCTTCTAGTGATTTTGAATTATGTTGACTTATGTTTATTTTGAAGGGACTTGCATAAACAATACTTCTGTAATGATGTTTAAAAAAGGAAGTTTTGAAGTTGGAGGTACCATATATCCAGTTGCAATTAAAGTAAGTGGAGTCTTTCTTGTAACGCAATATGTTATGAAGTGAAAGTTGTTTCTTTCTATTTATTGTATCTTTTCTAGCCTGCGTGCAGACTCCACTGATTCCCTGAAGAGAAGGAATCAGTAGAAGGTGAAGGTGAAGGTGAAGGTGAAGGTGAAGGTGAAGTTTTAGCCCCAAGCGCTGGGATCGCAGAAGTAGAATAGGCTTAATCGAGTCCGCGACCCCTTGTCATGACGCTGAAGTGATGGGGCTCTACCTGGGATCGAACCCGGTCCACCTGACTGTTCTGGCTGGAATGTCAGGGGATTACACCACTGCGCCACAGCACCTTCAGTAGAGTCTGCACGCAGGCTAATCTTTTCCGACAGCGAGATAGTCTTTCTTCAGTAGCCTTGATCACTTGAAGAATTGATCACTTTTCATTTTCCCCTAATGTTTATGTCATCCAGACACCAAAATCTTGGAAAAAGTCATTGGTTTTACTGACAAAGGCTTGCAAATGAACTGACCTATCTGCTTGTACTTAATGACGTTGAGGGTTGTTTCTGAACGCGTATTATAAAATTCATATTTTTCATATTTTAAATTCGACGACATGCAACTTATAACATAGAGGGGCTAAATAAATAAATTGTATGTAGGGAATTACTTAGAGGAGGAGCTCTATCAATAGGTAAACTAATCGAGGAGAGAGCCCTCTTCTATACCCGCTACTGTTGATAATACATTTTATATTTTGATATTTTTTCAGTATGATCCAATTTTTGGAAATGCATTTTGGAATTCTATGCAAGAACCAATGGCACAATACCTCTTAAACATGATCACTAGCTGGGCCATCGTTTGTGATGTGTGGTACCTTCCTCCCATGAAAATACAGGTAATTTTGTAGCATGGATGTTTATTTTAAATTTGCCTTTCTTTCTCATTCCTTATTTGACAAATCTCATAGCATATCAAATAGTCCAGGAAATAAGTGAAAAAATCATGCACTTTTGGATACCAGCATGAAACTTGGCACACATATTTCCTGGACTAAAATTTAAAAGGCAATATTGTTCAAAATATAGCAGGTCTTCTGAGAGTTCAATTTTCTGTTTCAGAAAACTTTTGTCTTGTTTAAGGAAGATGAAAATTGAATTATCCACTGTTAGAACTTTTATCTGTACGGAATATAGTTTTAATGATTCTAGATACACTGTAGTGCCAAGTTGTTAGTCATGTAGATTTATTTAGTTCAACGTTGAAGGCATTGAATCATGATAAATAGACCTGCCTTGCTGTGTATCATGAGACCCATGTGATAAGTAGCAATTATCACTCCTTGCAAACTAAAAGGTCCTGCTGTTGCACAATGCGTTTCATGTGATCAGTTCCATTTCACACGAACGTTAGCCAATCAGATGCGCCATCCAGAACCATGAGCCAGCAAATTCTTACAGATAGGGTATACCCTGCCGTCTTATGCGGATTCAATTCCTTTAATTAGACTTTTTGTCAGCTAAAGCCTGAAAGACGTATTTCCCAATTAATCAAGTTTCCTTTTTGAAGGATGGTGAAAACTCGATACAGTTTGCAAACAGAGTGAAAAAATTGATAGCAAGAAAAGGTGGTTTAGTGGACTTAGTTTGGTAAGTTGATGATTTTTCAAGTGACAATTAGACTTCCCCTTTGTCTATTTCGTCAACTGTAATAAATCTGTGACGACATAGACTTGGGGGCAAGTGCAAGTGACTACCGGATGAGACGTGTTTAGATCTTTGAAAATTTGTGGCTCTAAAACTATTTATCAGATTCAGAAAACTGATAATCTCTAACGATAATGACACAATAGCCGCCCTAGCATCGTATCTCGTTCAAGGCAACCTGGACTTGCTACAAGCATCTCTCTCTTCTCAGTACGAGTTGTAAGATGTGCAATGTGAGTGAGCTCATCTCTCTTTTCTTCCTCTTTCTGCTCTGCGTTTATCTTTTGCATCTTGTGTTGACAAGAGAGAGACTTGTAGCAAGTCCAAAGCCAACCATATCAGGGAAACTCTGGCCAGATAACACTAGACTGATGGATTTGTGTCTGGATGCACACATACCTATGATTTACGTTTTAAATTGATTCCTATTATATTTTCTTAGATAAGAAAATTAAAGTTTCAAAATCTATCATGTCGCTCTCAAATTATAACTGATTTTATAAAAATGCTCCATCACAATGTCCCTCAAAACAGGCCTAAATCCTTGATCGAATTTGTTGCCCGCAATTCAGCGTCATAAAAATAGCACAAAAACGAAAGAAGTCAATGAATGAAGATACGAATATAAAATGAAACAATTTTATCAGTAGACGTTATCAATTCTGTGCACATATAATGTATATATTTGGTAAAGGTAGTACGATAAAATACGGTATTAAAATGGCAGATGTAACGAACGAAACGAGTCTAAATAATTGGCACACTGAGGCCTTTCAAACTTATGTTATCAGCACATGATTGCCCCTTGAAAATCAGCCTTTGCTGAAGGACAACCCTCTTTAAATGAAATTAAAATTTAAATGATGTAGCTGTAAGCCTTTCCTCTATGTATATTCAGAGCAATTTTCACAAATCCTGTTGATTCGAATGTGGAAAATAGCTATGAGAGTTGGATTGAAAAGGGCTTTCCTATATTTTTTCGTTTTGGAAAATGATTCTTTTGTGGTTATGATTTTTGTAAAGTGCATTCATTCATTCATTCATTCATTCATTCATTCATTCATTCATTCATGTTTTTGTTATTTTATAGGGATGGACAGTTGAAACGGTCAAACCCGCCTCCTGCGCTCAAAGCGAAACAGCAAGAAGACTATGCAAGCAAACTCAAATTTGCTTGAAGCATTTGGCCTAAACGACATCAATTCAGTTGTGGGGATGTACTTTGCAAAAATAGAAAACATCGCACGAATGCCCAACGAATCACGCAATATTTTGATTTCAGTGGAGAATAGAGAGCCGTTTCAAGGAACTTTGCAGCTGACCATGAATATGAACTGACGAAGGACTGAAATGATTTAGAAATGATCAGGTACTGTTTTAGAAATATTATTTGATTGTCGTTCTTTTATAGAATTGCCTTTGCCGTCAAATTTGCAGAATTACGACATGCTTGGCTTTTTACTGAAAAAGGATGCATCTTTGAATGACTATGGATGCATTGAGCTTTAGGATGGTGAGATTGACCAAACAATTTTGATAGGATTGTCGGATGTTTTTATGAAATTTTGAACGAATGTTGGAAGTTGCCACCGCTTCCGATCTTGGATTAAAAATATTAGCGAATTTTGGATTTGGTTGGAGATTTTGGTTACGATTTTGGTGTGACGAAAACACTTCTGCCCCGAAAACGCTTCAGTGTTTACTTGGGGAAACATACTGCATACCAAGAGCATTTATGCTAGATTGTTGTGTTCTATTCTTTTTAAATTATTATCTTATCTTTAACCTATTAGAAACCTTGTTTGATGAAATGGAACAAGAAATTTTCCTACTAATTTTTTCCAGACTAGGACAAGTGAATAGGAGTAATACACTCATTTTCTTTTATAAAAAACTAAGGTCCAGGGCTGGTAGGCAGTTTTTTAAATTTTAGGACATTTTTGCTACCAATAGTTTCTAAATGAATTTCTTGTATTTTGAAAATCGGAAGTACACCGGGTGAGTCAGTAAAAAGGCCCGATGTTTGAAAAAGTACTGCTCCCTGAATATCAAAGCAATAATATTGAAAACTGCCTTGTTTTATTGCTGATATGCTTAAATGGGTTTGATAATTTACCCAGCTTAAATCGGCCATTCCTTCCCGTGGATATGGGAGATTTTCTGCAAAAGGCCCCTTTCGAAAATTAGTGAAAACGACGAGCGAAATTTCCTTTCTTTTTCTTCCCAACAATGACATTTGCACATGCATTCATGCAGTTTGTCTTTTTGGGAGAATGGAATACCCTTGAATAAGTCATTCATACTAGGGGGGAGACTTTTTCATCCTCTCAAGAATATAACACGTGCTAATGCGTGTTCAAGTCATTGCTGTAAAGGTGAAAATATTAGGAAATGTTGCTCGTGATTTTAACACACTGTTCGGTTATCGAAAGGAGATTCTCGAGAAAATCTTTCCTGCAATCGTATTATGTTTTGGAGTCACCCAAAAGACAGTCAAAATAACTTTTTATCAGTGATATGTGTGGTAGGGTTAGTTACGTAGCACATGATTGTAATATCAGAAAAAACTTAACTTAGATTGTTTCAAATTATACACCGTATCCAAAAATGTCATTCTATAGTGATGTTCTGACGAGCTTACTGTTGACATTTTCAGTAATTCATGCTCTGGCTGACATTAGCTGTTGCTTCTTTCATTTCATTTCATTTCATTTTTTATTATTTAGCCACGGTAGCCCCGTCAGTCTGCAGACACTTGTTTACAGAGGGCTGTGCAAAAAATATTACAAAATTAAAAACCTAATTTACAAATTTAGTTATCTAATTAATCTTACAATAAATAAAGCGAATTCAAATCGAAAGAACAGTAAAGAAGCAACCCTCTACAATCCCTTTTCAGCCTCTTTTTGAAGGTAAGAAGGAAGATGTTTGATCTGAACTTAATTGGCTCCAAATCTTAGGCCCACGAAATGAAATAGACTTCTGCCCATTTGATGTTTTGAAGAGAGGAACACGCAAGTCATCTTCGGTGTTTCTTAGTCTCAGTGTATTGTGGGCTGAGTTGTATACAAATAACTCTGCACAGATATTAAGGCGCAAGACTATTTGTTGACTCATACATTATAGTCGCTGTTTCACTTTGAATAATGTCAGAAGCTCTATTCTGACTGCAAAATAATGGCAAACCGATATAGTTAGACACTTCAGCTTTTATGCTTCTGTGGAGGAAAATCTAGATTGCTCTGCGGAGGAGTTTTAAATCGCCACCTCCATCATTGAACTATCTAAATTGTTCGTCCGCAGAGGCATGCAGCTGCGGCAGTCAAGCACAACTACGCTGTGAATACATTTTCAGTTCTTCAGATCATTACTTCATATTTAAACAATCAATCATTCTTTTCTGTAAATATACCTTTTCTTCACCCTTCTATCGATTTATTCAATTTCTTACTTAGTGCATACTTTTATGCGCATACTAACCGGTTTTGTGTTGTACAGGAAAATATAAAGCCCGAGGTCTTAAAAGTACAGACCGAGCTTGCGAGGTCTGTGCAATAAGACCGAGGATTTTATATTTTCCTGTACAACTACAAAACCGGTTAGTATGAGTTTTATTACCTGATAGCTTCTAGTTTTGACTTATACCATTTAGTCAAACTCATTTTGTTACTGTTATGTCGTTTGAGTTCATTGTAAATCTCACAGGCCTAAATTAGTTGCTGTGGTGACAAAAACGCGTCCTTGTATCGTATTATACAAGGCTACGGGAAAACCGCGGGAAATGTGCGATTAGCCAATGGGATTGGCGGGATTCTTGTATTGCCTTGTTTTGAAACGTCAGTCAGGTAATAAATAATATTATTAACTTCTATCCATTATTAAATCTTACCATTACCATCAAAATACATCACAATAACAAATTTGGCATTTCTCCCTTTTGTCGATCTGATCTAAGCTTGAACTGTGATACTGTATTCTTGACATGTCATTTTTTGACAGCATGTAAGAATTACTTTTTGCTCAAAAATAGGCCCTCTCCATCATCGATCATTTGACTAAACCGAAAAGGCTAAAGCCTTACTCTTTGGCCAAAATCGGTATTTCCGAAAGAAGCCTATTCTCGAAAAGGGACTATTTTTGGAATAAAGCAAAGGGGTTAGCCTTACTTTTTGGCCATAAATCAGTATTCTCGGAAAGGGCCTATTTTTGGCCTAAAAGTAAGGCTATACCCTTTGCTTTTTTTCCGAAAATAGGCCCTTTTTGGAAATACCGATTTTGGACCTAAAAGTAAGGCTATACCCTTTGCTTTTTCCCAAAATAGCCCCTTTTCTGAAATACCGATTTTTGGCCTAAAAGTAAGGCTATACCCTTTGCTTTTTTCCAAAAATAGGCCCTTTTCGAGAATACCGATTTTTGGCCAAAAGGTAAGGCTAACCCCTTTGTTTTTTTTCCAGAAATAGGCCCTTTTGGAGAATACCGATTTCTGGCCAAAAGGTAAGGCCAAATCTTTGCTTTTTTCCAAAAATAGGCCTGTTTCGGAAATACCGATTTTCGGCCAAAAGGTAAGGCTAACCCCTTTGCTTTTTTCCAAAAAATGGGCCCTTTTCGGAAATAGCGATTTTTGGCCTAAAAGTAAGGCTATACCCTTTGCTTTTTTTCCAAAAATAGGCCCTTTTCAGAAATACCGATTTTTGGCCTAAAAGTAAGGCTATACCCTTTGATTTTTTCCAAAAATAGGCCCTTTTCGGAAATACCGATTTTTGGCCTAAAAGTAAGGCAATACCCTTTGCTTTTTTCCAAAAATAGGCCCTTTTCGGAAATACCGATTTTTGGCCTAAAAGTAAGGCAATACCCTTTGCTTTTTTCCAAAAATAGGCCCTTTTCGGAAATACCGATTTTTGGCCTAAAAGTAAGGCTATACCCTTTGCTTTTTTCCAAAAATAGGCCCTTTTCGGAAATACCGATTTTTGGCCTAAAAGCAAGGTTATACCCTTTGCTTTTTTCCAAAAATAGGCCCTTTTCGGAAATACCGATTTTTGGCCTAAAAGTAAGGCAATACCCTTTGATTTTTTCCAAAAATAGGCCCTTTTCGGAAATACCGATTTTTGGCCTAAAAGTAAGGCTATACCCTTTGCTTTTTTCCAAAAATAGGCCATTTTCGGAAATACCGATTTTTGGCCTAAAAGTAAGGCTATACCCTTTGTTTTTCTCCAAAAATATGCCCTTCTGGAGAATAACGATTTCTGGCCAAAAGGTAAGGCCAACCCCTTTGCTTTTTTCCAAAAATAGGCCTTTTTTGGAAATACCGATTTTCGGCCAAAAGGTAAGGCTAACCCCTTTGCTTTTTTCCAAAAATAGGCCCTTTTCGAGAATACCGATTTTTGTCCAAAAGGTAAGGCTAACCCCTTTGCTTTTTTCCAAAAAATGGGCCCTTTTCGGAAATAGCGATTTTTGGCCTAAAAGTAAGGCTATACCCTTTGTTTTTCTCCAGAAATAGGCCCTTTTGGAGAATAACGATTTCTGGCCAAAAGGTAAGGCCAACCCCTTTGCTTTTTTCCAAAAATAGGCCTTTTTTGGAAATACCGATTTTCGGCCAAAAGGTAAGGCTAACCCCTTTGCTTTTTTCCAAAAATAGGCCCTTTTCGAGAATACCGATTTTTGTCCAAAAGGTAAGGCTAACCCCTTTGCTTTTTTCCAAAAAATGGGCCCTTTTCGGAAATAGCGATTTTTGGCCTAAAAGTAAGGCAATACCCTTTGATTTTTTCCAAAAATAGGCCCTTTTCGGAAATACCGATTTTTGGCCAAAAGGTAAGGCTAACCCCTTTGTTTTTTTTCCAGAAATAGGCCCTTTTGGAGAATAACGATTTCTGGCCAAAAGGTAAGGCCAACCCCTTTGCTTTTTTCCAAAAATAGGCCCTTTTCGGAAATACCGATTTTTGGCCTAAAAGTAAGGCAATACCCTTTGCTTTTTCCCAAAATATAGGCCATTTTCGGAAATACCGATTCTTGGCCTAAAAGTAAGGCTATGCCCTTTGTTTTTCTCCAAAAATATGCCCTTCTGGAGAATACCGATTTCTGGCCTAAAAGTAAGGCTATACCCTTTGCTTTTTTCCAAAAATAGGCCCTTTTCGGAAATACCGATTTTTGGCCTAAAAGTAAGGCTATACCCTTTGCTTTTTTCCAAAAATAGGTACTTTTCGAGAATACCGATTTCTGGCCTAAAAGTAAGGCTATACCCTTTGCTTTTTTCCAGAAAAAAGCCCTTTTCTGAAAAACCGATTTTTGGCCTAAAAGTAAGGGTATACCCTTTGCTTTTTTCCAAAAATAGGCCCTTTTCGGAAATACTGATTTTTGGCCTAAAAGTAAGGCTATACCCTTTGCTTTTTTCCAAAAATAGGCCCTTTTCCTTAAAACCGATTTTTGGCCTAAAAGTAAGGCTATACCCTTTGCTTTTTTCCAGAAATAGGCCCTTTTCGGAAATACTGATTTTTCGCCTAAAAGTAAGGCAATACCCTTTGCTTTTTCCCAAAAATAGGCCATTTTCGGAAATACCGATTTTTGGCCTAAAAGTAAGGCAATACCCTTTGCTTTTTCCCAAAATATAGGCCATTTTCGGAAATACCGATTCTTGGCCTAAAAGTAAGGCTATGCCCTTTGTTTTTCTCCAAAAATATGCCCTTCTGGAGAATACCGATTTCTGGCCTAAAAGTAAGGCTATACCCTTTGCTTTTTTCCAAAAATAGGACCTTTTCGAGAATAACGATTTCTGGCCAAAAGGTAAGGCCAACCCCTTTGCTTTTTTCCAAAAGTAGGCCTTTTTTGGAAATACCGATTTTCGGCCAAAAGGTAAGGCTAACCCCTTTGCTTTTGTCCAAAAATAGGCCCTTTTGGAGAATACTGATTTCTGGCCAAAAGGTAAGGCTAACCCCTTTGCTTTTTTCCAAAAATAGGCCCTTTTCGTAAATACCGATTTTTGGCCTAAAAGTAAGGTTATACCCTTTTATTTTTTCCAAAAATAGGCCCTTTTCGGAAATACCGATTTTTGGCCTAAAAGTAAGGCTATACCCTTTGATTTTTTTTCAAAAATATGCCCTTCTGGAGAATACCGATTTCTGGCCAGAAGTTAAGGCTAACCCCTTTGCTTTTTTCTAAAAATAGGCCCTTTTCGTAAATACCGATTTTTGGCCTAAAAGCAAGGTTATACCCTTTGCTTTTTTCCAAAAATAGGCCCTTTTCGGAAATACCGATTTTTGGCCTAAAAGTAAGGCAATACCCTTTGATTTTTTCCAAAAATAGGCCCTTTTCGGAAATACCGATTTTTGGCCTAAAAGTAAGGCTATACCCTTTGCTTTTTTCCAAAAATAGGACCTTTTCGAGAATACCGATTTCTGGCCTAAAAGTAAGGCTATACCCTTCGCTTTTTTCCAAAAATAGGCCCTTTCGGAAATACCGATTTTTGGCCTAAAAGTAAGTCTATACCCTTTGCTTTTCTCCAAAAATAGGCCCTTCTGGAGAATACCGATTTCTGGCCAAAAGGTAAAGCTAACCCCTTTGCTTTTTTCCAAAAATAGGCCCTTTTCGGAAGTACCGATTTTCGGCCAAAAGGTAAGGCTAACCCCTTTGCTTTTTTCCAAAAATAGGCCCTTTTCGGAAATACCGATTTTTGGCCTAAAAGTAAGGCAATACCCTTTTACTTTTTCCAAAAATAGGCCCTTTTCGGAAATACCGACTTTTGGCCTAAAGGTAAGGCTATACCCTTTGCTTTTTTCCAAAAATAGGCCCTTTTCGAGAATACCGATTTTTGGCCAAAAGGTAAGGCTAACCCCTTTGTTTTTTTTCCAGAAATAGGCCCTTTTGGAGAATAACGATTTCTGGCCAAAAGGTAAGGCCAAATCTTTGCTTTTTTCCAAAAATAGGCCTGTTTCGGAAATACCGATTTTCGGCCAAAAGGTAAGGCTAACCCCTTTGCTTTTTTCCAAAAAATGGGCCCTTCTCGGAAATACCGATTTTTGGCCTAAAAGTAAGGCAATACCCTTTGCTTTTTTCCAAAAATAGGCCATTTTCGGAAATACCGATTTTTGGCCTAAAAGTAAGGCTATACCCTTTGATCTTTCCCAAAAATAGGCCATTTTCGGAAATACCGATTCTTGGCCTAAAAGTAAGGCTATACCCTTTTATTTTTTCCAAAAATAGGCCCTTTTCGGAAATACCGATTTTTGGCCTAAAAGTAAGGCTATACACCCTTTGATTTTTCCCAAAAATAGGCCCTTTTCGGAAATACCGATTTTTGGCCTAAAAGTAAGGCTATACCCTTTGCTTTTTCCCAAAAATAGGCCCTTTTCGGAAATACCGATTTTTGGCCTAAAAGTAAGGCAATACCCTTTGATTTTTTCCAAAAATAGGCCATTTTCGGAAATACCGATTTTTGGCCTAAAAGTAAGGCTATACCCTTTGATTTTTTCCAAAAATAGGCCATTTTCGGAAATACCGATTTTTGGCCTAAAAGTAAGGCTATACCCTTTGCTTTTTCCCAAAAATAGGCCATTTTCGGAAATACCGATTCTTGGCCTAAAAGTAAGGCTATACCCTTTTATTTTTTCCAAAAATAGGCCCTTTTCGGAAATACCGATTTTTGGCCTAAAAGTAAGGCTATACCCTTTGCTTTTTCCCAAAAATAGGCCATTTTCGGAAATACCGATTTTTGGCCTAAAAGTAAGGCTATACCCTTTGCTTTTTCCCAAAAATAGGCCATTTTCGGAAATACCGATTTTTGGCCTAAAAGTAAGGCTATACCCTTTGCTTTTTCCCAAAAATAGGCCATTTTCGGAAATACCGATTTTTGGCCTAAAAGTAAGGCAATACCCTTTGCTTTTTCCCAAAAATAGGCCATTTTCGGAAATACCGATTTTTGGCCTAAAAGTAAGGCAATACCCTTTGCTTTTTCCCAAAAATAGGCCATTTTCGGAAATACCGATTTTTGGCCTAAAAGTAAGGCTATACCCTTTTATTTTTTCCAAAAATAGGCCCTTTTCGGAAATACCGATTTTTGGCCTAAAAGTAAGGCAATACCCTTTGCTTTTTCCCAAAAAAAGGCCCTTTTCGGAAATACCGATTTTTGGCCTAATAGTAAAGCTATACCCTTTTATTTTTTCCAAAAATAGGTCCTTTTCTGAAAAACCGATTTTTGGCCTAAAAGTAAGGCTACCCTTTGCTTTTTTCCAAAAATAGGTCCTTTTCGGAAATACTGATTTTTGGCCTAAAAGTAAGGCAATACCCTTTGCTTTTTCCCAAAAATAGGCCATTTTCGGAAATACCGATTTTTGGCCTAAAAGTAAGGCTAACCCCTTTGCTTTTTCCCAAAAATAGGCCCTTTTCGAGAATACCGATTTTTGGCCAAAAGGTAAGGCTAACCCCTTTGCTTTTTCCCAAAAATAGGCCCTTTTCGAGAATACCGATTTCTGGCCAAAAGGTAAGGCTAACCCATTTGCTTTTTTCCAAAAATAGGCCCTTTTGGAGAATACCGATTTTCGGCCAAAAGGTAAGGCTAACCCCTTTGCTTTTGTCCAAAAATAGGCCCTTTTGGAGAATACTGATTTCTGGCCAAATGGTAAGGCTAACCCATTTGCTTTTTCCAAAAATAGGCCCTTTTGGAGAATAAAGAATCGGTATGCTCAAAAAGGGCCTATTTTTGGAAGAAAGCAAAGGGGTTAGCCTTACCTTTTGGCCAGAAATCGGTTATCCCCAAAAGGGCCTATTTTTGGAAGAAAGCAAAGGGGTTAGCCTTACCTTTTGGCCAGAAATTGGTATTCTCCAAAAGGGCCTATTTTTGGAATAAATCAAGGGGTTAGCCTTACCTTTTGGCCAAAAATCGGTATTCTCCAAAAGGGCCTATTTTTGGAAAAAAGCAAAGGGGTTTGCCTTACTTTTCGGCCAAAAATTGGTATTGCCGAAGGGGGCCTAGTTTTGTAGAAAAAAGCAAAGGGGCTAGCCTTACTTTTCGGCCAGAGATGGTGATTTTCCAAATTGGCCTATTTTTGCAAAAGAGAAATTGCTAGGAGATAAAGTTGTTGCCATTAATGTCAGAATTAGAGGCAAAAACAGATACATTTCGAGAAAAAAAATTGATAATTAGTTTACAGTTGTCATAAATAAGAAATAAAAGCTGATAGAAGGAAATTTTTGAAAATTTGTAGAAGGGAGAGTGCTGAGTAGAAATAGTTGGTTATCCTATAATTTGCTGGTTCTCAACATGTTTCTACGAATGATAAAGAAGTTGAGTGGTTAAAGCAAGGCATGTTGAAAGATATTAACGCTGTAACATTTCTGTGTTCTTTAAAGACCCATTGCTAACCATGGTCCTTTGTTGCCCCAAAGTCGGCTTTCGTATTTTCTAAAAGTCATTTTGGCCTAAATTAACTTTGTCTCGCTGACCATTCGGTCTGCAAAGGATCATTCTAAATAACAGTGAAGCGTGTGGCGACGTATAAATAGCAAAAACAACTGATGATCTCAATCTAAAAAGATACTTCTAATGCCATAGAAAATAGATACAAAGGACCATGGATGACAATGGGTCTCTAATGATACCTATACCTAAACAGGAAGGAGTGTTGTCTTTTGGGATAATTTTGTGGCGGATATTGGGCAGATAAAACAAGAAGGCTGTTGCTATCTTTGCTCCTACCAGTCACAATTATAACATAAAAGGAATGTGATGATAGAAATCTATTCTTGTAGTTCAACGATATATAGATGTGTCCACGGACACAGCTGTAATTGGCAATCAACGATTTCTGAAATGTTTCTTTCCTAATCATAACTATTTCTAGATTTTTCCTTGGCTCACAAAGTAGAATAGTGATCAGAGTGAAATTAATGTCCCTAACAAAAGTTATTGCATCAAGGCTTGTCGTAAGGAATAAAGCAATTATCTGCTTTGGCTACTCTATCATTGACAATATATTGTATTAATACAGTAAGCATCCTCATAATAAAAGAACTGATGTTTTAAGAAACTTTCGCCTCCCGAAACTTGATTCAGCTACAGAATGTGGAAATCAGTTTTTTGTGTGGAACTTTATGCAGAAGATTAAAGCAATGTACTTCAAGTTTTGAAATAAGAAACACACACAACAGAATTAATATGATTTGAAAAAAATTAAAAACTTTAAAGCTTCGTTAGAAAATATGAGGTTCCCTTATGAAGGCGCTTACTGTATCTTTGCCCTTGTTGGTAGAACGTATGACTACGAATCTATAATACTTTTACTTAACGTCAGCTAATGTGGCAGATAACATAAATGATAATAACTACTCAGAGCTATACCACAGTTCTATTTACCCGAATTTCTCTCCACCTCAAGACAACTTCTCGAGACATAAAAACAAAGAGATGATATTCCCGAGGTGCTCTAGCTTAAATCATATGGTCACCCCATAAGAGATGTTCTTCCTGGGATGCCCTAGCTTAAATCATAAGGTCGCCCCATAAATTTTCTTAAATATAATGCAAATAAAGCAGAAACCTTCAAATGTCCCATTGTCTTTCCATCTCATATTTTGGTGCAACAAATGGTCTTGTTTACTTCGGCACAAACTTGTCTTAATTCTCAATGGATATAGTGCCTATTTCACATTCTTGCGAATCCAGTCAAGTCCAAACTGCAAGAAAAACATTCAACAAATTATACATCAGTTGAAAAGCCAAAGAAACTATACAATACGTCAAAAAATCAATCTATCCCACATACAATTCTAACATTTTTAACAATACAAAGACTGCATTAAATGATTGTATATATGATAGACTGATAAGGAGGAGCTCTCTAAATAGGTAAACTAATCGAGAGAGAGCCCCCCCCCCATAAAAACAAAGAAACTAAAAACATTATAAATAAAACAAAATCAGATGAACCTCAACAATTTTTCAAATTAGACATATGAGTCAATGAAATGAGCTTTTAGTTTAGAATGAAAAATTGAAATAGAACCAGCAACACGTATGAAAAGTGAAAGAGTATTCAATAATTTAGAGCCAAAATATTGAACTGTTTTGAGTCCATAGAGGGTGGTCCTTTTTAGAGAAAGGAATAGATCAATATGTTTAAATCGAAATTTCATGAGCTCATAAAATTATGTGCAAGATTCACTGTAGTACAGTAAATCTTGCACATAATTTCATGAGCTCGTATCGACTTTCGTATAGCCTACATCATCACAAGATTGCACCTGGCACAAGAAATCATGTTAAGAACTCGACAGGACAAAATGAAACCAGTAACAATTCTGTACAATTTCGTAATATTTTCAAATCAATTCGCCACGAACATGTAGAATTTCACCACTTCACCAACAGAGGCCATGGATCGGATAAGAGATATCGCAAAATCAATTTGAGCTTTGAAGTAACAAGTCGGAGTGAAAATGTTAGTATCAGTCGAATTTTTGAATTTCAATAATTCTTAAACACCAAAACCTTTCGAAACATCCGGTATATCTGAGTCAATTATACCTGTCATTAACTTGCAAAGTGTGTTAAACCCTTGTAAATCGAATCACTTAAGTTCAGACTACAGTAGAAACACGCATAAAAGAACCTAGGTTTTCTTGAGGCAGCCTGAATGAGGTTCTTGATTAACTGATGCCATAATCAAGTTCAGCCTGCAAGGTTCTTATAGTTGGTAAAGTGCAAAAGTGTTTTTACACATGCCAGTGCATTCCTTGTATGAATGGAATAGTTTGTCATTATATTTCTTTCGATAAAGCCTACATCATGAAACAATAGGCCTTTCCCATAATTACGTCATAGCTCGAGCGGCGCGCATTGCATCATGGGACTAGTAGTTAAAAATCTGATCTCATGTTGTGATTTGTATGGAGTTGCAAGGAAGCGTGCGGAAGTAAGTGGTTTAGCGCGATAAATATTGAAGAAAAACATGGAAAGATCAACTGAATTTACAGATGAGTATGTCCCTAGCTTTTTTCAAAACTCTGTCCGGGGATCGGTGCAACAGAATTGCAGATTCGAGAAGTTTTAGCGGAGGAAGAGGACGAATGCTCAACACGGCCTAACGTCAACATGACATGGTCAACGTGAACGAAAATGGGCAAAGAGAAGGGAAAGCTGTCGTTCTGGGATTCACATTCTGTGTTCCTGACTGCTCTATCAAAAGTAGACGGAATCCAGAACTTTCATTTTACAATTTTCCCAACGAAAAGAGTGCAGAAGACCAGGAACTGCGAAAGAAATGGTTGCACATGATTTTGCTAAAGGATTTCATGGCGCCAAGGTTGGGTCACAGAATGTGTTCAAAGCATTTCGTTGGGGGGCAGAAAACATACAAGAATGATATTCCCACTATTGTGCCAAAACCTAAAAACGAGAAGTGGCAGACAGAGGGCCACAAATAAATCAAAGAACAGATAAATTATGCCAAAATGTCAAAGTAAAACCTGGGTCCTTGAAATCCTTTCGCGAAATCATGTGCAACCATTTCTTTCGTAGTTCCAGCTTTTCTGCACTCTTTCCTTTGGGAAAATTTCAAAAAGAAAGTTCTGGATTCTGCCTTCTTTTGATAAAGCAGTCAGGAACACAGCATCTGAATCCCCCAACAACAGCTTTCCTTTCTCTCTAGTTCTCTTTGCTCATTTTGGTTCACGTTGAACATGCCATGTTGACATTAGGCCGTGTTAAACATTCGTCCTCTTCCTCCGCTAAAAGTTTTTTTTTAAATTAGGGACATACTCATGGGTAAATTCAGTAGATCTTTCCATGTTTTTCTTCAATATTTATCACGTTAAACGACTTATTTCCGCACACTTCCTTACAACTCCATACAAATCACAACACGAGATCGGATTTTTAACTACAAGTCCCACGATGCAATGCGCGCCGCTCGGGTGATGACGTAATTATGGGAAAGGCCTATTTGTAGTTTTCAAGGAAAGTAACATCTATTGAACTATTATATAAAAACCTTTAGAAATGTCAGCCTCTTGTGGGTTCTTGTTTAAAAAGTTGTAATCATGGAATTTCAGCCTCAAGGTTCTTATAAAAATAGAGTCTTCTATGCGGGTTTCTACTGTAACCAAGGTTGAACATAAAAACTCATAAACTTAAAGTAGTCTAACTCACATCTAGCCCTTCTTTCGTTGTTGCAGAACATGGTTGAATCTGCCAAGCACGATCCTTGATCGATGTTAAACTAAGTCCATCAACGATCTGCAAGTGCAAATTAAGTAAACATCATCACATTTCAGGCATAGGAAATAGCTTCTTAAGCAGGTAACTTGAAATATACAATAGAAATTGCCATGCAGAGAGCAGGCCTCGATATAGTGTAATATTGGCGGATTCAGCAAAACGAGACAACGAGAAAGCAATCTGAAAAGGTTTGGGAATAAATAAGTGGTTCAGTTGAGCCAAAGCAATCATCCTTCCTAGGTTTATTGAAGCAATTGAATGATCTAAGGTTGATTTATTTCTTTTTGATTGTAGATTGTGAACATTGTAAATAGTAGTGTCCCACATAAAAGAAACAACCGTTTCCATTTAAGGTCTGACATGTTTCTTATAAGATGAGGTAAAATTCAAATCAGGGTAAAGTTTCTTATTAGAAAATTAATGCACTATCGATCAACTACTCAGACACAAAATTTATGATTGTGATAAAAAATATATATTTTTATTTGCATTTGTAAATTTTCACTTCCAGTAAATGATAAAATTATTCCAGGAAGGCGTTTTTTTGCTTGCTTAATCTTGTTAAATAAGAAACAATGTTTCTTCCAGACCCATACAAGTTTCTTATAAAATGGGGTATTGTTTTGAAATCAGGGTCTGTGTTCCTTGAATTTGAGTTTCTTATATGCAGGACACTACTGTAGGTTTTTAGATTAAATACGTTTTGGTAGCTTCTAGATTAATAATCATTTGCAATTTAGCTTTAGTAATATTTTATGGGAGGGCGAATTGAAAATCAGTATTTATGCTGAAGGGCCACCCTCCCTCTCAGCTAAATATATCAAATATGAAGGTCGGATGCAAAAAAGACAAGATATTTAGCACACTGAGGCCTTTCTGACTTGTGTCTTCATCAGAGTGTGACTTACAAAACTAAAGTGACTCACTTAAGTTTTGTAAGTCACACTCTGATGAAGACACAAGTCAGAAAGGCCTCAGTGTGCTAAATATCTTGTCTTTTTTGCATCCGACCTTCTTTTATACAGTTTATTCGTACAACTTTCTACCAATAATATCAAATATGAAAATATATCAAAATAAGTTATGATCAGCTGCACAAGTGGCGGTTCGACTTTTGCACAAACTTTTATTAGTATTATCTTTACCAATTCAAAAACCTTTGCTTTTCTATAGTTTCAACAAAGCCTTTGTTTGTTTTGATAAAAAGGGATAGTTATCTTTCAAGTTCAATCTTTTCGAAATTCGACTGATATTTTGCGATAGGGCGCTACTAGATCAATAATTTTGAAAGAAATTTGATTATACATTTGGAGAAATTTTGCTACAGAGTGCAACATCAATGCAATATTGGAAATTGCCCTTGTCTAAGATATAGCATAACCTGCCAAAAAGTGGGAAGTTCTTGTTAGATGTAGATATAACCTTGTATTTTTGTACAGGGGGTTCATCAGTAGTGGAAGATAGTAGTTTACATGCAGGAAAGACCTGTTTTAACACAAAACTCATCTGTCCCAACGAGTTTTGTCCTCGAATGTAGATCAATAACTTTGAAAGAAATTTGACCACACATTTGAAGAAATTTGGCTACAGAGTACAACATCAATGCAATATTTGAAATTGCTCTGTGTAGGATATAGCATGACCTGTCAAAAGTGGGAAGTTCTTGCTAGATTAACAATGAAAGTTAGACTTACATCAGATGGCTTTGCAGCTGATAACAAATCCTGTTTATTTGCAAATATCAAAACAGGAACACCAGCTAATTTTGGTTCTTCCAGCAGCTCACCTAATTCCTAGAAAATAAAAATTCAGGGTAATACTAATTTATTTACATGAACAAATCTGAAAGACTGTTCCTATGAGAAAGGTATCGGAGATAGCAGATTTATGCATGTGAACAGAATCTAGGTTCCAGAAGATGCCTGACGAAGCGAAAATTTTGCAGAAGATTTAATTGAATGAATGAATTTTCCTTCCACTGGGAAACAGCAATAGATAAATATCTGACAGAGAGAATTTTTGCACAATTTTCTATGCATATGCATATTTCGACTGGCCAGAGAGCAAACAAAACTTTAGGCATTGTTTTGAACTCTGCATTAAACTTTTTACAAATTTCCAAACATTTTGTAGCTGAAAGGGAATTGTAGATTAAGCTGGTTGAAGAAATCTCCAGAGTTATTGTTATTGAAGAAGCTTGCTGCATTCTAACAAAGAAACAATTAGCACACATTAGTTTAGTCCAATTTAGTCATTCAAATCCTGCACCCCTCACCTCAATTGATTGGAAACAACGTTCTGGCTGGGCCCCTAAGAGGAATTCTTGCGAAAGACCTGGTAATTGGTAAGGTACAGCATCCAAGGTAAAGAAATTTTAATACTTTGAAAAAGGAAAGGCCACGATACCAGCGTTGATTGTCGGATCCGAAGATGCTTGCAATGACGAATGAATAAGTTTGAAGGCAGAAACACCGCAATACGACAAAAACAACAGCAAATGGTTGAATTTACTGTATTTAATGCCAATATTTCGTCCTGCCATTCTTCAGGGCTGTACAATTTTAATACACTGTGACAATGATCGTTCTAAAGCCTATCTTTAAATACAAACAGTTAAGTGGGTACTTACAAGACCAGTTTCTTCAAACCTAGCCCTATCTGCACTGTCAATCACATATATCTGAAAGAAAAGGGCATAAGTCAATCACATATACAGTAAACATCTGTATAACAGAACATACAGTTCTAAGGCTGAAAAGGCTCTTATATTACACAGTGGTTCTAATAAAGAGAGTGCTTCATGGCCAAAGAACAACCTCAAGGTTCTTAATCTGCAGTGTCATTTATGTGGATTTTTCACTGTAACACAATGATCCAACATTTCATCGCAAATTTGTCAATCTTTCTCTCTTGATGAAGCAACAGTAAATTAATGTGTCTCCCAACCCACACATTGCAACTATCTTTACAACTGAACAACATTTCATTGCCAAAACAGGAGCTTTTGTAGGCTGCGTGCAGCCTCAACTCCTCCTCAATTTCCTTCAAGGAGGAGTTGAGGCTGCACGCAGGCTAGAGCTTTTGCAGCTTTTTCGACACCATAATGAAGTATTTAATATCTAAAAATAGAAAATTTGTAAAGAAGAGGCCCAAAATAACTAAATTGACCTGAGAAGTTAATTCAAAAAATTCTTATTCAAAATCTTACCAAAACATCTGTATTATCAAAATAATTTTTCCAGTACGGACGAATTCTTCTCTGACCTACAAGAGAGGAACAGTATAAATTATTTGACAATGGGAATCATTTATAATTCATGAAAGAGAAATAACCACACTGCGACCCACTCAAGGAATTTTAGAGTTTCTTTTACACAAGTGCAAGATAATAAACAGATAGGATTTCTACTGCGCAGATGGACAGCTGCTACCCTAGACTGATTACAATTAGTCATAAATTTCGCTCACTTTTTATATTTTTGACTTTGACCTTTTGAGCGAGCAATTATTCAATTCAATAAATAGGTAAAATAATTCTACTCAACAGACAAATAAGTAAAAAAGTTTTGTAACTGCGAGCGAAAACTAGGGACAAACTGTAATAACTCTACTAATAAACCTTGATGCGTTGTCCCAATGACAATAAGGTCAGCAGTTATGTCCGACAGCAGCACAGGGCAGTAGCTTTCCATCTGCACAGTAGAATCAGCCTATTTCCAACTTTGGCGCTAACAGATGCGATCAATTCACAGTACAGTGCTTTCACAACATAACATCCACAGATGCCATACATAGTGGGAACTCGCTGACTATAAGTCCTTTCCCACTATGGATGGCACGTAGTTAATTAACCTTGTTGTTTTTGTAAATAGTTGTTGTTAAATGAAAAAAAATGTCCAGAGATTCTTAAGAATTCTCAAGCATTCTCAATCTTCTTAAGAACTAATAACAATTTTCAATAATTTGTGAAAATTTTACAAACAAAATATATTTCTATTCCAATACTGAACTGCACACAGAATAGTCCAGAGAAATTTACAGTCTTTCATATGGCTGAAAAATTTGTATCACAATGTAAAGATTCTTGTCATGCTAATGTGCACAAGGCCTGTATGGTGGCAAGCCATTGCTCCTCTGGTTTGCGAGTCAGAAATTTGATGATATCGCAATACCTCAAATACAAAACATGCTGTCATTTTAAAAATAACAAAGATATCAAAAAGATGGTGGTAGAAGCACATTGCCAAATAGCTCCTTTCAAGCCATTCCTCTAAAAAATAGATAATAGCCATTTGCACACCTTCCTAGTAAAGAACTCAACCCTATGCTAGATGAAGATGGATTCTTAAGAAGGTTAAATGTTACATACCTCCAATGTCCCATACATTTAGCCTAATACCAGCTGATTGCACAGATTTTATGTTGAATCCCTGCAAAACAAAAAAAGTTCAGAGATGAATGGGCATCATTGTATGAAATGGTGAAAATTTCAATCCAGCTCAATTGCTTTACAGAATCTCCCTTAGTAAAAAAATTCAATTTTGCAAACTTTGCAATCAGTTTGCATTGAGTATGCTGTAATGTCCTTCTGGAGTTTGTATGGAGTTTGTATGGAGTTTGTGCAAATTTGCATGTTCTTCAGAAGGACACTAAAAATACATTGCAAACTGGTTTAGTGCAAAATTCAAAACTCTTTACAAGCAATTCATAAACTCCTAAATCTGAAACATATAAAAAAAAAACCCACAACAAGCTTTGCGCAAAAGTTGCTGCCAACTAAATGCAAAACTCATTTTTACTATGGGTGAGTGACCTAAAATGGGAAATTGAGTTCTGAATTTTCTTGATATAACCTCCTGTATTTTACATGTAACAAGATGCTACTTTCAGCAGTCAAACAAATAAATTGCGCCTGTCAGCAGACACACAAAGCAAACATAAAATTAAGGAGTTTGTCTGAAAAATATGATCAGCTTGACAGTACTGCTCGTAAACCACTTCAAAAGCCCTCTCCTGTACAAAAATACAAGGCTAATCTTGGCCTTGTACAGGCCAAGTTTTAGCCTTGTAGAGGGGATTATGACCTTGTTATGACCTTGTACTAACCTTGTAAGAAAATTACAAGGCTATCAGTAAGATTCCAAGCTGCAACCAGTCTAACACAAGGTTTCCACAAGGCTTCTACAAGGCTAATTGGCATTTTTCAAGCCATTTACAAGGTTACAGCAAGGCTATTCCAGGCTATAACAAGGTTACAAGGCCATAACTACAAGGCTTGTACATGGCTATTACATGGCCTTGTATTTTTGTACAGGCTGGTACCGTTTCAACATTTTTGTGATGTTTAGTGAACGAAGTTCTGAGTAACAATAAAAAATGTAGGTCCCATCTTCAATCCTGGTTTAATATTTCTTTTTTTGCTAATGGCTTATCATTTATCACGGTACCATTGCTGCATAATCATTGTGAGCCAAAAATAAATAAAGTAGGATAAACCTCGGACAGTATTTATCGTTCTTCTTCTTTGTTTTTTTACTTTTTAAATTAAGAGTAGCATTTACATAAATTTGTCTGTAGCTTAATTCTTATTTATTTTATGTCATGGGGTAGTCATAAGTCGGGTGCTCCTCATATGGTATAGTTCTTGCAGTATTGTTCAGTACCGGGTATCCCAAAAAAAAGTACTCCCGTTTGAAAAATCACCAAAAATTGATTTCACAGGCGATCTTCAATTTTCTTTTTTTGTCAAGTACATCAAGGACCAAATTATTTTTCAATATATAGCTGATCTTGTAATTGGCTTAAAAAGTAACAAATTTAGCTCTTTTTGGGGCTACCTGGTTTTGAACCATACTGCAAAAAAGCACTGATGATTGCCAGATCAATTTCTTTGTGCATTTAAACTATCTAGTTTGGTCATAAATGACAGAAAGAAATGAGCAAAATCATGGCAGACCTCAATGCTAAATAAAAAAAATCTAAAAATCTGAAAATTTTGACTCAAAGGCAAGATTGACTATTTTCCTTAAAAACTATAGCTCAAAATAAGGTTTTTCAACGTGTAATTGTTCTACATTATTGCATCAAAAGCAAACATTTTATCATCTATGAATATTTTTGAGTCTTTGACAAAACAACTCAAAAAGAAAATTTTATCAAAGGTTTGATAATCAATTTTTGGTGATTCTTGAAACAGGAGTACTTTTCTTTGGGACACCCGGGTAGTTTGTAGGTAGAGTAATCCGTACTGTGTATTGTAAAGTTTTAAAGGTATGTATAAAAATTTACCTCAGAAAATAAGATTATTTTTGATTGAGCGAGATAAAAAATAAAAATAACAAGGTTTACCTGTGTAGGAGTGATATGACTAACATCTTCTGATGCCAAGGCTTTTAAAATTGTTGTCTTGCCTGCATTATCAAGACCAAGTAATAAAATTCTCATGTCTTGCACATCTCTGTTTTTTAGTTTTCGTAGAAGAGATAATAACCCCTGCGGATAAAGGAAGATTTAATTTTTCAGTAAAGGCAAACAAAACAGAACAATTTCAGAAATGAAGACCTTGTTAAGAATCCTCATCCTTATCCTTATCAATAAGATCTTATCAATTAGAGGGGTGTCGCCCTGATTGAGGGTATTTCACATTTGACCAAATATTCCTGCTGAGCGAAAGAATTTTCAGAAAGGAACTTACCATGAATACCTTCCTAAACTCTTCCCCGTTGTTGGCATAGAATAAATTTGTCATTGGCGATATCGTCTTTTGGAGCGAGCTGCTCAAGCACACTGTGGTCCAGAGGGCCTAAATTTCCGATGTCGCCCTGATTGAGGGTATCCAAGCTTTCACTTCGTTTCATGTAAATTTAAGACAATTTGATGCGAAAATCATCAGCATATCAACGATTAAAAAGTTTTGGTTGCTCTTAAATGTTTTCTGATTGTGTTTGCTGCGTTTTGTTACTGTAACCATTGATCTTCGTTACCGCATATACGTTCGAAGATTTTTCAACAAGCTGACATCAATTCTTCCTCCTTCTGTCACCTGAACAATATTTAAATGAATTTCCAATATTGAAAAATATTTTTCCAGTCTTTCAATAGAATCAGCCTATTTTTGTACCGTAAATTGTCCTTTTACCACAAATATATGTCACCTGTGGTGCTTTGGTAGCGCAGATTTTGTTCGAAAACCGGAAGATACCAAAATGCCCTCAATCAGGGCGACTTTAGGCCAATCAAATGGCTTACAAAGAGAAACCCATCGTGGGGGAAACGGATTTGGTATTTCATATGTTACGTGAAGTACTTCTTCTAGACACGCTTGGCTTGCTGTGCGGCCATGTTTTTGTTGGGAAAGTTCAAATAACGTCAAGGAAACAAGCAAAACCACAACACTTCAATAAAATTTGAAATGAAAAATGGCGGATACTTACAGCTCAGTTCTCAGATGAGATTCTTTAAACACTTTCTCTCTGTTTGTGGATGGAATTTTATTCAACAAAAACACGCAAAGATTTAGCAAATGCTGTCAATGAGATATTTTCACGAGCACTTTGATTCTAGTTCGGCACAACTCGCGTTATTCTGCAACAAACGGACAACATAGTGAAAACTGGTCAAATGCGTTTACCCTCAATCAGGGCGACACCCCTCTAGCTGATTGTATTTATGTATAATTAAGCTAGAATATGTATCCAACATTAAATAAGGTATCCAAAAAAAGGATGTTAAACTTTAGTTCAAATGCTAATGCAGACATTTGTATTAGAATCTAAATGCAGAAAACAGTTGGTGATGAAAGAATTTCATGTGACAAGAACAGAAATTGTGACAGAAACATAGAAATCTCAGATGTTGCAGAATAGGGTCTTGGTAAAATGGGTGAAATTGTTGGAAAATGGGTAGAGCAAACAATTTGGATAAATTTTGCTAAAATCTTTGTTCACAGTTTTCCTTTAGCTATAACTGCTCAACCCTCCTTGACATAGTGAATGTAGATTTATTAGTTTGCGGGGTCTTCTGTTTTCTAGCAAACAACACTACCCACTATACTCCAGCCTACCCACTTTACCCCTGCAGAGCCTATCAATTTTAGATACATTTGAAAGTTTTACAGATGATTAGCTTTTTGACTGCAACTCAACTGAGTGAAAATACTTTTGCTTTGAGGTGAGCCAGGTGAGGCTTGCTGTGTCAGAAAGACTTTTGGCAAGTTCTATTAAATTACATCTTCATGTGATTGGCCATTTTGCTTGGTAATTTTTTTACTTAATACAGCTGCAATTAAGATACATTCAAAAATGCCTTTTATACTAATATAGGTCTAATAAAATGTTTTGATTTTACTTTTTATTGCATTTTTGGTGTTGATTGATGCAAATTTGAAGGGAAAATTAAAACAACTCTCTGAGAGAAAGTTTGCCAGATAGAGGAGAGGATGAGATAAACCTGCTGCCTTCATTTTTTTTTAATTTGTTCCAGCGACTTCATTAAAAAATTAGATAATTGAAAATAATCATGCACAAAGTGAGCACGCATTGAAACGGGGATAAACTCTCAAATATATACATTACCATTTTGATCTTCTTGTTATCTCCAGAGAGTTGATAATATACTTTCACTTCACTGGGGAATTGGCCTAAGTTTCTAGCACACTGCAAATTTCGATAGCAACCAAACAACACACAACCAGGACTTCAAACAGATGTTCTTCTATAGATTAAGTATTCAAATATCTTGCAATGAAGTTCTTTATTCTTTCTACTTCGTCAGTTCTTTATTTCAATTCATGTCAGTTGCACAGTTTTGAGGACGCTTCTTCGTCTCCAAGCACAGACAACACAAAGATGGATCAATTTTGCGCGCTCGACCCAATCCTCTTCCTCGTCATTTTGTATTCCAACACAGCACCAAATTCTGATTGGTTAAAAGGTTGAAGCTTCTACAAATTTGAACCAATTGCATTGCGTGAAAATACCAACTAAGAAAAATATGTGGATCTCATTTGCTTCTCCTCTTCTCCTCACGATAAATTTTCTGCCAATCTTGATGGAGAAAGGAGTTTTACCAGCATGCTGCCAACTGAGTAGAATTTCTCAAATAGTAAATATCTGCTTCTTTCAAAGACTCTTGAGAAGAAACACAAACATGCAACAACAGTTTTGAGCAGGATAGAATGATTTGCACAATCTTGAATTACAAAAATTGCAAGTATTATTTCCATTAATTCATACGAGTGATTATATAATACAAAACTAAATATTAAAGGGCCTCTTTATGCATTTTTGCATCAACAAGCTCCTCAATTACGGCCTAAATATGACAACCAAAAGTGTAGCAGTTTGAATTATTCAACTTCGAACAAATTGGTATTTTTCGCCATTTATTTGGGGTCCACCTTGAAAGCCACTTGTTCTTAATGAAGAGGATACTTTCATGGTGTAAATAGGCGAGGGAGGGGCATTGCACTTTTCACTTATTCGAAAAAGCGTACGTGATTTTTTCAGAACAGAAGGATTCTTACGGATTTTTCTTGAAAACAAATGGGTTTTTGCCAAAGGTTTTTTTGGGAGTGAAATGCCCCTCGTAAATGGGCAAAAGATGGCCTTACCAGACCAGTAATTTCACCCTAAAAGAACGAGCATTTTTTCGCATGCCTTTATATAGCTTATGGCGGAGTTTTCTGCTTGCCATGCCAGAAAATTCAGAGTTAAAACTTTTGAGCTCGGGCCCTGCTGGAACCCATGATACTTGTTTACTACAACAACGAGTGAGAGACTTTTATAAAATAAACTACTGTGCATGTCGCGAAAAGGCTCTCGGTTGAGATATGTTCTTGTGAGCAAGGGCAAATGTTGTATAACAAAAGAATTAGATTTTCGAGAAGACAAAGGGATTTTGACTTTCAGAAGAATAGATTTCACACTTCTGAATGCACTTAATCAAATCAAAATAAAGAGAGCGAGCAAAACATTATGGTTCGCAGCCCAGAAGGTGTGAAACTGTTCTTTCAGGCTGCAAAATTGCTTTGTCTTAATCAGACCTGTATCCTTTGTTTTACAAAATTCACCCTTGCTGTTCTTAGGGCTATCTCATTCTTCACTGTTTTCCAACGAGCTATACAAATCGGCAGGTTAGCGCTAGAGGACCCAGGGGGCTAAGAAAATATGCTTCATCGTTGCTAAACCAGGCAGGTGAAGAGCATCTTTAAATAGTCTCTTTTGGAAGTTCAATACCAGAACCCATTTAGGTGACATTGGCTGACAGGCTTTAACTGTTTGCTTACCTGAAAGAGGGGCTTGGAGGCAACTGTCCGCTCAGGCACAATGCTAATAAGGACCTTGTAATCAACACTATCGAAACATATTTTCAAATTTTTCACTTTACTCTTCTCAAAAATAAACAAGCAAATAATCAACTTGCTTTTTAACAATACAAAAATAATTACACAGAATGAGCGATATACTTTTTCAGACAAATCTTGTCATAAGTGAATATAATGCAAAAATTGTGAGCAAGTAACAAAATGCAACTTTTCTATTACTATTATTATTAATATTTACAAATCGTTATCCAAGCAAAGTACAAAATCTGTACAAAAGGCAGTTTTTTCCGAGGGGCAAATCACTTCTCAAAATAGCGTACGTGATTTTTGTGATTTTAAAATCACACGATTTTTTTCTGTGATTTTAGTGATTTTTTTGTGATTTTAGTGATGCTTTTGTGATTTTTCCTTGTGATTTTTCTATGATTTTGTGATTTTTGTGATTTTTGTATGGTGATTTAGTGATTTTTGTGATTTTTGTATGTGATTTTTTCGTGATTTTAAGGAAGGTGTACGAAAAAAAAATCAGTGATTTGCCCTTCAGTTTTTTCACTTTCTTGGCCATACTTCGCAATTGAAGTTTTCCACAAGGACGTTTAGACCCTGTTTAGACTATATTGATACAAGTTTGGGTTCAATTAAATGCACTCAGAGGTGAGAAATCTATTCTTCAGAGAGGCAAATCACTTTGTCTTTTCAGAAACCTCATTTATTTCTTTTACAAAATATATCATTGTTACCCAAAGCCATTTTTCTAACATACAAGCGTCAAGGACACAGCTGACCTCAAATCTGCCAATTTCGAAATATCTAAACCTTGAGATAAATTGTTTTCCCGGTTATGTATGGCTGTGCATTGGACTAACGTCGAGCACAGTTTGATGTGGTTTATAAGCAATTTGATTTGCTCAATTGGTGGTATGTAAAAGTCCCCTATCTGAGGAACTAAGTACATGCAGAAGAAGAATCTAGTATGTGTGCAATCAAAAGTTTTTATCAAATCGTTCAGTACTGCCTGTTTTCAACGATCTCCATAGGCTATCCTAATAAAGCAATGAACAATTAGCATTGCAGAAATACCAAAACATGCCCCGTTCAAATGGCTGTAAATTCCATTGTTCCATTTTTATGCAGTTGCATCAAATAGCTATTTGGTCAAATAATAGAGCTCAGCACGAATTCCTCTCCAAAATCAAATTCTCGAAATATTTCGATTGATGCCTAAATTTTAAAAAGGTTTACTTCATACGGCAAGTGCTTGGATTTTTGGAACAGGTTTTAGATTTAATTGTTTCTGACAAATATTCAATATAATTACATTCCCCAGTTTGCAGAGATATTATCGCCTAAGGCCTCGAGGGAGGCATGAGTGGTAATTTTACGGGCTTCGGCGCTCCTGGTGGGCTGGCAACAGGGCGAAGTGGCGGCAATGGTGCCTTTCCAGGTGATTTTGGGTGTGGCATTGGTTGGGACGGCGCTGACGGTACGGCTGGAGGCGGTCGTGATGGCGTCGCCTTTGGCGAAGGATTCATGTGTACTTGAGAAGAACGATAATTGTCATTCGAGTATGATTGATTCGGTTGCTGTTGATGTTGTGGCAGCCATTGAAGCTGCTTAGAAGGTTGTTGTGGATGGTAGGTGACATCTGGAACTCTGTAATTCAAAAAATTGATGTTACATGAATGTTGGTAGAGAAGAAAATTCAATTTGGAGCTTGATGGGTAAGAATGACAATGATATTTGTTTTTGAGTCATTACAGCCTCAACCTGACATCTAATGTTAGACGTTCTCCAGTAAAGTATTTATCGTTTATGTCTGTAGCATTTATGTAAAATTGTATGTAGCTTAACTCTTATTTTTTATCTAACGCCATGGGGTAGTCATAGTCTATTGCTCCTCATGCTATAGTTCTTGTAGTATTTTTAAGTAGTTTGTTGGCAGAGTAATCTGTAGCATGTACTGTAAAATTTTAAAGGTATATATTTAAAAAAATGACAATGATCAGCACCATCTATCTTCAAATGCTTTTTCATGAGACATTGTCTTGAGCAATAACTGTTTTGTAGCCAACCAGATGCGTGACTGACTGCCTTTAAAGAAATTTGGCTAATCAACACCTTGTTTCGCAGCATAGAGCTCAAATCATCAAATCTTCCAAATCTTTCAAAAAAGGTGGGTGTTAAATTTGTGACATTTTTCTTTTAATTGAATGGCTTGAAAGGAACTTATGGTGCTTTGCTGTAAATCTGTCATGATTATTTTTGATATTTCTTCAAAATCACGGCAATTTGATTATTTTTCAAAATCATGGACAATTTTGAAAAAAAATTGAATCATCCTAAACCTTAAACCAATAAAGGAACAATGATATAACCTTCAAGACAAACATACCGGGTGTCCCAAAAAAAAGTACTCCTGTTTCAAAAATCACCAAAAATTGATTATCAAACCTTTGATAAAATTTTCTTTTTGAGTTGTTTAGTCAAAGACCCAAAAATATTCATAGATGATAAAATGTTTGCTTTTGATGCAATAATGTAGAACAATTACACGTTGAAAAACCTTATTTTGAGCTATAGTTTTTAAGGAAAATAGTCAATCTTGCCTTTGAGTCAAAATTTTCAGATTTTTAGATTTTTTTTATTTAGCATTGAGGTCTGCCATGATTTTGCTCATTTCTTTCTGTCATTTATGACCAAACTAGATAGTTTAAATGCACAAAGAAATTGATCTGGCAATCATCAGTGCTTTTTTGCAGTATGGTTCAAAACCAGGTAGCTCGAAAAAGAGCTAAATTTGCTACTCTTGAAGCCAATTGCAAGATCAGCTATATATTGAAAAATAATTTGGTCCTTGATATACTTGATAAAAAAAGAAAATTGAAGATCGGCCGTGAAATCAAATTTTGGTGATTTGCAAACGGAAGTACTTTTTTTGGGACACCCCGTAGTTTATGAAGGTCTACAGTACGGTGGCAAGCAGAAATCTGCAGCTTTTCTGGTTTAGGATTTAGAAATTTCTAAGTTCCTTCCAAGCCATTTAATTCAAAGAAAACTGTAATAGAATTTCGCACCGACCTTTCAAAGATTTGAGCTTTCAAAGGTGTTTTGCTTGGCACTTGCAGAGTTAAACCAGCATTTTCTACACCAGCGTATATTTTCATCTGACATTTAATTTGAGATAGACTTTTATAAGAATTGTGTAACTTACTTGGATGGAGCTGATTTAGAAGGCGCAGCCTGTGCCCCAGCGGAGGAGGAGGAGGACGATCCTGGAGTGCATGGTAATGCGTGTTTGAATTTATACAGAACGAACATAGCAATAGCAATTGCTGGCACCACGCCAAGGAAGACGATGAGCAAACTCTTTGCAAGTGTCGTAAGACCTAAGAATAAAAAAGCAAACATTGAATTATTAACTTATTTCCTTCCTTTCAGGTTTTAAGATTAATTCGTTTTTCTCTTGCAGGATTTAGCAGTTTTTCTCTTGTTACCGGTTTATCTTGGTTGTTGGTATCTTACTGAAGTTAACAGTCTTCTTTCTACGTATTTCGGTGTTTCGTTGCGTTTAAGGGTTTAATATGATGAGTCCGTTATTTAAAGGCACACTGTCGTGGCGCTGATTGGATAAATGAGACAATATAAAAAATAGAATTAGGCAGGCTTCAGTAATTTCGCTGTACACTGAAATTCGTGAAAGTGATAACGATCTGACTCCCTTTATTCTCGAAACAAAGTATAATCCAGCAGCATAAAGGCTTGGTAATTATCAAAAGGGCAGGTCTTTAGTTTGTCACTTCAACATCACGACTAGCCAATGACAGCCACGACAGTGTGCCTTTAAGGCAATTTTCAAACATCGGTTGTGTAAACAGTGATTGGAATGGGGACTTTAACGAGCCATTTTCACCCAGGGTCCTTTGCAGGCACGCTGAAATTTCAGACTGTCTGAAAATCAAATTTGGCTTCAGCAAAAAATATGGATCTACACTGCAGAAGTTGAATCGATAGAAAAGCTCATTACAGCAAAACCTCGTTATCAGTTCAACAACCTCCATGTGGATCTTTATTTTCCGCTTAGGCCAAATTTGATTGCAGACAGTCTGAAATTGCAGCTTGCCCGCAAAGGATTCTGGATGACGATGACTCTTTAACGGGGATGGATAAGAAAACATCTGAGGAGCGTCTGATTTGTCACTTCTTTGATGATGAATTTTATTGGGACTACTTTAAGTAAAATTCCAACTGAACAGTCCATCTTTGAAATAATCCTCGTATTTAGTTCTGACACAAATAAAACTTGCAGATGTTTTAGAATTGCCCAAATACAAGTAGATTGGAACGAGTATCTTATGTATTCTAGCACCGAAAGATCGATTTCTTTAAGGCAAAAGCAAAATCAAGCCATCAATCAAGCCATCAAGTAAAAGAGCAGATGCAAGAACTATTTGCGCAATCATTTGTAACATTTGATGCAAATAAAAAAAAAAAAAAAAAAAAAAAAAACATTGTAAATATTAAAAGCATTGTAAAAATCTGTAAAATGTGTCTGTATTTAATCATTCGTAATTTAATTTATTTTTTACTTTTTTCTTACAAATTTTACTTATTTAGATAGTAGGCTTGAATTAGCTCTTAGTTATAGCTATTGTATCTATATGTATATATGTCTTGTATGTATATAAAAAAACTTGATGTAGAGAGGTTGGACGACAAAAAATACTATAAGCTATGTTTTAACACACTGAGGCCTTTCGGACTTGTGTCCTCATCAGAGTATGATTTCGAATGATTCTAAACTATCAACGATGTGTATATAAGCATGAATAATCATATTTCAGAATCCAGAAGTGGCATTTCAACTTGTAGCTTTCCCAAACACGTCCACGAATGCGGAATAAGACACAACAAGCTAAAAGAGCCGTTTTTCAAAATATTCGTATTCTTTGCTCTAAATAACTCGTCTGCTCTTTTATATTATGAAGAAAAACTATTCAAAGAAGGACACGCCCTTCTAAACTCCTAATTAAATATCTACCTCGTGCATCATAATCCTCAAGTATAGAATTTCCTCGTAAAAGCTTATATACACATCGTTGATAGTTTAGAATCATTCGAAATCATACTCTGATGAGGACACAAGTCCGAAAGGCCTCAGTGTGTTAAAACATAGCTTATAGTATTTTTTGTCGTCCAACCTCTCTACATCAAGTTTCTAGTTATATATTTTACCAAGTTTATATATATATATATATATTCTCACAAGCTCCTACTCAATATGTAATAAAATAGATCTATAGACTCAAGAAAAAACACATTCGTTAAACGTTTCGGCGCAAGCCTTCATCAGTAATGACTTTTCAAAATCAGACAGAGCATACAAGATGTATTTCGAGATGTATATGTATGCTCTGTCTGATTTTGAAAAGTCATTACTGATGAAGGCTTGCGCCGAAACGTTTAACGAATGTGTTTTTTCTTGAGTCTATATATATATATATATATATATGTAGGCCTACTTTAAATAAATTGATAATAATAATAATAATAATAATAATAATACGAAAGAAAGATCTCAAGACTAAGATTCCATAAAAATATAATAAATCTTGTCGATGATTTTTTGAGCAAAGAAAGAAGTTAGCATTTGATGAACCTTTTTACAGGTACTATTGTAATGCAAGCAAGATATTCACCTCCTTTCTTAGCCTCAGGTGTGAAGCATTTATGACCAGAATCAACGCTACCACCCGGACCTGGTTCTTTGCAATCCGGACAAGCAAACCCAACTGGACAATGACAGTGGCCCATGTTGTTGCAAATCTGAAATATGGAAGATTGATATTGACATTAGTAATAAGGCTTCAGCATTTTTTCACAGGTATGACGAGTAAAGAATGTAAGGAATAAATAAAACTATCAACCTATTTTCACAAGTAGAACAAATCAAACACACCCCTAGTACTATGCGCACAAAATTATAGATTTTACAGAATAGATTCTAGTTTTGTATAATACGATACAAGGACGCGTTTTTGTCACCACAGCGATTTGGGCCTATGAGATTTACAATAAACTTAAGCGACATAACAGTAATGAAATACATTTGACTAAATGATGTAAGGCCAAATTAGAAGCTATCAGGTAATAAAACTCACACAAACCGGTCCTGCATTTTAAAGGAAAATATAAAGCCCGAGTTCTTAAAAGTATAGACCGAGCTTGCGAGGTCTGTGCAATAAGACATCGGGCTTTATATTTTCCCGTACAACTACAAAACCGGTTAGTGTGAGTTTTATTACCTGATAGCTTCTAATTTTACTTATATCATTCAGTCAAATGCATTTTATTACTGTTATGTCGCTTAAGTTTATTGTAAATCTCATGGGCCTAAATCAGTTGCTGTGGTGTTAAAAATGCGCCCTTGTATCGTATTATACAAAGCTACGGGAAAACCGCGGGAAACGTGCGATTAACCAATTACATTGGCGGGGTTCTTGTATTTCTTCGTTCTTGAAACCTCAGGACCGACAAAAAAAATAGCAAGAGACCCAAAGCTAGATGATTGTGTAAAAGAATTCTTACCCCTCCATTGTGACATAGACCCTTTGGGCACGTCTTGATGAAATCAAGAGATGTCAAATTAGTGCATTTGTGATTCATGCAGATCTAAAAAGGAATGAAATTTATCAAGATCATTTCTCATTAATTAATTTGAATTTTGTTAGGTACATAAGATCAAAGAGTTTTGACCAGTTGAATCAAAAAAGGTTAGTGTTGGGATCCGAGAAATTTTTGACAATGCAAAAATATCAGTCCAGATTCATTGCAACCGGAAAAAATCAGCTCATCTTATAGCTGATATCTGCAGACGAGCACAAAATCCCCGAAACGATACACTTGACGCCAATAAATATCGTCGCCATGAGTTCAGATATTTGGACCCAAAAACATTGCTTTTGGTAATATTCTGACTTACAGTATAGGCCTTGTGATCACTAACCTGACAAGAATTCTTCAATCTATGATAGGAATTCTAGAGCCATATGAAAGACTCTAAATTTTCTAATCAAAAATTCTAAGGCAGGAAAACAATGTGAAAGTGTGCAAGTTCTGTATTGTAGAAATAACAGTGGAAATACGTTCACTGCAGCGGAAATACGTTGTTGCGCGGAAGCATAAAATATCGGACAATTCAATTCAAATATAAAACAAGTTGCTGCTGTTGCGATAACTGGGACTTTGTATTAAGTCTAGAAAAAACTCAAAGGCCTTACCGCTCCATCTCCGCACTTTGTCCCAGAAGCTGTCAAAGTCGGGTTGTCCAAATCTGGTCCCAAAGTAATAACAGCTTGACTGATGATAAAAAAATGATGAAATGTCAGATATGATTGATAAGCACCGGATGTACCGAGAAAAACAATTTTCACGCATTTGAAAATTCGACATACAGAGAATACTCGAGGTATTAGGATGAATCACAGTTTGTTGAAAGGTAGAAATATTTGTTGTGAATTTTCTGAGCATTGTAAATACAGGTAAATTGAATTTATAATATTCTTTTATTACAGAAATTGAAGTGTTGGCATGACATTCTTTCATTGCAAAATGCGTGAAAAATAGGCCAGTAATCTCTTCACTTGAAGCAATACCGCACAAGCTCTTTAATTTCGGACACTCCAGACGATTACGCTAAAGATGGCAGCGAGGAACCTTTTACCAAGATGCACTGCGTTCTTTAATCGAATTCCTATAGAATCTTCAAAGATTCTTTATTCGAACGCAATGCATCTAGGTAAAAAGTTCCTCGCCGCCATCTTTAGCGTAATCGTCTATTGACAAAAATTTCTCATAAATATTTCTTCTACTGATCATTTTGATTTTGCTCAATCAATTTAGAACTTATGGTGATTTTAATTTTTGCAAAAGCTTCAGATACCTCTTCTTAAAGGGGCTGGGTCACGTAAAGTAAACAAACTTCTTTCGAAACGACGATTTTGCAGTTTTTTTGACAGGCCATATCACACAGATTTTCCACTATTTTTTTCAAAATGAAAGTGCTATTTTGAAGATGAACTCTTGAACTTTAGAGAGAAACAAACGAAACAACCATGTGTTGTATAAGATTGCAAAGATATTGATGGATTTTTAGAAGTAACTTTATCGTGGATTCACCCCATCCACCAAAATCTGTGCAGAACACAATGGGCGCGTGCCGGCGCGTGCGGGCAACAATATAGATTATAAAGATAACAGATTTGCTTACGGTTACGTGACCCAGCCCCTTTAAAGGGGCTCCGTCGTCAAAATGTAAACAAAACGATGATTTTTGCAGTTTTTTGAAAGGTGATATCACACAGGATTTTCGTATTTTTTTCAAAATGAAAGTTGCTGTTTGGACATTAATCATTTTACTTCACTAAGGAACAAACCAAACATTCATATCTTCTACGATTGCTCGGATATAAGTGGATTTTTAACGGTCACTTTTTTGTGGCTTGGGTGAAGCCACCAAACAAACTGCAGAGAACAATGGATGAACAATGGATAATCTCCGACACGTGCGAGTTTACGGATTTGTTTACTGTTTGACGACTGATCCTTTCATAAAACTTAAACACGCTGTAATTCCAAAAATACGCATGATTTTAAAAATGCTCTCTCCGGTATTACGGCAAATTGCAAAGTTCCCCTCTATCAATAGACCTTTTAGCTATTCTGAAAAGAATCAGAATCGAACGATGTTTTGCTACATTTTCTAGAATTTTCGAATATGTAAACAAATGATTTGTGGTAAAAAATTTGAAAATTGCCTTAAATAACGGACTCATCGTACTAAACCCATAAACGTAATACACCATAATCTGTAGAAAGAAGACTGTTAACTCCTGTAAAAGAACAACAACCAAAATAAACCTGTAACTGGAGAGAAATCTGTTGATCCAGCAAGAAAAACGAGTTAGTTTTAAAACCTGTTTAAAACCGATTCAACTCGTTTTTCTCTTGCAGGATCAACAGATTTCTCTCCAGTTACAGGTTTATTTTGGTTGTTGTTCTTTTGCAGGAGTTAACAGTCTTCTTTCTACAGATTATGGTGTATTACGTTTATGGGTTTAGTACGATGAGTTCGTTATTTAAGGCAATTTTCCAATTTTCGAATCCTCAAAATAGCGATAGAAGCTCTAACGCTACTTGATCAAACCTCGCATATAAAAATGCATAAAAATAACGCTCGATCCAGGCTCTTTTGCAGAATAACTAAAAGGTCTATTCGGTTGAAAGAATAGTATTTTTAGCTATTCTACAAAAGAGCCTGGATCGAGCGTTATTTTTATACATTCTTATACGCGAGGTTCGATCGAATGCCGTTAGAGCTTTTATCAGAATTGTACACATTCGAAAATTCTACAAAATGTAGCAAAATATCGTTCGATTCTGATTCTTTTCAGAATCGCTAAAAGGTCTATTGGGCAATAACATTTTAGACATCAAAGATGAAAGTTTTTGCAAAGATTCGCAAGCTATGCTACGGAAATAACGCCTTATGTCATAAGTCTATATCTTACTTGCACTCAATCTTAACGCTGACAGCATTCTCCCAAACATAAAATGACCTCGTCCTTGATTTCGATGAAGAAACTATGGGCCAGCCATCAGAAGGCGGATTTGCACACTGTACTGTACCGCACATAAAGTCCCTTTAAAAAAACATATACATTAAAAATCAATAGCAGTAAATTAATCAATCAATCAATCAATCAATCAATATCCACCTAATCGATGGATCATTAAAATAATCAACCAATCGAGCAATCGATTAATAAGTTTCGTTTTCGCTCACTAGATTCCATACCTAATTTGGTCACATTTTTCTTTTCGTGAAATCTTTTCTTTAACCCTAATCCTACCGGGGGGGGGGGGGGGTGTTTTCCACCCCCTGTCGGTTTTTTGCAGAGCATTCTTTAACGACAAAAGCTATGACCCTCAAACTCTCTGACAATTACTAATTATCTATTAGCTACATTTTGACAATTAAATTTTTGAACAATAGGTGTCACGTGACAGGTGACACTACCATATTTGGAGCAAGGTATTAGAAAAATTAATGATTTTGATATTTTTACTCCCAGAATTAGTTCCAAACGTTGACTATTGTACTTTAAAAGAATCAGCAAACAATTAGCTTTCTATTGTTGTCAATAACAATGGATTTTGCTGACGTCAGCATTCTTAAATGATGACGTCACTGTAGCCGCCATTTTGGGTCATTTTGGCAAATTTTGAAGTTTTTTCCGATAGATTTTGTTAAAAATACATAGAATTGCGTTATGCAATACTTTAAAAGCATTTTGAGCTAATTATTATCAATTTTTGGCAGAAAAACACAGTTTTTAGTTATGACGTCATCAATTTTTGTCATTTTCTTCCAAAATAACAGTCTAAAAACACTCATATGCATCATAAGTGAATTGGAAATGAATAATACGCCAAATAACAATGGAAAAAGTCATTCAGATTACCTTCATTCCGTTTTTAGAACAAATAAGACGGAAAACCATATATTTTGACATTTTCCGGCATTATGACGTCATAGTGACGTCACCTAATGAGGTGGCCACGCCCAAAACTACCAATCGGCTAAGAATAGCTAGGACTACGCCCTTGCCAAGTTTCAATGATTTCCCATTAGTCTACGGCTATTTATAGAGGGAGGGGGTGGAAAGCACCCCCCCCCCGGCTATGTTAGATCAAAAAAAGCCCGGTAGGATTAGGGTTAAAGGGGCTCCGTTGTCAAAATGTAAACAAAACGATGATTTTTGCAGTTTTTTGAAAGGTCATATCACATAGGATTTTCATATTTTTTTCAAAATGAAAGTTGCTGTTTGGGCATTAATCCTTGTACTTTACAAAGGAACAAACCAAACATGTACATCTTCTACGATTGCTCGGATATAAGTGGATTTTTAACGGTCACTTTGTTGTGGCTTGGGTGAAGCTGGTGAAGCCACCAAACAAACTGCAGAGAACAATGGATGAACAATGGATAATCCCCGACACGTGCGAGTTTACGGATTTGTTTACTGTTTGACGACTGAGCCCCTTTAAGTCTCTGCTGATGCAGTCTAGCCTGCGTCCCAGACCCAATTACGAAAAATAAGTAATTCATCTTTTTTGGAGTCTGGTACACGGGCTAGTGCAGTCTAATGACAAGACTTAACGTCATGGAATGACAAATCGTTTAGGGGTCAGTAACTCTGTGTACAAAGGGCCGGTTAGAATTGGTGGGGGTATGAAAATTATTCGAAGGAAAATTGGGTGGTGTGAAGCTTCTTTGGAAATTTCAGAGGGGGTACAAAATTTTCAAGGTACATTCTTTAGAAAATTATTTCAATGACATGATAAGGCCAATGAATACCATATCTTTGCACACCTGCAACTGTAGCTAGTTTCTTGACGAGAGCCTTCAAATCTTCCATTATATTTGTATAAAATTCCAGCTGATTGGCCTTCCATGGTAGTACTGCATTAGGTTGAAATGGCATTACCTTCCTATTTTATTCTCTTTCATAAAAGCAGAACTTAGTTGATGTGGTTATCTGAAAGTAGCTTGATAGGTGGCCAATGGTGGGGTATTAATTCTTTTTCTAATTTTCCAATGGGGTTTGAAATTTTTTAGGGAAAATTGGAAGGGGTATAAAAGCTTTTAACCAGTTTAGAAATTCTAACCCGCCCTGGTACACAGAGTTATAAATGATTGATCCCTCATATCATCGTTTGAAAGAAACTACACAGGTCAATGAAAACAATGACAAACTACGATGGCAGCTTAAAAACCTTTATGAACCGTTTGAATACGCTTGTTTGATTTTCCCAGTCAGTAAAAATTCTTACTATCCTTCGACTGCCAGAAGCCATCTTACTTTATGAATATCATCAGAAACTCAATAACACAGGGTACTGAGGATGAAGTATGTGCAAAAAGCATCAACCAGGGCTCTTGAATCAGAATGATTGACTCGAATGAGAACAGCTTATGGGTAAAAGTCATGTGCTTTCTGCGGAGCTGATACATGGAACAAAGTCCATTCTGGTATTAAACTAGCCCCTTTAATCATGGGTAGTTAGACACTGCTGGTGTCCTTCTATGGAGGAGCGCTGGATAATATGTATCTGCGGAGGAATATTGTTTAGTACTGTGGAGGAGATATCGAAAGAACGAATCTTTCGATATCTCCTCCGCAGTACTAAACAATCGCAGATACATATTATCCAGCGCTCCTCCATAGAAGCACACCAGCAGTGTCTAACTACCCATGCATTGATTAGATTCAAGGAAAGCTGGTTTTACGTTTTTTCTTTTTTTTCTATTTAAGTTTTTGATGAACACATATATAATGTGCATTTATAAGTTCATATAAATATTGTAATCAGGTTAGTTTCATTTTTAGTTGCAGGGTACTTTGTGAAACAGTTTCCTAAACTGAATTGTAACCCTGGGTAAATAATTTTATAATAAAACAAATAAACAAAAACGAAAACAAATAAAATAAATAAACAAAAATAAATAGACTTACTTCTCCGCGCACTTTACGTACAGATTTAACTCATTTGTTCCGCAGTTAGAAAATTCTGTACCAGCCATATTCTCCCTGAAGCAAACTTTGTGGGCCTTGTATGACTCTATCAAAAACAAATAAATGAATCAATCAATCAATCAATCAATCAATTAATCAATCAATCAATTAAGTTAAAACAAGTTTAGAAAAGCTCATTTTAGAATTTATAAAGACATCAAGTGATAACTTGAAATAAAAAGAATGAATAGGGGAGTTTGAAATCGACTAAAGATCTTACGTTTCCCCCAAAGAACATCGCACTGGTCTTCCGCCGTCCTACATCCACCTTCAAAACAGTAGGCCTGAGGAAAAAGTGACATAATTTCAGGAAAGCTTGTAGGTAAGGTGAGGGCAAATGGATTAGAGTGAAGCAATAAATGGTGTCAAAATAATTCTTAGGATATCAGATTTGATACCGGGTAAGTCGATAAAAATAATCATTTTCATTTCAACTTCCTTTTTATTTTCTTTACAGTATATATTCCAAATAACATTTTACAATACACAAGGGACCAAAAGGCTGTGTCTATCTCGAGGCTATTAAATAAAGATGACAAAAGAAAAGAAACTACTTTAACTAAACAAGGACAGATAATGTTACAATAGGACTCGCTACATTTTATTGACACCTAGATACAAAGCAATTTGTGATTGCAGACAAAGGGAATTCCATGCTCGGTTGGTCAAGACATAAACAAAAACAAAGCAAGTCGCAAAAATTGCCCTGAAACTCGGGTCGCTAGCGCGCTCGTTGTGCACTTCAGAAATGGTTTTCAAGAGCAAATATTAGCACATATCGAAAGAAGAAGGATGTATCTAAACTTCTGCTTAGGGCATTTTATTTTTTTCGTACAGAAGCTGAGCAGTAAGTGTTTTGGTTACACCTAAAAAGTACGATAATTGAATCCCCTTCTTCTTTCGATATGTGCTAATATTTGCTCTTAAAACCATTTCTGAAATGCACAACGGGCGAGCTAGCTACCTGGGTTTCAGGGCAATTTTTGCGACTTGCTTTGTTTTTGTTTATGTCTTGACCAACCGAGCATGGAATTCCTTTTGTCTGCAATCACAAACTGCTTTGTATCTAGGTGTCAATGAAAAGTAACGAGTTCTATTGTAACATTATCTGTCCTTGTTCTTTAACTACTTTACCTAAGCGGCGATTCCTACAAACAAATTACAAAATCGGGTGGCTTATGAAGTTTAGATAACTGCTTTTCAGGGGGCCATGCATACAAACACATCCGTTTGTACAACAAGGGCAGATTTTGTAATACAATAGCAGCAGTTGCGTTTGATTGACACCTTAATTCAAAGCGATTAGCGACTGCAGGCAAAGGAAATTCTCTCAACCATAAATTCAAACAAACAAAGCCGCGAAAGTTTATCTGAAACCCAAGTAGCTAGCGCGCTCGTTGTGCATTCCATAAATTGTTTTTAAGAGCAAACATGAGCATAGATCGAAAGAAGAAGGATAGATCTGCACATCTACCTCGGGTATTTTATTTCTTTGGTTCTGAAGCCAATCAGGAAGCGATTTCATTCTCTTATTTTTTGGGTGTAATTAAAACACTTACTGCTCAGCTTCTGCATCAAAGGATTTCCTTGATCAATTCATCAACCAATCGCACAATGTTTTTCCTGCAGATTTTATTCCTATGCATGAAGGTTACGGGATATTTCAGTGAAGCATGCGCAATAAAATTAAGCAAGATCTTTCAAAGAATGTCAATCGAAAATATACGTACTGTGTCATTCTTGCACGACATTCCATCTAGTTTGTAGAAGTTAGCAGGGCACTAAATCAAAAGAAAACAGCACACCATCAGCTTTACTTTTATCAGCAAGACAACTCCAGAGTTTCTAATATTGCAACTGGAATGAAGCTTGTCCGCCAACATTCAGCCATCTCTAAGGCTGTAGCATTAATCATGGTATTTTCCAATTACCAATAGACCTTATAGCTATTCTACAAAAATGCCTGATTCAAGCGTTATTTCGAGACATTCTGTAACCGAGGTTCGATCGAGTGGCGTTAGAGCTCCTATCATTATTGTGCACATTCCAAGATTCTCTAAAATGTAGCAAACTATTGTTCGATTCTGATCCTTTTCAGGATAGCTAAAAGGTCTATTCAAGCTAACAATGGATAACCGTATATTCGGAAGCTATTATTGCAGTTTGCGCTCTTGTACACGTTTAGCTCCTGTGTGAAATCAAAATTTCAGCCATGATTCTAGATATCAGATGTAAAATACAATTCTTGTCAAATGATTCTACTGAAAATGATTTAGTCAAAATTACCTCATGAGAAATTCCGGTGCATGCTTCCTCCAAATCACATTCTGAACTTGGCTTTCTACAAACTACTCCTTGTTTGACGTACTGATGAAAGAAAAAATATTGTCAATCTTGATCCAGGATTAGAAAAATTAGAGGGGAGAAAAAGTATGAGAAGCATGCACAAGAATGCTGTTTGAAGAAACACTTTGCAACTCTGAAAGTACACGAAATGAATTCCAAATTTTACTATGTAAGAAAAACAGCAGGGCAAACCCCTTCAATTTCATACTCACTCAAGTATCTATCCATAACGACTGTGCGTTGAATTGACACTTTGTCAACGAATAGAGAAAGCTTTTACTTACCGAACAGTTTTGGCAGCAAGGCCCAACAGCACATTGCGCTGAAGCATGTAATTTACACGTAGTTGCATTACAACATGCAGAGCCCCCTGATCTTGCGCACTCCTGAAACATATGAACAAAATTTAAGGTCTTATCAGGGGGTAGACTCACAATAAAAGTTATTTCACTGATGCTAATTTGATTAAATTGATGTTGTTGTTGTTGTCGCTTCAGTAGTGGTAGCTTGTAATCAGTCTACGAACTTGTGCAGACTAATTACAAGTTGGTAGTTATCGCTATTGATAGACTGATGGATGCTCAAACTTGAGTAAAAAAGTTTGAGCAAACATGTTGTTGTTGTTGTTGTTGTTGTTGCTGTTGCTGTTGCTGTTGTCGCGATAACTGGGACTATCTCCTGAGTCTAGCGCTTGTAGTGGCATATAAATTTAGGTAAATAGCGAAACTGTAATTGCAATGGGTCTTATCAAGAGGGATGAAATGTGTTGCTACGGGTAAGAATCTGATCATGAAATACTTGTAAACTAATCATCGATTCGATATATTCCCGGGGAAGGTAAAGACGAAGCATTAATCGCCTAAGAACGCTTTGTATCGAGATTTATAAAACAATGCATAATCTAACCCTCGTTTTATGCAAGATATATTTCAATATAAATCTGAGGGTAGGTCCTCAAGGAACCAATTCGACTTGGTACATTACAGACCAAATCAGGTCATTTTTGGATCAAATAGCTATAGATCACTTGGACCAAAAATTTGGAATGGATTATGCAATGATTTCAAAACAGCCCAAAATTTGGCCATTTTTAAACGTTTGATGAAAAGTTGGTGTGGAACTGAGTGTCAGTGTAATGCTTGCCGATTTCAAAATGGCTAAATATTGCCCTGAATATTTCACTGAAATAATTAGCCACTGTATCAAATTTATCATAAATATGTATATTTATATGTAGATATGTACAAAATAGAATGATAATATGCAAAAAGGTTTCCTAAATTATCTAATGTTTATTTTCATTATAGTGTTTAGTTTATTTATGTATGTATTCGATTTAGATTAGTTACTTCATTATATGTAGTAGATAGAGAAAATATCGAATTAAAATAAGTTGAAACAAACAAACAAACAAAGATAAACTCACTTGAACAGATCCACAATCACATTCTTCTCCATTTTCCAAGAAATCATTTCCACAAACAGGTGGTCCATATAGCTGCAATATAAGAAAAGCAAACGTCAGAACAGAAGAGCCAATCATATGACTTTCATAATACGGTCTGCCTGTATGTAAAATTGTAAATCAACAAAGTTTTTGGCTTACGTTCACAATGGGCCTAGCCATGTAGCCAAAGCGACGAGCAGTGTAGAAAACTAGCAGTATATAAAATTTCCTCCGCAGAAGCATCAAGCTGCGGCACAACGGCGACGTCTGACCACCCATGGTAAAGAAAGTGTGCTATGACGAAACCCCTTGCAACTCACCTTAGCTGGAACATCGAAGAGACATGATCCTAGTCCTTCTTTTAATCGCTTATCAAATGTATCTTTACTACAGGTAGTGAATCCAATTGGCACGCCGCTATGGACAAAATACAGACCAGTTAGTCAATTACTATGGAACTCCGCTGTGGATAAAGTACAGACCAGTTAGTCAATCACTATGGAACTGCGTTATGGGTAAAATACAGACCAGTTAGTCAACTAAAGGTTTCAAAGAAAGTGTTCAACAGTATATCAAATATTTGAAACAAACAACAAGAACTTGTCCCCACAGCAACATAGCCCTGACGGCAAGAGCGTAATAGAAAATTTTGACATTGTACTCTCTTAAATCAGTTGTAAACTAGCCGAGTTTCATTGACCCCCCCCCCCCCCCGGGCTGCCCGAGGCGATGGTCAGGGATGCGTCAGAATGATGCGAAGGGGCTTTCTTGAGAAAATCCCTCGTAATTTCAGAACGGTATGGCCGATTTCAATAAAGTAAATTTTAAAAAGGATCTAAACATGTCCACCATTGACTGAAATGACTGCCAATATTATTGTCTCGATATGCAGGAAGCGATGGTCTTTCAAATGGGGATTCTTTTGCTGATTCATACGGAAGAGTTGATTTTCCTCCTCCCTTCCTTATGGAGTTTCTAGCCATCTCCCAATTCTAATAATAAAATACAGCACAGAACAAAATAAAAAAAAGAAAGCAAAATAAAACCTACCCTCCACTTGAAGCCATCACACAAGGTGACCCACCACATGAACAACCGGAAGCTAAAAATTGAAAAAAGGCAAATCAACTCACAAAAAGGGAGGTGCTATATGCTCGGGGGGGGGGATATTGGTAATTTTTATGGAACGAGGACGTGCCATTTTTCAGGGATACGTTTTTCAAAATGTCACGGAATTGTGGGTACCATTTTCACAGTTTTCAGACATTTCACGGAATCATGGGTATCCTTTTCAGAGATTTTGCGGAATCATGGGTCCTATTCTGGAGAAACATTTGCGAATGTATAGGAATAACGGGAATTCTTTCCGGAATTATGCCCCAGATATTCATTAGATTTGCGGTACTATGGCGCTAAATTCTTTAAAAGTCATGGAATTATGGGTAGCATGGAATTATGGGAAATCTTTTGAGCAAAATGGCACGTTCCCATCAAATGATAGGTCGAGATAAACACACTCTATATACACACTCTATATACACATTCTATATACACACATTATATCACACACTATATACACACATTTTATACACACACTATGCCCCCCTTCCCCCTAGCAATAATGAGGAGTTGAGCCAGTATTTTTTGTATCAAACGAAAAGACACAAAAGGATACTAACCATCATGTGAAAATCCCAGATTATGTCCAAGCTCGTGGGCTACTGTCCCTGCGGTTATTCCAGCATTGCTAGTATAGTCCTACGATTAAAACATACAGCAGTTACGGGAGAATACCTAAAATCCTTGCAATCAGTCTATAGCATACCTAAAATTATTTTTCCTTGGACTTATAACATTAATAATTGGCCCATGAATTTGGTCTTTACTTCTACCTTTAGCCTACCAAGGTTCCTTGACGTTTATGAGTTTCGGTGAGTGTTTAGTGATCCGAAAGAGCTGCCTTGAATACGAATTAAATTGAGAAATCTTGCTACAAGTATTTCAAGGTAGCCTTAAATATCGCTGCCAAAGCATTCTGGTCTTGGCAGCGACTTCCACAGTTTTCACTAACTAAGTACGATTCAAAGTCGATGATAGGTTCCAAGTCTTTAAAAAGATTGGTGTAAATTCTATGACCCATTTCTTTGAATTGAATGGCTTGAAAGAAACTTTAGCTGATTTTCTATAATTCTACCGTTGTTGGACTTCTTAGAAATCTTGAACATTTTTCAAATTTCATATTTTAACTAACAAGAGGATGTGAAGTCATATAATTCCTAAATCAGAACAGCGAAAGACTTGTGCTTGCCATCATATTGTAGATATTCATAAACTATGCTTCACTTCAAAATTGTTCTATGTTTCCTCAAAAAGTTTAACAATAATGATAATAATAATGCACTTATAGAGCGCTAAAATCTATATACATATGTTCTAAAGCACTGAACAGGCAGGCAGCCAATGCAGCTCTCTTAGTACTGGAGTGATATGATCGTATTTGCGAGTCCCAGTAAAAATTCTTGCTGCAGCATGGATTTTCCATGTTCGTCTCTCAAAATGTCTAAGCTAAATGATGTTAATTGGTCTTAAATTTTCTTCTTAATCATAACTGTTGGATGATAAAGTTCTTTAAGCTTTGTACTAGCATTAACTTTTCAAGATTCTTTAAGCTTTAGCACTAACGATGGTTTTAACTTTTTTCAATTTTTTTTTTGAATTCTTGAAAAGAAAAAACCCCTCAAGTCTGAAAATATTGAAGATTTCTGAGATTCATAGCAAAGTAGCAAAAGTCATTTTCAAGCATTCAATTCAAAGAGATTTTTAATTTTTAAACATTTTTAAAGACTTGGAACCTATGCTTTTAGCAATTGGACCAAAAGTTCGAAAATTGCAAATGTAGGAGAAAGTTAATCAAAAATCATAAATCGAGCAATCAATTAATGGATGAATCAGTCAATCAATGATTCAAAAAATAAATCAACCAAGTAATCAATCAATCAATCAATCAATCAATTACTCGGTCAATCAATCAATCTCAATGAAGACAGAATAATGGGTAATTACCATGTTGACACCAGTCGAAGAAAGTCCACAAATTGTGCCAATACCAGCCATACCAATGACAAGACCCTCAAAATCTATGCCGCTGTTGAAAAAAAATTGGAGTCAGTTCGCTTTCTTTTGAGGGTTTGTACTGAGGTTTAAAGCATGCATTTGCAAACAGCAAAAAATCTAACAATATCCCATTTAAATTGATGTGGCACACGCGCTGCAAACAATGGATAGCCAAAGGAACAATACTGTCCCTAAATGTTTTCTTTGTTTTATTTACAGAGAAGCTTATTTACAGTTGCAAACTCCCTTTCAAAGGGTCTGTTTCAACTGGCATACCTTCCAACGTGCAGTTTCTCGATTGGCCTTTGTTGTCGCCATTTTCGCAGGCAAAGAAAATGACGACAACAAAGGCCAACCAAGAGATGGCACGTGCAAGGCTTGCTGTGGTTGAAACAAACCCTTTATAGTGAATCTACCACCGGGTGAGACAAAACAGCTGATAGATTTGTTGGGATGTGGAATAAAAAGCATGTGGCCGATATTCACAACTAAAATGTTAATCTACCAGCAAAAATTCTAACTTAGATGTAAAAATTTTGCCCGTCAAAAGCGCTCATCTTTTAGACCCAGAAATTAGAAACACGCTGGTGAGGGGTTTGTATGGGAACGAGAATTCTACATTCTATTCTATTCCATTCCATTCCATTCCATTCCATTCCATTCCATTCCATTCCATTCCATTCCATTCTATTCTATTCCATTCCATTCCATTCCATGATTTACTTGTCATTGAAATTCGAATTCTATTTCTGAAACCAACAATTGTATTGAAGTTACATTTCAATGGCAGATACACCATGGACCAGAATCAAACGTAGAATTCTGGCTCATATACAAACTCCCAAACTGTGTTTACATAACTTTGAACAAGCCATTTCTAATTAATGTTGGGCCTATCAAGAAAATATGACTTTTGGCTGATTCCTAAATTCAAGAAAGAACAAATGCACCTAAAATTATGAGAACAATCTCGATAAACAAATTGAAGCCTTAGTAAGATGATGCAGTTAACATTTTTTACAAATTGGTTGCATAGGCAATCCTGTAAGATTCTTCAGTGTGAAAATTTTGTCTGAATCACCCGGTACTAATAATATTCAAAAATGCCAAAGCAAACATACGTGATAAGTTGTACATTATCTCTTTTAATTCCTTTCTTCACAAGATTATGCACCAAAACGTCTTTATTGTATTTTCTGATTTCTTGCAACGTTTTAGAAGCTGGTAAATATATGTGGGCTAAATCCATTACATTCCACGTTTCAACATAAACTAAAGCCCCTCTTGCGTTTATTGTTTTCAGCATCTGAAATTAAATTAGGAGGAACATTATATTATGATTTCATGACAAGAACAGAGTATAATTGGTTAAAAGCGCTGGTCTCAAAAAACCAGACTCACTGCCCCCTTAAAAAGGCTGGTAATCCTTAACAGAGGCAAATACAGGGTGTCCCAAAAAATTATGCCCCTTTTGCCTAAAGATTGCAACAAAACTTCAACAGATTCTCGCCAAACTTTTGCATGATGTTTCTCTTCAGGTATTCAATTAAAGCTTGCTACCATCCCTCTAAAAAGCCGTTGAAAAATGATGGAGCTATGACCTTTAGAAGACCAAGCGGTCGGCCATTTTGTCTTACTATTTTGCTGCGATAAATAGCTCCATGGATGAAATGGATCCAATGTCATGGCTCTCGTGAAAATTTTGATAATCATCACAGAGTTTTCAAAAATTTCTTACCTCAAAGAAACTATTTCTTACCTCACATGAAGCTATTTATCACTGCAAAATAGTAAGACAAAATGGCCGACCGCTGGTTTCAGTCATCAGTCCAAATTTTTCTTCTGAAGGTCGTAGCTCCATTACTGTTCAACGGATTTTTACGGGGATGGCAGCAAACTTTAATTGAGACATCTGAAGAGCAACATCATATAAAATTTTGGCGAGAAGCTTTTGTGGTTTTGTCGCAATCTTCTGGCAAACGGGTCACAATGTTTTTGGGACACTCTGCAGTTAAAAATTCCGTTGACAATAGCATGAGAAAACATTTTCCTTGTTCTAAAACCGTACTGCTTCCAAAGTAGAAACGGCACCTTCGGACAAATGAAACCAAATTTATTACTGTACCGGGTGGGTAAAAAAAATTTAACACATTTGGCGGGCTGTGAAATAAAAATACGAGGCCGAAGTTTAAAACTGAGACATTAATCTATCAGTCAAAAGCTAACTTCGATTTTGTTTGGTAAAATCAATCATCATCTCGACCCAGAAACTAGGAAAATGCTTGTAAGGGGCTTGTATGGGAATGAGAATTCCACATTCAATTCTGGTCCATGATTCACTAGCCACTGAAATTTAAACTCTATTTCAGAAAGTGACAATTGTTTGGATTTAAATTTCAATGGCAATCAAATCACGGACCAGAATCGAATGTAGAATTCTCGTTCTGGTACAAACCCTTTACCAGCATATTCCTAATTTCTTGGTTTAGAAGATGAAATATTTTACCAAACAAAATTTTCACATCTACGTTAGCCTTTGACTGATAGATTAACCTTTTCGTTTTGAATATCGGCCGCATAATTTTTATTCCACAGCCCAGCAAACATGACAGCTTCTTTTTGACTGACCTAATATATATTACCTGACATGAGTAGCCTCCATCTCTTACGTCCACCCGCCTAAAAAATAAGCGACATATCACGTCCATCTGGACCGCTATTTGAAAGTCAATTGAAGGTATTCTTCAAGAAAGATCACCTGCATTTCTTAATCTCCTTGTTTTTGTTACAATCTTGCATGTACTAATAATTTCTATGTGAAAGAAGATGAAGAAATAATTCCCTCCATACAATTTATCTCATTTCTCTGTATTTGTATATTGTATTAATTTTCCGTATCAATATATTAATTTCTGTAATATCTTATTTCCTTGTAGTTTAGTTATCTGTTAGTAGAGTAATTTATAAATTGTATGTTGTGAATTTAAAATATATGAACTGAACTGAACTGAACTGAACTGAACTGAACTGAACTGAACTGAACTGAACTGAACTGAACTGAACTGAACTGAACTGAACTGAACTGAACTGAACTGAAGAAATAATTTCTCACCGAATCGACATGATTTGCTATTTCTATTGCTCTGTTTGAAGCTGTTGTAAGATTCTTGCCCATCCTTTCAAACTGAAAAACAAAACAAGGAAATTAAAATTAGCTAAGTTTTAGTTAGTTAATTTTATCTCGAATTGAACTCATTTTCTTATGTTTCAATTTTAGCATGACCGAATTTGAAAAGCTTCTGAATTGAAATATAATAAGCATTGTATCAGGAAAAAGCTAGGCACAATAGATTCTTTTTAAAAGAAATTCTAAAGAGTCATTCTCACCCAGCCAGAGTCCTTTGCGGGCTTGTTGGGGAGACGAACTCGCTTTATCCGAAGAAACTTATGTGTCCCCTCGTGCAGTGGGTTAAAGCGCACGCGCTCGTCAGAGCTTTAACCCCAAAACGCTACTGCGCATGAGCTTTGAAACTACTGCACGGGGGAGAGCATGGGTTTCCTCGGGTGACGCGTATCTCGTCTCCCCAACAAGGGCATACTGAAATTTCACAGGGTTTGAAAATCAATTTTGGCCTTAGCAGAAACCACGAATCAACACCATAATAGTTGAGCTGATAGAAAAGTCTATTTCAGTTGAACTTTTCTACCAGTTCAACTATTTAAAGGGTCTGTTTCAGCCAGCATGCCTTGCCCGTGCCATCTCTTGGTTGGCCTTTGTTGCCACCATTTTCATGGCCCATGAAAATGGCGGACAACAAAGGAAAACCAAGAGACGGCACGTGCAAGGAATGCTGGATGAAACAGACCCTATAACTCTGGATCTATTGTTTCTGTTTAGGCCAAATTTGATTTTCAGACGGTCTGAAATTTCAGCATACCCGCAACGAACCCTATGTGACGATGGCTCTTTGAGCAAACACTCAGACAAGTAGTGGAAAAACTAACCAAAGAAATCTTGTTGATTCATTATATGAAATAAAGCAATAATTTATGCTTCAATCTTGTTGTGTAAAACTTGGTATTACTTTGGATACTGTTTAAACAGAGGCATGGCATCAAAAAGTGGGTGTAAAATGTTTACGAAGGAAGGGAAGACCACCCTTGTATTTCGTTTAGATTGGGCAGAGAGAAACGGATATAAACTCCACCGTGAGATTCACTTCATGGGCCTAAGCACCGACATTTTACAAATGTGTCTCAATATCAAAACGAGGCAAATCATAACAATAATAAATTATAACGTAACACCTTGTATTACTTAGTTTCGTTTTGTTTCGTTTCTCACTTGGCTGCAGGAGAGCCGTGCATGTACACACACTTTATGGTATGGTCTCGTCTTGTTCTTCGGCGTAAAGGTCGTAGTGTAAATATATCATTTTTGTAAGGTTTATTAGATTGTAACTGTCGACTGCACTAGAGATGGGGCAAGGAAAAATAATAGCAATCCCACAGGTCCCGGATCTTGTGTATGTGTGAGCTTTTCTCGTTCATCGCATGATGCATTTGGCAGCATAGCTTCCAAATCTTTAAAAAGGCTGGTGTAAAATTCAGTGACCTATTTCTTTGAACTGAATGACTTCAAAGAAACTTAAGCTATTTCTCTATAATTCTACCGTTGGACTTTTCTGAAATCTTCGATATTTTCAGAATTAGAGTGTTTTTTTACTTTTTCAAGAATTCAAGAAAAATTTTCAAAAAAACTTAAAACCATCGTAATTTCTAAACTGTTTGAAGCAACATGAAATAATTTCGAAGAAATTCATAGTTTATGGATGTCTACAATATGGTATCAAGCAAATGTCTGTCACTTTTCTGGTTTATGATTCAGAAATTTGATGACGTCACACCCTCAAATGAGTTGAAATGTAAGATATGCCAAAATTTTAAAAAATATTCAAAACTTTTGAAAAGTCCAACGGTAGAATTAAAGATAAGTGACTAAAGTTTGTTTAAAGCCACTTAGTGCGAAGAAATAGATCACAGAACTTTACACCCACCTTTTTGCGCCGAGTTAAAGATTTGGAAGCTTTGCTGCATTTGGCCGCATTTTTCAAAGTTTCCAGTTGCGTCAATTTTAGTGCAGTCGTCTATAGCATTGACTGTCGAGTAGCTTCTTCTAGGGCCTGTTTATATGGGGAAAATCATCCCACCTTCCAGCCTGTGAGCTGAGAGGTGAGATCCCACCCTTCTATACGACCCCTTGTAATTTTCATCTTGCGTTTATATGGAAAGTGAGCCAGCCCGGCTAGGTGAGATCCCACTCGACGAGAGGTGGGATCTCACTGAAGTGGGATGAAAATTTTCCATATAAACGCTGAAAGGTGGGATCATCATCATCATCATCATTTACGCTGTTACGTCAGTCCCTGACATTGCGAGCCTGATAATTCCACTCCAAGTGTTTCTATTATTTGCTAGTTTCTTTAATTTGTTTGTGTCTTTTACATTCAGGCCTTGTCCTCCTAGATTTTTGTCGATGAGGCCTAACCAAGTGAGGTTTGGTTTGCCTTTGGGTTTCTTCACAGGTCTTAGTGCTTCATATAGGGCTTGTTTGGCTGGTGTTTCCTCTGGCAGTCTGAGCAAATGTCCTAGCCAGCTTAATCTTCTCCTCTTAATTTCTTTGCTCCACTTTTCTACTTTTGTTATGTCATAAAGATATTCTGATTTGAGATGATTCTGGGCCATCTTATCTTTATTATTCGCCTTAGTTGTTTCCTTTGAAAAATATCTATCTGTTCTTCTTGGGCTTTTGTTAAGGTCCAGAGTTCACAGTTGTAGAGAAATACACTAGTAACATATGTATCAAATACTCTAATCTTTGTATCTATGTTCAATTTCTTGGATTCTATCATGTGTTTCAGCTTGTTACAGGTGTGTATGGCTAGTCCTTTTCTTCTGGTAATGTCTGACTGTGTTTCCAGCAGACTTCCTAGGTATTTGCATTTTTTCCACTCTTCACTTCCATTCCAAAGGTGGGATGAAAAGCTGTAAGGTGGGATGAAATCCTCTGTTTTGCGCACGCGCCAATATGAAAACAAAGGGAAACCTAATCCCTGCTGGCGCCACACACCAATTACGATTGTTATTGTCTGAAATCACGGGCTGGGAGGTGGGATGGAAATGCTGGAAGGTGAGATGAAAATTACATATAAACACACGCAGATTTCATCCCACCTTACACCTAATAGCCTGGAAGGTGGGATGATTTTCCTCATATAAACAGGCCCCTAGTGTAGAGTTCAGTAAAATGTTTGACTGTAATGCAATTGGTTTTTAAATAAAAAAGAAGACCTTCTGCCACAAAACAATCAGGATTTGGAGATACTTCAAAGAAACGCTAACCTAATAAAGTGCTTACCTGTCTTTTGTCGTTTATAAATGCCAATGAAACATACTTCTTTTCTGCGGCAACAGATCTGCGAAACTATAGAAAAAGACAAGGAAGGTAAAAACAGTTACGTCTGTGATAGAATTGTCTGAATTCACAAAAAATACTCAGTTTTCTTATATTTCAAGGAAAAGTTTGTTTGACGTATCTAGGTAAAACTAGTCTGTCTCAAATTAGATGTCACCTGCAAATGCCCGCGAACAACACCAATAGAAGTATTTTGCAAAGGAATTTTGCGTTTTCGCAAATCTCAGGTGACAGATAAAAAAAATCTACGAAAATCTAAATAAAAGATTTCGGTCTCGTCGCGCCAGGAAAGTTTTTGCCAGAAAGGGATGAACATGATGAAATATCAAGCAAACTAAACAAAGGGAAAATATATCTGGCCTATACGAGACTGAAAAATATCTTATATTATCAAATATCTTATTACTGAAAGACAAGGATATAAATTATTATACTAGCAAGATGAGTAATTTTAGTATTCCATAACTCTTTTAGGAAATTTTTTAAACTTGTTTTTGGATTTTATGGAAATCTTCTATGGCAGTGTAGAATACCGTAAAAGCTATACTAAGCCCCCTTCCCTATTAACCTCCCTCCCCGATAAACCCCTCCCTCATAGGCCAAATGTTTGACTAGGCCTATTTTCTACTCAGCCCCCCACTTACACCAAATACCAGAGGTTACCAAAGATATGCCCTGCCCTTTCCTTAGCTGGAAAAGTTTGCAAGCTAATTTTGTATATGATTTGGGGATAAACTTTGTCGAATTTGTGCATTTGACTCATAACTTGTCTGTTGATTCCCCAAAAAGGTTATTAAAACTAAAAAGATGTCATTTATATCCATATCTTTGGACTTTCTGAATTAGCCCCCCTTTCCGACAAGCCCCCTATCCCTTAAGCCACCCTCTAGAGTCACCAAAATTACTTAAGCCCCGGGGGCTTGATAGAGTTTTTACGGTAATCGAACTCTATTTTTTGGTAGAATGCAATATTGCTTGGCCATTCAACGCTAACAAACTTTCACGCCCTATTAAAGGAATTGAGTCCATATAAATAGCTGAGCGTTAACGCTATTCTGAATTTTGCTGACAAACTGCTGACGGCTCTTTGTTATCGCACAATTGTGCTAAAGTCATTAGTAGTGGAGACCAAAGACTTCTTAATCCTTGCATTATCCTTAATCCTTGCATTATTAAGAAGTCTTTGGTCTCCACTACTAATGACTTTAGCACAATTGTGCGATATCAAAGGGCCGTCAGCAGTTTGTCAGCATAGCGTTAACGCTCAGCTATTTATATGGACTCAATTCCTTTAAACAACACAGACTTACCCGTAAGTGACTATCACTATACACATCATTCATATTGAAATCATGAGAATGTCCTTCAACACCTGCAAAATAAGGAAGAAAATGTCTGAAATGCAAGAAACATCACTACTAAAACTTGTGACGTATGAGAGGAGCATTATTGTTATCATTATTATCAATTTGTTTGACGTTGGCAATATACATAACTACAAAAGCTAATTCAGGCCAACAATTCAATTCAACTATTCAATTCAACCTATCTAGAGAACTTTCGTCGTGATTCAAGATGCATTTAAGCTTCAAGGAAATAAACATATCCTTCTTTTATAAGAAATCTCTTATAAGAAACACATTTCAAGATAAAACTTAAGAAATTATTTACTTTGATGAAGGAAATCCTATTTATTTACTGCACATACCACATTTCAAATTTCTTTTTGGAACATCTTCTAGGTCGTAGAACATATGTTCCTACAAAAAAAATCGGAATAAGCATTTGATGGTGAATATCATTAGAGAAAAACTTATGGTAGAAAGTCCCAGAGATCAAAGTCCCCAAACCCTCCTCGGGTGTGAAACTCTTCCTGGCTCTGCATGTCACCTGATATTCGGAGGCAAGCAAGACAATGCAACAGCGATTATATAAACAAGAGCCTCAGCTGCTTAGCCCTCTGACCAATTCATGGTATTGCTAAGTTACTAGCAACTAAAGCCAAATAAACCTAAACAACTTGTTCTGTTGCCAACACAAAAAACTTTAGCTAAAAAAGACCTTTATCAAATCTCAAATCACTCGGCAGTTGTCGAAATATTTTCTTAACCACTAACAGAATAACATTAAAAGATCAACGATGCGAAACTTTTTCATCCAGAAAATCTATTTTTTCAACAACTTTCACATGGACACCGCAATAAATATTATACTTATGAATTTAAAAAACTGACTACAGTTCGCTGTCTTGCCGTGAAAATTCATTTGTTTTGAAGAGTAATCCGTGAATAACAGATTGTTTTATTAACGTGGAATGACTTTTGACATGGATATCCAATGATGTTTTGAGAAAAATTTTACGAGAAAATAGACGGTGCGAGAAATTCATAAAGACCTATTGTCAGCCAGGATCCTTTGTCGGCACGCAACCATGACAGACTGTCTGAAAATCAAATTTGGCCTAAGAGATAATAAGGATCCACACCAGACTTATCATATGTTCGTAGGTGATGAAAATGGCTCAAGCCACTTGCGATCAAATTCTAGCCTATCAGATATCAGGATTTCCTGTTGACGTAGATCAGTTACCCAAATATGGTGCGGCACGTGTATCGGCCTCAAAATAATTCACTTAAGCAGTTTGTTGATGTATGTGAGAATTTTTTCAACAGGGTATTAAAAGAAGCTCTTTCAGCGAAGATATTATCTGTGGTCATGAGAAACTCTTGTGCGAAAAGGGCCTTGATATGTCTACGCAAATAAAAACAAGATTTAAACATACGTCATTGGCGGCCGTTGTTGGCTCTATCCCGAAGACTTTGCCATTTCCATCTTTAATAGTACCCCTAACATAAGAAGTAAAAATTGATAAGTTTATCAATCACAAATATCAAAATGAAAAAGCAATGCACAAACACTGGCAGGTTCTTTTTCACGAAGATGCAAATGTTGGAAAAAGATCTTCATTCCAATAACGGTACATCAATAGACCTTTTAGCAATCCTACAAAAGGGTCTAGATCGAGGGATATTTTGTATGCCATTTTATACGGAAGAGTTTGATTGAGTGACATTAGAGCCCCTGTCAACAAGGACAGATTTTGTAAGACAACAGCACGAGTTGGTTTTGATTGACACCGCAATTTCAAAGCGATTAGCGATCGCAGACAAAGGAAATTCTCTCAACCAGTAATTCAAAACAAGCAAAGCCGCAAAAGTTTCTCTGAAACCCAGGTAGCTAGCTCGCTCGTTGTGCATTCCAGAAATTGTTTTCAGGAGCAAATTTGAGCATAGATTGAAAGAAGAAGGATACATTTATACATCTGCTGCGGGTATTTGATTTATTTGATTCAAAAGCCAATTGGGAGGCGATTCAATTCTCTTATACTTTTGGGTGTAATTAAAACACTTACTGCTCAGCTTCTGAACCAAAGAAATAAATTGCCCGAGGTAGATGTGTAGATATAACCTTTTTCTTTCGATATATGCTCATATTTGCTCTTAAGAATCATTTTTGGAATGCACAACGAGCGCGCTAGCTACTTGGGTTTCAGAGAAACTTTCGCGGCTTCGTTTGTTTTGAATTTATGGTTGAGAGAATTTCCTTTGTCTGCAGCCATTAATCGCTTTGAATTCAGGTGTCAACAAAAGCATCTCACGCTATTGTGTTACAAAATCTGTCCTTGTTTGCCCAACTAGTTTCGGGGAAACTTTTGCGGCTTTGTTTGTTTTTAATTACTGGTTGAGAGAATTTCCTTTGTCTGCAGTCGCTAATCGCTTTGAATTGAGGTGTCAATCAAACGTAATTGTTGCTATTGCATAACAAAATCTGCCCTTGCTGATGGTTCCAGGTTCCACCATGATAAAATAAAAGATCTTGACAAAGCTTGCAACAATGTTTGCCGTAACTATTGGTGATAAAATTGGATATACGAAATTCGATCAGCAGTTCATTCTTCATAATAGTTTCAATATTTTCAATCCATCTTCTTAATTCTTATCTCCTTCTTAAAAAGTTAGCTTCTATCAGATGAATCATTTCAAAATAAGATTATCAAAATATTATGACTGTATCAAAATCAAATCAACGATTTTTAGAACAGGCAACCAAGGAGACCAAATACCATTATGTGAGTGAAACCAGCCAAGCCAGGAAGGCCCTCCACAGTTAAGCTTGCTAGTGTTTGACCTAATGTACCAGTTTTTCTTTGGTGACCTCTTTTCAAATGTTATTCCTCGTTGAGCTTAATGCTTGATTGTAAAGCTCCGATGCATGTTTGTCTGCAAATAAGTAAAATTTCTCTGCTTTTCTCAGGTTTCCTCTTTCTTATTGTGGCCTAAAATTCTTTTGTCCAATTTGCGTTAACCCTGACTACCCAGGACGAAAATACATGCCTCAGTGCATTGTTTATGGAAAATGTTGCACTTGGAGAATAGTTGAAAAGAACCTAGCAAGTCATTCTATTTCAAAATGTAGTCACTAGACTTTACATTCTTCATGACATTCAATTGCCATTAAAAATTGCCCGCAGAAATGTCCGAAAACCATATTAGAATGATACATTTGCTAGACGCAGAAACCTCTTCTCCTGGACAAACATTTCATTGCTTGACTACACTCTGATAGCCTAATTTCGGCAAGGAATATCCAGTTAAAAATGTTTGTTCTTCGTATTCGGAAAATACTTGATAAAATAACTTTTAGGTCAAAATATTGAATTATTCCAATCCCTAAAGTTGTCAAAAATCCTCACCTTAATCCACTGCAAGTACTCAAAACGACGGTTGTATTTTCTTTTCCAGATAATTTCCCATGATAATAACAATGTTGATAATTCTAGAAGGAAAACAAGAATGATGAAGACATCATATAATTGCAAGAACATACGCAGAATTTTATATAAGAAGCAAGTTAAAAAAAAAACGACAATTGGTGTGGCCAGAATGCAGAGAAATGAAGCGTCTGAGAAGCTCTGAAATAATAGGAAAAAGAATTACCACAAACTCAAAAAATATAAACATGTAAAATTAGTACCATAAAAGCTCAATTTACCTCCCCCCCTTAAGCCCTCTCTCTATCAAGCCATACCCCCCACTGGTATCAAATTCTAGATGTTACCAAAGAATTCCTTTTCACCACCTAAAAAAGTCTGCAGGTTAATTTTGATATGTTTTAGGATGATAAAAACTGTGTCGTATTTGTGTCTTTGACTCGAGAAATTGTATCCGCAAAACACGGAGTAAAGAATTCATATCCTTGCCTTTTGACTTTGTAAATAAGCCTCCCTCTCTAATAAGCTGCCTCTCTTTTAAGCCCCCTCCCTTCACCCCCCCCCCTTAGGAGTCTCCAAAATCAAATAAGCCCCTAAAGAGCTTTTACGGTTTGTCCGGGTATATCAATTCGAGCAGATCATCGGAACTACAACTATGCTTATTGCAGGCTAGCTGATCAATCTTTTAAAATGCTTTCGGCAGAATGTTTGCAGAATATCGTCAAACATTGATACAAAATGTGACGCAAATACGTGTGGTACATACCCTAGTTGTGGTTAAATTTCCATCAGGCAGTTGATAACCAATTAAGAATTGATCACTCAGCAGCCCACTGCAAAGAAAAAAATCACATTAGATTTTAAAATCAATTCTGAAACAAATGTAAATATAAATGGACTGACATGCAACCAATCATAACTTTGAGGCTAGTGTTGTGGGTGAGTATAGATCCAGTAAACATAAGCATAAAGAACAGCATCGTATGCGTTTGCTGCCTTTTAATAACCAAACAAAACACTAGGGGCTATTTGCGTAACTTGATCTAACCCATCTTGTTTGCTTTATACCGTCGACTTCAACTCGTCTCAACTACGACTTCGACTTACTTCAACATGTCGTGACATAGGTGTGATATACGCGAAGCCTGGAAGCGAGTGTGAGAAACAATACGAAGGGTGACGTGACCAGCACGTTGAACCCAGGAAGGGACTGGACCCAACAAAGGGATGGGCTGTATTGTCTCCCAAACAGCTAGAATTCCCTCCCTAACAAAGGGTCATTTCGTTACAACTGCAGAAGAGACAGCAACAACATCAATTCAATTCAACTCAATCTGCAAAAATGAAGAGACTTAGATCGTGAATCTACGGAGGAGTGTTGAATTCACCATGGAGTGCTGAGGCTGCGCACAGGCTAAAGTTACGTAACTTATTCACGAACACATGACATTTTAAGGTTATCCAAACTACAGTAAGTCATCTACAACAGACTGGTAGCGGGTTCCCATTCACACTTTCAATAAACATATTTATTGTTCACACTTTACTTGCCCAAAATAGAGTAACCACAAAAAGAATACAAATGGCAATGCCAACAACAAGCAATCAAATAAAGAGCAGGTATTTTAGGCAATGTAGCGGGTGGTTTGTTACAAATAGGAAGTTACAAGTTGTGTAAATCTTAAGGTAAACTGTGAAATGTTAGCATGGGTAGTTAGACACCACAGTTGTGTTAGCCTACGTTTGATTCCCACAGCTTTGTACTTGTGCGGAGGAAAACATTATTTACTACTATGGAAATTATTACTCTGCAGGTACATATTAGTTGCAGCGCTCCTCCATAGGAGCACACCAGCAGTGTCTAGCTACCCATGGTGTTAGTGCAAGGATAGACATGCCCCAAGCCTATTTCTTCAGTCCGTCTTATAGCCTGTGTTCCAGACCACTTGGAAAGGAAAGTGGTCTGTGTAACCAAGCACTAATCTGTGTTCAAACGATGAATTGAATTGCGAAATAATTAAGGGCATTCTTTCACGGATCTGATTGGCTGCAATGAAGTCAGTGATCAACACAACGGATGTCTTTGAGAACATGTGTGTTTGAAACAAACCAGGGCTGATTGTTATCACTTTGCACGGGCGTAAAAACTCAGTAGGATTAGCAGGCATTCAAATCTCCTATTCTTTCATCGTAAAAAGTCAATAGGATTAGCAGACATTGAAATTTTCTATTCTTTGTGTTGTAATGTGAGTTCTTCACATGAGACAGGCTTTTCCTTTTGATAACAAAACAAATAGTAATTATGCGAATTATTAGTTGCATTTTATTAATTTTTCTTCAGATTCCGAAGAAAATTTGTGAACACGGATTAGTGCTTGGTTACACAGACCACATTCCTTCTCAAGTGGTCTGGAACACAGGCTATCCGTCTTACTGCTCCCTTTTCGGTAGTTCCTTGGTCCGCGATTCCATCAAGGCACAAAGGAGAGAGAGCGAATCGCTCTTCCCTTTTGTTCCGTTACGGAATATTGGAATGGCGGGTCTGGAAAATGTGGGAAAGGCATCGGTCAGACGGACAAAAGGAATACACTTTAGGCAAGTTTTGTTCAATGATTGCTCAGTTGTAGCAAGCTGGCCTTAGACACTCATTACGAAGGAGCATACGAATGATTGAAAACGAGGCTGGACGGGCAAGTCTAGATGTTTAGCAGAAATAGACGAACAGCCTGGAGTGACAGCCCCTTGGTACATCCATGCAGCCCTTGGTATAAAACATAACCTGCGACCTGCATAATGCAACCTGCGTTATGCAGATTACACCAGCCGTCGAAAGTACACATCCTTTAAAATCAGCAGAAAACAAGATGTCGCACGATGTAAACTAAATTTCTGTATGACCATGGGCAATAATGCACCGTTGGTATGGCCTATATTTTGATCAAAATTGTATTTTTACTCACTGTGTTGTTTCTCTTCCACAAGATTGCAAGTAAAGCTTGATAATGTTGCTACTCCTTCGTTCTTTTCTCGTCACAAATGCCGCCAATATTCAAATACAGTTGAAACGGTTGGAGCTCCAACGCAGCGATACGTCTCATTTCAAACTTCCCTTTAATGGGAAGCTTGAAATGGGACGTATCGCTGCGAAGGAGCTCCAACCGTTTCAATTGTATTTTAATATTGGCGGCATTTGATTCCTTGATGGACGAAGAGAAGAACGAAGGAGTAGCAACATTATCAAGCTTTAATTGCAATCTTGTGGAAGAGAAACAACACAGTGAGTAAAAGTACAATTTCGGTCATAATATAGGCCACATCAATGGGGCATTATTGCCCATGGTATGACTGGAAACAGAAATGTTGCTGACCTAGAAAACTTCACAGAATCATTTATGGGAGGTCTAATCGAGAAATCAAAGCACAAAGAAAGGTTTAGAGAACTAAAGAAACCCAATAAAGTCCAAATTATAACATCTCCTTTAAATTCATTAAAACATATTAAAAATAAACATTAAGTAAGTGTTCGGATATAAGGGCTTCTTTATCCATTCTCTCACGATTAAAAACAATTAAAAACAATGAACAAAGAAAAGTCATTCGAAATCAAATCCAATCAAAAAAGAGTTAAGGAAACATGCTGCTTAGCAATGTCTCAACATGGTTTCGCGTGGTCTCACCACTGAGAAAAATCTCTGCAAGCTTATAAAACTTGATTGCAAATTTATATTTGGTAATAGACTGCGGTTATATATAAAGAAGATAACAATTAAACAACACAGCTTTTTCAAATGAAAACATAAGATAAATATAAGAGAAACAGCATGCTTTTGAAACTTTTTTTAGAAAAGAGAAAAAGATTAAAATTGTTGTCCAGTGTTTTGAACGACGTCCTTCGGTTTGTTGCGAAAACAAATTGTAAGCTTAAACTAACAAGCTCAGTTGAATGATGTTTGGGCAACGGTTTTCTTTAACCTTTACAATTTCTAGGTAAATTCATGACAACAGAAAATTATTGTTTTGATAAACAGTTATAAGCAATCTATTGATTGAGATAAGTTGAATAAAATCCGAAAAATGTTGCTGAAAGTCATGCAAGGTCCAAGGGTTTCCCAGGGTTGCCAAAGCTCAGTTGAATCGAAAGACGTTGAAGTCTCAGGGATGAAATTGTTAAAGAATGCATCATGAATGTCATCCTCATCCAGTTGCAGTCATTATGCGTTTCGGCTTACCGAAATTGAATATGTCTCCTGGTGAATTTCTAGCACAAAGCACTACACTCATTTTTTTATAAGAAACTAAGGTCCGGGGCTGGTAGGCAGTTTCTTAAGTTTTTGGGCCATTTTGCTACCAAAAGTTTCTTACGTGTTTCTTATATTTCTAATGCCAGAAGTGTAAAGTTAATCTTGTTTTGTCTAAAGGGCTCCCAAATTACTTAGTAAGATCTCAAAACAAGTCATAATTCGCACTCAAAATAATGTCCAAACAGAGGCTATAGCTATAAAACATTTCTGACCGTGATAGTAAAATTAAAACTGTAAATTACAGAAGTTTCTTAACTTTTGAAATTCAGGTAGGGTTGTTTCTTAACTTTTGAAAAATTGAGCCTACCGTTTCTTATAAGCGGTTTCTTATAAAAAAATGAGTGTATTTGATTCTGGTAGATTCTCTAATAATCGTCTTCCTTTGAATCTCTAAACTTCCTCTAATCTGCCGAACTTGAAACCTCTGTCAATGCACGATTACGCTAGAGATGGAACCAGGGAATAGAACGACCAATCAAATCAGCATTGGTTCCAAATTAGATGGGTGTAAAAAGGCAGGTGTAAAATTCTATGACCTATTTCTTTTGATCGAATGACTTAAAAGAAACTTTCCCTAATTATCTACAATTCTACCGTTGGACTTTAAGAAATCTGGAATATTTTGGAAATGACAACATATTTCATATTTCAATTCACTTGAGGATGTGACGTCATCAAATTTCTAAATCGTAAACCAGAAGAGGGACAGACTTTTACTTGGTACCATATTGTAGACATCCATAAAATATGGTGTTCTTGAAAATTATTTCATTTTTGGTAAAACGACTTAAAAAATAAGGTGATTTTAAGCTTTTTTTCAAATTTTCTTTGAACTCTTAAAACGAAGAAAAACACTGCCTTTAATTCTGAAAAGACTTTCGTAAAGTCCAACGGTAGAATTATAGCAAAGTAGCTAAAGTTTCTTTCAAGCTATTCGGTTCAAAGAAATAGGTTGTAGAATTTTACAACAACATATATAAAGATTTAGAACCTATGCAATCAAATCAATCGAAATAAATTGTTCGAAACACAAAGGCTCATGGTTCAAAATTCACCGAGGCTATCTTTAGCAAAATCCTCCATTCACTCCTTTCTTTCATAATATAACGTCTCCCTTCCTCCTTCGTTGAAATGCGAGCGAAGCGAGCGCTTTTACTTCCCCAATATTAGGCTGGATTCCTTCTCTTGGCATTGCACGGATAAAGTCCGCTCTTCATAAGAAATAGATTGTAAGCTCAAGTTACCAAAACTATAAATCATACGTTTCGTAATATTTTGCTATGATGATGATGATGATGATGATGATGATGATGATGATGATGATGATGATGATGATGATGATGATGATGACAAATACATACCAAAACAGGGTGTAATTGATTGCGATTTCCAAACATAAAATAAGTTAAATATGTACAAACCATTCAAGGAAGGTGGGCGACCAACAAAAACTACTGATTTATTTCCTAAAATATCATGGAAGTTCATGAAGGTCGAATTCAACAAAAAGTTAAGAATTGCAAGATTACTTTCAGGCTTTCAGTAATGCTAAAGGGAAGCAGAACCAGTGGGTGTGACTCTCGTCAGTCAAAAATTAAATAAAAATGGCGATTCAGATCCTTAAATAATGTTCAAGTTCGTAGAGGTCAATTTTAACGAAGCGTTAGGAATTCCTATTTCAAATATCAATTAATGCTAAAGGCAAGCTGCGTTAAAAATGGGTGTATGAATCGCCCTAAAATTACACCACGAAAAAATAGGCATTTACATCCTAAACTATAAACGAAATTCTTAAAAGTCGATTTTAAAAGCCAATTGCTAACAAAATCCTTTGCGCACCAAATACAAACCAACGCAAATAGAATATAGGCCAGACACGACTTTCATGTCATGTTGATATTTTGGCCGCAGAGGATCGTGGGTAGCTATGGGTCTTTGATGAAAAGCTATTAAGAGATGACTTCTAGAACGTTCTAGAAAGGGAACCTGAATAAGCGAGTGCAGGACCTGAAATGACATCATTAGAAACTAGATGAATAAATACTGTTCAGGGTGAACTATCAGACGCAATGTTGCTTCGTGGTTTTCGCATTTCCTTTGATCTAAAAATACTTTCTTCGTCTAGTTTGTATTGAATTCGAAAGAATTCGTATCCAATCCCGAGTGTTGTATCCAAAGTTATTCATAAAATTAAATTTAAATATAAATCTTAAAAATACTCTGTTTCGGTTTTAGAATAATGACCTTCCTAACCTTGAAGAAACTTCAGATTTTGAACGATGTTCGCCAATCCCATAAAATACAGTAAAGGGCTACGAGAAGGTACATAATCAAGAAACTAGCTTTTAATATAGTTAAATGAGTGCAGTTCAGGGTATCTTTATTATACAAGAAAAAGCGTGTTATTGTTCCTCTGCCAAATAATATCCATGCAAATGTCAAAATCATAAAATAATTGAAGGCTTGCATATGCAGCTCTTGAGTTAGCCCGAGTTAGCCTTTTCTCTCCGTTAACCATGGGTAGTTAGACACTGCTGGTGTGCTTCTATGGAGGAGCGCTGGATAATATGTATCTGCGGAGGAAATTTTTTATAGTACTGCAGAGGAGATATCGAAAGCGAAGCGAAGAGAGAAGGAGAGAGAAGAATATTTAATATTCATTTTAATATTTTCGTTCTTTCAATATCTCCTCCGTAGTACTATAAAAAATTTCCTCTGCAGATACATATTATCCAGCGCTCCTCCATAGAAGCACACCAGCAGAATATTTTAGTTATTTCAATATCTCCTCCGCAGTACTATAAAAATTTCCTCCGCAGATACATATTATCCAGCGCTCCTCCATAGAAGCACACCAGCAGTGTCTAACTACCCATGCGTTAACTAACTTAATGATAGTCTCGTAGGTGACCTCTCAAAGATGACAATTAAGATCAAGATCTATAACTTCGTATGCTTTAAAGAGTTAACGTAATTCTGATGTATCATCTGGCTTAATGTCATCTCAAACATATGGTTTTTATCTTGCAAAGAGAGACTCGAAGCTGGCACTTGAACATACACGTTCAAACAGAAAACTGCTTGGGACAACCGAAGCCTCTTTCCAGAGAGTAAAATGTGGTCTGGTCATATGATCCAAATCTCAGCAATTAGGAAAAAAGAGTTTTGGAATCAATATAAATTTTCTTGTCATCGAAATACGGAAATAAATGGCCATTACACCGATGTCACATATCCTTTTATCTCAGGGGTTATCAAAATCGAAAGTTCTGAAAGGACAGGGCAGCAAGTTAAAACCTGCAAATATTATATTACTTGCAAATATTCCCATCTGATATTAAAGTACATCTAAGAATAGAAATCAGGTGGATTTTCGATCAGTTAAAGTTTGTAGCTATGTTTGGCTTTGTTTGCCATAGTTACAGGGTTATCCGGGATGTATTCGTACCTGGTTATCCAGGATGCATTCGTACCTTTCTCCGACCGCCAGAAAAACATGTTTCAAATCAAGCATCAGTTTTGGCCTAGGACAGTTTAGATGCAATTATAGATGTCTCATATTGTTGCTATACACGTATTTTTATAAGAAACTAAGGTCCGGGCTAGTAGGCAGTTTCTTGAATTTTTGGGCCATTTTGCTGCCAAAAGTTTCTTACGTGTTTCTTATATTCTTAATGCCGGAAGTGTATAATTAATTTAGCTTCGTCAAGAGGGCTCGCAAATTACTTAGTAAGATCTCAAAACAAGTAAATAACATGATTCGCACTCAAAATAATGTCCAAACAGTTGCTATAACTGTACACTGTCAAAAAAATTTGGAGTGCGCTGGGAAATTAAAATTGCAAATTATAAAAGTTTATTAGCTTTTTAAATTCAGGTAGGGTTGTTTCTTAACTTTCGAAAAATTGAGCCTACCATTTCTTATAAGCGGTTTCGTGTACTAGGTCTCTTGTCATTTTCTTCGTATCTTAAACTGAATGGCAGAATGCATTAAAAGATCTTAATAATTTTCATTGAAGGATCGTGGCAATTGTGGAGAACGCAAACATTTGGGAATAAAAATAAAACTATCGGAACGTCTTTTTGTCCCTAGCTTCAATATGTCATCTATAAACAGTTTCATTTTCAACGATTTTCTTGGTGGATCACATGCGATGAAATGTCATGAAATATCAGAACGCAATCAAGTTTGACGTCAGAACAAACGTTCCTTAATTCAGGGTACTCTTATATGAACCTGTGGAGCTTCTGTAAACGTAACGTTCTGTTAATTGTACCCATGAATAAGTTATTAGCCAATCTTATCTACTCCTGCATGGACACAGCAAAATTACTATTCTTAGAGAAAACCCTGCTGGTTTATCATCAATTCGCTATGATCTATAGTTTATTCGTAAAGTCATTGATTCCAAGTAGCAGAACATAAATTATTTCGTTCCATTTAATTTGTCTGACCAATAAAGAGTTCCGATCAATGGGAGACTTGATTGTGTGCCGTACATGTAATTAGACTTTTGACTTTGCAATGGGAGGAGGTCTAGGCCCTCCACCTGATAATTTACCGCTGAACAAAGCCATCTTGCTTGTCTTATTTGGCATGAAATGATTTCATCATCGTTTATCTCTTACTTGTGGTATACAACGCAACAATCTGCATCTGCTTTATTTACTATGAATGTAAACATCTGGCGTATCAAAGCAACAGACTGCGTGCCATTTTGATAGGACAGCATAGGTTCCAAACCTTTAACTCAGCGTAAAAAGGTGGGTGTAAAATTCAATGACCTATTTCTTCTGATTGAATGGCTTAAGAGAAACTTTGGGTAGTTATCTGTAATTCTACCGTTGGACTTTCCAGGAATTATCAATATTTTCAAAATTACAGCGTATTTTCCATTTCAGCTCATTTTAGGATGTGACGTCATCAAATTTCTAAATAATAAACCAGATGAGTGACAGACTTTTGCTTGATATCATATTGTAGGCATCCATAAACCATAGTCCTCTTCGAAATTACTTCATGTTGCGTCACACGGTTTAGAAATTACGATGGTTTCAAGTTTTTTTGAAAATTTTTCTTGAATTCTTGAAAAAGAAGAAAAACACTCTAATTCTGAAAATAGTAAAGATTTCAGAAAAATCAAAGGGTAGAATTATAGAGAAATAGCTAAAGTTTCTTTGCAGTCATTCAGTTCAGAGAAATAGGTCACTCAAATTTACACCAGCCTTTTCAAAGATTTGGAACCTATGCTTGAAAGGAACACCTTTTTGGCGATCTGAGAATTGAGTTTCTCATGCACGTATTTTTTATAAGAAACAGCTTCCAAGAAAGAGTAGGCTCAATTTTTCGAAAGTTAAGAACCAGTCCTACCTGAATTTAAAAAGCTAAGAAACTTTTGTATTTGCAGTTTTAATTTTCCGAGCGCGCTCAAAAATGTTTTGACACTGTTTGGCAGCTGTTTGGACATTATTTTGAGTGCGAATTATGCTATTCACTTGTTTTGAGATCTTACTAAGTAATTTGTCAGCCCTCTTGACAAAGCTAAGTTAACTCTACACTTCTGGCATTAAAAATATAAGAAACACGTGAGAAACTTTAGGTAGCAAAATGGCCCAAAATGTAAGAAACTGCCTTCCAGCCCTGAGCCTTTGTTTTTTATAAAAAAATACGTGTAAGCAGTTAAAAAAATACGTGAATATTAGAAGGGTGGATCTCCTAGCTTGTGTAATCGCTACAAAAATGATACTTTGCACTACTTGATATAGCTTCTTCCTGTGTCTTTAAGAGTTTACAGTGGTAAAATAATTTTATTATAAGACAAAATTTTGGTAAAAACAAAATGGTAATTGCTTTTAAATGTAACTAAAATAAAACTATAAATATAACAAATATCGAATTAACTGTAACAAAATTTTACTAATTACATTTTGAATTTAAAAAATCTGCGTGGGACCCTTATCGAGTGTTTTGAAATTTTCAAATATTTGGTAGCGTTTGTTTATGCTAGGAAGTACAAATTTTAGACGCTCTCTGGGTGGCAAAATGATCCCAACATGACCTTCAAGCGTTTGTTTTCATTGGTTAATTTTTTGCTTTATTCTATCCTGCATATTCTTAGATTTCTCTTGGGTGGTAAGATGTAAACAATTATCCACGCAGTAGAGTTTAGCAAAAGATGGATCTGACGTTCTATTAGCTCAAGAAAAAATAAATAATTGTTGATCATAGAGCCAAATAAGAGTTTGCAGACATACGAAAGCCTCCTAGGCTCACGACATAGTCCCAGTTATCGCAACAACACTAACGACAACAACAACATCATTTTTGCTCGAACGTAGACTTGTGTGAACTTTCATATAAAAAATTAGGACGGCCAGTGTGCCATCAGGAACGAGGCTGAGGCATAGCCAAGGCAACCTTCGACAGTTGCAAGTTCTCATTGCTACGGTGAAGCTCATGAAAGTTAATTGGCCTTCAAAAATGAGGAACTCCTGGAATGTCATAGATCCACCATTTTTCAACGGGTTTTTACGGGGATGGTAGCAAACTTTAATCTAAAATCTGAAGAGAAACATCATGCAAGAGTTTGGTGAGAATCTTTTGCCGTTTTGTCGCAATCTTAAGGCAAACAGGGCACACTTTTTTGGGACACCTTGTATGAAGATGAAGACTTGCCGTAAACATTCGCATTTACCTCAAATAGTAGCTCAACTGCAAGTGTAAACTTCTAATGACACACTTGAAAACAATTTTCCCAATTGAATATGTATTCAGAGATAAGATGATTTAGTTGATAAACTTATTTTCAAACCGACCGGCAAGACTTGCCATGGTTAACTTAACGGTCAAAATCGCTGAACACTATGATGCAATTAGATATATTTATCTCCGATTGATTGTACCTTTTACATTATCTGTTTACTGTATCTTGTTATCCAAAACATATTTAAAATTTATTGCAGCTTTCAAAAAGATATAAACCTACTTTGCAGGAGATAAACTTTCCCACGAAGAAAGATATTGCAGAACAAAGAATTTCTCACTTGTTTTGAAACGAGTAAATCTAAATTGTGTAGCGCTAAGAAATCCGTATCATAAACATAGCTTTTAATTAAAGAGCAGAAATGCGACAGGGCAAGAAACGTTGTGAAAATCCTTCTTCGTCCTTGAAGTTTAAGGGAATCGACATAGTTAAAGCTAGCCCGGGCCAGGTCAAAAATATAATCTATTGTACTCGACAACCTTGACGCATCCGGTTTCATTGTGTAGGTAAAGAAACAATGGGTTTGTGGGCGTTTCTTTAGCCTATCTTCTGCAATACCGCTACCGCAGGGATGTAGATATTTATGAAGGTCGCATTAGCATTTGGCAGGTCTTAATGAAAAGTACCTGATTCTTTCAAACGCAAAAACAACCGACTTCAAAGATTAAATTATCTTTCGTAAATATATTAATCTGGACTTAAAGAATTAAAAAAAGTTCTTTAGACCCCAAGAGATGCATATCTTTTATCAGAAAAGGCTCATGTATCTTGCGCAATAGTCGAGTGAAATTCTCGCTGAGAAGTCACTGCGAATTCAAAGATTGATTCAACATTCCGCCATTCAAATTTATATCCACCAGGGTTAAATTATTTCTGTGGTATTTCCTTGTTTATTTATTGTACGATTGCTAACTTAATTATGCATGTACCGAATACTATGCGGTAAAATTATCATATGCGTTTGATTTGTTGTCTGGAGAGTTGGGCGTTGGACAAGTTCGTCCCCACTCTTTCGACGAAGTGCATGTATATGATCGTTTCGCATAACATCAACAATAGATTTCCAGTCCGTTCGGAAAATTTGACTGAGTGGAAAGGGTCAAAAGATCAGTGAAATGCTTGGGAAATTCCATCTTCGTACCCTGGAGGAGGAGTGGTGACAATGCAACGGAGACTTTGCAATCTTAAAAACTAAATAGTTATTCAAGTAGCGAGACCAGTTTGATGGATTGTGATCTTGCGGTGCAAAACTTTGATAAGCGATAAAACATTTCTTGATAATATTTTCCAATTTCCATTTCCAATATCGATCAGATTGTCGCAGATAGATCAGACTTTACATTTGGCCAACTCTGTTTTCGTTTCCATTTTGGAATAAACAATTTGAAGCCTTTTGAGGAGGAAAGTTTGAAGTGAACGGACGGGCTAAGTAGAGGCAATCTATAAATAGGACAAAGAAAACTCATATGCACGTTATTGCTCCTCTAGCTAAACAATATGCCAGCACTTGTGGACATCATCAAATACAATATGTTGATAATAGAATACCCAGACCCCTTCTGTGCGTGGATTTTATTTCCGTTGATTCTATTTAAAGATGAAGACCAAAGCAATAACTTTATTACGTGTTTGTTGACAACTTTCTCATCGCAATTGCTTGCTTCGTCTCTTCGTAAAAGAAATTTAAGCGTTGAATAGTAAGATGCTGTTTGATTTCTGGCCGTAGTTATTTTTTAGAACTTTTTAGAAGTGTGAATGAATGATTCAAAGAGAGTAAAAGTTGAAAATTTGCACGCTCAAGATCCGTCTGACAAATGTTTTCAATTCTCATCATGCATAGCAGGTGCCCTGAAACTTGGAATACTATACTGTATTGCGACAAATATTACATTTTCAAATACTATATTCATTGTATCCAGTCAATCACATATTAAATAGTCCAAATAGAAATTCTAGCTTGCCGACTTGCATACGTTTCGTTCGTTCTATTTTTAGATTTCGCGTACAATGGGGAGGGAATTGGAACTTTGAAAGTTTGAAGTCAAACGGTAACAATTTTGGGATCGAAAATAAACGTTCGAAATTGCTGAATGGGCAAAATAATGAGCTACTGTATGTGTACTTGTTTTCATGGATCATTTAAAGGAAATCGACATGGTTAAAAGCAGGCCCGGTCCAAGTCAAAGATATACCCTACCGGGTGCGCCAAAATAAACTATGCACGTTTGGCAGGCCACAATAAATCGTGCACTGGACCGATTTTAAAGAGTTATGACTTAATCGTTAGCAGAAAGCCTGAATTAGATTCTAGGATTTTTTACAAATGTTTCCGTTTTCAGTTTTTAGAGTTACAAGCGAGTTTCCTAAAATGCTAGTTTTCGAAAACACTGAAAACGATCAAAAATCATCGATCACGTTTTCTAAAGAATCGACATGAATGGACTAAGAGAGAACTTGTTCGTGGTGATTTGCGATTTAGAAATCGACCAATTGTAGTCTGCTGTACGAGAGTTCGTACTAAACCCCCAAATCCCCTTGAAAACGTTTTCTCTTTATTCATTCATGTTGAATCTTTTAAAATTTGATCGACGATTTTTGATCGTTTTCAATGTTCTCGAAAACGAAAATTTTAAGAAACTTGCTTTTGGCTCTAGAAACTGGAAACGGAAAAATTTGCAAAAGTCCCAGAATCTAATCCAGGCTTTCTGCTAAAGATTAAGTCACGAATCTTCAAAATCGGTCCAGTGTACGATTTATTGCGGCCTGCCAAACGTGCATAGTTTATTTTGGCGCACCCGGTATTGTATTTGATAAATCTGATACGTGCCGTTTCATTGTGTAGCTAAAGAAACAGTGGGTGCGTTTGCATTTTCTTTAGCCTACTCATAACGGTCACCTACTCGATACACGTTTTTTTTATAAGAAGCTGGTTTATAAGAAATTAGTGCTACGGTGACCAAAAATTTAAGAAACTCTAGTACTACGTTCATGAACAATTCAGAAACTCTAAAATTTTATTTCTAGAATAAGAGTCGGTAGATTACGATTTGCGCGGCATTGCGTTAGTAAATATCAAGTTTTAACTGTAAAAATTGGTAATTTTTTTTGCCCTAATGTGCATGGCTTATTCGTGGTTACAATACCAATGCAAAATGCAAGCCCTTTGTCGATAAGAAGGCTCAACTTCGAACCATAACGCAATTTTAGACCCCAAAAAAATAAGAAACTAATTAAGAAACTGTTACTACTAAAACACCGAAATTTTCATGGGAAATTAAGGAACTTTTAGTACTAAGTGCTGATCCCAGTTTCTTATAAAAACATGTTTAGCTACACCTGTTCCCTTTGATGAGCATGGTAGGATTTTCAATGATAAAATTGGTTCAGTGGAGACAGTCAAAGTAGTTGAAGTTCTCCAAAACGGGGAATGCATTCCATGCAAACAACGCTTCGAGAGGGTAAAAGAAGCTTGTAAATGGATATCAAATTGACGTCATACCTGTTTAGCGATATATCCATAATGTAGTGTCTTCCTGCTGCCGTGAAGCTAAAAGCTGTATCTTTGAGATGGCCACCCTGAAATGTAAAACCCAAATTATGAGAAACATTTGCAGACTAAAAAATATATGACAAATCGCTCCATGGCAGTGAAAGGGGCATGCGTTGTAAGCAAAGCTACAAGAAGAAATTGCAGGTTTTTCAAACTTAAAACAATATCTTTTTAGAGGTTTATTCTGCTTCATATTGACATGAGGGGCATCTAAGAAGTGGGATGTACTTAGTAAAGAATTGAGTTCTGAAAGGCAACCCAGCCATCCTTACACAATTTTTCCCATAAATCAATACCACCCGGATAGAACTGGGGTGCATCCACCTCCACCCCCAGCCTTCTCCCTATTGATACCACCACTGCATTGTGGGTTTACCACTCTTGGTCAAATGGCTGAATAAGACAGGTACATCAGAAAAGGCGGCACAAGGAGGTGACAAGTCCACCCCTCCTGCCCAATCAAATATGACCTAAATGTTATCGTTCTTCCTCCAATTTTAAGTTTTGCCCCCTATAAATGTGCCCCATTCTGGTGTCCCTGAATGAGAGTACAATAATTTAAACAGCATTTCACATTTCATACAATTCTAATTCATGATCATTCAATAAACTATTTAATAGCAAACAAAATGAAAAATCAACCTTAAAATCCATTAATAATTTCATTAGCCACAGAATAAATAAGGTTTTTGTCAAAAAGTGAGAAGCAGCAAACCAGTATCTCATTAAAGTTTGACAGACAGCCACCAGCAAATTGGTGATAAGAATTCAAATGCTGAAGCCCACAAGAAACTTTCCTACCAAACATTCTTCTTTCATACAATGTAAAAATTGACATATTGCTTACAACCAAAATGAACATTAAAACCATAACATGTCCTTTACCGCAGATATAAAATACTGTCGGAATTCTTAAAAAGATCGATTCTACCAGAGGCTACAAAAATCTGGCTGCTAACCAATGAAGGGAGACTGGGATATAATTTGTGGCTTGGCAATATGCTCTAAGATAAATATAAAATATACACATATGGTCAGGTGGCTCGTTTTCCATACTGAAAGAAAGTTCTTGGCAGAAATAAAACCTTGTGACTTATACTATATGAGTAATGATAATTTGTGGGTGTTTGAATGAGAGCACATCATGAAAACTTTTATCAATGAGGCTCAAGGACCCTTGCTTTTTGTACTTCAAAATCTGAAGAAGGTCAAGAGAAACCTGAATTATTGGAATTATCCTGGGGTCATGAGAAACCTCCTGTTATTATCTAAACATAAAACTGAAGTGTTTTCAACACTTTAAATTAAAAATGAATTCCAGAGAGAAAAATTCCACAGAGGTTGTTTGTTCCCGCCTGATGTCTCCCAACCATTGATAAAGAGTCCATTAAAGGCAAAGCATAAGAGAATCCAAAGAAATTGATTGGACATTTCTCCTGCTCTAAATATTTATTTAGAGCAAATAACTATATTGCAATTATCTCATCTCTATTTTCAGGTTTCTGCAAAACTTTACTGTATTTCTTTGGTGTGATAAACAATTTGAAAAGTTTTCAAAATAATCATAAACTTTTTCATCCAAATCTTGCAATTCTTTATCAGGTTGAAAATAATCAATTTCATATGATTGTTTCCAGGCAACCAGAGTCTAATACCACCAGCATATATGCAGATTGGAGGAGTGTCCATGCAGATTGAGGATCGAAGGAGTCAAGAAAAAACTCAAGGAAAAGATTTCATATCCTCTACAAATGGCCAGGCCAAGCTTTTCTCTCTAGAACTATCTTAAATGAAAATATTTACAACAAAATAGTGAAATGCTGGGTTCAATCTGAGATTAATATTTCAATACATTTGAGCATGATGACTCATTATCAAGTGAGAGATGTATGCTTCTGCTTGAAACACTGCGAAATATAAATCTTTGATCAATTATGGTATATATTTAATAAGCTTATTATCATCCAAATCATATGGTGTAATTCTGATGACATGAACAAAACTTATTTTTACAGAGCCTGGAACCATCATTGATACACTCTTTTTTTATAAGAATATTGTTTATAAGAATATTCAGGCTCAGAATCATCCAAATTTTAAGAATATTATAAGAATATTGCTCAGCCTCAACTCGCATATTTGTGTCTCATCTTTCGGCAGTTGCCTGCTTTGCGATGTTCATAACATTCTTATTGTAACAATTGCTTAAAATTTTCTTTCATTCAACCATTTCTTCATAATGATATGACACTTGATTGAACTAGTATGTTCCCCTGAAACCATACCAGATTTGAAAAATAAGAATACTTTAAGAATATGTGAAGGCTCAAAACGAAAAATTTCTTAAGAATATTGAGGCTGGAAAAAATTTATAGTATTCTTATAAAAAAAAAGAGTGTATGACAGCAGTAAGGCTGACCTCCTCTTCAGTAGTTTTGGTCAGTGACCAGCGTGCATGCCTACTGCGCATGCTCTCTAACAACAGACCATGCACAGGTGAGTATGCTAGTCGCCAACTAAAACTACTGAAGAGGAGGTTGCCCTTTAGGATCCCAAATATAATTTCTGACCACAAAATATGACAATGGCTTGTTCAAAAGATTCATAATTTTGAACTGATTTGCTATATGTTTACAAGGATCCTAATGATGACATTTCACGGGTCCTATTTTTGCCGTGTTTTTATCTTAAAATTGGAGCATTTCACCTGAATATCTCTGGATCAGTTTACTGTACCTTTTCTCTGGTAGACAAATCTCTCCGGTATCTGCTTGGATTCAAATGAAATGGTCTCACAATCTCATATTTTTCTGGCATAATATGACTAGAAACTAAAATGGAAGAAAAATTTACAAGATAAATATCACTTCATTATATTTGCTTAACAAGAGTTTGACAACTGATGGGAAGCCAATTGATTGAAAACAAAAGAGTGAGGTTCCCTCTGGAGAACCAAAATCCATTGTTTGCAAATCATTTTCAATATGATATGAGATCTAAATCTTTTCTTTTCAGAGAAGTTTAGGAAAGGCAAACAGAAAATATGGGGACAATTTGGAAAGGGGAAGCATGCATGCAGGGGGCTAGCCCTGGGGGCACACAACTTGTGGATGGATGGGGGTCTTCTGCCTGATTTCAACCGGATATGGTATGGGCTCAGGGTTGGACATACCAGACCCCCATACTTTCAATAAGCCGTCAACCCTCACAAACAAGAAGTCGATCAAAAGTCATTTTGCCGACAGGCCCAGGCCACGGCTGCAAATTTAAGGATGTAAACATGAAGGATGAATACTGTAGCCAACGTAAGGGGAGTTTCAAGCAATACTATAAGGCACTAGGTAAGGTAACTTATGGCTCCGATGGGCAAGATAGATTGAAAGATAAGAGTGGCCTAGTCTAACTTCCCTGACTTAATCCTGACTCTAGTCATGCTGGGTTTCAAGAGCATCTCAGCTAAAAATAAACCCTCTTGATGAATCATTACTAAATGATATATTGATGTTTTGCCGTCGATGAGTATTTTCGAAACCGCCCAAAACGGACGATATCAGGTAACTGACCGATGGGCCTAAATCACGTGAACTGAAGGCGGGGAAGAAAGGGGGCCTCGAGAGGAAATAAAGAAATTCAAGACATGACATTGCGATGGGCAGAAAAGTAAATACACGGCTAGCAAACATCCAAACTGGTATTAAAATGCTAAAACATTGTTTGTAGATATGCAAATAATTTCTCACCTTGAAAAAATAAAAGTGTAGCTAAAAATCCAAAAATCTGCGGCTTGCTAATGTAGAAAATCTTCATAGTGGCAACTTGACTTGAAAATCACCGTCCTGCTTATAAAACCCAACAGTTGTCTTGTCTGCATAAAAAGACGACCTCCACTTTCTCATAAAATCATGTGATGAGATCATTAAACTGTTATCATTGATCGATCATGTTTACTTTCTGTCTGGGTGGAGTGCGTAACTCTTCACTGCCATCTAATCGCAAGAATAAATTCTCTTTGATAAAAAATCGTTTTATAACCCGGAAACAAACCTTAAATGTCATTGGTCAGGAGGATGTGTGACGAAGATTGAAGACAACATTCGTCTCAACAGGACTGGACACGACCTTTCAGCCGTGAACTGTGAATCCGAATCATGGAATCGATCCATATTTTAATAAATTTATGGAATTTTCGAACATACGCGACGTTCAATCGAATGGCGTTAGAGCCTCAATCACTATTTGTGCACATTCGAAAATTCTACAAAATGTAGCAAAACATCGTTCGATTCTGATTCTTTTCAGAATAGCTAAAAAGTCTATTGGCACAATGGTGATAGAAGATGTTACGCCAACAACGCCACACACTCAATCGAGCCTCTTGCAAAAAAAGGAAAAAGAATGAAACTGGCTTTGAGACAACTCTGACATTGAGCCCCCTGAGTTGCAAAAGTATCAAATTTATTCTGCCAAAAACCTTCTCTCACTCTCTGGGGTCTCCAAACACCTGTTTGCAATTTTCTACTTCCTCTTGGAGACAGACGGCGCCATTCATCTACTCCTTTTGCACCTGTCTTGTTTCCTTTCGGCCCTCTCCCCCTTTTAATTTTGATAACTTTTATTTTGACAGATTGTTCTATGTTGATCCGATTGTTAGGTTATTGTTCCCATGTGACCCCATTGTAATTTAGGTTTATAGGCAGGCCCCAAATTATTGTAAAGTTTATTTCTGATGAAGCGACAGCGAAACGTCATGCACAAGTGTGACCATAGAAATATTTCTATGGGTGTGACACTGACATGCAGCACAGACTACGTTTGATAAGACCGACAGACAACATTAAGAGCTTTGAAGAAATTATTTCATTTTGAAATACGTTTACAAAGGTAGGCCCAACGAAAAAGATTCATAATTCTCATTTTCATAAACTCTAAGCAAATTTAACATTATTGCATATGGTCTTTGAAATGCCTAAATATTTTTATCCAAGTGTAGAACCAATCTATTTTTTTACAAGGGCTTCCAAATTACTATCCAGTCAAAACAACGTTTGAAATAACCCGTTCTTTTGTCACATCGGTGGAAGATTTCTCAGTTTTGGGCAGAGCTAATAATGATTTTGATTTGCTCATTCATGAAAGTTTATTAATTTTGCGCGAGCGTCCGTCACTTAACTCTCAGCTATTCCCTTAGCTCTGTTTTAGGTATTGTCCTCCGGGCTTACCTCATTATTTATTTTTCACGTAGGATTTGTAAACAACGCATTTTGGTAGTTTATTGTCTTTATGGATATAAATTTAGCCTCGTGCTTTAGGAAACTTGGTATTCTGATGATGAAGCACAGCTTTGCTTCGAAACGTCAATAATTCAACATGGCTTAGTCTTTTAATTAACTTCTCGGATTTGTCACACATGGATTTGTCGTAATTATTAACTTGGATTTCTCTTGGAATGAAATAATATAAACAATGAAAATGATTATCGTCGCAATTCTTGCTCTTCGCTTCTTTTATCACATTGTAAATATTTTAATCCAAGTGTAAAACCAATCTGTTCTTTTACAAGGGCTTCCAAATTACTATCCACTCAAAACAACGTTTGAAATAACCTGTTCTTTTGTCACATTGTAAATATTTTTATCCAAGTGTAGAACCAATCTATTTTTTACAAGGGCTTCCAAATTACTACCGTATCCACTCAAAACAACGTTTGAAATAACCGGTTCTTTTGTCACATTGTACGACTTTCCTGCCCAAAAACAACCAGTTTTGGGACAAAGGTGACATTTGAATATCAATCTTCCTATTCCATCAGTTTGTTATAAAGATCGTGGTTCTACCTTTGTCCGGCAAAATTTCGAAAAGAAGGCCAGAATTTCCAATTTTTCACCAAAGGGGTCCTACCATTGTCCGGCAATCTTTTTTGGGACACTAGTACTTTCATATCTACAATTACCGCTTGCTTTCGAAAAACATGGTGAAAAATGTTTTCGTTAACTACCGGTTTTCGGACAAAGGTAGGACCATCGCTCCCAGTGTGACATGCCCGCCCTTGATGCCCTTGATGAGCGTATTGCTCAAGAACATAATTTTGCGATTGTGCTGCTAAAAGGAATAGAAAGGAACATCGCAAACGGGTAGCCTGTGTGCAGCCTCGCCAATCCTAAAGTCAGGCCCGTAGGAAGTGGGGGCTCAAGCCCCCCAATAATTTCTTAAAACAATGGTGCTATGTCACATGACTTAATTAGATGTATTGTTCTCTATTGTTTTAAGAACAATTGCCCCCCCCCCAATCCGAAGCTTCTTCCTACGGCCCTGCCTAAAGTGTTTAGTATTGTTGATGCTGCACGCAGGCTAAGAACGGGAGGCTATGATCCGTTACATTTACACTTTTGTTACGGATCTAAAGGTGTACTTGTACCGTAGACTCACGACATTAGTCCCAGAGTTATCGCAGCAACAACGACAACAACTGATTTCAGATTTTCAGATTTTCATTCCCAATCAAAAGCCTAGTACATGCTTAATACAAGTATACTTAATACAGCTAATGACGGGTAAATAACAAAACGGAATGCAACTTTCAATGAATCTATTGACAACAATAACAACGATATTTCTTGCGTCTATCAATAGTGATAACTACGAACGTGTAATCAAATGTACACGAAGATTTTGATTATAAATATAACATATAGCGCAAAAAGATCAAATTGATGCCTGTTTTCTTCGAATGGTTAGGCCCTCTTCAACGGTACACTTTATATTTTTTATTTAACATATAGCCTTGAATATAATAATAAAATCGTGTAATCAGTCTACCTTTACGGTCTAAACGCTTCACATTACAGATATTTCCCCCAGACAACATCTTCGAGAAATCATGGATCCCGCACGTAGCGTGTCTAAAGCCTCGGTCAAACGTACCGAACATTTCACCGAACAATCTTCAACATTGATGTTCTGAGAAAGTTCGGTTCATTTGACCACCTTGTTCGGTGATCAAAATCTTGTTCGACAATGTTCGATGTTGTTCGATGGATTTATAAAACTTCACCGAACTTTTCCATTGTTCTCAATGTTCGGTGAAATGTTGTATGCGTTTGACCACCTGGCCAAACATTTCATCAAAAAATCTCATTCATTTTGCATCTACGCATGCGTACTATCGAGCTTTTGCGCGCCAAAAAAGACATCTTGTTGCTCACTCTCAGTGATCTCACCCGCAGCTCATCTTGTCGAAATCTTGTAAAAGGTGTTATGAATTTTGGCGCACTTTTGGTGTTGCCTCGTTCTGTCTACTGTACCCTTGCGATGGCGCATTTGGGCATATCTCAATGTTCGGTGAAATGTTCGGTGCATTTGACCACCCTTCAATCGAACATTGAATGAACAGTTCTGGTTTTTGTCTTTTTTCAATGTTCGGTGAAAAGTTCGGCACGTTTGACCAAGGCTTAAGCACTGGGTCATATGTTACCTCGTAACCATCTCCCTTTTGAACAATCACGGTATTTCTCAGTTAGAATAATTGATGAACTTGTAACTTTGCTGACGTTTTTTTCATTGATACTGTTTATGTCCAGTTTTGTATGGACGATTGTCATGATTTTGACAACTTAATTGATTATTCTTTTGCGGAAACCACATCAGAAAATAAATCTTACATGACCTAGGCTGCTGAATCTGTTGATGTTATTCTCAGGAATGAAAGAATAACCATTTGAATATGATTTGATAAATGTTTGAAACTACCGAAACGAAAAAATGACGTACATTTTGACATTTCTAGCAAAAGATTGACATTTAAGTTTCAAACCAAAAATTCCCATACTAATAAACCCTTGTCACTTTACATAAGTCATCTGGTGTAAATTTCGCTCAGACTTTTTCGACTTGTTACCCTGGGTACCAGACTCTCTAACATCTGGTACCCAGGGTATCAATTTGTCCGCGCAGGCAAACAATTCATCCGCCAAAAATCGTTTGGATAGTATAGTAAAACAAACAGATGGACAATGTCAGGCGAGTTGCATGTCGAAATTTTGTAAGTCCCGCTTCAACACCAGAAGACTTGTCCCTACGACTTTATTTTCCGCATTCTAGCGTGAAATGTGAAATTAATTATTCCACAGAAAGTTGCAAACTAGGAAATTATTCCACAATGTTTTCCCGTTTCCCCTGAAAGTTGAAAATCTCTCTACAAATATCTGAGCATTGAAATTATCAGGCTCATGAGGATTCTGTAAAATCGATTGTGAGAAGAAATATCTCTAACCAAACTTGATCACGATACTACAATCTTCACAAAAAATCGTTCAGGCTTTAACAGCATAACCAACAGTATTGGCTGCCATATAAGGTATTATACTTAGGCCTTATTCGGTGCTGCAAAATCGCATCAAATTCACTCAATCAGCCAACTTTAGGGCCCTATAAAATCAAATGAAATGAGATAACTGAATTCGGTATTTTGCTTGTGAGCTCGGACGTCCTAAATTTTCAGTTAAAGCAAAAAACAAACTTATTTCTATGTGGCATTCATTCATTCATTCTTTCTTTCATTCATTCATTCATTCATTTGTTCGTTCATTAATTCATTGTTATCATCAATACACGAATACCCCTTCATCAGCTAACATAAAAATTCTCAAAAAGGCCTAATACAAAATGAACACGCTGTATCAACACTTCAACACTTCAAGGCCATTGCTACCTAGCCTGCGTGCAGACTCAACTCCTCGAGACTTCTTTGCAGGCATCCTTCAATTTAGACAGTCTTTAAATCAAATTTGGCCTAAGCAAAATATGGATCCATCCGAGATCCACACTGCAGTAGTTGAACCGACAGAACCTGTTTACTTTAGGTGGACTGCTTTATCAGTTCTACTGTACTATAGTGCCGATCTAGTTCGTTTGGGCCAAATTTGATGCCAGAGCATGGGCGATGATGCATCGATTTTGTGGGAAGGGAAGATAATAATCAATAATTGTAGAATTACTAATTACTTACCCATTAGTTGAACAGTTCTCTAAAATACTTTTCAAGCCTCTCCTTCGTAGCGACGTAAAAGGGGAGGTATTTTGTCAGTTACTACTCGTATGGCCTAAATAAAACGGAGCCAAGAGAGATACGACAAAGAAACAAACGTTTACTGATCTTGTTCACTCAAATTGATCAACAGAGATGCAGATAAGAGAACTGGTCAACTAATGGGTAAGAAATTCTACAATTATTATCTTCCCTTGCCACAAAATCGGTGCATCATCGCCCATGGCGAGAGACTAAAATTGTTTGCTTGCCCGCGAAGGACCCTGGGTGACGTTGGATCGTTAAAGATTGAAACAAAAATTTCCTCAGACTGGTTTCGATCTGCATTTAAAATGTACCTGTTCGCTGACTCTATTCCATCCCTAATCATTTTGATGAGACAATATTAAATGTCCAATATTTACACGAAGCTTGACACAACTACGAGCAAAACAAAACTTCGATTGATTCACAATTTTAAAAACATTTACAAATGACGCTCATCTGGTTCGAAATTGATAGTTCAGGGGAAACAAATGACCTCCTTTTTATTGTTTATGACCTAGCAGTAAATTTTGTGAAATCATTCACAAAAAGGATTCGTATATTTTCTCCTGCTTATTCATGACCGAGATTAAACTTTCATGAAACATGTTTTCAAACAACATGTTGTAATGAATATATGCAATACAGAAAAATAATCAACAGAAATCCTTGAAAACTTGTTCTATGTATGCCCAGGGGCGGGCAAGTACTGTAAAATATTTGACACCATGTTTGTCCAGAGGAATTGGAAAAAATGACCGGTTCTTTCGTCACATAGTACGACTTTCCTGCCCAAAAACAACCAGTTTTGGGACAAAGGTGAAATTTGAATATCAATCTTCCTATTCTATCAGTTTGTCACAAAAAATAAGTTTTCTAACCTCCTATTTAATCAAAATCCTGAAGTTTACCTGTAAGCTGGTTCTCCCTTGTCTGCCAAATTTAACCAGAAAAGACCAGCATTTTGAAATTTCACGTGAGCGGTTCTACGTTTGTCCACCAAATTTATGGAAAAAAAACCAGATATTCCAATTTTCACCAAAGCGGTCCTACCATTGTCTGGCAACCGGATTTGGGACACTTGTACTTTCATATCTATAATTATCACTTGCTTTCGAAAAACAGTATTTGGTCGAAACTACCGGTTTTTGGGACAAACATCGTCAGTGATAAATCATGATGAAATTGTCCGCCAAACTGAAGAAAAATAACAGCGGAAATTTGCCATCAAAAACTACCAGTTTTTGGACAAAGGTGATGCAAATTTTTTTGTTGACTACCGGTTTTCGGACAAATGTAGGCCCATCGTTCTGAGTGTGACATGCTCGCCCTTGGTATGCCTAAACGCCATGAAAGACACCAAGGAACAGGTTTTGACCTCGCTCTCAAAGACGATTTCTGCAATTCACCTAAACCTAGCGCAAAGGCGCCCATCAAAGTCAATTCTAGTTCCGAAGTGACGAATCTCTGCTTTCATCGATTAACTGCATTGTCAAATCTTTTCCCAGCAAAACAGGGCATCTTTGAACGTTATCCAGACCACAAAAGTGCCCCCTCCGCTCGCGAATTTTTCCACGCAGCTCCTCGAGTATCGTTAGAATAGTCTAGTTTTTTCGTGACTTTCAGTTTTAGTTTCCATTCAGGAAACATCCTTTCATGTCAACTTGGTATTAGCAAGGACGTACCCAGGGAGGGCCCTTGTGTGGCTCCCCCCCCTTTTGAATTCCTGGGTAAACAAGGGCAGATTTTGTAACAGTTGCCTTTGAAAGATATCTCAATTCAAAAAGATTAGCGACTGCAGACAAAGGAAATTCTCTCAATCAGTCAATTCAAAATAAATCCGCAAAAGTTTTCCCGAAACAAGTCGGGCAAACTTTTGTCTTGTGCACTGAAAGGTGGTTTGTAAGAGAAGTTACGTGCTTGTAACGAAAGAAAAAGGGCCAGTCTAAAGTTCTGTCTGACGGATTTTGTTCATTTGATTCGGGAGCTGTGCCGTAATCGTTCCTCGTTCCATTTAAGCCCTAAATACCCGAGAATTACAATGTCTTCTGCTCGGCCTGTGAATCATATAAACAAAATCCGCCAGACAGAACTTTATATATACCCTTCCTCTTTCGTTATGAGCACAGAACTTCTCTAAAAAATCACTTTTCGCTTGCACAAGGCGAGAGTTTGCCCTACTAGTTTCAGGGAAACTTTTGCGGCTTTGCTTGCTTTGAAGTACAGGTTGAGAGAATTTCCTTTGTCTTCGTTCTAAACTGATGCTTCTAAGGTTGCTCCGTAGCTCGACGCGACGCTCTGTAGGCCCATCCTTGCTGGCCGTTTCAATGGATACATATATATGACCTGACCAGTAAACAATCATTGAAAGATGCCATGCGGCAAAAATGAACACAAGTCGAACTCTGTAGCCAGCGATGAATAGCAGTAATCGCTTCAGGTGTGAATTAGCCTGAGATCAGGCTTTCCGAAAAAATCGAAACTGCGGAGGCGAGGAGAGGGCTAGGTGTGAATTCGGCTTCGGCAGACGAAGACAACGCAACGGCAATGAAATTCTTCAACTTTGCCAAGGATTGCAAGTTTGTAATCTGAAATCTCATTTCATAACAAATCAATAAAAGGTGAAGAAAATTTCCTACTAAATCTGCGTAAATAATCTATGAATTAAAAAGACAGCAAAAATATTTGAGAATGCTATTTACAAATTGTTACCTAAGGCAAAACGCAGTTTAATGTGCTACTGAGGAAGTAATATAAAACATACAGCCTTTAGTCCTGTTTGGGAGATTGGAAAAGATGTTTTTCTTAGCTTAATGAAAAGTAGATATCCCCTCCCCTCTGATCAGTAAATGGCCTGAAGAGATCCAAAGAATTAAAGGGTCTGTTTCATCCAGCATGCCTTGCACGTGCCATCTCTTGGTTGGCCTTTGTTGCCGCCATTTTTATGGCCCATGAATATGGTGGACAACAAAGGAACATCAACAGACGGCACGTGCAAGGAATGCTGGATGAAACAGACCCTTTAAGTTATAGTCTTGGTGACATGATGTGTTTAGAAATTTACAAATTGGCTGTATGCATTTTGCAGTACGAGTTGTGAAAGAGTGGATATTTTGACTCACCAGATATGAAGAAATATCTTGAATATTATTTTCCAACTTCGTTCTGAAAAACTAACAAAATATCACAACAAAATCTATGACTCAAACATCAAGAAAACACATGTTCTTGGTAAATTAACAAAAACTTACAAAACAATAAACGCATTGCAAAAAATGTACCAAAATTAAAAATGAATTATCCTTACGATAAGAAATTGTCTATCTTAATGTCTGAAATTTTGCTTAATCAATCTTAAATATCATGGCCAAATGAGCGAGCATTGTCTGACAAACATTAGAAATCTACTTGCCAAACAAAATGTTTTTCTGTTTGGCCATTTCACAAAACGATGCTTGAAAACATAGTTTGCTTGTGACCTCGTTATTTTTTTGTTTTGTTTTTGCTTTGAAGTTGTATTTGTAAAATTGTAAGTACCGTTCTTGGTGGAGGCCAGATGGCCTTGTGTCTTCCTACGCCAAGAGTGGTATACTATTTACGTAATTTATCAGCTAATTTTATTTATTATGAAAAGAAAAAAACAGAAAGATGTGTTTGGACTTCTTTAAAGCCCAGCAAACTCTGCTTAATTCCGTCAAGCAATGTTTTCATTCAGCAATGGTTTTGCGACGTGACCAAATGGGAAACTATTGCTCGATAATCAAATACCAAACGTTTGGCAAACAATAATTGTTCGTTTGGTTAACGCTTCAAACATTGAAGTAACATAAAAAGAGTTTACGTTCATCAACTAGAATACTGATTGTCAATTATGTATCTAGCGTTAAAAACAAGACCTAAGAACCGCTTACGTCCAGTTCGAACGAACCTGGAACGAACTGAGAATTTTATCCAGCATCACAAACAAACATTACAAGAAATTATTGGTGTGTTGAGAAACCTCGTTTCATGCAATGTGCTTACCCAAATTCAAGATTTTAAGTGTGTGTTTGATTGGCACCAATTCTGAAAACAGTGGACTTGGTAGATTTGCAATTTGTGTTTAATTGATACCAAAATTCTCAACGCGGTAGGTGGGGGAAGGCCTTTTGAACTTTCTGCTTCAAAAGGCAAAAGATTTGGCAGATTTTGGAGCGATTCTCGTTATCATTGGCAAACCGCCATAATGCATCCAGAACCGACCGTTTTAAGTTGTTTGTGTTTGAATAGGAAATGTGTTTCCGTCTCTGCTATAAGTCCACTGCTTTCAAAATTCAGTAGCTTTGGAATTACCAATTAAAACTAACCCTAAAAGTAAAACGTCTACAAAATCCTGTCATAATTACAACTTCTTTTAATCATAAATTCAAAGGATTCTAGATCAAAATTTCGTGTCTTGATAGACAGTCGTTTAGAGTTGGAACGAAAATTGGCAAAAATTCACTCTGGCTTTGGAGGCGGAATATTTGTAGGTTTGGGAGGAGCTGCTGGTTGGACGATCGGCATAACTGGCGGGCTGGTTGCTTTTGCAAGTTGTGGAGAATGTTTTGTTTGAAGTTCAGAGAAGCGGAATTGCGGATTGGTGTATTCAGATGTTCCATATTCATTTCCTTGATAAGGTGGAGATTGATATCCATACTCCAGTTGGCCATATGAATTGTTTGGTTTAAATGCCACTTTTTGCTGATCACTGTAATAAAGAACAGACAGAAATTTACACTTTTATTTTGATTGTCCCTCATTAGAGCATTATTATTATCATCTTATTATCAAATTATTTACAGTTGGTAAAATACATAGTAGAAAGACTAATTCAAACAGCATAGCCTCCAAATCTTTTCTTTTGTCCGAAGTTCCCCTGGGACGCTGACTCATCTTCTGATCAGATTGCGTTTTCTCCTAAAATTGACCAATCAGGTGCTGTCATTTCATTACTTCCGCGTTTCGCAGCTAGATTTAGGCCATTTTGAGTACCCCCCAATAAAAAAATATTGCACGCTCGAATAAATCAAATTTTTTGAAAATTTCAACGGGAAAAGGATGCTTATACATAGGACCATAAGTGTTCATGTAACCCCTTTGCCATCACCTAGGATTGAAAAATTACGGCGATTTGAATGTTTGTCTTTGGTATTTTTTCAAACAGGTAGCGGTACCCTGCTCGCCCTCCCCAAAAAAATTAGTTTTTTAGCAAAATTATCAAAAATATACATATTTCCATGAATAATTCTTCCGAAATTTCCGAAATTTGCGCTTTACTATGCCTTGACTTGCGAATTTGCGACACCTCCAAACTCTGTCCTTCTTCCCTGGATGACAACTTGTGCCTCTCTCTGGTCTGGACCCAACTAACATAACAGGAAAAGGCGGGAAAAGAAATCTTTAACGGTGGCGGTGTCGTCATGTTTTTGTTGGTAAAATCATTTATCGTCTCAAATATTTGTTCACAAATCTATAAGAAGATGGTCGATTACCAATGAAGTTGAAGCAAAGTATCGAGATAACTGCCAATATCTTTAATTCCCGCGCTTGGGATGGAGTGTGAGTGAAGCCAAACTGACCGCAGTGCAAAAAATTCTCAAAGAAGACGACGGCATTGCATCAGGAGCGATCAAGACCACGATGAAGTAAGTTTTCCTTCTACTTCGTCTTGCAGTGAGGGCAATTCAAATTTTTACATTCTAATCAAAAGACGATTTTGACAACGGTTTCCGCTCAATTTTTACAAGAAAGAAGCCGCCTGTGCTATGTGAAATTGTAAAATTCAATTTTGTAGAAAATTAAGAAATCTAGGAGAAACTTTTACCCCGGGAAGAACTGGGATCAAGTTTGTTGTAAAAGTTAGTGCACGAGTTTATAAGAAAATAAAAATTTGGACCATTTGTGAAAGTAATAAATGTTTCTTAAGATTATCAGATTTTGAGTAGCTACTCAAAGTTTACCTGTGCCCCCGTGACATTTCAAAACAAAGGTTTTTGAAGCCTTTCCAATGTTTAGACATATAACAATCTTCATGTTTACTACCTGTGCCCCGTGAACATTTCGAGACAATGTTTTCTAATGTTTAGACTTTTCTCAAGTACCTCCCGAGCCCCTTCTGAGCAACATGATACAATAACCAAGTGAAAATAAAGTAAAAATATCCCAAGGACTTCCTCTATCATAATAAATAGTTTCTTCCCAGAACACGTATTTTTTTATAAGAAAGGGTAAAAAACTCAACTCTCAGATCGCCAAAAAATTGCAAAACTCCAGCACTGGGAAAATATAACTTGAGAAACAATTTATTTTTATAAAGATTAAGGAAATCCTTGACATATCTTTATTTTATTTTCACTTGTTTCCTGTGATGCTTATTAGCATTGGAAAGGCTTCAAAAACCTTGTTTTGAAATGTTCACGAGTGCACAAGTAAGGAACATGAAGATTGTTATGGAACCTCTAACAAACTCAGAGTACTGAAATTCTTTTCAGGAGCTTTCAGCACTGACCCAATTCTTAGTGTTTCTTATAAAAAAGTATGTGTACAGCAGTTTCTAATAATATTTGGCGATCTGAGGGTCTTACAAAAAGAATACATGTAATGCAATTGTTGGTAATTGTTGTCTGTGAAATATATTTTGTTTTTACAACTCCAACAAACCTTTTGATACAGAGGTAGACTTTTGATTTTAGTTGGCAAGATTCTTGTATATTCTCTCTTGTCGAGACATATCATCAGGCAGTCAATGCAAAAAATATGTTCATGGCGTGTTTCTTTCAATGATGTGAATGCTTTGAAGAAGATGTTGCCAAGTCCAAGACGCGCTTTCGGATTTTAATAAAACTGTTGTCAAGCTCTTCCAGTCAGTATGCATTGCATTTAAACGAGATTATTTTTTTCCTTTCCCCATTTTTAAAAATGATTTTACCAACAAAAACATGACGACACCGCCACTTTTCCCGCCTTTTCCTGTTATATTGGGTCCAGGACCAGAGAAAGGCATAAGTTGTCATCCAGGGAAAAAGGACAGAGTTTGGAGGTGTCGCAAATTCGCAAGTCAAGGCGAAATAAAGCGCAAATTTCGGGAATTTCGGAAGAATTATTCATGGAGATGTGTACATTTTTGATAATTTTGCTAAAAAACTAATTTTGGGGGGAGGGCGAGCAGGGTGCCGCTACCTGTTTGAAAAAATACCAAAGACAAACATTCAAATCGCCGTAATTTTTCAATCCTAGGTGATGGCAAAGGGGTTACATGAACACTTGTGGTCCTATGTATGAGCTTCCTTTTCCCGTTGAAATTTTCAAAAAATTCGATTTATTCGAGCGTGCAATATTTTTTTATTGGGGGTCACCCAAAATGGCCTAAATCTAGCTGCGAAACGCGGAAGTAATGAAATGGCGGCATCTGATTGGTCAATTTTAGGAGAAAACGCAATCTGATCAGAAGATGAGTCAGCGTCCCAGGGGAACGTCGGACAAAAGAAAAGATTTGGAGGCTATGCTAATTCAAACCAACTGTTTACAATACTACGAATTAATAAAATAAAAATATGGGATCCTCACTATCACCTAACTTTCTTATTTAAGTGCAGATCTTGCATGTACAATTTTGCCCACTCCATTCTTTGATCATTCTTTTAAATATCGCTGTTGAGTTTGAATTTTTTATGGTATCTGGTAGAGTGTTCCATAGGAGAGCGCCTTTGAATGCAAGTGAATTAACTCCGAATGTGTTTGCATTTCTTTTCGGTAATTGCAACAGATTCTTTGTTCGTAATTCATATTTTATGTGTTTTCTTTCAAAGAATGTCCACATAAATGATGGATTTTTTTCTGAAAGGCACTTAAAGATTTGAAGCATCAATTTTTGCAAATTATTTATGTGGACCTCACTAGAGCAACATAATAACACAACTTTTACATCCAAGTTAGCCTTTGAATGATAGATTAACATTGCAGTTTTAAATATTGGAAACATAAATTTGATTCCAAAGCCCAGCATAGGCTCCAAATCCTTAAATCGGCATAAAAAGGTGGGTGTAAAATTCAATGACCTATTTCTTCTAATTGAATGGCTTGAAAGAAACTTTAGATACTTATCTATAATTCTACCGTTGGATTTTTCGGAAATTTTGAATATTTTCGAAATGACAACGTATTTCTTATTGGAATTCATTTCAGGAGGTGACGTCATCAAATTTCTAAATCATAAACCAGAAGAGTGATTTTTGCTTGGTACCATATTGTAGACATTCGTAAACTGTGGGTTTCTTGTAAATTATTTCATGTTGCGTCAAACAGTTCAGAACTTACAATGGTTTTCAGTTTTTCGAAAATTTTTCTTGAAAAAGAAGAAAAACACTCTAAGTCTGAAAACATTGAAGATTTCAGAAAAGTCCAACGGTAGAATTGTAGCGAAATAGATAAAGCTTCATGGAAGTCATTCAGTTCAAAGAAATAGGTCATTAAATTTTACACCAACCATTTTGAACATTTGGAACCTATGCTCCAAAGCACGCAATTAGGCGTTAATATTTTTTTGGACTCATCCCGTTGTATGTGATACCAAATAAGGAATGCTAACAGATACCCCTTGCATTTAGTTTGCATCTAAAATAAACATATGCTACTCACGCAAGCGAGGTTGACTTGGGGGATATTGGCAGCTTTGTGTGTGAGCCCATGCTGGAAGGTTTCCGTGGTGCACATGGTAACGAGGCTCTATATCTGTACAACATTGCAATGAGAAAGATGGTAATCGGAACCACTGCGAGAAATATGATCATCATACTCTTGGCCAGAGTTGAGAGGCCTGAAAAACAAGAGGAAGAGATGGATCGACAGCGTGTCTCAAAAAACTTGTGCCCAATTTGTGTGGCTGCTGCAGAGGAGCTGTACGTTTTGTTTTCCCCTTCTCGATATAGTTGCATACGATAGTCTTCAATGTAGAGTTTGAGACCCTGTTTTAACCAACCTGGAAATTGGTTGCTGATTTATGGCACACGAAAAGTAAAAGCAGTAACTGCTTCAACAACGGCACTTTCTTTTTTCTCTGAAACTGCCAAAATCAAGTCTATACGACTTAACGTGACCTAGGGAAATGTGTTCGTTATTTTGGGCACATTTTCAAGGTCTCTTGAAGAGGCTTTCTCGAGAAAATCCCTCATAATTTCAGAAGGGAGTGGCCAATTTCGGTCAGGCAAATCTTAAAATGTATTTGAACATTTCTACCATTAAACTATATACTTGCCGATATCATGACCTTGATATCCAGGGAGCCGTGACCTTTCAAACGGGGATTCTTTTTATTGACTCACCCGGTATAGTTCCTTAACAAGGTAAATTAAAATAACTGTGCTGCTTTCATTTAGAGTGCTGTTAGAGTGCTGTATGGTGCTAAAATATCAAATTTTAAATCGATCATTTTCTCAAAACCTGCAGTGGTCGTATCTGGTGTGCTCGGAGTAGCTTTGGTCGTATTTATTGAGGTCTCTTCAGTTGTAGTTACACCAGGAGTGGTCTTTCCAAGCGTGGTGTTAATCGTAGTCTCTGTGATAGAGCCTAGAATGTAGTTACTAATGTTTACACAATATTATGTTCATCAAGGTATTAAGCCATTATCACTACGATTTTTATACAGAATGTGTGTGTTCTTATCATATAGGAATAAAAATAAATATTTCCGTTTCACGGCTAAAGGACTTACAAAGTTCATTTTGTCATCTTCGAGAGTAAAAACATGAATTTTGAGCCGTTTTGGGAAATGGGAGTTGTACTTAGGCCATACGCCATTTCTATAAAAATGGCCTGGGACAAGCTATAAATAATTTATATTGTATTTGATAACTTTGGCAAGTGCCGTTTCGCTATGTAGCTGAAGAAACGATGGATACGTTGGCGTTTCCTTTAGTCTGTTTATAGTGGCCAATAGCGATAACTGATGTGACCGAGTGATTTGTTTCGAATCTAGTGGGGTCTACCCACGTGAGTTCAAATCCCGTCGTTGGAATCACAAGCCGCAAGCCAACTCAGCGGTCCATCCTTCCGAGGTCGGTAAATGAGTACTCAAAAGTAACTCTGAGGTAACACAAAAGTAACTCTGAGGTAACACAGGCCGAATTGCCGCAGGCCCACATCAGTTGTACAGCTGCCATATACCCAGCCTGCGTTAGCAAATGCTTGCTTGCTATAATGTTGAACTCAGTAAATTGCAAGATTTCACAACAAGATTTTGAGTTAAATCAAAGATTTGATTGTAATACCTCCTGTGGTAGTATGCGTTGGACTTGGATTAGATTTGGTCGTATTCACAGATGTCGTTTCCGTTGTGCTTGCAACAGCAGTGGTCGTTTCGGTTGTGGTGGCACCAGCAGTGGTCATTTCAGTTGTTGTGGCACCAGCAGTGGTCGTTTCAGTTGTGGTGGAACCAGCAGTGGTCGTTTCAGTTGTGGTGGAACCAGCAGTTGTCGTTTCAGTTGTGGTTGCACCAGCAGTGGTTGCTGCAGTTGTGGTCGGAATTGCAGTGGTCGTAGTAGGATGTGCTGTTGTAGTTGTTGGGCCTAAAATAGAAGTAACGAGTTTTAGAATTGAATATGTTGATAATTTCTGACTCTAGATTGATTTGAGGTTGCAGGCCAATCAACAGCAAAAACAGGATGACTGATAGAAACTCTGGAGAGTTTTTAAATCATATTTCTACCAGGTGTCCCAAAAAATGTAAACGGATTTGGTTTGCAGGAAGAGGCAAATTTGAGTTTTCAAGATTAACATGTCTGCTCTCAAAGTACCAATATCAACAAACGAGGTATCTATGTTCAAGTTTGCAATAGAGGAACATTTTGAGAGTGATTAGCCATTGATTAAAGCAAAAATTCACATCGCTGGAGTCAACCAAATCTATATACATTTTTTTGGGACACCCGGTACATCATTTCCCATCTTGCTAACGTTTTTCACTGTTTTATGGTTGCAAATTGTGACATAACGAAACAGATAATGCTAGCTGGGTTGGTTGCACTGTGTAAATTATATTCCACAAAATTCGATGGAAATCCCAAGAGGTTAAGCCCCAGTCCCTTACCCTAGATTTTAAAACTGAGCACAAGAGCAAATTGTGCTCAGGAAAGCTTTCAATCAAGCCCTCATTAAAATTCATCCGACAATCATTCATCCGACATATTTATGATTTGGGTATATTCCCTTGGGAATTCAAATTAAATTTTTTAAAAAGTTTTCACAAGCAAATATTAACCCAATGTTTAATGTCAAAAATAAATGTCATGTTATCTAAATGCCTCGCCACCCTTCATTACAAAAGTTACCACAGATCAAATTTCGAAAGAAGTTTATGATCTATTCTTAGCACTACACACTACACACTATACACTACACACTACACACTACACACTACACACTACACACTACACACTACACACCAAAGCCCTCTCTAAAAGGAGGTATGGTTAACCTGGCATCATGGATGGTCAATCATAGCCAGTGACTACAGGAAACGCTATCTTGCGGATAATATGCCAGCAACAACAAAAAGGTAGCCCAAAATGAACCTGGTACTTTAGGACTATACCTAAAGGATTGGCTACCAGGACCGCAGTAGCCTGATTACAAGTTTGAAGTTATCGCAATTGATAGACAGATGGACGCTCAAACTACCAGTTTGAGAAGAAAAAATTGTTGTTGTTGTTGTTTTCGTTGTTGTTGTTGCGAAAACCGGGACCATCTCATGAATCCAGGGCCGTAAGGCAACACAGCCACAAGACGAGCCTAACCTCCTTGTAAATAGGGCCAAAACGCATCAAAGCTCCTGCAAACAGAGCCTAAAAACATCAAAGCATAATATCTTGAGAAAGCATACGTTTTGTGGTTGTTGGCGTCAAACAAACATGACCAGAATCCAGGCTACCACCCGAACCAGGACTTCTGCAATCAGGACAGGCAAATCCAGCCGGGCAATGACAGTGTCCATTGTTATTACAGATCTGAAAGTCAAAAACAAAGAATGAAGTATCATATTTTCTATCCAGACTGGAATCCTATCTAACCAAACAAATAAATTCCCGAGGCAGATGTTTAGATATATCCCTCTTCCTTCTTTGTATGCTCATGTTTTCTCTAAAAACCATTTCTGGATTGCACTTCGAGCGAGCTAGCTACCTGAGTTTAGTTTCAGAGCAATTTTTGGGGCTTGCTTTGTTTTTGTTTGTGACTTGACCAACCGGGAATAGAATTCCCTTTGGCTGCAATAGCTAATCGCTTTGTGCTCAAGTGTTAATCAAAAGAAGTGGATGCCATTGCAACATTATCTATCCTCGTTTGACCGGTCAGCAACTTGAAAAGATTTAGCTTGATATAAAGAAAAATGCAGTGAATGCTTTAAGTAAAATATCTGCTCTTACCCCTCCATTAAAACATGTGTTATTGTTTGGACAAGATTTGATGAAATCAAGTGACGTAATATTCACACATTTACGACTGATACAAATCTAGAAATGAATAAAAAGCAGACATGTGAGTGTTAGGGTCTATCATAGACTTACTACATATGGCCCAGCTATCGATCCACTTTAAAGCTATCAAGAATGAGGGTCTGGAGAGAGTGATATCTTTCTGGTAAATGGCAGACATACGTTTGATAAATGACTACCACGGGGCTCTAACAACTGATAACTTGAACTCTAAAAGTAATAATAAAATAAAAATCAGTGTTGGTTTTAAACTTAAAGTGACAGTAAGGAAATAATCGCCAAATAATCCCCAAACTTGGAGTCATTATTATTATTATTATTATCAATTTATTTAAAGTAGGCCTACATATATATATACATACAAGACATATATACATATAGATACAATAGCTATAACTAAGAGCTAATTCAAGCCTACTATCTAAAAAAGTAGAATTTGTAAGAAAAAAGTAAAAAATAAATGAAATTCCGAATGATTAAATACAGATACATTTTACAGATTTTTACAATGCTTTTAATATTTACAATGTTTTCTTACTTTTTTTTTTCGGTAAATACAGCAGAAAATTTAATATCAGCACAAGAACCCAACCTGTGCTACGAAAGGTCTGCATATTCTACAATTACATTCCTCTCCCCTCCAGGTTTTGATTTTCCTTTTGAAACTGGAGAGAGTATCTGACTGTTTTAGGTTATTGGGAAGTGCCTGCCATAATCTACACCTAAGGAACGATATCGTCTCTAAGCCATAGCACGTAGTGCGTGCTTGTGGCAAGGATAGGTTATGGCAGCCTCTTAACCCATAAGAAACTTGTTTTTCAGCGAAAATGTCCTTCATGAAGCTGGGATTAAGGCTCAATTTTGTCTTAAAGACTTCAGTCATTAGCAATTGAAAATTCCTTATGTGGAGTGGGACCGAATTGTCTCTCAGTAACATCGTATCAAAATCTGTTCTCATATCTTTGTAAGTTATTCGCAATGCCCGTTCGTGAATATGGTTAATTTTATTGTTCAATGTTCTGTCACAGAACATCCATACAAGAGGACAGTAGTTGAATTGGGACAAGATAAATGCCTTCATTATTCGTTTCAGCTGCTCAGTATCAAGGAAATGAGAAATTCTTGAAAGAGCATGTAGCTTTTGACCAGCCTTTTTACAAAGAGATTTTACTTGCTGTTTGAAGCTGAGCTTTTTGTCAAAAATCACACCCAGCAGCTTTTCTTCTGTGCTCTCATTTATCGTTACACTTCCGATATTTATGGAAACATTGTTACTCTTGTCTCCAAATACCATTAGATGGCATTTGTCCTCATTCAGCTTCATGCAGTTGTTTGGAAACCATTTTGTAATTTTAAGGGCATCACTCTCTAATGTTTTGATGACACTTTCAATGTTGTTAGCACTGGCATAGATTGTCGTATCATCTGCATAGTTTCTGCATAGTTGCAGATTTGAGTGTCTTTCACAAACATGAAGAGATCATTTAGGTATATGTTAAACAGCAGAGGCCCCAAGACCGAACCTTGTGGCACTCCAATTACTGTTTCTCTCCACGTACTGAAAGACCCATTTATCTTCACCCTCTGCTTCCTTTCACTGAGATAGCTATGGATCAACCGCAATGCACTCACACTGAAACCATAAGCACTTAATTTTGCAATCAAGAGCTCATGATTTAAGCAATCAAATGCCTTTGAGAGGTCCATGAGTTGTGCTGCTGCTATACCCCGTTTATCTAAGGTCATTTTACAAGTCTCTATTAGTCTTACAAGTGCATGCTGGGTTCCATAGCCCTCTCGAAATCCACACAAAAGAGGAGAAAGGAAGCTAAGGGCATGAGATTTTATTTGACTTTCTAAAACCCTCTCATAAACTTTGGAAACAGATGATAAAACCGTTATCGGTCTATAATTCTTCTTGATAAAAGCATCAAGACTTTTGAAAAGAGACGAGATCTCACCAGTTTTCAGTTCTTTTGGAAAATTGTTTCTTGACAAATCAGAATTAAAAATTTTCTGGATGAGGACGGCAAAAATGTCTGAATTTTGTTTAAGGATCTTGGCAGGGATGCTGTTTAACGGTGATGCTTTCTTTGAATTTAGCTTTTCTATCTGAAGAAGTATTTCACTTACAGTCACCGGCTTGAATTCAAATTGGCTTAGCTCACAACTTCCTTTAATCATCTTGATGCTAGGATGATTTTCATATTTCTTGATAGCTTTTTCAATGGGATCATTTATTCCATTTGTTGGTGATAACACTGCCTGGTCCTCAGAAATTCCTAGACTTTCTGTTATATTTGCGAAGTAATTACTAAAAATTTCCGCAATCTCTGAGTCTTCAGTTATCATTTTGCCATCTTCAATTAGAGTAACAGATGAATTTATTTGTACCTCATTTGAAAACACCGTTTTTACAGTCATGATCGTACAGTGCATAAAACAAATCGTACAAAATGTCTGACCAATGGCAACTATTCACAGTCCAATCAGTGTGCCGTATCTGATTTCTGATGTGCTCTGATTGGCTAGATTATAACTTCAGTTCGACTCCAGACTCACGATATAGTCCCAGTTATCGCAACAACAACAATGGCAACAACAACAACATTTTTGACATATTTTTAATTGAATTGAATTTTTTGCTCAAACTGGAGCGTACATTAGTCTATCAATAGCGATAACTACGAATATGTAATTAGTCTAGTTAGACTTCTGAAACTGTGCGCACAAAACAAAGAAAAGACAGAGCTAAATTCCTACCTTTCCATCTCCACATTTCGTTCCTTGCTCGGTCAAAGATGGATTGACAAAGTCCGGTCCTAAATCATAAACAGCTTGCCTGCGGAGGAGATCAAAAGCATACTGTTAAAGCTCTTATTTCATCCCCGTTTGTTTCGAACCCTTCTCTAATAAGCCCGTCTCTGCTTCCATCGAATATGAGTGGCTAGCCTTTGCGGGGTTTCGGTGGGCCGATTGGCTCACTGGGTGGTTGGTGGCTCTTTGGGGGCATTTCTGGGGGCCGGTTTTCCGTGTTCGTTGGGGCAGCGAGGTGAAGTACTTCAAATCCTAAGACCTTGATCACAATGATGTACGAAGGAGGGGCTTTATATTGTTCCTACATAGTATCTGTTTGCTCATGCACCGTTGTTTAATAGCAATGTAGTTTTGATTTTCATGTAGAATTTATAGCAAATTATCACGTTGGGTTTTGAGGAGGAGGCAACTCAATAACACTTTGTTTTCTGCCTTCAAATCAACGGTAGATAGATTCGAGTTGTGTAGCAGTGTGTACAGGGTGTCCAAAAAATTGTGTCCTGTTCATATAGCTGCTGTGGAGGAGCTCAAGAGTCGTTTGTCTCGGTTTGGGAAACAACTACTTATGTTACATTTCCTCTGCCATGAAGCAGCCACCATTTTTCAGATTGACTCAACAAAGTCTCAAACTCTAAGTTAAAGCCTGACCTATGGAGCTGTGTAGCAACCAAGACAACTGAGGCCAAAGCTCCTCCATAACAGCCACACAAACAGGGCACAATTTTTTGGGACACCCTGTATTCTAAATTTTACATATCGCAATAAAGTTTGATTTTGAAAAGCATGGGAACCATAAAAGAGAAATCTTACTCGCATTTCACATTAATTGCGACACCATTCTGCCACACCCAAAAATTTCGTGTTCTTGCGTTAGGTGCCCAGCCAATCACTGGCCAATTACCAGGAGCATTATAACATTGCACTGTGCCACAATTGTAGTCCCTAGAATAAAATGGCACATTAACTGTAGACTTTTTATTTTCGTTCTAGTTATTGCTACAACTACCCAAACCACTACCTTCACTGCCTACTCAATTCATCCCAACCCTGACCCGACATCAAATGTCAGGCGGAATCCATTAGTTTTTAGTATTCATTAGTTTTTAATCGTTCGTAGTGTTGTTGTATGTAGTTTAACATTGCGTGTTTTTATGAATTGGCCATGGGGTAGTCATTGTTTTCTGCTCCCCTTGGTATCGTTCATGTGGTGTTCTATAGTAATTAGATAATTATAATAGAATGTTAGATTTATTTTTGATATTCTATATGAATAGAAAACAAAACCACTACCTCCCTAACAGCTCAAACTAGAACTCACAATTGTACAGCTCAACAACAGGACTTTGCTGCGATCTGCTTCAATTTCTTTCGTACATCGACAGAAACGAAGCAGTTGAGCGTTTGACTGACAAAGCAAAAGTTCCACGTTTGACTCCTTCTTCTTCTTCACCAGCATTACGCTGCAAGGACCCAACTCCTTCTTCTTCGCCAGCCTCAGTCCACAAGCACTCATTGAATTGAATTGATGTTGTTGTTGTCGCCTCAGTTAAAGAAAGAAGCCAAAGTATGACACGTCTACTTCTTCATTTGAAAGAATTCTTCGACGGCTCTTTGACCACGTTCGAGTGCTGGTTCGACGGACTGACGTGAAAACAAGATCGAGGCAGAAAACCCAAATCCTAGACTTATGATGATGAGTCCTTTGTATCCCTGCGGTACCTTGCTCGACCGGACCTAAGCGCCATCTTGAAGTTAAAGAGTACAGGGAAACAAGAGACTCATCGTCATAAGTCTACCCAAATCCTCCTTGTGAGCTGTGATACCATGAGTCCAGGTTTGAGCGGTAAGGGGGTATTGTGTAAGGTAGTAGTAGCGATAACTATGACGCAAATCATAAGTCTAGATTAAGGGAGTAGAAGGACCAGCATGCTTTGCGCGAAGTCAGCGACTTGCTCTGCACAACTCCAACAATAACTGACAGTACGAAATTCACAAAAACAAAAACAAACGATGGAAAAGGCTGCTGGTCTTTGTATATGATCAACAATATGAGAAAATACCGGGTGAGCCAGAAAAAAGTTCCCACTTTCGAAAATTAGTAGCATCACAAGTCCTTCATGGATTTGAATGATTCAAATTCTAGTTAAAAGCCAAAAGATCGAAGTATTTTTGTGATTTTTCTTTAAAAGACTACTTAAATCACAAGATACTCACCAAGTCCTTCAAGGAATATCTTCCTGCTGAACCTAAAACATTAGTCGTTGCCTTGATTTTAGGGCGTTATTCAAACATAGATTTCTCTCGATCTGAGTTGAATATCAAAATCCGAGGCAGTAGAATTTTCGGCAAGCTTATAGTCTGACAGAAAATATAAAAACATTCCTGATTTGTAAAAAATCCATTTGCACATCGCCAGTTTTTGGGGGAAGGTATTTTTGTATTCATCCCCACAGCTTCTGAATTTCCGCAAAATCAAGGTACGTCACGTGAGTTAGAATACGTGGCGTTATTGGTTAATCTCACCGATGTAAACAAACACGCTGATTGGTTCAAAACAAAATCTGTCCTTGTTAGACGAATGATGATGGTAGTGATGATAATAATAATGATAATGTAGAACTTACGCTGGCGCACAAGCTTGTATTTGACCCTGTGCGTTTTTCCCACAATTTGAATAAGCATTGCCCAAAAGATTCTCTCTAAAGCAGACATCATACCCTTTCAATGTACCTAAACGAGAAAACGAATACATCTTAGATCTAACAACCACAAGAAAATTAAAAGTCATCGGTAACAATAAAATCTTTCGGAAAAAGGCCAAGAGTATGAAATTTATAAAGAAAACGCAGGTAGTGAGGGAAATTAGTGTATCATGGAAATTAGTGTAAAATCATTACAAATACCTCTCTTTCTTCCTTAAATTTCTTCCAAGTTCATCTGCCATCACAACAGTAGGCCAACCACCACTTTTTGCTTAAAACTCGTTCCAGTCTCGAAAAAATTAATGGCGGTTGGCCTACTGTCGTGATGGCAGACGAACTTGGCAGAAATTGAAGCAAGAAATAGAGGTATTTGTAGTGAGTTTACACTAATTTCCATGATACATTAATTTCCTCCACTACCGGTGCAAGAAAGCACAGAAACATACCTTTTCCCCAGAGAGTCACGCATTGCTCATTGTGTGTTTTACACCCACCTTCAAAGCAGTAGGCCTGTTGAAAAGATGACATGTTCAATAAAATTTCTTCAAAATAAAAAATTACTTTATCAATAGATAAAAACTGTTCTTTCCAAAAAGTATAAAGAATTTCACCATTTTTATCATAAGACAATCCAAACACATGCAATCAAATGTTTTACGATTTATAGCAATTTCAAAAGAATAATACTCACAGTATCATTTCGGCATGGCATACCATCTCGCTTGTAAGAGTTTGTCGGACACTGTAGATAGAAGACAAAAACAATCATTAAAGTTTTGCTGACTTATTTGTCTGAATATCCAGTGTTTATTAAACGTACAATTGGCACAAAGAGCAAATTTTTCTGAAGTGAGTTGATAGAGCACATCAGTACCTTTCAATCAAAGTAAATATCGAGTTACATCACTTTAAAATTCATACATCAATACTTTTGTTTAACGCTTTGCTTAGAAATCAACTGAAAAATTACGATGTGCATGAGATGTGCTTTTCACAAAATGTTCAATCTGCGTTCGAAATTGCAAAGCCCGGTTTTCTCGAATGAATCGAAGTTTGGGCATTTCTTTGTTTATTGGAAGATCTGGGGGCACGTGCCCCCACTGCCCCCGGTTCCTACATCTATGGTCGTTACACATACCCATTGTATATTTGATAAAAATAACTGCGTTAATACCTCGCCACTTTTGCCATTACATGCTTCCTCCAGATCACATTCCGTCTGTCGTGCCCTGCAAAGTGTTCCTTGGGCCACAAACTGTCAATAAGCAAAATCAATTGTAATAAAATGCCCCTTAAAAGGTACCTTTCTTACAGTTCTTTCCTGTAGATAATGCTCCCTTTTTATCAAAAATTCACAAGACATCTTACTGATTACAATAACTACAAACTACGCTACAATACTACAGAGCAGGCATGGTTAAAGGGGCTCCGTCGTCAAACAGTAAACAAATCCGTAAACTCGCACGTGTCGAGGATTATCCATTGTCCATTCATTGTTCTTTGCAGTTTGTTTGGTGGCTTCACCCAAGCCACCAAAAAGCGACCGTTAAAAATCCACTTATATCCGAGCAATCGTAGAAGATATGAATGTTTGGTTTGTTCCTTAGTGAAGTACAATAATTAATGCCCAAACAGCAACTTTCATTTTGAAAAAAATACGAAAATCCTGTGTGATATCACCTTTCAAAACACTGCAAAATCATCGTTTCGTTTAAATTTTGACGACGGAGCCCCTTTAAGAAACGTCTGTACCTGCGAGCAAATGGTTGGGGGAAAATGTGCCTGCAGTCAAAGCACTCTGAGTACAGTAAAGGTAATGTGCAATGATAATTTGTGCCTGCAAATGGCGCTCGTGTGCTCGCATACAGTAATGAGGTCTGCTACAGAGACGCCCGGGGGGTCTACTTAATATTATGACCACCCGGGGATGTGCCTGCCAATAGGGTGTCATTTTCGGCTGAAAATTCCAGGACAGGATTATACCTTTTGCACCTTTATTCCGGGACCGGTGTGTCCTTTAGAGCTACTTTTTCCAGGACAGATCAGATCATCGTTTAAATATTAGTAGCGTTAGCAATTAGCGAAAAGTACTTTTAGTAATATCACTTTCAAAAGAACCATCAGTTTCCCCGATCTTATTCCAGGACAGGTATTATGTTTTCAGAATTCTATTCCAGGACAGGGTCATAAAATTTTGTTCTGGCAGGCACATCCCCGTTGTTTTTCTCCAAGGTAGACCCCCCGGGCAGAAACGATACCACGGGCAGTACAATACTTTGTCTACCCAGAGTCCATTACATAAAATGTTTACGAATCAAATACACAAATTCAACGCAGTTTTATCTGAAACAGTTTAAATTGTTTCAGCAACATAAATAGAAAACCTTTGGCGAGCTCTTGGATCTAATACAAGATGAGGTTCACTTAAAGTTTTGGCTAAGAGCGGACAACATAGGGCTCAAATCTTTAAAAAGGTCGGTGTAAAATTTTGTTGCCGTTTTCTTTGAAATAAATAGCTTGGAAGGAACTTAGGGTTTTTTACTGTAAATCTGCCGCGGCAATTTATTGGTATCTTGATTAGTTTCAATATGGCGGCATTTATTAAATTTGAGGCTATGACGTCATCAAATTTCTAAATCCTAAACTACAAAAGCTACAGATATCTGCTTGCCGCCATATTGTAGACCTTCATAAAATATGGCTTTCTTGAAGGTTATGTAATATCTCCTCTATTAGTTTAGGATATATGATTGTTTAAATTTTTTCAAAATTTTCCATGAATTTTTTCAAAAATTATCAAATTGCCACCATTTTGAAAAAAATAAAGATATCATAAAATTTCCACGGCAGATTTACAGCAAAGTACCATAAGTCCCTTTCAAGCAATCCAATTCAAAGAAAAATATAATAGAATTTTACACCGACCTTTTTAAAGATTTGAAAGATTTGAGCCCTATGCTAGAGCGGACAGGCTTATTAGAGGCCGGGTGAAAACATATTTTCCGTTAATCTCAACTCACTGTGCAATTTTTGCAGCATGGTCCACTGGCGCATAGCGCATTTGTTTTCAGCTTACATGTGGTAGCATCACAGCAGGATGAAAGATTGGCGCGATCACATTCCTGGAAGGAAAAATTTGCATCAAATTAGCGTTGGCTACGGCTCAAAGCATATCTTTCCCAGGGCCTAAAATAAGTGTGAAACTGACTCACTTTGTGGAATTCTGAGCCAAAAGTTTCTTGCAATTTTGAAGTCTCGAAATATTTAGTACACTTAATCATCTTCCCCCAAGAGAATGTTGCAGTATCACGAAGAATATTTACCTCTGTCCGCCCCCTGCCCCATCAGTCTTGGTTCGCTTACCTGTACAGTTCCACAGTCACATTCTTCACCCTCCTCGATGAAAAGGTTACCACAATTAGAAGGACCAAATAGCTGAAATGAAACAAACTTGACATCAACGTGCATCAGAACTCATTGCTGTTATTACTTTGCAAATATTTTAGGAGACTGTAAAATCTTTCATGCTATTGCTTCCATCTTATTTGGATCAAATTGACAAATCAGCTAACGAAACGATTTCTTCAAAAGGCAGAGACATTGTGAAAATAAGAAATTTATAGCTCCCTTGATCAAAATTGCCACCGTTCAAGAGCGCTTACACAGCTCCAGAACAAACTTATTCCGTAGGCAGAAAGCGTCATGAATTAGGGTCAGGGACAGTGCAAAATTTATTATATTACATGGCCAGTGGAGAAAGAAAATTCTTGCAAAAAAATCTGCTCGCCCTGTATGAAATTATTGTGAAAAAACCAACTGCCATGTCACCCTTTCCTTAAAAAATGTGTCTCCCGTATTCATGAACAACAGATGCTGTAAAGCACCACCGATGAATTAGCCAAAGACCATACCAATTCTTGCCACTTACGAGTCTTTGTCAACGAAAAAACCGACTTTGAAGATGAGGAAAAATGATTGATGAATCGATCTTGCAAGCGACTGACAAGGGCATTTTGTGTCATTTTCATACACATCCTTCCAAGCATTTCTAAACTTGCATGATTCACAATTTTGTCCTCAAAATGAGCCATTTCATATTTCAAACTTCATCTTGCGCTTATAAACCCGTCCATATTGCTTTGTAAAAGTTTTGACCCAGTTCCGTACAAGCTCAAAGAAAGTAGTTGCCCCGTTACGTTTTGCACCGGCCATGTTATAAAATAAATGTTGAATTAGCAGGAACAGTGTAAATGAAAGGCTTATCTATTATACTTTTGGTACAGATCAAATGTTTTACCCGTGCTAAACGGTGTTTACGATAACGAAAATTAGTCAGTCAAACTCCGAGTCCGATGAACAGACACAAAACAGCATAGGTTCCAAATCTTTATCTCGGCGTAAAAAGGTGGGTGTAAAATTCAATGACCTATTTCTTCTGATTGAATGGCTTGAAAGAAACTTTGGATACTTATCTATAATCCTACCGTTGGACTTTTCAGAAATTTTGAATATTTTTGGAAATTACAGCGTATCTTACATTTCAACTCATTTGAGGATGTGACGTCATCAAATTTTTAAATCATAAACCAGATGAGTGACAGACTTTTGCTTGACACCATATTGTAGGCATTGATGAACCATAGTTTCCTTCGAAATTATTTCATGTTACGTCAAACTGTTTAGCAATTACGATAGTTTTAAGTCTTTTTGAAAATTTTTCTTGACTTCTTGAAAAAGAAGGAAAACACTCTAAGTCTGAAAATATTGAAGATTTCAGAAAATTCCAACGGTAGAATTATAGAGAAATAGCTAAAGCTTCTTTGAAATCATTCAGTTCAAAGAAATAGGTCACTCAATTTTACACCAGCCTTTTTAAAGATTTGGAACCTATGCTACACAAAACAACAGAATGACAATCATCCAAAATTTCTCTAAAAAAATATTAATTACTATGTTCATGCGTACCTTGGTAGGGACATCAAAAAGGCATGATCTCAATCCATCTGTAATCTTTTTATCAAAATATCGTTTACTGCAGTCCGTGAAACCAGCTGGAAATCCACTAAAAGGGAATATGAAATATTTACAGTGTGTGCCAGGCCCAGACAAAAGACCTTTTAGCTGTTCTGAAAAAAATCAGAATCGAACGATATTTCGCTACATTTTGTAGAATTTCGAATGTGCACAACAGTGATAGAAGCTCTAACGCCACTCGATCGAACGTCGCGTATAAAAATGCACAAAAATAACGCTCGATCCAAACTCTTTTTGTAGAATAGCTAAAAGGTCTGTTGCAAAAAAACTACCTGGTGCGCCAAAATAAACTATGCACTTTTGGCAGGCCACGATAAATCGTACAATGGACTGATTTTGAAGATTTATGACTTATTCTTTAGCAGAAGGCCTGAATTAGATTGCAGGATTTTTCGTAAATTTTTTCGTTTTCTGTTTTTAGAGGCAGAAGCGAATTTCGTAAAGTTTCCGTTTTCGAAAACACTGAAAACGATAAAAAACATCGATCAAATCTTAAAAGATAATACCGGGTGTCCCAAAATTATGTATTATAGTTTGATTGCTTACATGTCCATAACCAATGAACCGATTTTCAAACACTTTGTTTTATTTGATTGACTAAAGCCTAAATTGTATTTTAAGATGTTCGTTGTGGTTTTACCAGTTTTTGAAAATCCGTTCATCGGTTATGGACATATAAGCAATCAAACGATAATACATTATTTTGGAGCACCCGGTACATGAATGAACAAAGAGCGAACGTTTTCAGGGTAATTTGGGGATGTAGTAGAAACTCTCGTGCAGCAGATTACAACTAATCGATTTCTTGATCGATATTTTTTACCGTTTTCAGTGTTTAAAACGAAAAAAGAATTACAAACCTTCCAGACGCAGCCATTACACAATATGATCCAGCACATGTGCATCCACCTTCTGAAAAAGCAAAGATTTGTTTCTAACTAACAATTTATCTGTTTTGAAACCATGTTGTATAAATAAATACAAAAAAACTAGCAATGGTTCCTTGGCTCAAATGCGATTTTCAAGTACACGTATTTTTTTTATAAAAAACTAAGAATTTGGGCCAGTACTGACAGTTTCTTAAAAATATCATATTTTGAGTACTCAGAGTTTCTTACGAGTTTCTTAGAAGTTCCATAACAATCTTCATGTTCACTACCTGTGCCCTCGTGAACATTTCAAAACAAGGTTTTTTAAGCCTTTCCAATGTTTAGACATCATTCAAGTACCTTAAAAGCAATGTGATACAGGAAACGAGTGAAAGTAAAGTAAAAATATGCGAAGGATTTCCTTTATCAAAATAAATAGTTTCTTAACTCATATTTTCCCAGTACTGGAGTTTCTTAATTTTTTGGCGATCTGAGAGTTGAGTTTCTTATAGGCAGTTTCTTATAAAAAAATACGTGTAGTGGCGGACAGGACACTAGGGGGAGGAAGTGCTGCCGCCCCCAGTCTTCGAGAAAGCAATGATCTTTTCTTTCAAAACGATAGGAATGAACGACGAATTTTATTAGAAACAATGGCTTCACCTCCTCCCTGCCAATATTTGCCAAAGTGTCCAATTTTGAAGTCAAAATTTTGAAGATTTCCAAAAAATCCAATGCATTGGTAAAAATATAGCGAAATAGCAAAAATCTCTTTGAAGCTATTCAGTTCAAAGAAATAGGTCTATAATTTTACACCAACCTTTTTAAAGATTTTGAACTAATACTACGAACTTACGGTCATGTGGAATTCCAAGATTATGCCCAAGTTCATGTGCCACTGTGCCAGCAGTTATTCCAGCATTTGCTGTATAATCCTATGACAATAAAAATAGCTTAATGTTTTACCTTATTCAAATATAAATAAAGGTTTGAAAGTATGTGGCTCTCGAACCATTTATCAGAATCCTATAAACTGGTGATGCTTGTGTGGTAAACATAAGTCATTTCTCTAATTATAAGCTATTCTATAAAAATACCAGATGACCCAAAAAAAAACTTCACGAGCTAGATTGCACATAGTATCCTGAAAGCAAATGTTATGAACACGAACAAGGTATTAGCATGTAGATGAAAGGCTAAGCTATCTTTTGAGATGTTGAGAGACTTTCATATCATACGCTAGACTGATTACAATTCGTCGTAAATTTTGCTCGTTTGAGCAATTCAATTCAATAAATAAATAAATAGGTGAAGCCATTCAGTTCAATAGATAAATAAGTGATAAAGTTTTCGAAATTGCGAGCGAAAACTGAGACGAATCGTAGCTAACAAGTCTAATCATAAGTAAGTTTAACTTAGAGCCGCAAAGTTTGATGGTTAGTTATGGGTCTTTAATATAATTACCCAGGTAACTCCAGCAGCAGATCGTCCACAAATGGTTCCACTGCCACCCATGCCAACAACAGAGCCATCGAAGTCCATGCCACTTGAGGAAAATAAATCATGCAATAAATAGGATGATCCAAGAGCCGATTCACGTAAGGATATACAAATGTTTAAAAGACAATCAGAAATATAGTAGTGGGACAAACATTTCGATAACAATCTACTTCAGTAATTGTTCTTACGCAACGACTTGGGGACCTGCCTAAACTTGCTCCAAGTCTCGTTCGCTTTCTTATTCGGGCCAGCTCGGTTGGCAGTGAGCTGCGAAAGTGGAAGATAACGAACGAGACTTGGAGCAAATCTAGGACCTACCTAAAAACGTAGATAGCATCAGGATAACAAAAGAAACAACTAAACAAAGTGACGGACCTAATACACAAGTGTTATAACTGAAATAGAAAAGGGGAGGGCTGGAATGACAAAGAGAAATAAAGCAAACGGATGGATACTAAATGACAGCCAAATTTGCTGTCTGTCTGAATTTAATTCCACATGAGACAGACGGCACATCCGGCTCCCACTGCGTAAAGAGCCCCATCCCTATTTCTGCGATCTCAGCGCTTGGTGTTAAAAACCGCAAGTTCACTTTCACCTATACTAAAAGGTCATTAGATTTGGCTGACCGGTTCTCTCAACATTCAAATTTCCAAAAGGCTATTTACCTAATAAGTTGTACATCATCTCTCCGTATCCCTTTCTTAAGGAGTGTATACACCAAAACATCTTTATTGTATGCAGTTATGGATTCTAATGTTTCGTATCCAGAGGTGTTCACGTGTGCAAGATTCCTTACGTTCCATGTCTCAACATAAACCAACGGTCCTCTTGCATTTAATGATTTCAACATCTGAAATTAAGAAACAAAAACATCTTTTAGTATCGAGTGAATAAAAAAACATTCTCGTTTGAGAGGGCACTACTCCCTGGATATCAAGACAATAATATTGGCCAGTATGTTGTTCAATAGTAAACATGTTCAAATCAATATCAAAATTTATCTGACTGAAATCGGCCACTCTGTTCTGAAATTATGAGGGATTTTCGCAAGAAAACCCCTACAAGAAACCTTAAAAAAGGCATAAAATCACGACCAAATTATCTGCCTTACAGCAATGACTTTTACGTATTTCAGCACGTGTTCTCCCACAATATATTGAAGGAATGGATATGAGGATCTTAGGCTTGGGGAAGCAATAAACAGTAGTAACAACTAAGGTCTGTCTCAACTCAAATTACATGTCATGTTTTTCTTATTCAAATATAAATTTTTACAATATATATCTTACGTTCTACTATACCTTTCTAATTGATATACACGTTTTTTTTTTGTAAGAAACTTGGATCAGCACTTAGTACTAAAAGTTTTTTATATCGCATGAAAATTTCGGTGTTTTAGTAGTAAAAGTTTCTTAATTAGTTTCTTATTTTTGGGGCCTAAAATTGCGATATTGTTCAAAGTTGCGCCTTCTTCTCGACAAAGGGCTTCCATTTTGCATTGACATTGTCATCACGAATAAGCCATGCACATTCACGCAAAAATGTACCAATTTTTGCAGTTAAAAGTCAAAAAAGATGAAGGTACATTTGTTAGAGAGACATAGAATAAGACAGACATACAGAAAAAAGATTTTAGAGTTTCTTAACTGTTCTTGAGCGTAGTACTAGAGTTTCTTAACTTTTTGGTCATCGTAGTACTAGTTTCTTATAAACCAGTTTCTTATATAAAAAAAAACGTGTACAACACTACAGGTACGATACCATGGGGAGCGAAAGACAATGACTACCCCATAGTCAATATATAGAGACACGCAATGTTAAACTGTATACAACCACACTATGAACGATTAAAAGTTAATGGATACTATACTAGATTCTGTCTCACATCAGATGTCAGGTCAGGGTTGCGATGAATTTAATGATGTCACGAGCACAACTCATTCATGTCGTGTCATATGAAAATGCCAGCGAGCAACAACAGCTGAAGAGCAATTTTACCGTTCTCGAAAATCTCATGACATTCAATTTGAGCATAGACACATGATTTGAGACATACCTTAGTATATGTCATCTCATAGTAAAAAGGAAAATTTGTATGAAAAACCTCACCGAATCCACATGATTTGCGATCTCAATAGCTCTGTTGACTGTTTTTGTTACATTTCTTCCCATCCTGATGAACTAAATCAAAAAGTTAATGTGCAACCAGTACTCAAAAAGATTTTAAAATAAATAGCAGAGATAGCAATGAGTAAAATGATAATTGAATGGAGATAACTCCAATCATCGATTCGATAATTTCAAATCTAAAAAAGTCGATGATGACTGCCCCATAAAATATATCTCGTTCAGTTGCACTAATATCATGATTGAACCTGAGTTTCACGACAAAATATCTATGACTTCACGAAAAACTAAAACAAGTCCCTTTCTATAAGCGCAAACTTTAACGAAGCATTTTCAATTAAACACTTTGTTGCAGGACTGGATTTTCAAATTTCAGTGGATATCTGATGTTCCTCGGGGTGTTGTAATGAATTTCTTCGCATCTCTAACCTCTATTCTGCGTTAGAAATGGTTCAGCCTGCTAGCCTTGTCCTAATTTCATTCTGTAAAAAATTAAATTAATATGTGAAAGTATACCTATCCTGCCTACTTACCTGCAGTTTATCATTAATAAGAACCATTGAAACATACTTCGTTTGAGTGAGGAGGGATCGGCGAAACTAGCGAGAAAAAAGAAACCAAACTAAATCAATTGCTATGCAGTATGGTCAATTTTGCATCAAGAAACTGAAAGATAACACCAAAGGATAAACACGGCTTTAAAATCAGGACCAGACGAAATTTTCAGGCTCATCAAGAAAACAAGCCACAAATTAATTCCAATCTCATGAAAGGGTTTGTGCAAGGCTATAAGCATGCATTTGCAAAGTGCAACAAAATCTAAAAATAGCGTATTCCAATCGATGTCACGTGCTGTCAACAATTGACAGCCAAAGAAACAATGCTGTGTCTGACAGTTTTACTTGACCAGTCCATTTTGAAAATTAAATCGGGACGTTTCGAGTCGAACTTGTCCTATCTTCATATTGAGAGTATAAATAGTTTTCACGTATTTTATTTCGCTAGCTGAAGATGGGACAAGTCCTTCTACCGAAGAAGAAAAAGTTACATATTTGCAGAGCAGTTTTGTCGTGGGTTGTTGGAAGAGGCGTAAGGCGTACCCTGGGTGCAAGACCTACCCAGAAAGAAAGGCGTCCTTTGTACTATATGTAAGTCTTGCACCCAGCAGGGCAGTAGAAGAGTAACAAACATATATTTTCTACGAAGATGCACCTGGTTGGAAGAATATTAACCTATATATAAAACTCTTCTAACTAGCAATGATTTGATTGGGTGCAAGACCTACCCAGAAAGAAAGGCGTCCTTTATGCTATATGCGAGTCTTGCACCCAGCAGGGCAGTAGAAGAGTAACAAACATATATTTTCTACGAAGATGCACCTGGTTGGAAGAATATTAACCTATATATAAAACTCTTCTAACTAGCAATGATTTGATTGGGTGCAAGACCTACCCAGAAAGAAGGCATCCTTTGTACTATATGTGAGTCTTGCATCCAGCAGGGCAGTAGAAGAGTAACAAACATATATATTTTCTAAGAAGATGCATTTGGTTGGAAGAATATTAATCCATATATAAAACTCTTCTAATTTCTAACTAGCAATGATATGATTGTATCCATCAATTAGTGGCAACATTTTTTCAAAGCAAAATCATACCCGTGAATGACTTTCACTGTATACATCGTGAACGTTAAAATCATGAGAATGCTCGCCAACACCTGGAAATAAAGAAAAACATTGTAATAGCCCCATTAAAATTCAAATTTGCATGTAAATAACGGATTTACCAGCTGGCTAATTTCAGTTTACTTATAAAATAAAGAGACTCAATATCAATATTGAAGAGAGGAAGAAACTCTATCAATATGGAGACGAATTATACCTGTAACCATGAAGTATACAGAAAAATGAGCTTGATTTAAAACTGAAGAGGGTAACTAAATCATGAGATTTTCTCTATTAGCTGATAATATGACACACAGAACAAGTGCTCAGGATTTAGTGGGGGGTATAGCCATCATATTAAGTTACAAGCGATTGTTACTTGACTGAAATAGCAAATTGATGAAGAAGTGATCTTTCCAAAAAATGCAATAATAAATAAGTAAATACAGTAAAATATAAGCACTTTGATGCGAATTGAAATAAGCACGACGTTTCGAGCATAGCCTGTTATCAAGCGATCTTGTGGCGATAAAGTGCCCAAAATAAGGTTCACACCCTTTCCCTTATTTGAGGAGGAATCAAACAGCCATCGTCACCCATGGTCCTTTGTGACCACACTGAAATTTGAAATTGTCTGGAAATCAAATCTGGCCTAAATGGAAACGAATGATCCACACTACAGTAGTTGAACAGATGGAAAAGTTTTACTTCAGTTGAATTGTTCTAATGGATCTATAGTTTCCATTTAGGCCAAATTTGATTTTCAGACAGTCTAAATAGTAACATACACGCAAAGGACCCTGGGTGACAATAGCTCTTTAAAGATGACACGGATGGTTCATGTGATTACATCTCACCGTATTATCCCGCTCTATTTTTGTGATCATAATGGGCCTAACTACATTGCTAAAACCACCAACAGTGCAGAAAAGTTGGATGTTAAAAAATTTGAATAAAGTTCAATGACGGTCGTTGATTTTGTCTCTGTTGCGTCTCGTTCACTGCCATCTTGATCATCCCTTCCATTACAGCCAGGGGCGTAACCAAAGGGGGGTGCGGGGGGTGCCGCACCCCCCAACATTCAGTTTGTCGGCAAATTGATAACATCTGTCGGCAAATCAAAAACGTTTCCTTGGTACTGGTACTACTGAATGTCTGTCGGCGAATACAGTTTCCAAATCTTTCAAAAGGTTGGTGTGAAACTCAGTGACCGATTTCTTTGAACTGAATGACTGAACGATCTTGGGTCTTGGGAGAGGCATTCTAAGCCAAAGTAGAATGCATATTCTCAAAATTTTCCTGGTGGCTTTGCCCCCAGACCTACTTATTTCAAGATCCCATTTGTCTTAACCTGTGCGTGTCATTGGCTATAGGGTTCCCTATTTGCTACTGCTCCTTCAAGCAATTTCATCAAAATAATTTGAAGAGCTAGCTGTACTCTGACATGTTCGTTTACTTTCCTAGATTAACTTACTAAGATGGGTATAAACTTTCAATGCAAATTCAATAAAACATCCTGCCCATTTTGTGTTCATTGCAGCCATTTTTACGATGCAAAATAAAACTAAAATGGGCGTTTCCCTCATTTTCCGAGCGTCTGAAGGGCGTGGTCACAAAAAAATTTTCTAGCCCACGCCCCATAAACCCCCCCCCACTCATCAAGTGCTGCGTATGCCCCTAAAATACTATGCCAAGTGTCTACATTTTGAATTTAATCATCCATTGCTTATACGTTTCAAACTTTGATGATATATAATGGTATTTTCGTTTTTTCTGTCGGCAAATTGGCGTGTCTGCACCCCCCCCCCAACAATTTTCTTTAGCTTCGCCCCTGATTACAGCCTTGCATCGGTTTCGTGTACCTTACTGATTTTAATTCCAACGCAATATGTAAATTCAGATTTTGCATATGACCCATCCGTGTATGCCTTTAAACATAAAACTTCATCTCAGACTTACCACATTTTGCTTTTCGTTTTGTAAGTTCTTTCAGGTCGTAGAAAATATGCTCCTAGAGATGCGAAAACGAAATTTATTGAATTGAATGACTGATAAAACTTAAGAAATAAGGCTTTTTTTATATCACAAATAAAAACAACTAAATCCAACGAAATATAAATATTATGTGGCTGCCATAGCTGGAAAGGACATGATGTCATCGAGTTCCAACTACGCCAGCCACTTACATCAATGGTTCTATGGGTAAAATCTACATCAAATTTAAAAAAAAAAGAACAAGAACGGCACAGGCGTCTCAGAAACAAGAATTCCCTCGACCTTACAGCAGTTGCTTGACTCTCAAACGAGCACAGATAGATGAGACACCTAAAGATACCGCGAGGATTATGTAGTATAAATAATGTAGTAAGAAATAACGTTAAGGTGGAACATATATTCTAATCAAGTTTATAATAACTTCAACATTGCTCTCGGTAAAACAGTGACATTTAATGAAACAATTACCATGAATAAAAGAGTGGATATGAAAATGAAAAAGTTTCGGGTATGGGGTAAGGAAAGGAGTTAGGAGGACTAACAGGCGTCACACGCCTTGAGAACATGGATGAATTTATGAGGAAATTGGTGCTGAACTTTACATCTCATAATTTTTCCACCTGTTTCGGCTATGAAAAGGTACTGCCTTAAGGAAAGAGGGGCACAAGTCAACCGCACCCCAGCCCATTCCAATCCTCAGTGACACCATGAAGGGCGCAAGCTGATGATTGGCTGCCTCCATCATCTAAAGGGCTGCACACATATCGACTTTTTCCACAACAACGTTATTTGGACGGTTTCGTTTCAACCCATCCCTTTTCCCCCACAAAACGTCCATGACCTAAACATGACCTAAATTTCGATTCTGTATAATATGCTCGAATTTTGCAGATGTTATTATACTGTAGGCCTACCCTGTTTATATCAGAAAGCTTTGCTTTGCCGCTGAGGCAAGTCACTTTGGGAGAGTACATGTATTTCGAGACTGAGCTGAGATGTAATTACATAATTACAAACGGAGCCATTTGGCAGAAATGACAGGTTATAATCTATATCTATCTTTCTTTCCGATGTAAAAATTGCAATCTGAAAACGTCTTGGGCAAGTCCCTCCCCACCCCCAAAAAACGCCCAATGGCGTCGTTGGGGGTGTGTACAGCCCCTGAAAGGAGAAAGGTGTTTGTTCTTGAACAGATGCATTTTGTTGAAGACATTTTGCTGTTGACGTCATAAACTTATGAGAAATTTCAACACCACACGAAAGGATTATAGCATAATAAAGGAATGATCTCATCAAATGCAAAGAAATATCTTTGTCTGTCAAAATTTGAATTCAGATCAAATTTGTCTGCAAAATCCTCTTCTTCATCTCAAAGACAACATGTTGACTTTGAAGATAATTCTCATCAATGATAACAAAGGAGTGTAAAGTCGTATGTTGACAAAATGCAGCAAATTTAAGCTAACTCATAACTTTTACTTTATGGTGATCCACGTATTTTTTCATCAGAAACCCCTTATAAGAAATAGCCTGCGTGCAGACTTTACTGATTTTTTTTCAAAGATCAGTAGAGTATGCACACAGGCTAATAAGAAACGGTAGGCTCGGTTTTTCGAAAGTTAAGAAACAATCCTAGACTCACGAAATAGTCCCAGTTATCGCAACAACAACAGCAACAGCAATGACAACAACAACAACAATATATACTTTTGCTCAAACTGGGACTTATGGACTTTCACATCAAAAAGTGGGACGAAAATAAACAATGGGCGCACAGATTTTTCTATGCCCTTGGAAACGAGGTTAATGGCCTCTTTTCGGCAGTTGGAGAATTTCAGGAGCTGTGCTCTGTTTGTGTGCACTATTGCTAGATGAAGATTGCCTTCAAAATCAGGAAATTCTTGTTGAAACTGAAAGGTTTGTTAATTCTCATATTAAAGAAACATTCATGCGAATACTTGTGACTTTTGTTCATTGCTAACGTCACTCAAAACTTGAATTTTGAGGCGTTTTATTATCTGACGACTGAGCTGACAATTTAGGCCCACCGCCATTAGTCGCCTTTTCATACAGCGTTGCTATGGTTTCCATATCGGACATGAAATCGAGGGAAACAATTTCGTCCCAATTTTCAATGTGAAAGTCCATGAGTCGTAGTTATAGCGTCCATCAGCCTATCAATAGCAATAACTACGAACTTGCAATCAGTCTAAAACAATCCTACCTTTTGCAGTTTTAATTTTCCCATCGCACTCAAAAGTGTTTGACACTGTTCAGTTATAGCAACTGTTTGGACATTATTTTGAGTGCGAATTATGTTATTGACTTGTTTTGAGATCTTACAAAGTAATTTGGGAGCCCTCTTGACATGACTAAACTATCTCTACACTTCCAGCATTAAAAATATAAGAAACACGAAAGAAACTTTTGGAGCAAAATGGCCCAAAAATTTAAGAAACTGCCTACCAGCCCCGGACCTTAGTTCCTTATAAAAAAATACGTGTAAAGATTTTCCCAATTCACTGAATAGACATATTCTTGCGTTTACGCTACATTTTATTCATAAAACATGAAACTTTTATTATATGGTGATAAAGATTTTCCCAATTCACTGAATAGGCATATCTATAAGCTTATGCTACATTTTATCCACGAAACTAGTCAATTCGAGTGAATTTCTGTAGTCACTTACCCATCCCTTTATAAGCTACCCGATTTTGTAACTTGTTTGTGGGAATTGTCGCGTAGTTAAAGTAGTTAAAGTAGTTTCTTTTCCTTTATTATCTTTATTTAATGGCCTCAGGGTAAACACAGCCTATTGCTTCCTGGGGTTGATCGTCCTGGTAGTATTGTAGAGTATTTGTAAGTACTGCAGCTCGTAATGTGTATTTTAAAATTTTATTTGGAATATGTATGAAAAGAACTCGTAACTACTCTTTCGGAAATGCATTGTTGTTTTTGGAAAACCTCATTTTAAAGATATTTCCTCTCAAGTTCCCGTTCTGAAAAATGTCCTTGAGAGAAGCTACGTATTTATTTCGTTTCGTAAGGAAAGTAGCAATAACCAAATGTCTCTATGGAGGTTTACGCTTAAGGTGGATCTGCACTTTAAGGTGGGTCACTCACTACCGAAAAACTTTAAATTCACGGATCAGCGAAAAGGTGGCTCACTGCTAAATGAAAACAAACTTCCAAACAGAAAAGGTTAAGGTGGCTCGCTACTGATAAACCTGTCACATTGATACACACTTGGTGTCATATCGCTCATGGCATTTGTTGGGGAGATGAGATACGGTTATACAAGGAAACATATGTGTCCTCCGGTGCAGTGGGTTAAATCTCATGCGCAGTAGCGCTTTGGGTTGGAACTCTGCTGGACGCATGAGCATTAACCTACTGCACGGGGGGACACATAAGTTTCCTCGGACAATCCGTATCTCGTCTCCCCAACAAGCATGACTAAATGACTCTGAAGCTTGTGCAAACTTAAATTTTCATAACAAATTCTACTTACGCCTTGAATTGAATTGTTTCTTGGTTCAATTCCATACAATCTTCCTTGGTCATCTTTAATTGTACCCCTGAGGGGATAAAAATATAACATGTCACTAAAATATCAATTTCTCTCATCAGAATCAAGAAAGATTGTAAATTGTTGTCAAATGTGGCTGGACACTTTATTTGCACGAGCCCCTTATATCCACTGGAGCATCAACGCATTAACACCTGGGAGATTATACAACTTTTGCCAAGTTTGGGCCAAAGTATCAGGTGCGAGATGAGCGACAAATGTGCCAAGATGCATCGCAGTGCGTAGAGAATGCATGCGGGGCAGCGTGTTGGGTTGAGAAAAAATAGCTAGTACAAAGTCTTGCGAGTCTTGTCTTTCATGTAGAGCGTGAGAGTTGAGCAAGTTGCGGCAAAAGAAGCTATTTCGTCGCTGAGTTTTCATCCAGGATGACAAGGTTAATACTTAGCTAAACACGAGATTTGGCTGCAGTTCACCGTGATCATTGTGCAACTGCTCATTTTCAACGATAAACACAAAATAAGGAGGGCTTCTAACCCGGGGGGACCACTCCTATACTTTCCTATAGTATCATGCTCGTAACACATCCACCCTAAACGCTGACCTGTTTTAGCGAAATACATACCCTAATCGCGGAAAATTTTCTTGAGAACATACCCTCTCCCGTGTCAAAATAGAACTTCTCTAGTTCAGGTACCCTAATCGTTGACAAACAGTTACTAATATTGCCGATGTGATTTGAAGAGGGAGAAAACTGCTCCCGACTTCCTACCCCATCTTGTGCTGGTCTGCTAAGTTCTTTGACACGTTACGAATTCTATTTTATAAATTTTGATCAATGTATCCTTGTAGAGGAGTTTCAATTTATCAAATGCAGAAAAGTGCACCCTTTTTGAAATTATGGTCGAATTGGCACCCCTAAACACGGGCCCGCGCGGGCCCGTGCCTACTTTCAAGAAAGGCACCCTTTCCCGCGCTTTTTTGTACGAGCATGATAACACATCAGGTACCAAGTGGTCCCCCCGGGGCTTCTAATGACCAAAACTGTTTACGAGTGTCAATGTTAGCTATCTCTACAAACTTGTTTTTATGTAACGTACTCTGTATCTTAAACAAATACTTACCTTAGTCCATCACACGTACTGAGAACAACAGTAGTATTCGCTTTCCCAGATAGACGGCCATGATAATAACAGTGCTCATAATCCTTAAAAAATCAATATTGAGCAGTAAACATAATGCAATATGCAACTTTGCCACATCAGACATCAGATGAACCTAGTAGTGTTAAGATAAACTTCAATCAAACCAATCCATCAAACAAATAATTGGAATTTCATGAACGCAAAGGATCGCGGTCTAAAATGTATTGTTAAGTCCTGTATTCAATAAAAGCACAATTTTGGACCTTTTGATGATAACTGAAGGTGAAATTGCGGTTTTTAGCGCCAAGCGCTGGGATCGCAGAAGTAGAATAGGCCTAATCGAGTCCGCGACCCCTTGTCATGACGCTCAAAGTGGTGGGGCTCTACCTGGGATCGAACCCTGTCCGCTTGACTGTTCTGGCTGCAATGTCAGAGGAATACACCACTGCGCCACAACACCTTCAATGACAAAGCCTATTCACACTCTAAATAGATGATGCCAATTGCCAAAGTGCTTACAAAATCTATCAAGACAGCTCGTTTTAATCCAAAATCTGCACATAATATGTAGGGCCACAAAACTTGCAGCTTCGGAAGTTGTTTAACGCTACGGTCGGTCTAAATGTACCAAAAATCGGCTGCTTTTTGATGGCCAGCTGACATTAACCAAGAAATACTATTACCTGATCAATGATTTTTCTCGCTTGTCACCTTGAAAGAATCGTCATCCAAGCAAAAGATACACATACCTTACTGGTCTTCATTGTTCCATCCGGCTGTTGGTATCCAATTAAGAAATTATTATCGAGCAGTTCTCTGAGGTAAATAAAAAATAAGTAGATTGGAAAAGATTTTAGATTTTTGCAGAAGTTGAGATTATTTTTTGAGATCGTTAGCTGTTTTCCAAGCTGTCCTACTTAGTTGTTAGTACCCGTTGGTTGCGTTACCGAGCCCGTTACCAATCTACAGGGTGTCCCCAAAAAATGGTGCCCTATTTGCCTGAAGATTGTGGCAAAACGATAAAAGCTTCTCCCCAAACTTTTCCATGATTTTGCTGTTCAGATATTCAATTAAAGTTTCCTACCATTCCCATAAAAATCTGTCGAAAAATGCTGGAGCTATGACCATCAGAAGACCAAATCTGCCTGATGACTGAAACCAGCGGTCTCACTATTTTGCAGCGATAAATAGCTTCATGGATGTAATAAAACAGCAGCCTCCAATGTCATAGCTCTCGTGAAAATTCCGATAATAACCTCGTTTTCGGAGCGCGTGGTTCAAAAGTCTCGCTCTCCTTCCTCTTCCCCCTTCCTTTCACCTCCCGTTTGTTTATTGATCAATGTTTGTTTGTTTGTTTATTGAGCGAGACTTGGAGAAAGTCTAGGATCGATATGTTATAGCTTGGATACGATGAGTAAAACGACTAGTGCCAGTCCTCTCCAATGCTAAGGGGCAAAAGGTCTTTAAAGGGAGTCGACATAGTTGAATTTGTCTTCTGCCACATCTATTTTCATCGGTCCAATGAGATGGCGCTTTGAATACGAGGCAGATGTCAGAATCAGATGGCATAAGATTTTGTTTTTCTATTCCATTCAAAATTTACAATACATGTTACGGACTACTCTACCTACAAACTACTTTACAATACTACAAGGACGATACCATGAGGAGCAAAAGACTATGACTACCCCATGGCATTGTTTAAAAAAGAAGCTAAACTACATACAATTAAAAACAAAAACGATAAATACTGTAATGTAGTCTGTCTAACGTTAGATGTAAGGTTGGGGCTGTAATAACCCAAAAACTGTCACGAGCAAAACTCTTCTGTTCATGTTATTTGGATAGCATACCTGACATCTAATGTGAGACAAAAATTACAAACAAAAAGAGCATTTGCTTTAAAGGGGCTCCGTCGTCAAAATATAAACAAAACGATGATTTTTGCAGTTTTTTGAAAGGTGATATCGCACAGGATTTTCGTAATTTTTTCAAAATGAAAGTTGCTGTTTGGGCATTAATCCTTGTACTTCACTAAGGAAACCAAACATTCATATCTTCTACGATTGCTCGGATATACGTGGATTTTTAACGGTCACTTTTTGGTGGCTTGGGTGAAGCCACAAAACAAACTGCAGAGAACAATGGATGAACAATGGATAATCCCCGACACGTGCGAGTTTACGGATTTGTTTACTGTTTGACGACGGAGCCCCTTTAAGGCACTTGATCATAAGATCTATTCTACTTTAAACTGGCATGTCTTACCAGTATCGATTCCCTGATATTGATTCAAATTTCAAAGTAAAGTGAGATTGCGAAAAATATTCATACTTGTTCAAACTGATGTCCATCACATATCTTTTCATTCCTGTAATGAAGCTGAACGATGTATCTCTGAGATGGCCAACCTACCATAAATACAACGATATTATGTTTTAATAAGAACATTTTGACAGCACAGGTATTTATATAACTGAAAGAAATTCATTTTCTGCGACGCAAAATTTAAGTTCTGAATTTTTGAAACGAACTTCAACCAACTTCAACAGGACAATATTCTACCAAGACTGTCCTTTTCAATCCCATGACTGGGGGGGGGGGATGTTTCTAACATTTGTACACGTATTTTGTTCTTATAAGAAACTGCTTATTCTCAGATCGCCAAAAAATTAAGAAACTCCAGTACTGGGAAAATAGAACATAAGAATCTCTTTATATTGATAAAGGAAATCCCTAACTACTTTATTTTCACTTGTTTCCTGTATCATATTACTCGAGAAGTACTTGAGTAACATTTAAACATAGGAAAGGCTTGAAAAACTAATTTTAAGAAATTTTCAGTACTGGTCCAATGCCCAAACTCTTAGTTACTTATAAAATGTTTAGAAGTGAGTGAAAGCCCCGCCGACATCAGAGCATGGATTACAGGTGCAACGAAAAGACATCCAACAAAACTAATTCCCAACTAATTAAAATTTCCATATTTAGCATCCAGACGCAGCTTTCCTTGATTACCAAAACACAATCTCCTCCTTTTTGTCTTATATGCGAATTTGTAAATAATTGAAGACCTTCTGGGATATGGTTATTTCACCCAGAACTTATGAAATAATTTCATCAGAAAAAAGAGTTGATAAAAACTTGATTGAATACGAAAACAAACTCCCATCCTTTTTGTCTTATTTGAGAATTTGTAAATACAGTTACCAATCGCCATTTCGCCCAGAACTTTTATGAAATAATTTCATAAACATAGAGATGATAAAACCGCGATAAAAACTTGTAGATTCTTGACGATATCTTTCAGTCCCAAAACACAACGGAGACATGATTGTTTCATCCATGACCCATGAGACCGTAGAATTCGCTTGGACAAAACGTTTTTTAATCTAAAAATCAACACACAGACCTCACGGGATCAAAAATACAATTTCCTTCCTTAATTTGCTTGTCCGAAGAACCCTTCACAAACAAGTTGAACCCTCAAAGGAGGCAACACTTGAAAAGTAATATGTAAAAACGTAAATTGTTTGAAGGAACGCTTTTGATGAAGATCAAATAAGATTAAAAATAAGTATCTTTATAAGGATAAAAATTAATTCAAGAACCTTTTCTCTGGTCGACAAATCCCTTCGATTTCTTTTTGGATGCAGATGAATTGGCTTGACGACGTCAAACTTTTCCGGCATGTCATGGCTGGAAGCTGAAAGGAAGGAGAGCAAAAAGATCTTAACTGAAATTTCCTTAAATTTTTCCAATACACGTTTTTTTTATAAGAAACTGGTTTATAAGAAACTAGTACTACGATGACCAAAAATTTAAGAAACTCTAGTACTACGCTCAAGAACAGTTAAGAAACTCTAAAACGTTATATCTGTATGTCTCTCTTATTCTATGTCTCTCTAACAAAGGTACATTCGTCTTTTCTTGACTTTTAACTGCAAAATTGGTAAATGTTTGCCTCGATGTGCATGGCTTCTTCTTGATGACAATGTCAATGCAAAATGGAAGCCCTTTCTCGAGAAGAAGGCTCAACTTCGAACAATACCGCAATTTTAGGCCCAAAAAAATAAGAAACTAATCAAGAAACTTTTACTACTAAAACTCCGAAATCTTCATGCGAAATTAAGAAACTTTTAGTACTATGTGCTGATCCAAGTTTCTTATAAAAAAAACGTGTATTCCGAACAGGATGTTTGGGATTTTTTGTCTTACCACAAGAAATGTGCGTACATTTCCTGTGGTGAGACATCAAATAAAAGATAAAAGTGGATACACGGATTACAAGAAATCTTCATAGTCAAAAAGTGATAAAGCTCGTTCCTTTAAGGAAAACTCCCTTCAAAATCCCTTATAAACTCTCAACCATCTTGTATGCTGTTTTTGAGCGATGCACCCCTCGAATTTGTACACCATAAACTCCGTATACAAAAACTTCAATTCAATGCAAACCGTAGCAACAAAAAAGTAAGAAACTCCAGTGCTGGAAAATATACAGTAACTTAAGAAATTATTCATTTTGATAAGGAAATCCTTATCAACTGAACTTTTTATCAATGGATATTGAAACATGAAGCTTCTTGTAATTCTTTTTCTTATTAAACTCTACGCCTGTTGTAACATTTTGAAATCCTTATCATATTTTTACTTTAATTCATTTGTTTCCGTTATCATACTACTCGAAATATTTATATTGTGGAAAAAGTCGATATGTGTGCAGCCCTTTAGACGATGGAGGCAGCCAATCATCAGCTTGCACCCTTCATGGCGTCTCTGAGGATTGGAATGGGCTGGGGTGCGGTTGACTTGTGCCCCTCTTTCCTTAGGTAATATCTTTTCACAATCAAAACCGGTGGAAGAATTATGAGATGTAAAATTCAGCACCAATTTCCTCATAAATTCATCCATGTTTTCAGGGCTTGTGGCGCCTGTTAGTTCTCCTAACTCCCTTCCTTACCCCATACCCGAAACTTTTTCATTTTCATATCCGCTCTTTTATCCATGGTAATCGACACATTAAATGTCACTGTTTTACCGAGAGCGATGTTGAAGTTATTATAAACTTGATTAAGATATGTGTGTTCCACTTTAACATTATTTCTAAAGATTTTCAATCATTCACTTCAATAAATTGCATTTTCGCATCTCTAGGAGCATATTTTCTACGACCTGAAAGAGCTTACAAAACGAAAAGCAAAATGTGGTAAGTCTAAGATGAAGTTTATGTTTAAAGGCATACACGGATGGGTCACATTCAAAATCTGAATTTACATAAAGCGTCAGAATTAAAGGGAATCGACATAGTTAAAAGCTGGCCCGGGCCAAGTTAAAAATACAATCTATTGTATTCAACAACTTTGCCGCCTGCCGTTTCATGGCGTGGCGAAGGAAACAGTTGGTTTGTGGGCGTTTCTTCAGCCTATTTATAGCAGATTGTCGATGTAGCTATGTCTATTCCCTTTATAGCCTGGTCTCCATATTGGCGCAAAGATCCATAGATCCACTTTATAGATCCTTGTGATTCTCATCTCTCTGTCCTCTTGACTTGATGCCTTTGATGAATGAAAATAACTCGATAAAGATCTCTATTGTATATTCACTAGTTTACGCTAATCTGCTTTATCGTGACAAATCAGTGTCATAGAGGCTTGGTGATGCATGAATTTCATGGCGACGTAACTAAGAAGCAACTAAGATCGGTAGTACATATGAATTACTCAAAATCTGATAATTTTAAGAAACTTTTAGTACCGGTTCGATCTCTTAGATTCTTGTAAAAAAGGCGATCAAATCAAAACCTTTAATGAAAAATAATGCAGCTTTGAGCTTCGCCGGTATGCACACGCACTCATACCTTCAGTGTAAAATACCACTGCTAAAAGAATGGCATAGATCTGCAGCATCATACTTCGAAGTGCAAACACAGTCAAGCTATGTTACTCCTGCAAGCACCCAAAGTTGTGCCTAAACTTCTGTCTTTCGTCTTGTTTCTATGCACGAAGAGGCGACGAGTTCATTGCATCAATCAACGGTGAACAGCTGCCTCTTGCGACCAGCTTGTGTAGTACTAAGAAGTGTTCGATTGACAACGTCTTACGATCAATTTTCGCTTTGAAACCCGGAAGAAGTGAAGACATAAAATGTCATTCCTTGTAAATAGTTTTCTCCTCCGCAGATGCAAAACACATCAACCAACGAAGTTTTGAACCGATGGAATTTGTGCAAAGAACATTGATGTTACATCGAGGAACACTGTACTCATCACTGATACTGAAGGTTTCTTTCAAGTGCAGTTTTGTAAAATAGAACTTTCACCAGCTTCAAATGAAAACACTTTGCAAAATATTCCATTATTAATTAAGGGATTGTTTGCAATAAATTCTGATTTGAAAACCATGGTCAGCCAAGGCCCTCGCGTGGTCTTGTGGCTTTCCTACTTTTTATCAATCACATATTGCATAAAACATATCAACTATGAATTGCAGAAGAATCTTGAAGAGATAATTTCAAGACGCACAAATTTGTTTTGTTAAAATTTTCCCCTCAATAGTCTGCTCAATGGATTGGTGGACCATGTGACCCAGTTTCATCTATTAAATCACACAAGACACACACAGAGGGTGGTAATTGGGGGGGGGGGGGAACAAGGACAGATTTTGTAAGACAAAGGCAAGAGATACTTTCATTGACACCTGAATTTAAAGTGAGTAGTGACTACAGACAAAGGAATTCTCCCAACCATAAATTCAAAATAAACAAAGCCGCAAAAGTTTCTCTGAAACCCAGGTAGCTAGCGGGCTTGTTGTGCATTCCAGAAATTGTTTTTAAGAGCAAACATTAGCATTTATCGAAAGAAGATGGATATATCTACACATCTACCGTGGGCATTTTATTTCATTGGTTCAGGAGCCGAGCAGTAAGTGTTTTCATTACACCCAAAAAGATAAGAGAATTGAATTGCCTCCCAATCGGCTTTTGAACCAAACAAATTAAATACCCGAGGTAGATTTGAAGATATATCCTTCTCCTTTCGATATATTCTCATGCTTCCTCTTAAAAACAATTTCTGGAATGCACAACGAGCGAGCTAGGTACCTGGGTTTCAGGGAAACTTTTGCGGCTTTGCTTGTTTTGAATTACTAGTTGAGAGAATTTCTTTTGTCTGCGATCGCTAATCGTTTTGAATTGCGGTGTCAATCAAAACCAACTCGTGCTATTGTCTTACCAAATCTGTCCTTGTTGGAGGGGGGGGGGGGGTGATTTCAAACAAATCAAACAGGCTACAAAAACTGGAGTAATCTTGGGTTTCCTCCTGGAAAATTCAACAAAATGCTTAACGTTGCAGATCAGCTACATCTGATAATTGCCATATGACAATTTTGTGAAAATGATTAAGAAATGTATGCACGTTTGCTTAAAATTTCTTTTCACAGTTACTGCATGTCTACAAAAATGCAAACATTCAGAAAATCAGTAAAGATTCTATCATTGTATTTGATGATGAAGATCATCTACAATTGGAAACATATTTCAGCTTTTCATATTTCATATTTCAGATTGAATTCCTAATGGAGTTTTGATAAATTTTCAAATGTGATCACATTTCATCAAGACACTCAGAAAGGCTGATACATATTTCCAAAATGGACAGTCAACAAACAATTCACATCAAAGGGATAAAATAGGTAAGCTTGGGGTAAAATGGAGAAGACAAAATGTCAATAATTTCCAGCAAGCAAATCTTGATTTATAGATTTTTCTTTTCACATTTATTAGAAGTTTCCTTTTTGAAGAGGGGAATATTGTTTGAGTTGTTAAAACAGCCTTCTGCCCATAAACGCTATGCATTCTCCCCACTCAAGCCAATCTATTCTACCCCTGCAGACATTATCAAGGACCTCCTTGCTTCATGTCCAGAAACATAGGAACCACGGGGCACTGGGGATGCATGCTCCAAAGATATTACAATCATGACAAAAAAATGTCCTGTTAGTTGCAGGAAATGCCCTTTTAGCTTGATGAAATAGTGCACTTGAAGCATCTTTCCCCAAGTTTAAGATGCTTCCTATGGCCCTGTGCATATGTTATGGCACAGTGGTGTAAATCCTCTGACTTTGCAACCAGAACAGTCAGGTGGACAGAGTTTGATACCTGGAAGAACCCCACCATTTGAGCCTCATGACATTAGGCCAGTGCACTCAGTTAGCAGCTCCGCACCAAAACATGCAACTTCACCTTCATGTCTACTTTATAGCCATGACATTCTACACAAGAAATCAAGGGTTGCAGTGGTCATATGATGTTTTTGAGGTTTTGCCAAACTAAAACCCAGATAACTTTGTGAGGTCAGAACTGAATAAAATATTGATTTTTCATGGCTCTATACTGACCAAAATTATGAAAATACAGTAAAGCACTAAGAAAATTTCAAAATGTAACAATTTACTCTAAAGGAGCTCATAATAATACATCTATTTGTCAAAGAAACTAATTTGAGAATTTGAGCCAGTTCTGAAAGTTTCTTAAATCAGATTTTGATCACTCAGAGTTTCTTACAAGTTTCTTAAAGGTTTGAAGGTAGGTTCCATAACAGTCTTCGTGTTTACTTCCTGTGAAGGACTTCCTTTATCAAAGTAAATGGTTTCTCCAGTTCCCGGGGGGGGGGCACTCCCATACTTGACCTGACGGGATGTGCCGCTCAACAGGGTGTCCTTTTGCGGTAAAAATTATGCGACAGGGTGTCATTTTCTAGCGAAAATTATGCGACAGGGTATTATAATAGGTAAAAAAAATTATGCGACAGGGTATCACAAGCAAAAATTGCGTTCTACACCGTATTTGAGAGGCAAAATTTTTATGCGACAGGGTATCACAAGCAATAATTGCGTTCTACACAGTATTTGAGAGGGAAAATTTTTATGCGACAGGGTATCACAAGCAAAAATTGCGTTCTACACAGTATTTGAGAGGCAAAATTTTTATGCGACAGGGTATACTTTTGGCCTATTTTTTATGCGACAGGGTGCAGGGTGTGGAGAGGTTTTCCGCACACCCCCGTCACTTCCCTAGTCAAGTACCCCCCCCCCCCGGGCTCCAGTTATATGTTTCAAGTATTGGAGATTATTAATTATTTGGCCATCTTATTTGAGAGTTTAATTTTTCACAAGCAATTTCTTATAAAAAACTGGACTGGGCTGGGTAGCTAGCTCAGGTGCAATCCGCAAAAGCAATGAGTGAGATGAGGCAACCTCAAATTCGATTAGAATTAATTCGGCATCCTGGACTGCTGGAGACATTTGATGAGCGTTATATTTGTAAGGCAAGATAAGACGGCGGCTGCTTTCTTTGTCAAGTCGTTTCACAAATTTGATTCAGCTCTCAATGGAGATTGTGTGAAGCATTTATCGATTGCATAATAATGTGATAATAATAATCATGAATGGACAATACGTGATAGTACGTGATTGTTTCCTAATTATGAAATAATCCTATGAAATAATCCCAAAACAGTGTTTAAAATCCCAGGAGGTTCTCAAATTTCATATCTTTCTTACCATGGGTGCTCGATTCATCTTGTGTTTATTTTTCATCTTCTTAATTCTTCAGGCAACTAGTGAAAATGCAGCACAAACAAACAACCTCACAACAAAAGGCCTTCAGGAAAGGAAGCTGTCCTATTTAGGCCAATGCTTTCAAAAATTAGCGCTTGCAATGCATTGTCTCCTACGCAGCACCTCTCGATTTTCGCAGTCAGTAGAATTCCATTTCGCACCCAATTTGGATTGGCAAAAAAATTACAGACCATCCACGATTTTAGGCCAATAAAATTGCATCAAAATAAATTTCTTAGCCAAGTTTCTTATAAAGAAATTGAGTGTAGTTTTCCTCGAAAGTATCACGTAACACGTTCTTGAAAAATATTAGTGAGACAAGTCTATTTGACTTGATTGCCTTGCCTTCAAATCATGCTTTCAATTTGTCGCGTCATAATTGGAATCAGATTCATAAGAGAAAAAAAACTTCCAATAACCTCGTTGGAATCGAAAACACAACGGATGTTTCTGCCGTCTTTTTGAAAGGAATTTTTATGATGAAAGACAGGACCGTCGAGAGGGGGGGTTGGAGGGGGTAAAAGGTCTGGGGCCCGGGCCTCGAAGGGGCCCGTAAAAATATCGTTCGACAAAAATTAGTTATTGCTGTAAAATCTCCTTACAGCAACTTTTATGGCAATCTAGCTACCTGCCTTAAAACATAGACATAAGAAAATAGTTTTCTTATGTGGCTATGTTTAAAAGTTTTTGCGTCCGTACCTTACGAGGTGACTTTGGCAAAGTCACCTCGTAAGAGCGAATCTTTTCATTGTTTACCGTAAATACCGCTTCCTTGAAAACTTTTTTATGGAATATCTAAACAACTTTGTTTAAAGTAGCTTTCTTAAAAGGGCGTTTCCCTCATTCTCCGAGAGTCTGAAGGGCGTGGTCCCAGAAAATTTTCTTGGGGGCTTTGCCCCCAAGCCCCCTTTTAGGCCCGATCCTATGAATCGGTCCAGGGCCCGAGCTGGCTCTCGACGGCCCTGATGAAAGATGAATTGTACAACGAGCCCGACAACGAGTGAGGCTTCTGACAGATGTGTTTCATCATTGACAGTATATCATTACGTAGACAGCTACAGTTTGATGAAACAACGAGAAATAGTTTCCTTGAAAGAAGGTTTTTGATTAGAATCATTCATTGAGAAACGTTCTTCATTAGTTTAGTTTAGTTCTAGCCTACGAATAGACCCATCTTCTTTTGGAATAATGGGTCTACACGTAGGCTAGTTTAGTTCTGGTACGCGCACTTTTTTAATAGGAGAAACCGCTTATAAGAAACTCCGACTCTCAGATCACCGAAAAATTATGAAACTCAAGCATGTTTTTCTTTCTTCTCACTTTTTTCTTGCATCATATTACTCAGAAAGTACTTGAGTAATGTCTGGACATTGGAAAGGCTTCAAAACACCTTGTTTTGAAATTTTAAGGAGGGCACAGATCTGATAATTTTAAGAAACTTTCAGTAATGGCCCAAATTCTTAGTTTCTTACAAAATAATACGTGTACTGTATCAATATTCGATATTCCCTGAGTAATTTTTAGTCAGAGAGGGAAAAAAGCCAACAACAAATGATTAGACAACGGAACATGGATTTGGATGACTTCATGTCGAAAAAATTTAGTGCCTAATATTTCAATTGAAAGTGAAGAGAAATTGCATCGTTTTAGCCGCTATTCGGGTGGTTCCTCGCTGAAGGTGAAGTAGCAGTCTTTAGCGCCAAGCGCTGGGATCGCAGAAGTAGAACAGGTCTAATAGAGTTCGCGACCCCTTGTCATGACGCTCAAGTGGTGGAGCTCTACCTGGGATCGAGCCCCGCCTGCAATGCCAAAAGATTGCACCACTGCGCAGCAACACATAGCTGAACAGCCGAGTTCACTTGCTAAATAAATGATTTCCAAAACTGCAACATCTGAATACTTGAATTGCAGATAAATTTACTTTCGGTAGAAATCAACTGAAACAACTGATCCGTTGGGACGATCATTAAGATTTAAGAAACCCTACCTTTTAGTGCTCAAAAAACGAAAATTATAAGAAACTTCCAGTGAATTTTAAGTTTCATTTTGGAAATCACGTGTATACTGTAAAAAACAACACGCCGTGGCCTTCTCAGTGCAATGATTTTGTTACAATATATCGTAACAGCATAGGTTCAAAATCTTTAACTCGGCGAAAAAGGGTGGGTGTAAAATTCAATGACCTTTTTCTTCTGATTGAATGGCTTGAAAGAAACTTTAGATACTTATCTATAAATCTACCGTTGGACTTTTCAAAAATTTTGAATATTTTTTGGAAATTACGGTGTATCTTACATTTCAACTCATTTGAGGATGTGACGTCATCAAATTTCTAAATCATAAACCAGATGAGTGACGGACTTTTGCTTGATACCATATTGCAGGCATTCATAAGCTATGGTTTTCTTCGAAATTCTTTCATGTTAGGTCAAACAGTTTAGAAATTACGATGGTTTTAAGTTTTTTTGAAAATTTTTCTTGAATTCTTGAAAAAGAAGAAAAACACCCTAATTCTGAAAATATCGAAGATTTTCGAAAATTCCAACGGTAGAATTATAGAGAATTAGCTAAAGTTTCTTTGAAGTCATTCAGTTCAAAGAAATAGGTCACTCAATTTTACACCGGCCTTTTTAAAGATTTGGAACCTATGTTTATCGAAACCATTCCGTAAGTCTCCAGGATCTGTCACATAGATTTCGTCAAATTTCTTGCCAGTGCATATGATATATTAACAATACAGCTCCAAAATATTACCTCTCAACATTTCGACAATACCACACTTAAAAATACCCATATCGTAATAAGCTAAATACTTGCTCAAATACATAAATACCATCAGTGTACAATATCCTATTTTGCTAACAGCGATATAAAAATCATTCATTTATTCATAGTTTGCATCTTTAGATCTTACATGCAGATTTAGAGCATTTTCTGCCATAAAGATATTTGTTTTGAAGGTGAACCTTCGTGAAACTGGGTTTACAGCTCTGGAGACGGTGCAGAGAACAAGTGAAGGTGGTTGCCACAATCTTACGTTAAAGACCCATAGCTTAATATGACCCTTAGCGCGCCTGACGAAGAGCAAAACAAACAGAACCAAGGCCTGAAATGACGAGAATATCATACGAAAAAAGACTTTGGGACCACAAAGGATCATGGTTAGTAATGTGTCTTTAACTGGAAAATAACAATGTATGTCTGTGAAAAATATAGCAGAGCAAAGATGACACACCGCCTTGAAATGTGCCGAACCATATTTGGGTAGCTGAGCTATGTCAAATCTCACATGACATTGAATTTGAGACGGACTTTAGTATTCTTGTCAAAAATTTGTAAAGACCTCGACCAAATCGGTAAATGCAAGGTCAACTATTAAGTATCATCTGTTGGTCTCCCATTAAAAATGCACGATGATTGGCTTCAAGTTGCTAAAATCCACTCCTTACATTTTGAATTGACAGAACAGCTCCCAAGCTGTTTGCATAGGCCCCCGTAAGATTTCAAATAAACAGCCACTGTAACATTGCTGGTATCACGTGAACTAAACTGATTCCTTCACGGCTTAATTGATTGATCGAGTGATTGATTGATTGGTGGACAAAAAATAACAGTTTACTGCCAATCATTGTGTAGCAGCGTTATCGAAACTAGATTTATTTGCTTCTAGAAAAAGATTTTGAAAGAGCGGTACCTTCTGGTAAATAGCAGATCTTCGAGGGTCATAACAGCTGTGATCACACATGTACATTTTTCTACAATTTTCCCATTATTTACCAGAACAAATCGCTCGACTGAACCAATATTACTACCATCAGGTGACCTAAAAATGCATTCAGTGCCCCTGAAACTCTGTGCAGTGCGATCGTGTTAAAAGCGATAGCTTCAAGAATTAAATTCACCTGGGTAGAGGGGTACACGATTTGTGGATGGATGTAAATGGTGGTCTGCTGGCCGGTTTTCTACGCACCTCAAATCAGAGACATTTACAAAATGTTGGAGATTCTTACAAAACTTGCATTTTTGGGTCACCCACCCGAATCATAGCAAAAATGTATGATCGACCTTTTAGCCATTCTAAAAAAGAATCTGATCGAACGACATTTTGATACATTTTCTAGAATTTTCGAATGATCGCCACTCAATAGAACCTCTCCTAAGACGAATGTATAAAAATATCGCTCGATGCAGGCTCTTTTGAGGAGTAGCTAAAGCGTCTGTTCTTCATTCTATGTGCATATAGCTAAAGTAAAAACATTACATATTTACCAGACATTCAATCAACAAAATTGGCCTATTTCTGTTCTGCATCTAGCCGTGATGCAACGGCTGCAACGAGGGCAGCCCCTCTCCCTGAACCATCCTCAGATAACATAAGTTTTACTTTACATTCTGGCACAAGTTCAAGAAGTGTTTCTTCCATGTATCCTTTGAATTTTGGATGCATTTTAAATAAGCTACCATCTACAGCAACTGTTAATTTCTTCTTTGCGATTCGCTACAAGAAAGGAAAGAAGATTGATGAAATATTGCACAAGAGAAATATCTTGTCATTACTGATGGTCCCCTGCCACTAAAATAACGGTACTAAAGTTTGTCTCAAAATAAATGTCATGTGAGATTTGCGATAATGCAAAATTAGTCACGAAAAAGTCTTATTCGCGGGCATTTCACATGACATCTAATTTGAACACACTACTGGGTGAGCCAGAAAAAAGTTCCCACTTTCGAAAATTCGTAGCACCACAAGTACTTCTTGGATTCGAATGATTCAAATTCTAGTTGAAACCAAAAGATCAAAGTATTTTTGTGATTTTTCTCGTCTTCTTAGGAGCACTACAAATATAGGTAAATTAAACTTTACCAAAATTTCATGGATGCAAAATTATTGAAAACGGGCCCAAAACACTTGATCAAATCGTTAGGACTCTCCTCCCACAGAACAATACTCACGGGCGTTGCACTTATATCAAGAGTTATTAGACATAGATTCTACAACAGATACTAAAGGTTTTCAATCCCATGGTAATAAATATGCATACGATAGCTCTCACCCATGCAAAATTGCATTTTCTCTGTTGTTTTGAGCGAGGAGCCTTTTATGATTTGATCAAGTATTTTAGGCCTTTTTCATTCATTTTGCAACCACCATTTTTTGTAAACTTGAATCTACCAATTTTTCCAGTGCTCGTAAGAAGGCGAGAAAAATTACAAAAATACTTCGATCTTTTGGCTGTCAAGCAAATATTGATTCATTCCAATCCACCTCGTACTCTTGATGCTATGAATTTTCAAAAGTGGAAACTTTTTTCTGGTTTACCGGGTATAGAAGACGAGGAGCAATTCACATGAAGATGATTTACAACAACCTTATATATTCATGAGTCCGTTATTTAAGGCTAATTCTATATGTTTTGGTAAAAAAATTGAAAACATCAAGTTCGAATATTTGCCATTGGAGGAGAGAAAAAATAACAAATGATATCTAGATTTATAAACAACTGCTAAAAAGGGAACAGCAATGTAGCATATAGAGTAACATTTAAAAACACAAGGAATCAATGAAAATTTGCATCAGTAGCAATTTGTATCGAGCAAAGCCAAGGTCACTTGAATATTCCGTGATGGTGAAAACAGCGAAAGAAAGGCCATCGACAGAAATAGGAAAAGCCTAAAAACAACAACGATGCATGACTCCTTCTTGTGAACCATTACTAACTGCATTCTATAATTCCTCACCTCTGCCGGGTCCCTAAAACAGCAATCTTTTCCTGCAGATGCAGACACAGGGGCAGTTTCTCGTATATTTTCTGAACAAATTTATCAAGAAAGAAGAATTCTCAGCACGGGAATTACCTTGATAATTGTGGCTAAGCCAGCAGCTGCTAGTCTTGCAGATCGCATTGAAATCATGTCACATGCATCTTTCACAATTTGAAGTTCGTTTAAAGTTGGACTGTACCCAAGGTGTTCCAGCACTTCTAAGATCTTCTTTGCTTCATCACTACAATGAAAAACGTCTTAATCAAAATAAGCAAAAGGAATGTGAAGGATCTGTGGATATCGAGCACTTTAGCATGGATTTAAGGGTTGGGGTAAAGTACAGCTTATTTCTGGTATAACGAACTCTAAAAGGAACCAGGAAAACTTTCCTTGCATAGAGAGTTAGCAACCGAAAGGGTTTATAAAGAATATGTCACTGAAGAGACCAGAAATTTATTTCGTTATACCAGTAATTTCGTTACATCAGGATTTAGTTACATCAGGGGTTCGTTACGTCGGAGTGCAACTGTATCTAGAAACTAGGTGGGCCAGATAATGCTTGTAGGAAATCACAATTGATCGTTAAACAAAAATGAATCGTAATTTTGCAGAGAGGAGGCTTTCAAATTGACCTTTCAAAGTTTATTGTCAAAATCATAGCACTTATATGCTGTAAGTTTTTTCCTTATCACATCAAGGTATATCGAAAGATTCAAAATGATCATCGATGACTTACTTTGCAATATCAGACAAAAATCTCGTTTCAAATGATCCTGGCTTTTGAAGCTGTTCAGTTATGACACCATTAAAGATAACTTTCTCTTTGATCAAATCGATGAGCACCTGTCTTGCAACCTCTCCAAGATACATTCCTGATATCATTTTCTCATACCTGGGAAGAAAGAAAGTCAAAATATCAATACAATTTTGCAGATTGGGCATAAATGTTTCAAGAAACAGTGTAGCCTATGAATAAAACTAAAGCTGGAAATCTGGAAATTCGTATTGATTCGAGTTGTTGATATTTTAATAAGCATTGGCTCTACATATCATAAGGAGGTAACCAGTTAATTAAAAAGATATAAGTTTTTCATTTTGATGAAGCAATGAAATCAAGATTCAAAAAGATTTTAAGGTCACTAAAACTCCGGTTCGTTGGTATTTACAGACAGTTCAGTATCTTGAAGGAAAGACATTAATATTGTGCTCTTTACTTCAAATTCAGCTTGGTCCAAGTTATCACAAGTTGCTTGGTGTAATTTTCAAATCACATTGTGAATGAAAACTCTTTCCCAGATAAGAACAAGAACAGATTTGCTCCAAGTTTATTCCATGGTCTATCAGCACTAAATTAAATTCTTTTAGAACTGAAAGACCACGGAATAGACTTGGAGCAAGTCTAGGATAAGAACAGCTTCTTTGTCTGTTTTCATCAATGCCCTAGAATTCAAGTGCCCCTCTTTCAATGTACATCAATTTAAGTCCTATTAAGTCAATAAAGCATACTTTTCCAACAACATTAGCCTCCAAAAATTAAGAAAAAGACCTGTGTTGAAAAGCATTTCAATTAAATATGTGATTATTATACTTACACTTGTTCCCCAGGATATAATGAGTCCTGATCCACTTTGATATCATATTCAGTTTTCACAAAATTCAGTTCCCCTTTCTCTCCAAATGCACCCCATTCTGTATTGATTATAACTTGCTTTGGTGCATTTTGATCACCATCCCATTTTGGAATATTGTCCGTCTTTTCCATATAACATGCATTTGTGCCAGTTCCAAGAATAAGTCCAATCTCAACATCTGGGTCATCAAATGCACATGATACCATTGTTCCTGTCGTATCATTGACCAATGCAACTTTGTGAACTTTAATATCCTACAAAGAAGATCATACAAAGTATCAGTTCTGTGATCCGCTTTTTCAAACTGTTGCCTAGACTGATTATATGTTTGTCCGTTATCGCTATTGATAGAATAATGGACACTATAACTACGACACATGGCCATACCCCTTCCAGAAACGGACATCAAACCTCTCGATCAGATCTCTGTTGTATCAAACGGCAGAAAAAATGACAACGACAACACATAACACAACAACAACAACACATAACAGCAACCAACAAGTTTGAGCTGCATAAAAACAAAATGCAGATTTTGGAACAACCTGTGTAATGAAATATTTCAAACATGATGTATCCCGTCTTTCTGCTTTGCATAGCAAAATGCCTTTCTTATTTTGTAATTAATTTTGAACTACTATCAGTTATGTAAATACTCACATCTCTTTTGTCCAGCTCATCATTTAACAGCTGCACAATATCTTTCCCTTCTACTCCATCTGCGCTGTATCCTTTGGTCCATTTGATAAGATTCCCTGATGTCAGACTCTTCTGGTCAATTGGGAATGAGAATGTAAACCCAACAGAACATAAACTGCTGACTTTGTGCTCATTAGAAAACTTTGCAAGACATTCAGCAATGTAACCAAATAGTTTTGAGCCAGTTCCCTTCATGAGCGAGTCATCCATTGCAAACTTCTTGCCAGACATTTCTATTTTCTTGTCATGAATTTTAACGAGAAGTACTCTGAAGTTTGTTCCACCAAGATCAAGGGCATAAAAATCCCCTTCCTCTGTGCCATTTGGTGTGGAACGGACATAAGTGACAAGCATTTTGACTGGGCTTTTGTGGCTCAGTTCAGGATTGCATGAAAGGCCATTGTCAAAGTCTTCATTCATAGCGGACATGACCCTCTCTAGGGTTTCTTTTGTCAGGATGAATTTGTTGAGAACTTCTTTTAGTTTCTCCTACAAAATTATACACAAAAATCATATACCAGAAAAGTAAACTATTTTGGCTTGAACTGCCTTGCTATGAAAGTTAATGTTAAAGTTACTTGCACATTACTAAATGTCTTATGAATATAGTGAAATAACAGCCTAGTGATTCCTTTATTGGTTCTTTCAGACAAACAGCTTCTGATAGCATTTGGGTGTCATTTGCTCCATATAGAAATCAACTTATTGGAGTACCCCTCCACAGCTACTTTTGTTTACATTATGAAAACATAAATACTAAGAATCTAACAAACTTACCTTTTCCCATAGTCCTGGGATAAGTTTCTTTGATAGATCTACAACGTACGGTATCATTGAGAACATTTCCCCTGTTGAAAAAGAATAAACTTTACTATCTTTTTCATACAAAGATATTAAAAACAATAACCAGTATGCTTTCATTGAGACACACATAATATACTGTAGGTGTCCTAAAGAAAATGTTTGCTAATCCTCTACCAGTGGTTGGAAGGTGCAGTAATTTTCAGGGGAGATGGGCAATCTACTGTAGCTTGAAGCTATTGTGGCGCAGCGGTCAAATCATCCGATGGGTGCTGCAGCCAGAGCAGTCAAGGTACAATCTCAGGTAGAGCCTTGCCACTTCAGCGTTGTGACAAGGGGTTGTGGACTCAATTAGGTCTTCTCTACTTCTTACTTCTACGATCCAAGTGCTTGGCACTGAAAACCAAAACTACTCCTTCACCGTCTACCCTTTATTTCATAAGGAAATAGAAAGCAGCCTTTATTTTGCATCTGCATCTAAAGCATCATATGGTCAAAAGGCTCCTAAAACCCGCCTTTTGTCAACATTCAATTCAGTTGGCTGTCCATTGCTTCATTCCTGGATAACTAGGTTGCCCTTGAAAATCATTCCTCTACATATATACAGACTTCAAGCTGTCATGCAGTTAGCAAGGCACATGATTTTTCAAGCCATTAAGAATACTTTGGGTTTGGCATGCTTATTTCTGACAACGAAAGTGTTATTGACCCAAACAGACTTGTGAATTTCTAAAATTGTTCAACACCAAGAATCAGCTTCCATGACCAACAACTTCCTGAAAAACTTTCCAAAATGTGATTTCATTGACTTGGTAATGACTTCTGCCAGTAATCATAAGCGTACGGGAAGAAAAAATCTAGGGGGGCGGCCCGACACAAAGTCCATTGTTTACCAACATTTTTACCCAACTGAGGGCAGATTTTTGCCCAATTGGGGCTGATTTTCAATGATTTTTCCAACATTGGGAGGGCTGCCGCCACCCGGCCCCCCTGCCCTGTACGCTTATGCCAGTAATCAACACTTCTAGATTGCTTTTGAAATCTATCACTTGCTTTGGCAAGGTAAATTGCACACTCAAATAATTTTTCATTCAAAAGCAGCATTGAGACAAAGGAGAACTAATTGACAGTGTTGACCAAGTGTGCAATGCAAGTGATTATTTCTAGGGGAAATCTTCCCTGACTGCTTGTTGTCACTGCAACTTTCTTTTGCAACTTTCTTTTGCAACTGCTGCAGATATTTGAATGATTGAATTATGTCCACAGCGCATGCGTTCATAGTCCCCGTGCTGATGGGCTGTCAAGTTGACCCAAAAACAAAGCTGAAAAACAATACGGGGGGGAGGGGGGTTGGGTACCATGTATCACCAACAAGCCTGGGAAGGCTCTTATCTTTTGGCAGCAAACAATATCAAAGAATGAATGGTTCACAGATAAATGGTCTCAGATATAGCTCTGACATCAGAAATTGCAAATAAAGTTGGAGGTGCGAGAAATCTTATCACCATGAATCAGAAGGAAATATGTCAACACATCACATTACCTTCTCAGAATCTAAATTCCGTTTACCACACAATATCTTCCTGGATGTAAGAGTAATCCAAGCATAGAAATGAATTCAAGGGTGCCTATTACTATCAGGGATTAGTTTTGTAAGGGAAAGTAACTAATTCTGTCTCCAAACTAAAAACATTCAGCAACATTGAATTTTCATTGGTCTTAGTTTAGTTACTCTCTGGTTACCAGAGCCTCACTCGAAATTAGAAGGACATTAAAAATTTGGAAAAGGAAGAGAGAAGGAAAACCTTTCCCTCTTAATTTTTTTATATTTTTTTTTATTTTATCATTTTATTATTTTTATTCTCTGGTACCCAAGGTAGCATCGGCGTAGGGAGAGATAAAATTTGGGGGGCTATAATAATCCATTGTTTAAGAACATTTTGCCTGACTTAAGGCGGATTTCTGCCCAATTATGGCTGATTTTTGCAAAATTTTCCGATGTTGGGGGGGCTGCAGCCCCCCAGCCCCCTATCTCCTACGCCTATGCAGGGTAGGTCTTAGTGTTCAATGTATGATGCCAAAACAATGCTTCTTTTCTTACGCATCTCTTCCCGAAATATTATGCAGCAGAGTAGAGCAGCAGTTGGTGTAACATGTCATAATAATAAACGAGCCTTGTTTGCAAATATTTAAGATAGAAACATGCTTCAGGCATGATTTCAGCATGACAGAATCTCCCACACACACACTATTTTTGCAAGGGTCCGCTATACCAGGGAGCTACAATGCGCTGTGTTTACCCTACCCATTTATAATTCAATGAAATGGGCCTAAGCAGTTCCCTTCATCAGAACTTGTTTACTCATCATACCTCTGGTTCTTCAACCGAGCAACGCACGTTTCTTCTTCAATAAAATCTTCTTCAAAGTATGACACTCGAAAGAACAAAGATCGTAACACTTCTTGTGAGCCAAACAGTGATATTCAGACTACGCAACAGTCAGCAAATGCCCTTTGAAGTTGGATGAAATTATTTGCCCGCTGTGAACACACCTTCCTCTCTCCTTTCTCACCCTCTCACCTTACACTATTCCCAGACCTCGAAGGCCACTGACAATGCGCTGCGGGAGAAACGTGGCACCATATTTTGACCATGGTGTGTGGACCAACAACAAGGGCAGATAATGTTTGCGTCACTGACTGACCAAAAGTGACAAATCGCATCATGGTACGATCTAAGTTTGGCTTATGACGCAGGCTAGGTGTGGACCAAAATATCATGGCTCAAGCTTTGATAAAGGCAAAGGTTTTTAAAGAATTATGCCTTAACCCTAATCCTACCGGGCTTTTTTTGATCTAACATAGCCGGGGGGGGGGGGGGTGCTTTCCACCCCCCCCTCTATAAATAGCCGTAGACTAATGGGAAATCATTGAAACTTGGCAAGGGCGTAGTCCTAGCTATTCTTAGCGGATTGGTAGTTTTGGGCGTGGCCACCTCATTAGGTGACGTCACTATGACGTCATAATGCCGGAAAATGTCAAAATATATGGTTTTCCGGCTTATTTGTTCTAAAAACGGAATAAAGGTAATCTGAATGACTTTTTCCATTCTTATTTGGCGTATTATTCATTTCCAATTCAAATATGATGCATATGAGTGTTTTTAGACTGTTATTTTGGAAGAAAATGACAAAAATTGATGACGTCATAACTAAAAACTGTGTTTTTCTGCCAAAAATTGATAATAATTAGCTCAAAATGCTTTTAAAGTATTGCATAACGCAATTCTATGCATTTTTAACAAAATCTATCGGAAAAAACTTCAAAATTTGCCAAAATGACCCAAAATGGCGGCCAGAGTGACGTCATCATTTAAGAATGCTGACGTCAGCAGATTCCATTGTTATTGACAACAATAGAAAGCTAATTGTTTGCTGATTCTTTTAAAGTACAATAGTCAACGTTTGGAACTAATTCTGGGAGTAAAAATATCAAAATCATTAATTTTTCTAATACCTTGCTCCAAATATGGTAGTGTCACCTGTCACGTGACACCTATTGTTCAAAAATTTAACTGTCAAAATGTAGCTAATAGATAATTAGTAATTGTCAGAGAGTTGGAGGGTCATAGCTTTTGTCGTTAAAGAATGCTCTGCAAAAAACCGACAGGGGGGGTGGAAAACACCCCCCCCCCCGGTAGGATTAGGGTTAAAATAGGTATTTTAAAAAGGTCCATAAAATAGGTACTTTTTTAAGATAACGTTGTTCTGGAAACTCTGGATAGAAGGAATACATAACTTTTTTCTCTGGTCTACAACAAGAATCAAGTGAAAACATATCCATTTAAACTACAATGTACTGTTACATTGCAAATTATTTGACTGTTGCATTATTTTCTTCAATTTTGCCGAATTTTTCACACGGTTTTCCGGTTTTATGTAAAATATCACACGGTTTTCGGCTTTTGCGAAAATTTTGAGCGGTTTTACGGTTTCTGGGAAAAATATTCTTCCAAACGTTCCTTGCCCTTTTCCACACGAAAATATTATCAAAATCCTTCCATAAATTATATACCTTTCGGACAACAAAACACTTCAATAATAAGTTACCAGAATGTCTGAAAAGATCCCAAAACTATCGACACTGAACAGTGCTCCCTCTCATCTCCCGCTGCACTGCAATGAACAGTCATGACTATGGAATACAAGGGCTGGGCAAATACTCCTTATCTGAACTTACATCAAAACATTTCCCTGCAAGACCACCATCAAAAACTGCTTGGAATCCTGAAACAACTCCTTAACACGCAAATTCTCTACTAGCACCTTTTATAATAATAATAATAATAATAATAATAATAATAATAATAATAATAATAATAATAATAATAATAATAATAATAATAATAATAATAATAATAATAATAATAATAATAATAACGAATTATTTAACAGGATAAAAACTATTACGAAATTGTTGTTATCAATGTTTGTCCTGTAAAAAGAAAGGTGCTTAAAAAGAAAATATATAAATATGTTACAACTGCAGTTCTCAAAAAATCAATTTTGTAGTATAACAAATTAAAATCTTATGTATAAATTGTGTTCATAATTTTCATAAAATCAGATGCATTGTCAGACGTCCTTGCACTCAGTGATAGCTCATTAAAAGTCTTTGCGCCCATGTAGTAGAAACCTTTCCTCGCGTATTCAGTTCTTATCCGTGGAAGACATACACTATAATGATTGTTCCTTGTGTTCTTGCAATGTTCTTGATACATAAAGTATTGGTTTAAAGCATGACAGACATTAGCTTCGTACCTTCACAACTTTCTTCGTCATCCTGAATACTGCCATCTCTAACAGGCATCTTAGCTTACAATCAGTTCTCTTTGCAACACAGTCCTCACATTAAAAAGACCCTGAACACGTTGTTCGCCATAAGATATCGATTGCCGTTGCGAGGGACACCGCAAAGTCTCTTTAGAATTTATAGAAACAATCATCGCTAAATGGACAATGGACAATGGAGCACCAGTGAAATTAAATACCAGTTGAGTATCCCCTTTTTTCAGCTCGTACCATTGTAGATATGACTACGTCAAGCTTCGAAGTGAACTTTGCACTGTCAGATGGCATGCAATAGATACCGATGCCATGCGATGCCATGTCTAAATACATGTTTAAATGTAAAATCTCGTTGACACTGCTCGACACTGCTCCACTGCTCCAGTTTGAAAGCCCTTTGAAAGCAAGGTTTGGAGGCGAGGCGAGATCTGAAAAGCATAGGCTCCAAATCCTAATTGGCTAACAATAAGTATAAGTCTTCCAGAAATCGGACCATATCACAAAAACACAAAAACACATAAAACAAAGACAGCAAATTTAAGCCAATCTTGCCATATTTTATGATAAATAGAGTTTCCGCCTATCTAGATTTGGGGCCTATGACATGTTCACTTCTGTTATTATTCTTAGACCTCTGTTATTATTATTCATGCGAGTTAACATGGATTCGTTACAAAAATGCAAAGGATAGGATCAGCATCCCGTTTACACTGCTCCTTACTAACCCGTAACACTTTCGTCCTTTCCATTCAACGAACAATTTTGATTTTGAGCAGTGTAAATCCTTTTGAGCTGTAACAATTTAAACATTGCCTTGTTTTAAGACGAAGCGCAGCCAGTGGCCTGCGTATTTTGTATGACGTCATAACGTCTACGCACAGCTGAAAAGATCATGAAAAGATTGGGGGCATAGTGACCTCATATACAGTAATACGACTGGATTATAACTGACTGAAAATTTTCTAATTTAAAATTCAAAAACTTGAAAGTTGAACTTCAGCAAAAATTCAATTTACCTTTTTGATATCTTGTACAAATATCATGATATATATTCCCCGAGGCTCCAGGAATTGCCGAACCTGCAAATGAAGGGCACCATGTTTGTTGTGGTGACTCCCACAAATAGGCCAATCTTTGTTCTTTGTTTTCTTTCACCACTTCCCCGATCAATTCATCTTCTGACGTCACACTCTTTCGTTTTGGGCGTCTCTCAATTGCATCTTCATAGCTGTCAAAGTATGTTACACTTTGCATGAGGCATTCTTCACAAAGACAGCTATCATGTCTTTGTTTTGTTTGGCAACTAGTGCAGTCGACTTCCATTTCGCCGTCAAATATGTTGTCGATATGTGCTTCCATTTCTCTGAAAATATGATTTGAAAATCATTGGAAATTCTCTAAATCCTCCAAAACTCTACTACCCCAAAATTGCTGTAAAACAATGGTATGCTATATTGCTATCATTGTTGCACGTGCCCCCACCCCAGTGCTCGCCTCCGGTTCCTACGTCTCTGCTTGGGTGTTTTATAAGGAACACGATGAACATGAACTGGTAAATGCACAGGGGGTCCAGGAATGTCAGTGAAGACCACTGTAGTTTTGGTTTCTTGATTCCGCGGTTCTCGGTTCCTTCGTTCCTTGGTTCGTCATGAAAATAACAGCTGTGTAATTTGATACCGATTACATCATCCTTGTGTGCGGTCAGCCAGATATTGTTACAGTAGAATACGAGGCGCAGGATTTGAAGAAACCCGCGAATTCAAACGGTAGCCAATGAGAGAAGAGTTCTCACACGACAAATGAAACAATAGCTGGCTGACCGCACACAAGGATGATGTAATCGGTATCAAATTACACAGCTGTTATTTTCATGACGAACCAAGGAACGAAGGAACCGAGAACCGCGGAATCAAGAAACCAAAACTACAGTGGTCTTCACTGACATTCCTGGACCCCCTGTGGTAAATGTAATACTTGTGAGCATTTGGCATGTACTACTTATACTTAGACTTATTTAGATTCATTTATTGCAACAATTGGGAAAGTATCTTAATATTATGATAGTAAAATAGTAGTACAAATTATCGATTTAGTTTATAATACAGTCGTGTTTCTGTGTTTATTGGTAAGTTAGATTTCGAGCATCGATACAAAACAAGTTGACAAGTAAACAAGAACCTACCTGACTGCTTTTGTAACTCCAACTCTAAGTTTCCTGCTACAATAACCTTCCAACAGAATGTGTGAAATACGAGTCCAAGAATTTTCTGTTATAACCCATTCTTACCTACGTCTTCCTGTTGCTAAAATTTCGTCACTGTTCCCTTCTGATCTCATCTCAGCAAGTGGTGATTGTTTCTGTATTGATGAACGTCAAAATATGTCGTAAATAGTGCATGTTGCGTGCTTCTAGCAATCTATTCTTGTCGTGATGTTGCAATAGTTCACGCTGCCACTGGCCGGAAGTACAAGTGCAGTATACTTTGAATCTTTGAAAGATGCTGTGCAAATTGTTGGGGCAGCTCTCTACTTTCTGGGACAGTACTGGCAAGAGAGCCTGAAGTGAGCACTAAGCGAGCTATCTTTATTTGAAAGGTTCCATTGAGTGGCGTTAGAGATGACTGTTATGGGTCCACATTCGAAATCTCTACAAAACGTATAATATTAGATGGGGGCATCGACAGGGGAATCATTCGTACCGGTACTCTCAAGGTACCAGGTTCCACCCAAATCGAAGGTATTGGCACCATCCACCACCGAAAACCAATTTTTGGGGAAAGGAGATAATAACTGATGATGAATATGGTACTGTCTATCGTCAATATGAGGAATTCTGAAGAGAGGTCAGCATCAGTAACATCAGTTTTTCGTGAGACCAATTTGCACAACCTCGTCCCCAGGGCCTTGTCATATTTCATCTCCGTCCCAATATGACAAAAGGCCCTGGGGACGAGGTTGCAATTTGCAATACCAAACCAAACCACTCCTAAACAGCTCAAACTGTCGCACCTGTGTGTACTGTTAAAAGCCAAGAATTTTGTCTACGAATTCCAAAAACATCCATCGACAAAATCGTTGTTTCTACCGACTCGCATAGACCGCATAGGCTTGGTACTGGTAGCCTTATCTGTGGTACCAGGCCGGGGTACCAGGTTCCACCATCGTTGCAGAAAATTCGTTGTACCAGGTTGGCACCCCTCTGGTACCATGGTACCACTACCCTGTCATCCCCCTCCCCTCGTTTCGGAAGGGACGTTAAACAAGGACTCCCATGCCCCTCCCATGCCTGGATGTGGCCATAGAAATAAAAGTGGTTTCATGGGAGCAAAAGGAAATCAGATAGCACAGTTGTCTTTGATCCAAGTCAATCAACTTTTGAAATATGAGAATATGCCTTGAGGGTATGGCCATGATTTTGCCTAACAGAAGAAGTGGTCTACTGTTGAAGAGCCATTGTCACCCAGGATTCTTTGCAGGCAGGTGGCAATTTCAGACTGTCTGAAAATAATATTTGGCCTCGGTAGAAACTGTGGATCCACGGATGCAGTAGTTCAACTGATGGAAGATAGTAGTTACCTTTTCTATCAGCTACAGCAGTGTGGACCTAGACTGATTACATTTTCGTAGTTATTGCTATTGATAGACTGATGGATTCATCAATTCAATTCAACAAATCATCGATTCATCAATTCAACATCAATTCATTTCAATGAGATGAGCGTAAATTGAGGGTCCTTCTGTAGTGAAGCTAGTGTGGATCCATGTTTCTCCTTAGGCCAAATTTGAGTTTTAGACAGTCAGAAACTGCAGTGTGCCCGCAAAGGACCCTACTCTTGTGAAAATGGCTCTTTAACAGTGTCTAATGAGAAATTTTGGATATTGTCATCGGAATGAACAATTCTACATTTGCAAAAACTGTCAAAGAAAGAGTTTTGCAAAATTGAGCAATATTACTATGGCGTTAAGCCATTTAGGCATTCAATTCACTTAGGAACCAGTTTTGTTTGCAATATGATTTATAGCTATCTAGCTATCTGTGTAAACTGCTCTATCAAAAACATCGTTCAAAACGAAACTGAAAATTTACTTATTGAAAAAGGTCAACCGATGAATCTACACTGCCACAATTTCTATTAATCCATGAAAAGAAAATGCATAATGATTTAAATTCATCTAGATTCACATGATAATGTCTTAGGATAGGGGGGGGGGCTCTCTCCTTGATTAGTTTACCTATTGGGAGAGCTCCTCCTTAAAGTAATTCCCTGCATACAATTTATTTAGCTCCTCTTTGTGTATTATATTGTATTAGTTTTCTGTATTAGTGCATTAATTTTCTGCAACATTTTCTTTTATCTTTGTAGTTTAGTTATTTGTGTGTAGTGGAAATTAAATCACATGAAACTGAAACTGAAAACTGTTCTAAACGCTATTTCGTGAGCCAAAATGAGTCCATTACCGTTTTATCCTTGTTACTGATCCATTCAAAATACATTGCAGTTGCGTTGGCAACAAATACACGTCCGTAACCATGGTCATTTATCCGTTTCACAGACCAATCCTCTTCAAACCACAGTTTCTTGTCGAGGCCAGCTCCTGCAGTTCCAGCTACTATGTGAACAGTGCCATCATCTGCGCATTTCTTATCGTAAGCCTTGCATGTTCTCTCGTAGCTATGGTAATGCGCCCAGAAAGCGACATCAACTTTGTAAGTGTGCAGCAAGCCTTCAAAAGCAGTCTTCATATGATTGGAAACAATGAAATCCACTGAAATGCAGAGAATTTGTAAAATTACGTTGATATCAGAAATTGAATTTGTAACTTGTAATTTACACTACCGGGTGAGTCAAAAAAAGTTTACACGTTTGACGGGCTGTGGAATAAAAAGTATGTGGCCGATATTCAAAACTAAAACTTTAATCTATCAGTCAAAGGTTAACTTAGATAAGAAAATTTTGCGTGGTAAAATCACTCTCTTTAGGACCCAAAAATTAGAAAAATGCCTGTAAGGGGTTTGCATAGGAATCAAGTACCACCTTCCATTCTGGTCCATGGTTTACGTTCTCTTGAAATCAAAATACAATTTCTGAGACTGACAATTGAATTTCAATGTCAAATAAATCATGAGCCAGAACGGAATGTGGATTTCTCGAATCCCATACAAACCCCTTACAGGCATTTTTCTAATTTTTGGGTCTTAAAGATGAGTGACTTTACCAAACACAATTTTCTCATTTAAGTTAATCCTTGTCTGATAGATTAAGATCTTAGTTTCGAACATTAGCCAAATACTTTTTATTCCACAGCCCGCCAAACGCACAGTGATCCAGATTTGTCAAAAAGTGGAAAAAATACCCAAAATTCAAATTGAAAATTTGATTTTCGTATTATTTTTCTGTTGTTCATAAGGAATTTATCACCAAGATGCAAAAAAATTGAAATGAATTGAGCCATCGGTTGCGGAGAAACAATTTGTCAAACTTTCAAGAAATCCTATTGCATCGTTTCTAATCAATTTCAGGAAGAAATTGACCATTGTTTACAAAACATAACAAACTTAAAAACGCTGCTGTATCACACTCAGTACTCCGATTTGCAAAATCTTTTTTTTAGTTAAAAGCCAGACGAGTCGATCTATGCTCTCCTTGAAAACGTATCTGTTAATAAATTTCATCCAGGCAAATTATTGCAAAATTCAGACTGTACTATTTTTTACAAATTTAGGCCTAAAAGTTGTTGATTTTCAACTTTAACGCTGAAAATAAAAAATAGATGTCAAAAGATGTCTTAGATATTGGTTTAGCCATTAAATATAAAGTATTTTGTACATATTGACCAAAGATCTCGTGCAGAAGCGTACCCAAAAAATTGTCACATAATTTTCAAATTTTTAGCTCTTTTTCAGTACTTTCTCTCAATTTTCGAGAAACAATTAAAGAATCGATAAAGCAACTTTACGGATTATTTAAAAGATGTTAACAATTTAAAATTTATATATGATGATTACACAAGGTAGATCAGGAAGGAATTCCAACTATATTTTGAAAAAATTTCTTAAAAAGTATTTGCCAGAAGTTTAGGCCTAAAAGTCGTTGAAATTCATCTTTCACTCCTTGCTTTCACTCCGAATACCGCGAAAGAAATTCATCTTTCATGCCCCCAAAGGATTTATTTCATTTCGGACACTACAGAGGGGGACTTGAAAGAGAGGGGGGCTAACGAAAGAGGGGGGGTGATTCACAAAATCGAATGAAAAGGATATATATGACAGCTTTTCACTTCTTTTACACCATATTTTGTGCATTCAGCATACAATTATACGAGTCAAATACATAAATTCAACATTTGACACAGTTTTATCCCAAACCATAAAACAATTTACATGCAAGCTTATTTAGCTCACTGAATGGAAAACATTTGGTAATCTGTAAAAAATTTGATATTAGTGGGGGGCTTAATAGAGAGGGGGCTTATTTAAAATTTGGCTCAGAGGGGAGGGGCTTATTCGAGAGGGGGGGGGGGGCTCAATAGAGAAGAGCTTTTACGGTATGAAAAAAGATATCAAAGATGTCTTAGATATTGGTTTAGCTTTTGAATTTGAAGTATTGGGAATTTTTTTTAAGAAAGATCTTGTGCAGAAGCCTGCCCAAAAACTGTCATAAAATTTCAAAACCTGTAGCCTGTTACAGACAGACTTTCGTAGGCGTCTGTTAATCGATTACGAGTAGCCAACAAGACAGCAGCTATTTTTCACAAAACTATCAGAAAGCAATGATACAGTCTAAATTTTAAATCATTTCTAATGTCAGTCAAGTGTACATTCCAATTATGATTCCCTCTCCGTGGCTTGCTGCAGAGAAAACAACTGTTTTCTTTCGCTCTTTTCTCAATGGGTATCAATTCTTCATAACAACGTGGAAACTTTGGGTGTTTCTTAGAAAAACTGACAAAAAGGAACAGTCAGTTGAATTATTTCAGTTTAGCAAAGCTTGACAATATCTAGCAACATTTCTCTTTAGGTACTTGTAGGTTGCCTTCATGTTGAGACAGCAATAGGAGATGGGAAAGGATAGCGAAGGTCCAAAAGCATTTCAGAACAATTGTCTCATTTTCCATAGATCAGGTCCATGCGAAATCATTAACAGTACTATAACTGTTGCTAGGCCGAAAGAAACAGGGACATGCGATTTGCTTTCGTGGGATTTGAATGTCCAAATAAACGTTAAATGTATGTTTCATGGACTCCACCAATCTCCACAATGGCTTAAGGGATGATGATTCTCGGGAATGATACAAACAATACTGTATTATCGAAATTTTTCAAAACATTATTGGAATTCTTTCTAAATCTACCTTGTGAAATCATCATACATCAATTTTAAATCGTTTTGACACCTTTTAAATAATCATTAAAGTTGATTCATCGTTTCTTTAAATGTTTCTCAAAAATTGAGAGAAAGTACTGAAAAAGAGCTAAAAAATTGAAAATTATGTGACAATTTTTCGGGTACGCTTCTGCACGAGATCTTTGGTCAATATGTACAAAATACTTTAAACTCAATGGCTAAACCAATATCTAAGACATCTTTTGACATCTATTTTTTATTTTCAGCGTTAAAGTTGAAAATCAACTACTTTTAGGCCTAAATTTGTAAAAAATAGTACAGTCTGAATTTTGCAATAATTTGCCTGGATGAAATTTATTAACAGATACGTTTTCAAGGAGAGCATAGACCGACTCGTCTGGCTTTTAACTAAAAAAAAGATTTTGCAAATCGGAGTACTGAGTGTGATACAGCAGCGTTTTTAAGTTTGTTATGTTTTGCAAACAATGGTCAATTTCTTCCTGAAATTGATTAGAAACGATGCAATAGGATTTCTTGAAAGTTTGACAAATTGTTTCTCCGCAACCGGTGGCTCAATTCGTTTCAAATTTTTTGCATCTTGGTGATAAATTCCTTATGAACAACAGAAAAATAAAGCAAAAATCCAATTTTCAATTTGAATTTTGGGTATTTTTTCCAACCCTGGATCACTGTGAAACGTGTAAACTTTTTTTGACCCATCCGTTATGTTCTAAAGCTGTATAGAACCAGGACGCCTTCTTTGAAGGATTTTGATAGTTCGCCAAGAAAAATACATCCATGTTTGATCAGGATTTATGGAATACTGCAGATAGGAGGGCCAGTGGAAGGTTTGATTCCCGAATGCCAAGCTTAACTATAACTCAGATTTTGTCACCTTGATTTTAGCCATAAGTCAGGCACGCTACTTGGTATGAACACACCATACTTTTTTAAAATCGATTATAGTGTGGTAGAATGCTAGCAAAAGCAGGCTTCTTTCAAGACATTCATTAATCATTTCGAAGAAATCACTAAAAATTTTATATCCTCCCTTTACACCAAATGTGGAGCATATGCTTCCATAGACGCAACCATATCACAGGGAAACCAGGAAATAATTGTTGCTAAACATATAAATTGTCTTTCTTAATGCCCTGTGCTTGGTCATTTTGTATTTTAGTGCCCTGCGCAGCCTATTATTACGCAACTAGAACACAGGGACTAAGATACAAAAGTGACCAAGAGCACATGAGGCAAAGAAAGACAATTTTCATTTTGGCAACAGTTATTTCCTGGTTCCCTGTGACCTCATGTGCGTCAGACAAGCTTAGATACTTACACCAAATCATGGCACTTGCATACATCGCCCTATGACCACCGATGATTACCCAAGGCGTTTTCTTTCGATCGACTTTCTTGAGATCATTTTCCAACCACATATACTGCCGACTTCCAGGCTCAAAATTGTGTTCTGTGCTCATCATTATATAATGAACCAAACCATAGTCATAGCTGTACCTATAAAAAGATTAAAAACCTAGGGTTAGGGTAGACTTATTGCACGAGTCCTTGTTTTCCTTCCATTCCCCCTAATGATAACCCCCCCCCCCCACAATACAATGATTATAACAGTAAATAATAATTCAATTCAATGGAGCAAAACTTAGACGAATATCATCAGTCTAGGGTTAAGGGGTTAGGGATAAGATGAATTGTGTGTGCCAGGAGTATTATTTGAAGGGAATGTGACTGTAGACTTCTATTTGTGCCCCTTATCTACCTTCGTGTTTTTGAGGACCTAATAATGTCATTTCACCAGGCGGGCACTGTTGACTTTAAAGAAATTGAAGGACTCATGCAATGAGTCTGTCTACTACAAAGGCTTCTAAACAATTGTGAGAATAGCTGAGAGGCCTAAGCGTGAGTGCCAGTGTTTCATCCCCCTGGTGGAAGGCCCCAAGCCGGAGAGCCAACTTGAAAACAGCTCCTTTATGTTATCTCCTTCTTATGTTTGTACAAGGGGCTCTGTTTCTTGGTCGTTCTTGGTCCAGATCTAATTACTGTGACATACGATTTCCAAGACAGGTCACCAAACGTTATAAATATCATTCTCGAATAATTAATCAGTTGCTGACATTAGTTACAACAAATCATCAGATATTTTCTAATTCGAACGCAGAAAACTCAACAACTAGCTAGGTTTAGTTTAGAAAGCCATTGAAATTCTAAGCACGGAACAAGGAATAAAATGAAGGGAAACAATTCAGTAAGAAACACGCTGCAAAAACCTAGTCTCGTGTACAAATACGAACTACAGTTCTCCAACTGATATTTCATTTACAATCTGTCCTTACCACCAAAGTTTATTTCCATTATCAGGCATATGAAATCGTTTATACATCGGTAAGCCACATTCACCGCCAGAGTCACCTCCAAAATTACCCCAGATCGGATGAAACCCTTCTGCTGGTGCTCCACTTGGGTCTTTTGCCCCACCAAGGAGATGGTCTTGTTCGTGGTTACCGATCCCCACCATGTAAGGGGCGAGAGTCGCAAGGGGTTGTATCAAATCATGCCATTGCTCCCATATGTAAGCCTGAATAACAAACATGGTGCAGAAAACATGAATGTAAATTGTGAACAAAGGTTTATGCACCTTGGAGTTAAATGTACAAGCTTCGAGAAGCAGCTGTAAATCTTGCTGCAACTGGCCTTGGCTAAGTGCTCATGTATGCAATACAAAACTCATAAAGACAGATAGTAAATATAGCAGTCACTGCTTCTAGCAAAACTTTTATTTTACCTAGAACGAGGAAAGCCAAGCCAACCAATGGCATTATTCATCATTGGATATCCTTTCAGGGTTTCGGCTATCTTTTAGGGCCTTTTAGGCAATTATTTAAAAGGGTTTCTTAATTTCAACCATGAATTTGAAACTACTGTATCAGTCCTGTGAAGTGAAATTTATCATTCGTAGAGCTCCGTGGCAGCCATTTACCAGATTTGCGTCTACCAGAACAAACCGCTCTCCCCAGTCTCTTTGTTTGATTGTTGAAATGCAGGGATGGCGCCAGCGGGGGTGCTAGGGGGCAGGAGCCCCCCCAAAATTTCACTCAGCCCCCCATCGGCACTTAAATTTTCGACAATTCCTACGCACTGTCGGCATTTTCATAACCTAAACCTCCAGATTTCTTTGCTGCGTTGTCATCTCAGTGAACTTGAATTGAACTCGTTCATAAAAAATTTCCCACTGTCGGCACTCTGGCAGTATTTGCCCCCCTAGCATTTCTTCCCTGGCGCCATCTCTGTTGAAATGGTCTATTCCAAGGAAAAGGAATGGCAAGGGTGGGATTAGACTGACAACGTGCTTCCTTGTCTTCGTTCAACGCTTTTGATCTAATGCCTTTATTTTGTCATCATCCAATTCAATGCAGAAACTGAGACTCATGTAATCAGTCTAAGGTTAGGCCATATTGAGAGGGAGGACCAGGACACCAGGACACTGCACCGATAAGGTTTGCTTCTCAATTTTCCCAAAAACTACCTTCAGATGCAGACAAATAAACAACGAAGAACAGCAATCTATCCATTTCCAACACTACAAATCAAATACACGTTTTTTTTATAAGAAACTGGTTTATAAGAAACTAGTACTACGATGACCAAAAATTTAAGAAACTCTAGTAATACGCCCAAGAGCAGTTAAGAAACTCTGAAACTCTATTTCTGTATGCCTCTCTTATTCTTTGTCTCTCTAACAAAGGTACCTTCGTCTTTTCTTGACTTTTAACTGCAAAATTGGTAAATTTTTGCCTTGATGTGCATGGCTTCTTCTTGATGACAATGTCAATGCAAATGGAAGCCCTTTGTCGAGAAGAAGGCTGAACTTCGAACAATACCGCAATTTTAGGCCCAAAAAAATAAGAAACTAATTAAGAAACTTTTACTACTAAAAGACCGAAATTTTCATGCAAGATTAAGAAACTTTTAGTACTAAGTGCTGATCCAAGTTTCTTATAAAAACGTGTAGTGCATAATAACACTTACATGGCCTCGAGCATACGAAATATCCCCATTATGAAAAATATGCTTGATGTCTTTTGGTACCATATCTTCAATCATATTCTGGGCACATTTGCGGCCTGCATCAGAAATCCCCATATCTCCATAGTAAATGAAATTGTATGGAGTAGGATCTCCTGCTGGTAATGGTGTCGTGAAATTGTGTACTGGACTCATCGCCTAAAAACGAGGAAAATCATGAAATAGAGCTATCCCCATTACTGCCAATCTCTCATTACCGCAACTCTTGCGTTCGATTTCTGAAAAGGCATGGGCACTAATGAAATGTAAAAGGCGCGCGAATATGCTTTGCTGACGGCACTGTCTTTAAATGTGGGTGTACATGGGGTAAGGCTGAGGAGAACAAAGAGCTAATCTAATGAGGCCGTTACTTTTACTTCGGGGAAATGAGGACCCAAAGTTTTCTAACGAGGAGAAAGATCTAAAAACGCGGGATGTCGAGGATAATTTCTTTGAAATGCGAGATCACTAGGAGGGTGGCAATTTTAAACCCCATGTACATCTATTGGAAAAGTTTTATTGTTGTCTTGTTGCTGTTGTTATTGAAGAAAGAGGAAGAAAAAGCAGCAGTTTGCTATGATAATGCAAGTTTTTGATCAAATAAAGCCCCAGCTTCCTTGTGATTTATCTCATTGTGTTCATTCTTCCTCGTGACGTCTCGTGTCTTGGTTCAAAGATACGGGACCTTTTTTCCCTGCCTAGGATCAGGCCCAACAAGATGGGACCAGGAACATACTGGAGATACTGTCCCCGGACCTACAGCAAATATATAGCCCTTTCGAGGGCCTAGCAAACAAAAAAACAAACTGGGAATCTTCCTCGTGACGTTTCGTGTCTTGGTTACAAGATACGGGTTCTCTTCTCCCTGCCTTGGATCAGGTCCAACAAGATGGGATCAGGAACATACTGGGGATACTGTCCCCGGGCCTGCAGCAAATATATAGCCCTTTCAAGGGCCTAGCAAACAAGAATACAAACTGGGGGATGAAAAGGTATGAAATATGTCACTTACCTTCAAGGAACCGAACGAGTAGTAGTATTTCGTAGCAGGCTGCAAATCTTGCAAAAGAACATCATGTATATATCCAGGATCCCAAAATCCAGTTGTTGTTGCTGGAGCTTCACACATATCGCTAGCAGCATACGTAGTACTTTCTCCAGATGCAACGAATTTCAGGTCATCTTCTGACAATCCATATTTGACCATTATTTTGTCAACTATGAATGAAAACATCAGTATAGTTGAATGAGTATAGAAAATTTGCTTCAAAGACAAAAGATTGTACCGGAGAAAGCAATAATAAAAAACATGAATTTGTGCTTTCTTTCTTGGCATGGATGTTAAACTTGGACTTTCCCAGATCTCTCTCGTTGCATAGTCATGCCTGTTTATTCCTGGAAAATACCTGGGTAGAGCATGGGTAGTCTGGCACCCAGGATACCTCGAAAACTATCACCTAAAAAAATCACCGGTGCGTGGGAAATAGGGAAGCCTCTGCGAAGGAGAGATGAAAAAAGGAGAACCCTTCTCTCCTCAAGATAAAAGCTTCTTGACGATAAAGGACCCCGACCTGCTCATTTATCTTTGAATGACTGCCCAAAAAGAAACGATAGACTAAGAAAAGGAGCATTTGCGATGGCCTAAAAATGTATGTTTGACGATGTAGTTGCTCATTGTGTATGTACTTTAGACTCAAAATTATTTTGGAAAAAGATAAAACCATACTTGTTTGGGAAAAATCATGGTGATTCAGACATCTGTCTGTCAGAGAATGATTCGCTAATCACTGACCCAAAAAACATTGCTGAAATCATGAACAAATATTTCATCAGTGTTGGCCAGAACACAGATCAAATCAACACAAAAGAGGATTCCAATCCATCTCTGCACCAAATCATTAAGATGTTTGAAAAACATACCAGCATAATCGGTATAAAAAACAACTTGAAACACAAGATGCCTTTTGAATTCCAACCTATTACTAAAGAAAGGTTAAAAGAAATTATCCTAAATCTTGACCACAAAAAAGCTTGTGGCCATGATATGATAAGTGCTAAATTCTTAAAGCTCTCAGTGGACATCATTTCAGGGCCTTTGGTAAATATTTTAAACAAATGCATCGTTCAAGGAACATTTCCCAGTTTGATGAAAATGGCAGTTGTTTCTCCTGTGTACAAAAAGAAAGATCCTTTCAACAAAGAAAATTATCGACCAATTAGTGTTCTAACAGCTCTCTCTAAAGTCTTTGAAAAGGCAATAGAACTCCAACTATCTCCATTTCTCAACAGGAACTTCTCCAATTTCTTATGTGCCTACAGAAAACATTTTTCATCCCAGCATGCTTTAATAAGATTAATAGAAGAATGGAAAACTAGTCTGGAAGCTAACAAACTCATTGCAGCTGTACTCATGGATTTATCCAAAGCCTTTGACAGCCTCCCCATAAATCTACTAATTGCCAAATTGGATGCTTATGGAGTTGGTATAAATTCAGTCAAATTATTAAAAAGCTATCTCACAAACAGAAAACAAATGGTGAAGGTAAATGGGTACTTTAGTTCATGGGGGCCACTTAGTCAAGGAGTACCTCAAGGTTCAATACTTGGACCATTGCTCTTCAACCTCTTTATTAATGATATCTTTCTGTTCATCCAGGAGGGTTCCCTATGTAATTTCGCAGATGATAACACAATTTCGATTTCTGCTGAGAATGCTGATGATCTCTATAGACTAGTGCAACTTAACACCAATAAATGCATTAACTGGTTCAAGTCAAATCATATGACAGCCACCTGTACGAAAATACAAGGCCATGTAATAGCCATGTACAAGCCTTGTAGTTATCGCCTTGTAACCTTGTTATAGCCTGGAATAGCCTTGCTGGAACCTTGTAAATGGCTTGAAAAATGCTAATTAGCCTTGTAGAAGCCTTGTGGAAACCTTGCGTTAGACTGGTTGCAGCTTGGAATCTTACTGATAGCCTTGTAATTTTCTTCCAAGGTTAGTACAAGGTCATAACAAGGTCATAATCCCCTCTACAAGGCTAAAACTTGGCCTGTGCAAGGCCAAGTTTAGCCTTGTATTTTTGTACAGGCAACCCATCTAAATTTCAGTCAATGATTGTTGGCAAAAATGATAACCAAATTAAAGAATTTCAAATAAACAATAATTTCAAAATAAACGTGAGTAATGAAGTAACTCTACTTGGAATTCAAATTGACCAACAACTAAAATTTGACTCACATATCGATAATATCTGTAAAAAAGCTGCCATGCAGCTAAACGCAATCAAAAGACTAGCTAGATTCATGGGTAACAAAGAGAGACAAGTAATCGTGAATTCTTTCATTCTTTGTCACTTCAATTACTGTCCCCTTATCTGGTTATTTTGCAGTAATTCAAGCCAAAAGAAAATCGAGAAAGTCAACGAGAGGGCCCTACGATTAGCACTCTCAGATTATGCTTCATCATATAGTAATCTCCTAATCAAGGCCGAATCTACTACAATTCATATTCATTCTATTAGGCTATTGGCACTTGAAATTTACAAAACTTTGCACAACTTAAATCCAGCATTTATGAAAGATTATTTTCTCCCAAAATCAACCAGCTATAATCTTCGAAAAAATGACATTCTAGTTGTTCCTAAAGTCAAAAGTACAAACTATGGCATAAAATCGATTAGCTTTTTGGGTCCAAAGGTTTGGAATTCTCTTCCAAATGAAATAAAGTCATCCAAAAATGCATATCAATTCAAAATTCTCATAAAAGATTGGTTTTTCAACAATCAATGCGCCTGCAACGCTTGCAGTCAATAAGTTCCATAATGCAATCTCTAAAATTGCTTCATGTTAGTGTATATTAGTGCTCACACTATCGTAAAACTAACATTAAATAAGGTATTATTATTATTATTATTATTATTATTATGATCCTAGATTTTGCAAATTGTGCAATCCACGATGCAAGAAAAAACATTTTACCATATCCTGAAGACCACATTATTCTCATTTCTGTTGGATTTCTTGTCATTGAGATTCTTGCTTGAAGCGGTGCTTCTGGGCCATTTCGAAACTTAACTGATGCACTCCTTCCCATCAGTACAGTCTTGTTATTGCTTCTGTAATACCTGAATTCACAATCTACTCTCATATTATACAGCCTTACGCTGAAACTACCGTATCCTTTCATCCATGTCTCAGGGGCAACCTTTGAGGCCAGCATATAGTCAAGGTAATGGCCAGAGCTGTCATTTTTAGGGCAGTAATAACCAAGCCAATCTTTATTAGATGCTTGGAGAACCCCTTTCCATGATACTTCAACCGCCCCACCATTTGGTACATCATCAAGGGGGTTGACATTAATGGTCGCTCCAGTTTGGCCAACAAATAAATCTTCAGTTCTTGGCAGTGATATCTCTGCTCCATAGTCCTTGCCCAAACGGTCTACAAATTCTCCATCTTTAGTGCGTTTGTGGAAATAAGTAGGCACAGGGTGGTCTGGCTTTTTTAAACTAGGCCTAAGTCTTGGGTTTAGCAAAATTTTCTCCATGGCAACATCTGAATTTACATCTTCCTTGATGCCAGTGAGCTTGTACGACAAACCAGGTTGTGTAAGCACCAAAACAAACCCAAGCAAGGTATATTTTGCAAAGTTAGTCATTTTTTATGTCGATACAGACATCAAACAAAATCAGTTTGCATCCTGGTCTTCCTGCACCTCGCTGAAAATTATTTGATAACAATAAGTATTCAGGTATCACATGCAACGAGAAACAAGAGATGCTCATGTGACTTGCTTTTTAATCTCTCAAATGTCAACGAACTATGTTGTTGTATCATTTACGTGTACTGTCTAGAAAGTAGTGTGATATCGAGGAGCCTCCTTCGCATTTTTGAATACTAACATTAGTCAATGACATTATGTAGTAGTGGTGTAATAATTTCATGAGTGTGGTGCAACCATTACGTCATAGTCGTGCAATAGTGAAAGAAGAAATATTATTGGACAATCGAAGACAAAAACTTAACTCTTAGTGGTTATTGTAAATATTTTACCCTTTTTTGGAATTTTGTTAATGAACTCGCCTTTTTCGTACGAAATAAGTTGCAAGGCTTCGTGAAGACACTTTTGCCGTGATTTGCCGTGAAATGTTTTTTGGTTTTCGAGGGGCTCATAGCATAGACTTGCCCAAAGCCTCTTTCGTTCATTTGGTCAAAATGTAAAAAAAAGGGGAAGATGTCGAAGATGTTTCTTTATTTTTTAGAAGAGCGGACCTGGGTAGTGGGATGTACATTTCAAAGAACAACACCTTTCCTGGGGGATTTTAGGGATTTTTTGAAAAAACGGTGCGAATTTTGCAAAAAGTGTAGGAGATTTCTGGGGAGTCATATATCCCTTGGGGATCTACCGGGACCAATTCTAACTGTGCTGCATCGGCATTTTTCTAAGCATGCGGGGCATATTTCGCAAGACACTGCGTAACAAGGCTCGTGACAAACCACAGATTAATGCTCGTGACTCGCGTGATTGGTGCTTTGCTGTGATCTCGATCATTTTTCACACACAAGCATGGCGGCCACAGCTTCGACTGATTTGAGGCATTTTACCAGAATTTGCAGAAAAATCATTTGCGTTGGAAGAAATTATAGGTAATAAAGTGGCAAATGCATAAATTACTTTTTTTTTAAATTTTGTGGTGCATAAAGTGAACTTCAAAGTTCGTATTTGCATGTTTTTTGTTGAAAGCTTCAGCATCTTATTTAGGCCCATCATTTTTATTTCACTAACTGCCTCATTACAGAAATGATGTGTTAATTTTTCCTCCCTAGAGAACATGCTGCTGAGCTTGGAAATGCAGTTCCAGAGACGCCATTGATATTCTTGAAAGGAACATCAACGATTCTGAAAGAGGGCGAAGGACCAATTAAGGTTGATTTTTTGTATACACTGTATATTATGACTAAATTTCAGACCACTTGGGTGCACATTAGAAGCATACTCGATTTCGGAGCAAGTAAGGGGTTCAGCTAAGGGGTCTACTGTCCAGCCATCATACCCATTTTCATGATGAATTTTGGTGGGGGACTATTTTATACCAATTTCAGCCAAACCAACCTAGGTTTCAGGAACATCTGTTGAGAATAACCCTTGTTAAGATAATTTTGGGCCCAAACACTCATCCATGTGGATGGTACACACCTGTCCCCTTGACATATGTTTCCCACAGGATTTTGAACCAAATTTTTCATTTAAGTATGCTAATAGCTTTAACAAATGGATCTCTTGTTAGAAGTAGCTATAATGAAACAACAAGAACGTAACAAGCTTTAAAACACTCACCAATTTTTTCATGAAATCTGTGACAAAGTTATTTGTTGTAGGTCCCACCTGGCTGCACTGAACTCCATCATGAAGTTGAGTTGGCCGTGATCATTGGTAAAGATGGAAGTCATATTGAAGAATCCAAAGCCATGGAACACATTGGAGGATATGCGCTTGCCCTTGACATGACAGCCAGGAACTACCAGAATGATGAAAAGAAGAGGGGTGTTCCTTGGACACTTGGAAAATGTTGGGACACTTTTTGTCCAATTAGCGATTTCATCCAACATGATCAGATACCCAATCCTCATGATTTAGATCTCTGGCTAAAGGTAGAGGGTGAAGTAAGACAGGATGCAAACACAAAAGATATGATTTTCCCAATTCCAAAATTAATAAGTTACATCAGTGGAGTAATGTCTTTGAATTACGGTGATGTAATTCTTACAGGAACGCCATCAGGGGTATCTCCAGTTACTGCTGGCCAAACGATAGAAGCAGGACTTGGTAAAGTAATGAAAATCAATTTTAAAGTTGATAAATAACTCTCTGGAAAAGCTTGTCTTTATTTCAGTTTTAATGGAAAAATGATCTGAGATATTCCTGCAAATAATTTCAATAATTGACTTTTGTAAATGATTATAATTGAGAAAAAGACAATTTGTTACTTTTTTGGCTGTATCTCATTTTCCAAATGTCATATTCTGGTATCAGATGCTACCTTGGGTACCAGAGCCAGAAAATGAAAAACAAACAATAAAAAAGCTTATTTTCTAATTTAGCCCTGGTACCCAAGGGTAATTAGATGATATCCCAGGGGTAATTGAAGTCTTGGGATGATGGGGACGTGCTGTAGACTTATGCCTTTTCGTCTAGACGTGCTGCCCAACTTTTTGGGGGAAAACCCATGATTAGTGATTTTTGGACGATTTTCATACCAATTTTTAAGGATTTTAGGAGGAGGAAGCCTGTTGAACTTCCCATAACTCAAGTTACATTTCACTTTGGACATATAACTATATGAAGATAAAATTATCACAAACCCAGTTTTAGAACTGAAACAAAAAAATCCAACATAAAGATAAGAAATTGACAAATTTTTTTGCTACAATCTAAAAAGCTTCCCATATCTAGTGGAACAGTTGAATCTAGGGATTTTTGAGGTTCAAAACACATCCTTGGTATGTACTTATTGCCCTGTGTATGGAAGTTACCCTCCCCCCTCCCAGGATGATCTTTGCTCAAGAAAAGTCCCCATAAGGCAACTCAGTCTCATACAGCAATGATACAACTGAACAGCTTGCAGTAGTGCTGGAACTTCAAGTGAGTGTCCTTTAACCCATGTCTCTTGAAGAGCCTTGACTTTTCAGTTTTGCATGTTTGCCCCCAAACGTCAGTTCTTTGGCAGTTCTTTGATGAGTTTTAGAGCAATGTATTACAATCTAAAAATTTAAGAATTTGGTTCATAGATCATGTCCATGAGAACTGCTCCTATTTCTGAGGGAAGGTGATAAAAGCTTGGGGGGGGGGCCAATCGATCAAAAAACAAATTCACTTCACTTGAAATCTTGGGCGACGTTTCCAAACCAATCAGCGAGATCTTGTGACAGGATGCCATTTGCCAACATTGTTAGTGTCTCAGCCGAATTACCAAAAAGCTAGTTCAGATGAGGTATGGTTACTTCATAAATTTCTACCGACACTTCGTCGTATTGACGTTTTGGTAGAAGGCCTCCTTGAAAGTTTGACAACCAGCCTTCTCCTAAATGATAGGTACGGTAAACAGTAAAGATTTTTTTCAATAATTTATTTTGAGTGGGCAGGAAGCATTTCTAGCTATGTAAAGCTAATTTAAGCATGCCAAAACCAGGCATGGGACCCCTAGTTTAATGTCCCTTCTGAAGGATGGCAAGGTGAGTTGCGAGGTCAAGCCTCTGAGGTCACCCATCCGGAGTTTGACGTCACTCGACGAGTCACCTGACGGAAACTGTATAATTCAACCTATAACTCACCCCACCTGTATAACTCACCCCACAAAGTCTGTCCTCAAATTCTTTTTCACGTGAATGAAGGTACAATTGAGAAATTTTACAAACCCTCACGTAAAATCCTATTTGAGACGATAAGCGTACGGGGAGATAAAATTGAGGGGGGGGGCTGCCCGCCAAAAAATCCATTGTTTACGAAAATTTTGCCCCACTTAAGACCAATTTCTGCCCGACGCGATTATGGCCGATTTTTGCAAATTTTTCCAAAGTTAGCTCCCTGTCTCCTTGCCTACGTTTGAGACAGACTTTAGATCTTCCAGAACTGTCTCGTTTCTGGGTCTGGTTAAGAGAAAGGCCTGTAATTCTATGTTTACCACGGATTGAGAATGATTCTTTACTGGTTTGAAAGGAAAAATTATCGTTGGAATCAAACTCCGATAGCAAGGCTTCAATAAAACAACAATTTGATTAACTGCAAGGTTAATAGCTACTTCCCTTCAGATGGAAATAGTTTCTTTGCTTTATCGAATAAATTCTCAGTATTAGCTAGAATCCTTTTATGTTCAATCTGTCTACTAATTTCATTTCATCGGCGTACTTGTGTCCAGCCATCATCATCTTGCCCAGAAGGGCGACCTGATCTGTCACGATCCTGCCCTCGAGAACCAACACGAGATGCCTGCCAAGAGCGGCCTATTTGGAAGAAGTGAAAGCAGCATTAGTTGAGAGTATCTATAGTTTCTTATTCTCTACAGTTTCATCACTTGTCCGTACATTGAGTTATTAATCGTTTTATAAACGGAACATTTTTAAGTAGTTGGCCTTAAAGAGCCATTGTCTCCCAGGCTCCTTTGCGGAATACTTCACAAGAATTCCAATGAAACTTTGATGTTAAATCTAGATCTTTCATTTCGTTTTCATTTCTCTTCCCAGTGATCCATAAAAGTTTGCCGCTATCGCATCTTCCCTCTTTCTGCAAGCAAGCTGTGTTGTGTTACGTTTTCTTCCCCGTGGTGCGCAAAGGACCCTGGGTAACAATGGCTCTTTAATGAGCAAATACAGTTTTCAGTCTTTCTTATTTTATCATATGCAGCTATGTACTAGCCAGCTTTAAAGAATCCAACTGTTATCATGTAGTACGATTCATAGCCAGGGGTGGAAAAAATAGCGGACCACAGCACCAATGGTCCCAGAATTTTTTCAGGTCTCCAGAAAGAAAGAGCAGCAAGAAAGAAGGAGGAATTGATGATGTAATTTTGTATGAAAATCTTGAATTTTCTCTCTTGCATTTTCAAACTAAGTCTTTAGTAAATTTTAGGGATGCTCTTTAATCAATTTTTGCTGTCTTCAGATAAATTAAATTTTTTCAAAAACTATTTGCAACCTTGGAAAAAGAAATATCTTCCAAATCCTTCCAAACGTATTTTCATCATGACCTGTCAACGAAGGGTGGATTATTTGTTGGCGCAACTACTGTCGCTGTCATAGAAAGTTTTTTCAGAGAATTTCATGGTCCCAGAAATTTAAACATTTTTTCCATCCCTGTTCACAGCCGAGCTATACGCAACAAAAGGTATGATTAGGTAAACTCAAAACGAGAACAGCCTATGGGCAAATGTCTTTTGCTTATTGCTGAGCTGACAAATGGAATAAATCAGATTCCGACAGCAAATTAGCGTCGTCAATCCAATCGTTCAAAATCAATCAAACTAAAAGAAAATTACAGAGGCTTGGTAGTTTCCCTTCACATTCGTTTGTATTCTTTTTGCATTTAGATCTACGACTGTAAATTGAAATTGTATACTATTGGTATTGTTTTACCATACTTCACTTTTCAAATTATTATACGTTTTCCTCTTTTCGCAGGACCAATTGTAAATCAGTTATGTAAACTGAATAAAGAATTTCAAAACGAAATGAAAAAATCCAAAAGACTTTTAATCAAACCCATTTCGGCATTTTTGGTAAAAAAAGGCCTAAGCCCAGTTAACGGAGCAGTTTGTGTAAGTCGCACAAACAATGAAAATCCCGTAGGTTGACCATAGTTAACGACCCTGTGCTTCCCATGATCCTTTGCAAGCGTACGAAGCATTAAAACATCGAACTGGCCAAAACAACATATTTTAAGAACACAATAGTGGGAACATAAATAGCTTCAGGAAACGAAGCTCTTTAATTTTCTGGGATATCTAATGTTTGAGTTCAAAAGCAATGGCATAGCAACATTCATTTGAAGATGGACAAGATAAATCAGCCTCTAAGGAGAGCTCTTGTCAACAGCTAATGCTAATTCTCTGTGAGATGAAAGCAAAACCCACCTTCTGTTTTATCCCTTGGTGCATCATCCCTTCTCCAACTATTTTGACCACCGCCATCTCCGCCATCATTCCATCCACCGCCACTTCGTCCGCCAGCACCACGATCACGTCTGTCACGATCCATATCACGTGACCGGCCGCCATCTCGGTCAAAATCACGTGATCTGCCACCGCCATCTCGGTCGAAATCACGTGGTCTGTCACGATCCATCTCACGTGGCCTGCCACCATCACGATCAAAGTCACGTGGTCTTCTGTCCATATCGCGTGGTGGCCGTCCTCCATCGCGGTCATAATCACGTGAGCGTCCACCATCGCTGCGGTCAAAATCACGTGAACGACCGCCTCCATCTCTGTCCATGTCGCGTGTTGGGCGTGCTGAATCACGATCTCCTCCTCCTCTTTCTGGCGCTGCGTCTCCTGCTGCCATGCGTGATCTCATACTTGGAGGAATATATTTTCCACCGCTGACAATACCACCACCACCACTGGCTTCTAAAGATGAGAACGACAGGAAGGAATTGAGGAATTGCTGAGAATCTCAATATGATAACCTGAACCAAAATCAAACCAAAAAGTGTAAAATTCTGCGCCCTCTTTCTTTCAACCGAATGATTTGAAAGAAACTGTAGCTACTTTGCTATAATTCTACTGTTGGATTTTTCAGAAATCTTGGATATTTTTCGAAGTTGCAGCATATTTCATATTTCAATCATCTGAGCATGCGACGTCATCAAATGTCTAAATCGTAACCCAGAAGAGTGAAAGACTTGTGTTTGATGCCATATTGTAGACATTCATAACCTATGATTTTTCTGGAAATAATTCTACGTTTTCTCAAAATGTTTAGAAATCAAGATGGTGTCAAGTTTTCCAACTTTATCCTGGATTCTTGAAAAAGAAGGAAAATCCTGTGATTCTGAAAATATGGAAGATTTCAGAAAAGCCCAACAGTAGAATTATGGCAAAGTAGCTTGAGCTTCTTTCAAGCCATTCAGTTCAGTCAGAGAAATAGTTCATAGAATTTTACACAGACATTTTAAAGATTTGAAATCTACAATGCTCGAGGAAACCTGGTAAATAAGAAATTCATGCTTGTTTTGAAATATTTTAGTTTCAAACAGCGAACAAAATGTTTATAAAAAGTAAATACAATTTAATACCTCTAGTAGGTGGCTGATCTCTTCCGATGTCCCTGCTGGGTGCGCGCGTATCCGGCCCCCCTCCCCTTCTCCAAGCATCATCAGGCTCCTTGTGGCGCCAGGCATCTTTGGATTCCCTTGGTTCTGGTCGAACATCTCTAGAACGAGCTTCGTGTTCTGTTTTTCGTAACTTTTCTTCAATTTCTCGTTCTTTTTCTAATTTCTTTTTTTCAATTTCGGCCAATTTTCTGTCCCTTTCCTCCGCCTCTTTGCGTTTCTCTTCAGCTTCTAGTGCCCGTCGTTTTTCCTCTTTTTCCTTTTCTGTAATAACACAAGATATTGACAATAAGTTCACATGATGCTGGTACAATTGAAAACACGGCACAAAATTGGTAAGAAAACGGTAGTAAATAGGACCAGAATAATACCAGGCGGGTGAGTTAGAAATAACGCATTGCGTTTGAAAGGTTACTGTCCCCTGAATATCAATAATATTTGTTATTGTTATTATCTTGTTGAATAACCCATATGTTGAATTAACTTTAGGAATTTCCTGGCAGAAATTGGTCACTTTCATCTGAAAATATGAGGGAATTTCCCAAGAAGGTCCCATCGAAGACCTTTGAAAATGAACTAAAATCTCGATCAAATTTCCCCCCGATTTCAGCCTTACAGCAAAGACTTATGCTTTACCATTGTTTTCCTTTCGGGAGGATGAACGAATCTTCCCCATTTGTATAAGAACATTATAGGGATTCCATTCTTCCAGGAGGGTAAAATGTACTAGTACTTGTAGTTGTCATTGTTGTCCAGGAGGAAAGCCGATGAAATTTTGTCGTTGTTTTCAATCGTTTTCGTACGTTTTTGAAGAGGGCTTTTCTGCAGAAAGCCATGGGAAAGAATTACCAATCAAACCCGGTAAATTACAAAATTTGATTGAACATATTGGCTGAGAAACAAGACATTTTTCAATATTATTTTTTTGACAGTAACTGAGCTGTATCTTTCCAAACAAATGGCAGTTCTAAAAACAGCATCAAATGAACGTTGCAAACGACGAAAAATTCAGCCTAAATTAACCAACCTAAGAGAGCTTTCTCTTCTGCAGCCCTGATCGCAGCCTGCTTCTTCTCTTCAATAAACTTTTGCTTTCTTTCTTCAATTCTTTTCTTACGACGCTCTTCCAATCTATCTTGTTTCGTCTTTTCGCGACGGGCCTCGAACTCCTTCATTGCAGCCTAAACAAAACAAAAGGCCTTAAAACATCTTCCAGCAGATGGCTCGATACAACTGCTTTATCCCTGAGCGTATAACTTCACGCAAAAAAATTTGGGGGGCCTCGGTAAGGTGAAAAAACTAGCTTATCAAAACCTGTGTTCACTGTTCTCTATTAGAACATCGTCCAGCAGACGGCTTGATATAATTGTTTTATCCCTGAGCGTATAACTTCATGCAAAAAGTGGGGGGCCTGGGTGAGGTGATCAAACTAGCTTATCAAAATCTGTGTTTACTGTTCTCTATTTAGCCCCCCCCTCTCTATTCTATCAAGACCCATTCTCTAATAAGCTCCTCCCTTTTAAGCCAAAAGTTTAAATAACCCCCCTATCTATCAAGCCCCCCCCAACTTTTATCAAATGAGGTTACCAAAGATTGTCCATTTCGTTAGATAAGTAAGGTTGCATGTCCTTTTGATATGATTTGGGATAAAAACTGTGTCAAATTGGTGTAATTGACATGCTCAAAGTCAGGTCTTGCGAAATACTAAGTGCGCTCTAGCAATACATCAGATGAGAACAGCGTGTATTCTCAAAAGTCATTTGCGGAGCTATGGAAGAAACTCCATTCTGATATCAAATTAGCCCCTTCCGGCTAGTCATTTTAGTCCATGTTTAGAATCCGTTTGGTTGTGAGTTCTTGCACGAGTGAAAATAACACAATTACATTGAAAACAATGAAAGAACACAAGGAATCATGTTGTCAGTCTAGACGGAATACATACCGTAAAGATATCAGCTCGGTTCTGTACAAGATTGTCCACAAAGGTATCCTTGTCTGTCAACATTCTCTCCAGCCTACATTTGGTGTCCCATGATTGTTGGTGCTCTCTTTTGGCCGTTTCAAGCTGAAAACGAAAAGAACAAAAAAGAATCTCATTCCCTTGAATCTTGCACGTGTTATCGGACAAAGATATTTTCTAAAGAATCTAGCAAACACATAACAATAAAAAAACACTGACATACAATATCGCAAAAAATGTTTGGTAGTAAATCGTACAATATTATCAAAATACATACATCAAACAGCAAAGAAACTAATAGCTAGGGCATATTTGAAATGTTTCTCAGGCTTCTTATGTATGAAAAAACTTGATAAACATTGAGGACAATTGAATAATTTAGATGGACCACCACGATGGTTGTTCAAATATTGTCAAGACATGAATTCGACTTTCAATCTTAATTAATCATTGCACTTGTCACATGTTAATGAAAAAAGTCCATCTGAAAACCAGTTTATCACGAAAATGTACTAACTAAAACTTCCAAACAAAAGTAATTGAATTGTCAGTTGGCTGTTGTAAGTTTTCTTCATTTGTGGACAACTTTAAATTTCCTTGATATGACAAGACAAGAATTTTAAATGCATTTGGCTTGTACGCTAAATATTTTGACATATTAATAAAGTTATTGACTGATTGATTAATTGATTGATTAATTGATTTATCGATTAACTGATTGATGCATACCTTCTCCTCCTCTTGTGTCTCCCAGAAAATCCTTTTTTTGGCGGAATCCTCCTCATGTTGCTTCTCTAGCATGGGAATCTCCTCTCTTCTCGTTGCTCGAGCCATGTAGTCAATCTACGAGGAAAAAATTAATAAACTTGTGCACTTCGATAACAAACGTAAGACTGTCGATTATTTCATTTCTAAGTTGTGCCTAGCAAATAGCAATGATACAGAAAATAATAGGTTTGAATCCTAAATGTCCCCCAAAATGTACTCCCACTTAAATATTCACACAAAGTAAATCATCAAACCTAATTTTCTCAAGCCATTCAGTTAAGAGAAATAGTTCATAGAATTTTACACCGAAATTTTAAAGATTTGAAATCTACCATGCTTGAGGAGACCTGGTAAAGAAAAAATTCATGCTTGCTTTGCAATATTTTGGTTTCAAACAGCGAACAAAATGTTGATAAAAAGTAAATATAATTCTATACCTCTGGTGGGTGATATTTTATCAATAATCTGAGTATATGTGAAGGCGATAAAGTTTTTGTTTCATCGCATCCATAACAGGTTGAAAAACCTCATTCTGAGCTCATTGAAAATCTTGCCTAAGAGCCAATATTTTGAGATTTTTCATTAAAGGGGCTCCGTCGTCAAAATGTAAAAAAATCGATGATTTTTGCAGTTTTTTGAAAGGCGATATCACACAGGATTTTCGTATTTTTTCAAAATGAAAGTTGCTGTTTGGGCATTAATCATTGTACTTCACTAAGGAACAAACCAAACATCCATATCTTCTACGATTGCTCCGATATAAGTGGATTGTTAACGGTCACTTTTTGGTGGCCTAGGTGAAGCCACCAAACAAACTGCAGAGAACAATGGATGAACAATGGATAATCGGCGACACGTGCGAGTTTACGGATTTGTTTGCTGTTTGACGACGGAGCCCCTTAAGACTACAATGACCGCTTGTTTCCTTATGACATTTACGACCAAACTAGAAATTTAACATGCAGAAGGAAATTGATCTGGTCATCTGGTGTTCTGTTATAAAACAATCAAAAACATTATACCCTTTTCTCTTGTGTCTTGAGTTTGACAGACAATTCTCTCTTTTCTTTGTCAAGCTGCTCAACTTGAATACGGATAATGTCATCTTCATTCATATCCTCGATTTGCTGAAAAGAATAAAGGACGATTTTTAAACTTCAAATCAGAAATAAAACCATTTAGTTTTATGAGTCTAAGTCTTTAAAATAAAGACTTAAAATAAAGAAATAAAAGACTCAATAGAATTAAATAAAATAAAACAAAGAAATAAAGACGCTATGGAATGGCCCTATTTGTATATGCAACGCTTGTACAGTTAAGCCCGAAATTATTCATACCTTTGCCAAATTTGGAGTATTTTCAATCGTTATATTTGCTAACCAATTCACAAGATATTTCATTCCTTGAAATGTCTCTTGTAGCACCTGTTTCAGCCTTTTATCACATTCTTACGAAACTTCAGCCACAGTAAAATTGGTCCCCAAATAGAACGATGCAAAATACTCAGAATTTGGCAAAGGTATGAATAATTTCGGGCTTAACTGTATATATATAAATATTCCCACTAGGAACTATTTTCCAAATTTAGTAATTTTTACATTTTGCATACCTCAGAAGTAAGACCTTTAAATGCTTTCTTTCCAACATCAGTTTCAGTCAATGTTTTAACTCTTTCCATGACTTGTTGTTTCTTTACTTTTGCATATTCCTGCTGCTTTCTTTCCTCTTCACGTCTTGCTCTTTCTTCCTCTAATCTCTTCTCCTCTGCTGCCTTCAGTTTCTGTTGCTGTTCGTGGATCTTAGCACGCTCTTGATGTTCCTACAAGCATAATACTCAAGTTAAAAACTCTACTAAAAATAATAATAATAATAAAACCATATTTATAGAGGTAAACTTGTTCAGTAAAAGGAATTTGCTGCTATCAACCAAGGACGTGTCAATCTGGTGTACCTAAAATATATAATTTAAAACAGATATAGTTTAAAAGTTATTTACAACGATAAAGTCTAAAGAAACCAATATTTTAGAAATCAGTACACTGCCTTTCATTGCATATATTTGAGTCGTAATTCCAAACATACCAAATTCTGAAAATAGTAGACTTCACAGAAATTGAACGATCTTTCCCAATCAAACGCAAAATCTCAAAATAGTAGGTTTTGGCTTCACCATGGCGCTGTGAGCGGTTTGCCAATGAAAACGAGAATCCCTTCAAAGTCGATCAAACCTCCTGCCTTTTCAAGCAGAAGGATCAGATGGCCTTCCATACCTACCAAATCAACCGTTTTGAGAGTTTCGGAGTCAGCCAAACACAAATCCTGCGTCTTCCAAGTCTACCGTTCTAAGAATTGGCACAAATCAAACGCACCCCTAGATTTAATCTGAAAATCTCTTCATTTATCATGTCATGGCTGGTTTGGAAACATTCTTAAGTCTCGTATTTCTACCGCTGCTAACGATATTGTAGGGAAATACTAAAATGCAATTATAGGATCCAGGCAGTGGCGGACACTTGGGGGGGGGGTGAGGGGGTGTGATGGCCCCCAATATTGGCCAGAACAAAGATATTTTGTTTGAAAAAAAATAGAAATAAACAATGCTTTTTAACTGGAACAATACCTCCCCCCAATATTTGGCAAAGTGTCCGCCACTGGATCCAGATAACTTCAGAAAGTGGTTTTAATAAAGAACAAAATTAAAAGATTCTTACCAACTTATTTCTCATACTCTCAATCTTCTCCTTTCTTGCTTCAATGACAGATTTACGATTCAGAATATGCGAGTGTTCCTTCCTCTCTTGTCTCAGATATTGATGCACAAGTTGTTCTCTTTGAAGATGGCGATCTTTCTTGATTGCATCAGGACACACCATCAAAACAGAATCTTGCAAGCCTTGGGACATCATGTGTAACTGGCTTCGAGTCAACTCTGATGGTAAAGATTGGATGAAAGGCCCCTCGGGAACATCTTCTCTCATTGCAACAACCAGAGTGGAACCAAAATTCACGAATCTTTGACGATGATCAATGGAAAGCTAAAAATATGATAGTTTTAGTCAAATATCAACACTCCTTGATATTCTTACAAAACAAACCTTATGCTTAACATCACCATTCATTGCTCTTGGACGGAAGGAGTGAATGGTTGTTGATCAACTAAGATCAACTGAAAGCTATAAAATACGAAAGGAAATAAAGTGAAAAATACTACGTATTCTTAATATTCTGAGAATGGGAAAACTGCTATAATCAATAATAAAATTCGCACAACAAAACAGAAAACTTGCAGATAAGCTTCCACAAACTACTTGATTCAATATGCTTTGAACTTGCAACAGATTGAGAATCCTATTTTATCCTGCAACAGGTTAATGCATATGATAATGCTCTGTTATCAGGTGAGATTCAAAATTCCTTTCAAAATCGCGAGACGTAGACTTTTTAAGAGTAATATTATGAGTCCCTGTTGACCAAATGATATCAGCAAATCAAAGAACGCAGGGAAACAAGGGACGAAAAGTCATAAGTCTAGATACATACCTGAAGATCTTTCTCCTTGACTGAATCAACAATAATTCTTTCAAGTTCATGTTCATTCAAGAATGGAACAAGAGCTGACAGTTTTGAGAATTGCATTCGGTCATAAATTTGAGATATCTGAAAGAATGAACAAAGTATTACCGTTACTACAATAAGATAGGAGGAATCAATGCTTCCATACCTCCATCAAACACTATTTTCCATTGCTTCCAACATGATGAAAATTCTTGAGAACGGAGGATATAAAAAAACAGTTATGAAACAAATCAATCCAATTAACACAAAGCGGAGAATTTCTACAATGCTGCAAAAATAAGATCCTAAAGACCAGTTGTCAACCATGATCGTTGGTGTGCTGAATAAAAAGCAAGAAAAAGAGAATCTAGGCCAAAAACAACTTTTAGATATTATGAAAGTGGACTTTGGAACCACAAAGGATCATGGTTACTAATGGTTCTTTAAAGGGGCAGTCAGACGCGAAACGCGGGTAGCAGATTCTGCGTGTCACAATCCAATTTGTATAGGCCTAAATACCAAAACATGTCTACTGTACCTCTGTGTTCGCTGTAATTCTATGAAATTAATTGAGCAATGAATCCAGTAGTGTTTGAGAAGGTTCTATTCGCCTTTTGGTTTCACCAAGCATCATAAATCTGACTCAAAAACCATATTCTTTGGTGAGTTTCTTGCCCACTTCGACTGTAGATTATCTCTTCGCAGCTTCAAAGTTGCTTCAGCAAGATCGCTGTTTATGACTTCCAGGAATTTGTGATAGATAAATAACTTTGCAAATACATGAAATCGACATAGACGAACAATATCGGTCAATTAAATCCTTGAGATTGTCAAGAGCATTGTCGATGGATTGAAATGTGCGATAATCCCATTCAAAATCTCCATTGACGAGTCGATGCTAAGCCTAAGCTCTTTTCATACAAATACAATGAAAATGTCCCGCGCAACGTCACGTCTGACTGCCCCTTCAAGTTATACTTAGACCTAGTTCAAACATCCTTTTTTGCCGTGTCGAATCGAACTGTACTAAAACGGCAGAATCTGCTGACTGCTGTGTATAAACATTTGATTTTAACATCGTTTTTTGCTGTGTCGGATTGAAATGAAAATGGATGAAATTGCCAATTTTCAAAGGGCACAACCGCAGTGGTTGATCACATGTAGAAACTGCGGACCATGGCCAAGAATTGAGCAATTAAACGCGGCAGAAATGCAATGTTTAAATCAAGTCGTTTTTCTGCCGCTTGATACGACAGAGCTGGTGAACTCCTGCTGTTTATTTATTCAAAATAGAAGGTGATTTAAACATCGTTTTTATGTCGAAATTAATTGACATTTAGAAGATTTTTGTACTTGGAATTTAAATAGCATTGCTGCGTATGACTTTTTAAGAGTTTCCCTCATCGAGGCATACAACTCGGTGTATAACTATGACTTGATTGGGATAGTAGAAACTCACCTTGATAGCACCGTAGACGAAGATAAACTGGCACTAAATGGCTACACCTTTATCAAAAGCAACCATTCACAAAATGTGAAAAGAGGTGGTGTTGGGTTATATATCAAAGATTCCCTTCCCTCAAAAAGCCGTTCTGACCTGGTGACCCTCCCCGAGTGTATTGTGTATGAGATCCAACTAAACAGGAAAAAGTACTTTTTCGCCGTAATCTATAGAAGTCCAAGTCAAGACCAGAGTGAATTTGATAACTTCACAATTAATTTTGAGCTGATGCTATCCAAAATGCATGCTGAAAATCCGTTTTCCATTATCATTACTGGTGATTTCAACTGTAGATCAACCCAGTGGTGGGAAAATGATATCGAAAATAACGAGGGAAAGCTATTTGAGCCAATAACAGCTGACATTGGTCTTCATCAGCTGATTTCTGAACCAACTCACTTAATAGGAGATTCCAAATCTTGCATTGATCTAATTTTCACTGATCAACCAAACCTCTTTATCGAGTCTGGTGTTCATCCGTCATTACATGAGCAGTGCCACCATCAAATTATTTATGGAAAACTTTCTGTTTCAAATGTAGCACTACCTCCTTATACCCGCAGGATCTGGCATTATGATAAAGCAGATTTTGTTGCCATCATGAAAAGCATCGAAATGTTTAGCTGGCGCGAGAATCTTGACAAAATTATATGCCCTAATGAGCAGGTGAAACTACTAAACGAAGTCCTTTTGAACATTTATTCTAATTTCATTCCCAACCAAGTTAAAACGATTAAACCTCGCCAAGCACCCTGGATAACACAATCTGTCAAAAAATTTCTTCGGAAAAAGAATCATGCTTATAAAAACTTTGTGAAGAACGGCCAACCAGAGGACAAGCTTGAGGGGATAAAAGGTATGATCGCGGAAGGTGCAAAAATGATTGAGGATGCCAAACAAAATTACCTCCGTAAGACAGGGCAAACTTTAGCAAATCCTGGGACCTCTAGCAAAACCTACTGGTCTTTAATCAATACCGTTCTCAATAAGGCAAAGATTCCTATAATACCACCCCTCTTAGAGAATGGGCTATTTGTAACTGATTTTACTGAAAAGGCTCAGCTATTTAATGACTACTTCATACTCCAATGTACGACAATAGACACAGGCAGCGACATTCCACCTGAAGTCCCAGGAAATCCTATCTTAATAAGTGATTTTGTCATCTCTGAGGAAAAGATACTGGAAATCATAAGATCACTAAATCCTAACAAAGCACATGGCTGGGATGAAATTTCTATAAGAATGATAAAACTAAGCGATGTTTCATTAGTTACTCCTCTAAAAATTATATTCGTAAACTGCCTGAGACAAGGTGTATTTCCCGGAATATGGAAGTGTGCAAATGTAGTCCCGGTTCATAAGAAAAATGAAAAAAATGTGAAGAATAACTACCGTCCTATTTCCCTTTTACCAATTTTTGGGAAGATGCTCGAAAAACTCATGTATGATTCCTTATACTCACATCTGGTCTCGTGTGATTTACTTAACCCCAATCAATCAGGTTTTCGTCCAGGTGACTCAACAGTCAACCAATTACTTTCCATAACGCATACAATCTTCAAAGCATTTGACTGTAACCCTCCTCTTGATGTTCGTTCCGTATATCTTGATATTTCTAAAGCTTTTGACAGGGTATGGCATGATGGGCTTATCTATAAATTAAAACGATGTGGCGTCTCAGGACAACTTCTTTCTGTCATCCAAAATTTTCTTAAGGATCGAAAACAGCGAACAGTTTTGAACGGGCAGTGTTCTAATTGGGGAGATGTTTTGGCAGGAGTGCCCCAGGGTTCTATACTAGGACCATTGTTTTTTCTTGTGTATATCAACGATCTTACCGCTGACTTGAAATGTAATGTTAAGCTTTTTGCCGATGATACATCGTTGTTTACGGTTGTTCAAGAATCTAATGCAGCTGCCGAGGATATGAACCATGACCTGGAGTTGATAAGTCAGTGGGCCCATGATTGGAGGATGTCATTTAATCCCGATCCCCAAAAACAAGCTGTCGAATTACTACTTTCAAAGAAAAGACATGAAATAGATCACCCCGTTATCCTCTTTAATGACATACCCGTGAAGAAAGTAGATGAACATAAACATCTAGGTATTATCCTGGACTCGAAGCTTACTTTCTCAGCTCATATTAGATCTGCTATCTCAAAAACGAGAAAGGGCATTGGCCTGCTAAAATATCTCTCCAAATATCTGCCCAGGCATACCCTGAATGAATTATATAAGCTTTATGTGCGACCCCACCTGGACTATGGGGATGTTATCTATCATATTCCATCGAAAGTATGTGAATTCAGTCAGAACATCCTTTTACCAAATCTAATGGAAAAACTAGAGTCTGTTCAGTATTCTGCTGCTCTTGCTGTAACAGGAACATGGAGGGGATCATCTCGTGAAAAGCTGTACGCAGAGCTTGGCTGGGAATCGCTAAGTTCCCGAAGGTGGAGTAGACGCCTGACTTTGTTCTATAAGTTTTTGAATAATCTTACCCCCTTGTATACAAAGGAGCCAATCCCACCACTTCATCAGTCGGACTACTACCTTCGCAATCAGGATGCTATTGGGCGAATAAGGGCAAGAACAGACAAATTTAAATCTAGCTTCTATCCAAACTGCATCTCAGAGTGGAATAAACTTGATCCTGAAATCAGGCTTGCACCGTCTGTTGCTGTTTTTAAGACAAAGCTTCTATCGATGATTCGCCCCTCTGAAAAATCTGTCTTTGGTATTCATAATCCAATAGGCCTATCGTTTCTTTCCCAAATAAGAGTCGGTCTCAGCAAACTAAATTTCCATAAATTCAAGCACAATTTCAGGGACACCGTAAACCCAATGTGCCCAACGAATGACGGTATAGAGGACACGGAGCACTTTCTGTTGTTTTGCCCTTCATTTGTTATTCAACGACGAGATCTTCTCGCTGGAGTTTCGGTAGTGTTACGACCATTTGTAGAAATCAATAGCCTTTCTAACGACGTCCTTGTACAACTTTTGTTATATGGTGATAAAGACCTCTCTAATGACGTTAATAAAAGTATACTCGAACTGACTTTAGATTTCATCCACAAAACAGGTCGGTTTGTTTAAGATAAGTCAAAACTTTGTTTCACGCCACACAACCACAAAGTCCTTTTCTTTTTGTTCCTATTTCCGTTTGTTTGTATTTATCAGTAACCATCGTTTATATGTAGCTGTTTTTGTAAATGTAGATTTTAGGTGTAACTTTAGTTAAATGTTCTCTGTGTAATGACCCTGGGATAGTCATGGGTTCTTGCTTCCCGGGTTATCATCCTTGTTATGTAGTTAAGTAGTTTGTAAGTATAGTCTTAAGTACCTCATTCTTGTAAATCTTTATATTGAATATAAAAAAAAAAAAAAAAAAAAAAAAAAAAAAAACATTTAGAAGCTAAAGAACAATATGAAAAGCTTTGATCTTCAACAGATGATTGCACTAAAATGGCTGCAACGATATTTTCACCAAGATGCATTGTGCTCTTTAATCAAATCCCTGCAGAATTGCTAAAGATTCGTAATAGGAACACAATGCATCTTGGTAAAAGTTTCTTGCCACCATCATTAGCGCAATTGTCTACATTTGGATTCTGACAACAAGTTATCACCTCAGACAAATTGTTCCTTTCAGCACCTCTTACAAACAAAGACACAGGGTTTTAGGCAAGACTCACTGTCCTTTACAGGGAGTTTCGTCTGGAATACCCTCGATGACAGGGTCAAAAACGAGCCAACAGTTTCGGTTTTCAAAAAGAGGATCAAACACTGGGCTGCAGACAAATGCACCTGCAAAATATGTCGCTAATTTTGCATAAAGAAGTATATTTATAGATATTTATTTTGTTGTTGAATAGTTGGTTTGAATTAGTATGTTTTTTCATTACTATTGTAAATACCAACTTTAAATATGGATATAAGAACAAGAATGAATATTCATAAGACATTCTGCTGAGATCTCTCCTCTGCTTTTCCTCACCACAAGAAATTCGGAAACTTACCTGCTTGAGCATTCTGATTGTTGTAATTTCCTTCAATGGATTCACATACTGCTCATAATCTTCTTGGCCTTTCACAAAATTCAACACAGAGCTGACTTTATTGCATAATTTCAAAGGCTCAAAGTCAACCTCAAGCGATTGATACAGATCAGCTATTTCTGGGATGACAGTTGGGAGTACATTGACCTTGAGCTGCAAAAGAAACACATGAAAATTAGCCCTGTAGAACTATCAACATCAATATTAGCTAATTCTGTCTACCTACCATGTTGCAGAGGTAGAAAGAGTGCATGAAGCCGCGAAGCTGCTTCGCAGGAAGCTTGTTTGTCTTGAAGGAAGGAAAAGGGAAGAAGAAGAATAAACCGAATAAAGGAAGAAAAAAGGATAAAAACGAGGAAGGGAGGAAAGAAATGACAGAAAGAAAAGGAACAAAGATGAGGAAGAACAAAAAATGGAAAGGGGAAAGAAAACAGGATGAAAAGAGAAATTACAGATTGAAAATATAATGAGGAAAACGGGAAAGAAGGAAGGCAATGTTTTGTTGTATGCTTCTACTGTTGTGCAGTAGTTCAATAGTGCTTAGAAATATTGCACAAGAAAGATTGACAGAACAATAGAAGGAAACATTCTAGGTTGTTGAGGTCACTTTGCAGGAATACAAATATTTTTTCCACCAATGCCATATTGCCTAAAACCTCCAAGTAAAGAGCCTGGTCTTTAAATTTTATTGAATTAAGGCTGTCTGCCGGCCAGCCAGTTTTTGACCACATATTCTTTCTCATAATAAACAGCTTATAAGAAACGAACTCTTAGTTTCTAGGTTCAAATTCTTAGTTTCTTATGAAAAATATGTGTAGGTTTTGGGCTGAATTCTTTGCTAACTTGATCAAGAAGCTTCAGCCTGTCTTGCGGGATTTTGAGATGGAGTATTATGTATGAAATGGGTTTAACTTGAAAATGATGCACACAATTTTGACGAAATAAATTTGTGTATTTATTATTGAATGTTTCAGGTTTACAGTAAACATCAATTTGTAATCTGATGACAGTACAAGCTTACAAATGGATTCATTTGGTAATAAGTTGGTTTGCTCCATTGTGTTTGCTTAAGAGCATGGTAAATTAGAATTAGACATCATTCAAGGAGATTTTAGAGCCACATTGCGAGAAAACTTACCATCTCTTTGATAAGAAATACTCTTGATGGAATACTTTGCAATCCAAGCAAAGCAGACAATCTTTTTGCTTTTTCATGAGCAGTATCATCATGATTTAAATATCCTTCAAGCTCACTCTTACCAGCAGCAATTGGAACAGCCAAAGTTGCAAGCAATACTTTGGAGCTAATTCTGTTGGGAGAATATGATCAAAATTATAAATACCATCAATAAATGAACACAGCTTAAAGAGAGTACAAGGACCAGCAGTCTTTGCCATCGTTTGCTTTTTTTTTCTGAATTTCGTACAGTCAGTTATTCTGGAAGCTGTGCAGAGCAAGTCCCTGATTCGCGCAAAGTATGCTGGTCTTTGTACTCCCTGTAAGAAGGGTACCTTGCAAAAGAGACTAAAACCTTGGAGCTATTTTTAGGTACATTAACAGTTCCTCTTACTGTTCCCCTTATGGTTCCTTGGAGTTTTCCCCCACAACAAAGTGGTTTTTTCAAGGTTCACTAAGGATGCCCATGAGGAACTTTAATTAGATGCATTGTGTTAAAATCATAAATCTTTAGGCAATCCCACAAGGTTTGATAGTAAAATGATACTCGGTAAAAATTCCTCCTTGTCATGTTCAATGTGATTATCTAATGCAACTTTCATATTTCTTTGAATGAAAAAATTGAAATTCAAAACAAAGATTCCTTATCTAAAATTTACTTTTTAATACCAATTACAAGTACATAATTTAGTCTTTTGATGCAAAGATTAAATGAAGGTGCAAACAGATATCTCTGATAAACTGCATTACATTTGCAACAAATTTCACAAGCAAATTGAAATTTCAAGAATTGTTTCCACTGATTCACAGGAACATTTATCTGAACATACATGTCAAAGGTTTATTCAATCCAAAAACATAAAAAGTCACATACTTCTGAGTTTCTTCTTGGCTAATACTCTTCTTCTGCTCCTTATACAAAACATACAATCTGTGAAGAGTTGCAGCATGGAATTGATGGTTGCCTGCTTTCCAGAAAACCAACGCCATCTTCTCATAATAATTTGCAAGGACATGAGGCTTTGGCGGCTTTTTAGACTGCTGCATCAGGCCATGGATGTCCTCAATTGCTTTGAAAGCTTCCTAAGATTAATAGAACAAAATTGATAAGACATTTGCATGTACAAAGAGACAAGCCAATGCATCATTCAGCAAATGAGACCTATTTGCATTTTGTGGCGCAGTGGTGTTGTGGCCCAGAGGTGTAATCCTCTGACATTGCAGCTAGAATAGACAGGCGGACAGGGTTTGATCTCAAGTAGAGCTCCACCACTTGAGCGTCATGCCAAAGGGTCATGGATTCAATTAGTCCTTTTCTACTTCTGCGATCCCAGCATTTGGTGCTAAAAATCGCAACTTCACCTTCACCTTCACATTTTTCTGAAGATCAGTTCTTCTAATTTACAAATTGATCAGAAGTAACAATATTAGCTGATGTGAAATTCAAGCTCAAAGGACTCATACAGTACAGGCTTTGCACACATAAACATAAGAGGAATTCTTTACATTACGATGAGAACTCTTAGCTCTATGAAAAACTGTACATTTTGCCAAACAAAAATTCTTAGGCAGGAAGACCATAATGTGCACAAGGCCAGTACTGAATGCTGCACCGGCAAACAAACGTTTTCACAAACTTTTAGATAATTTAAAATTTACACAGGAAATTTTCAAAGAAAAGTAAGAAGTACACAGGCCTCAAGCAAGAGAAAGGTACACTCTGATTACTGCTGTCCAGTTTTCAGCTTTCTTTCAAATGTATGCCAAAAACTATGAGACCTCTTCCTCATTCCTGTACTATGATGAATATGGCTGCCCAAATACAAAGTGCACACAACAAATTTGCTTTTGAAGTTGAGGCAAATTTGAAATTTCAAGCTAAATATCTCACCTGAATATCAACAAAAATATGTTCAGTAAAAAGATTTAAATCTCAAAATATTTCAGATTGTTTAAGTTGAAAACTCATCACTAGGCCTGATCAAATTAAAAATTTTTTGGGACACCTAGGAATTTGAATCTTGTGAATTTGTAGAAAATGATATTACCTGCCAAAGCTCCATGCTAATAGCACTATCCAGCTGAGAAAGTCTTGTTTCCAAATGCATTTGAAGACTTTCTGCATTGTTGAGGTTAATGGCATTTGGCTGTCCTTGATACTTCTGAATTTGTGATAGATGGTTGCGAATCTATAAACAAAAGAATAAAATGTAAAAAATATATAAAGGATGAGTGTAAGGGACATTTTTGGTCTTTAATTCCCCCATGTTACTTGCTACTTTAGCTTGCAATGCTTCATCAAAATAACAAATCAGTTAATTTTGAAAGTATCTACTAGAAGCTTTTTACTGTTCAGGCTGTTTACAGACTTGAAGGGTGTGCAAATTTCCAAATATACCAACAGAAGAAGAACACTAAATCAAGGTTTGATTATTTCTATTAAACATATTTCTATGCTGAGTTGCAATAGAAAATAAAAACATACATGATCACAAAGCTTTCTGAATTCAGTTCTTCTGTTGTATCTGAGGCAAAACTTGAAAGCTGCAAAAAATAAGGGAGAAATATCTAATATCTTCATTAATAATGGTAGAAAGTTGTGAAAACAAATTCTGATGCAAAAAAGACAAGATATTTAGCATACTGACGCCTTTTTGACTTATGTCTTAGTCAGAGTATGACTTACAAAACTGGCCACAGTATGCCAAATACTTGTCTTTTTTGCATCTAAATTTCTATAATATATTGCTGAGCATCTTTAAAATGGACGGAAAAACTTGGAGTATAAAATTATCCTTGGAGCACCAAATAAATGACATTTTCTAACACTGCATCTTCAGTTCAACTGAGCAGGGATAATACATAGCTAGGCAGTAATCTAAAACATTTTTCCTGCCTGTCTTGTATCATGAAGCTTCCTTTGAATAAGCAGATAAAAATTCTTGAGAGTGAAAAGTTACAGGAGATCTTTACAAAATTGCTTTGGGTTGGGATCATGGTAAAACAGAGATATAATCCTGGCTGTATCACAACGTTCTGATAGCACAAAAACGAACCTTGCTGTGCGGTGTCTTGATACAATCTTTCAACCCTGTTGTTGTTTCTCAGCAGATCCAAAACATTCCTGTATGCTTCCCACAAGAACTTTACCCATGGTGTTAGGAGTACTCTGTCTGTCCTGTCTTGGGTATCTTCAACACTGACACTGCTCAGGAGGAGCCTGTAAATGAAAATAAGCTGAGTAAGAGCAAAATATAGAGACTCAGTGGCAGCCACTTCATCAAATATTGGAAGTTTCACCCAAACTGCATTACATGCTGCAAACTACTTACTCTGTAACGGTGCCAAGCTATATTGAATTCTCATGAGTCTAAGGCAGTTTTCAGAGGGGGGTGGAAAGAACCCGCACCTCCTATAAATGGTAGATTTAAAAAAGCCCTTATGGATTAAAGTTAAAGGGGCCTTTACAACCAGCATACCTTGCATGTTTGTGCATCTCTTTGCACCTCTTTGTTGTTGGCCATTTTAGTGAACCATTAAAATGGTTGACAACAAAGAGATCAAAGAGATGCACGTGCATGGTATGCTGGCTACAAAGGCCCCTTGAAATGCCATCTTTTCCAAGATCCCCCATTGCAGATAATCAATCGAACCAAAGTTTACACACAATTCTATTTTGCTGCACCTTGCTAAAAAACAGATTTTGATATGAAGGAATTTGCAATCTTACCCTTCAGGAGTTTGAACTTGATCCAAATCATCAACTGGCTGCAGATTTAAAAAAGCCCCTGTGGGTTAAAGTTAAAGGGGCCTTTGCAACCAGCATACCTTGCATGTGCATATCTTTACATCTATTTGTTGTTGGCCATTTTAGTGACCCATTAAAATGGCTGACAACAAAGAGAAGCAAAGAGATGCACATGCAAGGTATGCTGGCTTCAAAGGTCCATTTAAATGCCATCTCTTCCATGATCCCCCATTGCATGTAATCAATCCAACCAAAGTTTACACACAATTCTATTTTGCTGCACCTTGCTAAAAAACAGATTTTGATATGAAGGAATTTGCAATCTTACCCTTCAGGAGTTTGAACTTGATCCAAATCATCAACTGGCTGCAGATTTAAAAAAGCCCCTGTGGGTTAAAGTTAAAGGGGCCTTTGCAACCAGCATACCTTGCATGTGCATATCTTTACATCTATTTGTTGTTGGCCATTTTAGTGACCCATTAAAATGGCTGACAACAAAGAGATCAAAGAGATGCACGTGCATGGTATGCTGGCTACAAAGGCCCCTTGAAATGCCATCTTTTCCAAGATCCCCCATTGCAGATAATCAATCGAACCAAAGTTTACACACAATTCCATTTTGCTGCACCATGCTAAAAACAGATTTTCATATGAAGGAATTTGCAATCTTACCCTTCAGGAGTTTGAACTTGATCCAAATCATCAACTGGCTGCAGATTTAAAAAAGCCCCTGTGGGTTAAAGTTAAAGGGGCCTTTGCAACCAGCATACATTGCATGTGCATCTCTTTACATCTATTTGTTGTTGGCCATTTTAGTGACCCACTAAAATGGCTGACAACAAAGAGAAGCAAAGAGACGCACATGCAAGGTATGCTGGCTACAAAGGCCCCTTGAAATGCCATCTTTTCCAAGATCCCCCATTGCAGATAATCAATCGAACCAAAGTTTACACACAATTCCATTTTGCTGCACCATGCTAAAAACAGATTTTCATATGAAGGAATTTGCAATCTTACCCTTCAGGAGTTTGAACTTGATCCAAATCATCAACGATAACTTGGTCTCTTGATTGCTGTCTGGCATTCTCAGCAGTATCTTCTGCAAGCTTCAAAAAGAACCTGAATACTTCTTCCAAGGATACAATATTCACTTGCTGACAGATCAGTTTGTACTGATAAAGACCTTCTTTGGCACTGACACTTCGCTTCAGTTGGACACATAGCGTCAAGTAGAGCTTTAGAATGGGTTCATGGATCTTCTGCCAATTGCGATGTTTCTTGCTTTTGATCACTTCATAGAGAACATCAAGGGCAGCCTCGTTTGTGCCAACATCAACAAATTCTGTCAGATAAAAGAGGCACATTTGATGAGCTGAATTTCACACTGATCAAAACAATACAAGCTCTTCATTTTTAGATTTTTGTTTGGTGTACAAAAATAAAAATTTTCAGTTTGAGATCAGTGGTGTATATACTACCAGGTGCACCAAAAAATATACTATCATCAGTTGCCAGGCCATGATAAAAGTTGTAGATCTGGTTCACCAGATTTTGGTGATTTAATCTTTGTCAAAATTCCAATACAATAAATATCAATTTGTAATCTGATTGACATCATTTTTGGACCACTGAATGAAAGTGAAAGATTTTTCGATTTTCACCCCTAGAAGGCAAAATGAATTTACAAAATGCATAAAAGATTTTATAATTTTACAGTATGGATGTTTCTTCATAGAAAGTATCAAATTAGTCATTTTTTTTATTAAATTTTTTATTAGGTTTTTTTATTTAATTTTTTTTCCAATTTATTAAATTTTCTTATCTTTTTTATTTTATTTTTTTTCTAAAATACTAAAAATACTCTGATCCAGGGTAGGATCTCTAGAACGAGATCCAAAATAGGATGTATGCTGTTCATACAAACAAATTTTTGAAAGAATTTTCTTGCAAATTATGCAAACCACCCATCCATCATCAGCATCAAGACACTATAAGGAGTGGATTCATTTCACACTCCTTTTCTGTGAAACAATCCGTTTTGTAAAGCAAAGTTAGCGAAATGGCAACAGTACACAGGTACCCACGAATCCTTCAACCCTTGCCTTTCAAAGATCAACTATGACGTAACGATCATGGCCTAAACTTAGGCCTACTGTTTCCAGACTTCACTCTCCGCTTCCCTGCACCAATCAAATTCCCGTCATCTAACTATTCTTACCATGAGCTCTTTTCAGGGCATTCTCTGGTCTTTGGAAATACAGTGGCATATTGAAATAACTTTATTTGGATCCCTCCAAGGGAATTTAAATGGACATTTCTTCCCACTTCTTGATCGTCGTGTTTCCTAAAGGAACGTGTTCGATTGTAAAGATGGAGGCCTGGTAACCAGTTGAACCTAAAATGGCGGAACCTCCCTGCAATGCATTCTTTCCCGCAATATTTTCATATCAATTTTTGTTCACGATCAGGATCAACCGTTGATTGTTTTACTGCGATATTCGGCTTTCTGCGAATCTGTTAGAGACTTTTTTTATTGAAAAAACGCATGAGGAATCTCGTTTAGATTTTCAGACAAAAAATTGCGATTGTGTCTCTTTAAAGACCTCAAAACTGAAGATTTTCTTTTCTTAGTAAACTGTTTTTAGGTCTTTCGCATAGGCGTAGGAGACAGGGGGCAAAGGGGGACTGCAGCCCCCCCAGCGTCGGAAAATTTTGCAAAAATCAGCCATAATCGGGCAGAAATCCGCCTTAAGTCGGGCAAAATTTTCTTAAAGAATGGATTTTTTATCGGGCAGCCCCCCCAAATTTTATTTCCCCCTACGCCGATGGTCTATCGTGGACTTTTCAGGTAACATTGACAGCAAATCAATCCGCCTAGATATATAAAAAGGAAAGAATACTTAGATCAAAAAGTTGGGCAGTGTACTATAGATTCCTGTTTCAATTTTCATTCAATAACACGAATTTTTATAAAAATAACAGCTCAAATCTGGAAACTTTCTTTGGGACACATGGTTACGCTCCCATATTATCATAAGATTTGACAAACGAGAAGCCAAATGTATAAAAACATAAGATCCTTTTGGATGATTACAAAGTCTCGTTGATGCTGTTTGTAGCTGCAGGGAGCTGCAAATCTGAGAGATGAATGTAGAATGTTGCTGTCAAAGTCGCTGTCACAATCGAAAAGCAAACGCCTTTATTAGAGCAAGGATTGCGTGAAGAGGAATTCGTAATCAAAAAGGATTTTCTTGCCGTTTGACTGTATATCGCATGGTTTGACCGTAAGCATATCAATCCCTACAGTTCGACACCAAAACATAAACAAAGCTTTTTACCATTCTCGTTACATTGTTTCATCTTCTTTCAATACTTCGCCAATTTTCTGAAAAACTTAAAGACTTGTTAACAAAAACTTCTCTAAAAATTTTTCATATCAATACAGGCAGAACAACACAGGGGTATTCTCATTCTCAGCTCAATTTATTCACTTGAAATGGTCTTGTCAATAGCATTCTCTAAATGCAGCGTCTACCTTGCATTGGTTGAAGATTCGAAAGAAGCAACAGACAGAAAAAACAGTTACAACTTCAGAAAACATCTTAGAATTCAATTCATAAGTGAAACTAAGCTGCAACAGCAAAAAGCAAGGTCCTATCCTAATTAATCAATGATTTAAAACGCTTATACTCAAAGAGGAACTTTTACAATTAAAACGCTTAAAATCAATTGATACATTTGAAAATGCTGATAATAGCAGTGCAATGTGAATCTAACTAAACTCTAAATTTAGTATATTACGAATCATTCATCCATCAAAAATGAAGAATCAAAACCAAACAAGCTGTACTGTCTGTACCATAAGTTGCATATAAATTTGATAGATGCGTTGCCGGACTCTTTACTTTACAGACGGCATATTTGCTGCAAAGCTTAGTTATTTACATTTACAAGAACCGTTTGCACCAAAGTAAAATAAACTGCAATTCTCAGGCCCTCGCACAAAACATAAAATGTAGCTTCAAAGAAACGTTTTTTGCACAACTTTGCTCGTTATAAACTAGCCATTAACGACTGCAGAAGAGGGAAGGGAAGAAAGGTTGCCAAATTCAAGCGAGGCTTGCCTCGATTTGCTTTCATGAAAGAGCTTTTGCTAAGCTTTGGAATTCTGCCAATTTCTAATTTCTTCAGAGTTAAATTCCTGATCCGAGAAAAGACCTTAAAGATCCAATTCACAGCTCTGGAGTGGTATCGCCCATTATGGTCACTGCATGAAGAGAATTTAAAGGAGGTTGAATACTAGTGATCATTTTGAAATTGTGCGAGAAATATTTGACGTTGCATGGGGTTTTACATTACCTTAAAAAACGTCAAAAGCAGTGAGTACAGTTGTTTTTCTCTATTAATTTTTACATATCTTTTCCAGCTTTTTCATCAATATCTCCTTTATGATCCAACTAAAAATTTGCGATGACAAGGCAATAATGGGAGACACAACTTTCGTTCTTTTCTTAATCAAGCTTATGTCCAAGTAATATAAACGTCAAAAATACAAACAAAATTCGAAAGAATCTTTAGATCTGAGGTCGAGCTAATGAATAATTAATCTTCAAAATTGGTAATCCTGAGATAATCACGTGAACAGTTCTCTTCGAAGTTCTGGGCACTTAAATAAGAGAGGCAGTCAAAATCAAAGCAAAGCTGGTTTCTTGTATAACCAGACATGATCTCTAATAACTGTATCATTGTTGCGAATCCACTCATACTTCATAGCAGTGGCATTAGCAACGGTAACACGACCATAACCATAATTATTCTCATGATAAACAGACCAATCTTTCTTGTAATACACATCGGCATCAAGATCCATACCTGCACTGCCAACAACTATGTGGATGATACCATCATCGACGCATTTCTGTTTGTATACTTTACAGATGCGCTCGTAGCTGTGGTAGTGTGCCCAAAATGCCATGTCTACTCGATATTTGTATAGGAGATCTTCAAATGCTCGTTGCATACCTAGAGAAACCTTGTAATCACCTGAAAATGAGAAAGATTGTCTTTATTTTCAGAAATATCTTTGCAGGTGACAATATGAATGAATTGAGATCTGGTTCCATTTTGCTTAATAAGCAGAACCTGCGTAAGGTGTCTCAAATTTCCCTCCACAAAACTCTCTGCACTTTATTGAAGACCCATTGATGACCATAATCCTTCGTGGCGCAAAAGTCGACTTTCGTACTACCGTTAAAGCTCTATTAAGCCCAGGGGGGGGGGGGTTATTTAATTTCAGACACTCTAGAGGGGGGCTTAAAAGAAAGGGAGCTCATTACAGAGGGGGGTTTATTCACAAAATCAAGGTACAAGGATCCATACGATAGCATTTCAGTTTTCTTACCTCATCGTTTGCAGATGCAATATTCAATTTCACGCGTCAAATACCTAAATTCGACACCGTTAAATTAACATGCCAACTTGTTTTGCTAAATAATTGGGAAATCTTTGGTAACTTCTGGAATTTGATATACGTGGGGGGGGGGCATAATAGAGATGGGGCTTATTTAAAGTTTTGGCTCCGAGGGGAGGGGCTTTTTAGAGAGGGGGCTAAATAGAGCTTTCACGGTATTCGTTTCTGGCCTAAATCCCCATTTTCTTGCTTTCCATTTAGGCCACAGAGGATCATGATAGCAAGAGCTCCACCCTCCTATTCCCTCAAAGTCTAGCCTCAAATAAAATGATTTTTGCCTGACTTACTTTTCTTTCATGCCCTTTATAATTACACATGTGTTTGGTGGCATCAGCAATTTTTTGAATATTTTACTAAACTTATATTTTGGACTTCGCAAGTCAGGGAGTTCTCAAGGTCAAGGCGGGTGAGGAGTTCTGACATAGCAAGTAGTTTGCAGTGTTGTAATTTTTCACCTGTCGGGGAAGCTGGAGTGTTACTAGTTTATCTTACTGAGATTCCTCCCATCTTCACATTTTGTAGTTGTACTGTACTGTAGGTGTACTGTAGTTTCTTTTATTAATTTCAGCAAAATGCTTCTTTGAATTTCAAAACGCCTGGTGAAAATCAAACAATATTTAGAGAGTACAAAACGAGGACTTTTAATTTTCAGTAAACTTTCATCCCCTGCACAACTCTCTTTCTTGAGAGACGTAGGAACCGGGGGGCACATGCCCCCAAAATCTTGCACTAAACAAAGAAATCCCCTTTTTGTTTTCAGGAAGTACCCCTTTAGCTAAACGAAAAAAGCGTCCTTGAAGCGTCGTGCCCCCCCCAATTTGAGATGTTTTTTTATACATCATTTAATAACTTACAATACATATTACTTTCAACGTTACTTACAAAATACCATACCCTGCTACTAAACAATACCAATTGGAGCGAAAACTACGGCTACCTCATGGCAAAATAAAACAGGACATACGAACATACCACTGCACGTAACTACTAGAGAGAAAAATAATTGCTAAAACTACACGTCACTACAAAAAAGAAAAAAAAAACGTTTACCTTAAAGGGGACCTACATAAAACTACACGTAGCTGCTACTACAAATAAAAGGAATGTTTAAAATACAAACGGAAAACTAAGGTACAAGCGAAGGAAGCTTGCAATCAAGTACGGTTATTGCAAGTGTAGGTTTGAGATGCTTCCTACAGTAAGTCCTTGACTCTCTTACTAACAATCATTATTTACTACCTCCGCCCCATATTCGCTCTAGTTTGAGCGCAAATAGATGCCTAATGTTAGTAGTTAAAATTCAGACTGAGGTCGCAAATCTACAACTCACCTGCAATTGATTCACTTGAATACATGGCCCTGTGACCACCAATCATAACCCAAGGTGTTTTCTTTCGGTCAATGTTCATCAAATCTTTTTCCAACCATTCATACTGCCGACTTCCAGGGTTGTAGTCATGTTCTGTGCTCATCATTATCATGTGCACCATACCATAGTCATAACTGTACCACCAAACGTAATTGCCGTTTTCAGGCATATGGAATCTGTTGAAGATTTTTGATAATACCGGGTGAGTTAATAAAAAGAATGCCTTTTGAAAAATCACCATTCCCTGAATATCAAGGTGATGAAATTGGGCAACAATACATTTAACAGCAGACATGTTCAAATGGACCTCAATATTTACCTGACTGAAATTGACCACTCCATTCTGAAGTTATGAGGGATTTTCTCCAGAAAGCCCTTTCGAGAAATCTTCAAAACAGGCTCAAAACAACGACCAACATTTCCCGAGCTTTCTACCTTATCTCAATGAGTTCAACACATTCTAACATGTTTTATCCTCTTGGGATGATGAAATCGTCCGGAATAATATGTTTTGCCTCAAGGGATGACATTTCCATATCCCAAAGGGTTAAAACGTACCAAAACATGTACAAGTCATTGCTATAAGGGCATAAGCGCGCTTATGCGTACGCGCTTAAGCGTACGGGGCGGGGGGGCCGGGGGGGCTAATGTTGGAGAAATCGTCGAAAATCAGCCCCAATCGGGCAAAAATCTGCCCTCGGTCGGGCAAAAATGTTGGTAAACAATGGACTTTGTGTCGGGTGGCCCCCCTAGATTTTTTCTTCCCGTACGCTTATGTATAAGGGATAGACATGCAAGAAATTTGGTCGTGATTTTATGCAGATTTTAGGAAGGGGTTTCCTCCAGAAAATCTCTTATAATTTCAGAACGGAGTGGCCAATTTCAGGCAGGTAAAATTTAGAATATATTTGAACATGTTCACTATTGAATAACATATTTGCCAACAATATTGTCTTGATATCGAAGGATCTGTGGTCTTTCAAACAGGGATCCTTTTTTGACTCACCCGGTAAAACAAACTTGTATGCAGTTTCACTTCATCAGAAATCACCTTTGAAATAATTTGGGCTCTACATATAAACACCTAAATTAGGGGTAATATATTAATGATGTCTGCTTAAATTGCTGATTTTTGTCGACCTCCACCCTCTGTTCACAAAAAACCAATAGGTCTATTGTTTTGGTTACATAACATCATTGGCACCGCTCTATCATTCATGTAGACGTCATAAATGTATCTTTTCTTGCAATGGGGTAACATAGGAACACCAACCTAGCAAATGGAATTACCTAATACATTCTGTCGAAATAAAGCTTGATTAAAACCGGGGATAGGGCTGATGAAAGAAGACAATATTTTAAGGGAAGAAATTTTCGCAGGATGAAATTTCCACTAGTTCGTAAAAACGCGAAATTTCTGGATTAACTTCGCGAAACGACCAAAATGGGACATTTCGCGGAATAAACTTACGCAAATTTCGGTCAAAAACGCGAAAGTTTCTTCCCGCGAAAGTTTCTTATAACAGCGGCACAAAGAAGGAGACTACAAGGTGCTTTCCATGATAAGAGCAGTCAAAAACATGTTAGGACATGAGATAAAATGTAGCAATACCTGTTGAACATTGGTACACCACATTCTCCACCTGAATCACCCCCATAATTGCCCCATGATGGGTGAAACCCTTCTCCTTTTGCACCACTGGGATCCTTTTCTCCTCCCGTTGTGTGATCTTGCTCATGGTTGCCAATGCCAACCATGTATGGCATCAATGTTGAGTATGGTTCAATTATTGCATGCCATTGGTCCCATAAATAAGCCTGTGATGAAGAAACGTATAATACAGGTGATGAAGTATAACACAGGACAAAATGCTCTCGCCCTAAATTATGGAAGAGTCTACACTCTGACTCAAAATCTGATAAGAGTGTCAACAGCTTCAATCATAAGATCATAAAATCTTCCCCAAACTTCTGAAAAAATGTCATATTTACACAATTTTCGGCAAAAAATTATAATCCTTAGAAACCGTTTCACCAAAATTGCATCATTTAATAATTCTGGCGGCAGGTACAAAAACATGGTAGCCACAGCTACAACACATAGCTGTTTTTTAATAAAAACTACTCACCCTTCCTTCAGCATAAGAAATGTCTCCATTATGAAAAATGAATTTAGCATCATTCTTGTGATATTCTTGAAGCATAAGTTTTGCAGTTTGTGAAGCTCTTGGGAATGAAGAAACACCCATGTCTCCATAGACAATAAATTTGAAAGGAGTTTCATCACCAGGTGCAATTGGTGTTGTGAAATTTAAAACTGGGCTCATCGCCTAGAAGGAATAAAAAAAATTTGTTCAGTGACACAAACTAAACATGTAACCAAATCCAGTAGCTGAGGGTGGACTCGCAAGCAAAACTGCCCCTTCTCTCCAAGGTTGCATTTCTAATCCATGTAAACCTGTGGCAAAAACGTTAAGGGGCGGGTGCATGAGTTAGATTTTTAGTTATGATTACAAATAAGGCTGTTTCCAGAGGCAAAACATGATGTCTCCTAACTGCACAACACTGTCTTTCTTGAGAAATACCTGACCCACCGCTAACTTAACTTTTGCAAGTAATAATTTTTAAAACATGGAAAAAATGAATATTCTCAGCATTACAAGCTTGACAATGGAACTTATGCTATTCTAAACAAGAATCTGGATTGAAAGATATTTTTAAAGAAATTGTAGAATTTCTAAGTGAGCACAATAGAGTGATCAAAGCTCCAATCCCATTTAATCAAACCTTTCTATAAAAGGTATAAACATGGTTTGAATCAGACTCTCTTGAAAGGACCAATACTCTTTGTATAGTTTGCATAGGATGATATAAGTTGACAGGACATTTTCAAAGATTCATTCTCACAAGGTACACTTGCAACTCACTCCTTTTGTTCCATATGAATAGTAATATCTTGTCTTTGGCTCTAATCTGGTCAACAAAACATCAAACATGTAACCAGGATCTCTAAACCCAGATGTGTTGGCATATGGTCCACACATATCACTTGCTTTGTAGGTCCAAGAGTTACCCATGGCTTCCATGTTCAGTTGATCTTTTGCCTTTCCGTACATGACAACATGGCTATCAGCTGAAAGAAATAAGGTAGTACTATGTTAAATGCACAACATTTTGGAAAAAAGAATTTCAGATAAAATATCTCCAAACAAGAAATTTTGAATGTTTCATCACAGAATTTCCGACATTTGAGAAAAATTGTGGTGCAAAAATAACAATTCGTCCAACGTTTTTGCATTTTAAATGTATGACTTGAAATTTTGCAGAGAGGTTAAGGATTGGCAGACAACCAAGGGTTGAAATATAATCACAGATGTAAGCAAAGAGTGTTGATTTTAAAAGAGTATTCAGTATTTCTTCAATTTGGCATATTCTGGCTGTTCTCTTCAAAGTGGGCTTTGCTCCTATTCTACTTTCCTCCTTATTTTTTAAGAAGCAAAAATTTTGCTTGCTTCATGTGAAAATACCTGCCTAGAAATGATCCAATTTCAGTTGCCTTTTGCAAGTTTCTGACCAGGGATGTGCTCTTACAGTATGTACACAAACCCAGACTGGAAAATTTGACATGCACAGGGGATTAATCCCCGCACACTGAAATGTTATCAACACTACTATCTGCGCATTTGTCAGGAATAAATTTCATCCACACATTTTAGTCACTTTGCCTTTTTGGTAAATTTTTTCATTATTGTTCACTGAGATATAGATAGATTATTTAATCCACTGCAAATTATACACTGATATGTGCATTGGTTGAACTTAACATTCTGAAATTAACATGCAATTCACATTTCAATCCCCATTTTGAAATCCCCTTTGCTTTGCCTAGAACTAGATGCTGTGCATTTTCAAGATCTTCCAATCTGCACAAGCCTGTGTGCAAGCGAAACTTACATTTGGCAGCGGTCCACATAATCCTCATTTGTGTGGCATCCCCAGTCACTGCAATTCTCCCTTGCAAAGGAGCATCCGCACCAAACTCAAATGCAATTTTATTACTTCTTGCAACCAGCCTAGAATGTCCAGCATTTCTATAGGTACTTGCAAATCATTCGACTTACCGGAGAAATTTATGTGACCGCATTCCTATGCGCGAAGTTGTGACGGTCCGAGCACAGGGGACATTGGTTTGGCCTGTCAATCAAACCATTCAAGCGTTACCACGTGAGCTTCGGTCTTTTCAAGCAAGCGCGCGTGAGGTCGGATGAAAGAAAAGCCGCGGAAGCAGAAACCCATTGTTTGAGCAAGCAAGACGAAGAAACAAACATGTTTTCGTGGCAAGGTTAGTTCAAACTATTGTTCCTTATTAATAATCGATAATTTCTGCAAACTTACGACTGGAAACACCTCATAAATGCTTGCTTTTTAAGAGCGGCCTAAAACTGATGGCCAACGAAATACACCAACTGGCCTAAATTACAAGAAGGGAACAAAGACATTGTTTAACGACTAATCAACAAATTTTTTCAGACTAATTAATTAATCAAATTAAAGCTGAAAACTTCCGGTTTCATATGGTGTAATTTTATTTAGAGTTTGCTTGGTTTTGAAAGCATGATCGATCCACGAGGAAAGGGCATATATTTGAAAAAAGCAAAGTGTTCTCCATCTTGCCTTTGAAAAGGCCCAGGAATGAACGCTTGTACTTCAGTTTGTAAATTACTTCTAACGACTAATCAACGAATTTTTTCAGACTAATTAATTAATCAAATTAAAGCTGAAACCTTCTGGTTTCATATGGTGTAATTTAATTTAGGGTTTGCTTGGTTTTGACAGCATGATTGGTCCATGGGGAAGGGGCATAAATTTGAAAAAAGCAAAGTGCCCTCCATCTTGCCTTCGAAAAGGGCGGGAAGGAACGCGTGTACTTCAGTTTGAAAATTACTTCTAACGACTAATCAACGAATTTTTTCAGACTAATTAATTAATCAAATTAAAACTGAAACCTTCTGGTTTCATATGGTGTAATTTAATTTAGAGTTTGCTTGGTTTTGAAAGCATGATCGATCCACGAGGAAAGGGCATAAATTTGAAAAAAGCAAAGTGCCCTCCATCTTGCCTTCGAAAAGGGCGGGAAGGAACGCGTGTACTTCAGTTTGAAAATTACTTCTAACGACTAATCAACGAATTTTTTCAGACTAATTAATTAATCAAATTAAAGCTGAAACCTTCTGGTTTCATATGGTGTAATTTAATTTAGAGTTTGCTTGGTTTTGAAAGCATGATCGATCCACGAGGAAAGGGCATAAATTTGAAAAAAGCAAAGTGCTCTCCATCTTGCCTTCGAAAAGGGACAGGAAGGAACGCTTGTACTTCAGTTTGAAAATTACTTCTAACGACTAATCAACGAATTTTTTCAGAACAGTTAATTAATCAAATTAAAGCTGAAACCTCTCTGTTTCATATGGTGTAATTTTATTTAGAGTTTGCTTGGTTTTGAAAGCATGATCGATCCACGAGGAAAGGGCATAAATTTGAAAAAAGCAAAGTGGTCTCCATCTTGCCTTCGAAAAGGGACAGGAAGGAACGCTTGTACTTCAGTTTGAAAATTACTTCTAACGACTAATCAACGAATTTTTTCAGAACAGTTAATTAATCAAATTAAAGCTGAAACCTCTCTGTTTCATATGGTGTAATTTTATTTAGAGTTTGCTTGGTTTTGAAAGCATGATCGATCCACGAGGAAAGGGCATAAATTTGAAAAAAGCAAAGTGCTCTCCATCTTGCCTTCGAAAAGGGACAGGAAGGAACGCCTGTACTTCAGTTTGAAAATTACTTCTAACGACTAATCAACGAATTTTTTCAGAACAGTTAATTAATCAAATTAAAGCTGAAACCTCTCTGTTTCATATGGTGTAATTTTATTTAGAGTTTGCTTGGTTTTGAAAGCATGATCGATCCACGAGGAAAGGGCATAGATTTGAAAAAAGCAAAGTGCTCTCCATCTTGCCTTCGAAAAGGGACAGGAATGAACGCTTGTACTTCAGTTTGAAAATTACTTCTAACGACTAATCAACGAATTTTTTCAGAACAGTTAATTAATCAAATTAAAGCTGAAACCTCTCTGTTTCATATGGTGTAATTTTATTTAGAGTTTGCTTGGTTTTGAAAGCATGATCGATCCACGAGGAAAGGGCATAGATTTGAAAAAAGCAAAGTGCTCTCCATCTTGCCTTCGAAAAGGGACAGGAATGAACGCTTGTACTTCAGTTTGAAAATTACTTCTAACGACTAATCAACGAATTTTTTCAGAACAGTTAATTAATCAAATTAAAGCTGAAACCTCTCTGTTTCATATGGTGTAATTTTATTTAGAGTTTGCTTGGTTTTGAAAGCATGATCGATCCACGAGGAAAGGGCATAGATTTGAAAAAAGCAAAGTGCTCTCCATCTTGCCTTCGAAAAGGGACAGGAATGAACGCTTGTACTTCAGTTTGAAAATTACTTCTAGCGACTAATCAACGAATTTTTTCAGAACAGTTAATTAATCAAATTAAAGCTGAAACCTCTCTGTTTCATATGGTGTAATTTTATTTAGAGTTTGCTTGGTTTTGAAAGCATGATCGATCCACGAGGAAAGGGCATAAATTTGAAAAAAGCAAAGTGCTCTCCATCTTGCCTTTGAAAAGGGACAGGAATGAACGCTTGTACTTCAGTTTGAAAATTACTTCTAACGACTAATCAACGAATTTTTTCAGAACAGTTAATTAATCAAATTAAAGCTGAAACCTCTCTGTTTCATATGGTGTAATTTTATTTAGAGTGCTCTCCATCTTGCCTTTGAAAAGGGACAGGAATGAACGCTTGTACTTCAGTTTGAAAATTACTTCTAACGACTAATCAACAAATTTTTTCAGAACAGTTAATTAATCAAATTAAAGCTGAAACCTTCCTGTTCCTGCTACCCACAGGAGGAATTTAATGTAGCTTTCACTTGGAAAGTTTCACTGTGTGCGCTGTCATATCTTGGAAAGGGTGCTTTGACGATTTCCTTAGTAGTGAATCAAAGTGGACTGCAAATTCTCTCCCTGAACTTTGCACACCAAGGATGACGTAAGCTGGCTCCTTCTGGCTAGAATCGTATGACATCAGGTAGATAAATCCATCCCTGATTCCCAGAAACTTAATGTTTTTGGTGCTTGGTATTTGGAGGATGATGGCTTTCATTTCTGAAGACTGCAAGGACCTATCCACCATCTGCTTAAATGTGTGCAGGCTGGTAATATGGAACTCTTCGTCTGAAACAACATCAGCAGGTAAAGTGCCCCTGAGAAGATCAGAACTGGACTCTTGATGAAGCTGAATCCTGATTTTGGCTAGATCATGGGCATCTTGTATGATGGTGATGTATTTCTCAACCAATCCGGAGATAGAGAGGGAATTCAAATTACCCCTGAGAAATGCCTCAGAGAGAATGCCACTGATAATGCCACTGACATTTTCAAACCCTGCTTTGCATTTTGCATTTTGCTGTGGGTGGATCATAACATGGAAGATGTTGCTGCTTGGACTTGTGATTTTGAAATTCATGGCTGCCAGTTTTGGGGATTTGTGATTTTCACAGATGCATTGTTCCTTCTTTCCTTTGGCATCACAGTAGCCATCAGGACATACCTGGCAAAGTTTCTTTGTCTCCTTTTTACCACTATGGAAGGTTAGTGAATGAGTGCATGTCTTACAGTGGCGTATCTTTTGCTGTGCGATTGAGCAGTCCTTTAATTTTTTTGATTTTTCTGTCAATGATGACACTTTCATTTTTATCGCCTCTAATTTTTCCATTACTTCTTCCTCATTGACAATTACAGGAACCACTTGAGTGCTGTCTTCTTGCTGTTGCTGTATCACTTCGCCATCTGCTTCATCATCTGCCAGTTCTTCTTCGCCGGGGAAAAGGCCTCGCTGCATAACTGGGCTAAGGGAGTTTAGCTGGTCTTTTAGATATGACTGACAGATGATACAAACAGATGGCATGCATGAAACATGAAAAAAATGCCAGCAACCATCAAATAGAACAATCTGTTCTGAAGTGTCTTTGCAGCAGCCAGGCCAGTCACAGATACTCTCTGAAGAAGGCGTGTGGTTGGTGTGGTATGCCAATGGCAACATCCTGATGTCCATAGGTCTTTCAGGGTCTAGGAAAGATGGCTTTTCAGTTTTTGAAGATGGATCATATATTGACACAAATAGATCAGAAATCACTTCTGATGTCCTTGCCTTCAAATGTTTTAGCTCTTTGCGAGAAAATGTGTAATTTTTTGGAGGTGAGAAATTGCTCTTAAAGTTGAACATCGATGATTTGGCTGCAAACAGTGCTTTTGCTTTGCGGGACAGCTGTTCAGGATTATCAGAGGAGTTGGTGTTACCCCTTATAATAGAATGGGTATTTTCTACCCTATACTCATCAATGGCAGCAATGTTGGATGCTACACAGCTGTATAATTCTAGGTTGTTTTGCTGCCAATACAAAATTTGTGATAGCCAGATGAGTGGTGATTTGTTATAGTGTCTTCTTTTGAAGTTCAAAAACATTGTCCAGATCCTGACCATAGCATTTTCATACTCTTTGAACTTGTTGAGTTTGAACGAAATGGCATATATTGATAACACAAGTGGGAGGTAGTTGTCAAGCAGATTTATCAGCATACTTGAATAGATTGACCTTGATGTTTTGGCCAGTGCAATCATGTCATCTCGTATCATCACCCAACCACCATATGCCAATTCAAGGATGAGTGACGTGCGCCAAGGCTTTGGCTTATCAGCAAGTTTGCTATGGGGGAAGACTTGCTCATAAATGTGTTTGAATACATCATGGAAGATCTGCATGACTGTTTCCTGGGCATTCAATGAGACATGTAATGGCCCAATAGATGGAACAAGGCCTTGTATGGGAAGCCTTTCTCTGCCTACATTGGTAGATGCACTCAGAGATGGATGCATTGCATACTCTGCATGGTCATAAAATTGTGATTCCTGCGCTTGATATGTTGGTTCTGTTGGAGATGCACCTTGGATCATATTTTGTTCAAAAGAACTCTCATATACAATCTGACGTGAAAAGAATTGTGCAGGGTGATCTCCTGGCAGCAAAATGCAATACTTTTCAAGATATCCTTTTAAGTTTGTTTCCAGAAGCCAGTCTGTTGCTGTGCGAAAACCATTGATACCCTTCAAAGCCAACTCTTTGAACTCGAGAAGGTAGAGGTTGTCAAAAGACCTTAATTGCTGCACATTCGTCGACTGATAGTACTCATGTGCATTCAAGCGCCTTCGAGTTGCCAAAGCATCAAAAAAAGACTGTGTCAGCCATCTTGGCATCACTGATGCATACGAGTTCTTCAATTTGTGCATGGAACCAAAACCTGTTATAGCATCCTTTAGTGATGGATGAGGAACGTCCGGAATGTGGATGTCAGATGCTGTGTTCCAGGAAATAGCTGGGATATCCTTGAAGATGCTCACAACAATGGTGGCCATATTTCTTGCTGAAGATGATTTCTCTGCAGTTGGTCTCCTGTGAGTGTGGATGCTTGTGTAATCATCAATGCTGGCAACGATGAGCCATCCATTTTCAGTTGCTTGGGAAATTGCATCATTTACCAGCTTTGAATTTTTTTCTTCACCACTTTGAAGCATCCTGTTCCCTGTTCTGGATGAGCATGCCGAAGCCAAACTCCGTTCTGTATTTATAGCATCTTTATTTAAGTTGTTGGTGATCATGAACAAAGTGTTCTCTTTTTGCATAAAGTTGCAACGCTGCGACAGAGTGAAGACAAGCTTGTATAAAATTGCAACAACAGCTTTTCTATTTCGTTGATGACGTGTGGCACTCTGTCGATGGTTGCAAACAGAAGAAACCATGTTGAAAAAAATTGATGTGGCACCAGCACGTCTGCAAAATGCTTCAAATTCATCGGGATCGTAAATCACTGGTCTTCCCAAACTGCCAAACTCTGTTATCATTGCATCCTTCAGTAACTCTAGTTCGCGTTGAAAGTCAGTTCCTATAAAGAAAATGAAATTGCCATTTTAGCCTGTGAACGCGCAAGACCAAGTTCTGTGAGCAAATGCAATTGCAAAAGAAAAATTTTGATTATTTTGTAACTTTGATGCAGAATATTGTAACTGTATAATATTTTGTTTGCAATTCAACTCTTTTGTGAAACTGACCAACTATACTAGAAACTGTTAAGAATAGGAATCCTACCATAAAAGCCCAAATTTTGCAAGTGAATTTTATCACTTCAACGCAGTTTTATCTCAAACCTATCAAAATTAACATGCAAACTTGTTTTGCTGCCGGGTGAGTCAGAAAAAAGAATCCCCGCTTGGAGGCCAACTGCTCCATGAATATCAAAGCAATGATATTGAAAACTGTCTTGCTTTATTGCCAATATGTTCAATTAGGTTCAGTAATTTACTCGGCCTTAATCAGCCATTCATTCTCAATGGGTGATTTTCTACAGAAAGCCCCTTCCAAAAACTTGCAAAAACGAATGAAAACAATGAGCTAATTTTCTTTCCTAAAATTGATGACACTCACATAAATTCATGTATTTTGTCCTATTAGGAGAATGGAATCCCCTTGAATAGGCCATCGATACCAGGGGGCGGACTTGTTCATCCTCCCAAGAGGATAGCACCTGCTAAAGCGTCCACAAGTCATTGCTGTAAGGCCATTGTAAGGCAGAAATGTAGGGAAATTTGTTCTTGGGCACGTTTTGAAGGTTTATCGAGAAAATCCCTCATAATTTCAGAATGGAGCAGACTATTTCAGTCAGGTAAATTTTATAGTAGATTTGAACGTTTCTACCATTACACTATATGTTTGCCGATGTCATTGTCTTGATATCCAGGCAGCCATGACCTTTCAAACAGGGATTCTTTTTTCTGACTCACCCGGTAGATAAATGGAAAATCGTTTTTTATAGTGAATTTGATAGGGGGGGGGGGCTTTATAGAGAGGGGGCTGATTTAAAGATTTGGTTCAGATGGGAGGGGCTTATAGAGTTTTTTTGACAAAAAGGGCTACAATGCAACTATCTTGAGGCACTTTGTTGATTGTTAATTTGCCGTTTATAGGTTAGAAAGGAAAACGATGGAATGGGGGATTTGCCTTTAACACTCTAGGTCAGAGACTGTGACAAATTAACCATGTAAGAATTTGCATCTTACTTTTCATCATCTGCTCGATGTGGTGCATGATACCATCATAAGTTCCAGGGGGCAACACAACAGTTCCATCAGGGCTTATGATTAATCTTCCATGCTCATTCACTTCTGTGTGCCAACCTGTCACATCTATGTATGATCTAAGGTTATTTTCGTTGCCTTGGGCCATGTGATTATCCTGATAAAAGAGTTAGATTACCTAATTAATATTTCAGATCTCAAATCCATATCGAGCACACAGAGAATATATTTTATGGCCTGGTAAAGCAACATTGTGCAATCATTGAGTTAATGGTCTGCTGGTGCTCCAATGTGAAAACATTGCTGAATTATATATTTACAAACCTATGCGATCTCTGGTTTAACTCAGATATAATATGAATTTAGGAAATTTAATAAGTCATAAGTCTAATTACACCTGTAAATTATAATATCAATATTGAGGTTAAACACTTAATCTAACACCTCTGGTTAAAATGGCAGGGATAGCATTGAAAGGTCAGTGCAACCTTGTTTCCATAATGATCCCTTTAAACTGATGACTTTTTTTACAATTACAGAAAACTAAATGATTCAAGGATTCATACCTGATTGGAATGGTCTTGGATTGGTAAGTTTTCATAATTTTGTAGTGTTATTCGCTCACTCATTGCTGACTGATTGATCTAGGGTACAGGAAAGAGAGAATAGTATATCTGTTGATTAGAAGTTTGCTTTGGGCTTTTATGGTAGGAATTCTTATTCTTGTGTTAACAGTTTCTAGTATAGTTTGTCAGTTTCACAATCATAAACAAAAGATTTGCACTTTGATTATGATTTTTCCTGATAAAGTTTTTCTCTTTGAGAACATTATTATCATTTCCAGCTCCTTGAGAAAATTGAAAAAGTACATATGGTTGTAGTTTCTTTATTTTCTTTGAAGGTTATTTAAGTTATTTTACCATACCAGGGATACTTTCTTCATGACACTGTGTACAGAGCAGGCCTTAAGTGCACATTATTGTAGTTTCCCCCAAAAGTTCTTGTTCAGAAAAAAGATGGCTCAAAAATCCTTGTCATATAATGTAAATTTCAAGACACTACCTGTACGAAAATACAAGGCCATGTAATAGCCATGTTCAAGCCTTGTAGTTATGGCCTTGTAATCTTGTTATAGCCTGGAATAGCCTTGCTGTGACCTTGTAAATGGCTTGAAAAATGCTAATTAGCTTTGTAGAAGCCTTGTGGAAACCTTGTGTTAGACTGGTTGCAGCTTGGAATCTTACTGATAGCCTTGTAATTTTCTTCCAAGGTTAGTACAAGGTCATAACAAGGTGACTGGAGGAGGTGAATCTCTCTTTGTTAGATCTAAACATGGTCTCATCCAGTGGCGGACACTTTGCCAAATATTGGGGGGGCGAAGCTATTGTTTCAGTTAAAAAGCATTGTTTGTTTCTATTGTTTTTGAACAAAAGATCTTTGTTCACACCCCCCCCCCAGGTGTCCGCCACTGGTCTCATCTGATACTTTCAGGGAAGGAACTATGACGGGAAGAACTCATGGATCAATTGATTGTATAATCAGATATTAATATTCCTCTTCTTTAATATCAACCTTTTTGAAATATGCTACTACAAGCATGTGATTAGAAAGTTTTTTCCGCGAAATTATCCATTTTGGTACACTCGCCAACGTTAATTGAAAAAAATTGTATTTTGTCAAACTTGTGAAAGTTTTGTCCTGTGAAATGTTTTTCCCTGAAAGACAAATGACTCAAATATAAGGCAATTTAAATCAGGTGCCTGGGAAATCTAAATATCTCCTATTGTATTCCATTGTATTTGATGATCTCAATATATTAGCAAATCAATTGGACCAATGAAAGCATTCAGCCATCTTTTGCTCTATTTTTAAACTAGGTGTCATCTATCCATCATTTGTCTTTAAGTACAGTAAGGCACCACATTTAAGAAACCACTTTTCAGACCTTAACCTAAAAGGTTTCTTATATCATGATACTTTTCATTTTTTAGGCTGAAAGTTTCCTAAGTTTCCAATTTATTCTCTGGAAAGTCCTGGAGAAGTAGCTTACAACAGGATGGGGTTATGTGTAGATATATGTATATTATTTATCAGCTGCCTAAAGGTTTCTTTTAGATGGTTTCTTGAATGTGGGGCCTTACTGTAATCAGTATTTTTAATATTCATTTATTCTTAATTTGTTACTTACAGCATCCATATTGAGCATTCTTCTTACTGTAAATGTATTAGTTGGCCTTGGCAAATCAACATTGTGCAAAGGTGTTTCCTCCAGCGAGTTGTATGGTCCCCTTGTAGACTGCTGGTAGATTAAATGTTATAATCACTATTTGGGTTCTATGTCTATAAACCTATGAGATCTCTCATCTTTCAACTTAAAAGATTCTGGTGCAAAAAACCACAAAATTTGCACATATATTTTTTTATAAGAAACTAAGGTCCAGGCAGTTTTTAAAGTTTTTTAAGGTTTTGGGCCATTTTGCTATCAAAAGTTTCTTTAGTGTTTTTTACACTTTTAATGCCAGATGTATCCAGATAAAATTTTGTTTTGCTTAAAGGGCTTTCACCCCTTCACTTCGGTCAGCAAAATTTTACAACACTTGAAAGTTTCAAGTTCCGCTCTCGCAGATCCATTTTGAATGATACCTAGCACACAGTGTTTTTCAATATAATGGTAGTTCTATGACCAAGTACCGTTTTACTCTGCACAGTTTTTGGTTACGTATTTGAAAAAGTGTACAAGATTCTTTGCAGAACAAAGGGATCCCATGGAATTTTCTTGAAAACAAATGGATTTTGCTAAAGGTGTACGCGATTTTCAGAAATGTGATGCCCTTCAGCTAGAAACTGATGACTTTTTTTACAATTGCAGAAAACTAAATGATTCAAGGATTCATACCTGATTGGAATGTTCTTGGATTGGTAAGTTTTGATGATTTTGTAGTGGTATTATTGCTGGCTGATTGATCTAGGGTGCAGGAAAGAGAGAATAGTTTATCTGTTTATATTAGAAATTTGCTTTGGGCTTTGTAGTAGGACATCTTTTTCTTACATTTACAGTTTCTAGTATACTGTAGTTTGTCAGTTTCACAAAAGAATTGAATCGCAAACCCAAGATTTACACTTTGATTATGATTTTTGTTAATAAAGTTTTTCTCTTTCAGAAAAAAATCATTTCCAGCTCTTGACAAAATTTGAAAAAGCTTTTCTATTTACATGGTAGTCTATATTTTCCTTGAAGGAGGCTCTTTAAATTATTATACCATATCAGGGATATTTCCTCCTGACACAGTGTACACAGCAGGCCTTGTGCACATTAACATAGCTTTTTTTTGAACATATGTTACAAAGCTAAAATCACCTGAAATCATTTCAAACCATCTGCAGATCACCTGCTAATCATCTTGTTTAAGATATTGGCTCAGAGGGGATGGGCTTATTTGTAAGAGGAGTTTAACAGAGCTTTTACAGTATTCAGTTATTCTTAATTTGTTACTTACAGCATCCATATTGAGCATTCTTCTTACTGTAAATGTATTAGTTGGCCTTGGCAAATCAACATTGTGCAAAGGTGTTTCCTCCAGCGAGTTGTATGGTCCCCTTGTAGACTGCTGGTAGATTAAATGTTATAATCACTATTTGGGTTCTATGTCTATAAACCTATGAGATCTCTCATCTTTCAACTTAAAAGATTCTGGTGCAAAAAACCACAACATTTGCACATATATTTTTTTATAAGAAACTAAGGTCCGGGCAGTTTTTAAAGTTTTTCAAGGTTTTGGGCCATTTTGCTATCAAAAGTTTCTTTAGTGTTTTTTACACTTTTAATGCCAGATGTATCCAGATAAAATTTTGTTTTGCTTAAAGGGCTTTCACCCCTTCACTTCGGTCAGCAAAATTTTACAACACTTGAAAGTTTCAAGTTCCGCTCTCGCAGATCCATTTTGAATGATACCTAGCACACAGTGTTTTTCAATATAATGGTAGTTCTATGACCAACTACCGTTTACTCTGCACAGTTTTTGGTTACGTATTTGAAAAAGTGTACAAGATTCTTTGCAGAACAAAGGGATCCCATGGAATTTTCTTGAAAACAAATGGATTTTGCTAAAGGTGTACGCGATTTTCAGAAATGTGATGCCCTTCAGCTAGAAACTGATGACTTTTTTTTACAATTACAGAAAACTAAATGATTCAAGGATTCATACCTGATTGGAATGTTCTTGGATTGGTAAGTTTTGATGATTTTGTAGTGGTATTATTGCTGGCTGATTGATCTAGGGTGCAGGAAAGAGAGAATAGTTTATCTGTTTATATTAGAAATTTGCTTTGGGCTTTGTAGTAGGACATCTTTTTCTTACATTTACAGTTTCTAGTATACTGTAGTTTGTCAGTTTCACAAAAGAATTGAATCGCAAACCCAAGATTTACACTTTGATTATGATTTTTGTTAATAAAGTTTTTCTCTTTCAGAAAAAAATCATTTCCAGCTCTTAACAAAATTTGAAAAAGCCTTTCTATTTACATGGTAGTCTATATTTTCCTTGAAGGAGGCTCTTTAAATTATTATACCATATCAGGGATATTTCCTCCTGACACAGTGTACAGAGCAGGCCTTGTGCACATTAACATAGCTTTTTGAACATATGTTACAAAGCTAAAATCACCTGAAATCATTTCAAACCATCTGCAGATCACCTGCTAATCATCTTGTTTAAGATATTGGCTCAGAGGGGATGGGCTTATTTGTAAGAGGAGTTTAACAGAGCTTTTACAGTATTCAGTTATTCTTAATTTGTTACTTACAGCATCCATATTGAGCATTCTTCTTACTGTAAATGTATTAGTTGGCCTTGCCAAATCAACATTGTGCAAAGGTGTTTCCTCCAGCGAGTTATGTGGTCTGCTTGTAGGCTGCTGGTAGATTGAATGTGAAAATCATTATTGGGTTAAGTCCACATTGTAGTTGTCATACATTTTGTTAACGTTTTCTTACTGGAATAAGATCTAAATTAGACATCCAGCAATGTGTTTCAAGTATTGCAACAAACACACAAACTTTTCCTAAATTACTGAAAATACTCCTGATTGTGTCAAGGCCCAAATGTTTCACAGCATATTCACTGCCCTAATGTTACGGGGATAAGGGACACACCTAACTCCTACCCCTCTACTCAAACAATATCCACACAAGTGTCAAAACCATCCAAAACAATAGGACAATTTTAGACCTGCAAAGGCAGCCCTTTTGTTTGGTATTTATTTCTGTCAGCGAATTTAAAGGTGTCTTCTTGCTATACTCACCATCTCAACCATTATGTCCATGGAAACTGACTCAGTGGAATCTCCTGATTGTGTCACATTTATCCCACTGGTTGATACATCAGTTGCTACAGCTTGATTCATCATGTTCTTTAAAGTAAATGAACAGAGGCAAAGTGAAATAGTCTAAACATGGCACAACAGAAAGACACATGCTAATTATTTTCCAATACGTTATATGTAGATTGACCCAGTTCTGTCAGCTGCTTTTAACCCGGCTGTTGATTTACCTTAATGGTGGTGGTCATAGATTAGAAGTTAATTTTGATACTGTTCTTCATTTTCAGGTTAATTGGATTACAAGCCAGTTCCTGTGGTAGAGTTGGAGAATGAATTGTATGAAATGATGAGATATACATTGATCTTTTTAGTTTGATACAGTTTTTGTCAACATTCAAAGCTCATGCCGCCCTGTATCTCACAAGGCACCCCTCCCTTTAATTGGACAAAGGAACAAAGACAAGACATTTGGATTTTCTAAGTAGAGTGGCTTCCAGTAGGGCTAGCCATGATTTGATAGCACCGGTATTTTGCAACGGAATTTTCAACTTTGATTTCTAAAGTTTCCTTACTTTAGGAAGGAAATAATTCCTAACGTTGAACTGCAGAGTTTTTTTACGAAAGAAGAAGGGAAAGAAGCAGTCATGCATCATCAGATCACATCATAGGAAGGATATTTTAAACTTGGAGGTGTACAACACTAAGACCAGAATCAATTTTATTTTATTCTCCAGTTTTTGTGGATGATTTTTAGTTGCATAATACCTTCATTTAATTTGAAGGTTTGAAAAATGTAGTTCTCTACTCAGAAAATCCAGAGCTCTTGTCATTCTATTCCTCTTCCATTGAAAAGGGGTAGTACTCTATTGAGACACCTGGTACCTATTGTACAGTAGTGCCCCGCATATAAGAAACACAAATTTAAGAAACATAGACCCTGATTTTCAAAATAACACCCCATTTTAAGAAACTAGTACATGTCTGAAAAAACATTGTTTCTTATTTAACAAAACTAAGCAAAATAACACCTTCCTGGAATAACTGTATCATTTCCTGGAAATGAAAATTTACAAATGCAAATCAAAATCATATGTTTTTTATCACAATCTTAAAGCTTGTGTCTGAGTAGTTGATCGATAGTGCATGATTTTCCTGATAAGAAACTTTACCCTGATTTGAATTTTACCTCATTTTATAAGAAACATGTCAGACCTGAAATTTAAAAGGTTGTTCCTTATATGCGGGACACTACTGTATTCCCCTGTAAAAGTATTACCCCGCCGCTAAGAAACTCATTTTGTAAAACCAGGCAGTTTGGTTTCTTATAATTATCATGTAAATGTTATATCAAACCAAATGTTGGACAATGTTCATAGTGCCATCGGGCAGGCTGCAGTTTCTTATAAGTCAGTTTCTTAGTGGCGGGGTAATGTGATTAATGTCGTATCACTGTAGAGTTTGAATTTGTGTTGAATTTTTTATCTGTTGTGGTTGGAATCTTATCAATAAAATGCTTGTTTTCGTACCTCTTCTTCTCTGTTGTTATTCCTCCATTGAATGAGACGGCTGTGGCAATTCGAACATAGATCTCCTCTTCTGCAGGGCAATCCAAACACCTTGTCGACTTCATTTGCATCCCTTGCAAAGTAAAAGGGTCTTCCCCTTTGGCTCTTCTTTCCGCAAACACAACAGCCTTCTTCGCTGCGAAACCTTCTGGAGTTCATCTTGGGACCTTGTTTGTTTCCTGGTCTAGGTTTCATTGCCCAAGAAACTTCCACCAAAAAACTCGTCCAAAGACAAACGAAAAATATCAGGCATACCATACGGCCTAACATCGTGTCGCCGTGAAATTATTACTTGCTGTTGTTTGTAGCTTTTAAAAAAGCTGTTTTTGTCAGTGCAAACACTGAAGATAATGTAAAAAGAAACTAAAACAAACCGTAGGTACTCTGGAAACTTTCCTGAAAACGCTGCGGCATATAGATTTTATCCTGGGCAGACTAAACAAACCGAAATCACGTCAGCAGAAGTTAAAATTTCCCGCCATTATTTCAAAGCTGCCCTCGCAACGTCACCGAAGATCTCGCGCATGCTCAGACGAATGTCCCCTGTGCTGACGGTCCGTTGAAAATGACGTCGGTTCATTGCGCGCTGTTTGTTGTGCCTCGTATTCGCGTATAGACCCCTCACGAGTAGTTTTTTGGCGCCAAATTTGTCCGGGAAAATTTTGGAGAAAAGAGAATTGAAATCGGGTGAGTACTTTAGATTTTACAGCCTTTTAAAATTTACATATTCTTAAACATTGTTTAAAAAGCTCGATAACCTCATGGCCATTTATTTTGTTTATAGAATCTACTATTTTAGGCCTTCTTGTTTTGAATAAACATATTTTTTAGCCTGGTTGATGAGGCGCAAATATCGAAAAAATTGCCGCAAAAAAGGTGATTTAGGCCATTTCCGATTTTGGCGGTGCACAATTTCGAACTACCCTTAATATTTGACAATTCGAAGCTTTTTCATTATCCTATTTTAGTTTGAATAATTTAACTAGTTTCCAACTAAATTTTTGAAAAATAAACAACTACTGATCCAATTCCTATAAATCTACAATTCTAGCTGTTAACAAAGTTGAATGAGTGCAGCTCAGAAGAGAAGTATAAGACAATTGTTCCCCAACGTCGAGGGAGGGTGAGGGGGGCTCACTACCATTAACCATACCATCCAACAGCAGTTATGTGCCCCCAGAAGGTTGGATTTTGCAAGGGAAGATACAATATGATTTCTATAAGTACACCTCACCTAACTAAATTAAGCAATTTTTAAACAAATTTCTTGATGATTTTTGTTTTTGCTTGATAAGCTTAACTTAACCATATTTTTCAATGATACTGAACCTGAATCTGTGAATGTTTCTTAATTTGTTCAGGTCGTTGGCATTCTCAAGTTACTATCTTAAGATGAAGTCTGATCAAGAATTATTGGAGCTTTCAAGAAATGGAAGTAGTATAAAATGTATTCAGGAACTTTTAAGTAATGATGGATACCCAGAAATTGACAATAAATCTCTCTCAAACATGATAAACAAATTAAAACTAGAAGAAAAAAAGTTGAAAAAAAGCAAAAGAGATATTGAAAAGTTAACAAAATTTTACAACCAACAAATTAAAATGCCACAAAAAAAGGCAAATCTGAAGAAAATATCCCCAGTTCTTGCTCCAAATGAAGTTTCTCATTCCAAGATTGGATGTCTAAGTTGTGAAACAATGGAGACTGTAAACAATGATCTTGCCAGGGAACTTTTTGAAAACAAATGCAATGCAGAAAAACATATTTCTGAAAACAAAATGCTAAGATCAAAGATGCTGTACTATAACCCTCGCAGAATGAACCAAACATTAAAGAGGAAAAATGACAGAATTTCAAAATTATTAAAAGAAATACGAGCTATTAAACTACAAGTTTCAAAGCTAAGAAAAGATGCTGAGAAAGGCACAGTTTCCAAGGAAAAACTCAAAAAAGTCATGAGCCAGAAATCTTCAAATGCAAGTTACTGGAGGAATAAGAAGAGCCTCCCTATTCTGAAATTGAAAAATAGGATTAAAAAACTAAGAGAAATGTGTCAGGAATCAGAGAAGAGGGCCACTGAATTAGAAGCATCCCAAATGGAACAACGAGATGCCAACTCCCCAATAATCGAGACAAGAAAAGACAGGAAAACATATGATGACAACATTAGAAAATGTATATATTACTGCCTACAGAGCCAAGTTCCAACTGATCAAGTATCAAACGTCATTGCATATATTGTCAAAGAAATGACTGGAATGGAACTTTCTCTCACACCAAGCAAAAGCTGTGCAAGTCACATTGCAAGAGAAATGGGAATAATAGCAGACATGCAGGGAGCAGACACAATCTTAACATAAAAAAACTCCACTCTTAGCTGGGATGGCACCAGTTTGAAAGGTGTTCATCTCAATGAGGTACATGTGACGACTGAAGATAAATCTGTTGTCCTTGGAATATCTAGCCTTCCTGGGGGTACAACAGAGGATTACACCAAGGATATTCTTAACACCGTTAATGATTTGATGGGGAATTATAGCAATAAGAAAGGGCTCGAAAAAGAGGAAACTACAAAGCAAGCAAAGGGTTCAATAAGCAATACTTTAACTGATCGAGTAGCTGTGAATCATTGTGTAGTAAAAGAATTAGAAAAGGATTTTGGAAAAAATTTAAATGAACTGAATTGCAATGTTCATCCCATTGATGGGCTTGCAAACAAAGCAAGGAACACTCTAAAGGAAAGAGAAGGAAGGAAAGAAATTGGCAGCAAATTGTTTGGAACTGACTGTATCGGCACTAAAATAGTTCTAAATGTGTCGAAGCTCAAGCATAGGCAAAGAGTTGGCGACCCAAGCTCTTTTGGAGCCTTTCTCAAGATGAGCAATATATCTCCAACTCTTTTGCCAAGATATGTTGGAAACAGGTTCAACATCCTTTTCAAACTTGCCGGCTCGATATTTCATCTCCGCAAAGAGCTGATTGAATATCTTGATAAATGGTGTGTCTCGTCAAAACTTGCACCAGCGTTATTATCAGACATCCAGTCTCAAGAGGGTTTGCTACAGCTGCAAGCATTAGGACTGTTTGGTAAACTTTTAACTGGCCCTTGGATGAGCAAGATCTATGGTGAAAAAGAAAATATTCATCATCTTGACTTGAGAATTTTTTTCATGAGAGTTGTTACTGCGCTAAGGAGTTACGAAGAAAATCCTGAAATAGTATTAAGCACGCCAATTGATTCATTTGGTGAGTCTTTAGAGCTGACAAATGTTGTCTTGAAATCATTGCAAGATGCACCAGTTAATGTTGAAGAATTTCAAGAAATTGTTGGTGCACTTGCAAAAGGATTTAGAGAAGTTCTCGAAAGGCAACTCGAGCCATATTTATATGGTAGACTGGCAAATCCTACAGATGAAGTCATGGAGCAAACAAAATCTGCACCAAAGCACAACATTCATTCTGAGAGAACATTGGCCATGGCAGACTCTCAGTGCAGGCGGGCACCTAATGCAAAGATTGATTTTATCTCCTCAAAAGTGAGATTTCGAATGAACCATGCTATTGACTGGTTAGAAAAGCAAGAAGATGCAAGCTCTGTTTTGAAGTTTGCAATTAATAAGGGACGTGAATCTATTAATAAGAGGAAAGCGCGTGATGAGGAAGTTCAGAATGAGAAAATCAAGCGAATGAAACTAAAATTTCAAAAGAAAGATTCAAAAGTGAGACGAAAAATTCAAGGAAAAGCCAAAGACATCATGAAAAACAAGAGTCTGACAATTCAATGCATGAGTCAGTTGCACAACAACATTGACAATCCGACAAAGGAAATCTGCCATGAATTCATCACTAACACCAATGAATTCACAGGAAGGGAGCTGCAGCATACATGGTTTGATGAAGAGAGTGGTGGAGAGGCACAGTATGTGGGAAAAATAACCAAAGTTGCCAGAGGAGGACAATCTGTTGAAATAGAATATGACATACCTGGGGATGATGATCCAATATATAAGATGAAGACAATTGAACTCATTGCGGACATTGTTCTTGGGGACCTTGTATTCAAAGATTCTTAAATGAAATTTCCAGTATGTACCCACATAATACAGTACAGGCCTTGTGCACAGTAGTTCGGTTTTTCTGCCTGAGAATTCTCAAGAATTTTTCTGGTTTCTTAAGAATTCTTGTTTATAAGAATTTACAGTCTTTCATATGGCTAAACAGTTCTTATAAATGATGATGGAAGAATTTTCAAAAATGCTCTTAAGAATTCTTAGGAATTTATGTCATGTTAATTTGTGCAAGCCCTGTACTGTATTTTGTTCCTAAACTCAAAGAATCTTGTGTTTCTAAGAATCTGTTGTTTTAAACTTGCGCGTACAAAGTCCTCCTAAAATTACAGCTTTCCCAAAACTTCAGAGAAATTTTCAACTTCTTTGTTCCATTTTTTCAACGTTTTGAATTAGCGATGTCAAATACTGACTTCCTCATATGTGTAAGGGTGTGCCCCCCCAGGAAACCCAAGAGCGCCTAGGTACCCCTAAGTATACTCTAGGTATTACCTTATGAAATTGTAATAACCATAGAGATAAGGGGATTTTTCTTGAAAGGTTTGGCAGAATCTTTTGTAAATTTCAAGGTAATTTTAATATGAGGTAGATGATATGTATGATGGTTATGATGTTGAACCATTGCGTATCCAATTCAGCATGTCCGCCATTTTGGAAAATCTCCATATTTGGAATTCTGGAGAGAAAAACATTTATAGGTAAAAAAAGTACATTAAGGAGGGTCTAACTTCTTGATGTGAATGAAATAAATCACAAAATCAGTGTTTAAAAAATTCATTCTTATTTCATAGTCAGGAATTTTGCCACAACTTTTAACATTGTTTCCCATTGCGAAATTCTTTAAATTGAAAAATTCATAACTTTTTATCACATTGACATAAAAACTTGGGACATATGTCAATTTGAATGATTTTTTTAGCTCTTTCAGGCTGTATGTGAATCAGATCTCTGGGAGCAGTCTGAAATTTTTTTGCAAGTACCTAATTTCTAAAATACCTAAATTCACAATCATTCCTCAAATTAAAAACATGAACTTTATGAGTGCCATGTCCAAACATCCAGGAAGGACTTTCATCAACAAAAAAATGATCGAGCTTTCTGTCAATTTTGTCGTAATGTGGGCATACAATAGCGATCCAGTCCTTTTGATTAGGGTTTGACACACCACTCCACTGCACTGTAACTTCGTCGCCATTTTTCACAATAAAAGGCTTGACTTTCAAAACAGCATTGTTTAGATCAAAGTCAAGGATGTCTTCTTTGACGGGCTTTGAGATAAGCTTTCCATAGTCTGGTCCATGTCTGCTGATCAGATGTCCCTTACTGTCTTGTCTGCGGAAATAAGTTGGTACTGTGTGTGCATGGCCACCTTTTTTGTGAGGTTTTGTGGGAAGTGATTGAACACTTATTAGGCCAAACAACAGCATGCAAAGTGCAGTGTATTTCATCGTGATTTCTCACCGGCTTCCTTCGTTCTCCTTGTACCGTGAAAGACGATGAATAAGACAACTTGTGCAACGCAATTGTAGATCACATGAGTAACTTTATAACCTGTCAGCTTTCGTTGTTTCCAAGATAAAAGTCTCGTGACGCGCTTCTGCCGGGTTTTGTTGTGATTTGACTGCACGAAATGAAATAGAACACACAGCAACAACATTGAGCAACTGCAACAACAAACAGGGAGGTAAAATGGGGGAATGCGAAATAACTGAAGAGTTTTGCATTATGAATTAACACAAATCTCAGGTGACACCTAATGTGTGAGAGATCTTTGCAGTTGTATCGACTGGTACAAGCTGTCAAAAGACCTTTTGCAAAAGTATCTGAATCGAACGATATTCCAAATCTACCAATAAATCCATATCCATGCTATAAACCACGTTTGTTATTCTCACAAAAGAACGACATCCGTCACTTCTTTTCCCAGGGACGTAGAAGGTTACATTTATGTTGACCCAATCCCCTCGGCTAAGCTGCTTTTAACTCCGCACGCATTGCTAGATTTTATGAAATTTATATTTCTGTTACTGAACATCGACAATGAAAGTTGTTTCAACACCCGGGGTTCTACTTTCCCCGAACAGTATCATACTTTTTGCTTGTGTATTCATTGCAGCCACTTAAATTATTTCCACGAGAACCATCAGTTTTCCCCAATCTTATTCCAAGACAGGTATCATGATTTCAGAATTTCATTCTAGGACAGACAGGGCATGAAGATTTTTTCTGGCAGGAGCATCCCCGTTGTTTTTCTCCAAGGTAGACCCCCTGGTTTCAACATCTTCTATCTTAGTTCATTTTTGCATGTCAGATGTAGATCTTCTGCTAGGCCAGTATTGCTTCCAATTCAGTCCTTCAAACGGCTCATAAACTCGGAAAACTCACAGGCAAAGACAAAGAATATCACAACTGTTCCATATGTAACAGTACAGCAACCTCAATTTTAACAAAACAGTGTTTAATCTAAACTATCCTTTCCAGTACTTAACTACTTTCCGATATGTATCAAAAAGCTTCGATATCGCTTGATAAAAAATAAATATACACAATGCTGAGCGTTCGTATAATGTCCTCTTTCTTGCACTTGGTGTCTCATGCGCGTATAGTTATCATAAACTGGCATATATAATTTCTAGAAAAGATATTAGAGTTAGTCACGAAGTTTTAACGGTTAATGGTGGAATTGCCACACGTCTCTCTCTCTCTCTTCTCAGCGCAAATCATGAGATGTTCAGTGTTCTTTTCTCCTTCTTCTTGCTCTGCGTGTACCTTGTGCTGACAAGAGAGAGAGACTTGTAGAAGTCTAGGTGTCAAATTTTTGATTGAAAGCCTAGCTTTGACAAAAAAAAACCCAGAAAAAAACCAGAAAACACACTTTATATTTGCAACCCCTTAGCCTTAGATAGTACAATTTTGAAATCAAATTATGCAACTGCACATAAAAATGTCACGAGTTAAGGTTTAAAACGCCTACCACATTTAATCCATGCCATCTTTCGGACCCTAACAGGGGCTTTACAGGCTCAAGCCCTTTAATGAAATCGCCAAACACTGCAAGGAACGTTAAATCTTACACAAGTGCGCATTTAAAGAGTAATCAATTCTAAAGCATCGAAGTGCAAGGGCGGAAAAGGAACCTAATGTTGTGACCACTGGTGGGAGAACTGTGTACAGAAATTCATAGAAAGTTACGAGAATTTTCCAAAAAAAGCGGTATCAAAACTTTACAGTTGCTCAAAGTTGCGCGAGCAGTAAACAATAAAACCCTTTGCACCAAAATCTTTGTCACGCCAAAAATTAATTGAAAAACTAGCTCGCAAGAACTTTGCAATTTGGATAGAAATTTTCATGGGTTCAAGAACATTTGGGTTAAAGTAGAAGAGACGTTTGGAAGGGAGAAGGCATCCTGGCCATCCGGGTTTTCAAGGGTCGGTCGAAAGATCAAACATGACCTGGGTAATCATGGTCTTTTTCGTTATATCCTGGCTTCTTTCTTGCCATATTCCGGCTCAAATTTGTTTGGATCTTAGGTATTTCATTTGGGTTTCAGAAGCCCCTTCACTTGAAATACAAACTCAATATAAAGCAAAGTAAAAGGTAAAAAATGTCCACAAAATCCGAGAATAATGACAAACAAAACGATTTTTAAATATAAAAAAATAAGGAGCTCCAGCAATAATGAAACAACTGTAAAAGCCAGGCATTCAGTGCCAGTTCTCGAGTTAAAGGGACTCGCTCTCCAAATTATAAACAAATCTGTAAACACGATTGCTAAAGGTAAGGGTCAAATGTTTTCACTGCACTTTGTTTGGTAGCATAGGTTCCAAATCTTTATCTCGGCGTAAAAAGGTGGGTGTAAAATTCAATGACCTATTTCTTCTGATCGAATGGTTTGAAAGAAACTTTAGATACTTATCTATAAATCTACCGTTGGACTTTTCAGAAATTTTGAATATTTTTCGAAATTACGGCGTATCTTACATTTCAACTCATTTGAGGATGTGACGTCATCAAATGTCTAAAGCATAAACCAGATGAGTGACAGACTTTTGCTTGACACCATATTGAAGGCATTTATGAACTATAGTTTCCTTCGAAATTATTTCATGTTACGTCAAACTGTTTAGAAATTACGATGGTTTTAAGTTTTCTTGAAAATTTTTCTTGAATTCTTGAAAAAGAAGAAAAACACGCTAATTCTGAAAATATTGAAGATTTCAGGAAATTCCAACGCACTGTGATCCAGATTTCCGCTTTAGTGTAATTAATGCCAAAAAATGAAAATTTCAGAATTGTACAAAACTGATTTTTCTATATTTAACTGTAGCCTGAGGTATATCAAGACGCAAACAATTTTCAAATCGGACAATTTGGTGCTGAGAAAATATCATTTCAAGTTAGGCCTAAAAAGTGTACAGCAGGCTTCTTTTGTAGCACAGCAAGGCCACAAAATAGCACTAACTTTCAAATGCAAATTTCTTGGCTTGCACTCACTCGATTTTCATGATCTTTGTTTTGTTTGACAGATTGAACCCTGCAGAATATGTAGTGAAAAGGTCGATTGAAAATTGCATCTTGGGATGTGCAAATTTTTCAAATCCATAATGGTGACCAATCGTTCATAAAAACTAAAACTGAATCACGAAACGCTCCTTCAACATTGAAAACAAAAAATCTATGTTTCAGAACTCTCGTAAAGCCTATTGCAGAATCAAGTTTAACCTATTGGGAACATTTTTGCAAAAGGGCTAAGTAGAATAAGCTCTCAACTAATTTTGGCGAATTTTTCACGAAGGCCAGTGAAGAAGAAGTCTTTTTTAGCAAATTCTGTCTGTATTTGCCACTGTACTATAGACTGAACTAGATGTTCAATGAAACAAGTATTTCCCTCTTATAGTCAAAAAGGAGGTTAGAGATCAACTCCCTAATCATATTAGGTATCTATTTTGATGTTTGTTCTGTTTTTCGATGTTACTAGGCGCATTTTTCACCTTGGCATATAACAAATCATTGTAGAGTTGGCTGCATGTTTTCAAAACCTTAAAAATTAGTTAATTATGTAAAAATACTTTATACTACTATTGCTAAAAAGCATGTATTTGAAATTGTGGAGATATGATGAAATATTGCCTTTGCTAATAGGTTTTCGTCATAAAAATGCAATTTTTTACTCTGAAAAGGTGCAAAACTGGTTTTCGTGAAAAATTCGCCAAAAATATTTGAGAGCTTATTCTACTAAGCCCTTTTGCAAACGTGTTGCCAATAGCTTAAACTTGATTCTGCAATAGACGTTTCGAGAATTCTGAAACATAGATTTTTTGTTTTTAATGTTGAAGAAGCGCTTCGTGATTCAGTCTTAGTTTTTTTAACGTTTAGTTACCACTATGAATTCGCAAAATTTCTGCATCCCAAGATAAAATTTTCAATCCACTTTTTCACCACATACTCTGCAAGGTTTAATCTGTTGAACAAAACAAAGATCATGAAAATCGGGTGAGTGCAAGCCAAGAAATTTGAATTTGAAACTTAGTGCTATTTTGTGGCCTTGCTGTGCTTAAACAGAAGCCTGAAGTACACTTTTTAGGCCTAACTTGAAATAATTTTTTCTTAGCACTAGATTGTCCGATTTGAAAAATTTTTGGGTTTTGACATACCTCAGGCTACGGTTAACAATAGAAAAATCAGTTTGGTACAATTCTGATACTTTCATTTTTCACATTAATTACATGCCCTGGAACACTGTGCAACGGTAGAATTATAGAGAATTAGTTCAAGTTTCTTTGAAGTCATTCAATTCAAAGAAAATAGGTCACTCAATTTTACACCAGCCTTATTAAAGATTTGGAACCTATGCTGAAAAGTTCGTGTGATACTGCCATCTAAGAAACTGCCAAATCACCGTTCGACAAACATTTGGAGCTGGAGCCTTTTTAAGCAGTTTCTTTTTAAGAACTCTCTATGAAGTTTAGAAGCAGAGCACCGAGCTTCATTTTTCGTTTTTCATAAACATGCCTCAATTGACTGACTTCAAAATACGACAGGGTACGGTGGAGTGGGGGCAAAATGATTCAATTGCTTTTCCCTTGGCACAGTGTCCTTGGTTGAACAACTGGCAGCTTCCAATAAACAATCTTTGGCCATGATAGCAACTGCTTTTGGTCGACTAAATCACAATGCAGCGAAAAGATGAAACTCTGAATGACCCATACTACCCCATTCTTACCCAGTTTGCCCCACCTAACCAAGCTAAGGCTGTATCAAGCTAAAACGTCTGTACATCTACCTACAAATGCGGGATCAAAACTTTTCAAATTTGCTGACACAACTTTTAGAAGCTCCCTCGAACCAAAATCTGAAAGGTAACAAAACGCAGACCAATAAAGTTCTGATACACTTTCCACTGCCAACAGATACCGGGTGCGCCAAAATAAACTATGCACGTTTGGCAGGCCACAATATTTTGAACACTGGACCGATTTTGAAGATTTATGACTTGATATTTAGCAGAGAGCCTGAATTAGATTCTAGGACTATTTGCAAATTTTCCGGTTTCAGTTTTTAGAGCTAGAAGCGAGCTTCTTAAATGTTCGTTTTCGAAAATATTGAAAACGATGAAAAAACGTCGATCAAATCTTAAAAGATCCAACATGAATAAACAAAGAGAAAACGTTTTCAGGGGGATTTGGGGGTTCAGTATGAACTCTCCTACAGCAGATTACAATTGGTTGATTTTTAGATCGCAAATCACCACGAAAAAGTTCTCTCTTTGTCCATTCATGTCGATTCTTTAGAAAATGTGATCGATGTTTTTTGATCGTCTTCAGTGTTTTCGAAAACAAAAATCTCAAGAAACTCGCTTCTAGCTCTAAAAACTGAAAAAGAAAAAATTTGCAAAAAACCAGGTATCAAATTCTGTTTTTCTGCTAACGAATGAGTCATAAATCTTCAAAATCGGTCCAGTGTACGGTACGATTCATGGTGGCCTGCCAAACATGCATAGTTTATTTTGGCGCACCCGGTAGTGAAAATGTATCTTTAAAAATAATTCAAGGTTTTCGCACAAAAGTGTCATGTTCATCAAAGAAAACATCAACGAAATTAAACGCTCCTTTCACCAATTTATCTTTTGACTCTTGGGTCGCCTGAAGTAATCCATTCTGCGAAAGACGGTTGATGCAAGTTCTTGACAGGGTGTGACAGCAATTTTCGAATGCCTGTGGATAAAAAAACATCGTGTTATGTTTGAATGAAAAATTCAGAATTATACAATTTACTCAGGGGGGCACTCGGCACATACACATACGGGGGGGGGGTCATTCAGTCCGAGAAATTTTCAGGAACCCAAAAATATCAGTTTAGCTTCATTACAACCCAAAAATATCAGCTCATTTTTTATTACAAAGTCCAACTTTGTAATCTAAGAGGGGGCTCCAGGTCAGTCAGAAAGTCAGAAAGAAAGAAAGAAAGAAAGTCCGTCACGCTCGTTAAAGCAATTGATTAACGTTTTATCTCTGCTAATTGGCCCTGAAATAAAGAAAGCGCACAGAAAGCGCATACAAGACAGAAGTTTCCTGCGATCCGATAGTAACATTTGACGTCGGCTTATTTCATGTTAGACAGATTTGACACCATAAGATGGATAAATCACCTTGATGTTTACCCTGGCACAACAACAAATTTACGCAGAATTGGCACGTTCTTGAATTCATTAGCAGCTTAATTATGTTAAAACAATCGTTTTCTAGAACGAACGCATCATTAGCCACTTATTGATAGTATTCATTATGCAAATGTCAACTTTAGAGGATGATGTAACCGGTGGCCTGCACAGAGGGTAGCATTCGCAGAATCACCGAGGGTAGAAGGACCCCCCTCTTACACAGCTACAGATGCAATCATCGCAGGTGAAGTTGAGAGGAAAGGTGCAGAATCCCAGCAAACAATGGCGCCATTGACTGGGGGAAGGGACGCGATCACACGAAACCAAAACATCTTCATGCATATGATTCTGCACATAGTTATTTTCGTCAATGCTTGTCTCAAACTAGATGCCCACGAACAGAAACGTTCTGCAGGGTTCTGCATAAACATAAGTAATTTTGCGTTATTGTAAATCTGACATGACACAGATGCACCAATAGTTTCATGCAGAGACTAAGCAAACTAGGGGTAATGACTTTTGATTTTTTGCGTATCATCCTCGTTTGACATAGAGATCAAAATATTGCTTTTCAGGCGATTCTTGTCCTTATACAAGGCGCTTGATTTTCTGTTGAAGGCGACTTTAGCAGCAACACTCATCTCTCTGACTGTAGCTAAAACAGCATAAAAGATCATTTGGGGTTATGAAGAAATCAATATTCAGATTTTCTTATGCTTGCTTAGCTCAGGACGGACTTTGTAATCATCCAAAAGGATCTTATGTTATACCTTGACATCTGTAAACGAACATAAAAGATCCTGAAACAATGCAAATTGAGGCCAGAATTGCCTCTAAAGAACCCAGAAATATCATTTTCACAATATTTCATGCCCAAAAATATCAAAAACATAATTTCAATTTATTTGGACCCAAAAATATCACTTTCGGCAATATTTGGACCCAAAAATATCGGACTTACCTCCCCGTATGTGCATGTGCTGAGTACCCCCCTGGGCCAATTGACCCACAAGACAAATGTCCCCCAGTTCGAAACATCACTGCAGCAAATTTACTTGCGCTATAAAATCAAAATTGATCTGTCTAATAGCTACACGATTGAAATATTTTTGTATTCTTTTTGTAATTTTGAAGATAGTAGTCCCAGGGTGAATTAGAAAGGTTCAAGAAATTGATGTTGGAGAACACCCAACAAATGGTCTGATGAAAGGCATAACGAAATAAAAGAAACGCAGCTTGTCAATTCTATTATTTTCAATATTCCTTTTTTCAGAGTAATACAGTAAATACCGGCATATAAGAACCAACGAAAATAAGAACCTAGAGCCTCTTTTTCCTAAATTATACACTTTGTAATTAAGAACCTGTTTCAATTTGATGAAAAATACGTTCTTATTGCAGGAGTAGCAAAGTTGATTTTGGATTGTTGTTATTAAGTTCATTTAGCAGATATGATAAACATAAGATCCTTTTGGATGATTACAAAGTCTGTCCTGAGCTAAGCAAGCATGAGAATATCTGAATATTGATTTCTTCATAACCCAAAATGATCGTTGGTGCTGTTTCTACACCGTTGGTGCTGATCGTTGGTGCTGTCTCTACAGTCAGAGAGATGAGCGTTGCTGCTAAAGCCCCCTTCAATCGAAAATCAAACGAATCGCCTGACAAGCAATTTTCTATCTTTATGTGAAATCAGAATGATACGCAAAAAATAAAATTCATTAGCCCTAGTTTGCCTATTTGAATGACATTTGCATCTGTAGCTGTGTAAGAGGGGGGTCCTTCTGCCCTCGGTGATTCTGCGAATGCTAGCCTCTGTGCAGGCCACCGGTTACATCATCCTCTAAAGTTGACATTTGCATAATGAATACTATCAATAAGTGGCTAATGATGCGTTCGTTCTAGAAAACGATTGTTTTAACATACTTAAGCTACTAATGAGGTCAAGAACGTGCCAATTCTGGTTAAGTTTGTTATTGCCTTAGGGTAAACATCTTGGTGATTTATCCATCTTATGGTGTCAAATCTGTCTAACATGAAATAAGCCGACGTCAAATTTTGCTATAGGATCGCGGGAAACTTCTGTCTTGTATGCGCTTTATGTACGCTTTCTTTATTTCAGTGCCAATTAGCAGAAATAAAACGTTAATCAATTGCTTTAACGAGCGTGACTGACTTTCTTTCTTTCTTTCTGACTGACCTAGAGCCCCCTCTTAGATTACAAAGTTGGACTTTGTAATCAAAAACCGAGACAGCTTGCATGGTTTACAAATCGATAAATGACCTTTAAAAATCCGACATGCAGTAGGAAAAATTTGAGAAACACCGCAACTGATCTTCAAGTCCCACTAATGAGAACAAGTAATGGTCAGCGAGCTTTCTCATATCGTGGTGCTGGAGTTTGGAACCTCTTGGGTTGTGAAGTCAAGCAGGCATCCTCATTGAAAACATTTAAAGAAGCTTTAAAAAAATAGTATATTATTTATTTATTCATTTATTCATTATTGTAATTAAATTAGGGTTTTACTTTGTATATATTTTTAACTTAATTTGTAACGTTTTATGCAGGGCCCCCTGAAAAGCAATCTATCGATTGACGGGGTTACCGTGCTTAAAGAAATTAAAATGAAATGAATAAAATGCTGTTTGTAAGCTTAGATTCGTTATAAGGTACATAATAACTTTGCCAAAGCAAATAACAGGGCTGAAAATCTTTGGTCAAGATTCTAAAACGGCATACGCAAGGCACCCTTCAAATAAGAACCTAATATACCTTGAAAAGAGTCTTAGTAACTTTAAAATAAGAATCTATTTCAACCTGGAAGTGAAAAAGAAGGTTCTTATATGCGGGGATTTACTGTAAGCAAGATATCAATTTCAGTTTTCGTCTCAGCTTCAAACAGCATAGGTTCCAAATCTTTAAAAAGGCTGGTGTAAAATTGAGTGACCTATTTCTTTGAACTGAATGACTTCAAAGAAACTTTAGCTAATTCTCTATAATTCTACCGTTGGAATTTTCTGAAATCTTCGATATTTTCAGAATTAGAGTGTTTTTCTTCTTTTTCAAGAATTCAAGAAAAATTTTCAAAAAACTTAAACCATCGTAATTTCTAAACTGTTTGACGTAACATGAAATAATTTCGAAGAAAACCATAGTTTATGAATGCCTACAATATGGTATCAAGCAAAGTCTGTCACTCATCTGGTTTATGATTTAGAAATTTGATGACGTCACATCCTCAAATGAGCTGAAATGTAAGATACACCGTAATAGACCATTTCGCAATTTGGAAAAGGGACTGAGGATAGCGCGGCCCATTCTGACAGCCTTGGCAACAAGTAGGAAATCTAGGAAATCCCCTCATCTGCAGTGCAAAGTGTACGGTTGGCGGCTCGCTCGCATCTCTCTCCAAAATAGAGTTATTTTCGATTTATTTGCAACTTCCAAGAGTTATGCGATGCTTGTTTAGTATGGTAAGTGTTTTCTTTGGATTATTTAGCCGTTTTGCAATCTTTTTGCTCATTTGTAAATGTATTTTGAGCCATTTCATTTCAGTGGTTTCCCTCGAGTTTGAGGCGGCTCAAGTTAGGCCTATTGATCTTGCATCATATTCCTCGACTCCAACTGACTTGGTTTGTCCTGTTATTGCTTGTTAAATTGATCAAAACAGTACACAATCTCATTGTGCATCTTTCGAGGATTCCAAACAATACTTTTAATTTGCTTGCATTGCCGTAAATGCGTTCAATCATCTAGTAAACGAGCAAAACTTCGTCGTAGGTCAGCTGGGCCTAAACTGAGCCGTTTCAAAGTCGAGGGAAACAACTGAAATAAAATGGCTCAAAATACATTCACAAATGAGCGAACAGATTGCAAAACGGCTAAATAGTCCAAAGAAAACACTTACCATACTAAACAAGCATCGCATAACTCTTGGAAGTTGCAAATAAATCGAAAATAACTCGAGTTTGGAGAGAGATGCGAGCGAGCCGCCAACCGTACACTTTGCACTGCAGAAGAGGGGATTCCCTAGATTTCCTACTTGTTGCCAAGGCTGTCAGAATGGGCCGCGCTCTCCTCAGTCTCTTTCTCCAAATTGCGAAATGGTCTATTTCCAAAAATATTCAAAATTTTTGAAAAGTCCAACGGTAGAATTATAGATAAGTATCTACAGTTTCTTTCAAGCCATTCAATCAGAAGAAATAGGTCATTGAATTGTACACCCACCTTTTTTCGCCGAGTTAAAGATTTGGAACCTATGCTGCATCAAACATGATGAGAATGATTGCTAACATAGATTTAGTTTAAGAAAATATAATGTTTCATTCTCACTAATAGGCCCTAATCAGCACTCTCGGCATATTCCTTTTCAATGGAAACGTGTCACGAGCAAGACATTACGTTTTCAAACAGAGGGGATGTTTTACTGTGGTTTCTCTACGCAGCAAAAGTCTCTGACACTAAATATTTCGAAATACAAAAAATTTCGGACAACAAATTTTCGGACGTCAGAAATGTCCGAAAATATTTGCGTCCGAAATTGTTTGCGTTCAATGTAACTAACCTCCGGGCTCACTCTCTTCATCAACAAATAATGCTGAGTTCTTTCACACACAGCTTTGGTAATAATATCAGACATGGTTTTCTTATCCATTTCTCTGTCCACTGACAACTGCCTTCCAACCGTCCTCGTTGTGACGTCATCTCCTCGCATATCTGTACTGGCAGTAATGGTCAAAAGAGGCTCTGATGTCGTATCAATGTTTGTGCCTTCCTTAATTTGAACTGCTCTTCTTGTAGGGGGACTGGTGACGGGAGTTGAATGGTCTGACAGATTTGGTGGTTGCATCCCGTTTCCAGGTTTGTTTGTGTACCATCCCACTATTGAATTGAAGCCGATCACAATAGGCTGTTGGTAAAATAAATGATGATCATTATTAGCTGTACGTTTATCTACAATATGGATATACTAGTAGTAGTAAATACTAAATGCCCCGCCCCACCTGTAGGTGGGTCTATAAGGCTTCACGGATTTGGCCTAAAGTTTGATTATCATCACTTTGTTGCATTTTGCATGTGTTGTGTTGGTTGGCCTGGCCCAAAATTCAAGGCGGGCTAAAATCACATCGCCAGTACCATTCCTATTGGCTTCAAATGAAATAAGATCAAACTCACATCTATTTCTTGTCTTTTCTGCCGACAATTAGCACATATTCGAACCACTAATAACTTCAGTTCGCTTACCGCTATCCGCCCTTTTGTCAACCTCGTGATAAAAGCCTCTTTTCCAATTAGATCAAAACCCGGTTTAACCATAAAGACGAAAAATAAAACACGAAAAGCAAAAATATTGAGATGCCCTTACCGCATATTATATACGCGCGGAGTACCACTAAGCCCCGCTTTAGTGCGGGGCAACAACTACGCATCAACCTTGCTTTCAGCAGTTTTAGGCCACCTAATTTAACAAGACTGGATCATTCTGTGCCGGAGCGAGTAGCATTCTTCTGGAAACTGGCCGATTGGATGCATAGGGTTCACATCTTACAACCCTTTATTAAGGTAGGTGTAAGGTTCTATCACATTTTGTTTGAATTGGATGGCTTGAAAAGAAGTTAGGGTACTTTGCTGTAAATCTACCGTCCAAATTTTATGATATCATGAAAATTTTCAAATTGGCGGCAATTTGATTTTTGTTGAAAGAATTCACGGACAATTCAAAAAAACTTAAAAATCATCGTAATTCTTTAATCAATAGAGGAAAAATGACACAATCTTTAAAAAAGCCATAACAAAGGTCTACAATATGGCGACAAACAGGTGTATGCAGCTCTTCTGGTTTAATATTTATAAATGTGATGACGTCACAGCCTCAAATGCAATAAATGCAGCCATTTTGAAACTAATCAAATTTCCTATGACAGATTTACAGCAAAGTACACAAAATTCCTTTCAAGCACTTAAATTCAATGAAAAATATTATATAATTTTAACTCCACCTTTTAAGATTCGAACCCTGTAGACACGTTTCACAGAATTTAACTAAGCATAAAAAGAATGAACTACAATCTTACCTCGTCAGGATTTTCTGTCTCAATAACCTTGAGTGGTGGCTTCATCATTTCAGTCAACACGTAGGCCATATTCTCCTTCGCAATAGCATTCTGTTCTTGGGATGTCTCATATAACTCGTAGTTCTCCTTGAAAATAATCTGAAAACCTGACTGTACTTTCATCAAAGGTTTAATCTCCCCTTTCCCTTCAAAAACAGTCCTTCTAATCTTTTTTAAATGTTCCTCAAGCATAAACAACATCTCAAATTGTGTAAGACTGCAGGGCAGTTCAAACATATACGGATCTGTCATTTCTTGTGGTGGATAGATTTCAAATTTTGCGCCAATTTTGAAAAGCCCCCGCGCATGGTCAAATTGATTATTACGTGCCATGCAGTTCAGATATGTACTGAACGCCTTATGGTCATACTTCAGCTCCTTGTTTGTCATAAACTCATAAAGCATGGTTGCATTCTCAACATCATCTTCAGTAGAATACCGCAACAACAACGAATTAAATTCCCGAAACGAGGCTGCTGACGTAGCATCCTTAGGGTCCAACTGCTCCAAAACCTCGTACGCATCTTCAAATTGTCCTTTCTGTAGAAGATAATCTGTGAGTTCCATCAATACAGACTCTCTTAGCACCACATCGTTAGATGTTAAAATCCCTCCAGCGACAGTCGGTGGGCCATAGTTTGTACTACGAAGTACTTCAAGCGCACCATCAAGCTGCGGATCGTCTAGACGTAAACAAATCTTTACCGCCGTCATCGTAATTTCGCACGGCGTTCTGTTTGGTTTAGTGTCCTCAAAAGCTTCTCCAAAGATATAATAATTGATCTGAAGAGCATGTAGCAAATGCAGTATTTTATACGCTTCGACAAAATCGTTGTTCTCCACGCAATGAAAAATCAACTGTACGGCTAAACGTCCGAGATTTTCCTGATCCGCGTCTTGTAGCAGAATCAACGGACTCGCCGCGCGGTCTGTTTCCTCCTCTTCCTCGTTAATCGTGTGAATAACGGGAACTTCGCTCTTGACTACTTGCGACAGACAATCAAACCGCTCGCTGGGCTTATCTTCAAGTAGAATTTTGTATATGGCTAATGATATAGGGTTGTCTAATTCCACATCCTTGTTTCTCATCTCCGCATACAATTTGCAAACACTCTTGAAATCGTGTGATTGAGCTGCGAGCTGTAAGGTTAGAGAGAAGAAGAGAATTAGTTCTCTTGAACAACGGCAGATTTTGTAAGACAATAGTATCAGTTGTCTTTGATTGACACCGGAATTCAAAGCGATTAGCGATTACAAATAAAAGAAATTCTCTCAACAAGAAATTCAAAACAAAGACAGTGGCATAAGTTTCCCTAAAACCAGCAGGGCAAACTGTCGACTGATAGATGAACATTTTGGTTTTGAATACATTAATATCGAAAACTTTCGGGCGATCAAACTTTCGGACAATTTTTTGTCCGAAAGTTTAATTGTCCGAAAGTTTTAAATTCTTTGAAAATAGAAAAAAACACGAATTTTGCCCATGCAACTGTTAATAAATGATATAGTGTCAACAGTGATCCTGGTTCCAATGCGAGTTTCAACATTGCAGTTGTCAAAAGCAATGTTCTTGAGTCGATGAAGGTACCTCTTGTTCTCGTCTGCAATCTTGAAAACTGCTTTTCGAATGCTCCTGATGCATCTATATGTATCTATGTAGTTTGTTTAACTTGCACATGATTAAATAACATACAAATTACAGCTTGTTTTGACACGTAGGTTGGCTTTATGCAAACATTTTTCGCCCGAAATTTTTTTGTCCGAAATTCTCGAAAAAGCGTCCGAAAGTTTTTTGTCCGAAGTTGTTTTTCCGAAACTTTTCCATCCGAAAATTTTTGGTTCTAATGTATCAGCGCATTTGCGGTTTTGAGCACCAAGCGCTGGGAACAAAGAGGTAGTTAAGCGCTAATCGAGTCCGCGACCCCTTGTCATCACGCTCAAGTGGTGGGGCTCTGCCGCGTATCAAACCCTGTCTGCCTGACTGTTCTGGCTGCAAAGTCAGAGGATTATCCACTACGTCCACAACCCACCAAAAATTTTAACTTTCTTTGACTCGCCTGGTATAATTATCAAAAGGGAACAAAACGAGAAAAGAGTAAGAAAATCTACCTACCATCATTCTGTTGAAAAACCTCCGATAATCAGCACTATAAATAGATGATTCGCTTGATATTGATCGAGCAGTAGTGATTGGGTGATTAGCTGATCCGTTACTAGTGTATCCTGAATCTTGTTTGTTCAAATCCAAGGAATTTTTGCGAGTTGATGTTGTTGGTTCTGAACGTGCCTGGGCGTTTAGAATTTCCTCAAAAGGGCTTTTTAATGATGGGGCTGGCAGCATGTGTGAGAACCTGCATTTATCACCGTGTGGGCAATGTTCTCCGTTGTTGAAGTAATTACATACCCTGAAAAAGTCAATATAAATATAAAGCCAAACTATGACTCTTCTCGTTTTTCTTTCTTATTTTGTCTACGATTTATTGTAAATAGGAGTGTATTATATATAGTGTACGGTTAGAAGAGGGCCTAACTACTCAAAGAAACAGGCATCTGTGTGGTCTTTCACGCTTTTTCTTTTCCAGTTGTGACTAGTGTATTATATATATATATATTATCTAATTTTTAATATTACTTTAGCATGGCTCCCTGTAAAGCAGTATGTAAATATTGAATGGATTACCACGCATAAGAAAGTTAAAATGAAATAAAATGAAAAATGAATGAGTTTGAGAGACAAAATACGCTACGTTCAAAATGCTGATCGTTGACCAGCAATAGTAAACACTAAATGCCCCGCCCCCATCTGTAGGTGGGTCTCTAAAGGCTTCACGGATTTGGCCTAAAGTTCGATTATCATTACTTTGTTGCATTGATTGTTCATAATGATCATACTTGTAAGGGAGCAGTCATAACTAATTGCAGGAACCCGGGTGGAAGCAAATGAGGAGGGGACTAAAAATTTTTAGGGTAAATTTATTGGGGTCTGAAACCTTTAGAGGAATTTATGCTGGGGTCTGAAAATGAATATACCAAATTTTTAAATATTTTTGAGGAAAATTCAATTTTATAGATTTTAGCTAAACTATTTATTAATTTTCTCAAAAAAGTTAGACATCAATGTTTTTTGTCTGTTAAGCTCTTTCTTCTTTTCTTCAATTGAATTCCTCTTTGCTTGGTTTGATGCTTTTGTGACAGTCTGGTTCTTTTGAAGTCGTTTTGTGCTGTCAGGGGCCTGAAATTTTTTGGTGAAAATTAGATGGGATCTGAAATTTTTCATGGCTAGAATGCAGGGGTCTAAAATTTTTTGGGCAAATTTTCAAAATGCTTCCACCCCCCTCCCTGTTATTAAAAATGACAGCTCCCTAAATAAACATGGTTACATAATAAGGATTTGAACGCTCCCAAAATAATTTTTCAGCTAAAAGGACAGATTAACACACGCATATTTTCTCAGAAGAATATCACAAGAAATTTGCTTTCCCACACCACTAAAACCTTCTTGATTTCTTCCGAATATGCATGGGTAGTTAGACACTGCTGGTGTGCTTCTATGGAGAAGCACTGGATAATATGTATCTGCGGGGGAAATTTTTTATAGTACTGCGGAGGAGACTTTCGTTCTTTCGCTATCTCCTCCGCAGTACTATAAAAAAATTTCCCCGCAGATACATATTATCCAGCGCTCCTCCATAGAAGCACACCAGCAGTGTCTAACTACCCATGGAATATGTTCGTATTTTAGCTTCAAAAGTTATGACTTCGATGAAAAACACTGCATCTGCGTACCTACCTATTGATTACTACGCCTGGACTGTATTCCGCACACATTGAGTGAGGATTTTGGCAGGATTTCATTAATTTAATGTCAATCATTTAGCAAGGAAGCCCATCAGCAAGGCTGCTTTTCAAGGGGCCCTCCATTCACAATAGTACCAGGTGAGTGAGCCTATATAAAACAATCCCCATTTGCAACGCCACCTCTCCCCACATGCCCAGGCAGTAAGATTGTTAAGCATATCAAGCAATAGTGAGCATCTTCAAATAGGTTTCCAAAATTTACCTGACTGAAATCGGCCACTGCGTTCCGAAATGATGAGTGATTTTCTCAAGAAAGCCTCTTCAAGAAACCTTCAAAACTGGCCTCAAATCACGATCAAATATTTCTGCTCTTACAGCAATGACTTCATTATCTGTATTTTATTTCTTTTGCACAAATTTTACTTAGATAGTAGGCTTGAATTAGCTCTTATTTTATAGCTATTTTTATATGTAATGCCTACTTTAAATAAATTGATAATAATAATAATAATAATAATAATAATAATAATAATAATAATAATAATAATAATAATTCACACTCTTTATCACATGTTATCCTCTTGGGAGGATGAAATCGCCTGGAATAATCTAGCTATGCTCGTAGGGATGACAACTTCATCTTCCCAAAGGGATAATACGTGCTGAAGCATGTATGAGTCATGGCTGAAAAGCAGAAAATATTGGGAAAACTTGATCGTGATTTTAAGTCCGTTTTGAAGGTATCTTTGAGGGGTGTTCTCTAGGAAATCCTTTCTAATTTCAGAACGGAGTGGCCAATTTTAGTCAGGTAAATTGTATAATGAATTTGAACATGTCCACCATCAAATAATATATTTACCAATATCGTTGTCTTGAAATCCAGGGAGCAGTGGCCTTTCAAACGCGGATTGTTTTCATAGACTCACCCGGTACAGAAATAGAAGATACTAAGAAACTAAATATACAGGGTGAGCCAGGAAAAAGTTGCCACTTTTGAATATTCATAGCATCAACAGTACTGGATGGATTGGAATGAATCAATATTTGCTTGACAGCCAAAAGATTGAAGTATTTTTGGGATTTTTTGTCGTCTTGTTACAAGCATTGGAAAAGTTGGTAAATTCAAATTTAGGAAAACTTTGTTGTTGCAAAATAACTGAAAAAGACCTAAAATACATGATACAAAATACATAAAGGACTCCTCCCTCAGACCAACAGAGAAAAAGCAATTTCTCATGGGTGAGAGATATCGTCTGCACATTTATTGCCATGGGATTGAAAATCTTTGGCATCTGTTTGCGAATCTATGTCTTATTACTCTTGAGAGAGGTGAAACGCCCGTGCGTATTGTAGTGTGAGGAGAGTCCTAACGATTTGATCAAGTGTTTTAGGCCCTTTTCAGTCATTTTGAAAACATGAAATTTTTGTAAAGTTGAATTTACCTATTATATTTGCAGTGCCCGTAAGAAGACGAGAAAAATCACAAAAATACTTTGCTCTTTTGGTTTTCAACTACAATTTGAATCATTAAAAACCTTGTGGTGCTACGGATATTCGAAAGTGGGAACTTTTTTCTGGCTCACCCGGTACAATCATTAAAACAACGACATTTTAACAAGTAAATAATATTAACACAACAACTACAACACAGAAAAGAAAAGCCTTTAAAGCAAAAATCCATCAGCGTGATAAACTTACCTTGTCCCAGAACGTGGTACTTTATCAATACTCAACGACTCTGTATCTTTTGCTTCGAACGTCCTTGGTGTACTAAGACTGGAAATGCTCGAGGCCGATCCAAATGAATACTTGATTGGGGTATCTTTGATAACACGTGACTTGGGGTATGATCTCTTCATTGCACTGAACACCTCTATCACTGCTTCTGGATTGTCGTCCCAGTTCTCCAATGCAGAGAATGCTATGTTATATGTTTCCCATGATGGTGTAATGTTGGCAATTTGCATCTACGAGATAATGTTTCAGAAAACTTTGGCATGCCAATTAAAAGGTTTCAGAAAACTTTGGCCTGCCAATTAACAGGTTTCAGAAAACTTTGGCATGCCTATTAAAAGGTCTGTTTTAGCCAGCATGCTTTGCAAGGGCCATCGCTTGGTTGAAACAGACCCTTTACGCTATGTAGTTGTTTGCCGCGCCATAATAAATTGCACATTAGGCTATTGATATCAACACAGTTAAGATCTGCCATAGGGCTATTAGCTTACAAAAAGGGGTTATTTTCATTGTTTACCTTGCCATTTCTGCAGCTTCAAATGAATTCTTAAAACATTCTGATCTTGAGAACAACAAATTTTGAAAAAATTTCCTCCATAAAGTTCTGATTTCAACTGATATTGCAGAACAGGGTCTTATAATTCTAAAATCTGACTGGATTAAAAACACAGAATCCAGGGGGTAGCTTCGTTATCTCTCTATTCAGAAGAGTCTTGTTATTGAATATTTTGTATTTTAGAACTTTAAAGGTTTATGAATTCCAGTTTAATCTTTGAATTCCTAACTGAAGCTTTCTTGCTATTATTTCCTGTCAATTGGCAGTGCTGAAGGGGGCGGATAGTAGCGATTACAAGGACTTCATGTGATAAATCTAGGGCGACCCTCTCTAAGACTGCGTTCACATGATACCTGCAAAATTTGAAAACAGCTTACAGCTCTTGCGGATAGGCCTCCCGTTCACACGAAAACAACACATTTCTTGCTGGCACATTTTGGAAACGGCAGGATCTCAAAATAGAGCTTTTAACCGGCACAATTTTAAAACGGATTCTTGTCAGCACTCCAAAGCAATGAAAACAGAGAACTTTTCAACGTTTTCGAAACAAGGCTGAACAGCTCTTTAGGCCTAAATTAATTGCTATTTCGTCAAAATCCAGCCCCATTTGCGAATATTGCTAGGAGATTTGTAGCGTCGAAATTTCTATTGTTATCAAATTGTGCCGGTATCGTGTTTAAACTTACTAAAATTCTGGTATACCCTCACATTTTATACCGTTCTCTAAATGTGCCGGCATCGTGCGAACGTAGTTCAAAATCATCAAATGACACAATTTACAAATATGTAAAACATACACAAACCTGTTTTATAATATCATCTATCTTCTGATAACTGGCAGAATCCTTCAACAAACTAATCAAATGCACCACTTTATTCTCAGGGGGATTCCTCTCTCCTTTTATCAGTATCATAATAATCTTATTCGCATCTGCGACATCACAGATCTCCTCCCTGGTCAACAGATCACACAGGCACGTGTTTGTTTCATCAGTGATATCCTCCGCAGTTAGGCCATCGAGATCGATTTTGTGCAGAATCCTCAAAGCATCTTTCGGTAGATCGGCCTTCAATAATGAACACACAATTTGAAAGGAGAGTGTATTTTGTACAGTGATTCCATTACTCGCCATTATTCCCTGTATCTGGCTAGCTAATTGCAGATGAGCAAATGGTCCGTCGCACGATTTCATGAGAAATTCGTTCCATGCCTCGCTACTAACTGATGATAAAACTTCGCGTGGTAATTTCGATAATCTGCCAGTTACAAGAAAGGCGTGTGCCGGTGTTTTGATGCAATCTATAAGTTGTACTATGTGATCAGATGGGATATTTTCAGGTGGTGAAATCTCGCTAATTTTCTGTATCATCGTTGCTACTTCATCGTTCCAAGTTCTGAAAAGAAAGGCGTTATTTTACAGTGGTAAATCAAATTTTGCTATTACAAAAAGACTGCAGACTAAAGTATTACTATCGATGCAAATTACGGTAAATACCGTCTTTCCTCTGTAACCATCTTCAAGGGACGTGGTTCCTAAATTATAATTTTATTCATAAGCTAATTCGAGTTAAATAGGTACCAGGAAAGACAGAAAGAACGTCGCTATTCGAAAGGTTACTGCTCCCTAAATATATAAACAATAATATTCTACAATATCTGATTGAAAAGCCAACTTGTTCAACTACTTTTAGAACTTTTTCTAGAGATTTTCTAAAAAAAGTCCCTTCAAGAAACCTCAACAAACGTCATAAAATCACGAGCAAATTTGCCTAATATTTTTACCTTATAGCAATGACCTGGACACGCTTTAGCACGTGCTATCCTCGTGAAGGATGACAAAGTATTCCCCCTAGTATGAACAACTTATCCAGTCAGATTCCATTATCCCAAGGGGACTAAATACATGAATTCATGTGCAAGTGTCAGTATTAATAGGAAAGAAAACCAAGGAAATTTTGCTCGCCGTTTTTACTCGTTTTTGCAGGTTTTCGAAAGGGACTTTCTGCAGCAAAATCTCTCATATCCACGGGACGGAAAGACAGATTAAAGCAGGGTAAATTACTGAACCTAATTAAACATATCGGCAATGAAACAAGACAGTTTTCAATATTATTGCTTTGACATTCAGGAAGCAGTATTTTTTCAAACGAAGGGCGCTTTTTTACTCACCCGGTATGTTATCATAATACCTAACAAATGTTTTAATACCATGCAAATATAGTTTCACTTCATAATAAACACGCGATATACACCACTGTGAAAAAGTTTTTAACCGAGAGTCTTATTGCCAACTCCGCACAAAAATCAATATGCACGGACAGTTTCAAAAAAGCGTTTACAAAAATATATAAAATTAATTCTTTGACTTACGGAGATGATATCTGCAATGTTGGTGACAATAATGGCTGCTCAGGAACTTTCATATCCTACAGAAGAAATAAAAACGAATTTAATCGTGGGACCCAGCATCTTGAAGAACCGACTTCTAAATCTTCAAGGCTAACATCAGATAATGTATCGTCTTTAGTTTTAAATAAACCTCTTGGCTAAACCTACAACTGAGTCTGAATCGAAATAAATTTCATATATTTTGTAGAATTTTGAATTTGAACAACAGTGATAAGAGCCAATCAATCGAACCCTTCGTATAAAAATGTCTACACATATTTTGTATGAATAGCTAAAAGGTCTTTTGGATTATCAGGGCTCCGTAGGCCTCAAAGTGATAGTTTCTATTATCATTAATTCTCCAATATATTTTTTTTCTGTCCAACAACATAATTTGTAAAGGACTTCCTTCGAGTGACACAAAACTCATTAATCGACTTTTTAGAAACACGCATTTACTTTACAGATAACAAATAAACAATGGAGAATAGAAACCTTCAGCATGTTGAGAATTTTTTCACTTTTCGTTTTTGATCGCAGTTCATCTATTGTTGTATGTTTCAAGATTTCTTCCACAAGCCTGAAAAGTCATGTCAACAATGAATGCAAATTAAAACAATAACAAACACACAAAAAAGAACGCTTTTATTGCTTAGAGGTGAAAAGATATGAATGCAACAATAACCAATCTTTTGTGAAACAAAATACGAAATCAAAGTCTGTCTCAGATTAAATGTCAAGTGAAAACGCCCGCGAATAAAAACAATGGAAGAGTTTTGCATGGGCAACTTTACTTTATCACAAATCTCATGTGATATTCAATTTGAAACACAATTTTTTACCTGTTTGAAATAAGATTGTGTCTTTCCAATTCGTCACAGAATTCGATGACTCTAAAGGTAAGAAAGATAGACAACTGTGAACGTAAGTGATACAGCTAGTTTACTTGTAATCCCTTGAGCTTTCGCTGTCTTCCTGATCGTGCGTCATTTATTTTTTCAGGAAACATGTGAATTTTTACCAGTGATTAAAATAAAGGCGACACAAATTTATGAAGACGAAAAATACAGCTATTTCATTGTTTCGACGCCTAAATTCTCTCAACATTTTATGCCACCGTGAAACACAACTTTAGTCAATTCAAAATTCAATATTTTCGAGCATTCTAGCTTTTAGTAAAGCACAGCTACGTTCAGATTATTCAAAAGCTTGAAACAAGCATTAGGAGACACGTACAACTAAATAACTTTAAACCTACTAAATAACTTTAAACCTACCTATCCATATTGTTGATAGAACATTCAAAGATTCCAGTCTTTATTGATGATAACAAACTCTTCTTTAACAGAAATCCTCGGCCTCTCATTTCTAATGCCAAGTCGATTGCGCTATGAAAGACGAAATTCGATTTTTCAACCAAAGCTCTTGTGGTTATTTTACAACAAAACAGTCTGGATCGAGCGATATTTTCATACATTCCTACACGAAAGGTTCGATTGGGTAGCGTCAGAGTTTCTATCACTTTCATTTTCATTTCATTTAATTCCTTCAAGGAGGGTTGCCCTTCAACAAGTTGGTTTTCAAGAGGCATTGGTACGAGTAAAGCAAGAGTTTCAAATGAGCATAAAAAGCGTTCAAATGACTTTGCCTTCATAAAAGAAATTCCGTTGTTAACAATGAAGGTAGAGATATCAGATATTGTCAAACCTGTCCACATTGCAAATCTGGAGAAATGCCTCTATTGCGTAGTTGAAGTCGTCCGCTTTATAACCAGTTTTTTCACGAGCCTTTCGAATATTTTCGAATATGAAAGTCAGTATCTGGAAAAAGAAACATATCATTGGTCCTAAAAATGCATAAACATGTGAAAATCGCGCGAAAAAAACAAAAACTATGCAACTATTAACATTTCGTCAAAAACTGCTACTTTGATCAAAATAGCCTTGGCCTACAGTTATAAAAGAGGACAGCGTTAATAAATTCTGCTAGAAAGATTGAGAAAAATCTTTTCAATGCATAAATCCTGGCATAATCGCTAGTTTGCAAACAAACAAAAATCAGAATTCATTTTGCAGAAAAAATTCCAACAACAGACCTTTTAGCTATTCTACAAAAAAGCCTGGATGGAGCGTTATTTTTATACATTTTTATACGCGACGTTCGATCAAGTGGCGTTAGAGCTTCTATCACTATTGTGTACTTCGAAAATTCTACAAAATGTTGTTCGATTCTGATTCTTTTCAGAATAGCTAAAAGGTATATTCAACGTTTCTCCCCCAAACCATTTTGCCTCAAAATATCCTGTAATGTAAATATAATAGACGATAACTTTGATAAAACCAACCTCTGAGTCAATTTTCGTTGCTTGCTCTGCAGCCACCTTAACAAGCGATTCCAAGAATCTCACATTGATATCGCCACTTGTTTTGAGTATCTCTCGACAAATCGTTACACATTCAGCTGAAATAATTAAACATATTAAGATAAAAAGAATTTCAAAATAACAAAAAACTGAAAGTAAAGGCAGCGACTATACAGAATATCCTAGAAATGATTGTATCAAAAACTCTGGAGCACATGTAAGAAACAGACTCAAAGTGATTCAAACGCCATTAAACCAGGGCTCAAAAAATGAGGTAGCGTGGTAGCGGCGCTACCAGGAAGGAAGTTGAAGTGCTCAAATTTCCAAAGAAGGAATAAGGAACAAAAGGAAAATAAGAAATTGAAGGGAGGGGAAGAGAAGAAAGGGAGGGAAGGAGAAGAAAGGGAGGGAAGGAGTTTCAGAAGATAAGCGTTACAAAATAGATCACTTACAAAAATCTCCCGTTCCACAACAGTTCGTCAGTCCTTCATAAAGCTTGCTCACTTTTTGGTCATTACCTGGATTCGAGACTATACCATTTCCTAGATGAAATAAAAAATAAAGAGAATAAACAAACAAGTCTAAAATTAAAAAACGAGGAAACTTTAAAATGCGTAGAGATCCTAATGCATTTCTCTAATTTACCGGAGAGAGAACGACCATCCTTGTAAGAAGTTGACATTTTACTCAAACGAGATCAAAAAGACCATATCGTCGAATAAAATCGGTAAAGGTCAATTCCTGTCCGACCGCTTCAAGAGAACAGATGTAAAAAGGAACTCTTGACCAACTGTAACAGCGACATTACTGTAACAGTCAATGATTGCCAATTGTTTCCAACTTTGAAAGCGGCTAACTCTAATCATTATTACCAAGACAAATCGTAGGTCCTTGCCTCGTAAAATTTTTGTTTCTATATTTTCCCAAACGATCTTTAGGAGGTTTCAAATACCCATTGGTATATGACCATTCGTGGCGCCAAAGTAAACTTTTGTGTTATCAAAAAGGCCTTTCTGGCCCATGTTCTATTTGGATTGTCTTACATTCGGCCCAGAAAGAATTTTGATTGATAATGGGCCTTTAAATGTCAGAAAAATATCTACCAACTTCTAAAACACCTCTACCTAGGTAAAGATAAATGTGACAAAATTCTACTTTAACAGGCAACGTCAATCTTGGGGGAATCTTTGGACAACCCATAACATTTGTCAACGAATATCATTTGCTTCATAGCAATCAGAGATTCTGCAAGCTCAATTTAACATCAGCCTTATTTTTGGGAAAAATGTTTACAACAAATACCTTTGTTGATCGTTGCATCTGGCAGCGAAGCTCCAGTTTCTTCAGGAACAATGTCACCCTTATGCCAAGCCGGATGTCTAGGATTAATGACATATTAGGAATTAAAATCAACAACGATTTTTAAAGGGCCGGTCAGGATTCTCAATTTCAAAAGTTAACTGTTACCATCACAAGGAACTTAAATGGGCTGTACAAGACTTTAGTGAACAAGGGGTATGTTTCATAGAATTTCAAGCCTGAGCTCCTCGTGTGTTAAAGCTAAACATATCTGAAAATTGTGGTTTGGCATCCAACTGTAACTCCAAAATCGTTGGTGATATGAAAAATCTGATGGCATTGGCTAATTCTATGAAGACTATCTTTATTTGTAATGTACCGGCTGCTATTTGCCTGCATTATCGAGAGAAGGCCATGGTTTTTTGAAAGCTTATCTTTTGAGAAACAACAAGCAGTACCTGTTTCTTTCTTGCATCATCAATGGTGGGATGTGCGTATTTCCATGCGGTCCCTGGAAGAATAAAAACAACGGTTTGCTCATTCAGTCATTGGTTTATAAGCTTACTGATCAATTCCATCTTTGAATAATGCACTATTTACTTCAAAATACATTTGTTTTCATTTGTCTTATTTTCCCCCTCTTTCTAAATTCTTTATAAAGCTGTTATGAATTCAAAGGCAGTCACAACATCAAAATGACTTACGATGTGATTCCTTGTATTCGTTAAACATTTTCAATTTTTAATCTGATGTTTTATTTCATCTCATATTAACTATCACTCATATCAGTATGAGCGATAACCATCCAATTCAATGAATGATGCTAAGACTTATGTGATGAGTCTAGGGAATGAGAGATTTCAAGACTGCAGTTGTGGTGGGTTGCCCGGGATTTCTTTCATGTCAGTGGGTCATGCGAGAGTTGTGCTGGCCATTTTTACTGTTTTTATTAGACATTTTGACTCCTATGGTAATATTCTTCCTGAATGGCATCTTTGTTTGGTTTATCTCTCTTATCAGTTTCTGTCTGTTTTCTTGTTAATTTGTTTCTTTTACTCACAGAATCAACTGTAGAACCATTAGTGTCATCGATGCTTGGGACCAGATGACCTTGTGTCTTTTCTCACCATGGATGGGATATGTAACAAAGCATTTATTCTTATTTAGAATTAGGTTTTGTTGCAGTACATAACAAAAAGAAAATATTATCTTGTCTTAATTTGCTGGTTCATTCAATGACTCATTGGTGCTTCAACACACTCCCTTGCTCATTTCCAATTCTAACTGCAAGAGGATGAGATTACCATAGCAATCAAACAAGAAAAAAACTATTTCCAAACCTTAAAACCATTTGGCATGAAGTTTGAGGCTTGCATTCTTGGCCCTTGATTTGGTGCATGATCAAAAGGGGGTCGCTGCTGAAAATCTTGTCTTGGTGCATGATCAAATTGGGGTCGTTTCTGAAAATCTTGCTTTGGTGCATGGTCAAAAGGGGGTCTTTGCTGAAAATCTTGGTTTGGTGCTGAATCAAAAGGGGGTCTGTGCCCTGGTCGCTGCTGAAATTCTGGCCTATTTTGAAATTGCTGCACAAATGGTAACCTCATAAATCGCATTCCCTGTCCCCCTCGGTGCATAGGAGCCAACTGCTGTTGAAAATTTGGCCTAAAAGGTCTTGGAGCCCTTCCTCTTGCTTCAAAGTTTGCCCCAGGCATGAAAACATCCCCATTCTGTTGTTGTTTTGGCTGCCATCGTCCTCTGTTATCATTATCATCACTGGTCCGTCTTTCCTGCTTGTCTGAATATCTTGGAATCCTGGGGCCAAGGCCTATTGGCACATCTGAGCTAACCCCAGGAGTAGGCAAAAGACCAGGTGAGTTGTTTGGCCTATTATTCAGTCTGTGTTCATCTACTAGGTTTCTCGCTTCTGTGGAGCTTCCCCTTTTACGACCACGTTTCCGTTTTTCATTGCTATTACTAGTTCTTCTTGGATTCGCATTTTTGTTTTCGTTTTTGTTTTGCTTCATGTCTCCATCACTTTGTGATCTTGATTCTGGGACAGCTGGCTTGGCTGTTAAATTTCTTGATTCTTGGATAGCTGGCTTAGCTGTTGAATTACTTGATTCTTGGATAGCTGGCTTGGCAGTTGAGTTTTCTAACCGCATCATTTTTGTTTGCTCTACATTACCCTCACTGTGCTTTCTAAGAAGCAAAGGCAAAAATCAAAAGAACACATTGACAAATGGATGTGGAACAAAAAAGTGTTGCTTCTGAAAATTAAAATTTTTCAAGTCAGAAAATTTTCCATGTTCTTGGCTCACCGCTAGAACTTATGTCTTGTTCATAAGGCACCCCCAGGCATTTGTTCAAAAATATTCCTGGCCCCGGGCATTTTGGCCCTAAACTTTTCCCTGGCCCAGGGAATTTTACAATATCAGGAGCTTTGCTTATACAGTTCCCGAGAAAATGGCATGTTCTCAGTACCCGGCCCCAGGCATTTATGCAAGAAACTTTTGTTGACCCCTGGGCTGCTGCAATGAGGTTAACATAATTGCTTTTAAAAAGTGCAAATCATTGCTTTTTAACAAAAATGAGTTATATCCCCCATATTCCTGCCCCTAATTGTGCTTTGAAATCTTTTCTTTTTCGTACTTCATTAACATGTTTCAGAAACACTGCTTTTCAAAAAATGAAAGCAGGAATCAGAATACAGCAACCTGTTTTAGTTATAAACAAGAATAAAGAAACAAGAATTTGATTTGAAAATATGTAAAATTACCTTTTTCCTTGTGAGGTTTTGTTACTCTTTGAGACGCTACCCCTTGGTTTTGGTTCTTTTTTCTTTTCTGAACTGCAAAAAAAGTTTTTAAGTTACATCAAAAGTTGACAAAGATCAGATCAGTTTCTTGTGAGAGATACCTAATCCTTTCTTCTCCTTGAAGCAAGAGAAGAGAAGTAATTTTACTGGATTACATATTTTTACAAGCCTGTGTGCAGACTTCACCATTCAACTGCTAAGGAGAGCCAAAGTTGGCTCCCCTTCACAGCGGAAAGTATATTTTGAACAGATTATGAAAGATCCAGTGTAGAAATCCATCCAGTCTTCAATTTACATAACAAACACAAACCTTGCTGCAGCAAAGGTCTTCCCCAGCTCATTCAGATCCCCCAGTTCATTGTCACTATCAAGAAGATCATCGTCATCAGCGTGAATAGACATTGAATCTAAATCTTCCTCTAAATCTTCATCTAAATCTTGTTCCAATTCTGGTTCTACTTCTTTCTCAATGACACTGTCTTTCCCCATCCCTTCTTTTGGTGCAATCAGATACCTCAAGTCATCTGGCTGTAACATTTTTCTTGGTGATGGGGGAGCAACTTTTTGCTTCTTACCAATTTCACCTGGTGGGTCTTTCATTGCTATAAGCCTAGGTGTCCTTGAAATTGGGCCTTTTAGATTGTCTGGCTTTTGAAATAAGATGTTAGGACCATTTGTCTGTGGAAGTGATGTTTTATTTTTTGTGCTATTCTTTGTCATATTTGAATCTGAATCTGAGCTACTTGTCAATGTACTTTTTGAAGGGGACTTGACTTTTTTCAACTTCGCTTTTGTGTTTGCTTGTGGTGATTTCATTTTTGTGAAAGAAGTTAGAGAAACATTTGATGGTTTAGATAACGAGGCTGTTGCTGTTGCTATTGCTGCTGATGCAATGTCTGTGCGTTGCGATTTGAATAGTCTGAAGAGAAACAGAACAAGGAATGAATTATATTTGATGGTGTAATTTACTCAAATCATAGAGGAGATAAAGTTTACAGCATAACAGTACATCAATGATAAACTTGCTGTAGCATATCAAAACGATTGCGAGGACTAGAGATGGCATTTCCTCCCCATTTTCCAACAACTGGGTTTGGATATCGATGAAGAATACCATAAAAAATGTAGGCATACCTTTAAAGACAAATGACGGATATATAGCGCCTAGTTTAAAAATAGAACAAAAGATGGCTTTGTGCTTTCATTTGTCCAACTGATTTGCTAATCTCTCGATATCATCAAATACAATGGAATACAATAAGCTATATTTAGATTGCCCAGGCCCCTGATTTAAATCACCTTATATCTCCATCATTTGTCTGTAAGCATGCCATATTTTGACAATTTAGGAGCTTGTAGTTGCCACTTAGTGAAGCCTACTGCCATTTACAACGGACAATTACACAAAGATGGCCGTGAGGAACTTTTTACCCAGATGCATTGCATTCTAATTAGGATTCTTTCATGAGTCTATAGGAATTTGATTAAAGAACGCAGTGCATTTGGTAAAAAGCTCCTCACTGCCATCTTAGCTTAATCATCTGTTGCCAACAATGTTACAATGGTGAAAGGAAAGGTTTTGTCAGTGAAAATATTTTTGGCAAATCTTTTTTTCATATCACACATTGGAATAAAATGTTAAAGGAGTTGAGTCCATATAAATAGCGGAGCGTTAACGTTATCCTGAATTTTTGCTGACAACCCGCTGACGGCCCTTTGTTATCGCACAATAATGCTAAAGTCATTAGCAGTGGAGACTAAAGGCTTCTTGATCCTTGCATTATCCTTGGGAATTCCTTTGGCTTAATTTCAATAGCAATTAAATCACAACTTTTGTTTTATGATTTATGCTGATTCTATTTATGCTGACTCAATGCCTTTAATAAAAATCAATATTGGTTACTTCCTCTCTTATTTGATTTAAAGGCCAAGGAACTGCAGGTTTTTGCTTATAAAGTTTCATTGGCATATCTTTGATGTCTTGGTTATTTTCAAAATTACAGGGTCTTCTTGGTTTCAGACAGTTTCCCTGTTGTGACATCATCAAATTGCAAATTGTAAACCACAAAAGCGATAGGTTTCTGCTCATTGACATATCAAAGACCTGCATAAAATGGCTTCCTTGGAGATTGTAATATCTTTCCTCCATTAATCTAGGATTCAGAACAATTTCAATTTTGCTCAAAGCTGCTCATGAATTCTTTCAATAAAAAGAAAAATGCATTCACTCTGAAAAATAATCCAAGATACCAAAGATTGTGTATGAACAACTTATAAATAAGTACCTGAAGTTTCTTTTTAAGTTATCAAATCAAACAGTGGCAGACACTTTGCCAAATATTGTGGGGGCGAAGCTATTGTTTCAGTTAAAAAGCATTGTTTATCTCTATTGTCTTTGGACAAAAGACCTTTGTTCTAGCCAACATTGGGGGGGGGGCGATCGCACCCCCTGGCCCCCCCAAGTGTCTGCCACTGAAATCAAACAAACAATGCATCAAACAATCATGCAATGTGTTTTAAAGATTTGATGCCTATGTTTATAAATCAAATGATTTCTCATACCTGCTAGCTTTTGCCTTGAGATTGCCAAGTGGTTCCACCTTCACTTCAAATGTCTTGAGCAAGTGCTTGTACTTCTCTTTCCATGATGGCTGAGGTGCTGCTGTATCCTCTTCGTCCATGCTCGTATCTTCTTGTTTGATTTTCACCAATGGCACAAAATTCGTTTGGCCTGCAAAAGAATATCACCCTTTCATACCTGGTGTATAGTTTAACAATTAGTCAAGAAGAAAGATTACCAAACTCATCACAAATTGACATAAGTGCACAAGCCAGGAACCTAAGAGGGCAGCAGTTCCCAGTGTTTGAAAATCTTCAAAAATTAGCTTCTTTCAGGAAAAAATGAGAGCTTCAAAATTTCAGCCTGGGCCTTGCAGAGGGGTGTTTGGGTTTTATGGATACACAGCTTCACCTATATTTTCACCCAATTCAGCTGTATTATTTTTTGGTTTTGCCTAATTTTTGACAGAACAGGGCCTTTCATTTTTGCATAAAATACACAGTTTTTTTATAAGAAACTTAGAGTTTGGGCCAGTACTGAAAGTTTCTTAAAATTATCAGATTTTGAGATCTCAGAGTTTCTTAAAAGTTTCTTGGAGGTTCCATAACAATCTTCATGTTCACCACCTGTGAGTTACCTGTGCCCTCTTGAACATTTCAAAACAATGTTTTTCAAGCCATTCCAATGTTTAGACACTACTCAAGTACCTTAGTAATATGATACAGGAAATAAGTGAGAATAAAGTAGAAATATGTCAAGGACTTCCTTTATCAAAATAAATAGTTTCTTAACTTATATTTCCCAGTACTAGAGTTTCTTAATTTTTTGACGATCTGAGAGTTGAGTTTCTTGTAAGCATTTTCTTATAAAAAATACGTGTCTATCACATAGTTTTTGCAAAAAATTTGAGCAGTTTTACAGTTTCCGGACCCCCCTTCCCCTCCTCGAATCCCTGCACGAAATAATTACCCAGTCTGTATGTGGGCTTGACCCTGATTAGCCTGCGTGCAGACTGAACCCCTTTCAGTCTGCACGCAGGCTGGACCCAAAAAAATGCCCTGCCCCCAGCCTATTTGTTATTTGCGTGTTTTTTCCCAAACGAACTATTCATTTTCCCTTCTTGATGACATAATCAACATCCCAATAAACTGCAAAATCTATTGATCATATCCTGCAAATATCATACACCAAAGTATCCAAATAAATTAGCTGGTTAGGTGAGGCAGGTTATAAATCGCAGCCATGTGATTACGAATGGCCTGCACAAATATGTCGAAATGGAACTGCAATGCAGGTAGCCCTCAAAATTCCTCTGTTGTTTGCAATCGCCAAGTTTTGCCCTATCTTTGCATCTTCCATTTAACATAAACACTATACCGCAGCGCACCTGTTGATGCATTACTGCTTCCCATTGCTACACTGCCACCTTGATCGCCCATGTTTACAAGTTTTACAAGTTGCTCTCGTGGCCCTATGGGACCAACCAACACTGTGACTTCGTTTCTCGAAGCGCCTCTATAAAGTCATCATTTTCTGGCTAAACAACATCGTTTAAGATACCAAATACGTCATTGTTCATAGCAAGAAGGCTTAATCTTTCAAAAAATGGAACATCTATCTGTAATCTTCTCGAATTAAGCAGCAATCATCGATTTATAATCTGTAAATATTTTCACTGCTAATGACTCCATGTTTTCCCATGTTCTATATCAGGCCATGCTTCTTCCATCTGAGTACGCATGCTCACTTTGGGCAGACAAATCACCAGCTGCGGAGGCTATCTCCTGCGCAGAAACATATAAGCTACAAGATGTAAACTAAAATTCAAGCAAAGAGGTAGGAAACTCAGAAGTAAAGAGGTTAATGCGTTGTGTATGCATTGCATCTTGAGGGAAGGTGCAGTGTGGTGTGGCACAACTGATTGGCAAATAAAGCAAAAACAAGGGCTCATGCTTCAAAGGGGCTCAGTCTCCAAATTTTTATCGAAATGTCGATCTTGCAGTTTTTCGAACGGCACTAAAATGCAAACTTCTCGTCTGTTTTTCAAACACGAGGCGTTATTTTTAAGTTTTAAGATAGTTTGGTTTTGCTATTATTGCAAGCGCCCTAGACTCGATAAGCTATGCTTCTCTAGGGCGTATGAAAACGTTGGTAGTTAGTTTTAACATCAATTTATTATTTTCATAAATCATTATCACTTCACAGGGGAACAACCCAAACGTTCACATCTCCTACTGTTGCTCGGATATGAGTAGCTAACTTGTTGACGGTGCTTTTTCATGTTTCATGGCTTGGTTGAAGCCACCAACAAGACTGAGGAAAATAATGGACACGTCCCTAGAACAATGGCGTTTACAGATTTCAATGATGCTCTACAACTCTAATAATAAAAAACCCCAAGCTCTTATTCAAAACGCAACAAGGTGGGTCTGCAAATCGTGTCACTTCAAGATGAGTGAAGTTTCCTCTTTCAATTTCTTAATCTTATGACCATAGTTTTCAATGTGATTGCTTCTAAAAATGAATTTGAAAGTTCCTCGTTCGATTGTCTCCACAACAAACATTTGCAGTACAGATTGTATTTCAAGACATTGGAGATGTGGAGAGTCAGAAATGGAATGCATGTGTAATTTTGTAATCACTTGAAAGTACTTGCTCAAGCGCGGAGATCACTGCTAAGCAAAGATGTCATATCAGGTAATACACAAGAGAGAATTTTACATAATGATTTGAGAGAGTTTTCCTCATTGTAAGATATACGTCCTAACTCTAGTTTTTTGTGCATGCAACGCTCGATGGGCTCAATTTTACAACCAAAACTTGAGAACTTCAACGAGAAGGTCTTGCATGAAATTCTAACAAGAGTCTCTCTCTCTCTGCTATAGAGGAACCTTACGATTGAGGTAGGTGGCCAAACATTCTCTCCCCTTTCCCTTCTTGCGTAGAGGAAATGTTTATCAAGACTCTAGTATAATGAGGACAGATTTGACTAGATTCATGTAAAGGCAAAACTAACTGGTCCAAACATCTGGTTGACTTTTAAAGAAATCTTTTTTAATATTCATATAAAATCTTATATGGATGTAAAGAAAATAAATGATTAAATGATAATCCAATATTCATACGAGATTTTCGTTGATTTGGCTTCATGCTAGCCTGCGCACAGACTTGACTGGTTTGTTTTCTGAGAGGATTTTCCTCTACTGGAATGGAGGACGAACCTCTCTGAAGAGAAACCAATCGAGTTTGCACACAGGCTACAATCTTGGACAAAATGTATCCGGACTGTATGCTATCACAACAATTCCAATTTTAGCACCCAATTTTCCCCCTCCCCCCACCTATCAATGTTGGTCTGACGTGAGATGTTGTTGGAAAGGTGTCTGCTCCCATCAAGTCTGAAATTCGATGTCAATAACAACATTGATCTTGGGGGAGGGGGGGATTGAAAGGTCCAGCAGATCCAGTAATTTATGTCCAAGATCGTAGCTGCCTGCACGTAAAGAAGGACCACAAGAGATGACACACATTACATGGCCTTTTTCTAACACTATGACGTCATGCTTCAGAAGAACAATCGCATACGCGGAACTATTTTGGTATAAGGCGCGCATTCAACCAAGGAATGTATTTGATTGCGGTGCAGAGCAACATATCAGAGCTTCATGCAACAGACAAGCTGATAGAAGTTAGCGATGGGTCAAGAAAAGGAATCTCTATCAGTTAGGCCATTTAGTAGATCGAAGGAGAAACAGAAGTCAAGACGTTTTTCATTTCAGCAACAAATGACACCGCATCAAAACGAAAATCCGCCACAAACACCATCATCAACACCATCACCGCCACTGGCGACAACATCGCCGAATATTCCGTCGTCTATAACTACAGTTGAAGCAGAATGTAATAACATTACATCGAAGATTATCCGAATAAACACGACGACTGTATTTGCAGTTTCGATTGGACAAGGATGTTTAGCTTTTTGTTTGATGATTGTAGGAATAATCAGCCTGCTCGTTGTTAAAGATTGTAAAACTGAAGCAGGGATTGCTTTTTGCTGTGCAGTAGCCGTAAGTATCACGCTTGCATTCCTTGCAGTAATATCTTGTTTGTGCAGCTGTAAAGAGGAGTGCAAACCATATGCAAACATAGTCATAACCAACTGCATTACCTGCGTAGACTTGCGCCAAGTCTATTTCGTGAACTGTAGTAAGTCTATCTGAGAGTAAAATACGAAAAGATTTCCCTTTTCCCTTTTACAATTTTTTTTGACGAAATAGACTTGGGGCAAGGCAAGTCTGCAAGAAGAAAGGGGCTCCGGCTTGCGAAACCATGGAAAAACCGGAAAAAGCTAACAAGAAGACGTTTACACACTGTACCGGACACCGGTACATTTTTGATCCACAAAATTGTTTTTGTTACGGATCGAAAAGCGTACCGGTCCCGGTACAATGTAAGCGGCTTCAATTCAGGGCACTTGATTTGCTTACTACAATTTTCTCGTTTTCTTTTACAGTTTTTCATCAACGGTTGCTTGGGAGTTAAAAATACAAGAGCACCAACGAAATCTAAGGTAGGATATTTATTTTGATTCTAAACTTCTCCATGAACATAGTAACTGAATGAACTAAAATGCACTTGTTTGCTTTACTTGATGTTTCGGTTTCTTTTCATCAGAAGTAACCTTCATGAAAATTTAGGCCTTCATTCAAACCTAAATAACAATGGGGTAACATGGGAAGAATAGTCTAACACAGAGACCCACCTGATGTGTGAAAATAAAACTTGATGAAAGGGGAGAGAGGACACCGAAAGAGAGAAGAAAGACAATGAGAGAAAAGAGATTGTGTGAAAAAAGCAGAGTAAAAGGGCGCTTTTGCCCCATGAGAGCTGAGGAACGTGTTACGAAACGAGCAAAGGGTGATAATGAGAGAATAGAGACGGTGTGAGAAAAGGCGAAGAGAAAGGATGCCGTCTGTCCCAAGAGAGGCGAGAAACGTAAGCCGCAAAAGTTGCCTTGAAACCAATGGGCAAACTATCTCGTAGTACATGCGAAGTTGATATTTAAAGAGAGGTCATGAACTTATGACGAAATAAGGATGACTCTAAAGAGCTGCCTGGTGGATTCCTTCATTTTTGATTGAGAAGTTGATGAGTAATTGTTTTATTTAAGCCCTGAATATGTGAGGATTGCAATGCCTTCTGCTCGACTTTGAATAGATAAACATTTGTCTGCAATCACCGCTTTTCATTACAGTGTCAATCAAAAAGTAACCGATGCTATCGTGTTACAAAATCTTTCCTCGTTTCCCCAAACAGGTGCAAAAGTATCCAAGTTTAATTGCCAAAAGCCTTCCCTGACACAGGTTAGAATGCGGAACAAAAATGTCATAAATTCGAGCGTAAATTCATTGAAAAACTACTAGTACATAACTGTCACATTACAGCCCTGAAGAAGTCCTGCATGGCAGAACGAAATATTGGCATAAAATAAATTAATCATATTTGCTGTTGTTTTTTTGTCGCATTGCGGTGTTTCTGCCTTTAAACTAGTACATTATGGTCGTCAGGTACGAAATTTACCGAGGGGCAAATCACTTCTCAAAATAGCGTACGTGATTTTTGTGATTTTAAAATCACACGATTTTTTTCTGTGATTTTAGTGATTTTTTTTGTGATTTTAGTGATTTTTTTATGATTTTTTCTTGTGATTTTTCTATGATTTTGTGATTTTTGTATGGTGATTTTGTGATTTTTGTATGTGATTTTTTTTGTGATTTTAAGGAAGGTGTACGAAAAAAAATCAGTGATTTGCCCCTCGAAATTTATTGCATTATAAATATAAGTTCGATACTGTCAAAACTTTATGTGCCAATTTCACTTGTTTGGTATTTGTGGCAAAACTTTAATAGAAATTCTCTCTCAACAGATTGAAAGTTACATAGGTTTCTGCATCATCACATCAATCGTCGCTTTCTTAATGGTCGGCGGGTGTATCTATGAGTTGGGCATGTTCACACAAACATCATCATCATCATCATCATCATCATCATGGCGCTATTTTCTCGTTGCTGGAATGGTAATGTTCTGGATCGAGGGTATCCTCTCTTTACTTGGTATGAGATACATCCGGAAGACTTTTAACGATGTTCCAATTCTTAATGACAATGATGGATATGTTTCGGGAGAGATTCTTTGAGTTGTAGCAATCTCTACCGGACCATCATCAGCTCAGGTGTGCGACGAACTTCCAACAGCAAGTGTTCTGTAGGCATACTGATACCCTGATGCCTTCAAAAGACTTTCGTGATCGTAATCTCAAACCTTGGGAGGGCAAGTGCCACTTGAAGGTTTCATGGATAAATGTTCCGCAGAGTCAATTGGTTTCCGTTCAAGAAAAGATAGATTTCGTCAATGCAGATTCCGAAAGATCGAAGATATATCGGTGGATCGAAATTCCTCCAGCTTTTTGCGTTGTAGGAAAACCGTTCAAATCCAACCTTGGTTTCGTTCTGTCCACGTACACGATTGGATATGAACTAACCTTGATTGTGGTTGACCAAAGATGAGGAAAGACTTCGCCCTTCATGGCCAGTTTACGTCAGAAGAGAAGACAAAAACTCCGCATCACACCAAGACAATATGAGTGTGTATGATTGGTAATTCCAAACATACCACATTTTGAAAAAGGTAGACTTCGCAGAGACGAAAATATATGTCGCAATCAAATAAAAAAAATCGTGAAACGGCAGGTCTCGGATTCTCATCACCATGTTTAGCTGATGAAAACGAGAACGTCTCCGAAGTCTGCCAAACCTTCTGCCTTGTGGAGTTAACCAAACACAAATTCCAAGTCTACCAAGTCCACCATGTTCAGAATTGGTACCAATCAAACACTCCAAATGCCAGAAAATTCGGAGACAAAGCAGCAGGAATATCCAAGGGCGCCTACCTTGTAGTAAGTGTGTTTATTCCTAGTACTGTGCCCGAGACCCAGTACACAGTGACCCAGAGTAAATGGTGTCCTGTGACCCAGTCCTGTTAGTCTGTGTATATCATAATTTTTCTAGTTACAAGGATTTTCAAATTCTAACGTCTGTTAGTGTTTACCAATCAAAAATCACGCTACCTGGCTCCATGTACTCGTATAACAGTTGATCTCGTATTACATCAACACCGGAATTTGAAACCACAAAGTTATGCATACAGTAGAAACCCGCATAAAAGAACCTGTTTTTATAAGAACCTAGAGGCTGAAATTCAATCTTTAAAACCCCCTAAATAAGAACCCCTAAGAGGCTCAAACTGGGAAAGGTTCTTATATAATAGCTTTAATGTAAATTATTAAAATGACAAGAATGTTTAGAATTCTTCACATCCTGATCAGACCTCTTCATTGGTACAAAAGATTTGTTCTCAAGAATTCTCAAGAAATCTCAAGAATTCTTGGGCTGGAAAACAGTGTTAATGTGTGCAAGGCCTGCTCATATATAAGAACCTTTTTAAGAACCTTGCAGGCTGGAATTTAGAATAGCAGCCATTTAATTAAGAACCAATTCAGGCTGCCCAGAAAAAACTTGGGTTCTTTTATGCGGGTTTCTACTGTACGTCATCTTGACCTTGACAGGACTGACTCTGTGTACTGGGTCACTGAATGGTACTGGGATACTCTGTGTACTGGGTCATAGGACACCAATTACTCTACAGTACTGGGAATAAATACAGTTCCTACAAGGTGGGCGCCCTTGGAATATCCATTTATTTTGGCTTTCGCTCCGGACAAGAACAGAGTTTAACAGCAAGAAAGAAGCAGATTTAACGAAGATAGGAATTTATTGAAACTATAAATAAATCGAAACAACTTGATCAAAACAATGTGTACATAAAATAACAATATAATTAATGAAACAAACAAGTGTACTATCCATTTTGTCCCCGAGACAAGGCTTACGCCAGTGAATTTCAGTCGGTTAGGATTGAAAACAGGACATCAGGCGTGCATAATGTTCAAACCTGCCTGAGAGCGGTAGAAATTCTCTGGTAGAAACTAATTACAATTATATTTCATAAAGAACTATTCAAGAAAAACTGCCTGCAAAATATTGCTTTGGAAAAAGCTGCCTGAGAACTTTGTTCCCATGTTTATGCATGCCTGCAGGCCATAAGAGATCTATCTAAAAGCTGAGGTCTCTTCTTTATGACGGTGACAATCTTTCGCTTCTTTTAACAAGTATACTTAGCGACTTATTTGTTACCAATTTCATTCGAACATTTAGGCTGACTTTTTACACATTAGATTATCCGTATCGATTTTCTGCAAGTCCAATCTACACTACATTTGTCCTTTCTTTTAAAAGTTGCGAAGTGTTAAACCAAACTTCGCAGTATTAGTCAAATACTTTATTCGTAGAAACGAATTTACGCTCGTTGCGTCTTCAAAACTGAGAGAAAAACAGGGTACTCCTTATAGAACAAATAGAGACATATGACACCAAATTTTACAGAGCCCTCTCAACGCTCCTTCGAACAGTAGCCCGAGATCAGGCGCCCTTGTAAAAAAGTTAAAAATTTCACATTTTCACTTTTTACATTGGAGCTCTGATCTCAAGCTATCCTGGCGTAGGTGCGAGGAACTCCTGTACTGTAATGCCCCGCATTTAAGATTAGACCCCCTACTTATAAGAAATTCTTGAGGCTCATACCCAAAAATTAAGTTTCTTGTATTTTGATCAACACTAAGTCCTTGTCTGACGGTCTGAGGAGCATTCCACTGCATGCAGGGCTCATAAAAATTGCTACAAAGATGTCTTTGGTTTAACAGATTTTTACCTAAATTTTAATAGATGTTCTTGGCAATTATTGATAATATACACATATGGCTAATCTAAAATGGATACTATAAGTGGGGATGAAGAACGAACGAGAAATAGACAAAAATTTGATGTTTTTAGCACACTAAGGCCTTTCAAGTCATTACTATCATCAGAGTGTGACTGACAAACTGAATTGACAAACTGAACAAACTGACTGAATTCAGTTTGTCAGTCACACTCTGATGATAGTAATGACTTGAAAGGCCTTAGTGTGCTAAAAAACATCAAATTTTTGTCTATTTCTCGTTCGTTCTTCATCCGCACTTATAGTATCTATTTTATTGTTTCTTTATTGCCAATATATGGCTAATCTATCTATAGATAACCCTTTTCTGTTGTGACCTATATTTCCAGGGCTTTCCAGAAGAGAAATTAGAAACTAAAGAAACTTTCAGCCTAAAAAATTAAACGTACCGTAGATAAAAGAAGCCTTTTAGGCTAAGGTGTGAAAAGCGGTTCTTAAATGCGGGGCCTACTGTATAAGGTGATCGAGGATCTTTTGGTACAAAAAAGATTTCAAAATTTACGATTTCAAAATCAACGTACCGCCTTTCTCTGCTTGCATTGAGACGTCAAGAATCGCGAACTACAATTCAATTCAATATTTACAATGCAAATAAATTTTCATTTGCAAAAGTTCGAAGTTCATCCATCACACATGAATGCTAGAATTTCCAGACTTTGAGACGAAGCTACTTCGGCAATTCGGGCTGTTGATTCCAATCTACAAAGGAAGAGAAAATTCCATTAAGTTCGGATCTATGTCACGTAGCTTTCTTGTAGGAGAGTTGTGCAAGCCCAAACAACTGCTGATAGAGACTCGCATCTCCCTCTTAGGCCAGCATAGGTTCCAAATCTTTAAAAGGCCGGTGTCAAATTGAGTGACCTATTTCTTTGAATTGAATGACTTCAAAGAAACTTTAGCTATTTCTCTATAATTCTACCGTTGGACTTTTCTGAAATCTTTAATAGTTTCAGAATTAGAGTGTTTTTCTTCCTCTTCAAGAATTCAAGAAAAATTTTCAAAAAATTTAAAACCATCGTAATTTCTAAACCGTTTGACGCAACATGAAGTAAATTCGAAGAGAACTATAGTTTATGGATGCCTACAGTATCAAGCAAAAGTCTGTCACTCATCTGGTTTATGATTTAGAAAATTGATGACGTCACATCCTAAAATGAGCTGAAATGTAAAATACGCTATAATTTTGAAAAATATTCAAAATTTCTGGAAAGTCAAACGGTAGAATTATAGATAAGTATGTGAAGTTTCTTTCAAGCCATTCAATCAGAAGAAATAGATCATTGAATTTTACACCCACTTTTTTACGCTGAGTTAAAGATTTGGAACCTATGCTTCTTAGGCCTAGGTTAAACACCGCTCCTTTGCCATGTCGAATCGAACTTTCAAAAACAGCAGAATCTGCCGTGTCTAAAAATCTGATTTAAACATAGTTTTTTGCCCTGTCCGATTGAAATTGAAATGGTTAAAATGGCTATTTTCAAAATGCACAAGCGCAGTGGCTAATCATGAGCAGAAACTGCTGACGATGGACTAGAATTGATTAATACGATGATGCTTAAATCAAGTCGTTTTTCTGCCGTTTGATACGACAGAGCTGGTGAACTCCTGCCGTTTTAACAACTTAAAACAGTTGTCGACACTTGGAAATTTTTAGCAGCATCTCTTACATTCGACACTGCAAGAATACGATGTTTAAACTAGGCCGTAGGTCTGTCTCACTTTAGATGTCAGCTGAGAGACTTGTGATCACACAAAATTACACATCAAAAACATCTTAATCATTTTACCGTGAGATAGACTTCAGCGTGTTTACAGCTAGACAATCATTTCATTTCATTCATTTCATTTTTAATTATTTATACACGGTGGCCCCATCAATCAACGACTGCTTTACAGGGGGCCGTGTTAAAAAGCTTACAAAATTAACAATACTTTACTAAAATAACCTAATTAAAAGTGATAAAATCTAAAAAATCTAACTAGAATACTTATGATAAAAAATTAAAAAGAGTAAAATCAAAACTGGTGAATGGAACGAAAAATCACAATCAAATGGTCAAGCAGAAGGCTGCAGATGGTTTTTTAGTTGGCGAATTACGAATTAAGCGAATTTGCTTGTTTTATATCCAACGGAAGCTGATTCCAAGTTCTAGCGCCACGAAAAGATATCGCTTTTTGTCCTTTGCAGGTTGTCATCCTTGGGATATAGAGATCAGTGGCTGCATTTCGCAAGCTAATATCAATATTTCGGTCAGAATTTTTTGTGAACAAATCAGAAAGATAGCTAGGTGCAAGGCCAGTTATTGCTTTATACGTAACCGTAGCTGTTTCACTTTTAATCATATCACTGACAGTAAGCCATTTAAGGTTCTTAATCAAAAGGGTCGCAGATGTATCATAACTGCTATTTGAGACAATCCTTGCAGCTCGATTTTGCAATTTTTGCAGAGCTTGCAATCTAGCTTCGCCACAGCTTCCCCATACAGAGCAACAGTAGCGAAAGTGTGGCTCGACAATGCCTCGGTACATTTGTATCAGAGTAGGTTTCGGTACGAATCAAACTCTCTTCTCAAATCTTCTAGTTCTCATTACTAAACAACTTTTGAAGGGTTGACTTGCGAGTATCTAAAAGATCATTTCTTATCGTTTCTCCTTCGCAGCATCCTCTTGGTTGCTTAGGCCCCCGCAAGGGTAATTATATTTTTAGCGCTGATAGACCACGGAATTGACTTGGAGCAAGCCTCTGGCAGTTAAAAACTAAACAATGAACTAATCAGCTTCCAGTAACCTAGCCTGCGTGCAGCCTCAACTTTTCCTTTGAGAAGGAGCTGACGCTGCACGCAGGCTACCAGCAACCCTTCTTCGAGCGGAGGTTCAGTCACTGATCGAGATTACAAGGCGATACTACCACTCCACGCGTGAGCTTAAACACTGAACTTGCTCATAGCCCCCCGTTTCAGATAACCTATCCCAGCATAGCAACTGGTAGCTAAATTCGTAAAATTCAGCGCTCTCTTCCTGTCTCCCTTTAAATTCAATGCTAATATGGGATAGGGAATTTTGTGGGGGATATCAGCAAGTCAGTGCCTAAATACGAACCTCGTTCAGGGTCTGCCTCTTTTTCGGGCCTATGAAGTGAAAGACATCATAACGTTCCTTAGCCTGTGTGCAGAAAAATCTACACCCAAGCTAAAAGTTCCCGTACTGTAAATTAGTTACGCATAAACTTGTCACGCCTTGAGTCGAATCAGTTTATGGCTTCAATGAGAGAGGTAAGTGCTCAGTCTGAATGAAGTGACTTAGACGTTTCCGAATAAACCGCAAGAGCTCTATTTAGTCCCCCTCCTCTGAGCTAAATTTTTAAGAAAGCCCCCCGCTCTTTTAAGCCCCCCAACTTATAGCAAATTCCAGAGGTTACCAAAGATTTTCAATTTATTGAGCAAAATAAGTTTGCAGGTTAATTTTGATATGGTTTGAGAAAAACTGTATGTTGAATCCGCAAAATATGGCGTAAAAGAACTGAAAAAGCTATCATATAAATCCTTGTCATTGACTTTGTGAATAAGGCCCTCCCCCTCTGGAGTGGCCAAAATCAAATAAGCCCCGGGTACTTAATAGAACTTTTACGGTATTTCTCAAAAGCATTAGTAAAATCGGTATGGAATGCATTTAGAAGTCTTTCGTTGTTTTTCTCTTTGAACCTTTCCAATGATGCTTTTTGTGGTCCTTATTGGAGTTTCGCTGCGTTTATTAACAATTTTATGACACACTCTCCAAAAACAAAAACATGAGAGCACCATTTTTGGAACCAGGCGAATCACCTAAGGTTCTCTTCCCTGGGATATTCCTATGTTATAACTTCAAGAAAATGATGAGAAAAATTTGAAGATTACTTTGAACAGCAAAAATAGCATGACTGAACCATATTAAAAACCTTTTCAATTTCAACTGACACTCATCAAACTATGAAAAATAATGTCAGAAAATATTTCAATGCGTTTCTATCTTTCGGTTGATATTTGCTGATGTTTCGTAATCTGATGAGCGTCAGCGTCAGACGAAAAACAGTTTTCAAAATGTTTCATAATGCTTTGCTTGCTTTCAAAGCAATCTTCAACATTTCTACCACCACAGAATAATCTGCGTGCAAACTCATGAGTCTGTTTCGAGAGTCTGCACGCAAGCTACCACAGAAGGCTTTTCAGATGACAAAACCATCAAAGTATTACCGAGAATTCTTGGTACGATCCTATTTTTGCCGGTTGCGCATTTTCTTTATTGACTATTGACCCGCTGACAACCGATGCTTTGGAATCGTTCAGCTTCTTGGCGGGTGAAGCTTGGTACGTGTTGTTTGATATTTGCTTTCCTCGTAATTGTTGCCTCAATCGATTTGATTTTCGCCTTGCATTTGCCTGTACGACAGAAAGATATGTGGATAATTTCAATAATATTTCGATACCTTATACTATAACTGAAAGGGAAAATAGGCAGTTTTAGATGCTACGACTGAGGTACTTCTGATCAGAGTTTACAAAAGAGCCCCATTCTAGGGCCTTTCAAAAACGAATCAGCAGAATTTCATAATTTCACTTCAAACGTATTCATATAGGGTCTTGATAACGAGTATACGCTCGAAACGTCGTGATTTTTATCATCTCAGCTATTTTTGGTACAAAAATCACTTATTTATCATATTCAGCTAAAAAGTAAGCTGCTATCAAGAGAAGCCCTGTCTGAAATTAAAGAAAATGTCAATTCAGAGTAAACAATACTTGCTTTACAAGTGACCCCGTCAAAAAACAACATACAAGAAGTGCTCATCAGAGCAACATGTATAATTACAGTCTTGAGATTTCATATTTCAATTTATTAAGGAGGGAGACCCTTCAGCCTAGTGGCTGATTTCCAAGGGAGAGGGAGACCCTTCAGCCTAGTGGCTGATTTCCAAGGGGCCCTCCACATAAAAACTTACAAAATGTACATGTTAAAATATATGAGAATTACTTACAATAAACAGTTAATACAACAAAGCCGTAAAACCTAACTATCAAAATGAAAAGAAAAATGCATAAAAGCAATAAACTGGGAAATTTCTCCAACAATCCAGCAACCAATGCAGCCCCCGCCCCCATGCCCGACCTATACTAAACAGACAACGGAGATCCAAAGATCTCCATCGTCGATCCAGCAGAAATCAAGCACAGAAGCAACAGGTGCGATAGCCACCAGACCACTAGAAAAACCCCCAGCCTATTATATACTTTGTTTACAAATATTAATGGAGGTTGCCTGCTTGGTCTCAGCTGGGAGGCTATTCCACAGCTAACTAAAGAAAAGAAACGGAAAGAAAAACAGAATTGTCAGCGTCGCGACAACAAAGAGAACGCAAAGGAAATATATCCGCTATGCATGCCGGTTGAAAAGGCCACTCTAAAAGACATGTTCTCTTGTATTGTCTGAAAAACAGTACCAGAATCTAATTCTTCAATAGTGTGCCGTCAGAAAAGCAAACTACCAGCAACACCCCCTTTTCTTTCAAATTGATTTAGCTATATTTTCGCGTTACCAACCCCTGTGGGTACGTGACATTATTTTTGACGGTCCGTTGAAAATATACGTTTATAAATATGAAAGAATCAATGATTCAACTTACCACAGCTTTGCTTTTAGATTTCATTTGTCGTACTCCAAGTGTCCTGTTCATAGGTGTGGGAGTTTTTTGTGGTGTTCTCTGTGGAGTTTTCGTTATGCTTGAATGCACAAATTTCGTGCTGTTATGCGTGTTGTCGAGCTGTAAAAAAGTTTCGGATATCTTATCAGAATACAGCACAATTTGACTTCGATATCCAGTGAAGCAACACAAAAATAAAAAACTTTCAAGGAGCAAAATGTAAAGAAAAAGTCTTGAAAAAACCTTGCAATTCTAGAAAAAAGTATAGAAAAAACTTTGCAATTTTATCAATTTGCAGTAGTACGTTGGCAAATTACAATAGACCTTTTAGCTATTCTGAAAAGAATCAGAATCGAACGATATTTTGGTATATTTTGTAGAATTTTCGAATGTGCACAATAGTGATAGAAGCTCTAACGCCACTCGATCAAACCTCGCGAATCAAAATGTATAAAAATAACGCCCCATCCAGGCTCTTTTGTAGAATAGCTAAAAGGTCTATTTAGGATCTCAAGCAAAAAACTAGTAAGCTGTACAGACCCTTCCTCTCTTTGGTGATCGTAGAGGTGTTCCAAGTTTCACCGGCGTGCCGATTGCTTTCCTGTTTAATGAAAGATAAATAAAATATGAATACACAACAGAGGCAGTTTTCGTGTTTCGTCATCAAGAATTGACGGAGTTTTATGAAGTGTCTTGCGAAATTTTTGCACCTACAAATTTCTTGAATGCAACTTTCTAAAAGGATCCATCACAACTGTCAAAAAGGTAGAACAATGAAAGATGCAGAAATACAGTTGATTGGGAGAAATCATACATAAAGTGATACCTAGAAGCTAAGAATAAAACTGCACATATTTACCTCTTCGTAGATGGCTTGCTACCAAAAACCATTTCTTGTTTAGTGCTTTCTAGTTTGGCACGATTCTGCAAATAAATATATACATAGATATAGCAATGAGTAGAGAAGAACATTTCGATATTTCGATATGAAATTGACAATTTCTGATTGATTATGGTCGAGCAGGACATTTTAACATTTTTTTACTGGTTGTATTTTGCTTGTTAGGAATCAAATTGTCAACAAATGTCAGTCCGTTGCATCAATAGGAGCTGTGACAGGAACATTTACAATAAAGGAACATGGATGTTCTTGCCAAATAGAAATTGTCTTACATTCAGAAAGAAGTCTTTGGAGCAAGGATGAATTTTATAAAACCAGCAGCCCAAGAATAGATTTCACACCTCCTTCTTTGCAGCCAACCATAATGTTGTGATCTCTCTATTTTGATTGATTTCATTGAGTGCCTCGAGGTCCAAATCTATTCTTCTAAAAGGCCAATCACTGTCTCCTCGGAAACCTGAAGATCCTACTTCGCAAACTTTGCCCTTGCTAGCCTTTGCTGATAAGTCGAGAACTTCTTCCTGCTAAGATCTTGCGTTGAAAGTTTTTTATCAGCAACAAGCCCATTAAAAAGTGCTCAATGTTCTGCTGAAATATGATCATGCCTGTTGCCAGAATCAAGACAAAAATGGTGTGGTATGCCAAGAGATCATACAAATACAGTAAGGCCCCGCATTTAAAGGAGAATGGCAGCGTAAAACTATCTTTTGCCACATAACGGAAGTTTAGACGTAGATTCCAAATCTGAAAACATTTTTGAAATATCTCTTTTCGTTTGAGAGTTAGGGGCCCGCGAAGTGGCGGGAAACGCCCTTTTACGAAAAAGGACGGGATTGATTGCGTATTCTCCCGCAGCATGTCACGCATTGCTTGTGACGTCAAATGCGATCAGTGGTCAGAATGCGAAATGCGAAATAGGCCCATCAAGTGGGAAGCAGTGAAGAACTCGTATCATCAGCGACGAGACGACTCTTCGGTTTCAACAAAAATTTGGTTGACAAAACTTTAGATTTCATGTTAGGGTTTATGGAAGGCTGTGGTCTAATGGAAATGAAGGGAAAGTGGTTTGTCCATCATCACCAGGTCCGATTGGATGCCGAAGGAGACAGAGAAGAGACGGGAATCAAACGATGTCCCAAACGAAACACTCTATCCAGAATAGCGATTCCAGACTTTTGACTTCCAAAACAGGTGATCTTTGATTACTATCTTCTACTTTTACCAATAACTTTCTCTCCTCAGTTACATAGGAATTATTTTATTTGTTGGTTGCCGTTCTTTATTTTGTGTAGGCCTATGACATGAGTATTTTACGTGATTATAAATGGGGCATCTTTGGTGAGTTCCTAATATAGACCATACGAGTTTTTGCAAGTTCTGTTTCTTATTTAGCCCTTTCAAAAACCCTGCAATTACTCATAAAAATACTTGTTGTATCAAAAAGTTCTTTCCCAGTCCTAACTTATAGTGAATGCATTTAGAGGATTCCCTACATTTTACATATTGTATTTTCAGGTATCATCAAGGGATGCATGACAGTTGAAGTGTGTTTCCACAAGATTTATACAAGATATACTTGTATTCTAAAAGCTGACAAGGAAGGGATCCTGTGTACAGCCACAGTTAGCATGCAACTGACATAATTACAGAATGAAAAATGTTTCTCTTCTCATGTTTGAAGAGTGAAAACATTATCTTACAACTAACAGCTGAGGGAGTGTCTATGTGTTGAACACAATGGGACATTAAACAGAATATAACACAAAAGGGCCTTTTCATGATTACTCCATTTACTTAACTTCCTGTGGCATAGCAGATATTGATGAAATATTTCATATTTGGTAACTTCACTAACAAGCAACAAATTAGTTGTTTGTGATTGTTGCATAACCCATCCAAATGTCCTTGGAAATCATTCTGGTCAACTTTCAAGTTTTGGACAAAGAAGTTTGTAAAAAAGACACTGACAAATACAGTAAATATATGTGTTGCCTGTGCGAAAATACAAGGCCATGTAAAAGCAATTACAAGCCCTGTAGTTGTGGCCTTGTAGCATTTTTTTGCTAATTAGCCTTGTAGAACCCTGGTGGGTGGCAATCCTGTGTTAGACTGGTTGTAGCTTGGAATCTTACTGATAGCCTTGTAATTTTCTTCAAAGGCTAGTACAAGGTCATAACAAGGTCATAATCCCCGCTTCAAGGCTAACACTTGGCCTGTACACTTGATACTCTACCCTTGGCCTTTTATTTTTGTACAGGTGATACCCTAGCTGTTGTCAGTTTTTTGCTTGTATTGCATACATATACTGTGGAAATGAAGAAGAAACTATTTTCCAGCTGTTGAAGTCCAATTCATCAGACATGAGAATTCACTGTTTTAAGTATTCCAAGGGCTTTATAAGGGTACAAGGAAAATTCCACCCATAGCAGAATTCAAAGAAATCAACACAGCAGTTAATTAAAGCTCACTCAGACCAAGTGGAAAAAGTTTCTTTTTGATATTCTTAGCATTAGCCATTTCCTTGTTTAGCTAAATATAACAGAGATGTGTTGGCATTTCCTTCAGCAAATTTATAACCTCCATTAATTATGCACCTTGATTAAACATGTGTTGATTCCACTGAAAGTTTTGGCTACAAACAAAGTGTGGTTTTTGAACATTGTTGTTATGAAAATCTTTCAAAAACTTGGCATGAAAAATGGATCTTTTCGGTGTCTTACAAAAGAATCCTGATAGGACAATTATATTTGTTCACATTTTTATAAGAAATTTTAACCAAATTTTCAATGTGTTCAACAGTGCCACCATACCATATGAAATCCACCATGGAAATGGGTGGCACTCAATCAAAATTTTTGAATGAAAATGTGAAAAATGTCTTCCACAGTATATAGCTAAATGATCTATTGTACATATGTAAGTTGTCATTCTGGAAAAATTTACCATCTAAGTCTAATAATATTCTTTACTTTCTCAATTATTTCAGAACAAGGTATTTAATTGTACATTTCTGTTGTTCATACTGTGCTTCTTTCCATAATTAAAGGTGTCCATTTTATGATTAAAATGTCTCCTTTTGAATCCAAACTTGAATGATTTGATTTGTGGCCAACAAGTCAGGGACAAACTGAAAGGGAGGATTATGCACTATATTTATGTACAAAATGCAAACGTTAAAGCCTGAATACCTGGCTTACAAGAGACTGTAAGATTTTCAAATGCTAGACCAATAGTTGACAGGAATTTCATAATATTGTACACATATTTTTTTAAATAAGAAACTGCCCATAAGAAACTCAACTCTCAGATCGCCAAAAAATTAAGAAACTCCAGTACTGGGAAAATATAAGTTCACAAAATACTTATTTGATAAAGGAAACCCTTGGCATATTTTTGCTTTACTTTCACTTGACCCGTGCATCACATTACTCATAAGGTATTTGAGTAATGTTCACAAGGGCACAGGTAATGAAGATGAAGATTGTTTGTGGAACCTCTAAGAAACCTGTAAGAAACTATGAGTACTCAAAATCTGATAATTTTAAGAAACTTTCAGCACTGGCCTAAATTCTTGGTTGCTTATAAAAAAATATGTGTTGCAAGTACTATCCAGGTGATAGAATGCCTACTGAAATTTGTTATCAAAGGCAGATAAAATTAGCAGAGATTGATTGGGTGGGCACAATGAAGTTGATATGAAATAAGTTTAGAAGCAATCCATTTTATTTAATCTTGTTTTTTTCTTTCTCGCAGTGCATAAGGCCACATATTATGATCATTCAAGCCCTTCAGACATGTTTTTGTCATGAAAAAAAATCTAAAATAACTGATTTCTAACCAATAGCCTTAGATTGACCCTACATATTTCCCACATATTTAGGTAGTCTTACCTTTTCAGTGGTGCCAGACAGTTGCCAAGGTTTTCTGTTATTGAGAATTTCATTGAGACTCAATATTTAATTCGTCAACATTGGTTGTTCACTTCCTCTTGCTTGGATGACTTTCGTGCCTTGCATGATCTGGTCTGGCCTGCCCTTTCGTCCCCATCGCATATTGTTAGGTAAGGATTGCATCTCTTGTTAATGTAGTTTAGCTACTTTGCTATGAGCACCCCAAAACATTCAAGAACGTTTGACTAGCTTCGAACTAGACTTGCTCCAAGTCTCGTTCGTTATCGTATTCGGGCCCACTCGGTTCGTCAGCAAGTGAGCGTCGAAAGTGGAGCGAGCGAAGCGAGCGGAACGGGCAGCGAACGAGACTTGTTAAAGGTGGATGCTCATGAATAATTAATGAGATTCTTGATGTAACCAAGGCTGATTGAATTGCGAAGAGCGTCAGGGGGTTGCACTAGCCAACAATTGTTATGAGAGTTTTCTCATTGAAATCATGACATTCTGTTATTCAATGAAAATATGAATTACAATTGAACGAATGACGTAGTTTAGTTTAAATTCAAAGGGGATTACTTGCATATTCTAAAAGGCTATTGAATGTCAGTCTGTCAATTGTGGAAGGAAGCTTTTTTCAAAAACTATGTTTACAGTTTGCACGAACGAAGTTTTAGTGATCATTTTATTTCAATGAATAGAGGTCACCTAAAGACCATATAAAGAGTTTGTTTCATTGGTTTCATCAAACCGGACAGAAACATGAGTTTTACAAAATCCTTAGAGAATACCTACGGGTTCAAATGAGAATAAACAACAATTTGAAGCCACAAAACAACCGGGTAAAAGTTTGAGCCTATTAAAAAAGAGAAAAAGTTCAAGAACATTATTTAGTGTAGTGAGACTGAGAAGTTGACAGTTCAGACGCTTGTCGTCTTTAAAATTTGCATTGCTTAGGACAATTTAGATTTTAGATCTCTAGGATATTAAACGACAGACTTTCCTGAAGCAGCTGGTTGCAATGCAACACAACGTCCTTTCCTTGTAACAAGCCAAGCTGTTCGATGTTCATGACTTATTTCGCAACTTCTATGGACTTCTTGTGGATAGAAATTACAATGTTCTGAAGATTGGCCCAAGAATCCGCTTCGCTTCGCACGCAAAGTATCCCCCTGTCCAAAATAGCTCTCTCTCCCACGATCGATTTCCTTTTGTCTTATGACATCTTTGATTGGCTAGATATAACTTCAAAAGCTGCCGCACCGGTCAAAATCTTGACCGCTACCAATTAAAAATCTCATTAATTATTCATGAGCACCCACCTTTCACAAGTCTCGTTCGCTGCCTGTTCCGCTCGCTTCGCTCGCTGCACTTTCGCCGCTCACTGCCAACCGAGTAAGCCCGAATACGATAACGAACGAGACTTGAAGCAAGTCTAGCTTCGAACTGGTCATCATCAAAATACCTTCGACTTCGTACGTTTGGCCACTGGCCAGGTTGGAAAACATGCGTGACAATGGAATCCATTTGGAACGGAAAATAGCGACGTCTCCTCGAAATCTTTGATGTGGAAGTACCCTGCTCATTGAAAACAAATTATCTGCTGTCTTCCAAACAGTTATATGGGTTAAAATGAGCCATTCTGCAAGCTTCCTTCGCCAACTCCTGCATTGGCCTAACCAAACGATGCTGTTGTGGGACCGCCGACCGAAAACCACTGATCACATTTGACGTCACACATCCGAAATCAATTCTCGGAAACGACAATGAACGAGAATTGTCCCGCAGAGAAATGTGCAATAGAAAGTGCTATTATTCAAAAACTAAACGAAATATACAAAAAATTACTTCACGATCGTGTTTCCCATGATAAATAGCATAACATATCAAAAAATTTTTTTACGCTGCCATTCTCCTTTAAGAAACCATTTTTTCACAACTTAGCCTAAAAGCTTTCTTATATCTATGATACTTTTCATTTTTAGGCTAAAAATTTCTTTAGTTTCTAATTTATTTTCTGGAAAGTTTTGGAAAAATAGGTTACAACATATATTAGCCATGTGTGTGTTATAAATGATTGGCAAGAACATCAGTTGAAATTTAAGTAAAAAGCTGTTAAATCTACGACCTCTTTGCAGCAATTTCTTATGAGCCCTGCATGAAGTGGAATACTCCCCGGACCGTCAGACCTGGACTTAGTGTTGATCAAAATACAGTAAGCTTCATTTTGGGTATGAGCCTCAAGAGTTTCTTATAAGTAATAGGGCTAATTATTTTTCAGTAGCCTAAAAGTTTCTTTTAGATGGTTCCTTAAATGCGGGGTCTTACTGTATACTGAGCATGATCAAGGTCTGAGCTAAAAGGGAATCATGATTATTTTACAGTAGTGTCCCGCATATAAGAAACAACTTTTTCAATTTCAGGTCTGATGCGTTTCTTATAGAATGAGATAAACTTGCAAATCAGGGTAAAGTTTCTTATTACAAAAACATATACTGTTGAACCAGACATGATCTCTATTGATGATTATTAGTTTGAATTGTATTTGTAAATTTTCACTTCCAGAAAATGCTACACTTATTTCAGGAAGGTGCTTTTTGCATACAAAATTATTTTTTAGATAAGTTTTTAAATAAATATTTTTTAGATAAGTTTTTAAATAATTATTTTTTAGATAAGTTTTTAAATAATTATTTTTTAAATAAGTTTTTAAATAATTATTTTTTAGATAAGTTTTTAAATAATTATTTTTTAGATAAGTTTTTAAATAATTATCTTTTAGATAAGTTTTTAAATAAGAAACAAGCTTTTTTCAGACCTGAACAAGTTTCTTATAAAATGGCATATTCTTTTGAAAATCAGGGTCTGTGTTTCTTAAATTTGTGTTTCTTATATGCGGGACATTACTGTAATCATACCCTGTCCTGCTTCTTCTTCTCCTTCAACCCTTCCCATGCTTCATGTTGTGACGTCATCCTGTCAAGGTATCGAATGCCATTGTATAAAAAGAAAGTCTCATTGTCTTTTTCCCAAGCGCACAGAAGTTTTTTCAATTCCTCTTCAATCTAGAGAAAGAAGATTCTAGATTAAAAACCAATTTGTTGCCGAGAAGTCAAAAGTAAAAATATCATTAAATTATTCGACTGAATCAACGCTTCAAGAAAGAGTTTCTAAATACCACGGAATTCGTAGCTGTCGCTCGTGTAAATCGTCTTATAACGATAAATTTGATAATAGTTCTTTTTCGTATGTACAAAATCAATCAATGTCATTGTTGAAAAGACATTTAAGCTATTCCACAAAAGAATCTGAATCGAACGATATTTTGATAAATTTAGTAGAATTTTCGAAGGTGCACAAAGGCGATAGAAGCTCTAACGCCACTCAATCGAGCATTTCGTATAAAAATATCGCTCGATCCAAACTCTTTTGTAGAATAGCTGAAAGGTTTATTGACAAAAAAAATAAGAATAATAAAATTACCTTTGGCAAACCCTTTTCAAATGCTGCCCTCAATTTTGCTTCTTTTAGTAGCGCTCCACCTCTCGCAGTGAATAAACGATCAGCATTTGCTGCCTTATTCTGAAACGTAAATATCTCAGTTAAGACCAATGAATGAATGAATGAATGAATGAATGAATGAATGAATGAATGAATGAATCAATTAATCAATCAATCAGTTAATCAATCCACAAAGAGACACAAAGTGCGGAGAATCCCAAATCAGTTGCAGAGATTACCAGCTGATATAGTTGCACAAATTGTTTTGTACCACCTCACATTTTCATAAAATCATTGCAAGAAGCTTTTCGTGTAAGTGCCAATTTCGACATCTTTCAATCATGGCCAAAATCAGGGGGGCGAGAAGATCCAAAGCCTTCATTTCTGTCCGAGGACTTATGTCTCGTTCAATTCCTACCCTGACCATCCCCCCCCCGGGCAGCCCGGGGGTCAACAAAAATTCCTTGCTCAAATGCCCAGGGGCCGGGGAAAAATTGATGGTCAAAGGCCCGGGGGCCGGGCACTGAAAAAGTACTATATTCCCAGTCACTGTATAAGCAAAAGCTCTCGTTCTTGCCAAATGCTACTCAAATGCCCGGGGGCCAGGGAAAAATGTACGGTCAAATGCCCAGGGGCCGGGGAAATTTGTTGTCTAAATGCCCGGGGGTGTCCCAGGGGGGAGATGGTCAGGGTAGGGATTGAACGAGACATAAGTCCTCGGACAGAAATGAAGGTTTTGGATCTTCTCATCCCCCCTGATTTTGGCCACAATTGTAAGATGTCGAAATTGGCACTTATATCAAAGGCACCAAGATTTTGTAAACTTCGTATTGTAAACTGAGAGATCCTTACTATTGCTATGACAAAGTCGCTTTATAAAGTTACTTAAAGTTAGCTTTAAAGTTAGTTTAAGAGCAGAAGATAGAGTCAAAGAAATATTGCTATTTTTGAGTGCCAGGTTCACGTTCAGTACCTTTTTATAGCCTATAATTCTTATTTCGTTGGAATGTTCTGCCACTGTAAATTTCTCACCTCGAAATCCATTTTATTTTGCCATGATGCTTCTCGTCTTTCGATCAACTTGAATATCTTTTTGTTTTCATTGTAATAATTATTCATGACCTGGACTTGATGTTCATGCAGCGCCAATGATTCATCATCGAACACATCTGTAGAATTAACGAAAAAATTGATGTTTTCAAATTCCCAGTTACAAGCATCCCCAGTTGAAGGTGTTGTGGTGCTGTAGTCTAATCCTCTGACTTTGCAGCCAGAACAGTCATGACAAGGGGTCTCGGAATCGATTAGCGCTTAGCTTCTTCTGTGATCCTAGCACTTGGCGCTTAAACCGCAACTTCACCTTCACCTTCAAGAAAAGCTCTGAAACATGGTTCAGATAAACTGTGCAGAATTAGCAATGCAGTTCCCCTTGTAAATATTTGCGTTCAATGCATATCTTTGCTACTGGTTTTCTAGATGGATAAAATGTCCATTGTTTTAATCTATCTTCAATTTTGTGATATTTAATTATTTCTTCTCTCAGCAATATGCAGCATGAGTGAGTTAGCTACCTTGGTGCCCAAGTCTCTTTTGGTTCGGTATATCTACATTTGCAACCTGAATAAGAGCCCGTAAAATCCTTTGATTTGCAGCCGTTATTCACAAAATCTGCCATGCAAACGAGACCACGTTTACAATGTACCGGTATAGTTTTGATCCGTTAAAATTTGCCACGAATTAAGAGCACTTACATTGCTCCAGAACAAAACTATTCTATAGAAGCATACGTTCCAAATCTTTAAAAAGGCTGGTGTAAAATTGAGTGACCTATTTCTTTGAACTGAATGACTTCAAAGAAATTTTAGCTTATTCTCTACAATTCTACCGTTGGAATTTTCTGAAATCTTCAATATTTTCAGAATTTTCACGTCAAACAGAGTGTTTTTCTTCTTTTTGAAGAATTCAAGAAAAATTTTCAAAAAAACTTAAAACCATCGTAATTTCTAAACTGTTTGACGTAACATGAAATAATTTCGAAGAAAACCATAGTTTATGAATGCCTACAATATGGTATCCAGCAAAAGTCTGTCACTCATCTGGTTTATGATTTAGAAATTTGATGACGTCACATCCTCAAATGAATTGAAAAGTAAGATACGCAGTAATTTCGAAAAATATTCAAAATTTCTGAAAAGTCCAACGGTAGACTTATAGTTAAGTACCTGAAGTTTCTTTCAAGCCAATCAATCAGAAGAAATAGGTCATTGAATTTTACACCCACATTTTCACGCCGAGAAAAAGATTTGGAACCTATGCTTTCTATAGATAAAAGGAACTAATTTTACACCCACATTTTCACGCCGAGAAAAAGATTTGGAACCTATGCTTTCTATAGATAAAAGGAACAAACCTATTACGGGTTAGCACATTTTGGTTACGAACCTTAGAATTGTACCAGTATAGTGTAAACGGGGCCTAAGTTTGACTTGAACGCATTAGTCATTTATAAAACAACAATTAAAATAAACAAACCTTCATAGTATGGTGTAAAATCTTGCCTCAGTTCTTCTCCATAATAACATTTGTCCCAAAGTGCATCCAATTCTTTTCTCACATTTTCAATGAATTGTTGCATGTGTTGACGTTTTCGTTCTTCGAGTAGTGAAAGCTCGTGTTTTAGCTGCGAAATAAAGATACTAATAATCCGGGTACGTTGTTGGTTAAGTTGGAAATCAACTTTTTGGAGTCAGTTTTCAGATTCACGTTTTAGATAACTTTCATCAAAGAGTACGCCAAATTTTGGATAAGTAATTCATGAATTCTACCAGTAAACGTCAAATTTAGAACGAGTATTGCACATTCATTAAAACGTCTTCTTCCACTGCAACGAACTTCCATCTTAATTGCACGTTACGGGGCTCAAAAAGATATTTTCCTTCCTGGTAGCAAGCTAAGCACCTTCGTTTCTTCCTACACACTTTCTTCTTCTTTCCCTGTATACCCCTAATTCTATCCCTGTTCCTTTTTCTTCTTCTTTCTGTCCCCTTCCTTTTCTTCCCTTCCTTCATTTCTTTCCCTTCTTTTCCCTTTCCTTCCGTTTCTTTTTCCTTTTACCCTTCTTCCTTCCTGGGAAATTTAAGCATTTTAGCTACCTTCCTGGTAGCGCCGCTACCACGCTATTTCGTTTTTTTGAGCCCTGGCACGTTATTTTGTAAGGGATCGTCTGAACCGATGGGTTGTTTTCAGCCAAATCCTACCGAAAGAAAATTCTTCCGGCAATTCAAGTATTCAGATATTGCAATTTTGAGATCAGTTATTTGGCAAGCGAATTGGGCTGTTCAGCGAGGAACACCTGAATATCGGCTAAAACGATGCAATTTTTCTGGATATTCAATCGAAACATTGGGCACTTCATGCTCGCCGGTTTCTATGTGTGATGAGCTATTGCGCTTGTGCATTGGGGAAAATTGCCATTTTAGTTTCAATCCGACACGGCAAATGACGATGTTTAAATCAGATTTTTAAACAAGGCAGAGTCTGGAGTTTTTAATACAGTTCAAATCGACAGGGCAAAAATACGATGTTTGACAAGGCCTAAGCAGTTTTATCGGCTGTTTTTCCACAATATGCGGCTAAAATTTCACTGTGCCGAGGAGATAATAAACGCCAACAGCAGCTTATGCAAGATCTGGGTCGTTAACTTACAGCAGCACTTTAGATTTATTGGGCATTAGGACGCAGAATTTAAATTTTTTTTCCAAAGGCACGGAAGAGGTGGAAACTAACCGCATTGGCAGTCTTTGGTGATAACTCCAAATGTGCATCTGTGAATGTTTTTCTTTCTTCTGCAGGTACCTCCAATCGATCCCATAATGCTTTGACCTTGTCTCGTAGACCATCAATTTCTCCAACCAACTTTCGGTGTTCTATTTCCAGCTGAAAGGAAAATACAAGAATAATGAAGCAGTGAACAACGTGTGAGACATTTCCCATTGACAAAGATTTACACTGTCGTAGTAATAATAATAATAATAATAATAAAACCAATTTATACAGGTAAACTTGTTCAGCAAAATGAATTTGCTGCCATAAACCAAGGACCTGTCAACCTAAAGTACCTAAGTATATAATTTACACCAATATAGTTTCAAAATTTATTTTACGATAATAGAGTTTAAAGGAAATGTTAAAAGTCAAAGTTAAAATCCTTGCAGTAGCTCTTGAACTTCAAAACTGATGTTTCACTCTTTAGTCATATCCTCCATGCTAAATTTCGTTTGGTTACTATCAAAGACGAGCAGATTTCCCCTACCAGCACATTGGACAAAGGATATTGATCTTTTCACAAAGGAGAGAACCATTTAGAAATCATACCAACAACAACAACAACAACAACAACAAACCTGGTCTTGCAGTAATTTCAGCCTTTCCAGATTTTCAGCAGATAAGGAGAAATCATTCTCAGCAGTTTCACTGCATAAAGCAATTTCAAATTCTGTATAAGGATCCATTTCAAGCTCAGTCCAAAGCTGCTTTATTGATTTTTGGTGTTTCTTCAATAATCCAAGACGTTTTTCCTGAAAAATATATTACAAAAATAACATGTAAGTAAATAAAAGAAGAGAATCTCTGTTTGAAAGGTCACTGTTCCTTCGATATCAAGACAAAATTATTCATGAATGTATCATTTAATAGTGAGCATGTTCAAATAAATTTTAAATCTTACCAACTGAAATCGGCCTCTATGTTCTGACGTCATGAGGGATTTACAGGAGAAAGCCTCTTCAACAAACCTTCAAAACAGGCCTAAAATGACGACCAAATTTTCTGCCTTACAGCAATGACTTTTGCATGCTTTAGCACATGTCTATGACTTTGGGAGGATGAAAATTTCATTTCTAGGAGCATAACAACATCATTTTTGGCAATTTCATCTTCCTTAGAGGATAACACGAGCTAAAACGTGTGGAAGTCAATTCTGTAAGGCAGAAATATTAGGAGATTTGGTTATAGGCCTGTTTCAATTTTGGAGCTATCAAATGTACTAAGCGAGCCCTTGTTTCTGCTGAAATCCACCATTTCTCTCCCCATCAAATCTTCATGCTCATGCAAGTATTTACAAATATACAGATTCATTTTCTTTCTATCAAGTAAAATCTAAACTAAATATACAATACATTACTGTCCCATCCACAGCAGGAAAAGACATGCAGTCACCTTGTTCCCACAGCAGATGGGAGAAGCTAATCTGTGCAGATTCTAGACAGGAGCTAAAATCAGTTTGAAGTTAACACCATTCAATTCAATGGTTGAAAATATATGAGTCTTCTGTAGTCATTCTAACCTTATGTAGTCATTCCAGCCATCTATAGTGAAAGTAATTGATTTGAATTTTCATTTTCTGAGAGGAAATGAAGGGTGAAGGTGAAGGTGTGTTTTAGTGCCAAGCGCTGGGATCGCAGAAGTAGAGAATACTGCAACCCTTGTCATGAGGCTTAAAGGGGCTGGGTCACGTAAAGTAAACAAACTTCTTTCGAAACGACGATTTTGCAGCTTTTTTGACAGGCCATATCACACAGATTTTCCGCTATTTTTCTCAAAAGAAAAGCTCTATTTTGAAGATGAACTCTTGAACTTCAAGGAGAAACAAACGAAACAACCATACGTTGTAAGATTGCAAAGATATTAGTGGATTTTTAGTAGTAATTTTATTGTGGATTCACCCCATCCACCAAAATCTGTGCAGAACACAATGGTCACGTGTGGGCAACAATACAGATTATAGAGATAACAGGTTTGTTTACAGTTACGTGACCCAGCCCCTTTAAGTGATGGGGCTCTACCTGGTATAGAACCCTGTCGACCCAACTGCTCTGGCTGCAAAGTCAGATGATGACACAATTGCCAAGCAACACATTCACAGAAGGGAAAAATAATAGCAATATCAATCCTGCAAATGTCCAAATCCGTTCTTAAATACACTCACCTTTTCATCTTGCAAAAATATGATATTTTGACTGAGTTCGTTTAACTGCTGGTTTGTAGGGCAGCCAACGAAATTCAGCTCAAGTTGTTGTAATGCAAGTCTTTCACACAATTTCATTTCCTCTGATCTTTTCTGTGTCAGAGTTTTCATTCTTTCATGCTTTTCCTGTTGAAAACAAAATTAGCAATAATCCTGTAGCTGGTCAAATCAATATCAGATCTTTTGAAAATTACAGCTTTGGTCATCTACAAAAAAATTGTTGAGACCAAAATTACGAAAAGCTCTGCATCCTTATCTATTTAACAAATAGAAAATTTTGTAAAATGACGTCAATGAGCAATCTGATAAAAGGTAGCGTTGGATGTGTCAGCTCTTTGAAATGAAAAATAAAGAGTTTAAAGAGACACAATCACAAATTTTTTGTGTCTGAAAATCTAAACGAGATTCCTCATGCATAAAGTAGAGACCTGGTACATTCTCAAAATATAGTTAATACACAAAACCGAAAATTTAATTGATCGAGATTTATGAAAAGAAACTTGCAAGGCGAGAATTTATCTATTGTCTTTCTATAGTTTATGCGCACATGCCGCAGAATAGTATGGGTACAAATACGTTGTTTTTCCTTTCGTTTTACTGTTTTATGATACTTCTAGAAGTCGTACGAAACAGCTAAATACATTTTTGGAATTTGCAAGGTCTCTTCTTTATGCATGAAGAATCTCGTTGAGATTTTCCAACATCAAAAATTTGCGATTGTGTCTCTTTAAGGCCCAAGGAAGAAACTATCAATTAATGTTCTCTAGTTTTGGGATCTGTTGCAGCGAGCTACAATTTACAAATCTTCACACATGCACATGCATTTTCTGTTGTCTATTTATCCCCAAAAATCTGACTGCACTTTTTTCAGTAACAATCTTTCCATCAAAATTCCTCAAGAATCCCTGGAAAAACTATTTCCTTCTGGAATTCAAAATATGATATATGTTTGAAAGGCTCCTTCTAAACATGATGATCCTTGTTAGATACAGACCTTGAGAACATGTTCATGTAAAATACTAATACTTACTTTATTCAGGGCTTCAAAATTTTTGCGCAGCTCTGTTTCTTTTACAATAAGTGTCCAATGCTCTTCCACCTACAAGTAAAATTAAGTAGTGTGAAGATTGAGGATCATTTGAGGGTTTAGAACTGAGGTGCCCCATACATATTACAGTACGGAAAAACATTGTGGCTTGTTCACATATCAAAACAGACAAACACTTACGAAACAAAAAGGAATTATAACAGTAATCAGGGAAATGTTTCTGAAAAAAACCTACCTCAAATTTTGGAAGGCCGAGCTCTTCTGTCAGTTTGTCGATTTTATTTGCACATTCCTTGACATTCTGTTCAACTTTAGTTTTCAATTCTGTTTCTTCAGTGACCATATCATTTACCAAACCTAACATGTAAACCAAGATAGACTTGAAAAAGAACTGAAGCTTTCAGCTGACACATGAAATTCTTATGATCAGTGTTAGATCTGGACTTGCTACAAGTTTCTCTCTTTTCTAGTCTGAATTGTTCGGAAAATGCGAACTTTATTGGGCAGGGCTCTCTGATTGGATAACTTCAAATGAATTAACTGTTTTCATTTTTCAAATCAAAAGATCAAAAGTTCAGATCAAAATTTCCAATTTTGTGAAAACTTTATTGGACTGTGGGCTCTCTCATCCGATAATTTCAAAATTTTCTTCACTCCCAAAATTCAAACTATAAATTTGACAGGAAGTTGCAAGAATACTTTCCTCTATTGAAAACCAAGATATAATGTCAACTTACTTGCAATAAGGTCAAAAAATCTTTCCTTCCTGCTTTTCTGTTGATCTTCATCAATACCAAGTTGATGCCAAATACCTTCCAGCACTTGTTTTCCTTGCATGCATGCTTCTATTACCTTGTTTGTGACATCATCTATCCCTGTTGGGACCCTGAAAGAAGAAGTATTGAAACTGTTTGATTTTTGTTGCAAACCTTATCAGGAAGCATTTTGCAAAAATATGGGTGCAGAGAAGATCTCCTGATTGTCTGCTTGCCGATCAACAAGACTAATTTTCTTCCTTGGATCATATAGATTATTTGAAAACATGTTTAAACATTTCATTACATGAAAGAAAGGTAATTTCAGTCAATTTTAGTACAATGGTGAGACTGTAATATAATAATACACAGCAAACACATACAACATTTCAGTAACAAACAATTTAAGGCAAGGATTTTGGCCTCTTCTGTTGCATGGCCTGCTTAACGCAAGTGTGCAAAGGTAAATGGGCTCCTCCATGAATAAAACGAAGAAACAACAGAGACAGAGCATTGTTTCTTAGCAAGATAAAAATCTCATTCTTTGACTACTCTTTGTTGGCATTGTGTGTAATGTCTTGTTCAATTCCTACCCTGACCAAACCCCCCCCCCAGGCATTTGCACATAAAATATTCCCGGCCCCCGGGCATTTGACTGTACATTTTTTCCCGGCTCCTGGGCATTTGAGTGGCATCCCAGATTGCATTGTTTGATTTTGGCGAGGGGAAGCTCATTTTGAAGTATATTCTGGCGCATCTGAATGTTGGGGGTACAAGCAAATTGATAAACAAACTGCCAAAGGTGGCCCTTTTACAGAGCTATGGCGCGTGTGCGGCTGGAATCAGTCAAAGTGGCGTGGGGAAGATCTTCCCCGCGCACTACAAAGAATGCAGACTGGCATTTGACAAGAACAGGAGCTTTTGCTTATACAAGTTAGTTGACGGAGCTAAAGCCAACGGCTTTCTAAAAATAACTTCAGTTCAACTCAATTGAAAGGAATTGACCAATCAGCAACTGCCTTTCGTCACGCCATTGAATTGAGGAAGAGGGGAAACCCCTGGATGGAAAACGCACAAGGCCGTACAACTACAATACAACAAAATAATACCATCCTCTATAATCACACTTGCCCTCTTTTCGTGGAACCTTCTTGCATACGAATATCTTCCAGCATGTGAACATATCCATCTTCCAGCTTTTCAAATTTTGTCATGCACGGACTCAGTTTCGGGGGAGTTTCGTACGTCTTTTGGCAACGATTGGCCTAGGCGCCTAACTCAACTGTTTCCAAAATCCATTCTGTTAGTGTTGTCTCAGCTGAAGTCTCAAAGCCTAATAACAACTGGATATCGTTGTGCTCGTCCAACAAGAACAACTCCTCTTCCTTTTCCCCGTACCCCAAAAACAAAGTGTACAACTTTCCAGCTCGTTGAGTTTGCTTCTGTTTCTTGCAGGAGAGCACAACTCTGAATCCGTTAGCCATTTTAAATTTGTTTGTTCTCGAGAAAACCTGATCACGTGAAAGTGGTGATCACCACAAGAGTTCTCAATTTTCATTGGCTAAGAAACAAGATCTATTTTTAGCTTGCCCAGCTCCCGGCATATGCAGGCCTGGAGGTGGCTATTTATCTCTGTCAACTAACTTTATACAGTAACTGGGAATATGGCATTTTCTTGTTGCCCGGCCCCTGGGCATTTGATCGTCAATTTTTCCCTGGCCCCCGGGCATTTGAGCAAGGAAATTTTGTTGACCCCCGGGCACAGTGGACCCAGAATGCTAAGTTTTGGAAATAAGTCTTTAAAACAGGAATATGGCAAGATAATATGGTGATTTATAATCAATCGAAAGATATAAAAAAGCGGAGTTTGAAAACTGAGACAAATTTGAATTTTGGGGTAAGAAAAGGGGGTTTAGTCCCCTGGGAATTCTAGCAACTTCTATGTTTCGAATCTTGCAAACATCAATCTTAGATCATCTGAGAGTCCATTATCTCCTGATGCCAAATCTGAAAACCGCATGTTGATATCATTTGTGCTTCTAAAGTTATAAGTCATATTTAACAGACAGATAATAGATATATCTGCTATGGGCAGTAACCTACACTAGGATTCAATCTTTGGTAAATAATTCCAAAATGATGCAATTTACAAGAAATTGAACTACATATTCGAAATCAGGAGCAAATGTGCTTTCAAATGATGTAAAATTGGTGTCGGTACGATATGAAACAAAAAAGTTGCTAGAATTCCCAGGGGACTAAAGCCCCTTTTCTTACCTCAAAATTCGAATTCATGTCGATTTTCAAACTCCGCTCTTTGAGATCTTTCTATGGATACCTGTTTGATCATACTTTGATGAAAATTACAAACTTTATAGCAAAAATATTTTCTGTCCATCTACTTTTTGGGATTCAATACAAAAACGTTATATAGGAGGCCATTACATCAAACATAGCATTGCTGCTGCACAATCATAAGACCTGACAGCATTTTGAAGAATATTGCCAATTATCATTGAGTTTAGGGGGCCCGTTGTGCAGGGATTGGACTCTAATTTGCATGTGAATTGAAAATATTTGGTAAGAATTGCCTATTACATGGATAAAACCATGGTTATTTGCCTCCTACGACCCTAAAATTGCTATTTTCTCAGGAATTGTCGTATTTTGAAGCTATTGAGTGCTAATTCTAAATAACCCCTTAATTCAGTCTATCAAAAGACATTTGTAAAGGTTCTTTGAGCTATTCATACCTGCATAGAAATCATTTTGTGAACTTAGGTTGTTACCGAGAGAACAATCATTGGGTTTTTTTATGGGTAGGGGTAGCCGTTGATAAAGTATAGTATGGTTCTCTTAGTGCTGACCAAATTCATAATTGTTATGCATCATTCGAAAAAGCTTTCCAAATATCATATGGTTTAGGGGCCCATGGGTCGGGATCGGACCCTAATTTACATTTTAACTGAAAGTATGCGAGTAAAAACAGGGGGGAAAACCGTGGGTCTTTGCCTCGGACAACCCTAAAATTCGTATTTTCCTCATAAATGTTTGTCTTTTCAAGCCCTTTAAATGCTAATTTTGAATGATCCATCAATATAATCCATCAAAAACCATATGTGAAGGTTCTGTCAGCTATTCCTACCCTTTTAGGAGTCATTCTGTGGACTTAGGTTGCTACAGAGAGAAGGTCGCCGGGTGGGTGTACCTGTCAATAAAATGTAATTTATTTCTAAAGTGCTATCCAAATTCATAATTGTTATACATCATTCGAAAGCTTATCAAATAAGCTTTCCAAATATCATATGGTTTAGGGGGCCCATGGGTCGGGATCGGACCCTAATTTACATTTTAACTGAAAGTATGCGAGTAAAAACAGAGGGAAAAACATTGTGTCTTTGCCTCAGACGACCCTAAAATTCGTATTTTCCTCATAAATGTTTGCCTTTTCAAACCCTTTAAATGCTAATTTTGAACAATTCATCCATCTAATCCATCAGAAACCAGTTATGAAGGTTCTCTGAGAAATTTTATGCTTCTAGTGTTGATTTTGTGGAGACAGGTGATTTTTGCGAAATAATGTAACCAAAGTTATGAGTCCTCTGATCTTTGATAAACCCCATCACTCCAAAAAACCATATTTTTACCTAGAAAAGAGATACTGACATGCGGTTTTTTGCGTTGTGTCCGTCTAACACTTGTGCTTCAAATAAATAATGTAAACTGCTATAAAAGAATACAAATTTTGTTTACTTATTTCCATCCCTGGGTCCACTGTGCCGGGCTGCCTGGGGGGGATGGTCAGGGTAGGAATTGAACGAGACATAACACTGACATAACTTCAATTTGAATGGGGTATTTTTAGATTTTCTGCTCTCTGCAAATGCAAGCTTTTAACCTTGCACAAACCCTTTAACAAAAATTCTAATGGACTGAGATTGATCAAGGTGAAGGTGAAGTTGCGCTTTTTATTGGTGCTGGGATCGTAGAAGTAGGAAGTAGAGGAGACCTTTTGGCTGGCAGCCCAGTCCAGCCCAGTCCTATTTCCCCAGATTTAATATCTGTAGAAACGGAAATTTATTCATGAATTATCACGGTAATAGTACGACCACGTTTTTCTAGTTCAAACGGATATCACTCTGCTCAAAGCAGCGTACCTATCCCATTTCGGAATTCGACACACACAGAAGATGGGCCTAAAAAAATTCACACGCAGAACAGCACGGTGTTTAGCAATATTACCGCAACAGTCGTGGTCCATGATCACCCATCTTTGTCTTTAAGGCTTGAACTTTTTCTTCGTATCTTCCTTCGTGTCTTGGTCGATTAAAATTGAGTGTTTTCTTCAAATAAAAGCCAGAGATTTCTTCTCATCCAAAATAACTTCGATCGTTCGCTGCAAAGTCGCGCCTTTCCTCAAACCGTTTTTGACTTTCCGCGCATTTTGACCACGTGATGTAGTTGATTGAATTTGATTGGCTTAGGAAGCTTTTCAAATAAAGTAAGCAACAGCAGCAACAAACAAACATCAGAAATCTTCGCAAAGTCAAGTTTAGCAAATATCAGCCACACGTGCCTGAAAAAAGTCAAAAATAGAATTCTCTCCTCAAAAAAGGGACTTTGCAAAGGCGGTGTGAGGGTATGTGGGGCCATGTGGGGGTAGCCTGCGTGCAGACTCTACTGATTCCCTGAAGAGCAGTGAGGTTTTTTTAGGGAATCAGTAGAGTCTGCACGCAGGCTATGTGGGGGTGGGGTGGCTTTGAAGAGATGTGAGGGGTGTTGTGGGCAACCTTTTACAATGAAACCCCAGACACCTTCTTGGCAAGAAGTGCACCCCTAATCGTGATCTTCATTAAGACAGTAGCAATTTAGATGATATGAAACAAATAATATTTACTATGCATTGCTCCTCAATCCAGTATTCATTTGTCTTGCATTTCAACTAAGATAGGAACAATTTACTTTGTGATAAATAGAGTAATCCTTAGGCGAAGAGAACAGACATGGACGATCTAGGTTAAGTCGGGAAGGGAGACGCAGGATGCTTGTGAACGATCTTGTTGTCTGTAATTATTTTGCTGTGAAGTATTGTGATTTTGGTGTATTTTGGATGTGTCAATGCGTACTTTTTCGGTGGCTTGTGAGTCCACATGCTAGATTTAGTCTTGGTGTGTAAAGAAAATAACAGAATGCGAGGTTTATGGAAGAACTGATGCTCTATACATTTGTCGTTTTATTTGTATAGGTCTACAACGGTAACCGCTCGTGCTGATTATGAATTCCTTTGCGTCTTCAAAATATCCCTATTACAGCATTTTTATCATAAATTTTTCTTTACATGCATGCTAAAATGTCCTTTGAATAAAACACCATCCTGACTCGATCTATAGAGTACAGCAAAAGATCATGAACACTCCGTGACTTCTATTTTGCCAAAAAGTATATCATCTCTCGTAGATAAAAGTAATAACGAAGAGCACCATCTGTTTCCTCTTTTTCCACTCCACTAGCAAACTTCTCTATCTTTTCTTTTAATTCTTGAGCAGACATTTGATCCGGGTCTTCGAATAACCACGTCTTTAGCTCTTCTTTCCCAGCATTTCCAGTTGCAACATTAGAAACATCAGTTTTAATGTTGTTCTTGAATTTGCTGCAACTCCATTTGTGCTTCTTTGCAATTAGATCTACTTCAACATACATGAGCCCCCCATTCTCTTCTGCTCCCTCGGTCCCTTTCTTATCAGCATCTCCGTGGTGATCTCCTCCTTCCATTTCTTGTTCCATATATTCCTTGTCAAAATCAACAACTGCGACCATTCCATTGTCAGCAAGCAATTCTTCGTAACATTTTTTGAGAATTCCTTCTGGGTCTTTCAACCATGATATTACATGAACGAAGTGAATCAAATCAAATTTTCCCTTCAAACCAAGAAGAAATTGCTCTGAAGGCGCAACTTCAAAGTTAAACTCGATGTTCAAACTTGTTGATGCTTTCTCGAGATTGGCCTTGCAAACTTCAACGGCCAGTGGGTCAGGTTCTGCAACTACATAAGTAATTCTTGTCGACTTATTGGCAAAGGAGGCTATGAGATTCAGCAAGGCAACATCTGGGTAGCCTGTCCCAGACCCAACGGCGAGGATGCTGTAAGAATCCGATTTCTGAAATTTTGCTTGAATTTCAGGTACCAGTTTTCTTTCTATCCATTCCTTGTGACCATTTATCATTGCCGTCCCATAATTGTTATCAAATTGCAATTTGAAGTCATCATAGTTCGCTTTTGGTGATTCTGCAGCCATTTTGTAGGCTTTTGAATATAATAACAAACATGCCACGCCCCCTTTTCTTTGCGCATGCTTAGTTCTCCCATTGTGTTCTGCATTTCTATGGTTCTGCATCATATATTCTACCTGCTTCGGCTTGTAGCAGGGGGTCCGTATCAACAATTTTCCTTGTTGGATTGAAATGTTGAAAAACGAGATCAAATGAAAATAGTGTTAATTAAAATATTGTAGAACTGAAATTGATCAAAAATAAGATGAATAGCTAAAAAAATTGGTTCCGAGTCTTCAAATCGTTTCTTGGAATTCAATTGTCACGCACCGTGGCTTTTCCAAGAATTGCTATCCCCCCCCCGGTTCCCGGTTCCCGGTAACCATTGTTCCTGGTAATCTCTTTTTCGTCGCAGTCTCGTTTGGATCTCGTTTTGTAAACATCAGATCAAGATCAGATGAGCATAGGAATCATTCGTCGTACATAGCCGATTGCTCGTGGCCCATGGTCGAAACCGCCAAAGCCTCATTTTCACGGACCAATCAGACGGCTAAAAAGCGAAAGAGACAAAAGAAACCCGTGAAGATTTTCCTAAATTTTACCTACCTTCATAAAACGCAACCAGGACAAAAAACTGCTTGAGATTTCCCAAATTTTTTTAAAGCAATCTACTCTCCAGATGTTTGGGAGTACAAGTTTGGATGCCGGTTAAAATATCTTCAGGATTGGCGGAGTTATTGCCTCTCCAATAGACAAAATCGGCGAAGGCTTGTCGAGACCTGTTTACGCCACTTCAAGTCAGGTGATAAAGCCTCTTGATAAAACCTCTTTTGAATTTCATAAGTTATTTCGCAACGAGCAAACTTTTGCCATGAATGTAAAAAGTAGTACAATACAGAAACTTCCCTAGAGCATTGCCACATGACTTGAAATGCGCGAACAAACCTTTGTAGACTTTTTCAATTCACATAGAAACCGTAGGGGCATTGAATCTTCAATAAAAGAAAATTTAGCGAAAAACAATAGCAAGAACAATTGAAAAGGCAGATTGTGGCGTTTTTTGGTCGTTCTTACAACAATCACTATTGTTATTACTATTGTCTCCCGGCCAGAATTTCTATTGTTCAAGGTTCAGTGCCTTATCGGTTTGTTTGTGGCCATAACTCCACCAATCCTGGAAATATTTTAACGGGCATCCAAACTTTTACTCCCAAACATCTGGAGAGTAGATTGCTTTAAAAAAATTCGAGAAATCTCAAGCAGTTGTTTGTCCTGGTTGCGTTTTATGAAGGTAGGTAAAATTTAGGAAAATCTTCATGGGTTTCTTTTGTCTCCCTCGCTTTTTAGCCGTCTGATTGGTCCGTGAAAATGAGGCTTTGGCGGTTTCGACCATGGGCCACGAGCAATCGGCTATGTACGACGAATGATTCCTATGCTGATCAGATGAGATGTTCAAAGTCCAGCAGATAAGACTTGCCCCAAGTGTAAAGTCCAGACGACTATTCGACATCTTCATCATATTTATTTCTACGATCTCGACTTTTTATAGCATGGCTGCAAGCGAAGAAACCATCCAACGGCGCAATAAGCCTGCAGGAACCAAATCCGATGAAGATTATGCAGCTTTATGCAAGATCGTTGGCAAGATCGTGAAGGGAAGTAGCCATTGGGAGCAATATGGCTACGATCAATGTATCGTTGCATCAGCATTCGCTATGTTGCCGGTAGGATTTTACCTGCTGAGGTTTCACGGCCTAGCATTTTTGCTTGGTTTGTATATCCTTGGGACAGTTCACGTAATGGTGATCACGAAGGCAGCACATTCCGCCTCGCATCATGCCCTTTTTGCAACGAGAAAGCTCAATGATTATTTTGGTGTATTCTTCACTGAAATTTGTGGTGCCTTCACATATTATGGAGCGAAGGACACACACATAAATATTCACCATCCCTACACAAATGTTGTTGGCCTTGGTGATTCAAGCATTTGGAAAGCTCCATTTTTGGGACGCACAATGTACCTATTTTTTGCCCCACATCTTTTGCCTTTTGTCGCCCCGTTCTTTTCAATGCAATTACTGCACGGGAAATGGAAGCCAATCGCAAAAAATGCCGTGCTGATGTTATTTGGATTTATTGGGCATTTTTTTTGTTTCAAAATATTTTCCGGACTTTCTACTGTATGGTCCATTATTTGCCTTTGTGCCTCCCGCAGTATGTATTACTGCCCTTATATCCATGTCAACGTTTTCCAGCACATAGGACTCTCCTTCTATCACCCTGACAATCGTCCAAAGAAGCTGAGATTAATGGCAACCGGGGCACTGAATTTGTCTCGAAATTTCATCCTTGATTACTGCTTTGGTCATGCTCTTATCAATTGCCATGTTGAGCATCATCTGTTTCCACGTCTGTCTGATAATATGTGCCTGAAAATAAAGCCAACAGTGAAGGAATATTTGGAGGAAAATGGCTTACCCTACCAAGAAGACAGTTATTGGAATCGTTTGAAGATTTTCTACAACAATTACAAGGAGCTGATGGTTGAAGCACCACCTTTGACTGACTTTATTGGTATTCAGTGAAAAATTACAGAAAATTAAACAGAAACTGTTGATAGCTATAAAAGTTGTGAGACTGTAGTACAAACTCCTATACGCTCTTTTTTCATAAGAATACTGTAAATTTTGTCCAGCTTTGATATTCTTGAGGAATTTTCGTTTTGATCCCGAATATTATTTTTAATTTTTCAAATCTGTATGATTCTCTGTTATGAATATCCTGAAAATGAGAAACAAATATGCAAGCTGAGGCTGAGCGAAAGACTTAAAGATTGGGTGATTCTGTGCCTGAATATTCTTACAACATTATTCTTATAAAAAAGAGTGTAGACTTAAATCTGATTGCTATTCTGTTCTCATAGCTTGGTTTGGCAATATTTGAACATGTCAATTTTGATCAGGCTAAAGCCCGGCTAAAGATATATTAAAGTTTGGTGTTAGGTAGGTTTTGTAATGAATTTGGATCATTTGTTATGTTTGATTGCACAAGATGAAGTTGAAAAGAACAACCAATAACTGAATATTTTCTTCTGACACTGTTCACCAGCAATTTCATGATTACAGGCTTCATACCCTCAATAGAAGAAAATGGTCAATCCAAAATCTCAACAAAAGTTGCATTAATAGTTAGAAGTTTTTTTGCACAAGACTGGTTTCTAAGCAACTGCTCAGGATAGCCAAAACTTAAGGATAGCCTAAAGAAGAGTGAAAAAATTGTCATTCATCTGGAAAATATGCAACTGAACTCTTTTTTTAAGGCTTTTCCAACATCTGCGACAGCTCCAAGTTTTGATCCAAGAATAAAAAACTTCTAATGCAATGGAATTTTCATTGGGAAATTTGTTTTATATGTTAAGAAAAGATGGTAGCATTTTGAAGGTGCATCAAACAGGAGAAACATGTCCCCGAACTTATAAAAGTTTTCTTGCGAAATTTTAACAACATCGTATTTGGTACTGCAAGTTTCTTACACAAAAACATCAGAGAGAATTGGCTTACCGAAAGAAGCCGCTGTGGAGGAATGAGACCAATAGCTATAACTCTTTACAACGTGGAAAGTGGCCTAAAGTTGCCGCGCTGCGATCAAGAAGATCTTTTTATCAATGTTATGCTGTCAAACCGCCCATGTATGCAGGAATCGCGTCTCTAGTTGGCTTTCGAATTGTTGACTTGATCAAGGAAAGTGTTTCTCCCGTTGCTTTATTCGTGAGAGAACAAGCCAAAGTCGTTTTCCTCCGAACAAAAATGGATGGGCCTAAGAAAGCAGCTGGGTACGAAGCAGTGGATAGGTTTGTTGAGGTGAGTATGGAGTGAAAGAGAAAATGAACGAGTGTATAGTTTCTAAGAGAGATGGAATCAGTTGCTGAAAGATGGTCTCCTTCGGCATGTTTTCAAATGTGCAATGTGATATCATCATGCCACCACCTGCAAAAATGCCTAACATAACAACATATTTTGAAAAAGTAAAGGCCACGATACCAACGTCGATTGCCGGATCCGAAGATGCTTGCGATGACGAAAAAATGAATAAATTGAAAGGCAGAAACACCGCAACACGACAAAAAACAACAGCAAATACGATTAATTTAATGTTTGCCAATATTTCGTCCTGCCATGCAGGACTTCTTCAGGGCTGTAATGTAACAACATATGCTATTATTCTCAGTCCAACTTAAAAAATATTGAGCTGTTAATAATTTAGAAAAGCGATTAGTATTGCAAAATGAGCAATCTTCTGGGGTTGGTTAACTTTTGTCAAGAGTTGGTTATTTTCTGCAAGATTATCAATCATCAGTGAAACTTTGAAAAAATTTCTAAAATTGAACAGTTTTAAATAAAATTGGAGCACATAAATTGATTATTTCTCTCAAAAGGTCCATTGGACATTTTCAAAATATTCCCGACCCCCTCCCCCCAAAACGTCCCATTGATTTTTTAAGGATTTTTCTTGAAAACGAAAATACTTTTTGCCAAAGGGCGTACTGCGAGTTTTACAAAGTGATACACCCCTTGTGAGTGACTGCAACAATTTCATTGAACAAATTATCAACATCACCCAAAGTTTCTAAATCAAACATATTTTGATATAGTGCACCGCAAATTAAAACAAGATACATGCAAGATGGCACTGTAAAGTCTTTTTGAAATCACTATATATATTTTTTACCAGTTTTCAAAATAGTGTTGATACACACAACACGATACACACAAAGATAGCACCATATGTAGTCTTTTTAAAAACACTGCATATAGTTTTACCAGTTTTCAAATTAGTGTAAATAATCTGCAAGAAATATGTGTTTAATGTTTGATGCGTTCTCTTTCATCTTATCTCACACCGTTCAGGATAATCAGAAGATTGGAATTGGAAGCGGTTCAACCATTGTTTATGCTGTTCAGAGGCTAGGTTTGTGTTCGCAAAATTTTTAGCATCTTAAAGAGACAAGAAATTGTGAAAAAATTCAGATGCAAAAAACAAAAAAATTTAGCACACTGATACCTTTCTGACTTCTGTCATCATCAGAGTGTGACTTAAAACAGAACCAAATGAACTTTTGTTCTATGGCTTACTCATACATGGCTATAATTAGCATAAATTCATTTAAAAATTTCAACATCATACAAGGAATAAGATTTTACACGACGTTTTGAGCATAACTCTTCATCAGGTTTAAAGATAGAAAGAGAAGCGAGCATAGAATGATAGAGTCGAAGGGTAATTTCAAAAGATTGCTCAGTGATAAGGAGAACACCAACGGAATTAGACATAGAATGTGACGTGGAATACATCGTGATAGTAAAGTGAATAAAATGGAATGATAAGGTGACAGATGGTTATAGCTAGGTGACAGATGGATTTATTACGTTTACTGGTTTCTTGAAGGGTGATATTTGGTGTGCGGTTTGAATACTGGTTCAATATCCCATGTCCAGCTTACTTGTCTTCGTCTTTCAGCTCCATAGAAACATATATTTAAAATAATGTATATTTTCTTGTTAAGTACCTTATCTACCAAAGTTAAAGGGACCAAATATACATTTTCTTTCTGAGGGAGTTGTTCTACAGTATGTATTCATTGCAGAATCAATCCTGAAGTAAATGAGAACTCAAAACTTTACAGTGGGTGTATTAGAATTCTAACGTGTTTCATCTTCACCAAATCTGAGGTGTTCAAATTCATTTATTTCATGATACCGTGCTCATTTCTGTGGAAAATCTGGTGATAAGTGGATCAATGATGATCTATTTCTAAATACTTTCATTCTCATTTTCAGCTGAAAAGGTCAAATCAGAAGGACTTTCTGTGGAATGTGTTCCAACGTCCTTTCAGGTGAGGCTACGCATTTGTTCAATATCTATGGAACCAGGCATATCTCTTTGCCTGTCTCAATATGCATATTGAAAATCTTTTTTTTTTATATCAATTCTCCTAAAATTTTCAATCTACTAACAAACATTGACATTACGAGACGATAGCGCAAGGAGCATAAAAATACATTGCAACCCTGCAGCTATTACACTTAACCTAAATACTAATACAAACACTAATACGGGACTAATACTAAGGATAATAATTTAAATACAAAAATTCACGAAGAACTTCAATGTATATACTGTAATTATAGACAATTTTCTTGCTCATAATTTGATATTCCATCTTGTTGTTCTAGGCAAGACAGTTGATTGTTGATGCTGGATTAACTTTGAGTGATTTGGATAGATGCCCAACAGTATGTGATTTCTATTTGATATACAGCTTCTCCTTTCCTCACATGGATTAAAAATCCAGAGAACTGTTTCTTATGTGCTCCATGAATAATGTCAAAAACTGAACAAGTTCTGATAATTATATGGGCTTTTAATATTAACTTTCAAATAGGTTTGATTTTTAAGTTGTGAAGTAACAGAATTTTTGACTATTTTTGAATGTGATATTTTATTTCATAGTTTCACAATTTCAAATACTTATCTTACAGTCAATGAAAGCCTGATATTTCAAAGTCCCTCTTTTGTAAGGATTATTACATTTGAAGTTACAATAACTTAGAAAATTAACACTTGAAAAGTGAATAACTAAGATTTAATGAAAATTTAGAATCACTATGAGAACCTACAGTGCTCTTTAACGGGACAAGAATTCTTTACATATGATAAGGATTCTTCAGCCATATATGAAAGATTATGTAAATTTCGTAAACAAGAATCTTTAGGCAGGAAAACCATGGCAAGGCCCATGCTGTGAATGCCTGAACAAAATACAAGGCTAAACTTGGCCTTGTACAGGCCAAAATTTAGCATTGTAGCGGGGATTATGATCTTGTCCTAACCTTTGAAGAAAATTACAAGGCTATCAGTAAGATTCCTTGTTACAACAAGTCTGACACAAGGTTTCCCAAGGCTAAGATCAACCTTGTGCTAGCATACATAGGTTAAACTTATTAGCATTAACTTCTTTGGTTTTCTAGGCTAGAACAAGGTTACAAGGCCATAACCACAAAGCTTGTACATGGCTATTACCTGGCCTTGTATTTTTGTACAGGTGCTTTGTTTAGAGTGAATATTGGTATCATTTCTTTCAGCTCGATCTTGCAATTGATGGTGCTGATGAAGTTGACAGTTTACTAAATTGCATTAAAGGAGGAGGGTAAGTTCAGTATGAAGATTTTATCGATAAAGAACAAAAATCCTACAACTTAACCCTTGTTCATAAATACAGCAAAAGGGCCCACTTTATAAGAGTAATAGTATGAGTCCCTATTACCAAGTGATATCAGCAAATCAAAGAACGCAGGGAAATGAGGGACGAAAAGTCACAAGGCTAGAATAGCTACAAGGAGGGACAATTATGGAAACAAGGTCTCACTGACCTTTTAATGCTATCCCTGCCATTTTAACCTGGGGGTGTTTTTTTATTAGGTTTTAACTTTTATATCTGTTTATCATACACATGTAATTCTTATTTCTAATTTTGATGGCAAATTTTACATACATACAAATTTACATACAAGGTATATTGATAATGTACGCAATGCCTGTATTGTATGGAGTTAGAAATTTTCTAAAAACTATGATCAAGACTATTAATTGTTTGTTTGCAAACATGATATAAATTTCATAGAATTATCTTTGTACAGTGGATGTCTTACGCAAGAAAAGATTGTTGCTTCATGTGCTGAAAAGTTTGTTGTTATTGCTGATAGCGGGTAAGTCAGTATTTCATTGGTAGAGATAAATACCTGTATCATACTCAGGTAGCACACAGAGCAGGGCCGAGGCCAGTGGGGGGGGGGGGTGAAGCACCCCCTCAGAAGGCCATTTGTCAGAAATTTTACCCCACCTGTTGGTTTTTTGTTTTGTTACAGGCCCACATTTAGAAGGTTTTACTGGGAAAATGATGCATAGAACATGAATTTATTGACATTTGAGGATAAATTTTGACATGAATTTTGAATCTATAGCATCTTTTCCTTCATATTGACCAATTTGAAGGCTCCAACGTTGAAACTACAAAATAATTCCAAAATCTAGTCATTAAAGGAGCACATCAATCCTTTGGTGCATGTTTTAACGAATGTTCCTAAAATTGGGGTTGTTGCTGTTGTTGTTGTTGATTTTAGCGCGTCGGAAAATTTTGGTTCTTTGCCCCCCTAAGAATTCAGGCTGGTATCGGGCCTGACACAGATAATTTTTGATATTGATAAAGTGTTATAGCAGATTTTTTACAAATTGGCGAGCTGTGTGTGAATTTCCAGAAATTGTCGATTTTTGGATTCTTTAGTGGAGAAAACTTGTAGAAAATTATTCAGATGTAAGTTAAGCAATGCAGTTCCCTTCAAATCTCTTGGAATGAACCAGCAGTCATTCTTATGCAATTGTTTTAAATCAGGGGATTTGTTTGGGACACCTGATCATAGCAAGTATTCATGTGGGCTTCTTGACCAAGGTAACGTTTTGCTTTTCCCTCATTGATAATGTGATTTTGATCTTTTTATGCCAGGAAGAAAGCTGAGAAATTTGGTGATAAGGTAAACTCTTAAATTCAGATGATGCTGTAAACTCTTAAATTATTGTTTGAAATGATGAATTAGTAAACACTAAATAATAAGTTTGTTATGCAAATTGTTGCACAAATTCGCTCATCATCTCAAATCTTGTCACATTGAAAAAAATTGGAACTGCATACCTTTTATGAACTTTTGTTACACTATTAGAAATATTGAAGACGTGAAATTGGCAGGAAAAATAATTCTTTCTTAAGAAAAGATTAATCATATGCTATCTTGTTTGATTTTTTCTTTGACCTGCTTTAAATGTCTTTCCTCTTTTTGTAGTGGAAGAAAGGAGTCCCTGTAGAAGTTATACCAATGGCCTATCAACCAGTTCTAAGTAAACTGAGACTACTTCAACTGCAGCCAGTATTGAGAATGGCAAAGTCAAAAGCGGTACGTAAAATTTCTTCAAGATTTTTAATTCATCTGTAAAGAGTTCATAGCAAAATACGTTGGACTCGTAATTGAATAAGATATAAGCAGAATGAAAAACGTAATGAATTTATAAATATACCGGGTGAGTCAATAAAAAGGCCTGACGCTGGAAAAAATGCTGCTCCCTCAATATCAAAGCAATGAATATATTGAAAACTTTTTGTTTTATTCCTGATATGTCCATTTAGGTAATTTACCCGGCTTTAATTGGCCACTCCTTCCCATCGATATGAGAGATTTTCTACAGAAAGCCCCTTTCGAAAACCTGCAAAAACGAAGGAAAATGACAAACAAAATTTCCCTTTGTTTTCCTTCCTAGCAATAATGTCGGGAGAATTGGAATCCCCCTGGTGTAGAATAGCTAAAAGGTCTGTTACCAGATTTTGAGTACTTGGAGTTTCTTATGAGTTTCTTGAAGGCTTCATTTAATGTTTAGACATTACTCAAGTGCCTTTTTCCCTGTGATATGATGCAGGAAAAGGAATGAAAGTAAGTAAAAATATGCTGAGGATTTCCATGACTAAAGTGAATAGTTTGTTTGTAGCAATTTCCAGCACTGGAATTTTTAATTTTTTGGTAATCTCAGAGTTGAGTTTCTTATCTACGGTTTCTTATCAAAATATATATCCTTTTCACAGGGACCATTGGTTACAGACAACGGGAATTTCATTGTTGATTTTCAGTTTGATGGGGTGAGTGATTGAACGAACAAGGGCAGATTTTGTGATACAATAGCAACAGTTGCGTTCGATTGACACCTCAATTCAAGGCGATTAGCGACTGCAGACAAAAGAACTTCTTCCAACCATAAATTCAAAGTAAACAAAGCTGTAAAAGTTTTTCTGAAACCCAAGTAGCTAACTCGCTTGTTGTGCATTCCAGAAACTGTTTTTAAGAGCAAACATGAGCATATATCGAAAGAAGAAGGATACATCTATACATCTACCTCAGGCATTTTATTATAGGCAGAGTCTGAAGGGCGTGGTCACGAAAAAATTTCCTGGGGGCTCGCCCTCAGACCCCCATCTTCCTTCAAATGGCCCTCCCCAAAGTCGAATGCTGGATCCGCCCCTGATTACTGGTTGATAGAGTTCCTTTGCCTGCGATTGCTTTGAATTGCGGTGTCAATCAAAACCAACTCATGCTATTGTCTTACCAAATCTGTTCTCGTTGATGGAAAGACATATTCTTAATTTGCTCATACATAAGTTTTAGAATCAGTAAATTTGTATTCAGATTTATGAAAAGTTTACCTGGTGAAAATCAGCTGATTTCGTCAAAATTTCCACGAAAGATGAAAATTTTTGTGGATTAATTAAAGATTAAAATCTTCATGGGTAGATTATGATTTTGATGAATCGGTTCAGGTTTAAATGTTTATCAACAGATTAAAGATTTAAAGGTGTATAGGTGGATTAAAGATTAAAATGCTGGGCAATCGATTTTCTTTATTGAATGGTTACAAATCAAAATATCAATAATTGATAGATGTTTGTAAAGAATTGTCAAATGTTTTGAGGATAATTGTTTTGTTTTTAATTGGTTCCGTTAGGTTGAGGACTGGAATCAGTTGAATCAAAGGATCACAATGATACCAGGTAAGTGCATTGTAAATTCAATGAAGCTATTCACTCTAGAGATTTCATATTTCATTCATTCATTTTCATTTTATATTCTTTCCACACGGTAACCCCGTCGACAAAGGTCGCGTTTCAGGGGGCCGTGACAAAAATTTACAATTTAAAATTTACATGTGAAAATCTACAAACGAAAATAAATAATCTAATTACAAAACTAAAGTGAAATCAAAATTAATACATAGTGATCACACCGAGAGTGGTACGACACAATCAGACCGGACCAAAACAAATCAGACCCCACGCCCACCCTGAAATGCCACCCTTTCATGTAGCACCCCATGGCAGGCAAAGAGTCCGACAGACACCAGTCCAATCCAACTGCATACCACCACCCATCATCATGCTTTAAAGTCGATGTTTGAAAGCAAATAAAGAGGGCGCTTGCTTGACCTCTGGTTCAAGGCTGTTCCACAGATTCACATCACGATATGAGAATGACTTTTGCCCATTACTCGTTTTAAAAAGAGGGACACGTAAGTCAGTCTCAGAGTTTCTCAAATTGACAGTATCACGTGTTGAGTTCTTTGAAAAAATATTCGAGAGATAGGTCGGTGCAAGACCATTTAAGGATTTGTAAACAATCGTCGCTGTCTCTCGTTTGATAATTTCAGCGAGGGCATCGGCAGGTGTATCATACAGATTGACAGGATTGGTTTTGAATCTTTGCAAAATTTTAAAGTTGAATGTTTAAACACGGGCAACGTGAAGATCAAATGTTGGCCTAACTTAGTTTTTTCCGTTATGGCCTAGTGCTAAAAAATCAACAACCTTCGCCACAAACCTCTAGTCCTTTATTGACTAAACATGCTTACTAATATTCCCAGTACTCATAGAAATTGCGAAAAATGTGAATTGCGAAAATCTCGTGGCTATTAAACTGAATTCGATTCATTCTAGTCCATCCAGTACTCTTGGTTCTATGAATTTGTTTTTGTTTTTATTAGCACTACAAATATAGGTAATTTTAACAAACAAATACTGACGTTTGTTGTTTTGTACGAGGAGTTCCTTAATGATTATATCGAATGTGTTAGGCCTCTTTCCGGGATTTCGTATAACCAAACATAGGGCTCAAATCTTTAAAAAGGTCGGTGTATAATTATATTTTGAATTAGATGGCTTGAAAGGAACTTATGGTACTTTTCTGTAAATCTGCCATGGAAATTTTTCGATATCTTGATTAGTTTCAAAATGGCGGCATTTATTAAATTTGAGGCTATGACGTCATCAAATTTCTAAATCCTAAACCAGAAAAGCTACAGATTTCTGCTTGCCACCATGTTGTAGACCTTCATAAACTATGGTTTTCTTGAAAGTTATGTTATTTTTCCTCTTTCGGTTTAGGATTTACGATGATTTTGATTTTTCCAAAATTGTTCATGAATTTTTCAAAAATGATTAAATTGCCGCCATTACCGCCATTTGGAAAGAAATCAAGATATCAAAAACTTTCCACGGCAGATTTACAGCAAAGTACCATGAATTCCTTTCCAGCCATTCAATTCAAAGAAAAATATCATAGAATATAACCATGAAGTTTAAGATCGAATTTACCTGTATTTCCAGTGCTCATAAAGTGCTAGTGAAATTACGAAAAGCCTTCAATATCTCGGCTATCAAGTATTGATTGGTTCTTGTCCATCTAGTACTCTTGGTTCTTTACATTTTCAAAAGTTTGAACTTTTTCTTGCTCCCCCGGTATCTTTTTTCTTTCCTTTTTTAAGGTGTGGTTGACACAGGTCTTTTCATTGGAATGGCGGATACAGTGATCTTTGGTAGCAACGATGGCACAGTCGAAGTATTAAACAGAAACTGAGATTGGAAACATCTGTATTCAGAATATTGTTGGTGCTGCCCAAGGTTGTAGAGACTTGTCGCTTTTTTAGCTGGAAGGTTAACGTTCTTGTTTATATTAGCCTGCCTGCAGCTTCAACTCCCAATTGAGGCTCAGCTCAGGCTAATTTATATAGGCATGGACAAGAAAATTTTTTTGGATTCAGGAAGAGACAATAAACTCAAAAGAGTAAGGATTCTGTTATGTCTTATGGCCTGATTACATGAGAGTTTTCAACCCCGGGGTTGAGTTTCAACCTATACCGGACCGAGGCGAAATAAATTTGCTATTACATGGATATTTTCAATATGAAAAAATGCTCGCCATGCGCAATACATCACGCATGCGTTGATAGCAATTCGACCCCGGGGTTGAAACAAGATTGCAATTACATGGACATTCAAGTATTGAAAACAATGGGGATTAACGGCTCAAACGTTTCACCTTGGCTAGCTCAAGGTGGGATGAGATTTCAGCCCCGGGTATAATTTCATCCCCGGGGTTGAGATTTCTCCATGTGATTGAAAATTCAAATCAATAAAGGAATAAATAGAGAGGTGAGATGGAATTTCAACTCAGCCAGGTGGGCTGAAACTCAACCCCGGGGTTGAAAACTCCCATGTAATCAGGTCCTTAATATATTTTCACACGAGCCTGAAATCAGGCTCACTGTGCCACGAAGCCAAAATTGTGAACCTGAAGACACCCTACGAAAAATTGCTCACATGAGATACTTTTAATTCTATGCCAACAATTTTTATATGCGCCTTGGCGATAAAAGCGTATCTGGAAATATTTTGTTTGAAAGTAAACTTTGATCTTAATCGGTTAAAAACTTGATAGTCTATCAGGGAACAAAAATTTACATTTTCCAGAAAGTTTGAAAGAAGAAACTAAATTTATAGTTTTTGTACGTTAACGTGGAAATCAGCCAATGAAAGCGTTTTACTTAAAATTAGGTATTCTTGCAAACGCTTTTACAAAGTGTGTCCTTGTGGTCGTTTTTTTCGGAGTCCAGAAAAAGTTATGGCTCCATAGCTGAGCCAAAGGAAGGTCTTGCTTGTCAAGGTCATATTTGACCAAAATGTAGTAAATTTTTCAAGAAATGCGGGAAAATTTTGGGCTATTTTGTTAACAGCAACTGGTTTTTAAATTCGTGAGTCACACAACAGGAGAATAATTCGAATAATGTGGTTATGAGAAAGGTTTAACCAGCGAAATTGGCACCAGGAGGAAGGTTTTGCCTTTTCTAGACTAGATTATTTGTTCTCCTTATAACACGGGTTGTAGGATAAATTTAGGCTACCCATGAATGAACTAAATTGGTATGACATAAAGAATCTAAATTACCTTGTATTTTACTTGTGTTTATCTTTCTCTTTACCTTCTGGGGCAGCAAATAAGCTTATTTCAGGTCTAACACATTGCGAGCTCACACAGGCCCTGTCTCGTTGTTTGATTCAAGCAAACGAGATTTTGTAATTTGAGACTTGGCTTTGGTGGTTGAATTAAACAACAAGGGCCTAAGTGAACGCTCGCAGTGTGTTGGACCTGAAAGAAGTTTATTTGATGCCCCAGAAGGTAAAGAGAAAGATAAACACAAGAAAGATACAAGGTGGTTTATATTCTTCATGTCATACCAATTTAGTTCATTCATGGGTAGCCTGAACTTATCCTACAACCCGTGCTTATAACATAGAGCTTGATTTCTGGCTATTTGCAAGTTTGAATTTTATTTAGAGGTTGTGGTATTTAACAGCGTAAGTAAATGAAACAACAGAGAAATGAAAGATGTATTTAATGAGTAACGGAAATGAATATTTACAATATGGTTTCATGAAGTGCGAATATTTCACTCGTGTGATTTATTGAAAGTCTTTAAAACTCAAAGCTCTACAAACGTGACACAAAACAAAGCTACACTCTAGTTCAGCTTAAATTTGCTAAATCTATCGATTGACGGGGTTACCGTGCTTAAAGAATTTAAAATAAAATGAAATGAAATGAAAAATCTCCCATATAGCAAAACAAAATCATACAAATTGATACACCGTCCTTTATACGAAAATCATGAAAATTTATCGTCCTTTTTACCAAAAAAATAAAAATCGATACTATTCCTGATGGGACGTCCACAGTACCCAAAATTCACATAGCTCTCCCTCCCCCTCCCGTGTTATCCTTGCGCTTGAAATTGCCAGAGTTTTCAAGTCATTTTGAATTTCCTTGTGGATCTCAAGAGCTTTGCAACTTTGACAGGTGAACCTTTTACAGGTAGCATTCATGCCATTGTGAAAATGACACCCAAAACGTTTTTTTTCCATCAGATGTTTAGCAAAGGAATATTTCTTCGATATTGATTAGTCATGAAAAATCTTATTCTGCTGTCAAATTTTTCATGTTGAACACATTAAAGATGCTTAGGCATTAGCTCATGAAAAGATGTTTAAATTTTTAATCTGCAGTGAAAAGTTTGAACAATGTTCGTGGGTGTTCGTGTAGAACCGAACTTAAAGAGTTTGCGCGCTAAATGACGGAAATGCTAAATATTTCAGCAAATGGTTCCGTTCTCAACACAATTTTTAATCAAAAGATTCGTGAAGGTGTGGATTGCTGGTGGTGGATTTCTGTAGAATATACAACGAAAAGGAAACTCTTTGCTGCCATTTGATGTGAACAGTCTTTGCTGTGTGCATACGGAATTTTCAAATGCTGATAGCTGCTTTCTTGCTGTACTGGCAGAACAAGGGCGCATTTTGATGAAGGTAAGGGTGTGGTTCCTAGAGGCAAGCGCTACGATCGCAGACGTAGAGTAGACCTAATCGAGTCCGTGACTCCTCCCCATGACACTCAAGTGGTGGGGCTCGAAGGGAGCGCTGAAGGGGCTTCGTCTCCAAATTTTTCTCAAACCGGTGATTTTGCGCTTTTTTGAAGGCAACAGCACACAGACTATTCGTCTTTTTTTCGAAATGAAAGTGTTATTTTGAAGATAAATCTTTGTACTTCACAGAGGAACCAAGCAAACATTCATATCTCTAACGATTGCTCGGATGTAAGTGGATTCTTAACGAGCATTCTTTGGTGGCTTGGGTGAAGCCACCAAACAAACTGCAGAAAACAGTGGACACGTGCCCAAAACAATCAATGGTGTTTACAAATTTGTTTACTGTTTGGCAACAGAGTCTCTTTAAAAAAGCAGACCGGAGTAGTTACGCTGAAACTCAAGCGGAAAGAATTTGTTACAAGAGAACATGAGGTCATATCGAAAGTAGAAGGATAGACTATGCCTAAACATCTGTCGTCTAAATCAGAAGCTTGATATTATGCATTGCAATGCACGTATAACGTGATGTGCAATTGAAAGGCTTCAGCTCAGCTTCTGAGTGACACAACGGACTATCACTACTCATAGATATTTAGTCGTACACCCCCTTACCCTCGTAGGGCAGAACAAGTCACTTAACAAACATCGAACCTTCCTTTCGTGACTGAAATTCAAGTAGCCTGGTGAGCGATCTTAAAAGTGAAGAACTTCTTCATTAATCTTTGCGTGAAACTGTCAAATTCTCGTCGAAGATTTGTGAGTGTTTTCCTATGAATAATTCAGGCAAGGTAGTATCCATCTGTCATGTGGTCCTTCTGCATTTTTGATGAACGCAATTACTTCTTCGGTTTCAGTACTACCTGTCTTGTAAATCATCCTCTCTTTCCACCTTTATTAGTGAAAACAAACGATCGACAGGTATTATTTACAATTAAATCTCCTGTTTTTATTTCACCAAGACATGATTGGCTGGTTAAAAGATAAAGTGTAATCCAAGAACATTAGATTGAGACTCGTCAAATATCTACCTGACGAAAGAGCAAAGAAAAGAGACTTGGTGAGTTTATTCCTTCTTCATTTCTCATTTTCATCTCAAATTATTTCTGAAAGAGTTTTTGAGGAGCTGAAGAAGTTTACATTGAAGAATTTGACAACAAGAATTTGACGTTATAAGGACCCATTTTCGGATCCCTTGGATGCAAATTCTCGATTCAACAAACCCCTTGTTTAATGAGATCTGGACTTATTTATGGTTTGCTTGAAGGTTCGTTATGTATGGAGGAGGGGGGGGGATCACTGTAGATTGGTTGTCTATTTTCGTATTCATTTTAGTATCTGTTAACTGTAACAGCCGCAGGGTTGCAATGTATTTTCATCGTCCTCGTACCGTCATCTTGTAATATTATTGTTTGTCAATGTATTGTACATTTTAGGAGAATTTATATAAGATAGAAATAAAAAATAATTTGAAAACAATTTTCAAGCTGTGTTCTGTTGCATTTTCAGTTTCGGTTTTTCATTCATCTAAAATGTTTCCTGTATTGTGCAAAACTTTATAGAATTTTCTGCTGAAATTTGGCTTTCTGAGGAAAGCTTTTTCGGGAAAAAGGTTTGTTCCAAATGTCCGATTGGCATTGCTCACAGTTGTTGAATGCGCTAACGCAACCCGGGAAAAATTATTTCTCAACGTATCTCAGCTCACTGTTTACCAAAGATCTCATTTTCGAAACACGATTAATAGCTCCTTCAAAAATTGTCATGCAGATCTAGGGCATAGTAACAAGAGCAGATTTTGTAATACAATAGCAAAAGTTGCGTTTGATTGACACCTCAATTCAAAGTGATTAGCGGCTGCAGACAAAGGAAATTCTCTCAACCAATAATTCAAAACAAACAAAGCCGCAAAAGTTTCCCTAAAACTGGTAGGGCAAACTCTCGCCTTGTGCAAGTGAAAGATGGTTTTTAAGGGAAGTTATGTGCTTATAGCGAAAGAAGAAGGGTAAATCTAAAGTTCTGTCGCGTAGATTATATTTATTTGATTCAGGAGCGGAGCAGAAGGCATTGTAATTCTCGCGTCTTTAGGGCTTAAAATGAAACGATTACAAAACAGCTCCTAAATCAAATAAATATAATCTAAGCGACAGAACTTTAGATTTACCTTTCTTCTTTCGCTACAAGCACATAACTTCCCTTAAAAACCATCTTTCACTTGCACAAGGCGAGAGTTTGCCCTACCAGTTTTAGGGAAACTTTTGCGGCTTTGTTTGTTTTGAATTATTGGTTGAGAGAATTTCCTTTGTCTGCAGCCGCTAATCGCTTTGAATTGAGGTGTCAATCAAACGCAACTGTTGCTATTGTATTACAAAATCTGCTCTTGTTTGGGCATAGTTCATTATATGCGCAATTTACATTCTCGATGCAGCTGTGTACTAAATTTTCAGTTTTAGGCGATACTGGGAGACTGAGACCTAATATCGATATTTTGACTTCAAAGCGTGACACAAGCGTTATTCTGGGTGTAATTTCCCGGGGGGGGGTACTTAGTATATTTGTCCGACGGGGATGTGCCGGTTTTAAGGGTATCGTTTTCTAGCACAGGGTATCAAAATGAGGCAATTTTTCTGGAGCAGGTTGTCACAACATGTCAAAGGGGAATATTCTGCTAGATCGGGTCGTTTTTCGGTCAAATTTCATGTTTTTGAGAATACTTTTCATCAAGTTTTTCTAGAACAGGTTCTCATTTTGAGCAAAAAATTCTGCAGCAGGGTAAAAAAAATTTGTTTCATGGGCACACCCCCGTACAAATTTAAGTCAAGTACCCCCCCCCGGGTGTAATTTCAAGCATTCTCGGGAAGAAACATATGAAAAGTTCTCCCTAGTAAGAGACTAGCTTCATGCAAACACATTAATCATTAATTTTGCGTATGTCATATGGACACAATCCGCTGCATTTAGTCTCATTGCCAGTTTCCAATTTTGATCATATAATTATAATCTTATTGTTCTTACCGGCGGCTATGGTTTAGCACTGCTATCCCCATTTTTTGGCCTAGAAGTAAATTTTTGGATTTCAGGATTTCAGAACAGTAGCGGAGAAACAAGACAAGATAAGCATAGGTTCCAAATCTTGAACTCGGCGAAAAAAGGTGGGTGTAAAATTCAATGACCTTTTTCTTCTGATTGAATGGCTTGAAAGAAATTTTAGATACTTATCTATAACTCTACCGTTGGACTTTTCAAAATTTTGAATATTTTTGGAAATTACGGTGTATCTTACATTTTAACTCATTTGAGGATGTGACGTCATCAAATTTCTAAATCATAAACCAGATGAGTGACAGACTTTTGCTTGATACCATATTGTAGGCATTCATAAACTATGGGTTTCTTCGAAATTATTTCATGTTATGTCAAACAGTTTAGAAATTACGATGATTTTAAGTTTTTTTGAAAATTTTTCTTGAATTCTTGAAAAAGAAGAAAACACTCTAATTTTGAAACTATTGAAAATTTCAGAAAATTCCTACGGTAGAATTATAGAGAATTAGCTAAAGTTTTTTGAAGTCATTCAGTTCAAAGAAATAGGTCACTCAATTTTACACCAGCCTTTTTAAAGATTTGAAACCCATGCTGCCCTTATGAATTCAAATTCTTTATATCACCATAATTTCGAAATAAAGACAGATATGAATTTGAAAATTTGTTTGAACACTAAACTTTGTACGCAGAATAAGATTTTAGCCTAAGAAATGCAAAATCTCAAAGAACAAAATACTTCCGCTTTCGCAAATCTTGAAAAGGTGGATTGTAGTACCCATTCCCCTCGTAAACAGACATCGCGAGATTGTACATAAAAGCGCGCACGGCAGCCAGTGATTGGAACAGAGCGATGGGGCTCTAGGCTGCTCAGGAAACTAATTCCAAATTGAATAAGACTCAACATTGCTAGAAAATCACGAGGAGAGAAGACATGAAGATTGAGTTAAGTTACAGAGCTGTGTTTGACTCGTATGCCATTTAAACACAAGACGAAATTGATAATGGATTCTACAGGACAGTTTCCTGATGTAAACAGGCCCTAGACTGACTACATAGTCGTAGTTATCGCTACATGCAGTTGAACAATATAAAAAGACTTGCTGTTGTTGTTGTGGCTACGATAACTGGGACTACTGACCGGTTGAATCAGAAAAATGTATCCTCTGTTGGACAAATCGTACATGATTCCTATGCAGAAAATGTGTAAAATGTCAATTACATCATCTTATTGAAGCTTCAACTTCATTTTCAAGATTTTTCTTGTAAGCTAAGGCGAGGGGCAAATCACTTCTCAAAATAGCTTACGTGATTTTTGTGATTTTAAAATCACACGATTTTTTTTCTGTGATTTTAGTGATTTTTTGTGATTTTTATGATTTTTTGTGATTTTTTCTTGTGATTTTTCTATGATTTTGTGATTTTTGTATGGTGATTTTGTGATTTTTGTATGTGATTTTGTGATTTTTGTATGTGATTTTTTTTGTGATTTTAAGGAAGGTGTACGAAAAAAAAATCAGTGATTTGCCCCTCGAGCTAAGGTGCATTACCATTAATTTTTTCAAAAATAATTAAATTTCCGCCATTTTGAAAAAATCAAGATATCAAAAAAATTCCACAGCAGATTTACAGCAAAGTATTATAAGTTCCTTTCACGCCATTCAATTTGACGAAAAATTTCACTGAATTTTACACCCGCCTTTTTAAAGATTTGAAAGATATGAGCCCTGTACTGGTCTAAACGGTAAATTCAAAGCAATACCAAATATGGAAATGTTGTTTTCGTTCTTGGAAGACTGTGGTAAGATAGGCCTTCTTTGAAAGCCTCATAAAGAAGTTTTTCAGCTGCCGTCGCCAAGTTTTGACTGTGAAGAATATTTTACAAAAACATCTCATTCTTAGGACTTTCTCCTATATTTTGACAGATCATCTCATTTCTTTTCTTGTTGTAAAATTCTGAAGAGAGAACATTTGAGTGAATTCATTTTCTACAGTTTAAACAGTGGCGCCATTGATCCTATTGAAGAAGGGATTAAAAATTTTAATTTAATAAGTACTAATCAAGGAATTTCACAACTTTGGTGAAATTAAATCATGTCTCCAAAGTGGTAACTTTCACTATTTGTACAATTAAGTCGATTCTTGCTATCTATAGAAGATTTTTTGGGCATGTTGTAAAAACCGGACCCTAAGACCCTAGGACCCCTAAGACCCCTAGGACCTTTAAGTACTAAAAATGAAAAGGACCCTTAACACCAGAGGGACATCACCACAGACAAACAATGGAACAATGTCATCAAGCTGTCAAACAAGGGGCTGCGTATTGTATGAGCTTCCCATCTTTCATCCTACAAACTGTCGTCCGTTCAAACCAACGTCAAGATGCCTTTATCCATGCAGAAAGTCTTCAAAATAACACAATAGGAGATACTCAAAATAGTACTTCTTCATGGTATAAACTCTCTGCATGATTCCTGGCATTGGTTTGAAAGAGTGAAAATTCATGGGATGAAAGAGGGGAAGTTAATGATACACAACTTCCTCATTATGACACTCTGGTGTTAAGGGTCCTTTTTATTTCTAGTACTTAAAGGTCCTAGGGGTCTCAGGGGTCCCAGGGTCTTAGGGTCTGGTTTTTACAACATGCCGATTTTTTGAGCGCAAGTGCAAACTTTAAAAACCGCGATATGCCCTTATGCAATAGAATCATTATTTGATGTGATTAGATTTCATATTTTTATTCAACAATTTTGGATGCATTTATCTGATAACTTTAATAATTTAGAACAGGCTAAAATAGTAGCATGAATATCTGAGAAGCTGTTCAGGAGACAACATTAGTTTACACCACCGGGAAATACCGTATAAAAATGTGAAACCTTCAAGACGACGGACGACGGTAGAAGTTCTGGAAAATTCTAGAACATTGATAAATAATGATTGGAGTCGGATATTTCAGCCCTTTGGCCTGCCTTAGGCCCTGTTTGGACTATGCCGGTACGAAACGAATACCACATAAAATTGTGCCGTATTGGTTTTTCCGTAAAACGGAATCGCCGCTTACACTTTACCGGCTTGAAATGAATACGGAAAGTTTTGGCCATGCGCAGAGCGAGGATTTGTCAAGGCGCATGCTCTCATTTGCCAGATTATCGCCTCGATGTGAATCCGACATGAAATGATGCCGTATTCGCCGTTTACACTACGCCCGTTGAGCGACGGGGCCAGTTAGCATGCCGTATTCATTTCGTGAAAAAGTCTTATTGAGCCATATTTCCGATCCTGTTGTTCCGTGTGGGGAGTCTGTAGTACCACTGCCTTAAACAAACTACAGAAACTACGAGACCGTGCCGTGAGGATAGCTACAAACAGCCCTTACGATGCGTCCTCACAACCACTTCTGAAGGAACTAGAATGGCAAACGGTCAGAGAACTTATTGACATGGAAACCGTCAGGATGGTGTACAGGTCAATTAATGAGGAAGCTCCCAATTACCTTGCAACTTTGTTCGAGAGGTTGTCGGATAATAGTATTAGAGTGCTTCGAAATACAAATACAGACCTGAAGCTGCCTTTCCTAAAAACGTCCAGTGGTCAACGGTGCTTTGCTTATAGAGGAGCACGATTATGGAATAGCCTTAACGCTGATGTCAAGACAGCGTCGACCTTAAATCGATTCAAAGCTGCATATAAAACCAGCCAGTGATCTTTTCGGTTGAACTCCTTATTTACATACCAGTTTTATTTTCATCTTTATCGTTACTTGTAAATTTTGATTAGATATCTTTATTTTGTTATTATTTTACAGGGCAATTTGGAAATCAGTATTTAACTGTATATTTAACCCTGTTTAAAGAATTTAAAATGAAAAATGAAAAATAAATGAAAATGCCGCATTCAAGTAAAAACTATGCCGGTATAGTGTAAACGGGAGGCCAATACGGCACAGTTTCATGTCGTATTCATTTCGTACCGGCATAGTGTAAGCGGGGTCTTATTTAAAGGGGCTCCGTCGCCAAACTGTAAACAAATATGTAAACACCGCACGTGTCCATTGTTTTCCATAGTTTTCTGCAGTTTATTTGGTGGCTTCACCCAAGCCACCAAACAGTGCTCGTTAAAAGTCCGCTTAGATGTTTTATAAATTAAGAGATCTTGTCGCTCAAGTTTTGCAAAGCTTTGTCGCCCGAATTGCATGTTAAACTTTGAAACTATTCAAAGCTAATTTAAAACCATTGTTCCAAAATGAATATAGCAGATGGTTTACCTCTGTCCCTTTAGAACAATAATTTTTGTTTATATATGGAAGGATCTTTGACGGAGGTGTTTTGTAAATGCGGAGATCTTGTCGCTCAAGTCAAAAGTTGGCGCTGGTCTTTGAAGTAAGGCACAGTAATCGACTGATTAACTTGGAAATTTTAATTAAGGGAATGCAAAGTTAAATTTACATTGTTATTCCAGGGTTTTTGTTTCTAAATTGCCGCTCCTCATGAAATGCTGAAAGTGAGATTATTAACAGCGCATTTGATTTGAGGCACATCTGCAATAAATTTAAGATTTTCCATCAAAAATGCAAAAGATTTATATAATACTTCTAACAAGCACAGATTTTGTTATGCTATAGCAGCAGTTGCTTTTGATTGACACCTCATTTCAAAGCGATTAGCGACTGCAGACAAAGGAAATTCTCTCAACCAGTAATTCAAAACAAACGAAGCCGCAAAAGTTGCTCTGAAATCAGTAGCGCAAACTCTCGCCTTGTGCACACGAAATGTGGTTATTTAGAGAAGTGATGTGCTTATAACGAAAGAAGAAAGGTAAATCTAAAGATTTGCCTGGCGGACCTTTCGGCGTACGATATTTATTATCATTTGGAAGTAAACAGGGATTGCAAAATTGTAAGCATCAAAAGATAAACAGTGGTCAGTTTGAATTTTGGTTCGCATAAAATTTACTTCTAAACTGTAGAAACTTTTTGTTCAATTGTAAATTCTGAATCTTGTCTGATACTGTTTCCCTGAAAATTTTGCAAGGTACATCTTATCTTCGTTAAAGAAACAACCATTGCTGATGTATGATTACACGAAGTGTATCATTTTTTGTCGCGCAGTGGCAGTTTCATTCCCGTATTCATAAAATTAGAATTTTGAAAATTGCAAAAAGCTGATTTACTCTGATCCTGTTTTTCTAAGACGCTTCCATCGTTATTATAGTATCGTCCCAATACTGACAACATTGTAGATGTTTGCATTGCATTGTCTAAATTTCGCTCGATCAAAAATTGGCTTCTAAACTTTTTGAGTTTTCACTAAATTGCAAAATCCTGAATCTTTTTTATACTGTTTCAAAAAATATTCAAAAAACGGTCGGCAACGATACAACACGTTTTTTCTAAATAGATAATTATTGTAATTGTTTACTTTATACAACGTGTTTGATTTTAATTGTCATTCACTATCGGTTTCGCTGCCAAATGTTTAAAGTTGTAATTTTGAAAGTTGCAGGAAGCTGATCATACTCCGAGGCTAATACAATTCTATTTCATCTTTCCTCGATAAACAATAATTACAAATGTTAAAATAATGCAAAATGTTTAATTTGAAATGGTCGTTCCATATCGGTTTCGCTGCCAAATTTTTTAAGTTGGAAATTTTAAAAATTGTAGAAAGCTGATCTACTCCGAGGCTAACACAATTCTATTTCATCTTTCCTCGATAAACAATAATTTCAAATGTTTAAATAATGGAAAATGTTTAATTTAGAATTGTCATTCAATATCGGTTCGCTGCCAAATCTTTAAGGTTGAAATTTTGAAAATTGCAGAAAGCTGATTTACTCCGAGGCTAACACAATTCTATTTTATCTTCCCTCGATAAACAACAATTATAAATGTTTAATTTATGCAAACTGTTGAATCTAGAATTGTCGTTCAATATCGCTCGCGCGTTCAGCTCAAAAAGAGTGCGCTTGATCAGAAGAAAAACAAGCGATCAGAAAATCGAGGTGACACCAAATACCTATCGATGAAAATTGATTGAATTTATTCTCCGATATTTGATGTTTCTTTAAAAACAACGAAAACACCTGTTGTTGGGTAACCAGCAAACCCTCTTCAAATATTTTCTTTAAGTTTAATTTTCTTTTATCATTTCGTGCAGGCTTTCTTTCAACTGCTGTAGAGCTGCGGTGTCTGCTTTAAAGTGTCAAAGAAGAAGAATGTAAGTGTTAGAACATTTATCTTTCAACATTTTAGTGTTTAATTTCGTCTGGATTGTTGTCAGAGAAACTCGCGCAAAGTTACTCAGTTATGAGAGGGCAGAAAACAGAACCACATACTGGAGTTCGAAGTTGCATGGCAGTAACTTTGACAGCTCGATTGTTTACATTCGCTGTGCAGTAGCGATATCATACCTGGTGAGTCAAAAAAAGAATCCCTGTTTGAAAGACCACAGATCCCTCGATATCAAAACAATAATGTTGGCAAATATGTCATTCAATAGTGAACATGTTCAAATATATTCTCAATTTCACCTGCCTGAAATCGGCCACTCCGTTCTGAAATTATAAGAGATTTTCTGGAGGAAGCCCCTCCAAGAAACCTCCAAAAACTGCATAAAATCACGACCAAATTTCTCGTGTGGCTATGCCTTATAGGAATGACTTGTACATGCTTTTGGCACGTTTCATCCCTTTGGGAGAAGAAAATGTTATCACTGGGGGCAAAACAACATTATTCGTGACTCAGAGTGTCAGGCCCGTAGGAAGCAGGGGGGCAGTGGGTAGGAAGTAGCCCCCCCAATAATTTCTTAAAACAATGGTGCTACGTCACACGCATTAGCTAGATGTATTGTTCTCTATTGTTTTGAGAGCAATTGCCCCCCCCCCCCAATCCGAAGCTGCTTCCTACGGCCCTGTTGCCAGTAAAGACACTCTGATTGTTTGCTGTCCCGCACTACTGTTGTGTTGGCCGTTCGAGCTTCCAGGTTGATTATGGATGAAAGTTTTGTGGAGCTGTGTTGATAAGAAGCAGCGGTAAATTTTGATTAAAGCTAAGAGTCACTGAAGAAATATTTCACAATGCCCCACCCAACTTTTTCGGCCGTCGCCAGCACTACCAAAGCATGTGATCATTTCCACAATTTGCCACCAAGTACAGAAAGGATTTTGTTAAAATTTCTTCGAAAATTTACCGCAGAATATCGCATTTGCGAAGAATAGTAAACAAAGCAAATAAGCCGAATATTTTTGGTAGTGGTTTTGCTCAATGTGATTGGCTGATTTCATCAGCCAATAACATTTTGATGCCTATGTTTGCGATGCAGCTGCCCTCCCAAACCCCTGTAATTTCTAGCTCCGCTATTCTTGGTAGATCTCATCACAGCTGCCCGGCACATATGCGAATCTTTATTTGTTTAAGAACTTATACATTCAATAACCTCTCGCAAACTGCATTAGTTCTGTTTGTTTTAGCAATAAACTTTCAGTAAATAGCAGGCTCATAATTTCCATTGCTTTGTCATTTCTGTTTATAGATGGAAATTGCCGGGGTAAATTCAACTCAGTTTGCAATAGAACGAGAACGAAATGTATGTTTGCTTTAACTTGTAAAGACTCGATTGATTTGAGTACTTGGTGGATTCATGTTTATTTTGACATTAACTTCATTTGGGAAGGACAATGTTGCTGGTTGAATCATAGGAAGAGTTGTGTTTCGCTAATGTTGAGGCGTGTGCTTGACTGATGATCAACTGTGGAAAAAAATTGATAATTGAAGTTGACGGAAAGAGGTACAGAAGTTTGAATTTTTTTGATGAGCGTGATTATTAGTAGTGTAAATAATTGACTGGTTTAGGAAGTTTTTGGAGATTTTTGCATTTAATTTATGTCAGCTAGCACAGAATTACACGTGAATATTTTTCCAGCTGTCATGACCGGTAGCCTGATAGTCGTCCGGGTGAGTCGAACAAGTGAAGTGAAATGAAGGTGCGATTTTTTAGCGCGGGGATCACAGAAGTATCTAAGCGTTAATCGAGTCTGCGACCCCTTGTCATCACGCTCAAGTGGTGGGGCTCTACCGGGTAACGAACCCTGTACACCAGACTGTTCTTGCCGCAAAGTCAGAGGATTACACCACTGCGCCACAACACCTTCAAGAAAAAGGATCCGGACAGGTCTCCTCCGCACCAAAGCCCCTGCAGAAGAGAGTGCTTCATGTAGCCAACCGGAAAGCCGTCTTCCTTTTAATCTCAAAGCACGGTTATCACAAATGTGTTTTACTTCGACCGGTGTATTTGTCCTTTTTCCTTCAGTTTCTTTTACTTTTTATCTCCGAAATCTCAGTGAGCGTTAAGGACACGTAGCCCATTTGCGTTGTCTTTATTTTTTCCTGTGGATGGATCCTTCGCCGTTGTTTAAAGATATGATTTCATTGATTTGCCCAAGGGCGCCTACCTTGTAGGAAGTGTGTTTATTCCCAGTACTGTAGAGTAATGGGTGTCCTGTGACCCAGTACAGAGAGTGTCCTAAAACCGTACCGTGACCCAGAAGTACACAGAGTCAGTCCTCTCAAGGTCAAGATGACGTATGAATAACTTTGTGGTTTCAAATTCCGGTGTTTAAGTAACACGAGATCAACTGTCATACCATCTTGCCACAGGGAATCAGACAGCGTGATTTTTGATTGGTCAACTCTAACAGACGTTAGAATTTGAAAATCCCAGTATGATATACAAAGATTAACAGGACTGGGTCATAGGACACCGCGTAAAGTACCGTGAATAAACACACTTCCTACAAGGTAGGCGCCCTTGATTTGCCTTAACTACGATGTCTCCGCAATTTCTGAGCAGCTAACCATTAAGTTTGGCCCACTTTGTTTTGTTTTATGTGGTTGAGTGCACACAGAGGCAACAGAGGTGTGAAATCTTTAAAAAGGCTGGTGTAAAATTGAGTGACCTATTTCTTTGAACTGAATGACTTCAAGAAAACTTTAGCTAATTCTCTATAATTCTACCGTTGGAATTTTCTGAAATCTTCGATATTTTCAGAATTAGAGTGTTTTTCTTCTTTTTCAAGAATTCAAGAAAAATTTTCAAAAAAACTTAAAACCATCGTAATTTCTAAACTGTTTGAAGCAACATGAAGTAATTTCGAAGAGAACTATGGTTTATGGATGCGTACAATATGATATCAAGCAAAAGTCTGTCACTCATCTGGTTTATGATTTAGAAATTTGATGACGTCACATCCTCAAATGAGTTGAAATGTAAGATACACCGTAATTTCCAAAAATATTCAAAATTTTTGAAAAGTCCAATGGTAGAATTATAGATAAGTATCTAAAGTTTCTTTCAAGCCATTCAATCAGAAGAAATAGGTCATTGAATTTTACACCCACCTTTTTTCGCCGAGTTAAAGATTTGGAACCTATGCTCACTTTTTGCTAATAATTTATAATCTGCTGAATTAATTAGTGCAATGTCAGACTGCAGTATAGACGGTAAAAGTTTGCAATGTTTTCTTTTTCCCAGTGTTGCCTGCAATAAGAATATAATATTTATAAAGCTTTCCAAACAGAGTTATGTAAACAATTTTGCATTTGCTGCAATAAAATTGTTAAGAACTCGGATCATTTTGGAACAATTTTGCGTTTGCTGCAATAAAGTTGTTAAGAACTCGGATTATTTCGTTTCTTGCAATTATTTTTTATTCCTAGCAATTTTCATTTTGCAGCAAACGGTGTAGTTTAATATAAACGTTTTCATGGGCCTCTCTGCCGGCTTTGCCCTAAGCAATAGTTTTGTTCGTTATTAATTTTTCCTACAGCTAAAGAAACAAGGAGATCTACTTTTAATATGATGAGAGAATATTTAATTAAGGCACCTGTTTTGTTGATGTGTAACTAAAGATTGGTTGGGCAGTTCGGTTCCTATGTTTACTCAATTTCCTAAATAAATCTACACCTAGATTTGTCGCTAGTATGCACACCTTAGAATCAACCATAGTTACGAGCGAATCGACGACTGACATGCTAGAGAAAGGAGTAGAAGAGAAACAGAAGGATAGGTGAGGCAAGAAACATTAATGTATGTTCATTCAAATTTAAAACCAGACGATATTTGGAATGATACCTGATGAGGAGTGAAGCTCGAAACGTTGTAACTATATTTAGTCTTCGTACAAAGTCGTATTTTTAAATTAATTTATGTATTATAGATATTTGCAATACTACGGCTCAGCGTTTAAAGTAATTCAACGGAGTTAAGAGAAACTTAGCTAGGCGGGACTGGGTCAGTCTAAATATAACCCATTGTATTTGATGTTCTCGATCGATGAAGACAATAGAAACATAAGTGGTTCGTGTCATTCTTTTGTGCTATGTTTAGATCTTGTCGCCATATCTCCGTTCATTTACTTTAAAAGGTTTTCTAAACAGATCCACATCTAGTTCTATTGCTAGTTGGCAAACTTTGGAATCCGGCTACCAGGGTAGGGGCCACGAAGATCTCTTTGCAGTGAAGTAGCCATCAACTATACCAGGTCCGTGTAAGAAAGACACAATGCGCCTTGCTTGGCTACTTGGCCACAAGGGATACTGCTCCTTGGATACTTAGCCACTTGGCCGCAAGGGCTACTGCTCCCTGGATACTTAGCCACTTGGCCACAAGGGCTACTGCTCCCTGGATACTTAGCCACTTGGCCGCAAGGGCTACTGCTCCCTGGATACTTAGCCACTTGGCCGCAAGGGCTACTGCTCCCTGGATACTTAGCCACTTGGCCGCAAGGGCTACTGCTCCCTGGATACTTAGCCACTTGGCCCTGGATACTTAGCCACTTGGCCGCAAGGGCTACTGCTCCCTGGATACTTAGCCACTTGGCCGCAAGGGCTACTGCTCCCTGGATACTTAGCCACTTGGCCACAAGGGCTACTGCTCCCTGGATACTTAGCCACTTGGCCACAAGGGCTACTGCTCCCTGGATACTTAGCCACTTGGCCGCAAGGGCTACTGCTCCCTGGATACTTAGCCACTTGGCCACAAGGGCTACTGCTCCCTGGATACTTAGCCACTTGGCCACAAGGGCTACTGCTCCCTGGATACTTAGCCACTTGGCCACAAGGGCTACTGCTCCCTGGATACTTAGCCACTTGGCCACAAGGGCTACTGCTCCCTGGATACTTAGCCACTTGGCCGCAAGGGCCGCTGCTCCTTGGATACTTAGCCACTTGGCCACAAGGGCTACTGCTCCCTGGATACTTAGCCACTTGGCCGCAAGGGCTACTGCTCCCTGGATACTTAGCCACTTGGCCACAAGGGCTACTGCTCCCTGGATACTTAGCCACTTGGCCGCAAGGGCTACTGCTCCTTGGATACTTAGCCACTTGGCCACAAGGGCTACTGCTCCCTGGATACTTAGCCACTTGGCCACAAGGGCTACTGCTCCCTGGATACTTAGCCACTTGGCCACAAGGGCTACTGCTCCCTGGATACTTAGCCACTTGGCCACAAGGGCTACTGCTCCTTGGATACTTAGCCACTTGGCCGCAAGGGCTACTGCTCCCTGGATACTTAGCCACTTGGCCACAAGGGCTACTGCTCCCTGGATACTTAGCCACTTGGCCACAAGGGCTACTGCTCCTTGGATACTTAGCCACTTGGCCACAAGGGCTACTGCTCCTTGGATACTTAGCCACTTGGCCACAAGGGCTACTGCTCCCTGGATACTTAGCCACTTGGCCACAAGGGCTACTGCTCCCTGGATACTTAGCCACTTGGCCACAAGGGCTACTGCTCCCTGGATACTTAGCCACTTGGCCACAAGGGCTACTGCTCCTTGGATACTTAGCCACTTGGCCACAAGGGCTACTGCTCCCTGGATACTTAGCCACTTGGCCACAAGGGCTACTGCTCCCTGGATACTTAGCCACTTGGCCACAAGGGCTACTGCTCCCTGGATACTTAGCCACTTGGCCACAAGGGCTACTGCTCCCTGGATACTTAGCCACTTGGCCACGAGGGCTACTGCTCCTTGTATACTTAGCCACTTGGCCACAAGGGCTACTGCTCCTTGTATACTTAGCCACTTGGCCGCAAGGGCTACTGCTCCCTGGATACTTAGCCACTTGGCCACAAGGGCTACTGCTCCTTGTATACTTAGCCACTTGGCCGCAAGGGCTACTGCTCCTTGGATACTTAGCCACTTGGCCACAAGGGCTACTGCTCCCTGGATACTTAGCCACTTGGCCACAAGGGCTACTGCTCCCTGGATACTTAGCCACTTGGCCGCAAGGGCTACTGCTCCCTGGATACTTAGCCACTTGGCCACAAGGGCTACTGCTCCTTGGATACTTAGCCACTTGGCCACGAGGGCTACTGCTCCCTGGATACTTAGCCACTTGGCCACGAGGGCTACTGCTCCCTGGATACTTAGCCACTTGGCCACGAGGGCTACTGCTCCCTGGATACTTAGCCACTTGGCCACAAGGGCTACTGCTCCCTGGATACTTAGCCACTTGGCCACGAGGGCTACTGCTTCCTGGATACTTAGCCACTTGGCCACGAGGGCTACTGCTCCCTGGATACTTAGCCACTTGGCCACAAGGGCTACTGCTCCCTGGATACTTAGCCACTTGGCCACAAGGGCTACTGCTCCCTGGATACTTAGCCACTTGGCCACGAGGGCTACTGCTCCCTGGATACTTAGCCACTTGGCCACGAGGGCTACTGCTCCTTGGATACTTAGCCACTTGGCCACAAGGGCTACTGCTCCCTGGATACTTAGCCACTTGGCCACAAGGGCTACTGCTCCCTGGATACTTAGCCACTTGGCCACGAGGGCTACTGCTCCCTGGATACTTAGCCACTTGGCCACGAGGGCTACTGCTCCCTGGATACTTAGCCACTTGGCCACAAGGGCTACTGCTCCCTGGATACTTAGCCACTTGGCCACAAGGGCTACTGCTCCCTGGATACTTAGCCAATTGGCCACGAGGGCTACTGCTCCCTGGATACTTAGCCACTTGGCCACGAGGGCTACTGCTCCTTGGATACTTAGCCACTTGGCCACAAGGGCTACTGCTCCTTGGATACTTAGCCACTTGGCCACAAGGGCTACTGCTCCCTGGATACTTAGCCACTTGGCCACAAGGGCTACTGCTCCTTGTATACTTAGCCACTTGGCCGCAAGGGCTACTGCTCCCTGGATACTTAGCCACTTGGCCGCAAGGGCTACTGCTCCCTGGATACTTAGCCACTTGGCCACGAGGGCTACTGCTCCCTGGATACTTAGCCACTTGGCCACGAGGGCTACTGCTCCTTGGATACTTAACCACTTGGCCGCAAGGGCTACTGCTCCTTGGATACTTAGCCACTTGGCCACAAGGGCTACTGCTCCTTGGATACTTAGCCACTTGGCCACAAGGGCTACTGCTCCCTGGATACTTAGCCACTTGGCCGCAAGGGCTACTGCTCCTTGGATACTTAACCACTTGGCCACGAGGGCTACTGCTCCCTGGATACTTAGCCACTTGGCCACAAGGGCTACTGCTCCTTGGATACTTAACCACTTGGCCACGCTACTGCTCCCTGGATACTTAGCCACTTGGCCACAAGGGCTACTGCTCCCTGGATACTTAGCCACTTGGCCACAAGGGCTACTGCTCCTTGGATACTTAGCCACTTGGCCACAAGGGCTACTGCTCCTTGTATACTTAGCCACTTGGCCGCAAGGGCTACTGCTCCCTGGATACTTAGCCACTTGGCCACAAGGGCTACTGCTCCCTGGATACTTAGCCACTTGGCCACAAGGGCTACTGCTCCCTGGATACTTAGCCACTTGGCCACAAGGGCTACTGCTCCCTGGATACTTAGCCACTTGGCCGCAAGGGCTACTGCTCCTTGGATACTTAGCCACTTGGCCACAAGGGCTACTGCTCCTTGGATACTTAGCCACTTGGCCACGAGGGCTACTGCTCCTTGGATACTTAGCCACTTGGCCACAAGGGCTACTGCTCCTTGGATACTTAGCCACTTGGCCACAAGGGCTACTGCTCCTTGGATACTTAGCCACTTGGCCGCAAGGGCTACTGCTCTCTGGATACTTAGCCACTTGGCCACAAGGGCTACTGCTCCTTGGATACTTAGCCACTTGGCCACAAGGGCTACTGCTCCTTGTATACTTAGCCACTTGGCCGCAAGGGCTACTGCTCCCTGGATACTTAGCCACTTGGCCACAAGGGCTACTGCTCCCTGGATACTTAGCCACTTGGCCACAAGGGCTACTGCTCCCTGGATACTTAGCCACTTGGCCACAAGGGCTACTGCTCCCTGGATACTTAGCCACTTGGCCACAAGGGCTACTGCTCCCTGGATACTTAGCCACTTGGCCACAAGGGCTACTGCTCCCTGGATACTTAGCCACTTGGCCACAAGGGCCGCTGCTCCTTGGATACTTAGCCACTTGGCCACAAGGGCTACTGCTCCCTGGATACTTAGCCACTTGGCCGCAAGGGCTACTGCTCCCTGGATACTTAGCCACTTGGCCACAAGGGCTACTGCTCCTTGGATACTTAGCCACTTGGCCACAAGGGCTACTGCTCCCTGGATACTTAGCCACTTGGCCGCAAGGGCTACTGCTCCTTGGATACTTAGCCACTTGGCCACAAGGGCTACTGCTCCCTGGATACTTAGCCACTTGGCCACAAGGGCTACTGCTCCTTGGATACTTAGCCACTTGGCCGCAAGGGCTACTGCTCCCTGGATACTTAGCCACTTGGTCACAAGGGCTACTGCTCCCTGGATACTTAGCCACTTGGCCACAAGGGCTACTGCTCCTTGGATACTTAGCCACTTGGCCACAAGGGCTACTGCTCCCTGGATACTTAGCCACTTGGCCGCAAGGGCTACTGCTCCTTGGATACTTAGCCACTTGGCCGCAAGGGCTACTGCTCCCTGGATACTTAGCCACTTGGTCACAAGGGCTACTGCTCCTTGGATACTTAGCCACTTGGCCACAAGGGCTACTGCTCCTTGGATACTTAGCCACTTGGCCACAAGGGCTACTGCTCCTTGGATACTTAGCCACTTGGCCGCAAGGGCTACTGCTCTCTGGATACTTAGCCACTTGGCCACAAGGGCTACTGCTCCTTGGATACTTAGCCACTTGGCCGCAAGGGCCGCTGCTCCTTGGATACTTAGCCACTTGGCCGCAAGGGCTACTGCTCCTTGGATACTTAGCCACTTGGCCACGAGGGCTACTGCTCCCTGGATACTTAGCCACTTGGCCACGAGGGCTACTGCTCCCTGGATACTTAGCCACTTGGCCGCAAGGGCTACTGCTCCCTGGATACTTAGCCACTTGGCCACAAGGGCTACTGCTCCTTGGATACTTAGCCACTTGGCCGCAAGGGCTACTGCTCCTTGGATACTTAGCCACTTGGCCGCAAGGGCTACTGCTCCCTGGATACTTAGCCACTTGGCCACAAGGGCTACTGCTCCCTGGATACTTAGCCACTTGGCCGCAAGGGCTACTGCTCCCTGGATACTTAGCCACTTGGCCGCAAGGGCCGCTGCTCCCTGGATACTTAGCCACTTGGCCACAAGGGCTACTGCTCCCTGGATACTTAGCCACTTGGCCACAAGGGCTACTGCTCCCTGGATACTTAGCCACTTGGCCACAAGGGCTACTGCTCCTTGGATACTTAGCCACTTGGCCACAAGGGCTACTGCTCCCTGGATACTTAGCCACTTGGCCACAAGGGCTACTGCTCCCTGGATACTTAGCCACTTGGCCACAAGGGCTACTGCTCCCTGGATACTTAGCCACTTGGCCACAAGGGCTACTGCTCCCTGGATACTTAGCCACTTGGCCACAAGGGCTACTGCTCCTTGGATACTTAGCCACTTGGCCACAAGGGCTACTGCTCCCTGGATACTTAGCCACTTGGCCACAAGGGCTACTGCTCCCTGGATACTTAGCCACTTGGCCGCAAGGGCTACTGCTCCCTGGATACTTAGCCACTTGGCCACAAGGGCTACTGCTCCCTGGATACTTAGCCACTTGGCCACAAGGGCTACTGCTCCCTGGATACTTAGCCACTTGGCCACAAGGGCTACTGCTCCCTGGATACTTAGCCACTTGGCCACAAGGGCTACTGCTCCCTGGATACTTAGCCACTTGGCCGCAAGGGCTACTGCTCCCTGGATACTTAGCCACTTGGCCACAAGGGCTACTGCTCCCTGGATACTTAGCCACTTGGCCACAAGGGCTACTGCTCCCTGGATACTTAGCCACTTGGCCGCAAGGGCTACTGCTCCCTGGATACTTAGCCACTTGGCCGCAAGGGCTACTGCTCCCTGGATACTTAGCCACTTGGCCGCAAGGGCTACTGCTCCCTGGATACTTAGCCACTTGGCCACAAGGGCTACTGCTCCCTGGATACTTAGCCACTTGGCCGCAAGGGCTACTGCTCCCTGGATACTTAGCCACTTGGCCGCAAGGGCTACTGCTCCCTGGATACTTAGCCACTTGGCCACAAGGGCTACTGCTCCCTGGATACTTAGCCACTTGGCCGCAAGGGCTACTGCTCCCTGGATATCAAGACGACAATATTGGCAAATATATTAATCCATGGTGGACATGTTCAAATCCATTTGAAAATTCATCTGAGGAAGTCGGCCACTCTGTTCTGAAATCATCAGGGACATTCTCGAGAAAGCCCCTTCAATCATGATTATAAAATCATGATGACTAAATTTCCATGATATTTTGCCTTGCCAGTAATGACTTCAACATCTTTCAGCACGTGTAATCCTCTTGAGAGGATGAAATCGCCTGGAATGATGTTGCTATGTTCCCACGTATGACACTTCCATCCTGCCAAAGGATAACGCTTGCTAAAGCATGTAAAAGTCATTGCTGTAAGGCAGAAAATTTGGTCGTGATTTTAGGCCTGTTTTGAAGGTTTGTTGAAGGGCTTTCTTGAGAAAATCCTGGCATTTCTTTATTCAGCCGGTAGAAGAGGATATCTGTTTATAGGGGGAGGGGGGGGGGCTCTCTCTTCGATTAGCTTACCTATTGAGGGATCTTCTCCTTTAAGTAATTCCCTGCATACACTTTATTTAGCTCCTGTAGTTGGGATTATAAATTGTGTGTAGTGGAATTTAAAATATATGAAACTGAAACTGAATCTGTTTTAATTCTTGCGAGAAGGAGATATATGATTGTATCTCTTGGAGACCATTTATTGATACGACCAGTCCACGAGAGGATGATGCAATCATTGTTTTTAATTATATGAACACAGATTATATGAACACAGATGTGTTCTTCCCGGAGTCTAAATTGCTTTTTAATGTACATTTTGCAGGAGCTGGCATCTGGATTTAATGATTACTGAAGCAGAACTTTGGATGTTGTAGCGAAAAAAGTTTTGGATGGTCCTGAGTATTTATTTCATTGGAGTTCGAGTCATTGCAGTGCGCTTGTTGTTGGAAAGGTTAGATCGAATGTTTTTTTGTGATAGAATTCTGCATGATCGATAGACTTGCCCCAAGTCTTCTTCGTCAGTTGTAATCAGTCTATCTGAAAGTAGACTACGAAACATTTCTTTTGACAAAATAGAATTGGGGCAAGTCTACATAATCCGTAAAGGGCTCGAGTCTTATTTGAAGGTGTTACGGCGCAGTGGTGTAATCATGGGTAGTTAGACACTGCTGGTGTGCTTCTATGGAGGAGCGCTGGATAATATGTATCTGCGGGGGAAATTTTTTATAATACTGCGGAGGAGTTCTTTCGATATCTCCCCGCAGTACTATACAAAATTTCCTCCGCAGGTACATATTATCAAGCGCTCCTCCATAGCAGCACCCCAGCAGTGTCTAACTACCCATGGTGTAATCCTCTGACTTTGCAGCCAGAACAGTCAGGTGGAGTGGGTTCGATACCCAGTAGGGCCCCGCCACTTGAGCGTCATGACAAGGGGTCGCAGACTTGATTAGCGCTTTATAGCTACTTCTGTGATCCCAGCTCTTGGCGCTAAAAACCCAACTTCACCTTCACCTTCACCGAGTCTTATCGCCCCATTCTTTCAACTGAATTGATCGAAGGGAACTTTATGTAATTTACCATAATCCCAAAGAGAGCATTTTTTATATCATGATTATTCTCAGAATTAAAGCGTTTTTAAGTTTGATGAAAGCATGTACAAGAGGAGGTATCTGAAGCTTTGACAAACATTGATAGCTCCATAGATTTAAAAATGATTGAGGAAAATCAATATGACAAACACAAGAAATACTCAATTTTTTAACTGCTGCACGATGGTAGCAAGCAAAAGCCTGTAGCTTTTATGGTTTACAATTTAGCAATTTGATGACGTCACAACTTCAAAACCAGGAGGAAGTTTATAAATGCTGTAATTCTGAAAATAGTGATGATATCAGAAATACTGTTTCTGGGATTATGGTTAATTTCATGACTTCGCTTACAGTAACATTTTCCACAGAGGATTTTAAATTTTTTGCAAAAATTCGAGCCCTATGCTTTGATCCGGGGGAGGGTACTTCAATGATACTGATGTTGGTGGGTTTTTTCATCTGAAATTTCCTACATATGGGTTTGTTCTTAACCATAATTCTGGTAGATGGATATTGTTTTGAGAATTTTCTTATAAATTGGTCCCACAATTTAGTTGGCAACTGAAAGTTTTCTTTGCATTTTGGTTGAGAAGCGACAAAGTCAAGAAACAACAACGTTTTGTCTAGCAACAACGACAACAACCGCGTCTAGGCAGTCAAAGCTGAAGAAATTTGAGTAGACCTGAGCCGACAAATTCATATACATAAGTCAGAAATTTCTTGATATTCATGCAAATGGGTTCAGAATGCTTCACTATTCTGTCATAATGAAGTAACCCCCCCCCCCCCCACCCCTGGCTCCTTTGATCCATACACATCCATTGGGTAATTTAAAAAATACGTTCGTCCGAATTGGATCGGTTGTTCTCTGGATTTTTTGTGATAATTTAAGTATCCTTTGAGCTATAATCCACGGGTTCCTTAGTCGCCATAACTACTATGCTACTGTGAGAAAATTGACAGTACATCACATCATTTCAATTCTTCCATTATGAATTCTCTTTGAAGCTTGTTTTTCACCGCTCAGGTTTCTTATTGACTAGGTCTTTCGGTGAAATCAACCTCAGTTAGATATTGCGTATGACTGAGGAATCCTTTCATATTTAACGTGAACAACTCTCACATCCCCACTCGTCATTCAACAGCTTGCTTTTGTAGATGACCTCGTCAGAAGGTTCTGTGATTGCAACTCCTCCCATAACATAAAGGTCTGAATTTGACGAGCTAGAAAATGCTACATTTTTACAAAACTTAACTTGGTATGCCATGCTTTTTATAATTGCTATGCATGTCTGATTTTTTTCAATCACGTGAGCGTATAGAGCGTTTGCGAGAAACAAGATCTAACGATAATTTATGAACCTTTTGGCTCTATAGTGCTCTATTGTTTTACTGGATTTTTCTATTGGCATACTGGATACGGGAAGAAACTTAGGGTTTTTGCCGTAAATCTGCCGTGAAAATTTATTGACATCTTGATTAATTTCAAAATGGTGGCATTTATTAAATCTGAGGCTATGACGTCATCAGATTTCTAAATCCTAAACCAGAAAAGCTATATATTTCTGCTTGCCACCATATTGTAGACCCTCATAAACTATGGTTTTCTTGAAGGTTATATCATTTCCTATATTGGTTTAGGATCTACGATGATTTAATTCTTTTCAAAAATTTCCATGAATTTTTTTGGAAAAAATCAAGGTATCAAAAAATTTCCACGGTAGATTTACAGCAAAGTACTATAGGTTCCTTCCAAGCCATTCAATTCAAAGGAAAATGTCATAGAATTTTGTCATAGAACCCACCTTTTTAAAGATTTGTAAGATTTGAGCCCTATGCTGGATTTGTCAGCAGTTTTTTGTCTAATTGACAGCTCACAGAAGATAGACTAATCCAGACTCCGCCATCTTCACATCATTTTCATTGGGGATACAGTATCCTTGACAGCATAGGTTCCAAATCTTTTTCTCGGCGTAAAAAGGTGGGTGTAAAATTTAATGACCTATTTCCTCTGTTTTAATGACTTGAAATAAACTTTAGATACTTATCTATAATTCTACCGTTGGACTTTCCAGAAACTTTGAATATTTTTCGAAATTACAGCGTATCTTACATTTCAATTCATTTGAGGATGTGACGTCATCAAATTTCTAAATCATAAACCAGATGAGCGACAGACTTTTGCTTGATACCATATTGTAGGCATTCATAAACTATTGTGTTCTTCGAAATTACGTCATGTTATGTCAAACAGTTTAGAAATTACGATGGTTTTTAAGTTTTTTTTTTAATTTTTCTTGAATTCTTGAAAAAGAAGTAAATCACTCTAAATCTGAAAATATCGAAGATTTCCGAAAAGTCCAACGGTAAAATTATAGAGAAATAGCTAAAGTTTCTTTGAAGTCATTCAGTTCAAAGAAAAAGGTCACTCAATTTTACACCAGCCTTTTTAAAGATTTGGAACTTATGCTATGCTTGACTGTAAATCATGAAGTCAGTGGTTTGATTGCTAGAAGACAAATTCATTTTGAAAATAGCAGAAAGCAGTTAATACAGTATTCTCTTGGTTGTCAAATGGAGGAGGAACTTATCGCACGTTCGTCTTGTACTCCTTAAAGTTGCCTTTGCAGCTGGCATGCTTGTTGGATGCATCTCTGTTGTTGTCTTTTCGTTGAAGCTGCTGCTGGTGACAAAAAGGGGATGGCACGCGCCGAGAATGCTGGCTAAAAAGAGCCCCTGCAAAGAAACATTAAAATTGACATTCTAATATCTTCATTTTAGGTCGTGATCACACCTGGAAGCTATTACTGCCACAAGGATGAATACTGCAATACGAAATTCGTTCGCTGCAACTCTAAGCATCATAATAATTACCGGTTCTGTGATGAACTTGCTCGTATTGGTTGTACTTTGGAAAAACAAAACAATACGCCAGCACATTGCAAGTGTTTTCATTGCCAACTTAGCTCTTATCGATTTACTAAATTTAGCGTTCGTGATGCCTTTCTCAGTGGAGACCATACTCAAAGGAGATTGGATCTATAATGATACCTTATGCCAGATGAATGGTATGTTTGGGACCCTGTTTAGCCTCGCATCGATACTGACATTAGCTGTGATTTCACTCGACCGCTACGCAGCAGTGATGAAACCGCTGACATACAGAGCTCGCATGACACCAACACATGCAATTCAAATGACAGTTTATGTTTGGATACAAGCATCAGTGTTTGCTTTTGCGCCTGCTTTCAAAACATGGTTTGTTGTGAACATGAGGTACAGCTCATGTAGTTTCCCATCTGGACAAATAAGCACCAGTTTCATGGTGTACATGTGCATTTCGGTCATAATGAATATAGGCCTCTCTCTCGTAATTATCCTTGTTACGTACTTCTGCGTGTTCCGAGTTGCGAGATCGCACTCGAGGCGAATTGCTGTCGCCGTTATTTCGGTATTTACAACAGAGCATCGAAAGCTTCGGAAGGAAACCGTACGACAACGAGAAGCAAGAACTGCAGTCAAGATTTCTTTCGTTATTGGTGCATTTTTAGTTTGCCATCTACCCTACTCAGTCGTGCGAACTCTAGAGCTTTTTGGTCAAAGCAGTTCAGTTTATTCGCTCCCGCAGACATTCTTAATTTCAATTAAATGGATAGTGTACTTGAAGAGTGCAGTTAACCCGTTTATATACAGCCTTCTACAGAAGCGGTTCAGAAGGGCGTTATTGGAACTTTTTACGTCAACACGAAGAGGCAGTAATGCTAATTTTAATGTTGCACATATGAGTTCCAGAAATCGAATTCTGAGAGACAGCCAAAGCGTCCATCAAACAACAGCAACAATAACGACTTCATGTGAAGTGCGAATACAAAGAGCAAATACTTTGCACTGATCTTTAAAGGCCGTCTGTCATGTATCTGATTGGCTGCAATAAAGTCAGAGCCCAACACAATGGATCTCTTTGTGAATCTGTGTATTTAGAATAAAGGAGAGCTGATTGTTATCACTTTAACGGTCACAGAAAGTCAGTAGGATCAGCAGCCATTCAATTCTCATATTCTTCGTATTGTCATTATCACCCAATCAGATACGTGACAGACTGCCTTTTACGTAAATGTAGATAGAATTCGTTTTAGCTAATCGTCTTTGTGCCCCTGTTGTCCCAAAAGATAGCCCATGTTTCGTTATCTCTAATGAAATGGTTAAGGACAAAGTTACTTTGAAAAATTTGCTTCACAAAATCTAACTAAAATATTGACACCTTCCAATGTATTTTAGGTTGAAAATGTCCTGAGCTGTGACCTCTCAAAGATAGACTGATTGCAAATTCGTAGTTATTGCTATTGATAGGCTGATGGACGCTATAACTACCAGTTTGAGCAAAAATATACATTGTTGTTGTTGTTGTCATTGCTGTTGCTGTTGTTGTTGCGATAACTGGGACTATTTCGTGAGTCTATCTCAAAGATAGGTTGGTAAAGTTTTCAAAAATATCAATATCAATGTTTAAAGTTGATTCAAACCAACTATTTACAAACATAATATATACAAAGTAGAAAAATAATGTTTTTAGCGACATATTTTACAGGTGCATCTATCTGGAGTCCATTCTTTGATCCTCTTTTTGAAACGCGACAGTGTTGGTTCTTGTTTGATACTGTCATCAAAAGTGTTCCATAGGAAACTACCTCGAAAAGACAGTGATTCGAGTCCAAAGCCAAATGTCTTAATTGTTGGCAGCTTGCACAGGTTTTCTATAAACCTACAGATAGTGCTCACGGTTTGTCTTTAAAGGTTCTTGCGCAACCGGCATGCTTTACGATTGTTTGTTCACGGGCAACGTGAAGATCAAATGTTGGTCTACCTGTGTTGTCCGTTATTATGGCCTAATGCCCAAAAATCAACAACCTTCGCAACATACCTCCTCCAGTCCTTGTTGACTAAAGCGCGCTTAGCATCAATTAAATGTTGAAAGCACCATGTTTGTTTGTTCTTCTTCTGATCTGCTCTCGTGTTATCGAAACTGTCAAGTCACACTGCAAGCGATGCAGCTACCCGCCATCACTACACTACACATCTGAAGCTGCAGCGGCGTGCTGCTGATTTGATCGATATCACTAAATTATTTTCCTGCAGCAGGAAATTTGTCACCTTTATGAATAGGGCCGCAATGCATGCTGGTTACCCAAGAACCTTTAAGAGTTGGAGTTAAATTGATCATTGGATGTTATTAAATGTCGATCCACACGATTAGAATTATCAATTACCTTGGAAAACTCACCGTTGAAATCTGATGCTTTTCAGATGAAATGATTCTGATCGCGTTGAATTATGCTGAACACGGATTAGCGCTCCGTTACACAGACCACTTTCCTTTCCAAGTGGTCTGGAACACAGGCTAGGTGACTGTAAATGTCGCACTTAATTGCAAGGAAGTAGGGATCAAGACAAGCTCTCTTGGAGGTAAATACTTGACCAGGCAAACATTTTAGAATTGATATCAGATTCTAATCAATTTTGTAAAACGTCGCTATAGATTCCCAAACTTAGTCTCTAACTCTAGATTAACTTAGGCCCCAGTTACACGATACCGGATTCATCACACACCGGATTACTTTTCGCATCGGATAGGGGGTGGAGTTACATAACGCCGAGGCAATCCGGTGTCACTCCACTCCGTTTTCGCGGAGTGAAACCGCTCGCACTGGAGGTGAGGTGAAAATGAATCCGATGCACTCCGCTCCGCATTCCATCTCGTGTAACTGCGCCAATCCGATGTGACCCCACTCAATTTGGGCTTCGCAATTGTCAAAAACAATGGATTTAGACTTCGCAGTGTCGTGTAACTGCAATCAAAAATGGGTTCATGGCAATCCGGTGTCGTGTAACTGCAATGAAAACGGTGCGATTTTGACGCAGATGGGTTGAAACCAATCCGATGCGAATAGCAATCCGGTATCGTGTAACCCAGGCCTAAGATGAAAATTCATGGATACGTTTGAAAAGAGGATCTTCAAGACTGGTGTTGGTGTATTAGATTAGTTTCTAAAAGCTTAATAAAGCAGCTCTTTTCGATTCACCTGCTCACGCACCTGGTTGATACAGAACAGACTGAGTTGTTGGTTGGTTGGTTAATTGATTGATTGATTGATTAATGATTGAAACAGATTGATATATCTTTTGATATGAATTGGTGGTTATTTCTTTGTTTCATTTTTAACTCCTCATAGTCGTTTTCGGTCCGAGAAAATCAGTTCGAGATTGTAACCCACTGGTTGCCTACCTTCTTTCGCCATCACAAATGTAACTGCTCGCCTTTTCCTTGATCGTAAATTTGGGTCTCGAAAGATCAATTTCTAAATATTCTAATCGTAAATCCTCCAAAAAGTTGGATCACCCAGATAGTGAGCTATCCTATAGTTCTGTACTTGAGACTTGTAGTCCCGTAATACACCAGGGCCTGTACAATATGTACAATTCTTTGAAACTGTTGTGAACCCCAGCCCCCAGCCAATACAACATTTTAGGCCCCGTGTATACTATACAGTACTGTTTTCAAATTAAAACTGAAAACGGTACGAAATCGTGCCATTTTACACTAAAACGTTTTCATAACCGGGCATCAAATGAAAACGATTTTAAAGACGGCCGATTTGAGAACAATTTGAAAAAGTAAAGGCCACGATACCAGCGTCGATTGTCGGATCCGAGGATGCTTGCGATGACGAAAAAATGAATAAGTTTAAAGATTTGAGATTTGAGAACGGCATGAAACTTTTCAGGGTGAAAGCTTGAAAGCGGCACGATTTCGTTACGGATTGACAGGGAGGTAGATAATTCCGTTGTCTCTCCTGTGTTTTCCAAAATTCTCCTTTGCAAACGGTGCGCGAAACTTGACCGTGATCTTGGAGTCATAAGAACAATGGGGTCTTTTATACATTCATCTACGTATTTCTGGTTTTCCAACTAAGATCTTTCGTTGATAGATTCGTTGTTCCAAACATTACTGTTTTGATACGATTGATGTAAAAAAGAGGCTTTGTTCTTAGAAATCCATGATCACTGCCAGCCAAATAAAATAAACCCATTTTGTAGCCCTTTTACCACTCTGCTTTTACACAGCCCTGCTTTTACCTGTGCAAGGTGCCCTCCTGGAGCATTTGTATAGATAAAGAAGTCAGGGACGTAGGAAGCATCTCAAACTTGGGGGGGCACGACCCCGGCACGACACTTCCAGGGCACTTTTTTCATCAAGCTAAAGGGGCACTTGCTGAAAATAGAAAGGGCACTTCTTTGTTTGCTCCAAAAATCTTGGGGGCGCGTGCCCCCAATGCCTCCCCCCGGTTCCTACTTCTCTGGGTAGAACTGAATTTGAGGAAGGCAAAAAATATGCACAAATTTTGCGGCCATAGACCTTTTAGCTATTATATAGATCGAGCGTATACATATCGATATATACAAATATATAAATCGATATATAGAGCGTACTGCGTATATAAAAGAATATAGATCGAGCGTTATTTTTATACATTTTGATACGCGAGGTTCAATCTAGTGGCGTTAGAACTTCTTTCACTATTGAGCACGTTCGGAAATTCTACAAAATGTAGCAAAATATCGTTCGATTCTGATTCTTTCCAGAATAGCTAAAAGGTCTATTTTAGGTCACATTCATCTTCGATGCAATTTCCCCATATAACTGCGAAGGCGCAAATGAAGGCGGCATCTGGATTCTGAAAACAGCATATACAACAATGGGCTTTGATATGTAAACAAAACAGTATTGACGTATATCATGTGATACGGAGTGGTTGGATGTGATTGGCTTATCTAAGACAGTGGTTGTTATATTTAAACAATAAAACCTACGCTGATTGGTTGATCATTGATAATAACTAAGCAAGCAAACAAAGGCTGCACAGTTGTTGAGAGAAACAATTAAATGAATGAACATTGCAGCTATGTGATTGGATGATGAAGAACAACGAGTAAAATCAAATCAACCTGCTAATGAATCTGATTGGTTGGTTTGAAAGAATAGGAATAATAGGCTCGCACTAGCTTTTGTATGGGCTGGATTATGATGCAAATGAGGAGATGCTTGCAAACAAAACAATAAAAGGCTCCGAAAACAAAAGGCTTTGACAATCGATATGCAAATGAGAGGAGCATGGAAACAAACGAATAAAAGAAGGGAACACAATCGACAACACCTCTTCAGCAGTTGTTCATTGTAGGACATTGTGCTCCCTATCGAATCGAACTACGAAAAAAATGGCGGCCGAACAGCCACATGCTCAATATGATTCTACCCCACAACAGGATAAACTACCATCTATTGCAAACGTCGCTCCAGCACCTACTATGATTGCTTCAGATGAAGAGCTACTCAGATTAACAACAGCTTCGCAAACTGCCGAAGATCCCGATACGTTACCGACCATGTCTAGCGAAATGGCTGCAGCGTTCATAGACACGAAATCGAGCCGAGTAAAGAGGCCGATGAACTCCTTCATGGTTTGGGCGCAGACTGCCAGGAAGAAATTGGCTGAACAATATCCACATTTACACAATGCAGAGCTGAGTAAAATGCTTGGTAAGTTATGGAAGATGCTTTCTGTTGATGATAAACAACCGTACGTGGAAGAAGCTGCAAGATTGGATAGGCGCCATAAAAACGAACATCCGGAATATAAATACAGGCCACGCAGACGGCCTAAGTTGAAAGGTATGGGGAAGCGAACATACAGCGCTCCTTCCATGATGACACAGTTTGGAAAGCCTTCATTCGTTCAACCGATTCCATGGCAGAATCAGCAGCTAGAAAGCAAGCCAAGAGAAGACGGAACTATCGACATCAGGATCAACACTCCAACCATGGCTGGAAAACAACTCTACTCTCCAACGATTTTGGGAGCTCCTCCAGGCTCGGTTATTGTCCCCCCTGGACAGGTGCCTCCAGTACCTCCCCTTGTGTCAAGCTTATCATCGCTTGGAAGTCCTGTAAATCCATCGTATCCTACTTATGTGACAGTACCTATTCCAGCAACATCTACAGCGATATTTCAACCCGTTGCAATCCCAGTTCATGGAATGACTGGCATGCAAGCAGTTCATACACCAGCCTATATCCTTCGACAGCCATTTAGCGGGGGGATGTTTGGCCCCACTGTCATACAGTCTACTCACCCTAGTTTCACTGCCGTGTCAAGTTTGGAACACAGAACCGTGGAGACACAAACCCAGACAACTTCAACGAGAGACAATGAGGATGGGTCTGATAAGTCTGACAAAGAAGATCAGCAAACTGTCGTCGTGAATTCTGCGGATCAGAGCGATGGGAGAACTGAGTTAGCGCAAGGAACTGAAATTATTGCACCCCCTCCGGGAACTGCAGTCGTTACGGTGACAAGGTAGAAAAGTGGTTATGACAAAAGTGACGAAATTCTGCTGGGGAACTGAATAAATGTCATGTATATAGGTATATAACGAATTTAAAGATTTATTTTTAATGTTTATTCACTTTTAACACAGCTCATCCTATGTACATACATATAGCATATAGTTTATAGCGCGGCATAAGTTGTTCGCTAACAGCCCGAGATCAGGCCTGTTGTTTACGCCCCCATGTTTTCAGGACTTTCATGACAAACAAAGACAGACAAAGAATGTCCAGCACACAATTAAAAAATTTGGTTTCAAACACATCCGTTGTCTGTCTTTAGCATACAAGGAAAGAAAGGATCTTTTTATTATTGTTAATTCGAATACAATAACTTAATGTTTGATCTTCGGCAACCACAAAGGAAACTGGTGGTTTTGTTTTTCGTCACACTAATAGAATAACAGAAGGAATTCAAAACATGCTCAAACATAATGCGACCTTTGTTGAAGGACAATGGATGTCTTTGTAGAATTAGATATTGGCTAGAGAACCAAAATCCCTTCCTCTCACCAGTCTAACCAGTCACAGAAAAACACCATTTCACTTCAAACAGTTCCTACAATTTGTGAAAAATAAGTTCTCCAACTTTGAAACTAATTTTCCTCAGCATGTGGTGGAAGATTTTCTGGGTACCCCCTGAAACAAAACCTCTTGCTTTGATAACAATAAGCAAAGGTTTTTATTCAAATGCCTTCCCTCCAGAAACAAACCCCTTTTATTTGATAACAATACATCAAAAGCTTTTATTGAAAAACCTTCATTAATTCTATTGCATGGGATGAAGGACCTGTTGTTTTCCCTTCCTGATGATTGGCCAATGGAACAATAAGATTATCTCACCTATCCTGCTCTGCATGTTTTATTTACATCATGCAGAATAATAAATTGTTTTCCAAACACATGTAATCACCTGCCTAATTTGTAAATGACCTCCATGCAGTCCAATTTTATTGAGTTTTGTGCTGATAACTGCTGTTCAGGGTAAGCTTTTGCGATGGAAAATCCTTCTGACATGAGGCAGAAGAACCAAAAGAGCAAAACATGATCCTCTTTGTAGTGCTCCATTGCAAAATTAAGTTAACCCCCAGGAATTGTTGCAATTGCCTTCAAAATTTGGGTCATGCAATTATGCAATTATGATGGCAAATGCAATACTGGTACTGTTTAGAATTTAATGCCCATTTGAAGCTTATTGCCAGCCCCAAAAATGGGCCAAAATTTTGTTTATTGTCAATCTTTTTTTCATAAACCAAATATGTTAGAAATACAATAGTATATAATACTACCATACCAGATAATTGCTACATTACTGCATTACTACAACATTACAATGGTACACTTTTTACTACAATGACATGCAACAAGACAGAGCGATACCAGAGAGGGTGTGTTTGGTCACATACCCTCTGTGAGATACTTACAAAGAAGCTGTAAATAAGTAGAAACATATAAGGTGAACATGAATATTGTTTATTTGTGTGGTACCTATGACAAAGCATATGTTTTACAGCGTAGCTTGCCTGATGTGAATGCACAAGGTTTATCTTGGTCAATGGGCCAGCATTCCTCACCATGCTATTGCTAGCCCATTTTGATCACAAAGTCTAGGTTTAATCTAAGGACCAGGTCAGTGTCTGTTAGTCAGTCTGTCAGTAAGTCAGTCATGCTCAGTCTAATTCATAACCTTTCACCACCTCTGGTAATGAGCATTGAAGGAAGGAAAGCACATGCAATGCGCACATTTCCTGCAGAACCCAATGCTCCTTAGAAAATTTAAGGTCTACGTATCTTTGTTGGTAAAACTTTCTGCAGGAGACACAAGTTAACATTTAATTATGTATATATGTACTTAGAGTAGGTTGCTTACAGACAGACCAGAGGAAAATGAGGGAGAGAAGTAAATTGCACAACTGATCCACTTTCCTTCCTTATAGGCTCCTAAGGAACGAGGAACCAATTTTGATTGGTTTGGGGAACTTCTATCATTCTTCAAAGCAAACGAAATTAGTATCTGGAATCAGGAAACATTTGACAAAGCATTGAAATTATGTGTGCAATGCATTATTCTGCAGACAAGGTTAACCTGTAGTTAAAAGTTAGTTGACAGAGATAAATAGCTAACTCAAGGGCTGCAATATGCAGGTCTAAAATTAGCCTATTGAATTGGATGATTTTGACATGTGCGTGCATATGTTTTCACTATGGGAGCAATTGCGTGGGTAGGCCTTTTTTGTCCTATTTATAGATTGCCTCTACTTAACTCTGTCAACTAACTTTAAAATGAAATGCTGATGTCAGCAGACAAGAAAAGTGGGTTAGCTAAACAGTTATTTTTCTCCCTCATTCCCATCCAGTGAGTCTGTATACAATCTAACTTAGAGTGAAAGTTGCAAGTTATATTTACAAACGTTCAAGAGAAATCTTGAAATATTCCATGTCAGTAGTCTGCAGAATTTGGCAGTTTTAAATGTGAAGATATTATGCAGGCAAGCTAGAAGTTGCATTATCTTCGTTTGCATATCAAGACAATAATGCTGGCATATATACTTTTAAATGGTAGACATCTCCAAGTTATTTTGAAATTTCACTAACTGAAATGGGCCACTCCGTTCTGAAATTATGAGGGATTTTGTTGAGGGAGACCTTTCTGAAAAAACCTTCAAAACGGGCCTAAAATCAAAACCAAATTGTTCCTAAGTATTTGCACTACAGTAATGACTTCAAAGCTTTTTAGCATGTGCTATCCTCTTGGGAGGATGAAAGAAATTGCCTGGATTAATGTTGTAATGCTCCCAGGGGTGACACTTTCATCCTCCCAAAGGGATAAAATTTGTCAAAGCATGTAAAAGTCATTGTTGTAAGGCAGGATATTTAGTCGTGATTGTCCCGTTTATAAGGTTTCTTGAAGGGGCTTTCTTGAGAAAATCCCCCATAATTTCAGAATGGAGTAGCCGATTTCGTCAGCTAAATTCTAAAATCTATCTGAACATGTCAACTATTGAACGACATACTTGTTGAAATATTATCGCCTTGACATCCAGGGAGCAGTGGCTTTTCAAACAGGGATTGCTTTTCACTCACCCGTAGATGAAACAAAGTTAGTGTTGCACTAAAATGGCATGCATGCATTAAAAGATGTGCTGCATTTTTAACTGACATACTCTGCAGACTAGCAAATATGTTGCAGGCTTTTAGAACAGCAGATACAAGAACTTTCTTTGGAAATTTTGAGCTGAGAATAAAATAATTGCAAGTTAGAATGTCAAAGAGCATTTATTTAAATGTAGTTTTAATGTTATGTTAGTTGCTGGCAGTTGTAAGATGCCAATATGATTTCAGCTTTATCAGTTTCAAAGTATCCTTTATAGTTTAAAAGTGCACACACATAGATAATAGATATAGCTTTCATGGTCAGATATGGAAATTGCTTAGTTTCTTTTATTCTTGACTGCTCTTCAGTTACAAATGTGAGGGATTGAGGGAGAGGTTTGAAATGTCTGTTTTATGTTTGCTTTATTTATGAATGCTGGTACAGTAGCTAACCAAGAATATTTTGATATCTTGTAAAGTGTACAAAAGTGTTCAAATTGAGAAATATCTTGTTGAGACAGGATAAGATATGTAACGGACCTTAGTGATTCTGCAAAAGAGTCTGGCTTGAGCGATATTGTTGCAGTTCCTATATGTCAAATGTACAAAAAGGCTGATTGCTAGAACCTTTCAAATATAAGGGGAAAGCCTTGTTTTAGATTGTAGCAGAAATGCAAAATAGCTCAAAGGTATATCGTACAATACAGAGCTGCTATCACTATTGTGCACAGCACATTCGGAGATTCATCAAAAATGTATGAAAATTTTGTTCGATTCGGGTTCTTTTTCTGAAGAGCTAAAAGGTTCATTTCTATCAATCAAGCAACGAATAATTGGGTTATACATTTTAATCAATAGATATACAAAAACGTATCTGAAAATATTGATGTTAAGTCGAAGTTTTTCACATTTGGTGCCCGGTGTGGCTTTATAGGGCCCGGCCAGAAAAATGGAGCCTCGTTTTCACTTGGCCTCACATGCACCTAAAACTTGGCGCAAGAAATCTAAATTTTTTGCGAAGCGTGGAAAGGTGAAAAGTTGACCTGGCAAAATTGTTTCACAGCGTAGCGTGACATTTAAGTGGCTTCCTCTCCACATCAGACGTCAAAGGACTTCTCTTTCTCACGCTGCAAGTATGAAGACATCCAAATTCCATCAATGAGTTCTTGAACGAGAAGTACAAAATGCTTGACACTGAGAAATGGTGGCAAACTCAGTTGGCTAAAGATGTCCACTCGTCTTTGAGAAGGCGTGAAATTGAGCTGCCTGTTTACCACTCAAAATCACCACAGATATGCTATCGAAGGTTCTTGGTGAATTGGCTAGCTTTGCTTGGCGAGAAGCTTGATCTTTTTCAAGAGGTCGTCCACCTTGCTGTCCGTTATTTAGATCATGTTATGGACAGATACGAATTGTTGATGGAGTCGCAGTTAAATATGTTGGCCGTCTGCTGCCTTTCTTTGGCAGGTAGAATTAGTTGATATCAATTATTTAGGAGCCTGGTTACTTTGCTTTCGAGCAAGAGAATTTTATCTGGAGCTGCAAAGTCTAAAAACACAAGAGAAGGCAGGCTTCTTATAAGTCTCTGTGACGATATCCTGTATGGAAAGGTAGCACAATGCATACCCAAAAAACAGTAGGGTATTCAAAATAATAGACAACAAGGAACTCTTCTTGCACACCCAAGATCCAAAAACTGCCCCAATTTCCATTGGTGCATGATATCAATGTTAAAGAGACATGGCTAGCCCCATAACAATATCAAAAGCTCCACTTTAGCAGAACATTATGATAAAAATTCAGGAAAAATTCAGAAAACAAAGGAGAAATTATTCTTTCAAAAGTTTTCTACAAAAGGAATCATAGAGTAACTTGCAAAGGCAAGAACTTTTGCATGCAAAACTTTGATTTCCATTTTGCCCATGCATGCTTTCCCTATTGGATCATTTTATCCATTGCTTTTAACTGCGCTGAAATATGAGTTCCCCTGTACATGCAATCCAGCACAAGGTTGCAAAATATGATACAAAAGGTCTACTGGGGTAAAATGGGCAAATTTGGGATCAAATGGGTAGAGCAAAAAATTTTGATAAAATCTTTGTTCACAAATTTTTCTAGCTACAGCTGCTAGAGCTACCCTCCTTGGCATAGTGTAGGTTGATTTATCAGTTCAGGGTCTATTTTCATCAATCAAAACTACCCACATTACCCCAGGCTACCCACTTTACATCTGCAGACCCTATATTTTTTATTATGGCTAAAGAGAAAAAACTGGTTTTTTATATGACAAGAATTCAAAAATTCTTTGGTATTAGATTTAAAATTGAATAAGTAAAAAATTCAAATCCTTTTATTTTAAAAACATCGTTTGCTAAACTTTACTTATGTACTGGAAATAGAATTTTGAAATAGCCTTACAGAACAGACTCATCGTATTAAACCCATAAACACAACAAAACACCGAAATTTGTAGAATTAAAGAAGACTGTTAACTCCTGTAAAATAATTTGTTATTTTACAGGAGTTAACAGTCTTCTTTCTACAGATTTCAGTGCTTTGTTGCGTTTATGGCTTTAATACGATGATTCCATTATTTAAGTCTATTTTAAAATTTTGTACCACAAATAATTTGTGCCACAAAGAATTTTGTTTCCAGTGCCAATAGGACAACAAACTTCCAATACTCTATCTAATTATCTGAACCTATTTTCAAAATGCGTTCTCTTTATATTTTCACAGCCAAGATCGGTGAATGTGAAGAGAACATCCCCAAAGTGTCATCATTAAAAAAGTTTTGTACAGAATCATTTGCAATTCATGAATTTATCCAAATGGAAGTCACAATTTCAGAATGTTTGAACTGGAAACTGATTCTACCAACAGCTGCAAATTTTACAGACTTTTATGTCATGGAAAGTTTGTCAGATGAGGATTTCCATGCTGGAGCAAAGATTTCTTGTTTAGTGAAAGCAAGAGCTTATTTGCGGAAATATGCAGAGTACTTTGTGGAGATATCCTTACAGGGTAAGGAATTCTTCAAAATTTCTAAAATCAAACATTTTGGAAATTAAGTAAAATTTTATTGCGAATTGAAAATAGAAAATATTTAGCATTCCAGATCTTTAGTTGTCTCAGAATTTTATCATCCTATTATATTCCCTTTCATATTTAAAATAGCTGTAAAAATAATCTGGTCCCCAGAGCGAGTTCTTTGCTCTACATCACCTCTGGGATACACAAGGCCATGCTACAATTTGATTAGCTATTCCAAAACAATAACAACATGAATAATTTCTTGAAAACTTCCTAATTATTTAAGTAACAACAACATTATCTTGTCACTAAGCAACAACCATTATGATGTTGCTTTGTTGGAATCGAGGTCACATTTGATTAGCGTTTCCTAGCAAACTGTAAATCCACATGGTTGCTAATCTATCGTTATTTTAGACAGATTTGATCAAATTGTACCAGGTGTTCATTCGGCTTTGTGATCAGCGAGCGTATGATGTCAGGACATCCTTGAGGTTGCTGTAAAAAGGACCTTGTCCTGAAAGCTTTATGCTATTGTGGTTGAAAGGTTTTCACAAAGGAGATTCCCTATAAAAGCACTTTCAGAAAGATTTTTTAAACCCCATGTGTCACAAAGAAAGTTCTTCCTTTCTATCTGTTTGAGAAAGTTTCTCATACATAAAGAGCTAAATCTTAGTCCCAACTAGCTGTTAGCTGTAATCTTGCTAACAAGCTCAAAAGTTGACTGCATTGCAACATGCCTTGTGCATAACAAAGTGAATTTCTTTTTTATATTTAAGGTATGATTTTCTTACTTATATTAAATTTTTCTTGCAGACTACATCTTTCTTCAATTTCTGCCATCTCTGGTAGCATCAACTGCGGTTCTTTGCGCAAGAACATGTTTACAGCTGACACCTGAATGGCCTACAAAAATGATAGCATTAACAAAATATTCACTACATGATTTACAAAAATGCAGAGATTTAATGATGAGGTTTGTAAAATTTATCACACCTTTGTGAATAATGTTTTGTTAGCTATTCTATAAAAGAGTCTGGCTCGAACGATATATTTATACATTTTTATACATCTTTATACGAAAGGCTCGATTGAGTGGAGTTGAAGCTTCTTTCACTATTGTGCACATTCGAAAATTCTACAAAATGTATCAAAATATCATTTCATTCAGACACCGTTTCAGAATAGCTAAAAGGTTCATTGCTACCGGGTGCACCAAAATAAACTATGCACGTTTGGCAGGCGACAATAAATCGTACACTGGACCGATTTTGAAGATTCATGACTTAATCTTTAGCAAAAAGCCTGACTTGGATTCCAGGATATTTTGCAAATTTTGTTTTTCAGTTTTTAGGGTTAGACGCGAGTTTCTTAAAATTTTTGTTCTCGAGAACATTGAGAACGATCAAAAAACGTCGATCAAATTTTCTAAAGAATCGACATGAATGGACAAAGAGAAAACTTTTTCGTGGTGATTTGGGATTTAGAAATCGATTAATTGTATCGATTAATTGTATCGATTAATTAATGGAGTTCTAAATCCCAAATCACCACGAAAAAGTATTCTCTTTATCCATTCATGTCGATTCTTTAGAAAATTTGATCGACGTTTTTGATCGTTTTCAGGGTTCTCGAGAACGAAAATTTTAAGAAACTCGCGTCTAGCTCTAAAAAGCGAAAACAAAAAAATTTGCAAAAAATCCTAGAATCTAAGTTAGGCTTTTTGCTAAAGATTAAGTCATGAATCTTTAAAATCGGTCCAGTGTACGATTTATTGTGGCCTGTCAAACGTGCATGGTTTATATTGGCGCAACTGCCTCTCTCCCCTTGAAAGAAGAACGTAGCAAAAAGTAATTACTAAGTTTTCATTTCTGACACAATAACATACTCTTAGATTTACAGTTAAAAAGACCGTTAGCTATTCTGAAAAGAATCTGAATCGAACGATGTTCTGCTACCTTTTGCCGAATTTTCGAATGTGCACAATAGTGATAGAGCTCTAAAGACTCGATCGAACCTCACGTATAAAAATGTATAGCGAAAACGCTCAATCCAGGGTCTTTTGTAGAATAGCTAAAAGGTCAGTCTGTTCTGGTTCTGTTGATGATCTTAACAGGCCACGTATCTGCTCCAAATTTTGGCTAAAACCTTCACACATATTTATCTATTATTATCGTAATTATTAAAGTCAATTTTCTCTTCCGAAAATTCGTTTTTTCCACAGTCGAAAACTCGCAAATTGCAAATAAAGCCTAGATTTATTTCTCCACATATATTCGAATATCACTTTTGCAATATTTTATTGCTAAGTGAAGAAGTGAAAGCCATGCGGTATTGCGTAAAGGTTAGAGGGTTCCAACTGATTCGAGTAGTTGTATCAAGGTTCTATCCAATAATTTTGTCCCTGATTTTGCAAACAGTTCAACATTCCTAATGCTTCAGTTTGCCTAAATTTTACCAGACAATATTAAATACTAAAACATCACCACGCTCAAATTTCGTTGTGTATGATTTTTCGGGATCTTTAGTATGACCAGAACATTGACGTTTTTTGGCTTTGAGCTTGTAACAATATTCCCATTGATATCAGAGAGCTGCACTTAGCAGATTCAAAAAGCAATTAAAAAGTTATTTTAAGAGCTGAAATCAAATGAAATCACTACTCCCTGGAAGAGCAGCTGCTATGTAGATATGAAACTGTATATAATTTCAGCATAACTATGTAATGTATTACTGTAGGATATCAATTTCTTTATTGCGTTTGTAAGCTGAAGAGATTCGTTTGTGTTTGAATAATCTAAAAGGAAAAACTGAAACATGAATAACGTTCACCCCGAAATCGAAATTTTCATATGGAATTCATATAAATACATTTCTGGAAAAGGAAGACCTCTCATAGCGAAGAGAAGTTCGACTTGCCGAGTGTTGTTTTTAAAGGGAACTTGAACTTGATTCAGTTCTCTTTATATCGGCAATCCAACAACCAATCCTGAAAATATCTCGAATACCTTATCTAAAATTTTTCTTCTCTCAAAATCCCTGAAAATGTTTGATACTTTTGTCATTGTACAAATCTTGCATAGTTTTTGGAAGAATTTGTTTCCCATCGCTCACTAGGCTTTAAGATTTTGTTTATTCAAATATAAAATTTTACAACATATTTTACATTCTACTATACCTAATTCTAATTACTTTACAAAACTACAGGTACGATACCATGGGGAGCGAAAGACAATGACTGCCCCGTGGCCAATATATAAAAACACGAAACGTTGAACTGTATACAGTCTCACTTCGAACATTTATGAATTAAAGGATTCTGTTTCACACCTGATGTCAGGTCGGGGTTGCGATGAATTTATTGATGCTACGAGCGCAACTCAGTTGTTGTTGATTAAGGTAAAATGCCTGACTTCTGATGTGAAACAGAATTTACAAAGAAAAGAGGCATTTACGATAAGGGACTTGGTGATTGCTTAGTACATAGCTAATAGATCTTAATCAAACCGACCAGTTTCGTGGATGAAGCGTAAAGTTAATTCGAGTACATTTCTGTTCAACTCATTAGGAAGGTCTTGATCACCATACAATGAAAGCTGCGTCAAAGAATCATGTGAAAGATTGGTGATTTGTACAAATGGTCGTAATAATTCAGCAATTCCAGCAAGAATATTTGAGATCATGTCCCGATCATGTCAACAGCTAATATCTCGTTGATATTTCTTGCAGGATCCACGAGGTAGACGCTAAACGTACGAAAAACAACAACAAATCACTTCAGAACACTGCTCATATACAACCGCAACCAATGCAAACAGAGACGACAGTTAACGCAGAAACATAAGGGAAGAATTTTATCATACACATTTATTTATTTATTTGAATTTAATTTTGAGTTGAAATCCACTCAATGAAATAGATGGTTCACATATAACATTGGTTTATCATTAAATATTCAGAGATTAAACGGTGAAAGATTTATATTAAAAGGGACATTATCAAATTGATATTCTGTTAGATACATCTGTTTTTCATATTTATGTCAGCCTTGTTACGATGAATGATAAGGGGACTTCAAAGAGCTGCCCTTGCTTTTTTAGGAAAACAGATAGGCCCGTATGGTATGCCACTCAAAGCAACGAGAAAGGGTTGTGCGTGCTGTGCAGAACAAAAACCACCTTGATTGAAGAAATTTAAAAATTCTGGAACTTTTAAGATATCTTGGCTTATTAAGAAACGTTCATGACAGTACTTAGTGCAACACAATCTTTAATCTTTACTTCAAAACAACTTCTATTCAAAAAAATAATCTGAATCGAACGATATTTTGAAACATTTTGCAGAATTTTCGAATGTGCACGATAGTGATAGAAGCTCTGACGCCACTCAATCGAACCTTCCTTATGAAAATGTGTAAAAATATCGCTCTATCCAGGCTCTTCTGTATGTATAGCTAAAAGGTCTACTCTTTGCATGATTTTTTTCCACAGGGCTCAAGTCAAATAAGTCTAAAGTTCTTCGAGTTCCTTTAAATTCTCTCGATTTCTGTCCATGCACATGGTTTCTTCTACAATTTAAACTGAAGTTAACAACGATCTGGACTTGCTTCAAGTCTCGCTTTTGATCAAACCTCTCCCTTTCCCCTCCCCCTTGTTTATTGATCAAGAGAACAAGGACAGATTTTGTAACACAATAGCATGAGTTGCTTTTGTTGACACCTGAATTCAAAGCGATTAGCGATTGCAGACAAAGGAAATTCTCTCAACCAGTAATTCAAAACAAACAAAGCAGCAAAAGTTTCTCTGAAACCAAGGTAGCTAGCACGCTCGTTGTGCATTCCAGAAATGGTTTTTAGAGCAAATATGAGCATATATCGAAAGAAGAAGGATATATCTAAACATCTACCACGGGCATTTTATTTATTTCGTTCAGAAGCTGAGCTGTAAGTATTTTAATAACACCCGAAACATAAGAAAATTGAATCGCCTCTCAATTGGCTTTTGAAACAAATAAATAAAATGCCTGAGGTCTATGTGTAGATATATCCTTCTTCTTTCGATCTATGCCCATGGTTAAAACAACTTCTGGAATGCACAACGAGCGTGCTAGCTACCTTGGTTTCAGAGAAACTTTTGCTGCTTTGTTTGTTTTGAATTACTGGTTGAGGGAATTTCATTTTTCTGCCATCGCCAATCGCATTGAATTAAGGTTTCAACAAAAGCAACTCATGCTATTGTCTTACAAAATCTGTCCTTGTTGATCAAGAGCGAAACTTGGAGCAAGTACAGGTTCACACTAGCGCAAAAACGCGTCAGAAAAGCCGAGAAAAGCATTACTAATACGCCGGGAGAAGCAAAAAGCATCGAGATTTTGGATAGAATCGAAAAGTATTAGGAAGCGTAAAGAATCTTTCTCACACTTGTTTCGACACGTACGATAAAAGAGAGTTAGTTTGTTCAAAGGCCGTGGGCCGACGGCTTTCAATCTTCCTAACCGCAATGGAGCCACACTCCCTCTGAGGATACGACACAACTATATTTGCATTGGGACTATCAATGTAAAGTTCAAAACAAATGCCTTGAATGAAGCAGATTTTGATGTTAGTTCGGCGTTATTTAGAAGCCTTTGCTAGGCATACTTTCATAGTTGATCTAATGAATATTACAGAAGAAAATTGACTTTAAAGATTTCAAATGTTTCAGCGAAAACTGCTTTTCAAAAGATGTGTATCCATGGTTGAAGAAGAAGCATAACTAAAGATTTGCAAAGTTTACCACGCTTGAAACCAGAGCTGCAAACCAGCTTTCGACATTGATTTATGACATCGTAGGGGTGAGTACAAGTAATTTGTTTTTATTTTATAATTTGAACCTGTTTGAAAAAGTCTGTTTCTAAACGCTGCGATACGAAAGGTGAAAGTTTCATTGATAGTCAGAATAAATGGTTGTCGTGCAATGGTGTAAAATCCCCTGACCTTGCCGTGAGAACAGATAGACCCCAGTCAGACGGACATTGTATATTGTACATAAGTTTGATGTTCTTCGTTGTAAATAAGTTTCAGCCCCCACCACTTTCAGCGTCATGACAAGGCGTCGCAAACTGGATTAGGTCTTATCTCCTTCGATATAACGTTGCTTGCTCTTTAAATTATTGTGCAGTAACTTTGAACCCAGAGGAAAGTGATGATATTAAAGTGTACATCCAGGAATATAATTTCTTGCCAAATCATTATCTGTACAAATCAACAAGTTGTCTCTTGCTGGGTGATAATATTTAGTAAAATTTGACTGAAAATTTACATTCTTGGAGAAGAGCTTCTCAGTCCAATACCTTTCAAAAATTCGAGCAAACGCTAACCGAAGCTAACGCTGGATTGCAGGAAATATCCTAGAGAAGCGTTTGATTTCCCTTAATCACATTGCTAAGAAATGCTACTCTCCTACGCAGAGGCTTCCCTCTGTAATTCCGCTACGCAGTATCCTAATCCTTGTGTCTGCAGTCGCTAATCGCTTTTAATTGAGGTGTCAATTAAAGCAACTGATGCTATTGTATTACAAAATCTGCCCTCGTTACACTCGTTTATTCAACGAAGATGTGAACTGGAATTAACTAACCATCGTTGCCACAGTTTTGTAACATTGCTCAAGAGAAAGCATCTCTTTTCGAGAGATAAAAGATGAGTCCCAAGAGCTTTGAAACTACCGTTGATTTCTCTAAAGTCCGTCTCAAATTAGACATCAGCTGAGATTTGCGATAACGCAAAATTCCTCTGCAAAACACTTCTATTGTTGTTATTCGCGGGCATTTGCAGGGGACATCTAATGTGAGACAAACTACAATTTGTTGCGAAATTTATTAGCATCAACGTGATCTTTAGCGCCGCCTCTCGGATTTGCATGCAGTGGGGGTTTAGTTTCGACTATGACTTCTACGTCAGCTATCTCTAACATTTGTTTTTCGGCTGTTTGCCCCCTTTCTATACTGCCCTTTATAAATGTGCAAATAAGCCCTGCGGGCCTTTTTGTTGAAAGTAGTTTTGAGGTGGGGTTTATTCCAAGGTGGGGGCCTAAACGAGGATTTATTACACTGCTACAGCTATTAGAACTCTGCTTAACCCGGGCTCGACGTTTTTATGTACAAATGTGGAACTCGATTAAGATATCGTCTCCAGCCAAGACTTCCAAGCCGCAGGTTAATCTAGCCTTCAAATTCGACGAAGAATGTCACGATTTTGAGGCCTAGCCTGACCTTGCTAGACATCTTTAGATCGATAGGATTGTCCGGAGTTCAAGTGTCATATCATTTATCCTGTGAACATATATAAAGTTCTCTTTTTCATGAAATGGGATCCGTCAGAAATGAGCTTTCGTGTTATTTTTCCTGCCAATTAGTTGAGCCCTAAAATGGCTACACAATCTCTGTTTTTTTCACCATTAGCAACAAAAACAACAGCGAAATTGAGGGTGTAGCTATAGCCTAGTTGAGGCCTACGTGATTCTTTCCTATTCACCATATGCCCCATTCTCTTTTTAGTGTCTCTTTCAAGGCCATGAGCGACAGGACATCCAGCGCGCATTATCAATGTGAAGATTTGTAAAAATAGTGAACCACCTTGCGCAGAGCCATCTTAAGCCCAAAGGCTCCGATTCTTTTCTACAAGAACCTAGCTTTCCCTCATTCTGGGTTGACCAAGGATGAGATCCAATAGGCCGTTAGTTATATCGGATGTTGTTGATATTTTATACCCTTTATTAAGTTGTAATTTTAATTACTGCCCTTTGGTCTGGCATTTTTCCTCTGAAAAATCAGCGAAAAAAATTGAGAAGATCCACGAGCGAGCTCTTAGATTTCTTTACAATGACTCTACAAGCCCTTATGACGACTTACTTTCCAAAGCTGGGAAATGCACGATGAGAATCAGCCGTCTCAGAACTCTTTGTATTGAAATCTATAAAACTGTCTCAAAGCTAAATCCCCCTTTTATGCAGGATATTTTCAAACTAAAACAACCAACAAGGTCAGCAAGGAACCCAAGAGAATTAATCCATCATAGACCAAACCAAGTTACTTTTGGTTCAAACAGTCTCTTATCGTTAGGACCACAAATTTGGAATGCTTTACCCAAAAATATTAAATTAGCCGAAAACATTCAAACATTTAAGAGACTAATAAAGCAATGGGATGGGTCAACCTGCAGCTGTAGTATTTGTAGCTAACGACCTAAATATGTGTATAAATTATTGCCAGTAGGTTATTCAAATATTCGATTTAGATTAGTTTCTATTTAGAAGCTAAAATTTGATTGAATTAAAATAAGATGACAAACAAACAAACCCGTTTTGCGCGGTACAGTAAATCCCCGCATATAAGAACCTACAGAAATAAGAACCTAGAGGCTGTTTTTCCTAACTGATGCACCTTGTAATTAAGAACCTTTTTTTTTTGTCAGTTTGTTGAAAAATGTGTTCTTATTGCAGGGGTAGCAAAGTTGATTCTGGATCTCGTAATTAAGTTCATTTTTTTCCGAGTTGGCTGTTAAAGTTGAAATCTCCTCCCCTGCTGTTTGGAAGGTTATGATTGGTTATTAGGTACATGATAACTTTGCAAAAACAAATAACAGGGCTGAATATCTTTGGTGAAGATTCTAAAACGGCCTACGTAAGGCACTCTTCAACTAGGAACATTTATACCTTGAAATTAGCCTTACCTTAAGATAAGAACCTATTTCAGCCTGGTTGTCAGAAAAGTAGGTTCTTATATGCGGGGATTTACTGTAGTCTTCAAAATAATAAGCACCTTTCTGATGCCTGCAACCCATTACCTTGAAACCTTTTATCCAGGAAGGTGGATCGCGCACCAAGGGTGGCAAATCCCTTCCTTGAAGGTGTTGTTGCGCAGTGGTGTAATCCTCTGACTTTGCAGCTAGAACAGTCAGGCAGACAGGGTTAGGTCCAAGAGAGAGCCTGGCGTCATGACAAGGGGTCGCGGAATCGATTAGGTCTTCTTAACTTCCGCGATACCAGCCCTTGGCACTAAAAACGGAATTTTACCTAATGTTAGTTTCGTAAATCAACCCACGGTCATTGCCGTTGCTAAATAACTACTCTGCAAATATCTTTGCTAGAGACAATTATTTGCATCACAACTATGGTATACAATGCAGCAGATGCAACTTTAGTTCGTTGTCTTTGCATACGTAGTATTTGAGTGCTAAGCTATCTATTTGTCGAGATGAAAAAGAGCGCTTTGAAAAGTCGGGAGCAAAGCTTTCACTTGCTTTCATTTGGGGCAATAGTCGGCAAATTGAGAGACTGAAGCCGGAAGGCTGTGGAAGGATACGAATAGTCTTCTCTCGCATGACGAGCCTATATACTTCCCTGTAAGTGCAAAAACTTTCCTCGAGAATAACAAGGCAAACGAGGCAAAGTTCAACCGACACCCTGTTTACACTGTACTGTAATAAGTTGTTACGGTTCAAGAGCCTTAACACTGTTCCAGAAAAAATTTTGGTATAGATAGAAGGAGCAAAAGTGTTACGGATTGATCCGATACACTTTTGTTAAAGCTCACCCAACCTGGTTCCTAGGGCCAGCTTCCTACGTCAGTACTGAAATCAATCGGCCACTCCAACATCGATGACCTAAGGAAGACAATGGTGGGCCTGGGAACGAGGTTGAAGCTCACCTCCACAGCAGTAGTTTTTGCCGGCCACCTGCGCGCTTGCCTGGTGCGCATCAGGGTTAAGTTATACGGTTACATACCGATTTCCAATCTGCGCTGTAAAATAACAACAAAATAAATATTTCTAGTCATAAGAATTTACATGTAAGGATAAAGATCAAAATAAAAACGATAATTCAAGAATCAGTTCACCTAAGCATCACGACTTCTTAAACGTTTCAATTTTCTTCTTCTTCAGTAACTGTTCTTACAATGATTTGGGACCTACCTAAACTACTTGAGGTGGAGGACGACCTTTATGGATCCAAAGTTGTACCGGTCCGGGTCCGGTACATTGTAAACGGGTTTGGGTCCACAACCTCATTCCAATAGGTATCCGTTGTTTTACCAGCACTCATCATTCTCATATCGTGGTGTGAATCTGTGGAACAGCCTTGAACCAGAGGTTAAGCAAGCGCCCTCTTTATATGCTTTTAAACATCGACTTTAAAGCATGATGATGGGTGGTGGTATGCAGTTGGATTGGACTGGTGTCTGTCGGACTCTTTGCCTGCCATGGGGTGCTACATGAAAGTGTGGCATTTCAGGGTGGGCATGGGGTTTGATCTGTTCTGGTCCGGTCTGACTGTGTCCTGCCACCCTTGGTTTTATCAATCTCGGTTTTAACATTATGTATTAATTTTGATTTCACTTTAGTTTTGTAATTAGATTATTTATTTTCGTTTGTAGATTTTAACATGCAAATTAAATTGTAAATTTTTGTCACGGCCCCCTGAAAAGCGACCTTTGTCGACGGGGTTACCGTGTTGAAAGAATGTAAAATGAAAATAAAATGAAATCATAATTCATTTACTTGAAAAGTAGGCTAAACAAAACAATAGCTAAAATTACAACAAATTAAGGCTCATTTCAATCATTTTCATTCGACTTCGAAATTATTGACAGCTATAAAATCATGCGAGTTCACATTAATTTTTCTGATATACTGTATTTTGTTCATTTTTAGGAGCAGCACCTTGCATGATGGAATTCAAAAGCTCGAAAGCTAACGTTCTAAATCACAAACGCACCCCTGCGGAGGAATCCTATTACGAGTCATACCTCTTACAGAAAAATTCAGATGTTGGGAATTTGTATGCTTCGAATATTTACGAAGGACAGTGCTTCCAGAAAACCATCAAACATATAAACAGAGAACGAACTGTACAAGCTGCGGAGATGGGAAGAGAAATGAAGAAAGTGCAAAAGAAAATAGATGATTTGAAACAGAAATCCAAGAAAGAAAGACTGGTACGTCAAAGAATGGACAGTGATGGTTCTAGGACCGAAAGACAGGAGCAGCCTAACTTTGCCCAGAGAAACAGCCTAACTTTGCCCCGAACTTTGCCCTCGTTAGATACGAAATACCATCATAAGCACGGTTCCTCGTCCAAACCTTTTAGCCGCGCATTGTCAGAACTGTCGATAGCATCAGTTGAAAGTGAGTCACTCTCTCGGTCAAGTCAGTCGCTTGATTGTCTTCTTGGGCCTAGGACTCCGAGTTTAAGAATAGATTGTGATGATGATGACGACATTTTTGGTGCAAACGAGCAAGAAACAACCGGGCCAATTGTTTTTGTGACAAGACTTGACGCCAAAGCAACAGAAATAAAGTCACCGCTAAACCAACGCCACTTATATGCAAAGAAACAAACATCTATGGATTCTCTAGGAACAAATGCTGGGTCCTTAACGCCGAAGCTAACACGTATGCGCAGCCACACAATGAGAGCAGCAAAATCTCAGGGAGACCTGACAAGCCTAAGTGATACGACCCCTTTTGCTTTTGATAAGAGGACTCGTACTAAAACAATAACGAAAGACGATGAATTCGACTTTGGAGAGAGTTACGACAGTGTGCATATGCGTTATGTTGCAAAAGAGGACAGAGTGAAATCTGCATCTTGTTTCCCAAAAATATAGAGCTAGGAAACTAGGAAATGAATGAAAAGATCTACCTATGCTGTACGTACTTGATTCACCTACGGCAGATGTATGTAATTTTGTATTAAAACGTTACTTAGACTGTAAATACCATAGTTATCAACTTCAGTTTTTTCATCGATTTGCAACAAACAAGGGCAGATTTTGTAATACAATAGCACGAGTTGCTTTTTGTTGACACCTCAATTCAAAGCAATTAGCGATCACAGACAAAGGAAATTCTCTCAACCAGTAATTCAAAACAAACAAAGCCGCAAAAGTTGCCCTGAAACCCAGGTAGCTAGCTTGCTCGCTGTGCATTCCAGAGATTATTTTTATGGACAAACATGAGCATAGATCGAAAGAAAAAGGATATATCTAGACATCTGCCGCGGGCATTTTATTTCTTTGGTCCAGAAGCTGAGCAGTATATGTATTGATAACACCCAAAAAAAATAAGAAAATTGAATCTCCTCCTAGACGGCTTTTGAACCAAACAAATTAAATGCCCGCGGCAGATGTGTAGATGCATCCTTCTTCTTTCGATCTATGCCCATGATTGCCCTTAAAAACAGTTTCTGGAATGCACAACGAGCGAGCTAGCTACCTGGATTTCCAAGAAACTTTTGCAGCTTTGTTTGTTTTGAATTGCCGGTTGAGAGAATTTCCTTTGTCTGCAATCGCTAATCGCTTGAATTGAGGTGTCAATTAAAAGTAACTCATGCTATTGTATTACAAAATCTGCCCTTGTTTTTTGCAACATTTACGTACAGCAGAATGCTAGCAGTTAAACTTGAAGGATATTTTTGTGACACTCGATGCAGCAAAGGGCTGGCAAACTGTAGAAGTTATAACTATGATACCTCTGTCTTTCAAAGACGATTGGATAAAAGCTTGGGTGCACCTGAAGTCGGTCCAAGTCGGTCATATTTTCCGCCCATCTCACACTGGTAACTTTTGAAATTCAGATGCGAATCGTAGATTTTGTAAGATAGATAAGTAACGAAAATAGACAAATAATGTTGATTTCTTCAAATTTCATTTCATTTCATTTTAACTTTTTTATGCATGGTAATCCACTCAATATTTACATACTGCTTTACATGGAGCCATGCTAAAGTAATATTAAAAGTTAGATAATAAATAAATATATACTACACTCCTATTTACAATAAATCGTTGACAAAAAAAGAAAGAAAAACGAGAAGAGTCATAGTTTGGCTTTATATTTTCTTCGAAAAGTGTGGAGCGATGAGGACGCCTTGACACCACTATCTAGGTCACTCTAGACCTTTGCCCCTTTGTAAGCAAGCGATTTCTGACCAGTTGATGTTCTTAGTAATGGTAATCTAAGGCCCGTTTTAGAGTTCCTCAGCTGACGGTTAGTAGCTTCGGATACACTTTGAAATATGTTACTCAAGTAATCAGGGGCAAGGGCGTTAAGATATTTATAGAGCATCTTGCTAGCCTCAAAATCGATCAGTTCTCTAATAGTAAGCCAACCGATATTCCTTATTAAAGGCAGAGCTGAAGTGTCATAGGGGCTGTTTGTAAAGGGGACCTTTCTGCAGTTTGTCGCTCAAGATGTGTGCTGTAAAGATGCAGATGTAAGGACATGCTGTTTTGACTGAGAATACACTCATTTTTTCATAAGAAACTAAGGTCCGGTGCTGGTAGGCAGTTTCTTAAATTTTTGGGCCATTTTGCTACCAAAAGTTTCTTACCTGTTTCTTATGTTTTAATGCCAGACGTGTAGAGTTAATTTTGTTTTGTCTTAAAGGGTTCCCAAATTACTTAGTAAGATCTCAAAACAAGTAAATAGCACAATTCGCACTCAAAATAATATCCAAACAGTTGCTATAACTGTACACTGTCAAAACATTTTTGAGTGCGATAGGAAAATCAAAATTGTAAATTACAAAAGTTTCTTAGCTTTTTCAATTCAGGTAGGGTTGTTTCTTAACTTTCGGAAAATTGAGCCTACCGTTTCTTATAAGCGGTTTCTTATAAAAAAATGAGTGTATTAAAAAATAATCAAATCGTAAGATTCTTATCCCGGCTTATTCCAGACTGTTTACTGTGAATAAATGAAAATCAATGTCAACGCTCAGGACACTTCCCCTATATATTCGTTGATTTAGGCGTAACAGCTAAAGTCAAAACATGACAAAAATTTGCGTTTGACTTAAATTTTGTTTTGTCTAATTTTGGCGGTAATCGCTAGCCATACTTTTATTTGCATCTGGCAGAGAAGAGTTTTGAAAGCTCAAATTAAGGAAAATGCTCTCGGTATTGTGGCGGCTCATCTCATGACCTTCGTTAGGCCTAAAATTTACCGATTCTAATTGTTGACCTACTCGTGCTGAAGGCTCGTGATAACTACAACTACAACAACTCAAAAATACACCTAACAACGAACGCGATAATGTCAATCAAGGTTCAAAAATGTCAATCAACATAACGGGTAGTACCCAACAAAACATGAACAACGAAATTAGTTAATAGTCACGACACTCGGTAAGGGGCTGGTCCACTGCAAAAAATATCAAAATTTCCCTTTAGTTTCTGCATGGAAATTTAGGGGAAACGGACAAGTTTATCTGGGAAGTTGAAGGGAAACGGACTTTTCCATTTCCTTTTCCTTCTTGGGAAATTATGAGGAAAGTGTCCGCTTCCCCAAAATTTCCCCATGAAAAAACGTGGTGAAATTTTGTCATTTTTTGCAGTGGTCATTTTTCATACCCTTAACTTTCAATGTATTATTTTCGTTTCGCCTTTTTATCTGTAGTTGTATTTTTGGCTGTGTCACCATTATTTTTGTTTATTTGAAGAGATGAAATTATAGTTGCAATCATCCGTGACTCTTTGATTCCTTCGTTCCTCGATTCCTTCAACTTATCGTGAAAGAAATAACCTCGTTTCCACTGTCATGGCCTAAGTCAAAATTCAAAATTCGAAGAGGTGAAGTACGAAAGTCGAGTGAAAGTTGTCAAGATGTCATCCTCGGACTCCGAAGCTGAAGAATGGATTTTGTATAAAGACCGCGAAGAATGGAAAGATGTTAAACCAGTTCCACAAGATGATGGTCCATATCCCGTTGTGGCTATTGCGTACAGTGAGAAATGTAAGTTGCTTCGAGTCGAGATCTCATCAAGTCAACAAGTCTCAGTCAGTTGAGTCGCGGTGGGCCTAAGTTATTCGCCACCGCTAAGGCCACATAAAATAAATTAATAGATTCTCATCACAAAGTTTTGGAAACTCTCGCGAGGCGGGAGGTTTATATTTTATAATTTCTATATAAATTTTTTTGGCAAATCTAGCCAAATCAGCGAGGGAAGCACATTATTCCGTTGAATTTTTTGTTTACATAGTCTTTGGCACAGATAAATTCTACCCTGTGGGCCGTCCGTAGAAGAACAAGGAGCAGGGACAAACAACTTAAGGTTATCGATGTTTGTAGGAGCAGTTTACAAACAACAATCTAAAGGGAATTTCCCACAGTTTCTCCCCAGTTTCTTCAACGAAACTTCTACTTTTTCAAAATTAAAGTGATTTCTTGTCAAGTGATTTCTTGCAAATTTCCCACAGCCCTCCCACAGGAACCCAATTAAATTGCTGTGAAATTTGGCCCAAACTCAAGTGACCTGTCTTGGTTCAGTGCTTGTCCATGTCATGCTCCTAAATGAATACATTTTGCGTGGACCCCATTCAAATTGTAGCAGTGCATTTTGGATTCGGATCCGTAGATCAGCCTCCCGTCTAAATGTTCTTGAACCATAACAACTTTGTAATTGATCAAAACTGTGCCAATTCAGTGAAAATGTTGTTTCAGATTGACATTTTTTGTAGTTTTATGGTAACTTCTACCTTTCGTTCGATAAAAGTACGTATCATAAGGAGCAAATCATTGCAAATAAAACACAATAGAACTATATGTTTTGACGTTATATAAAATATAAAAACATCGCAAACATTGCAAATGATGAGCGGGCGGGACTTATATATTTTACAAACAAAATATAAAAATTTTCGACGTAGAATTAATTTTCCACGCGGGCGGTGATGAGAATCTATTAATTTATTTTATATGGCCTAAGTTCTTTTTGACGAACTGCGTAGGGTACGGTCTGGCTGAGTTAGGCTAAACAGAAAAAGGCCTATGAAGACTGAACACTTTAATGAAGAGTCATTTGTTCCGTCGCAAATTGTCTGCCAAAGGCAAAGGGGACCCTTGCAAAATCTGCCAAAAGGGGACCCTTGTTTAGAGAATTTTGGGCCCAAAAACCCACCCATATGGGCGGCACAGGGCGGCACATACCCATACCCTGAGCGCCCCCCCCCCAGATGAGACAGGTTAACACAAAATCTTTTATGTCTGATAAAGGGGAATGGGCATTGAAGCAGGTGACCAAATTCTGCTATCCGTGACCAAAAGGATTTTTCAGTCAGTGGCCCCTAATGTCTTGTCATTTCCTACCCTGACCATCCCCTAGGGTATTTGCTCATGAAATATTCCTCACCCCAGGACATTTAGCTATGTTTGCCCCACCCCAAGGCCTTTGTGCAAAAAATTTTTTTTGGCCTCCAAGCTGCCTTGGGGTTACCCTGGATGCCAATTGTTTTGGCTCTGGTACCCAGGATACCTTGGGGGGTAGTCAGGGTAGGAATTGAATGAGACATAAGTAAAATCCTCTTGAATTTTTTTCTTCACAGTTCGAGATGTATATGACTACTTCAGAGCAATATTGAAAGCAGACGAAAGAAGTGAACGAGCATTACAACTCACACAAGATGCTTTGTCTTTGAACCCTGCAAATTATACAGTTTGGTAATTATCAAATTTATTTGTCTATCAAACCTTCTCTGATATCTATGGTATCTATTTTTCACTGAAATGATATTAAAAATTACTGTGTACTTTCAAGTGATGAATAGACCTTTTAGCTTTTCTGAAAAGAATCAGAATCAGACATGAAAAATTTTTTTGATTTTGCAGAATTTTCAAATATGCACAATGGTGAAAGAAGCACTAACCCCACTCGATCGAATCTTATGTATCAAAATATATAAAAATAACGCTCAATCCAGGCTCTTTTGTAGAATAGCTAAAGGGTCTATCACGAATACCCCTTATTCTGATATAAAATTCTCACAAAGGCCTAATACAACTGTTTCTATTAAATGAAAATAATATCTAAAGATAAGAAACTGGCTGTTCTTCCAGAGGGTTGTGTTTCAGTGTTTTTATTTGCAGCATTTTCAGCTCGTCAAGTGCACTGATTGGTGCCCCCTGGTTGCTACAAAACTTTGTAATTGCCATATTTCTTGCTTTTCAGGCATTATAGAAGGGAGATTCTAAAGTCCTTGGAGAAAGATCTGAAAGCTGAACTTCATTACATTACAAGTGTCATAAAGGAACAACCAAAAAATTATCAAGTGTGGTAAGTTAGCCAATCAATGATTTTGTCATTTAAACGTTTATGCTTTGGCTACAGTAGCAACCTTGCACATTTGGCTAATTCCAGGCCCGTAGGAAGTGGGGGGCAGGGGAGGCTCAAGCCCCCACAATGATTTTGAAAACAATGGTGCTACGTCACAAGCATTAATTAGATGTATTGTTCTCTATTGTTTTAAGAACAATTGCCCCCTCTCCAATCCGAAGCTCCTTCCTACGGCCTTGAATTCTTATTTCAGTAAGAAATGATGCACATACAATTATGAGAAAAATTTTAAAATTTAAGTTGAAGCCTTACTGTGTATGAATGTATGTTTACATTTACAATGTTTGTAAAAGCTAAACATTGATAAACTACATCTTAATACAAATCAAATGAATACATATGAAAGCACCCCTAATTGTAGTGGCAGGGATAGCATTAACAGGTTGAATTGACCTTATCTCCATAATGGTCCCCTCAGGGGTGGTCAGGGACGTAGGAATCATCTCAAACTTGGAGGACGACACTTCAAGGGCACTTTTTTATTAAGCTAAAGGGACAATTCCTCAAAATGAAAAGGGCACTTCTTTGTTTATTGCAAAATCTTGGGGGGCACGTGCCCCCAGTGCCCCCGGTTCCTACGCCTCTGGGGGTGGTTCCTTAAACGGACAATGTAAAATTGTCATGCAGAAAGAAAAATAAATGAAATATAGATAAAAATCTAAACTTTAAAGTGCTTTTTGGTGAAATATACTTTGATAGGGCTGAATCATGGTGTAAGACTGCATGTGGGGTGTCAGTAATGGGCTTGCTACACATCTCTCTCCCGAAAAAACAAGAGGAGGAAATAGCGAGAGCTTGTAATGCTTGGCAAGCTGAGTTGCTGGCTGGACAGGATTGTTTCCAGTCGGCGTCCTCTGAAAAAAAGCCAATATCCAATCATATGCTTAGAAATAACAATGATGCAAAAGACTGTAAGGGGGTCACCTCTGATAGTTTGATCATAATATGGTCTGATACAGGAGAGAGGCTCTGTGATGTTCTTTGGCAATGGTGGATGTAAGGCTCAATAACTCATAAATCCCTTAAATGAGCTTGCCAAGTATTACGAGTCTCTCTCGCTTTTTTTCCTCCTCTCGTTTTTCGGCTAGGGAAACTTGTAGCAAGTCCATGTCAGTAGTACACAGTAAGGTGATGGAATTGAGATTTTACAAATTGACATAGCTTTTTCTGTACGATTTTTCAAACAATGAATACATGTTTGTTTCACCCTGTAGTTAATTTAGTTTTCAATTGTACATTGTGGAATTTCAAAATGAAAATAAACTTGAACTGCCTGCTTTTCGTTATGAAAATCAGATCATTTGAAAATTCTCAATGCTTACACCAGTCAACATAGGGCTCAAGTCTTTAAAAAGGTTGGTGGTAAAATTCTATTACAGTTTTCTTTGAATTAAGTGACTTGGAAGGAACTTGTGGACTTTGCTGTAAATCTGCCATGGACATTTATGGACATTATGATTAGTTTCAAAATGGCAACATTTATTAAATTTGAGGCTATGACAACATCAAATTTCTAAAACCTAAACTAGAAAAGATACAGATTTCTGCTTGCCACAAAGTTGTAGACCTTCATAAACTATGATTTTTTTTAAGTTTATACCTTTTTCCCCTATTGGTTTAGGATTTACAATGATTTAAATTTTTTTCAAAATTTTCCATGAATTTGTTCAAAAATAATTAAATTGCTGCCATTTCGAAAAAAGTCAAGATATAAAAAAACATCCATGGTAGATTTACAGCAAAGTACCATAAGTTCCTTTTAAGCCATTCATTTCAAAGAAAAATGTCATAGAATTTTACACCCACCTTCTGAAAGATTTGAAAGATTTGAACCCTATGCTACATCAGTCACATTATTTTCTTATTTCAAAGGTATCACAGAGGAGTATTGATCAACTGGTTGGGTGATCCATCTCAAGAACTCGAATTCACGGCTGAAATTTTAAGAAGAGATGCCAAAAATTACCATGCCTGGCAACATAGACAATCAGTCATTCGAGTTTTCGACTTATGGGACAATGAACTGAATTTTGTTACTCAGCTTTTAGAAGAAGATTTAAGAAACAACTCGGCATGGAATCAAAGATACTATACAATTAAAAACACAACTGGATTTACAGACGACGTCACAGAAAAAGAGTTAGGGTAAGATAATTTCGTAACATCACTGATCAAATTTGTCCCAAAAATTTGTTAAAATTTATCTTCAAACAACAGTATTAAAAGTATGCAATAAGCCATTGAACACAAAACTTCTAAAGAGAATTCAACCCAAAAATAATTTCTTTTGCTTCGCGTAACAGTATACGGGGTGTCCCAAAAAAAGTATACGAATTTGGTTGACTCCAGCGATGTGAAGTTAGCTTTAATCGATGGCTAATCACTCTTAAAGTGTTCCTCGATAGTTAACTTGAACATAAGTATCTCGTTTGTTGATACTGGTGCTTTGAGAGCAGACATGTTAATCTTGAAAGCTCAAATTTGCCTCTTCCTCCAAAGCAGAGCTTTAGCCTTTTGGCCTAAGCAAATTCTTAAGACACAGCGTTTAAAACAATGACAGCCTTGATCAAATTTGAAAATATTAGATCATATTATATTCTGTTTGCCAGAAGTCACCCCCCCCCCACTGACCCATTGGGCAGTTTCTAATTTTTCTTGACTTTCAGTTATCAATTTCGATGTCCTTAAAGAATCTGCTTAGGCCATAAGGCTAAAGCTCTGGCTTGCAGGTTGACGCAAGTTTGAGTTTTCAAGATTAATATCCCTGTCTTAAAGCACCAATGCCAACAAAACCATGTATCTATGTTCAAGTTAACTATCGATGAACATTTTGAGAGTAATTAGCCATGGATTAAAGCAAAATTCATTTTTGGCCATACAAAACAATCATCAGTGGGACAATCCAAATCAATCCTAGAAGGCCGCGCCAATGGTACAAGGAACCGAGGAAGACAGAACGTCGCTGGATAGATGACATCAAGACCTGGGTTGGGTTACCATCTCGGGACTCTATAGATGCCATTGTAATGGATAGAGAATGATGGCGAAGTTTGTGTTATAAGTTATTACCTGACTGAAGATTCAAAAACGAGGCAATACAAGAATCCCGCCAATCCCATTGGTTAATCGCACATTTCCCGCGGTTTTCCCATAGCCTTGTATAATGTAATACAAGGACGCGTTTTCGTCACCACAGCAACTGATTTAGGCCTGTGAGATTTACAATAAACTCAAGCGACACAACAGTAACAAAATGCGTTTGACTGAACGATATAAGACAAAATTAGAAGCTATCAGGTAATAAAAATCATACTAACCGGTTTTGTAGTTGTAAAGGAAAATATAAAGCCCTCGGTCTTATTGCACAGACCTCGCAAGCTCGGTCTGTACTTTTAAGACCTCGGGCTTTATATTCTCCTCTACAACACCAAACCGGTTAGTATGCGCATAGTATCGTAATCTGTACAAAACGGAGAACACGAAATATAATAATAAAGCAAAATTCACATCGCTGGACCCAACCAAATGTGTATACTTTTTTGAGACACCCGGTATGTAAAAGAACACAGACGTTGTCGAATTCGTCGTTTATGCTTTGGACTTTGGTGCCCCCTTTGTTTAAGTTTAGCCAATCATCAGCTTGGGTGTTAAAGGGGCTCCGTCATCAAACAGTAAAAAAATCCGTAAACTCGCACGTGTCGGGGATTATCCATTTTTCATCCATTGTTCTCTGCAGTTTGTTTGGTGGCTTCACCCAAGCCACCAAAAAGTGATCGTTGAAAATCCACTTATATCCGAGCAATCGTAGAAGATATGAATGTTTGGTTTGTTCCTTAGTGAAGTACAAGGATTAATGCCCAAACAGCAACTTTCATTTTGAAAAAATACGAAAATCCTGTGTGATATCATCTTTCAAAAAAGTGCAAAAATCATCGTTTTGTTTACATTTTGACGACGGAGCCCCTTTAAGTGTTATTGTCACGTGGATTTGGATTTTGTTCTTCTGGTGTCAAAACAACTTTTTTGCATTGTTGATTTGTTCTTCTTACGAACCGAACTCACAAGTGTGCGACAAGACGTGTTTTAAACAACATCGTTTATCTTGCCTAAGAGCCATTATAGTGAGATTTTTCACTTTCATTCAAGTTTACAATAACAGTTTGCGTTTCTTTTTTACATTCATGATAAATTTAGAAGCTTGATATGCAAAAAGAAATTAATATGGTAATCATCAGTGCTTTTTGCAGCATGCTTCAAAGTCAGGCAGCCCTAAAATGAGCTAAATTTATTAATTTAAAGGGGCTCCGTCGCCTAAATGTAAACAAAACGATGATTTTTGCTGTTTTTTGAAAGGTGATATCACACAGGATTTTCATATTTTTTTCAAAATGAAAGTTGCTGTTTGGACATTAATCATTGTACTTCACTAAGGAACAAACCAAACATTCATATCTTCTACGATTGCTCGGATATAAGTGGATTTTTAACGGTCACTTTTTGGTGGCTTGGGTGAAGCCACCAAACAAACTGCAGAAAGCAATGGATGAACAATAGATAATTGGTGACACGTGCGAGTTTACGGATTTGTTTATTGTTTGGCGACGGAGCCCCTTTAAGACCAATCGCAAAATCAGCGGTGCCTGGAAAAAATTTGGTCATTAGCGTACTTTCCAAGAAAATAAATTGATAGATCAACCTAACAATAAAGTTTGGTGACTTTTCAAACGGGAGTACTTTTTTGGGACACTCGATAGAAAATTCTAAGGTAAGATTGGGCGAAGTGGGTAATTGACAGCGTCAGTGGTGAATAAAGGCAGCTTTATTCATTGAAAAGGTGTAAGTTTGCAATCGAGGAAATTTTGCCTCAATTTATGGCCAATACTACGACTTGCTGGGAATATCAACAAACTAATACCCCATTCACACTGCAAGTTAAACCAGCTTAAACTAGACTAGGTTAACGAAAGGGACCTTCTGATTGGTTAGTCTAACAAATCGAATGCATTTGATTGGTTGAAATTCTACCTGGTGTAGATAACGAGCATAGGTTCCAAATCTTTAACTCGGCGAAAAAAGGTGGGTGTAAAATTCAATGACCTATTTCTTTTGATTAAATGGTTTGAAAGAAACTTTAGATACTTATCTATAACTCTACCGTTGGACTTTCCAGAAATTTTGAATATTTTTCAAAATTACAGGGTATTTACATTTCAGCTCATTTTAGGATGTGACGTCATCAATTTTCTAAATCATAAACCAGATGAGTGACAGACTTTTGCTTGATACTGTAGGCATTCATAAACTATGGTTTTCATCGAAATTACTTCATGTGGCGTAAAGCGGTTTAGAGATTACGATGGTTTTAAGTTTTTTTGAAAATTTTTCTTGAATTCTTGAAAAAGAAGAAAAACACTCTAATTCTGAAAATATTAAAGATTTCAGAAAAGTCCAACGGTAGAATTATAGAGAAATAGCTAAAGTTTCTTTGAAGTCATTCAGCTCAAAGAAATAAGTCACTCAATTTTACACCAGCCTTTTTAAAGATTTGGAACCTATGCTTAGATAACGCTGGTTTAATTGTGTCAGTGTAAATGCGGTATAAGTTGTGAGCTTCGAAGAATCCCCCGAAAAGGGCGAGGGACGTGGAAAGTCTGCTTCAAAATGGATGTCAAGTGAGATTTTGCGTTGATGCAAAGTTGCTGATACATAACTCCTTTGTTGGTTTTATTCGCGAACTTTTTTCACAAGCCATCTATCTGGAGACGGGCTTGATAACATTGCAGAGGGCTGGATATCTATCTAGTGCCTGCAGTTTTAGGTGTCTTCATTAATACGACTATGTTATTACCCATGCAGTGATCTGTGTTGCCCCACTTTGCCCCCACTCCACTCTTTGAGGTATCCAGCAGCACAGGAATAGCTTTCACATTTTTAATTTTCGTCTCATGTTTCCTTATCAGGTACACCATTGAATTGATACAGAAAGCACCACAAAATGAAAGCGCATGGAATTATGCAAGGGGGTAAGTTTGCGTTTCTTCATTCTTTCTTTCATTCATTCATTCATTCATTCATTCATTCATTCATTGGGAAACAAATGTAATCCGTTTGCCAATCAACCACTTTCATGGACTCAAAAAGATATTGCATACATAACTGTGATAGGCAGGGGCAAACTGGGTAAGCTCAGGGTGAAATTGGTAGGGCCAAGAATATAACTAAATTTGGCTAACCCTAACCATATGTTAAGAACCTACACCCTGCTTGCTGGATGTACCTTGTTGCATTAGAACACAAGCAGGCTGAATTCGAAATCTTAGCTTCTTGTGTGCAGGGTTTTAACGTATTTTCGTAAAACTGTACATCGATGCATCATTTGTGTTTGATTTAGAACGAACATTTTCCCTACACAAATGTTTTGATAGGAAACTTCCTTACGACAGTAAACAAAATCGTGTGAAAAGAAAGGCTTTTGTTTCTCGTCTTGCTTGACTGATTTCCATAACCCCTGCATATAAAGTTGATTTTTTGCCACAATCTGACTTACAGATCAATCAATCGAAAGTTGATCAGGGAACTGTAGCGCTAAAAACGCACTTAAATGGAGAAATCACCCTGTTTTTTTCATCAAAACATTAAAATTTCATGTGTGGATTTCGTTTCACCCAGTATAACTCCATCACCTTGCTAATTCGTGTTTTGTTATTGATGATTCTTATTGTACGCGTATTGAAAGTGGGAAAAAGCACATCAGAAAGGTGAAGTCTCGGTTTTAAGCGTATACGCTCGAAACGTCATGTTTTTAACATCTCAGCTATATTTTCGTTCAAGCGTCAAGCTCGGGGATCGCAGAAATAAAGACCCTTTGTTATGACACTTAAATTGTTGGGGCTTGTCCCAACACTCCAACACTCTCCGCCTGGCTAAGCTGGCTGCAAAGTCAAAGGGTTACATGACCACAACACCTTCATGAAACAGGCTTGCATTACCAGAAACTAAATGAAAATTTGAATTCTTTGGAAATGAATAATAGTTAGAGAAATTTCTAAGTTGATTTGCTGACAGCATAGCCGAAACACAATGGGTTAAAGTGGAGTGCCTAATCCTGGAGTCGATTATTTTACAGCATAGGCAAACAAGGGCGTTCACCTTGTATGAATTGTGCTTATTCGTAGTCGTGTTGTGATTATCAAATTCTAATTTCGGTCAGTGTTGACCAATAAAACTGGGCTGTTTGGTTCCCTGTGGTCATCTCTTATGACAGTTGATATCGCATTGTATGAACACCAGAGTTTTGAAACCACAAGATTATTCTTACGTCATCTTGACTGGACAGCAATTGCTCTGTGTACTATGTCACGAAAACAGGACTGCGAATAGACACTCTTTTCTTGCAAATAGAAAGGTCTATTCATACAAGGTAAGGTAGCATAGGTTCCAAATCTTTTTATCGGCGTAAAAAGGTGGGTGTAAAATTCGATGACCTATCTCTTCTGTTTGAATGACTTGAAAGAAACTTTTGATACTTATCTATAATTCTACCGTTGGGCTTTTCAGAAGTTTTGAATATTTTTCGAAATTACAGCGTATTTTACATTTCAACTCATTTGAGGATGTGACGTCATCAAATTTCTAAATCATAAACCAGATGAGTGACAGACTTTTGCTTGATACCATATTGTAGGCATTCATAAACTATGGTGTTCTTCGGAATTATGTCATGTTGCGTCAAACAGTTTAGAAATTACGATGGTTTTAAGTTTTTTTGAAAATTTTTCTTGAATTATTCACAAAGAAGAAAATCACTCTAATTCTCAAAATATTGCATATTTCCGATAAGTCCAACGGTAGAATTATAGAGAAATTGCTAAAGTTTCTTTGAAGTCATTCAGCTCAAAGAAATAGGTCTCTCAATTTTACACCAGCCTCTTTAAAGATTTGGAACCTATGCTAGGTAAGGTGCCTTTGGGTAAATTAATATGATTGATTAATATTAATTAATGACAATAATCGATTCATTGTTGCATATTAATTAATGAATTAATATGTTGCAAATTAACACACGATAACAATGTCCAAACTGCCCACGATTAAATTCCCCAGAGAAATAAGGCCAAAACCTGAAGCTGGAACTGTGAGGCAATACAAGCAGGTGAAAATTCTCAATCCTGCATCCGTTGATAGAATGTGCAATTTTTCTCGACTTCCCCCCTGAGATTTAATAATAACTTTGATGCGACAAATCACAGTGAAATGAATCATTGGCATCATCTTTTGTTGATTTGATATAGTTGTTAATCAACTCTCTGTTAACATAGGGCTCAAATCTTTAAAAAGGTCAGTGTAAATTTCTATTACAGTTTTCTTTTAATTAAATGGCGTGGAAGGAACTTAGGGTTTTTGCTGTAAATCTGCCTTGGAAATTCATTGATATCTTGATTAGTTTCAAAATGGCGGCATTTATTAAATTTGATGCTATGACGTCATCAAATTTCTAAATCCTAAACCAGAAGAGCTACAGATTTCTGCTTGCCCACCATGTTGCAGGCCTTGATAAACTATGCTTTCTTGAAGGTTACACCATTTTCCCTGTGTTGGTTTAGGGTTTACGATGATTTTAAATTTTTCAAAATTTTCCATTAATTTGTTCACAAATAATTAATTTGCCGCAATTTTGAAAAAAATCCAAATATCAAAAAATGTCCACGGTAGATTTACAGCAAAGTACTATGGGTTGCTTTCAAGCCATCCAATTCAAAGAAAAATGTCATAAAATTTTGCACCCACCTTTTTAAAGATTCGAAAGATTTGAGCTCTATGCTCTCTCTCTTGATATACGAGAGGCCTCAACTCTCGGTTGCTTTAAAATATAACTGATAACTTAATTGTTGATCAAAAACGTTGACGGTAAAATGTGTTCATGTAAGTGCAGCGGCTTTACGGGGGGCATGCCATGTTAGTTTCACGTGGTACGTGGCAAGGAGTGGTCTAAGCAGACTGATGACTTACTTGCGCTTGCACTTTCGGAGCTGAAATTTTAGTTTGCATGTGATCAGTTAAATTCTGCCAATCACTGCGCGCTCTTTGAGGCTCTTGGTCAACATCGTGGCAGCATATTTTCACAAAAGTGTATACGTGCCTGTACTTACATGGACACATTGCCTTGAACTTCAAAACACGACCCCCTGGAAGAACAGACAGCTATGTTAAGAATTTACGTACCGTATTACCTTTAGAAGAGCTTAACCAATGTATGAACGAAGATCTAGATTGTTTAAAAGATTGGCTGCAGGGAAACAAACTTTCCTTAAACATCCTTAAAACTCATGCAATGATAGTTGGATCCCGTCCAAAGCTGAAAAAGATTTGTGATGAAGTCGTCGACCAGCCTTCCTTTTCTATAAATGGCACACAGATAGAGACTGTGGAGAGGACTAAATACCTTGGTGTCCAGTTGGACAGTCATCTTGTCTGGGATGAGCATATAAAGTGTATGAGAACTAAAGTATCTCGAGCCTTAGGTTTTCTTAAGTATGCAAAGAAATTTCTCCCTGAGGAAACGCTCAGTAAGATGTACAGAGGAATTGTTGAACCCCACTTCAGGTATTGTTGCTCAGTTTGGGGATGCTGTGGTAAAACCCAAATTGACACTCTCCAAAAATTACAAAATCGAGCTGCCAGAATTGTTACAAATAGCAGCTATGATGTTTCAGCAGCTGGTCTGATCAAAAGGCTGAAATGGCCAACTATCTTAGACATTATTCAAAGTGAAACAGCGACTATAATGTACAAGTCAACAAATAGTCTTGTGCCCGAATATCTGTCTGAGTTATTTGTAAAAAATTCAGCTCTCAACACAATGAGACTAAGAAATACCGAAGCTGACTTGCGTGTTCCTTTCTTCAAAACGTCAAATGGGCAGAAGTCCATTTCATTTCGAGGGCCTAAGGTTTGGAACCAATTAAGTTCAGATGTGAAACATGCACCCTCCCTTTCAACTTTCAAAAAGAGGCTAAAAAAGAAATTGTAGAGGGTTTTTGGTTTTTCTTTTTACTTTTCTTTTGATAAATTTAGGAACATTTCTATTTGTATTTATTATTTATTTATATTATATTAATTGTAAATAAGGCTTAACTGTAAATAAGATTTAAAATTTTTTTAATTGTATTTTGCACGGCCCCCTGTAAAGCAGTCTCTGCAGACTGACGGGGCTACCGTGGTTAAAAAAGTAAAAATGAAATGAAAATGAAACCTTTGACTTTATGTTTGTTTTTTATAAGGTATAAGATATTTTTCTAAGATATAGATATTATTAGATGCTGAAGGGTTTATTTTGACTTGTGAATATTCATTCATGTCATATCACACCATATATCATAAGATGTACACAAAACATAGAGACGATTTGAAGTTCTTGAATTCTTTTATTCCATTCTTCTAATCGACGCGTTTCGACTCTGTGGTCATCGTCAGGAGAAATACCATATATCATATATATATATATCATATGTATTTATATTATATGTATTTATATACCATATATTTACATTTGCAAGTTTATCCAGCTTAAACTAATCCAGGTTATCGAAAGGGGTCTTCTAATTGGTCAATCCAAAAAATCCAATGCATTTGATTGGTCGAAATTTTACCTGGTTTAGATAAAGCTGGTTTAACTCTGTCAGTGTGTGGATAGGGTATAATATAAGTTTATTATATAAGTCCGTGACTTTCATTGTTCTTGTTGTTGCTGTCGTTGCTGTTGTTGTTATAAGTTCAGCTTGCAGAAGCAATTGGTCATTGTGGGGAGCGGAGACAATTTTTTGTCTCTTGACACAGTAATATTGTGGACGAATGAATTGAATTTACATCAAGCCGACCTCAGTCGCTAGCTGGTCGAGGATTCCATTGAAAGCTACAGATGTGACTGTCTCTATATTTTTTGTATTGGTTGCGCAGGTGGGATGCGCAATGATCTTTCGGTTTATTTGTTTGTCCAGAGCGAGGTACTTCCCTCTTATGTAGGCCACTGAGTCTTTTTCTGACGAAGGGTTGCCTGTGAAATCATTATAATATCGGTTTAATGGATGAAGTTTTATCTTGTCTCCAAACAAATCGATCTTGTTGAGAAACAGAATGATCTGCTTGTCTTTGAAGAAAACAGAATTGATTATTGATTCAAAAATGCCCATGCTTTCTCTCATCGCATTTTGACTCGGATCCTCATCTAAACGCATGTTGTATTCATTGATTGACGCGCAGAAGATGACAGCTGTCACGTTATCGAACAAATGGATCCATTTGCGTCTCTCCGATCGTTGCCCGCCAACATCTATCATTTTAAACATCGAATCATTATACAGAAACTCAATTTCATGTACCCCCGAAGTAGGAAGACGACAACGAAGGATATCTTCATCAGTTGGCAGATAACCGGGGGTTGTTACTTCTTGAATCTTGTCAATGAAATGCAGGCCAACTTCTGCTAATGGCAGCCTGTCTCGATTGATTGTGAGGCATTCTTTTACCAAGGGCTCTTGGTATGCTGTCTGGAGGAATTTGAAGACTGTTTGCCTGTCAATGGTACTCATTAACGTTAAGGTATTGTGTGCTTCCATCATTTTAATGAAATATTCCCATGTGAGATTGGAAGTGGTTACTTCTGGGAATTGTGTGCTCCTTTTTGACATAAACTTTGTCAGTGATAACATACAGGTTGCGATGTTGTCATGCAGGATAGTCAGATATGATTTTCTTTCTTCTTCTTTAAATCCGTTCATGTTGATAATTCGCATTTGCTTTACGAGAGTTGATTTGCCTGAACTTCCTGAGCCAAGTAATAGAAGACTTGCATCCGCCTCGTTATTATTTTGCCCTTGTCCCGGCATCACCTTACTTGCAGCACAACCCATCGTCGTGTTCATTTGCCTCCCTGACGTGTTGTTGCAGCCTATAATAAGGACAATCATATGTGCATTCAAACTAGTTTTGTTGTTGTTTGTTGTACTGGACAATATCAAGCTCAACATTTCTCAACTACAAACCGAGCTTGCGAGTCTGCGTGTTAAAACGGAGGGCTTTAGTAGTGTCAATTCGACATAAAACAATGTTTAAATCACCTGCCGTTTTGAATAGATAAAACGGCAGGAGTTCACCAGCTCTGTCGTATCAAACGGCAGAAAAACGACTTGATTTAAAAATCGTATTTCTGCCTTGTTTAATTGATCAGTTCTATGCCATGGTCCGTGGTATCTACGTGTTATCAGCCACTGCGCTTGTGCATTTTGAAAAATGGCAATTTTAACCATTTTAATTTTAATCCTACACGGCAAAAACAACAATGTTTAAACAGATTTTTAGACACGTTGGCAGATTCTGGCGTTTTTTAATACATTTCAATCCGACACGACAGAAAACGATGTTTAAACTATAGGCCTAATTTTCCTGTCCTGGGTGAATCAGAAAATATATCCACGTTTTGAAACAAAGTACAAGAAAATCTACACAACAAATTTGTAAGATTTTAATTTCGTCATCTTACGGAGGCTTTAAGTTAATTTCCAAGAATTTCCTCATGATTTTTGTTGCATGATCTCCTACTGAAATTAGGAATCAGCCGAAATACCTATTTCCAAACAAGGACAGATTTTGTAATACAATTGCATCGTTTGCTTTTGATTGACACCTCAATTCAAAGCGATTAACGGCTGCAGACAAAGGAAATTTACTCAACCGGTAATTCAAAACAAACGAAGCCGCAAAAGTTTCCCCGAAACCAGGAGGGCAAACTCTTGCCTTGTGCACGCGAAAGGTGGTTTTTGAGAGAAGTTATGTGCTTATATCGAAGGAAGAAGAGTAAATCCGCGTTTTCTCCCCGTCTCATCTCGAATGCAGCTCTAGCAACATTTTACTCTCGTGTGAGCCAAGCTTTCATGTGATATTTTCATAAATTCTTCCTGAGAAGAACCATTGATTTGAAATGTCGTGAAATTTGGTTACTTCAATAAGGTCTTAGCAACTTGAACGCTGAAAGGAAGAACTTGTGTTGTCACGAATTTCGTAAATCAATGCAGTTCATCTTTTATGCAAAATATGTGTTGCCATAACTGTAAAAGAAACCTGTAATTGGTTTTCAGAATTTATTCACATTTTTACCTCACCAATTATACTCCCAGCTTACCCATTAAAGACGGGAGAATCCTGTCATCGTTACTGTTACCTTTGAACTTGAAATATAAGAATTGAACTTTATTCTAAGGAAGGAAAACGAGGTGAATCTTTATTTTGGTTGTAAATTTTTAATATCATAGTTCTCCTCTTATGAATATGATATCATTGTACATTAGTTTTAAATATTGTAAGTTGGGTTTTATAGTTTCATTAATAACTTTTCAATTTACTTCTTTTTGATTGTAATTAATGTTTTTAGTGGAGGGCCCCTTGAAAACCAGCGACCCTCCTGAAAAGAATTAAATATGAAATATATGGGAATGATTTAATTGCACAAAGGAAAACAACTCGATTTACCTGACCGTCGCTTACATTGTTTATTTTCTGCGTGTTAACTTTGCTACGTTGTTTTGTTTTTTGCCTTATTTACTTTGTCGCATTGTTTACTTTGTCGCATTGTTTACTTTGGAATATAGTTGTACAAGAAGATGAAATATATTTACCGTTTTTACCGTACCTTGTTCCTCGTGAGACTTGTGAGACAGAGTCCAACTTGTTTTGAACGAACAGAACACTGTGTCGGCGCACGAGATGTTAATAGAACATAAGCTTGTTGGTCTGATTGCACGCTTAACATCTGCATAAAAATCAGAAATCTGCATAATGTATACGTACGCGTTAAATGGCTCTGCCCTGCACTGCACTGGTGTGTGGATGTTAATAGTATCTCGTTTGACAAATTAACGTCACGTTACAGTCTACACGACCTAAAATCTGCTACGAACGTCAGCAGTTTCAAAATTAAGATGGAGGAAAATTCTTTAAAGACCTCCAAAATCAAGAAAACAGCTTCTGAAATTCTTGAGATTATTGAGCTGCAAAGATAGCTATCTGTTAACATTCTTAAAAATGCAGCATTATTTTCATTTTTTTGACACAGAATATTTTGTTTCTTTTCTTTCATGAAAACTTTCCTTTCAATGAAACCTCTGGAGGGACCATTATGGAACAAGGTCGCATTGACCTTTTGATGTTATCCCTGCCATTTTAACTGGGGGTGTTTTTAATTTAAATTTTTAACTTTCATATCTATATTATATTGTACACTTGTAATCAGACTTCTTTTTCCTAAATTCATAATGGGTATTAGGAAACGTGGAATATATTATGGGATTATATATCGCTGCAAAGAATCAGAACTGTCAGGTCTACCTTTGTGTACTTTTTCTGTCTCGATATTCTCCTGTTGTCATGTCCATTTTGCATTTTCAGTCTGCTGCCAGTCGCTCCCCACTCCACATTTCAAACAGTCATGTTTTATCGCTGTTCCTCTCTCTCCTTTGAAGGAGCTTTACAGAACAACATACAACAACTTTAAAAACATCATCGCTTGAAATGTGGACGCAACTGCAAGCAGTGTCTGCTTGAAGTGTTGCTTGAGCCATACCTTTTGAAAACAATTCTATTTTATTTTCAGAATACTGAACGCATCTGGTGGTATGTTGAAATGGCCTAAATTCACAAAAGCTGTTCATGAAATGCTTCTAAACAAAATTGATTCACCCTATCTGCTGGCGTTTCTCGTCGATTATTATGAGGAAGAGCTAGAAAGAGAAACCAAAACAGAATTTCTGCAGCAGGCTTTTGAGGTAAGAGATTTTGCGACGAATTTTTGTAATAGGAAGGGTTAAAGAAACAAGGATTCTTTTCAGAACCATTGGCTGAGCATATACAAACTCATTCATTCGTTCATTCGTGGTCTTCCAGGTGAGTCAATAAAAACAATCCCATTTGAAAGACACTGCTCCCTGCATATGAAGACCATAGTATTGGGAAATATTTGTTTAACAGTGGACATGTTCATAGAGACCTTGAAATCTCTCTCGATGTTGGGGATGGCTCAATAGTAGCACGCTTGACTACCAATCTGAAGGTTGGTGGTTCGAGTCCTCACCCTGCCAAACCTTAACACAAAGTGTGAGGAGAGTCGCCAACTCTCTGTAATTCCAGGCTAAAGGAATCACGAGGTGTGGTCACATCGAGAGGAAGGACCAGGACGCTGCTTCGATGAGTTCAGCTTCTCAGCGTCCTAAAACTACCTTCGGATGCTCGGTAGAACTGTATACAAGAAATTTACCTGAGTGAAATAGGCCACTCCGTTCTGAAATTATGAAAGATTTTCTCGAGAAAGCCCCGTCAAGAAACCTTCAAAACGGGCTTAAAAACACGAACAAAATTTCCTTATATTCCTGCCTCACAGCAATGACTTCTACACGTTTAGCACGCGTTAATCTCTTGGAAGGGTGAAAACGCTTGGAATAATGTCTTTGTGCTCTCAGCGATAGCGCTTTCATCCTCCCAAATGAATAAAGCGTACTAAAGCATGTGCAAGTCATTGCTGAAAAGCAGAAAGGTGCGAAAAACTTTGGTCGTGATTTTGGGCGGTTTTTGAGGTTTCTGGAAAGGGCTTTCTCGAGAAAACCCCTCATAATTACAGAATGGCGTGGCTGATTTCAGGCAGCTAAAATTCAGAATTTATTTGAACTTGTTCCCATTTATTATTGTCTTCATATCCAGGGAGCTGTGACCTTTCAAACGGGGATAGCACATGCGTGAATTCTTTGAAAGGATTGGACAATTGCTTATTTAATATTCCTTTCGATTTATGGCTAGAATGGAATTTCGGGTACTTGTTTAGCCTCTGCCTGATTTTCCTTGTGTTCATGTGTCCTGCAAACTTGAGTGAAATGATGAAAAGGTTCAAGGAAAAAACGCCGTCAGTTGGTCCTACAGTAGTTTTGTTCCTGTGTTGTGTCCCTACGATGGCGAAAGTTGTTGTTGTTGTTGTTGTTGTTGTTGTTGTTGTTGTTGCGTCAAAGAAAACGAAAGAAGAAAGAGAGAAAAGAATGGGCAGGAAGCAGGAGTCTGGGAACAATAAGATTCGTTGTTTTCCTACCTCGAGAAACTTGTCACAGTCACTGATTGAAGCCCATATGATCCAACTAGAGTATGTTCGTGTGAATGTTGACAGCTGACAGACAAAGCTAATGGGTGGCGACAGTTGAATATCTGAATTTCAAAGTGCACATGTTAAAACTCTTTTTTGAGATGAATTTATAAATCAAATGATTCCAAAACTTTCCCAGCATGTCGACTGTTGTTTGCCTTTAAGTAATATGAATCCCGTCTTCTAGAGACATGTTTAATCTGAACGCGAATTTGAAAGCATAGGGATCTGATATTTAGAAAACACTGCACAACTGGTTGATCTTTCGTTTGATCTAATTGCTTGAAAGGAACTCGTTTGATCTAATTGCTTGAAAGGAACTCGTTTGATCTAATTGCTTGAAAGGAACTCGTTTGATCTAATTGCTTGAAAGGAACTTCAGGTACTTCGTTACAAGTGTTCGTTGGCAATCTTCGATATCTTGATTATTTGACTTGGGTAAATGTCTTCACATGAATTTTGTTTTTCAATGTGGATCATTGTCCTTGGTCACTTAAATTGTGTCAAAATTATGAATATTCTATTTACAAAGCCATGACAAGCGACCAGATTTTTGTCCACAACGCTTCTTAGCGTAACGAGATTGAACCCTACCGTTCTTCCTATTTTACCCTCTTGGGGTTTGTGTAGGTCAAATTCTGATCAATGGAATGAGGGAAGCGTTTTGGGGCATGCGCGAATTCACAAAAGAAAAATGAAGGATGATGACCCTGCAATCGCTAGTGCGCATGTTCCAAAGCGCTTAATCGGGGGTCTAGCTCTTCTGGAGAAAATCTGCAAGACGTTCACTGATAGTATCCCGAACAATATTGACAAAAATGTGGTCTTAGCTTTTTGGCCACGACTGCATTGCGCTTATTCTCTTCATTGAAAGAATTCACGAAAAGCTTTTAGAAGAATTTAAATCGTGGTGAATTCTAGATTAATGGAACAAGAACGGTACTATCTTACGATCTTCGAGAAAAACGTAGCAGAAATCTGTAGCTTTTGTGGTTTTTACGATATAGTAATTGGATGACGTCACAACCGGAAAACTGTTTGAAACCAACAAGACGCTGTTACTCTGAAAATGATTAAGGTGTCAAAGATTGCCACTGAACACTTATGACCAAATATCTGAAGTTCCTTTTATGCCATCAAAGCAAACGAGAGATGCATTAACTCATCGTGCAAAGTTTTAAACAGTTGTTTCCTATCATAATGAACACATATAACGAAGTACCTGAAGTCCTTTTAAGCCATCAAAACAAACGAAAGATGCATTAGCTCATCGTGCAATGTTTTTAAAGAGTTGTTTCCTATACTAATGAACACATATAACGAAGTACCTGAAGTCCTTTTAAGCTATCAAAACTAACGAAAGATGCATTAACCCATCGTGCAAAGTTTTTAAAGATTTGTTTCCTATACTAATGAACGAACACATATAACGAAGTGCCTGAAGTTCCTTTTAAGCCATCAAAGCAAACGAAAGATGCATTAACCAATCGCGCAATGTTTTTTACAGATTTGATTCCTATGCTGATTCTGAACTTCACGTTACGTTGCACTTTTGTCAGGTTGCACTTTTCTGATTTGCAGCTGCTTCATGTGTGTGAAATTTAGGTAATTTAAACAGTTTACATCCGATGCGGTGGGAGGTTTCATGAAATGATCTAAATTTTTACTGAAAGATGAAGAACATATGCAGACTTGAAAAATAGACGATCCATTGTTTTTGATTGACATTCTTGGCTTGTACAATGCAATTAGCGATTGCGAACAAAGGGATTTCTACGACCCATTATTCGATCTGCAAGTTTAAAAAGGCTAACTCACTTATTGTGCACGCAGAAGGGGACTAATTAGAGAAAATATGAGTGTATGTTGAGAATAAAAGAATGAAACAGAATATCTATTGAACGTTAAGGGTCCCAGAGTTCCATTTTCTCTCGATTTGTAAAAGGGTTAATTGTCCTGTGGACAAACACTACTTTGTTGATAAAAATGCGATATCTTATGAAAGTACTACCGGGTGCGCCAAAATAAACTATGCACGTTTGGCAGGCCATAATAAATCGTATACTAGATCGATTTTGAAGATTTATGTCTCATTCGTTAGCAGAAAGCCTGAATTAGATACTGGGATTTTTGCAAATTTTTCATTTTCAGGTTTTAGAGCTAGAAGCGAGTTTCCTAAGATTTTTGTTTTCGAAAACACTGAAAACGATCAAAAAACATCGATCAAGTTTTCTAAAGAATCGACATGAATAGACAAAGAGAGAACTTTTTCGTGGTGATTTGCGATCTAAAAATCGACCAATTGTAATCTGCTGTACGAGAGTCAATACTGAACCCCCAAATCCCCCTGAAAACATTTTCTCTTTGTTTATTCATGTTGGATCTTTTAAAATTTGATCGACGTTTTTTTCGTTTTCAATATTTTCGAAAACGAACATTTAAGAAACTCGCTTCTAGCTCTGAAACCTGAAAACGGAAAAATTTGCAAAAAAATCCTAGAATCTAATTCAGGCTCTCTGCTAAATATTAAGTCATAAATCTTCAAAATCGGTCCAGTATTCAATTTATTGTGGCCTGCCAAACGTGTATAGTTTATTTTGGCGCACCCGGTATTGTTCAAAATATGATTACTCAAATATCTTCAGCCTTTGCCTTCTTTGGCCACACGCTAGATTATCAAGTACAGTAGGCTATTTATCTGGGATATTTCAAGAGTTTGCTCAGGCCAAAACGCCAAAGCTTGATTTGGAGATGACAGCAAATTTGAACTTTCAACATTAATATTTCAACATCCAAAGCACCTATATCAACAAATGAGGTAGTTATGTTCAAGTTAACTATGGAGGGAAAATTTTGAAATTGATTAGCCAGCGATTAATGCTAAATTCTCATCGCTGGACCCAACGAAATCTATCCCATACTTTTTTGTTGAACAACCGATAGTTAGTGTTCTCCATTTTTCTTTGCAGCTTTGTGATCGACTGGCAACTGATGCAGATTGTATTCGAAAGAACTACTGGAGTTACGTAGGACGATCATTGAAGTCAAAATTTGGAGCACAATCCTGAAGGCTGAAGAATCACGATGGTGTAAATGACTGCTGCTAAATGATTTTCTTAGGTGAAGGTGGCTTGAAAGGAACTGCAGGTGCTTTGTTATACTTCAACAGTGAGTTTTTTTATCTCTCGATCATAAACAAACTATATCTTGCAATTTTTGAAAAGAGGTATAAGGCAAATCTTTGAAAGAATTTAAGCCATCGTATCTTCCAAATAGACGAAGTCTGCTGAGGTTTGTTTGCACCCATTTCAAATCAAATGATCAAGCTCTTCATGAAGCATCTTTTGAATTCTTGAACATATATCATGCCATGAAAACTTGTGTCATGAATGCAAAAAGTAGTGTAATGCCATGGGCAATAATGCACCGTTGATGTGGCCTATATTGTGATCAAAATTGTATTTTTATTCACTGTGTTGTTTCTCTTCCACAGGATTGCGAGTAAAGCTTGATAATGTTGCTATTCCTTCGTTCTTCTCTCGTTACAACAAGGAATCGAATACCGTCATTATTCAAATACTGTTGAAACGATTGGAACTCCTACGCAGCGACAGGTCTCATTTCAAACTTTCCTTTTTTATGTATAAAGGGAAGTTTGAATTGAGAGATATCGCTGCGTAGGAGCTCCAACCGATTTAACAGTATTTCAATAATGGCGGTATTCGATTCCTTGTTGTAACGAGAGAAGAACGAAGGAATAGCAACATTATCAAGCTTAACTCACAATTCCGTGGAAGAGCAACAACACAGTGAGTAGAAATACAATTTTGATCATAATATAGGCCACATCAACGGTGCATTATTGCCCATAGTAATGCTGAAATTTCCCCAAGAGTATGGTCACATGACTTGACATGGGGTAAACGATTCTTAGCGGATTTTGTTTATTATGGGAGCAAAACATTTTTGAATGAAATTTGAAGAGGACCATAGTTTATGAAGATCTAGAATATGATGGCAATCATAAATCTGTCGATTTTCTTGTTTGAGATTTAGAAATTTGATGACATCACAACTGCCAATGAGTTGAAATACAATAGCACTGCAATTTTGGAAATAATCAAGATAAAGTTCATGGTAGAATTTTACCGGTTGTCCTTATACCCAAGTACTCTTGTTTGAAAAATCATCCACATTTGATTACAAGGCGTTTAGCATATGCAAGAGCAAAACATTTGGGAGCAAAACATTTTTGAATGAAATTTGAAGAGGACCATAGTTTATGAAGATCTAGAATATGATGGCAATCATAAATCTGTCGATTTTCTTGTTTGAGATTTAGAAATTTGATGACATCACAACTGCCAAGGAGTTGAAATACAATAGCACTGCAATTTTGGAAATATTCAAGATAAAGTTCATGGTAGCATTTTACCGGTTGTCCTTATACCCAAGTACTCTTGTTTGAAAAATTATCAACATTTGATTACAAGGCCGAACTTCGATTTTCTTTTTGACCTATTGATCCAGGACCAAATTTTTTTCCCGTATATAGCTAATTGGTATTAAGGTTAGCAAATTTAGCTCCTTTTAGTGTTGCCTGGTTTTGAATCATACTGCAAAAACACTGCACCTACCAGATAAATTTCTTTGTGCACGTTAAGCATTAGGTCATAAATGATAATAAATGAATTCTCACTATTATTGGAGACTTAAAAGTTGATAAAAGATGTAAACATTTTTGCTCTCAGGCAAGATTGTAACTATTTTTTATGTGAATTATATATAACTCAACATAAGGTTTATCATCGTGTAATTTTTTTTTACCTTTAGGGGTCAGTCATTTATAACTCTGGATACAGGGGCGGGTTAGAATTTCTAAACTGGTTAAAAGTTTTTATTTCCCTTCCAATTTTCCCTGAAGGTTTTCAAACCCCATTGAAAAGTTATAAAAACATTTCATACCTCACCATTGGCCATCTATCAAACTATTTTCAGATAACCGCATCAAAGAAGTTCTGTTTTTATGTAATAAATAAAAAAAGGAAGGCAATGCCATTTCAACTTTATGAAGCACTACCATGGAAGGCCAATCAGCTGGAATTTTATACAATTATAATGGAAAATTTGAAGGCTGTCATGAAGAAATTAGGTAGAGTTGCAGTTGTGCGAAGATATGGTATTCCATAGGCCTTATCGTTTCGTTCAAATAATTTTCTAAAGAATCTACCTTTAAAATTTTCATACCCCCGCTAAAATTTCCAAAAAATTTCACACCCCCAATTTTCCTTCGAATAGTTTTCATACCCCCACCAATCCTAACCCGCCCCGCTACCCAGAGTAATAAATGACTGACCCCTTAGGTAATGAAAACAAAAATTTGATCGTCTTTGAAAATGCTTGGGTCATTGACAAAACAAGCTAAAGAGTAAATTTTATCAAAGCTGCGGTAATCAATTTTTGGTGATTTTTCAAACATGAGTTTTTTGTGGGACACCCAGTAGCAAGGCATCTGCAGCTCCTTTCAAGCCATTTTATTATGAAAAAGAGGTAATCGCTATTTATATTCTGGATGAGTCAATAGAAAGGCCTGACGTTTGAAAAAATATTGCTCCCCGAATATTGAAGCAATATTATTGAAAGCTGTCTTCTGTCATAGCCAATATGTTCAATCAGATTGAGTAATTTGCCTAGCTCTAATAAGCCATTCCCTTCCTGTGGGAGATTTTATGCAGAAAGCCCTTTTCGAAAACCTGCAAAAATCGGGTGGATACAGCGAGCAAAATTTCGTTTGCTTTTCTTCCTTGCGATGACACTTACATGCATTCATGTATGTTGTCTTCTTGGGAGAATGGAATCCCCTTGAATTAGTTACTTATACAGAGGGGAAGAGTTTTTCATGAGCTAAAGCGTTTTCAAGTCATTGCTGTAAGGTGAAAATATTTGGGAATGTTGCCCGTGATTTTAGCACGCTCTTTAAGGTTTCTCGAAGAAATTTTCTCAAACAAATCCCTTGCAAAATCTGAACGGAGTGACCGATTTCGATCAGGAAAAATTCTGAAAATAATTGAACATGTTGGCTATTCAATCAGTTATTACAAAGTATTATAGCTTATAGTATATGTAGGGAACAGTAGCATTTTAAACGGCGGGCGCGTTTTCTCACTCAACCAGGAGCTTATGTAGAGATTGTTTTATCTAAAGAATCTCGATAAAACTGCCAAGATGATATATGATCCAATGTGAACATAAAGCCAAGGAAGTCAAGGACAACCTGGCAAAGATTTAGCCATAGCTAAGCTAAAGATGTGAACATAAAGCCAAGGAAGTCAAGGACAACCTGGCAAAGATTTAGCCATAGCTAAGCTAAAGATGTGAACATAAAGCCAAGGAAGTCAAGGACAACCTGGCAAAGATTTAGCCATAGCTAAGCTAAAGATGTGAACATAAAGCCAAGGAAGCCAAGGACAACCTGGTAAATATTTAGCCATAGCTAAGCTAAAGATAGCTTGTTGACCTTTTTGTAGATTTTGTGACATTTGATAAACAGTTTGTTGTACATTTACGTAAAGAAATCAATGTTATGCATTTTGACAATCCCATAAAGGGAAGATTTATCAAAGCTTATGAGTGAAAAATTTATCCATTATTAAAGAATGATGCTGCAAAACAATGTCAATCGGATTTGAGAAATGTCGCCCCATTTACACTGCAAAAGTTTTCCGAATCGGAAAAGTTTTCCGAAAGGTTAACCCCTTTGCTTTTTTGCAAAAATAGGCCCTTTTCGGAAATGCGGTGTAAATGGGTAATTCCGAAAGGGGCCTATTTTTGCAAATATGCAAAGGGTACCGCCTTACTTTTTGCCCAGATATCGGTATTTCCAGAAAAGGCCTATTTTTGCAAAAAAGCAAAGGGTATAGCCTTACTTTTTGCCCAAAAATCGGTATTTCCGAAAAGGGCCTATTATTGCAAAAAAGCAAAGGCTATAGCCTTACTTTTTGCCCAAAAAAAATCGGTATTTCCGAAATGGGCCTAATTTTGCAAAAAAGCAAAGGCTATAGCCTTACTTTTTGCCCAAAAATCGGTATTTCTGGAAAGGGCCTATTTTTGCAAAAAAGCAAAGGCTATAGCCTTACTTTTTGCCCAAAAATCGATATTTCCGAAAAGGGCCTATTTTTGTAAAAAAGCAAATGGTATAGCCTTACTTTTTGCCCAAAAATCGGTATTTCTGGAAAGGGCCTCTTTTTGCAAAAAAGCAAAGGCTATAGCCTTACTTTTTGCTCAAAAATCGGTATTTCCAGGAAGGGCCAATTTTTGCAAAAAAGCAAAGGGTATAGCCTTGCTTTTTGCCCAAAAATCGGTTTTTCCGAAAAGGGCCTATTTTTACAAAAAAGCAAAGGGTATAGCCTTACTTTTTGCCCAAAAATTGGTATTTCCGGAAAGGGCCTATTTTTGCAAAAAAGTGAAGGGTATAGCCTTACTTTTTGCCCTAAAATTGGTATTTCCGGAAAGGGCCTATTTTTGCAAAAAAGCAAAGGCTATAGCCTTACTTTTTACCCAAAAATCGACGTTGTCGAAAAGGGCCTATTTTTGCAAAAAAGCAAAGGCTATTGCCTTACTTTTTGCCCAAAAATTGGTATTTCCGGAAAGGGCCTATTTTTGCAAAAAAGTGAAGGGTATAGCCTTACTTTTTGCCCTAAAATTGGTATTTCCGGAAAGGGCCTATTTTTGCAAAAAAGCAAAGGCTATAGCCTTACTTTTTACCCAAAAATCGACGTTGTCGAAAAGGGCCTATTTTTGCAAAAAAGCAAAGGCTATAGCCTTACTTTTTGCCCTAAAATTGGTATTTCCGGAAAGGGCCTATTTTTGCAAAAAAGCAAAGGGTATAGCCTTACTTTTTGCCCAAAAATCGGTATTTCCGAAAAGGGCCTATTTTTACAAAAAAGCAAAGGGTATAGCCTTACTTTTTGCACAAAAATCGGCATTTCAGAAAAGGGCCTATTTTTGTAAAAAATCAAAGGCTATAGCCTTACTTTTTGCCCAAAAATCGGTATTTCCGAAAAGGGCCTATTTTTGCAAAAAAGCAAAGGCTATAGCCTTACTTTTTGCCCTAAAATTGGTATTTCCGGAAAGGGCCTATTTTTGCAAAAAAGCAAAGGCTATAGCCTTACTTTTTGCTCAAAAATCGATATTTCGGAAAAGGGCCTATTTTTGTAAAAAAGCAAAGGGTATAGCCTTACTTTTTGCCCAAAAATCGGTATTTCTGGAAAGGGCCTATTTTTGCAAAAAAGCAAAGGCTATAGCCTTACTTTTTGCCCAAAAATCGGTATTTCCGAAAAGGGCCTATTTTTGCAAAAAAGCAAAGGCTATAGCCTTACTTTTTGCCCAAAAATCGGTATTTCTGGAAAGGGCCTATTTTTGCAAAAAAGCAAAGGCTATAGCCTTACTTTTTGCCCAAAAATCGGTATTTCTGGAAAGGGCCTCTTTTTGCAAAAAAGCAAAGGCTATAGCCTTACTTTCTGCCCAAAAATCGGTATTTCCAGGAAGGGCCAATTTTTGCAAAAAAGCAAAGGGTATAGCCTTGCTTTTTGCCCAAAAATCGGTTTTTCCGAAAAGGGCCTATTTTTACAAAAAAGCAAAGGGTATAGCCTTACTTTTTGCCCAAAAATCGGTATTTCTGGAAAGGGCCTATTTTTGCAAAAAAGCAAAGGCTATAGCCTTACTTTTTGCCCAAAAATCGATATTTCCGAAAAGGGCCTATTTTTGTAAAAAAGCAAATGGTATAGCCTTACTTTTTGCCCAAAAATCGGTATTTCTGGAAAGGGCCTCTTTTTGCAAAAAAGCAAAGGCTATAGCCTTACTTTTTGCTCAAAAATCGGTATTTCCAGGAAGGGCCAATTTTTGCAAAAAAGCAAAGGGTATAGCCTTGCTTTTTGCCCAAAAATCGGTTTTTCCGAAAAGGGCCTATTTTTACAAAAAAGCAAAGGGTATAGCCTTACTTTTTGCCCAAAAATTGGTATTTCCGGAAAGGGCCTATTTTTGCAAAAAAGTGAAGGGTATAGCCTTACTTTTTGCCCTAAAATTGGTATTTCCGGAAAGGGCCTATTTTTGCAAAAAAGCAAAGGCTATAGCCTTACTTTTTACCCAAAAATCGACGTTGTCGAAAAGGGCCTATTTTTGCAAAAAAGCAAAGGCTATTGCCTTACTTTTTGCCCAAAAATTGGTATTTCCGGAAAGGGCCTATTTTTGCAAAAAAGTGAAGGGTATAGCCTTACTTTTTGCCCTAAAATTGGTATTTCCGGAAAGGGCCTATTTTTGCAAAAAAGCAAAGGCTATAGCCTTACTTTTTACCCAAAAATCGACGTTGTCGAAAAGGGCCTATTTTTGCAAAAAAGCAAAGGCTATAGCCTTACTTTTTGCCCTAAAATTGGTATTTCCGGAAAGGGCCTATTTTTGCAAAAAAGCAAAGGGTATAGCCTTACTTTTTGCCCAAAAATCGGTATTTCCGAAAAGGGCCTATTTTTACAAAAAAGCAAAGGGTATAGCCTTACTTTTTGCACAAAAATCGGCATTTCAGAAAAGGGCCTATTTTTGTAAAAAATCAAAGGCTATAGCCTTACTTTTTGCCCAAAAATCGGTATTTCCGAAAAGGGCCTATTTTTGCAAAAAAGCAAAGGCTATAGCCTTACTTTTTGCCCTAAAATTGGTATTTCCGGAAAGGGCCTATTTTTGCAAAAAAGCAAAGGCTATAGCCTTACTTTTTGCTCAAAAATCGATATTTCGGAAAAGGGCCTATTTTTGTAAAAAAGCAAAGGGTATAGCCTTACTTTTTGCCCAAAAATCGGTATTTCTGGAAAGGGCCTATTTTTGCAAAAAAGCAAAGGCTATAGCCTTACTTTTTGCCCAAAAATCGGTATTTCCGAAAAGGGCCTATTTTTGCAAAAAAGCAAAGGCTATAGCCTTACTTTTTGCCCAAAAATCGGTATTTCTGGAAAGGGCCTATTTTTGCAAAAAAGCAAATGGTATAGCCTTACTTTTTGCCCAAAAATCGGTATTTCTGGAAAGGGCCTCTTTTTGCAAAAAAGCAAAGGCTATAGCCTTACTTTCTGCCCAAAAATCGGTATTTCCAGGAAGGGCCAATTTTTGCAAAAAAGCAAAGGGTATAGCCTTGCTTTTTGCCCAAAAATCGGTTTTTCCGAAAAGGGCCTATTTTTGCAAAAAAGCAAAGGGTATAGCCTTACTTTTTGCCCAAAAATCGGTATTTCCGAAAAGGGCCTATTTTTGCAAAAAAGCAAAGGCTATAGCCTTACTTTTTGCCCAAAAATCGGTATTTCCGAAAAGGGCCTATTTTTGCAAAAAAGCAAAGGCTATAGCCTTACTTTTTGCCCTAAAATTGGTATTTCCGGAAAGGGCCTATTTTTGCAAAAAAGCAAAGGGTATAGCCTTACTTTTTGCCCAAAAATCGATATTTCGGAAAAGGGCCTATTTTTGTAAAAAAGCAAAGGGTATAGCCTTACTTTTTGCCCAAAAATCGGTATTTCTGGAAAGGGCCTATTTTTGCAAAAAAGCAAAGGCTATAGCCTTACTTTTTGCCCAAAAATCGGTATTTCCGAAAAGGGCCTATTTTTGCAAAAAAGCAAAGGCTATAGCCTTACTTTTTGCCCAAAAATCGGTATTTCTGGAAAGGGCCTATTTTTGCAAAAAAGCAAAGGCTATAGCCTTACTTTTTGCCCAAAAATCGGTATTTCTGGAAAGGGCCTCTTTTTGCAAAAAAGCAAAGGCTATAGCCTTACTTTCTGCCCAAAAATCGGTATTTCCAGGAAGGGCCAATTTTTGCAAAAAAGCAAAGGGTATAGCCTTGCTTTTTGCCCAAAAATCGGTTTTTCCGAAAAGGGCCTATTTTTACAAAAAAGCAAAGGGTATAGCCTTACTTTTTGCCCAAAAATCGGTATTTCCGAAAAGGGCCTATTTTTGCAAAAAAGCAAAGGCTATAGCCTTACTTTTTGCCCAAAAATCGGTATTTCCGAAAAGGGCCTATTTTTGCAAAAAAGCAAAGGCTATAGCCTTACTTTTTGAAAGATTTCAACCTGCGTTACCATCTGAAATATATCACTTGGATCCTGCATCATCATCGGACTTTACAAGTTGAAAGAGGACAGAACGTTGTCGATCCTCTGTTAGAATGCAAAGTTACACCAGTATCTCTCGCTTTTCACAACAAAATGGCGATTTATACTTTGGCCTTTAGGCCTGCATATAAATATTGGCCAGTTTAGTGCAATAATGTCCAGAAGTTCTCTTGAAGATTGGTTGTGTGTCAATGTTTCAGCCAAGGATGAGGATCGTAACAATTCTTCATGAGAAATTTATAAACTAAAGACTGAAGTCAGTTTACTTCATTTTGAGAATTATCGAATTGATTGCTTGCTGCCAGTTGGTTTTTTGAATCCAGTAGTGACAGTGGCCGAATTATTATTCAGTTATCGAAGTGAATCACAAACTGAATTGAAGTTCTTGATCCGAGCACAAGCCGAGCCCTCCTTCTTAGAGTCGAACATTCCTCCATTCATTCCTGCTGAGAAAGGAAAAGAACAAGAAATTGTTTTTACAACAACACTAACAGCGTATTCGAAAGTACTAGTAGCAGTCCTTCCTGCGTATTTACAGTGAATGGTAACATTTCAACTGAAGTCTTGCCTGCAAGGTTATCTCACCACCTGGTCCCAAACAACAAAGTGGAATTAGGTGCCCTGTAGGGCTATAATTGGATTGAACCAAAATGATCCTCAAGATGGGATCACACATCAAAGAAAATCCATCACAAAATAAAGGTATCTTAATCTGATCTAGCAGGCAGTTTTTCTCACTGTGGTCTAATCCAACCACCCCCACCCTATAAACCTTTTTCTTCATTTGAACAGGTAATTTTTGGTATTATCACTCTAATATCCAGCTAGATATCTACATTTGGTGGCACATTATCCACACCATTACCAAGAGAAAGAAACTCAATAATCTGAACTGATCTTTGATCTTTGACACAATCAACCCTCCTTTGTGGGTGTTATATAAACATAGATAAACCCATTCACTCCAATTTTATCACTTCGGTGAAACCGCAAACCTATCAATGATATCAGCTCATAATACTGCAACAAGCCAGAGTTATTTTATTTATTGATGAGCAGATATGATGGTATATAATGGTATAGCAGATATGCTGCAATTATATTGACAGCAACTTTGATAAATGAGCAAATGATTGGTAGTAAAAAGTAGAAAATTCCTCTCTTTAACGAACTTCATGTCAGCATGGAACCAATTTCCCTTATATAGCTGACCAAGCACCCCTGCCCTCCCGTAGCAATATAGGTTACAGTTTTTTCCTTTGCAGGTTAGGCCTTTCATGAAGTTTTGCTGACAAACAACCAATTCTGCCTTAGCATTATATTCCTTTAAACAGGTTATCCCTTTATAGTAAAGCCAAAGCAGCCATCAGGTTGCTATTTCCTTCTAGACCACAATCATCAGCCTTTGTTACAAATTTATTTATTTGCCAGAGGTATAAAGGTTCTTTACTGTTTTAAGCAGACATTGGTTGGTATTTGGTCCGCGATAACTAACAAACATGCCAGAATTAAGGAGTTTGTTTCAGAGCCTTGTACTAATAACCGTAAAGTGCGAGTCTTCATCAGATGTGAGTCATATTCTTGGTACATATAATGGTATAGCAGATACGTTGCCTCATTCACAGTCAATATGTACCTGCCTCTACATGAGGGAGTATTTGAAGACCCAGGCTGGTTACAATGCAGCAAGTTCTTATCTATTAATTCACTGCAGAATTTTAAACTCTATTTAACATTCATAGCTAAATCGCTTAGCTTAGCTACCAGTCATACATGTCTAGTTGCAGTGTATCCTTGACCAATCAATGGGCTAATAGAGCAGCAAATGAGATACATGACTGGCTCACAAAGTACTTGGTCGGTATCAGCTACTGATTTACACTCCAGTGGCAACAATTGCTACTGTCCAACTAATTGATAATGCCCAAGTTGAAGGGTCTTAAAGTCTGATTTTAATTCTCTACAAGGGGCTTGGTGTTTGGGCGTATGTTGGCGGTAGGGCCATGTCAGCTATTGCTCCCATGGCCATGTCCTTTCCCACTGCCTCTATCTTTGCCTGGGTTCCCTTTGTAACCCCCTTCTATTCCCTCTGGGGGCCCCAGTTCCCCTACATGCAATATACATACAACATAAAGATGTATATTCACTAGAAAAGGTATAATAGTATAATAGTATTATGCTATAATAGAATTCCCTGACATACGACCCCATTTTCGCCAAGCCTACTGTGTCATCTCTGTTGTATCACCTCATTGTACACAAGTTGGTCAAAATGGACGATGGCCGTTAAAGGTGTATTTATGAAATAAATCCGGTTAACGACAAGGACAGTGTGCCTCCTTAAGTGGTTCCCAGTCCCGTAATCCTCCTCGTTGAAGCATCATGGTAGCATGAGGAAAAGATTTCCCCTCCCACCCACTCCGTGTTTTTTTTTTCTTTCCCATTCTATTTACCCAAGCGCCAGAGGAAACGGCACAGCAAAAATGCATTACATGGTTTTATGGCCCAGTTTTCCTTTGGCTTAAGGCTTAGGGCAGTCAGCCAAAGTTACCCAGCTGATTTTATCTTCATTGGGCCCAAGTCAAAGGCCCAATTTACCATTTTGCTATCACCAGTTATGTCTTCTATGACTTTATTCATAACGTGAAATTGCCATGGTTCGTGACCAGATTCTAGTCCTTGAACTCAATGTACTTAGTTCTAACCAGTTTTCTTTCTTTTACGGGCTCACATTGATGGGTAAAGATCAACAAGTTGACTAACATTAGGGGTCTCAAGTAAATGAACCGTTATGATTTATCAGAACAAGTTGTAACATACTCAAGTAGATGAGCAAGCTACTATGTTAAGGGGACTCAAGTCAGTGCACCCAGTGGAAGTAGTTGTTCATGTCACAAGCAAAACATGCTCAAGTTAATGAGCAAGCAGATTTTATAAAGGTGACTCAAGTCAATGAGTCCAGTGGAAGTAGTTAATCGCCTAACAAGCTCTTATGTGCTCGTATTTCACCGACTAACAATTTATAACCAGTTCGTTTTTCACCGATCATGGCATCAATGAGGTCAGCAAGTTCTCATAAAAGGGTGCTCAAGTCAATGAAGCCCTTCCTAACAAGTTCCAACAAGTTCTTCTTTCACAAGGGTATATAGATATGTTTTAAATAGGGTTATTTTCCATAAAGTTTTTATTTTTTTTCTATTTAGTAATTAATAGTCAAAGTAGAAAACAGGTCCACATCAGCTGCCTAAGCTGTCTTAACCCATTCAGCCCCAGCTGTGGTTATCTGTTTTTGCATTAATCCTCATAGACCAGGCGGAGAATAGGGGAATGGTCACCCGAGAGCGAAATTTATGAGACCAATTGCATTTGGTCAATTCGAGGGTGCTGATTTCGAAAATCGATGTTATACGGGGGTTTATGGGGGCCATCAGCCTCGTTTTCACGTTTAAAATCTCGTTTTCACGTATGTGAAGGAAACCAATGAGAAGCCAGTTTTAAATGGAGATAGGTCTAATTTTAACGTATATTAAGCATCGTTGCTGGGTATAGATGCTTTAAGTTGAATTTAGGACTGTTAGGGGGGCCAACAGCCTCGTTTTCATTACGAAATAGCGTAATCTTTCAATTTCTATCCTTAGATGAACATCTAAAAGGCTTAAATATTATGGAGAGACTGATTTTGAATTGTCATCAATAGGGGCTATGCAGCGCTGTTCATCATTAATTGATAAATAAAACCAATGGAAATGCTAGCGGATTATCTAAATAAAGTCAAATCGTTTCAAAGTTTCTCAAAACGTCTTCAGACTCACTACACTCGATACTCTCAATATCCTGCTCTTCGTTGACTTCAGCTTGGTTAAACAAAAGCTCTGATACATCTTCTGGGTAACAAGTACCACTCCAACGAACTGATCCTCCTTCATCCCAACCATGATCTTCTGGGGAGCCCAATTGAAGAATCAAACTATCGAAGATCATGGCGACCTAGTTTTTTACGCAGAATATGAAGCTTCAGGTTTTATTTGCATGGTGGCAGGAGACTAAGATCTACGACCTTCTTTTCTCTTTCGAACTTCTGCATAAACAACTTGTGTCGCAGCTGATTCACTGATGATATTCTTTGATTTCCATATAATACGCAAACAAACTTCTCGAAACCATTGACGAGATTGTCCGACACCTGAGAGGAGCTTCCCAACTCAGTAAAAAGGCTTACGAATTCAACTTTCTTCGACATTGTCTTCCAAAATGCTTGCTTTCCCTTTCAAAATAAACTGGAAACAAAGTCGTTGCCAGAAAGAGCGCGAAGGCCAAGTAATGCTTTCTTTTTCTCGATCTCCAGGCTTGATGATGTCATGTCGATTATCTTCCGTTGTTTTCACGTACCATTATCTACGAGAATCTTCGTTCCGCCGAATTCATGTGAAAGGAACAATGCTAGAATGTCGATGTCACCAGAGGGGGATCGAATCATGACAGCATCATCGGGTGAAGAGTCCCCATCTTTAACCAATGCCACCAACTTCGTGTCTGCTTCTTCGTGGTTGCTGGCCCAGTTTTCGAGAACTTCAAAATGATCCTCTGTAACTTTCGTACACTGAGATTTGTTTGAAATTATTACTATCCGGCTAAATATTTGGCTACGACCCTCAATTATTGCAAGCTGAAGAAGATCAAACAACATCTCTTTGTTTTCCCCATTGCGGAGAAAGCTGTTAAAGTCATATGGCACTTTCATGTCAGGACTCGCCAAGACGTATCTCTCACTTACACCTCTCTTAACTCTATTACTACCCTTTATGCTGTTGTCCCTGTATGTGTCACAGACAATAACAATTGTTGTATACCGGGCTGGAACTGTAGCAAATATTTTGGTCGCCATTTGTCTTATTGTTGATGCAGGACGAACCAAACTTCGTATGGCTGCGGCAAGGGCCAAGTAGTATGTGTTCAATTTCTCCGCAGGTGGTAGTTCACCTGGGCTAACGATAGTTAGGTCACTCATGGCAGCTTCGTATAATTTGCTTTTAACGGTCTATCTGATGGCACCATCTGCTGTGCTGAGAGGCATCGATATGGCGCAAGTGGAAACGATAGATTAGTCTCGAGATCTACACCTGCCTCGTGCTTGTTCGAGTACGTAACTAGCAAGAGACGGTTTTCACGGGTGTTTACATGAAAAGAGTTTCATCCCACTCAGGCGGGCTAGCCTCTTTTTCGTGCCATAATTTGGGTGCCACAGTGCCACACGCTATAAACTTTGGTTGCGAGCAATTAATTTTTTTACAAAAATGGCGGAAAAGTTCCGTTGCAGATTGCAAAGTTGTCCGGAATACTTGCTCTTGTTACAGTTACTAGAAATTTTGATTTTATGGGCGATTTATCAGAAGTATCCGATGGATAGGTTCGTTGCATCTCAGTCGAGAAAACGAAATAGTTTCCTTCGAAAGACAACCATTTCAGACGTCCACTTAATTTTCTTCATTTCTGTTCGCGTTTCTTTAATTCGAGTTCGAGGATTTGTTGTTGATTCAATTGGTCACTGTTGATTTGTTGCTAGAAATGGTTTGGTGCCAACATTATATATTTACGCACGCGTATAACGGAGACTCGGTGAGCTGGCCCACCTGAGTACAATTCTCATCCCACCTGACGCGGATCCCACCAGCCTTTCTCGCGGATCTCACTCTAGAGAGCTGGCCCACCTCCATGTAAATGCAATTACAGATTAACAAAGGACTGTACTGAAGACACAGATCTCACTCAGGTGAGCCAGCCCACTTAGGTGGGCTGGCCCACCTCATGTAAACAGGCCCTTAGACTTCTTTTTATATGTAATTCACAACATCAAAATATTAGATATGATACTAACAAAGCGTTTTATTAAAGTCTTATCGTACAAACGAGGCTTTTGCCCTCCCCCCCTAACAGTCCTAAATTCAACTTAAAGCATCTATACCTAGCAACGATGCTTAATATACGTTAAGATAAGACCTATCTCCATTTAAAGCTGGTTTCTCATTGGATTCCTTCATATATGCGAAAGCGAGACTTTAAAAAAACCTGAAAACGAGGCTGATTGCCCCATAAACCCCCGTATAATATCGATTTTCGAAATCAGCACCCTTGAATTGACCAAAGGCACTTAGTTTCAAAAATTTCGCATGTATTTAGCCTTTTAGATGTCCATCTAAGGATAGAAATTGTAAGATTACATGCTATTTCATAACGAAAACGAGGCTGTTCGCCCCCCTAACAGTTCCAAATTCAATTTTCAGCATTTATGCTCAACAAAGATGCTTAATATACTTTAAGAAATGACATATCTCCATTTAAAACTGGCTTCTCATTGGTTTCCTTCGTATACGTGAAAACGAGACTTTAAACGTGAAAACGAGGCTGATGGCCCCCATAAACCCCCGTATAACATCGATTTTCGAAATCAGCACCCTCGAATCGACCAAATGCAATTGGTCTCATAAATTTCGCTCTCGGGTGACCATTCCCCTATTCTCCGCCTGGTCTATCAGCCTCATTCTGAATATAAAAGCTCTTTTCCCCAGAAGGAAAACCAAAACATTGTAGAAGAAGAGGTACTAATAAAAAACATTCATTTTCTTAGAAACTATCCGTCAAATAAAAAATCACACCAAAGATACAATTTCATGTACTAGCATATCTAATTGTTTTAGTAGGTTAGAAGATTCTTTATGGTAAAATAATGTTAAATTCCTCTGACGAAAGTTTGATGTTGACGCAAAACTCATGAACGTTTTGCATTCTCAATGATATTTCTAATTCTTTCTAACGTTTTTCATGGTACCCTTGAAAGCAATCAATACATAAATGCACAAGATTGTCATTTGAACTGCATCCTTGGCAAATAATCCTTGAGTTGGCTCGTTTTTATTTGCAGCACAATGTTTGCATCGCCGGGCAGAAGTCAATTTTTTAGGCCAGTGTCCCTCGTCGTTTGCCTGGGCTCTGGTCCAATTTTGTTTTTGTTTATAAAAGTTCTTTCCTTGTAGGAGATGCATGACTATGGTTTTTTTAATGCTAAGATCGTTGCACTTTTCTCTGTGTTTTCTTTGGTCAACATCACTTGATTTAGTGACTCCTTGACACGAATAAAGTCATTAGCAAGAGCCAGATCAAAGGGAAACGAAAAGAGATCGAGCCACAATCACTTCGGTGAGCGCACGATTTGAATATGTTGTTCGATTTTGATCGCTGTGATCCACTGCATTCATCAAGCCATTATAATTTATTATTGGCTCAACATACGGAGATCCACTGTATCTCTGTTCTTCTGCTTCCTCTGGATAGTCGAAGGTCCCTCTGCTGGATCCGTATTCGTTGATACAACGAGCACTTCGCTTCGAGCCTTCGTTTCCCGCCATGCTGAAACCAGTAGGCCATCCCTTTGAAATTATTCGAAGTCTCCTGCATCCTGTCAGTTTCTTTTTGCAGCGAACTTTATGGGAAATGTCTTTAGAAATAGAATTTACTGGTCCACAACAGTACAAACCATTTTCCTTCAAAGAATTGCACAGATCTGGACTTAAAAAAATCTCATCCTTATCAGCAGGCAGCGGGAAGTTTTGACCAGGTTCAGGGCCGTTGGATTCTTCGATTCCAATTTGCGTCAAGTTCCTTGATTCAACTTCACTCTCATCATCACTTGAACGAGATAATTCACTGTCTGAAAGATTGTTCACTTCGATATCTAACTCTAGTCCCAGATCTGCATTCGTAAAACCTAAATATTCTTCACCATCGCTACTACTTCCAAAGATATCGACAAAATTGCTCGAAGAACGACGCCATTTTTTACGATGAGATTTATTCTGAAACTTCGAGCCAAGTTTTCTCTTTTATTTACTACCAACCTATGTGCATGTTTTAGCATAAATACAAAGGAAATTTAATGCTCCATAGGTCTATGATTGTTATAAAACAATACCTGATTGTATATGCTGACCAATCAGCGATAACTACATGGACGTCAAATGACGTCCATGGGGAAAAGAACCAACGAAGATTGCGACGTCAATTGACGTCTTCGGGGAAAAGTGCAAAGTATTGATCGACGTCATTTGACGTCAACGGGACATGTATGTATGTATGTACAAGGCACCAATTTCTAACCAATTCTTTTTTTCACAGGCTGCCACATCAATGAGTAGAAGGTCCATAAGTTAACTCATAGTAGGGTGCTCAAGTCAATGAAACCCCCTGCTAACAATTTCCAACAAGTCCTAGCCAGCTCCCCTTTTCACAAGCCGTCACATCAATGAGTAACAGGTCCACAAGTTAACTCATAGAAGGGTAATCAAGTCCATGAAACCCTTACTAACAAGTTCCAACAAGTTATAGCCAGTTCTATTTTCACAAGCTAACAATTTCTTTTTTCACAGGTTGTCACGCTAACAATTTCCGACCAATTCTTTTTCACAGGTTGTCACATCAATCAGTCCAAGGTCCACAAGTTAACTCATAGTAGGGTGCTCAAGTTGATAAAGCTCCTACTGAGAAGTTTCAACAAATTCTAGCCAGTTCCTTTTCACAGTCTTTTACATCAATCAGCAAACGGTCAACAAGTTGTCTCCTAATAGGATGCCCAAGTCAATGGAGCTCCTACAATCTATCATAGCAAGTTGTAAAATTTGCAAATTATTGAGCAAGTGGGTTTGTTTACAAGCGCTCAAGTCAGTGCACCCAGTGGGCGTAGTTGATCATCGCACAAGTTGTCACCAGCTCCTTCTTTGACAGGCTCTCCGTAACGAGTTAGAGGGCGACAAATTCACTCTAATTGGGGGTCTCAAGTCAATGCAGCCTTCTAATTTATTATAGCATGTTGTAACATGCTAAAGCAGATAACAAGCTGATTTGAGTCATGGGACTCAAAGCAAGGAGCCCAATGCAAATTTTGTGATTGATCTTGGTATGCTTATTTCCATGCTGCAGTTGCTCACCAAGTTGTTTAATTTAATGGGACTTAAGTCACTGAGCCCCGTGTATTGTTGCCTGTTCCACATGCTCATTTTAACGAGCAAGTTAACTGAATAGGAATCTCAAGTCATTGCCGCCAATGTGAATGTATTATTTGCTTTTCCGCATGATCAAGTCAATGAGCCGGTTATCTAGTTCAAATAGCATCAATGGAGACAAAAGGCATGCCCGAAAGGAGTCTGGGAATTAGATTGTTAACCTATTGTATTTGATGATGTCCACACATACAGGCATATTGTCAAACTAGGGGAGCAATACCGTGCATAGGAGTTTTTCATTGTCCGATTTGTAGATTGCCTTACTTTGCTCCATTCATTCTCTTTAATGGGACTCAAGTCAAAGAGCCCAATGTGAATAGATTGTTTGCCTTTCCGCAGGCTCAAATTGATGAGCAAGTTCTTTGATTTAATAGTTAAGTCAACAAGCATAATGTCAATATATTGTTTGCCTTTCCCACGCTCTCAAGTTGATGAGCGAGTTTGATTTCTAATTTAATGGGAATCAAGTCAATGAACCCAATGTAAAAATATTGTTGGTTTTTTTTTTCTGCATGCTCAAGTTGATGAGCAAGTTACTTAATCTATTGGGACTCAAGTCGATGAGCCCAATATAAAAATATTGTTGCTTGTTCCGCATGCTCAAGTTGATGAGCAAGTTACTTAATCTATTGGGACTCGCGTCCATGAGCCCAATGTAAAATATTGTTGGTTGTCCCGCACGCTCAAGTTGATGAGCAAGTTACTTAATCTATTGGATCTCAAGTCAATGAGCCCAATGTAAAAATATTGGTGATGGTTCTGCATGCTCAAGTTGATGAGCAAGTTACTTAATTATTGGATCTCAAGTCAATGAGCCCAATGTAAAAATATTTATGCTTGTTCCGCATGCTCAAGTTGATGAGCAAGTTACTTAATCTATTGGATCTCAAGTCAATGAGCCCAATGTAAAAATATTGTTGCTTGTTCCGCGTGCTCAAGTTGATGACCAAGTTACTTAATCTATTGGATCTCAAGTCAATGAGCCCAATGTGAATATATTATTTGCCTTTTTCAACATGCTCAAGTCGATGAGCAAGTTAGTTAGTTTAACATGAGCCCAGTGTGGCTATAGCGTTGCTTTTTCCACGTGCTCAAGTTGATGAGCGAGCTATATGGGACTCAAGTCAATGAACTTAATGTGAATATTATGATTGTTCTTCTTAAAAGGACCGATAATCCGAGATTTCACTCAATCGACCTGCAACACAGTTAGTCCCACAATTCAACCTAACTGGCACAGCCAAGACTTCTCAGCTGTGCCACACCCCCCCCCCCCCAAATGCACTCTTTAGTTTATCTTGCAGATTTTAAAGTATCACATCAGTCCATTGACTGGCAATAAACAAACAAACTCTACCAGTGAGAGAACAAAAATAGGAAGTCGCTCACGGAAATCCAATCAATATGGTCAATCACCAGATTTTCCAGATTCAGAAATCAGCAAACAAGTCCAAGGACATCAATTCACACTCTTAGAACAAGAGATAATTTCAAGTTCCTGTCAAGACATTGACTCTGCCACACAGACGAATGAACGTTTGCAGTTGAAGTAAAGGCATATTATGAACTCTTAGAATTGGGTCGTATGTATCCCTTGTATCCCACTAAGGCGGTAGGGCCATGTCAGCTATTGCTCCCATGGCCATGTCCTTTCCCACTGCCTCTATCTTTGCCTGGGTTCCCTTTGTAACCCCCTTCTATTCCCTCTGGGGGCCCCAGTTCCCCTACATGCAATATACATACAACATAAAGATGTATATTCACTAGAAAAGGTATAATAGTATAATAGTATTATGCTATAATAGAATTCCCTGACATACGACCCCATTTTCGCCAAGCCTACTGTGTCATCTCTGTTGTATCACCTCATTGTACACAAGTTGGTCAAAATGGACGATGGCCGTTAAGGGCCTATTTTTGCAAAAAAGCAAAGGCTATAGCCTTACTTTTTGCCCAAAAATCGGTATTTTCGAAATGGGCCTATTTTTGCAAAAAAGCAAAGGCTATAGCCTTACTTTTTGCCCAAAAATCGACGTTGCCGAAAAGGGCCTATTTTTGCAAAAAAGCAAAGGCTATAGCCTTACTTTTTGCCCTAAAATTGGTATTTCCGGAAAGGGCCTATTTTTGCAAAAAAGCAAAGGGTATAGCCTTACTTTTTGCACAAAAATCGGCATTTCCGAAAAGGGCCTATTTTTGTAAAAAATCAAAGGCTATAGCCTTACTTTTTGCCCAAAAATCGGTATTTCCGAAAAGGGCCTATTTTTGCAAAAAAGCAAAGGCTATAGCCTTACTTTTTGCCCTAAAATTGGTATTTCCGGAAAGGGCCTATTTTTGCAAAAAAGCAAAGGCTATAGCCTTACTTTTTGCTCAAAAATCGATATTTCGGAAAAGGGCCTATTTTTGTAAAAAAGCAAAGGGTATAGCCTTACTTTTTGCCCAAAAATCGGTATTTCTGGAAAGGGCCTATTTTTGCAAAAAAGCAAAGGCTATAGCCTTACTTTTTGCCCAAAAATCGGTATTTCCGAAAAGGGCCTATTTTTGCAAAAAAGCAAAGGCTATAGCCTTACTTTTTGCCCAAAAATCGGTATTTCTGGAAAGGGCCTATTTTTGCAAAAAAGCAAAGGCTATAGCCTTACTTTTTGCCCAAAAATCGGTATTTCCGAAAACGGCCTATTTTTGCAAAAAAGCAAAGGCTATAGCCTTACTTTCTGCCCAAAAATCGGTATTTCCAGGAAGGGCCAATTTTTGCAAAAAAGCAAAGGGTATAGCCTTGCTTTTTGCCCAAAAATCGGTTTTTCCGAAAAGGGCCTATTTTTACAAAAAAGCAAAGGGTATAGCCTTACTTTTTGCCCAAAAATCGGTATTTCCGAAAAGGGCCTATTTTTGCAAAAAAGCAAAGGCTATAGCCTTACTTTTTGCCCAAAAATCGGTATTTCCGAAAAGGGCCTATTTTTGCAAAAAAGCAAAGGCTATAGCCTTACTTTTTGCCCAAAAATCGACGTTGCCGAAAAGGGCCTATTTTTGCAAAAAAGCAAAGGCTATAGCCTTACTTTTTGCCCAAAAATCGGTATTTCCGAAAAGGGCCTATTTTTGCAAAAAAAGCAAAGGCTATAGCCTTACTTTTTGCCCAAAAATCGACGTTGCCGAAAAGGGCCTATTTTTGCAAAAAAGCAAAGGCTATAGCCTTACTTTTTGCCCTAAAATTGGTATTTCCGGAAAGGGCCTATTTTTGCAAAAAAGCAAAGGGTATAGCCTTACTTTTTGCCCAAAAATCGGTATTTCCGAAAAGGGCCTATTTTTACAAAAAAGCAAAGGGTATAGCCTTACTTTTTGCACAAAAATCGGCATTTCCGAAAAGGGCCTATTTTTGTAAAAAATCAAAGGCTATAGCCTTACTTTTTGCCCAAAAATCGGTATTTCCGAAAAGGGCCTATTTTTGCAAAAAAGCAAAGGGTATAGCCTTACTTTTTGCCCAAAAATCGGCGTTGTCGAAAAGGGCCTATTTTTGCAAAAAAAGCGAAGGGTATAGCCTTACTTTTTGCCCAAAAATCGGTATTTCTGGAAAGGGCCTATTTTTGCAAAAAAGCAAAGGCTATTGCCTTACTTTTTGCCCAAAAATCGGCGTTGTCGAAAAGGGCTTATTTTTGCAAAAAAAGCGAAGGGTATAGCCTTACTTTTTGCCCAAAAATCGGTATTTCCGGAAAGGGCCTATTTTTGCAAAAAAGCAAAGGGTATAGCCTTACGTTTTGCCCAAAAATCGGTATTTCCGAAAAGGGCCTATTTTTACAAAAAAAGCAAAGGCTATAGCCTTACTTTTTGCCCTAAAATTGGTATTTCCGGAAAGGGCCTATTTTTGCAAAAAAGCAAAGGGTATAGCCTTACTTTTTGCCCAAAAATCGGTATTTCCGAAAAGGGCCTATTTTTACAAAAAAGCAAAGGGTATAGCCTTACTTTTTGCACAAAAATCGGCATTTCTGGAAAGGGCCTCTTTTTGCAAAAAATCAAAGGCTATAGCCTTACTTTTTGCTCAAAAATCGATATTTCGGAAAAGGGCCTATTTTTGCAAAGAAACAAAGGCTATAGCCTTACTTTTTGCCCAAAAATCGATATTTCGGAAAAGGGCCTATTTTTGTAAAAAAGCAAAGGGTATAGCCTTACTTTTTGCCCAAAAATCGGTATTTCCGAAAACGGCCTATTTTTGCAAAAAAGCAAAGGCTATAGCCTTACTTTCTGCCCAAAAATCGGTATTTCCAGGAAAGGCCAATTTTTGCAAAAAAGCAAAGGCTATAGCCTTACTTTTTGCCCAAAAATCGATATTTCCGAAAAGGGCCTATTTTTGCAAAAAAGCAAAGGGTATAGCCTTACTTTTTGCCCAAAAATCGGCGTTGTCGAAAAGGGCCTATTTTTGCAAAAAAAGCGAAGGGTATAGCCTTACTTTTTGCCCAAAAATCGGTATTTCTGGAAAGGGCCTATTTTTGCAAAAAAGCAAAGGCTATTGCCTTACTTTTTGCCCAAAAATCGGCGTTGTCGAAAAGGGCTTATTTTTGCAAAAAAAGCGAAGGGTATAGCCTTACTTTTTGCCCAAAAATCGGTATTTCTGGAAAGGGCCTATTTTTGCAAAAAAGCAAAGGGTATTGCCTTACTTTTTGCCCAAAAATCGGTATTTCCGAAAAGGGCCTATTTTTACAAAAAAGCAAAGGCTATAGCCTTACTTTTTGCCCTAAAATTGGTATTTCCGGAAAGGGCCTATTTTTGCAAAAAAGCAAAGGGTATAGCCTTACTTTTTGCCCAAAAATCGGTATTTCCGAAAAGGGCCTATTTTTACAAAAAAGCAAAGGGTATAGCCTTACTTTTTGCACAAAAATCGGCATTTCCGAAAAGGGCCTATTTTTGTAAAAAATCAAAGGCTATAGCCTTACTTTTTGCCCAAAAATCGGTATTTCCGGAAAGGGCCTCTTTTTGCAAAAAAGCAAAGGCTATAGCCTTACTTTTTGCTCAAAAATCTATATTTCGGAAAAGGGCCTATTTTTGCAAAGAAACAAAGGCTATAGCCTTAGTTTTTGCCCAAAAATCGACGTTGCCGAAAAGGGCCTATTTTTGCAAAAAAAGCAAAGGCTATAGCCTTACTTTTTGCCCAAAAATCGACGTTGCCGAAAAGGGCCTATTTTTGGAAAAAAGCAAAGGGTATAGCCTTACTTTTTGCCCAAAAATCGGTATTTCTGGAAAGGGCCTATTTTTGCAAAAAAGCAAAGGCTATTGCCTTACTTTTTGCCCAAAAATCGGCGTTGTCGAAAAGGGCTTATTTTTGCAAAAAAGCAAAGGCTATAGCCTTACTTTTTGCTCAAAAATCTATATTTCGGAAAAGGGCCTATTTTTGCAAAGAAACAAAGGCTATAGCCTTAGTTTTTGCCCAAAAATCGACGTTGCCGAAAAGGGCCTATTTTTGCAAAAAAAGCAAAGGCTATAGCCTTACTTTTTGCCCAAAAATCGACGTTGCCGAAAAGGGCCTATTTTTGCAAAAAAGCAAAGGGTATAGCCTTACTTTTTGCCCAAAAATCGGTATTTCTGGAAAGGGCCTATTTTTGCAAAAAAGCAAAGGCTATTGCCTTACTTTTTGCCCAAAAATCGGCGTTGTCGAAAAGGGCTTATTTTTGCAAAAAAAGCGAAGGGTATAGCCTTACTTTTTGCCCAAAAATCGGTATTTCTGGAAAGGGCCTATTTTTGCAAAAAAGCAAAGGCTATAGCCTTACTTTTTGCCCTAAAATTGGTATTTCCGGAAAGGGCCTATTTTTGCAAAAAAGCAAAGGGTATAGCCTTACTTTTTGCCCAAAAATCGGTATTTCCGAAAATGGCCTATTTTTACAAAAAAGCAAAGGGTATAGCCTTATTTTTTGCACAAAAATCGGCATTTCCGAAAAGGGCCTATTTTTGTAAAAAATCAAAGGCTATAGCCTTACGTTTTGCCCAAAAATCGTTATTTCCGAAAAGGGCCCATTTTTACAAAAAAGCAAAGGGTATAGCCTTACTTTTTGCCCTAAAATCGGTATTTCTGGAAAGGGCCTATTTTTGCAAAAAAGCAAAGGCTATAGCCTTACTTTTTGCTCAAAAATCGATATTTCCGAAAAGGGCCTATTTTGCAAAAAAGCAAAGGGTATAGCCTTACTTTTTGCCCAAAAATCGGCGTTGTCGAAAAGGGCCTATTTTTGCAAAAAAAGCGAAGGGTATAGCCTTACTTTTTGCCCAAAAATCGGTATTTCTGGAAAGGGCCTATTTTTGCAAAAAAGCAAAGGCTATAGCCTTACTTTTTGCCCAAAAATCGATATTTCCGAAAAGGGCCTATTTTTGTAAAAAAGCAAATGGTATAGCCTTACTTTTTGCCCAAAAATCGGTATTTCTGGAAAGGGCCTCTTTTTGCAAAAAAGCAAAGGCTATAGCCTTACTTTTTGCTCAAAAATCGATATTTCGGAAAAGGGCCTATTTTTGCAAAGAAACAAAGGCTATAGCCTTACTTTTTGCCCAAAAATCGATATTTCGGAAAAGGGCCTATTTTTGTAAAAAAGCAAAGGGTATAGCCTTACTTTTTGCCCAAAAATCGGTATTTCCGAAAACGGCCTATTTTTGCAAAAAAGCAAAGGCTATAGCCTTACTTTTTGCCCAAAAATCGGTATTTCCAGGAAGGGCCAATTTTTGCAAAAAAGCAAAGGCTATAGCCTTACTTTTTGCCCAAAAATCGATATTTCCGAAAAGGGCCTATTTTTGCAAAAAAGCAAAGGGTATAGCCTTACTTTTTGCCCAAAAATCGGCGTTGTCGAAAAGGGCCTATTTTTGCCAAAAAAAGCGAAGGGTATAGCCTTACTTTTTGCCCAAAAATCGGTATTTCTGGAAAGGGCCTATTTTTGCAAAAAAGCAAAGGATATTGCCTTACTTTTTGCCCTAAAATTGGTATTTCCGGAAAGGGCCTATTTTTGCAAAAAGCAAAGGCATTATGATCAATATAGCTGGTATAAAATCGGTAAATTGCAGGAAGCTTGTGCAATTCAAGAGAAAATGGTCATCATATCATTGGTAGGATAATATGTTGCATCTTTTTATATACATTACTATTCAAATCGTAAACTATATTGCAATCACAGAATTAAGTTTTATGCCCTAGCGAAACAGGCAAACACTATTTGGCAAAGGTCTGAGATTTGCTTGCAGAGCAATTCGTCTCCGTTATCCACGTCGCAAGAGATTGCTCGGCAAATGATCTTTTGTTAACCAGAATGCCTTGTACGGGCCAATCTCTTTGTTTGCCTCTGTTGTCGATAACAAAGAGAGAGAGAGAGAGAGAGACATTTTCACCCAAGATCCTTTGCCGACATTCTGAAATGTCACTGTCTGAATATCGAGTTTGGCCTCAACGGAAATTGTAGGTCCACAGATCAGTTGTTGTTGAACAGATAGGACAATTCAACTAAACGCAAAACTGCTCTGTCAACATGGCCAGTTCAATTTCTGCAGTGTCGATCCATGGTTTCCGCCTAGATTAAATTTGATTTTGAGACAGTTCGAAATTTCAGCTTGCCCGCAAAGGATCCCAAGTGACAAGGCTCTTTAAGCAGATTCGTAGGTCAATGTTTCAAATAAGTAAACAACGGCTTTGAAGCAAATGCTTCGCGACGTAGCCAAACGGACGAATACTTTCGAGGACAAGCTAAAATCAAATGTTTGAAAAAAGATGTTTCTTGTTTGGCCAGGGGTTGAACTACGAATACATTTGTCCCTTGTAACAACCAAAGCAGATTATTTAATCACAGTGCAAAATCGGCAAAATCACAATTCATAATTTCCATAATCATTCACAAAATTCTACTGTTATGATTCTTTGCTCGATCTGTGTTTTTTTAGTTTTTTGGGTCTCTGTGAAGGGAATTTTGGAAATTTAAGGGAAATAGATTTCCGAACGGAGAGAAATTAAGGTATGGACAAAAAAACTCAACCTGAAGGGCCTTTTCTACCAACACTTTGATTCAGTAAATTTCAGAGACATTGGGAGTGGTCATGATTCAGGGCTAACCTCTCACGTCCTGATCAATGTAGCCAAGGGAATTCCTTAAAAGCGAAGAACAAAAGATGGGCTCTTATTGCCGAGAAAGAGGGCGCTGTATAATACAGGAGCCACTTTGAAAGAATCTATAGGATATGTAGTTCAATGCCAAAAGTTCCTAAGCTAAGGGGGGGAGCCCTGCCTACACTTAGCCCATAAATAGACTTATGACCTTGAGTCTATTGTTCCCATGTGTTCCTTCATTTGTTGATGTCACTTCTTTGGTCAATAGGGACTCATGATATTATTACGAAACAACGGCTATAAGTCTAGCCCACACCAATCAATGAGAGTTGGAAAAAGTATTTTTCACGACGAAAACCTGAGAAATTTTGCAAAGTTTCTGGCTGCATCCGACTTTTTGTTGTCTAGCCAAAGACTATGCAGTTTATAGAAATTAATATATTAAAAGTGTGTGTTCTTAGAATTCATCCTCGTCTGCAAAATCGTACAGAAAAATGTCACCTTAAAGAAGGCACGTGATTCAAGTTCAGAGCTGCCACAATGGACGATTACGCTAAAGATGGCGGCCTTGAACTTTTTACCAAGATGCAATGCGTTCGAATAACGAACCTTTAACGATTCTATAGGAATTCGATTAAAGAACGCAGGTAAAAAGTTCCTTGCCGCCATCTTTAGCGTAATCGTCTATTGCAAAGATTAGGCAACATAGTCAAGCTTTGATGTTTGTCTTGCAGTGGTGAAATATTTGTCCATGTTACGATACTTTTCCCACCTCTGTTATCAGCCCTAAATATATGCAGTAAAGTCATTATTATTGTTACACTTAATCTTAATGTAAAAAAACTAAAACTATTTATTGCCATTCAATGAATCACTTGTGTACATTTCTGAAAATTCTACGAATAAAACAATGCAAAAATTAAAATCTAAAATGCTTAAGTCCGTCTCAAATCATATATCACCTGAGATTTGCGATAACGCCAAATTCCTGTGCAAAACACTTCTATTGTTGTTATTCGCGGGGATTTGCAGGTGACATCTAATTTGAGACAAAATATAAATCATTCTACAGTCTACAGAACACAGAACTTAACTTCAAAGGTCGGTGAAATTCTGGTACAGTTTTCTTTGAAATAAATGGCTTCACGGGAACTTGGGGGTTTTTGCTGTAAATCTGCCGTGGAAATTCATTGATATCTTGATTAGTTTCAAAATAGCGAAAGGAGAAAGCCTTTTTTAGCGAAAGGAGTAAGCCTTTTTTTGTCCCCGGGGGGCGGGGGTACTTAGTATATTTGTCCAACGGGGATGTGCCGTTTTTAAGGGTATCGTTTTCACCAATTTTTTCTAGCACAGGGTATCAAAATGAGGCAATTTTTCTAGAGCAGGTTGTCAAAACATGTCAAAGGGGAATATTCTGCTAGATCGGGTCGTTTTTCGGTCAAATTTCATGTTTTTGAGTATACTTTTCACCAATTTTTTCTACAACAGGTTATCATTTTGAGCGAAAAATTCTGGAGCAGGGTAAAAAAAATTTTTTCGTGGGCACACCCCCGTACAAATTTAAGTCAAGTACCCCCCCCCCGGGATTTTGTCCCAGGTAGCCATAGTTTTGCTAAAAAGTATTCATCTTTAGATTGCTCAATTTGCAAATATTCAGACTTAAATCTTAACTGCAAATGAAGAATATTGGCTAAGTCCGGAAAAGTTACGAACAAACAAACTAAACATTCAGTTCTAGTAATACTAAAACGAACTACTGCATTAATCATTGCTCTAATTATCAATTGCTCTAATTATTATCGCTCTAATTATCTAAAATGAAATACGAAAAATATTCAATGAATACAAATGACATATCCATCCACTGGTAGACTTGCCCGAAGTTTATTTCGTCAACTGTAATAAGGCTAGACTAGCTACACTAGTCCCTCGATTTCGCTGTTGTTGTTGTTGCTGATGGCCAGCTCAATGAGGGACTAGTTGCCAGAGAGTGTCTCAAATCGGAATTTTCAGAACGAAAAACCGAATTGTAAATCTGATTGGAGCATTTCGGCTAAAACAATAGTAAATTTTTTTGTAGCCAATCAACTTTTCCTCTCTTTACTTATTTTTACTGGAAAACCTCCCTTTGAAGTAGAGGCCTGTTTGGTCTGAGTTTTTCAAGAAGAAGCAATGCAATGGCGACCGGCGCTGTCGTCGCAGCTTGATCGACCAGAAGCAAATGAAGCTGAAGGAATTTAGCCAGCCATTTGGCATGATAAAGTGGGCACTGGGAAGAGATATTTGTTTGTGCTCTAACAGGAAATGGCAAAATGTAATGCTGTTGCAATACTTGAGAGGCATTTTCAAGACAGCAGTGAGTGTCATTTGTCAGTACAAAACTGCAGTGTAGTGTAGGTGTAGGCCTACTCTAAGTTCAGGTTAGTAGTGATTTTTTCGTTTACATTTGGCTCGTGTATTTCAATTTCTAATATTATCTAACTGCAAGCATGTTACTTCGCAATGTTGGGCTGTTGTACTTTATCACCTTAACAGTTGTTTTGGTTTGAATGCACTTGATTTGCCAAATGAAACAATCTTTAGATATTTTAGTAAAAAAATTTTATGGTTTTTTGTGAACATGACTAAAAATCCCCAGGTAATTTTACTATGGAAGTTCCTTATGTGATCCAACCCCCCCCCCCGTGTTTGGATCACATAGGGAAAGGAAAGGGTGATATAATTTTTTGCTTGTGATTTAACAAGTATTTGTTACTTTATCACATTGATGTTGATGTTCTTAATTCATAGGGGTTTGTTTAAAGCAAGATACCTGCTTCATTATTATCAGACCTTGTACCAGGATGCATTTAGATGGCACTTTTCCTGGAGAGAGATTGTCTATCTGATGCAGCAAATCACTTGGAGCAAATATAAAGGACAGTTCCTTTGAAAATTCCCTGCACTTCAGATACCACTTAACTGATTGCTAATGATAATGTATAATGATGATGTAATGCCTAATCTGGTCAAATCTTTGATTCCTTATCTTTGGTCACTCTGAACTCCTCTGAAATTTCAAATTTATGTTCACTGTCCATGCTCAATTTTGTCAGAGTCATAAACTGTCTAAAATTCTTTCAAATTCACATGAATAAAACTTGGTATCAATGTGTTGTTTTCTGGAGTCATTTTGATGATTACTGATCACAGCAGCAACAACAACCAAATATTAATTCCGTGGTCCGCGTTTTACACATGTAGCGCTTATGAAAACGAGGCTATCAAGTTAGTCCGATTTCAGACACTGTTTGGCAACAAGTCTCTGTATTAGCGACAAATCAGTTCTAAGGAGCATACAGAGATTGTGTAGCCAGTCTATAATAAGGCTAGCTTTGCTACAACGATACACCTCTTCAATGTACGAGCCTCGTTTTGGAAATGTATCAAAATTTCTTTCTATTGTTCATATGAAAATTTCAAGCCCAGATTCGGATTTAGCACCCGAACTTTAGTCTACTTTCGTGTTTTTGAACTGCTGGCGATTGTGATGTTGATTTTATGACGATATAAAATTTAAAAGCTTATAAGGGATTTGACCGTGAAAAATCGTGAAGGGTGAAACTTTACGCCCTGAGTCATTTGCACGGTCAAATCCCTTACAGGTTTTCAATACATATCTCACGCATCCCACGGCTTCCAGAAGTTATGGCGTAAAAAATCGGCTTAAAGGCTGATTTCCAGTCAATGGAATTTTCCGAGCGGGCGGAATTTTAGACAATAAAAGGTCGCTCAGCCGTAACTTTCTATTCAATTCCAGGGCGACATTTTCTCACGCAGACAAAGAAACTTCCGCCCGCTCGGAAAATTCTACTGACTGGAAATTAGCCTTAAGTTTGTTTACATGACTTCAAGTGAGCCGATCAAAATCTCTTGGTAAAACCACTTGCAAAAAGTAGCAACACTGAAACTTCCCATGAGTATGGTCACATGACTTGAAATGGGTAAACAAACCTCACCAGATTTTGTTAATTCACACACGAACCGCGGAGGCATTGAATCTTGAACAATGGAATTCGTGCCGGGTAGACAATAGTAAGAACAATCTTCACGGGTTTCTTTGTCTTCCTCGCTTAATCACCGTCTGATTGGTCCGTTAAAATGAGGCTTTGGATGTTTTCAGTCATGGACAACGGGCAAAAATCGGGAAAACAACGTTTGATTCCTAACTTTTGCAAAGCTAGGCTGTGAAGTCTGACATTTTGGTAACAAAAATTAGAATTTTCAAAGCGTTCTTCATCCAGTTAAAGCGGCAGTTGCGAGGGTGAAGTATATAAGACATAACATTTGTATTACCTGCATTTGCTATACAAACATATTTCAAGATTTTAATAATCCGTTCTCACATCTTCCATAAGGAGATGGCAATGAAGATGAAGAGGTGGCCATTCTCGACGAGCCATTTGAGTGCACCTCGCTCTCTCGATAGAATCTGATTTTTCTCGGAGCAGTTATATCCTCCTGGACGAATGTTTTGCTCAATGGTAGCCGTTAACGGTTCTTACATCTGAGTGTGCGCGACGCCGTTTGCGGCGGGCGGATTAGATCGATCCGGAAGCGGCGTGCACATTGTTTCATTGTTAACAAGCGTGCCTTTACGCTTTTCAGATTCCAACGAGCTTGTAGGGTTGGACATGGTTCTTTGCCGTAAGCGGTAGCTTGTCATTGTGTCGCTTCTGAAACGCGGTAAGCGCCAGCGGATGAGCGCGCTGAACGACCTCCTATAGTCTGGACTGCGTACGGCGTATACCCAGAAGTTCATCATTGAGTTGGAATAATGCAAAGCCTTTACTATCTTGATTAATGAGTTAGGAATGTTATCGCACCAGGAACTGCAGTTGTAGTACAAGATACTCAATGTGAAGAATGGTAGCCAACAGATCAAAAATAGGCCAATTATCATGAGGATCATCCGCGCGATTTTCAAGTCCTTTTTAACGCGTCGGTTGGCCATTGCAGCACTGTTTCTAGCCACTTGGAAGATCACGATATAACATCCGATTATTGTGATAGTTGGTAATACGAAAACCAAGGCGAAGAGCATATATAAATAAGCATCGACAGCAATGTGGGTAGGTGCCAACAACCCTACTCCTGCGAAAATGCTGCTCAAAATCCACGTTAAACTAAGAGCACAACCGATTTGTTTCTTTGTCAGATTGAAATGAAATGTAGGGTAAGCTACAGCAAGTAATCTTTCAAAGGTCAACACGACAAGGTTCATAATCGACAGAGAACCGAATAAAATGTCCGTTATTTGAAATGCTACATATGAAGGCACACTTCTCGTTTGTGTCTCTTGCGGTACTGCAAAGGAAACGGAAAATGCTTGGTCGTGCAAAATGAAATTTGAAATCAAATATGTCAAGGGCGTTTCACCACACAAAAGTGCCACAGACCTCAAAAAGAAAAGGTTTTGCTTTTCAGAACAACCTTCGAAAATCCCTAAAATCTTTTTATTTTCACAAATATTGTACAATTTTTGAAAGAGCAACACAAAAAATGCCCTGTTATACCTGCCAAAGGTAGTGAGAGAAGATTAGTTTGAAATTGCTAAGTATTACTTCTCTCTTTACTTGAGTTTTTCTCAAGTTTTGTTTGGATTAGGCCAGCCAAGGTGCTTCTGCTTCGGTTTATTTCAACTTGAGAAAACATGGGATTCATGTCGTTTGAAAAGCAAAAACAAGAGAATAATCAACAGAGAAACAACCAAGGACAACGTTGGGTAGGTAAAATATTTTACAGATAAGAAATTCACTGCAATTGGGACGACTTGAATGTCGTCCAAGGGCCACCAAATAATTTGTCGCCTTTCTTTTGTTTACTTTATGACATTTTGTAATAGACCATTTTGACATTTAGAAAAGGGCCTGGGGAGAACAACATTTTTCTGGTAAATGGTTGCCACAGTTCAATTTATCGTTGGTGAAAAGCGCTATTTACCAGAAAAATGTTGCTCTCCCCAGATCCTTTTTCTAAACGTCAAAATGGTCTATTTAGCATATAAATTGCATTTATCATAAATTATCAATCATTATACGCTTTTAGCATAGCCCCCTGTAAATCAATTATTCTAGCTGATAAACCATGGATAAAAAAGATAAAATCAAAATCAATTCGAAATCAATTAATCAATCAATCAATCAATCAATTAATCAATCAATCAATCAATCAATGCTACTTACACGTTTGGATGTAGATCCAATATGGAACCAACCAAAAACCAACCAGCCAATCAGCGATCGCCAAATTGACAATGAAGTAGTTTGTACATGTCTTCATACGCCTCGATCCAAATCCAAATGCACAAATAACGAGGCTATTTCCACCCAAGATCATCAAGGCCAAACAGCCAAAGAAGATAGAAGCTGCAATTACTTCTGCTGACATCCTGAAATTTAATCAAAATTTGTCAGTTTCAAGCTCGACGTAAATTTTCTATCTAACTCTTTTCTATTCATATAGATAATTTAGCTGTCAAATTATCTCACGATATTGTGAGATTAATGCCCCAAGTATAGTCACGAGATAGTCCCAGTTATCGCAACAACAATAACAATAACAACAACAACAACAACAACTTATCGACTTTCACATGCAAAATTGGGATGCGAGCAAACAACGAGGGCACCAATTTTTCTATTGCATTGAAACAAGGTTAAAGAGTAGTCATGGCAACCTTCGGTAGTTGGAAATTCTCATTGCTGTGTGGTGAGCTCACGGAAGCTAAACGGCTAATGAAGAAATCCTGCTGTTGAAAGTGAAAGGTTGGTTGACTCCTGGATCAAGGAAACTATATAATATATATTGGTTATATTGAACCAAATGTTGGACGATGACTATGGTGCCAACTGGCAGGCTGCAGTTTCTTATAAGACAGTTTCTCAGTGGCAGGTAATACTGTATGGTATGAAGTACAAGTCTTTCACTCTTTTCGTTTACGATTTAGAAATTTGATAACGTCACATCCTCGAACGAGTTCAATGCAAAATAAGCTGTAATTTTCAAAACTGCTGAAGAGTTAAAGGAGCTGTAAAACCCGTCCTCTCTGCGTGGCTCTGCGTTATTTATTTGTTATTAATTCATATTTTTACATGATATCCCATCAGTACAAAATTAAACTACAAAAGTTACAAGTTGTTTTAAATGAAAAATGAAAAACAAAATTTAAAATTTGGTATTAGCTAGGATTGGATCCAGGCTGAGATCTGATCTTCCTGGGAGTCGTGCTTTAGTTAGGGTTTACTGAGCTCTTTAAATGCGTTTTCAATTTTCTTTTAAACTGATAGAGCGAGGGGATTTCCCTTATTTCGATTGGTATTTCATTCCAAGCTTTAAGCCCGGAAAGGTGGAAACTTTTTTTTGTACACTCAAGTTTAAACTTTGGGATGTCGAGATTTCTATTGTTTCTTGTGTTATACCTAGAAATTTCATTCCTCTGACTATACTTGTTCCAGAGGCTCTCAGGGCACTGCTTGTGGACTATTTTGTGTGTCATGATAGATCTGTCAAAATAGATGATTTGATCAACGTTCAGCCCATTATTGATCCAGGGGTCCTTTATTCTAGCATTTTGAATAATTGAGAAGGCCCTGTTCTGTAGACGCTGAAGCGTTTGCAGTTTCGTGTTGGGCAGGCTACCCCAGATAACATTCCCATATCGGAGGTGACTTTCAACCAGCGCATGGTAAACCTCACATAGCTTAGATTGCGGAAGAACGTTTTTAAGTTTTTCAGTGCAGACAAACCACTTGCTACTTTACCTTTCAAGGATTTGAAGTGTTCCTTCCAACTTAGATTCTCGTCCACAATAAACCCTAGTTTGTTGGAGAGACGAACTGGCTGCTGACTTGGGCCGCGCGTGGGTTTTAGAAAGAAGATTGGGTGCTAACCTTTTTTTGCGCAAGCGCACTACAACTGTTGCATCTAGGTTGTTGCTGTTGCCCATTTGTTTTGATTTGATTCAGATTGCGGGAGAACTGGTGTAATGGCCGGTATTTTGCGTGTGCTATGATGGTTGGTAGGGTTGGTATTCTATTTAAAGACAGAACTATATGTAAAGAAAGTGTTCCCAAACAGTGCAGAGGTGAGAAAAAATTGTCTGATAACGAATATGATATTTTAGGCTCTACTAGTACACAGAGAAAGTGTTAGGCGCTCTGACTCATCTGTACTCGCTGCATGTTTTTTATAAAGAAACTGGTTTATAAGAAACCAAAAGCTACTTCAAAACTAACTGTGCTAGAAATGGAATTTTTTTAAAGTATTGATTTTGGATCTACAGTATAACATATTTCCTACTATTTGAAACAAATTTGGAGAAAATCTGTTGTCAGCAAATCAAATGGAATTTTCATGATAAGAAGGTAGTAAATTTGCCAATTTTCCTTTATTTTTTTATTGCCTGGCAATGAATCACATGATTAATTAACTGCCATTGTTAGAATAGTAACAATAGGGGCATGTCTCATTGTTATATCTCTTGTAATTTTGGAGAAAAGAGGGGAAAGTTTTCAACATGATGAGAACACTGTTTATTCATCTATTATATGATGTTTTGAGTGGCAAGAATCATAGAATATCTGATTTGCATCAGTGTTACTTATCATATTGATAAGTCATGCATTCAAAAAATAAAAAAATTGTTGGTACTATGCCCATGGGGGGGCACTCAGCACATACGCATATCGGGGGGTCAGACCAAAAAATATCAGTTTAGCTTCATTACAACCCAAAAATATCAGCTCATTTTATACCTTGACATCTGTAAAGGAACATCCAAGATCCTGAAACAATGCAAATTGAGACCAGGATTGCCACTAGAGAACCCAGAAATAACATTGTGACTATATTTTATGCCCAAATATATCAAAAACATAATTTCAGTTTATTTTGACCCAAATATATCACTTTCAGCAATATTCTGACCCAAAAATATTGGATTTACCTCCCCGTATGTGCATGTGCTAAGTGCCCCCCTGGGGTACTATGGCCCGATCAGAGTTTCTTATGAAAAAAGCCAATAATGTACCTTTTAGCAATCTAATGCTTAAATTGACACATGGTGCAAATGTTTGCGTTCCTTCTTCAAAAATACAATATGGCCTTCATCAAAATGTTTTTTTTTTCAGGTGGCTGTGCAACAGAATACACCAACATTTCCAGTGGTGATGGATCCCTGTCATGTCCAAACTGTTTTTAAACTTCACAAAGTTCATTTGAACCATGTTTGATGGTTTCTAAAGGTGTTATCAGACTGTGTCTGCATTTATATCAATCGTATCTTGTTTGTAGGGCATTTGCTAAGATAACTTTAAATTCTTGTATCAGATTCCATGTAGGTCATGCATGCAAAAACCATGTCAACAAATTGAGTGTTGATCATAAGCTGTTTCAAGTTTGTCTTATTTAGATATTTATTGGCTTTCTTGTGGAAAAATTTGTATGTCTGAGACAGCATGATCAGGGAATGAAGATCTAAATACTGAAAGATTGATTGGTTCTCTTTATCTAGCTTGCAAAACAAAGTTTGGAGGCAACAACTTGAGATAATTATGATCAAAATCTGGAATTTTATCAATCATTGTACAAAATATTAGTCATTTGTCTGCTTCATGTTTCTTCAGACATGCTCTCAAATAATCAAAATTGTACCAATCTTTCCACTGTCTTTGACAAATCAGTAATTTCTAAAATCAGCACATTTATAAACCCTAAGAAATGTACACAGTAGCTGTAGCCATTCACAAGTACCGTTTCAGGTCTCAGCCATTTTATCTCATGGCAATCAGAAGTAAAACAACACCTAGAACAGACTCAGATTGCATATGCCTACTTATTTCTTTGTAAAACAAGGGGGAAATAGGCAGTTGAGCTAGAATTGTATGCTCGGGCTTTGCAGATGATGTTTGATGGTGTTGAGATTTTACTTTTGTTAATAGCAGAAGATCTTCAAGGACTAAATTCCTGATTATCTGAGCCAAATTCAGAATTTTTTGTAGACAAGTGAAAAGAGGAGAACTTGAGGTTGAATAGCAATGCTCATCTCTGACTTCAAAAGTAGGGTTAACAGCAACAAGTGATGATATGGCAGTTGCAGCACTGTTTGATGTTTCATTTTTGTTTCTTTTGGCTTCGTTTACGTCTGAATGGTCTGAATATTGATTGCTTTGAGCCTGCATTCTCTTTTAACTGATGTGAAATCACACAATTTGCAGTGATATTGGCTGATATTATTTGCATTTGTTGACGACTTCGCATAAAATGTGAAAGTTGAGGGAACGGCTCATCATTTGCAGTGCTGGAACTTGCCATATCATCAGGTACTGTTAGGTATGTATCATTACAACAACTCTCAAACAAACGGATATGTTTCGAACTCAGTATCACAGTATAATCCTAGCCCAAACGACGAAAAAGAGAAAGATGTGTCCTCGGCCGTCCACCGCTCATCCTGCCTAACAAAATGGCGATTGCACGGAAGAACGGTGGTCACATGGCGATTAGCGTTGTTGTTGCTGCACGTAGCTGTGCAGGAGCAAGAAAGCTCCACTCTGATTGGTCAAACTGATCTACGCAGTCCGCATCATAGAAATAGAAGGACTAGAATGCGTGGTATAGACTAGAATCAACAAAATCATAGCAGAAGCTGAAAACATAAACAGGTCTGGCAATGACTCTGCAAAAATGTACAAAGCAGTAAAAATCCTACAACGTAAAACGCCAAAAGCACCATTAATCATTGACACAGGATCTGGAATAACAACAAATGAACAAACACAATCAGAAATTCTAGCAAACTTTTTCAAAAATTTCTTCAATAAACCAACAGGTGAAACAACCCTTGACGTAAAACCATGCAAAATGAAAATACCTTTTACATCAGAGGAAGTTAAAGAAGCAATATCAAAACTGAAACCAAACAAAAGTGCTGGCATTGATAACATAAGAGCTGAACACTTGCACTCAGCACCACCTCAGATACACAACAGAATAGCTAAAATACTAAATGAGATAGCAGAAACAGGACAAACTCCAACTGAAATCAAAAGAGGAATCCTAGTACCACTGCAGAAACCTGGGAAAAAAGCAGGACCATGCACTAATATTAGACCAATAATACTTTTATCTCTGCTAAGAAAAATCTTAGCCATTATTATGTTGAACAGAACAAGTCATAAAATCGAAAAACATATCCCTCGTTCTCAAGCAGCATATCAAAAAAATAGGTCAAGCACAGAACATGTATGCACTTACAAAATACTAGCTGAGAAAGCAATATCATCCAATGATTATGATCTCCACATCCTACTAATGGACCTATCAAAAGCCTTTGATACAATTCACAGAAAAACTTTAATAGAAGACTTGAAGCACATTGTTGATAGTGATGAATTGCATATTATAAAAGTAATGCTTGAAGGAATAGAATACACAGTAAAATGTGGAAACAGTTTTAGTCAACCTTTCACAACAAACACCGGATCGCCACAAGGAGACTGTCTTAGTGCAATATTTTTCATCCTTTACCTTGCAAAAACACTTGAGTACAACATCCATTTAAATGATCATAGCTACGCACTACCAGCACATCTAAGAGAATCACCCCATCAAGCATCAAAAGATCATGATTATTGCCTCTCTCCCATGCAAAGCCACAAAATAATGCAAGAAGCCTTAAAAATAGACACACAATATGCTGATGACTGCGGAAGCGCTATAGTAACGAAAGATAAAAGAGCAGTTGAATACATAAAATCAACAATACCAGGAAGATTAAGAAGTAGAAACCTTTTATGCAATGAAGACAAAACTGAACAACATATCGTAAATCGTGACAATCGATATGGCACATGGACCAAGTGTAAATATTTAGGGTCAAAGCTAGATACTGAAGAAGATAGGAAACACCGTACCATGCTAGCCACAAATGCCATGAACAACCTGACAGAAATATGGACAAGCAATATAAACATAGAGAAAAAGATGGAAATTTTCAATGCATTCATAAGGAGTGTCTATATGTACAACACATGCCTATGGACAGTTACCAATAAAACTAGAAACAAAATTGATGCAACCCAAAGAAAATTACTAAGAAAAGCACTCAACATAAAATGGCCAACAAAGATATCAAACGAAAATTTAATGAAGTTGACAAAACAAGAATTATGGTCAAAAATCATACAAAAACAGCGAATTAGGTGGTTTGGACATGCACTACGCCTCCCTGAAAATACACCATGCAAGCAAGCAATAAACGAATTCAAACGAGCAGTAACAAGACCAAAAGGCCATCCCATCACAACATGGTACAGTCAAGTTTTAAGGGAACTCAAAGATAAAAACGTTGAGATAAACAACCTCGAAGAAATCGCAAGTGACAGAAGAAAATGGAGAGAAATTGTAACAAAATTTAACTAACTGTAATGTAGTGATACGTAAAACAGGTAGAAAAAAATGCGTGGTAGGTCACGTGATGCGTAACAACCATGGGGAACCAAAATGGTAGCACCACGTTGGCAAAAAGCCGCGGGAAATCCAAGCTAACAGTGGATCGCAGTGGACTCTCCGAATTCCTCGACAAGTTATTGGGAATTTGTAGCTTTATTTTCAGAGATCGTCCAACTAGTTTGAAAAATGGTTGTCTCTTTCACTGAATTTGGCTGCAAAAAGCGTTGGAATCCGGACAAAGAGCTGCGTCCTGGCCAGAAAAACATTTCGTTTCACCAGTAAGTACTAGACTATAGGCCCGTTTCGTGGATGGAGCGAGGATCACAGTCCTTTAGGAAGAGATAACGACTTCTTATTCTGAAGCCGTAGTTCTAGAATTTGCATTCATTATATATAATTTTTAAGATTTCAATATCTGTCAAAGGAGTCACAGTGGCCAAAGTCGGGCCAAAATGAAAGACTGATTTTTAGGCCCATCAACATAACAAATAAAAAGGAATTGAAGAAACTAACTGTTGTGGTCTAAATCCAATCTCTTTTTAAATTTTGCTTTCAAATTTCTTTACGAGTTTCTCAAATATTTACCTCTTGAATTGTAAGCTTCGTCATATTTTGTTGAAAAGGTACCCAAAAGTACCTATGAAGATCTCAAAACAACTATCACACCCAAAGCAGGATGATGTCAACACACAATTTTCTTATATTAGAAACCTGGATCAGCTCATAGTGCTAAAAGTTTCATAAATATCCCACATGAAAATTTCTAGTTCTTAGTGTGAAAATGTTCTTAATTTGTTTCTCATTTTTAGCTGCATGAATTGTGATATAGTTTTCACCACTGCCACTCATTTTTTCCTTGACATACAGCATAATGTTCAGCAAGCAAGGAAAAGAGTTGTCGCGTGCTCAATGAAGACATAACTTTCGTGAATATTACTCAAAAATAAAGGGTCAACAACAGTGTTATCAAGATGTTCTTGAATGTTGCTTTTAAAACTTTCCTAGTGCTTCTCAAACACAATTCTGGAGTTTCTTAAATTTCTGGAGTTTCTTAAGACTAGTTTACTACACGGTGCAAACATTTTCGAGTGACCTAGGAAAATTGAGGCTGCAAATCACAAAACGCTCTTAGCATTTTCAATCCAGGTAGCATGGTTTCTCAACCTTTAAAAAGTGAGCATACTGTTTCTTAGGTTCCTTATAAAAAATGAGTGTTGTCCCAGTAAAGACACTTTTTTGTATTCTTCCAGAGCAGATTATCATTGCTAACTGATGGAGTTATTGATACTGAAGTTTGTTTTGGCCAAACCCTTACAGTTTCATATCTTCTCTGAGATCATAGAGAAATTTCCATGAAAAACCTCAGGCCCACAGAGTAAACACGGCAAAAGTTTTATATACTTTTCACTCTTTCCAGGGATTTAAATAATATTAAGCAGAATTCCAAGATAAACAAAACTTAAGATTCAAAATTGCAGACACAATTCAAAACTACTGTTATTTCAACTTTCAATATCTCACTGATTTAACTCTGCTATAAAAGATCGATCAGTAAATAGCTAAATTACAGTGCATCACAACAACTGGCATCAATTAGCATAACAACAAATTTGTGAGAACCATTTCCTCCCTTTGATTACAGCTGACCTCCTTCTATGCCAAAGTCTGATTCTCTAATTAAAAATATTCACAAAAAGATGCTGTCTACTATGTATCTAGTGTCCAGAACATCTTTAAGAAACCAAGTCCAAAGATATAGATCACTCTTAAAAGATTGTCTAATCCTGCTCCTCCTGAAACTTCTCCTGCCTTGGATCCAGAACATGTAAAATCAGACCACACATTTGCATCAAAGATTTTACCTAAAAAAAGAAAGCAAATTATAAGGAAACGCTCAAGAAAACATTACAAATAGATATACTTAGGCTCAAAAACCTTAAGAAGGGGAATTTATCCCAACTTTACAGTTGAAACTTCACTTTACAGTTGAAAAAAATTCTCCGCAGAAAAAGACATTACTTGCAGATAACTATGCCCAAATTGCTACAGCACAGTTTAGGAAAGGGGCAAGAATTGCAATGAATTGTCTGGCTTAAAATGTACTCTGAGGAAGTGAATAAATTTGCCACTTTCCCTTCATTTTATAGCTCAAGGGCATATGAATTTGCAAGGAAGTCCCTGATTTTGCCCCATACAGCAACAATAAGATCTTGGTCTGTAAATATTTAATGTGAGCCAGGAAAAAGAAATCACTACGGACCAAGAAGATTGTTTATTGACGCTAGACGACATTTTAATTGAAGAGCAACACACAATGTAACAAAAAATAACCAAATTTGTGGAAATGCTCACTATCCCACTCTTAAAGCTGAAGCCCACGTCAAAGTTGCCACCAGTACTTTTCTGTGTTACTTCCAAAAACCAGCAAAACCATGGTATGTTCCCCTTGCCCACAGCTAGACAAATAGTGAGGGGACATTCGAAAGCCGTTGACTTATGAAAACATATCCTGTTTCTCAGGGAAAGAGCACAGGTTTGTGCAGTCTTATTGAGGTTGCCTCAAACATATACTGTATCAGATCTTGTTGCAAGAAAATCTAAATCAAAGTGCATCCAGTGGCAACTTCATCACTAAACTAAAGTTAGAGTTGCAGTCCTTCACCTTTCATCCTCATCTTGATTGCCGTTGCGTTTGTTATGCTTCGAATTGACATAATTGTTTACTTGGATCATTACTGGAGGGTAATTTGAAAATTTTTGAGTTATCAAATTAAAACTTTCGACTGTTGTTGCCACTGACAAACCACAAATGTTGGTAGATTAAGCATGTAGGGCCTAATGTAGGGCATGTAGGGAAAATTTCGTCAATTCTCTCTTTTCGTTGAAGCTTAAACTTCAGTCTAAAGATGTAAATGATCAGAGATGAAATGTAGATTGCAATGAAAACACGTTTCATATGTTAAAAACATAAATATTGGCAGGTATGTTGCCTTTAAAGCACGTGAATTAACTTACAGTGGGCTGATCTGACAAACTTCGGCCTAAGTTGCTACGATCTAAGGTCGATATCAATGACTAAAACGACCAAAAGGGGCACATAATTGATCAAAATTAAATGCCTGTGGCACTACTTACTTTAAGATGATTCGTTCTCGATATTTCGTTGCCTTTCTGCAAGCCAGCAGCACCAAAACAGAAGAGCGGTGTAGGTCTTCCCACTGCGGGTCCTTTGTTTATCCAAATCTTTTGCCAACGTGGTGCTACCATCTTTGCTCTCCATGCGTATTACGCACCAAACAAAAGCGAAACAATAGACCGCGCATTCTAGTCCTTTTATTTCTATGGTCCGCATGCGCTCCCAAAGGATGGCTGCTGATTGGGGAAGTCGGCATTGTTTTTTAACAAAAGAATCTGAAGTTCATCTCTCCAACAATAGTGATTTAGTTTTTGTCACTCGTTTTATTTCTGTGCCATTAAGTTTCAATGGAGCCAGAGGTTCAATTTTGTTAATTCTACGTGGATGGCCGATAAGCATAAACTCAGTCTTTTTTGGATTGGCACTTAACTTATGACCCTCATCCACTCAGAAATGTTCTGTAGCTCCTCCTGCATCATCTCAGCAAGTTCGTTAATATCTTCAGAGGCTATCGTTGTGTGCGTATCATCAGCATACATGCTCGCCGAAGAAAACTGTAAACATTCTTCAAAGTCGTTAAGGTATATGATGAAGAGAAGGGGGCCTAGGCAGGAACCCTGGGGAATGCCACAGGTTACCCCCAAAGACATAGAACATTTACCATTGATTCTGCAAAACTGTTTTCGTTCAGTGAGGTAGGATCGAAACCAGCTAATCACCTTACCCTGCACGCCATATCTAGAAAGTTTTTCGAGCAGTATTTTGTGATCCACCGTATCGAAGGCCTTTTTTAAATCCAAAAACATCGCCATATTGACCTTTTGAGAATCAATGTTATTATGCCATTCATCAGTACCCTTTACTAGAGATGTGATTGTTGAGTGTAGCTTACGAAACGCATGCTGATTCTTTTTTAGCAACTGTTTCTCTTTGAAATAGTCGATCAGCTGATCATGAGCAATTTTTTCCAGAATCCTTGCAAATATGGATAGAACGGATATAGGCCTGTAATTATTCATGTCATCCCTTGCACCTGACTTAAAAATTGGGGTTACCCTTGCAACCTTCCAGATATCTGGAAAAACTCCCGCGACCAGCGATGAGCGATGAGCGTGTCAAATAATCGAATGTGTTTAGGTTAAACACAACATAGCTAATGCCGATTTTGAACAGAGAAAAATAATTCAAAGTATCTGCGACAATCTTGGTGATCAACGCTTTGGTGGAGGATTTGTACTATTTTTCTGACGCCGAATATTTGAAAGTTTTAATGGCTATCAAAAGTTCCAACACTGCAATGAAACTTACATAGAAGCTGCAATGAAACTGGCCGCCATTATTAAAACCCAAGGCTCTAGTCACGTGTGCGGGTTGTCCCATATTTTCCGATTGCTTACAAAAATATTGTATAGCACCTTTAAGAAAGTCTGACGGTAGAATCATGTAAAATTAGCTAATAGGTCATAAGAGTTTCACACCAACCATTTCACATATTTCCAACCAATGATAGTTTTTCAGCGTTACACACTGCATGGGCGATGCGTTTAGCGTTAAAAATTGATTAGCAATTTGCCAAGTCGGATCGTTCTACAGTCAGAAATGATCTGCCTGATGGAAAGTTGATCGTATCTTATTTTAGATTGTGCTAATATCATCAAAAAGCAACGATTTATGGCTTTTGTTATCAAACAGTAGACAAGAATAAGTCCAGAATTGATGAGAAAACGAGGTTCTTGATGCAAACGCGACACGTGGAAAGGAAATACCCGCGCAGCTATAAATACAAACAAATCCATGGGACTAAGAAAGGAGCGGAAAACGAGCAAGGAAATACGTGAAAGGAATTTCTCTTCCTATCATTTGAAAAGAAAGCGTCTGCAAGTTTTCATGTACAGTTGAGACTTGATGCAGAGGACTATAGTGCCCGGGGAGGGTACATGACTTGAGGATAGACAGGGGTTTGACTTGAGGATGGACGGGGGATGGACGAGGCCGCCCGGTTTTCAGAAAGCTACCTTCTTCTAATTACCGAAACTTGCTTTTGATACCCACTTTTATGACGAATTTTGGCAGAGAACTGCCCATTTTAACCATTTTTTGCGAATTTCAGCGAAGTCCCACCCATGTTTATGGAAATCTGCCGAAAGAGGACCCTTGTTTAGAGAATTTTGGGCCCAAAAACCCATCCATATGAGCGGCACATACCCGTACCATAAATATGTTATTTAATCCCCCCCCCGGGCTATAGTGCTCACTCTTTAAGCAAAATTGTAAATCTTGCTTAAGAGCCACAATTTTGAGATTTTCCTTTATCGCTGAAGTCTCCAATGATACACGTATTTTTTTATAAGAAAGTACGACTTCGGGCTGGTATTGAAAGTTTCTTAAATATATCAGATTCTGAGAACTCAGAATTGCTTACGAGTTTCGTAAAGGTTCCATAACAATCGAAACATGTGAAGATACGGTAAAAGCATGCTTAGGGTCAGGGACGTAGGAAGCATCTCAAACTTGGAGGGGCACGACACTTCGAGGGCACTTTTTCCATTAAGCTAAAGGGGCATTTCCTGAAATCAAAAAGGGCACTTCTTTGTTTATTTCAAAATCTTGGGGGGGCACGTGCCCCCAATGCCCCCCCGGTTCCTACGTCTCTGCTTAGGGTTTCCTCGAATAAAATAAAAATTGCTTGAATAATTATTTTCATTTCCAGCACTGGAGTTTCTTAATTGTTTTGCGATCTGATGGATGAGTTTCTTACACACGCATTTTCTTCTGAGAAACCGCTAAAACATTGGAAAAGCTTTGAAATTCTCTATTTTGACATTTTTGCGAGGGCACAGGTAGGAAACATGAAGATTGCAATGGAAGTATCGAGAAACTCGTAAGAAACTCTGAGTTCTCAAAATCTGATGATTGAAGAAACTTCCAGTAGGTGTTCAAATTCTTATCTTATAAAAAATACGTCTATATGGGGTATATCGTATTGGCAGTTCTTGAGTTTAAAGTAAAGACTTCATAAATAAATGATTGACTAGGATGTTCATCAACATGAGAAACCACTAAAAGCAAGAAGTTAAGCTTCGGTATTTCTCACTTTGTTGTTATATATGATCTTTGCTTTGCAATACTAAGACATGAGCCTAATCTGATCTGTAAAGTGTTTGCGACGATTCGTTCACTTTTTCTGAAAATGCTGGAATAAAAGTCGGATTATAGATACTAATAGCGATACTGCTTGAAAATAAAGTAAGATGGGTTTGTGGTATGCTCCTTCTTGAAATCAGCCGGTTGAGATTCTTAATCTTTTGATTTTATCCTCGTCTTTGTAAAGATGTGAGACGAAAATATAATGTGAAATATTGAGAGAGGTGGTCTAGAACGAGATCATTCCAATAATAACGACAAAACATTCCCATGACAAATCAGACCCAACCCACAAGTCACCATTTTGGAACACAAGTGCTAGTTGGTTAAAAAATGTCTTTCTTAGTGATGAAACAATGTAACGCAAGACTTTCTTTCCAGAAATTTAATATGATCATTCCAAAAATAACGACAAAACATTCCCATGACAAATCAGACCCAACCCACAAGTCACTCTTTTGGAACACAAGTGCTGGTTGGTTAAAAAATGGCTTTCTAAGTGATAAACTATGTAACGCAGGACTTTCTTTCCAGAAATTTAATATGATCATTCCAACAACAACGACAAAACATTCCCATGACAAATCAGACCCATCCCTGGACTTGCTCCAAGTCTCGCTCTTGATCAATAAATACAGGAGGGCAGGCCCGTAGGAAGCGGGGGGGGGGGTAGGGGGGCTCAAGCCCCCCAATAATTTTTTAAAACAATGGTGCTACGTCACATGACTTAATTAGTTGTATTCCTCTCTATTGTTTTAAGAACAATTGCCCCCCCAATCTGAAGCTTCTTCCTACGGCCCTGCAGGAGGGAAAAGGAGGAAAGGGGAGGACACGGGGAAGGAAGAAAGAAAGGGAAGAGAAAGGGGAACGTGATCAAGAGCGAGACTTGGAGCAAGTCCAACCCAACCCACAAGTCACTCTTTTGGAACACAAGTGCTGGTCCCGGGGGGGGGGGGGTACATAACATATTTAGGGTACGGGTATGTGCCGCCCATATGGGTGGGTTTTTGGGCCCAAAATTCTCTAAACAAGGGTCCTTTTTCGGCAGATTTTCCATAAACATGGGTGTAGTTTCGCTGAAATTAGCAAAAAATGGTTAAAATTGGCAGTTTTCCGCCAAAATTAATCATAAAAGTGGGTATCAAAAGCAAGTTTCGGTAATTAGAAGAGGGTAGCTTTCTGAAAACCGGGCGGCAGACCCCCGTCCATTCTCAAGTCATGTACCCCCCCCCCCCAGGGGGTGCTGGTTGGTTACAAAATGGCTTTCTTAGCGATGAAACTTTGTAACGCCAGACCTTCTTTCGATGTTCTCCTGGCTTAGATACGAGGCAAAATTCATGTCATATCAAAGATTCCCATGACAAGTCACACCCTTATAAGGTTAACCGACCATCTGCAAATCTGAACGAGAAATTGACTGCCAAACCAACAGATCATCTTTATTATGTAAACTTGTGTGGCTTCTGAAATTGTGTCTACCTATGTAGGGGCCAGTCTCAAGTAAATGAAACGTGCTAGCCTTCTGACGTCTAGCACGTTTTAGTTATTTGAGACCAACATTGAAAAGTGGTGAAGTAATAAGTTCTTCTTCTTCTTTGTGTTGTATATGGGTCATTTTGGAGGATTCAAGCCAAGTGTTTTCCCAACCCCTCCCAGCAAGTGACGGGTGACAAAGTCCCCCCCCCCCCCTCTTCTTCGAGGACAATCTTCCAATTCGGCTAAATCTGTTGCAAAAATTTCCAAGGAGGGGTTAGGTAGGTAGCTAAGCTTTAGTGTTTAACACTAACAGAAAACAAAGGGTTTTCCAGAGGGTGAAAAGGCCGTTTCTTGATTATAAAAAGAGCGCGGTCCAGGAAATGTTTCTTGGGAGCTACGCCACCAGAACCCTATCTACGTTTGTCCCCTCCACTCTCTTGTAGCTGGCGGCATCACTGCTTCCAAACAAAATTTGAATGTTGGTTTCCTCTGTGTTTTAGAATAAACGTAACTATCGTGTAACAGCCCTAAAGAAGTCCTTCATGGCAGGACGAAATATTGGCAATGCATATATTCATCATTATTAAGCCCTATGAATCGTACCATTTGTCGTGTTGCGTTGTGGCTGATTTGTACTTCAATAATTAATTGTCTGCAGTTATAAAATGCATGGAACGAAACTTGCAGTCAATAATTAATTAACATAACGGCATCGACCAAGTCCTGCATGGCAGGACGAAACATTTGGTAATTTATATATTCATCATTATCAATTGTGCCATATTTGCTGTGGTTCTTGTCGTAATTTTTTCTTAAATTCTTAAACAAGAAGAAAACCGAAGAAAGCCCTCTAATTCTGAAATTACTGAAGATTCCAGAAAATTCTATCAGTAGAACTTAAAAAAATGAAATTAATTTTTAGGCCATTCAGTTCAAAGAAATACGTCATAATAGAATTGTACACTCGTTTTTTTTTATAAGGAACTAGGGTCCGGTGATGGTAGGCAGTTTCTTAAATTTTTGGGCCAATTTGCTAGCAAAAGTTTCTTATGTGTTTCTTATATTTTTAATGCCAAAAGTGTAGAGTTCATTTTCTTTGTCTAAAAGGATCCCAAATTACTTAGTAAGATCTCAAAACAAGTAAATAACATAATTCGTACTCAAAATAATGTCCAAACAGTTGCTATAACTGTACACTGTCAAAACGTTTTTGAGTGCGATAGGAAAATCAAAATTGTAAATTACAAAAGTTTCTTAGCTTTTTCAATTCAGGTAGGGTTGTTTCTTAGCTTTCAAACAATTGAGCCTGCCGTTTCTTATAAGCGGTTTCTTATAAAAAAAAAGTGTACACCAATCCGCTCAAAAGATTTGGAACAAATGAACAATTTACGAGCCGAAATCCAATAGAACACTACTCAACATCGCAATGCATCTTGAAATACCTTTGAAATACCTCCAAATCATGATGAAAAAACGGTTTAATACAACAAACCACGCGGGCTTATGAATCAACGCAACAATGAAGCAGAAAAACTGCACGAAATTCATCCTTTCCTCGAGTTGGATGCCGTAAAATCTGAATGCACACCAAGTATTTATTAACGGAAGTATTTACGCGTATTTTTAACTCTCAGATGATCAAAAATTTAAGAAACATGAGAACAGGAAAAACCATACTTGAAAGAAACTTTTTTATTCCGTCTAGGATTCCCAAGCATAATTCTATATATTTTTCTGTAGAGAGCAAGGGTGATACAAAAAGCACAGTTTAAATCTCCTCAGAAGTGCCAACCTTGTCCTCGGGGCATTTTGTCATATTGGGACGGAGACGTTCATTTTTCGTCTCCGTCCCAATATGAGAAAAGGCCCTAGTTTGTTTGTTTGTCAAATTATTTTACATCGATTATGTACATACTCTAGCTTACTATATACAAATGTAAAAAGTAAACTAATCTAAATCGATGAAAGTCGCTGCTAGAGACGAGGCAGACGCAAGCGCTAAACAATAGGCTACCAAAAATAGGACAAAGGTGATGTGAACATTTTTCAAAACTAGCCAAGAAGATTAGATTGTCAGGGTAAGCTTTTTTTTTTTTTTTTTTTTTTTTTTTCCTATAAATTCAATGTTAAAAATTTACAATTTACGAATTACCTAAGATTACAAACAAGCTACCATACAATACTACAGAAACGATACCAAGGGGAGCAAAAGATCATGACTACCCCAGGGCCATCACATGAAGGAGATTAACTAAAATACAACTAAATATATAAGAAGCCCCCTAGCTATTCAGAAAAGAATTAGAATTGAACGATATTTTGCAAATGGAATTTTCGAATGTACGCAATAGTGATAGAAGCTTTATAGGGTAAGCTGAAGAGCAGGGAAAGCCAGGTGTGGCTGATTTTCTCTACAAGTTCAAGCATGTATCTAACTTAGGCCAAATCTTGGAGATTAGCATGTGCGCAGCCTCAACATTCCTCCGCACACGGGCTATATTAAAAATAGAAGGTTACCCACAAAGCCTTGTGATGAATTGTGATGGATTAAATTTAAATGTGAACTGGGGTCTTCTGTTACCAAACAAATGAGAGAGAATTCGAAGATATACGAAACCTTTAGAAGTGTCTCGAATTTCTTTGTCATCAGCACGAAAAAGATGATTGATCTAGAATCAGGAAAGGCGCAAAAAATGTCCTATTATTAGCATTTTTTATTTCTAAAATTAGACTAAAGTGTTGAAAGACTGGTTCTTACGGGACCTGTTAATATTTAAATTTGCATAAGGTTTTTAATTTCGGAAGGAGCGTTATTAATTACTAAAATCAAAGTTGCAGGAGAGAGGTCATAGATAAGTGTATATACAGTTCTCATAAAACTTAGACCAGCGAAATAAAAGTCGCTGCAAAAATTCTGCTTTCCGTGGCAGCAAAAGGTCTGCATGAATAGCCCGCTCGTGAAGTTCTTTTCAATCATCAAACAAAAGTTGTCGCTTAACTTAATTGCTATTGAAACAGAACCAAAGAGATTCCTGTGGAAAATGCAAGGATTTAATAACTGTCGTTCACCACCACTACTGTTGTTAGCACTATTGTACGATAACAAAGGGTCATCAGCATTTTGTCAGCAGAAATTCAGGATGGTGTCAAACCCTCATGTATTATTATGTACTCAATCCCTTACTAGCTTTAAAACTTCACAGTTTTATATTTGTATCTTTACAGCAAACTTGACCTAAAACTTCGACCGTTACCGTTGCCAGATTCTGCTCTCTCAGGTACCAATTAAATCCCTTGACAAAACTAAAGTAAACAAAAGAATCTAAAAACGGAGCTTTAACTTGCCTTGAAGGTTAGTAGATTAGCATTCACATCTCTGTAGCAAACTTAACTTAAAACTTTGACCATTGCAACTAAAATTCTGTTTCCTTGCCAGCTACTAAGTGATTTTATAACTCTAAATTCACAAACAGAATCTAAAAAGTGAAACTTCAAAAGCTTAATTATTGATAGCTTTGAGTCTGAGGCAACAAAGAGACGGACTTCAACAATGGTTTCAGGTCATATTTCCCTGGCATGGCAGTAACTAAATGACTCCACAAAGTTAAAGTAAACAAAAGAGTTGAAAGACTGAAACTTTAACTACCTTTAACTTGATAGCTTTAAAATTACATCGTGATAGTAAACTGCACTCCATACCTTGTCCGTTGAACACTTCTTTTTATTTTCCTCAGCAAAAACTAACGACAATATGATTTGACAAAACTAAAGTAAACAACTAAAACTGAAACTTTAACGGTTTAGCGTCTTTAGATAGCTTCTGAGTTTATAGTACGAAGTAAACAAACTTACATTTCCCAGACAGCTCAAACTTTCCCTTCGATCAAGCTCTAAGATGGTGAAAACCGCATATCAACCAGACAGACTTGTGAATAAATTCCCAACCTTACGGGATGGCTAACCATCTCAAATAGCAACTAACCAAACGAAGCAAAACCCAAGATACACCAACCAATGCTGTTTCAGACGAGCTGTGTGCAAACACAATTAGAAAGCACCAAATGGGAAAGTGTACAGTAACTATAGAGGTATATCTAAAACATGGAATGTGGAATGATGGAATGGAATGATAGGATTTCAAAATGCTACGCATTTATAGATTGAAAATCAGATACTGTGTGCACTGATCTTGCTGTAATTATACCCCAACAGCCGTTTTTCAAATAAAGAGGCAAAGTTAAGAGTCCTTGAAATTTCGCTGATGGTTAAACAGAATTCGTGCACTGCAAAAGGTGACGCTTGCAAGGAGGAAACACTTAGACTTACTACCTCAGTCCCAGTTTTCACTTCTTTTATTGAATTGGATGATTGCACTCTGCTTCAACTGGTTTTAGTTGTAGCGTAGCGATTATTAGTTTATCAAGGAGCAAAACTATGACGATTGCAGTAAGCCTAGGCAACATTTTACAATTTCAACGAGAAGAAATGCATTGCTTTCTTTAAAATCACAGTTGTCAACATGACATAGAAAGCCTAATATTGTTGAAATTTAATACGCTATCTTTGATTCCACAATTCTATTCCATCATTCCACATTCCGTGGATTAGTAACAGCCTCAACAAGAGCATATGATCAAACATCGCATTGCAAACAGGAGGAGAAAATCTTTTCTTTCTATTGATTGAAGTAAAATTTGAATCGAAATTCAGCATCTATCATATTTGCGTTTGTTCATGCAGGTGCTAGCTTTTGCCTTATGTATGACGTTTGTAAATTTCGGTAACCGCGAAATGAAAGCATGGTGTCGCGAATATTTGCAAAACTTTAAAATGAATCGCATCGAATCGCATCAGATGTTATTGCTCCTATCTTTCAAATGGACTGCGCCAAGGTAACTTAAAGGGGCTGGGTCACGTAAAGTAAACAAACTTCTTTCGAAACGACGATTTTGCAGCTTTTTTGACAGGCCATATCACACAGATTTTCCACTATTTTTCTCAAAAGGAAAGTTCTATTTTGAAGATGAACTCTTGAACTTCAAGGAGAAACAAACGAAACAACCATACGTTGTAAGATTGCAAAGATATTAGTGGATTTTAGTAGTAACTTTATTGTGGATTCACCCCATCCACCAAAATCTGTGCAGAACACAATGGTCACGTGTGGGCAACAATACAGATTATAGAGATAACAGGTTTGTTTACAGTTACGTGACCCAGCCCCTTTAAGGTAATTTCCCACAATCCCAAAGAAAGCATCTTTGATATTATCGTTATAGTCTGTCTCCAATCCACCTTTTCAATTCATTGCTTTGCCAGTTGTTGGCGGGTCCTTATGCGATCTTTTCAATAAATCATTGTTTGCGGGAAAATTTCCGGAGGACTGGAAGATAGCGCGTATTGCACCCATTTTCAAAAGTGGCGCAAAGGATGGCAGGTCGAACTACAGGCCAATATCAGTTCTTCCTTTCATATCTCGGCTGTTTGAGAAGCTGGTTTTCAATCAGTTTTAAGAATATCTGGACGCAAATAAATCACTATATGAGCATCAGTCTGGTTTTCGACTCTTACATTCGGTTGCCACAGCCCTTATGGCAAGCACCAACGATTGTTACCTGAATATAGATAAAGGAAAATACACTGGTCTAATTTTTATTGACTTGAAGAAGGCTTTCGATACGGTTGATCATGAAATCCTACTAAAAAAACTGAAAATGTATGGAGTGACTGGCCTGGAACATGACTGGTTCATATCATACTTGGATAATCGTAAACAATTCTGCAGAGTAGATGGCACTTCCCTCTGATGTAAAGAGAATGAATTGTGGAGTTCCTCGAGGCTCTTGTCTTGGTCCTCTCTTATTTCTGATTTACATCAATGATTTGCCTTTTTCCCTGGAGAAATCTCATGTCAGCATGTCTGCTGATGATACGGCCATTTCCCTCCCTTCAAAAAGCATTGATGACCTACAAAATGACCTAAACTCAGACCTTTTGATGCTTTTGAATGGTTGCATGCAAACAAACTTTCTTTGAACGTTGTGAAAACGCAGGCACTTATCAAAGGCTCTGGTCCAAACATCCGTAAGATCGAAAGCCAGCCTGATGCTCAACCATCTTTTTCAATAGGTGATCAGGACATTGAAATGATTACTAATACAAGATACCTAGGTGTTCAGATAGACAGTCAACTTAATTGGGACAAACATATTGACACTATCAAGACCAAAGCAAATCGAGCCCTTGGACTTATTAAGTATTTTAAGAAACATCTTCCACCTGACGTACTCCACAAAATGTTTAGAGGAATTGTTGAGCCCCATTTGAGTTACTGTTGTTCCATTTGGGGTTGCTGTAGTGAATCAAAAATTGACGCCTTGCAAAAGATCCAAAATAGAGCTGCAAGAATTGTAACGAGCAGCCGATACGATGCTTCTGCTGCTCCGATAATTGAGAATCTTGGCTGGTCAAATATCAGAAATTTTGTAAGAAAAGAGACAGCCACGCTAACTTAGAAATCTTTGAATTCGCTTGCCCCAGACTACTTGAACAAATTATTCATAAAATGTTTGGACGGTAGAGAGCGGTTTCTGCGCTCGTCAGAAACTGATCTTAAGATACCGTTCCTAAAAACTATCAATGGCCAAAAGGCTTTTTCCTATCGCGGTGCGAGACTGTGGAACAACCTAGAAAGAGAGACAAAATTGGCACCCTCCCTAAAAACCTTCAAAGGACAACTATGGACAGGGACAACTTCTATTTTAATTAATTAGTCTTAGTTTTGCATAATGTTGCAAATTAGGCATGTAAATTTCTTTTGTTCTTAGTTTTAGTGGTTAGGTTTTTTCTTTTTGTTGAAACAGGTCAAGTTAAAAAACATATTTATATATGAATCCTATTAACCTGTATAAATATTGTAAAATGAAATGAAATGAAAGAAATTCAAGGTAAGAGGCGCGAAAGCGGAAGTATTGTGTTGTTTGAGATTTTGCAGTCTTGAGACTAAAATATTATTGTGCGTACAAAGTTTAGTTTTGAGAAAAATTTTAACATTCATATCTGTCTTTATTTAGAAATTATGATGATATAAAGAATTTGAATTCATAAGGGCTTTGACCGTGGAAATCGGAGTTTGGACAAAAATTTATCCAAACTTTGATTTCACGGTCAAAGCCCTTACGACTTTAAATTCTTAAAATTGTCATAATTTTGAAATGAAGAAATATATGAATTTGAAAATTTGCTACTTTGCTAAGCTTCGTACGCACAACGAGATTTTGGCCTCAAAAAAGCAATATCTCAAAGAATAAAAAACTTCCGCTTTCGCGCCTCTTACCTTGAAAAGGTGGATTAGATGTCACCTGTAAATGCCCGCGAATAACAACACAAAAATAGAAGTGTTTTGCAAATAAATTTTGCGTTATCGCAAATCTTAGTGACATCTAATTTGAGACGGACTTTAAGTTTCAGAATTACAGGGTCACGTGACCGTAAACAAACCTGTTATCTCTATAATCTGTATTGTTGCCCACACGTGACCATTGTGTTCTGCACATATTTTGAATCCACAATAAAGTTACTACTAAAAATCTACTAAATATCTTTGCAATCTTACAACGTATGGTTGTTTCGTTTATTTCTCTTTGAAGTTCAAGAGTTCATCTTCAAAATAGCACTTTCTTTTTGCAAAAGCTTCTTCGGTAACGCAAATAACAAGTAGATGGACAAATCATATTCACGAACAGTTCTTCCATAATTTTTCTTTCCACGGCAAAGATGGATTTTAAGAAAAATAGCTCAATGAATGCAAGACCTATATTTTCACCTCCAATTATCTTGAGATAAAAGTTGTTGTTACTGGCCTAAGGGCACGTAGAAACGAAGTGCAGCAATCTGAAACCAGGCAAATTTCAAAAGGCTTAGACCCATATCACATCAGAAAGAGGCTCACAATGGGAGTCTAATGTTCGTGCACTGCAATAGACACACAACAAAAAGGTGTCATCAGTGTTGGCCAGAACACAGATCAAATCAACACAAAAGAGGATTCCAATCCATCTCTGCACCAAATCATTAAGATGTTTGAAAAACATACCAGCATAATCGGTATAAAAAACAACTTGAAACACAAGATGCCTTTTGAATTCCAACCTATTACTAAAGAAAGGTTAAAAGAAATTATCCTAAATCTTGACCACAAAAAAGCTTGTGGCCATGATATGATAAGTGCTAAATTCTTAAAGCTCTCAGTGGACATCATTTCAGGGCCTTTGGTAAATATTTTAAACAAATGCATCGTTCAAGGAACATTTCCCAGTTTGATGAAAATGGCAGTTGTTTCTCCTGTGTACAAAAAGAAAGATCCTTTCAACAAAGAAAATTATCGACCAATTAGTGTTCTAACAGCTCTCTCTAAAGTCTTTGAAAAGGCAATAGAACTCCAACTATCTCCATTTCTCAACAGGAACTTCTCCAATTTCTTATGTGCCTACAGAAAACATTTTTCATCCCAGCATGCTTTAATAAGATTAATAGAAGAATGGAAAACTAGTCTGGAAGCTAACAAACTCATTGCAGCTGTACTCATGGATTTATCCAAAGCCTTTGACAGCCTCCCCATAAATCTACTAATTGCCAAATTGGATGCTTATGGAGTTGGTATAAATTCAGTCAAATTATTAAAAAGCTATCTCACAAACAGAAAACAAATGGTGAAGGTAAATGGGTACTTTAGTTCATGGGGGCCACTTAGTCAAGGAGTACCTCAAGGTTCAATACTTGGACCATTGCTCTTCAACCTCTTTATTAATGATATCTTTCTGTTCATCCAGGAGGGTTCCCTATGTAATTTCGCAGATGATAACACAATTTCGATTTCTGCTGAGAATGCTGATGATCTCTATAGACTAGTGCAACTTAACACCAATGAATGCATTAACTGGTTCAAGTCAAATCATATGACAGCCAACCCATCTAAATTTCAGTCAATGATTGTTGGCAAAAATGATAACCAAATTAAAGAATTTCAAATAAACAATAATTTCAAAATAAACGTGAGTAATGAAGTAACTCTACTTGGAATTCAAATTGACCAACAACTAAAATTTGACTCACATATCGATAATATCTGTAAAAAAGCTGCCATGCAGCTAAACGCAATCAAAAGACTAGCTAGATTCATGGGTAACAAAGAGAGACAAGTAATCGTGAATTCTTTCATTCTTTGTCACTTCAATTACTGTCCCCTTATCTGGTTATTTTGCAGTAATTCAAGCCAAAAGAAAATCGAGAAAGTCAACGAGAGGGCCCTACGATTAGCACTCTCAGATTATGCTTCATCATATAGTAATCTCCTAATCAAGGCCGAATCTACTACAATTCATATTCATTCTATTAGGCTATTGGCACTTGAAATTTACAAAACTTTGCACAACTTAAATCCAGCATTTATGAAAGATTATTTTCTCCCAAAATCAACCAGCTATAATCTTCGAAAAAATGACATTCTAGTTGTTCCTAAAGTCAAAAGTACAAACTATGGCATAAAATCGATTAGCTTTTTGGGTCCAAAGGTTTGGAATTCTCTTCCAAATGAAATAAAGTCATCCAAAAATGCATATCAATTCAAAATTCTCATAAAAGATTGGTTTTTCAACAATCAATGCGCCTGCAACGCTTGCAGTCAATAAGTTCCATAATGCAATCTCTAAAATTGCTTCATGTTAGTGTATATTAGTGCTCACACTATCGTAAAACTAACATTAAATAAGGTATTATTATTATTACACACATCAGGCCACATCACCACAAAAACAGGCAGCAGAGGGACATTATTTGGCTACAAAACAAGAAGCCAATATTTATTGTTAATATCACAGATTTATCTCGAAGGGAAAGGAGTTCTAGGGTTGCAAAAAACAACCAAAAGGCCACAAAATTCAAGCCACATGGTCCAGCCATACAATATTTAAAGTGATTCACTGTGCCTAGAGCTGCGAAGGAACTGTGAACAACGGAAGTTCCTTCACAGGATCCTTCACAGTTTCCTACGCAGTTAAGGCTTCGCAAGTCCTTCGCAGTTTCCTACGCAGCACTTTTTTCAGGTAATCTATTTTTGAGTCTGCTTATTATTCCTGGGCTCCCTGTGGTTACATAGTAACAAACAAATATATGAGAAAATTACCTCCAGTCATTTGCTAATCAGCAAAGACTAGTAATTTGCTAATCTTGACTAACATGTGTTATTTGGAGCAGGATTTCCAAACTTTCACAAGCAGATACAATCTCTTAAAAGAACCCAGACGCCATATTGTATCTTACCTCTACACACACATAAAATTTTCAGACTGTTGGCCACGCCTTCAGCACTCTCCTTTTTATAAAATTGATTGAACTTCAATGAATCAATCTTTCTTTAATTTGATTAACTTTAGAACAGCTTTTTCGTGGGTTTGAGGCATGGGAGGAACTAAAAAAGCTTGCAGCTGCTCACAGTTATTAATCTCGCATTGCAAAAAGTCGAAATTTAAAAGAAAGATTTGACGTATTTCACAGCCACAATTCACGAATTCTTCATTCTGGTAGAAGGTGGGGGAAATTCGGATAACAATCGTTCATCTTACGTTTGAAACGTCCTGTTTGATTTTTTCTCTGCACGCATTTTTTAAGAAAACATGAATTTGACAAGTTGACGTTTAAAAGGCTGGGTCACTTTATTCATTTTAGATTCTTTATACACGGTGGCACCATGAGCCAAGAATGGCTGTTTTTCAGGGGGCCGTGGCAAAACGTCATTGCAATGTTAAAATTCAAATAAAAAAGGAATATTCACGGCGTTAAATTAGAATACATTGAAAACGAAAAGCCATTTGCTGCGAAGACCACATTTAAAAATAGACAGGATCCACAATAAAGTTACTTTGGGAATCCATCGATCTCTCGTTAGTCTTGCGATATATGAATATTTTGTTTGTGTCTCTGTGAAATTAAAGGATCAATCTTGACAATAACACTTTTATCTTGAACTGTGACCAAACTATTTGAATACACATAGCTATATCTCGTAGCTGTTATAAATAGGCCGAAGAAATGCATCGACACCAGTGGCGGAGCCACGGAGGGGGGGGGGGATGGGGGGAGAAGTCCCCCTACTTTTCTCTGAGGTCATTCTTCCAATTCGTCTAAATCCGTTGATAAAAAGTCTTAGGAGGGGTTAGCAGGGTATCTTTAGAGTTTGATAGACAAAGAAGGGTGTTTCCTGGTGGTAAAAAGGGCGTTTCCTGAGAGTAAAAAGAGCATTGTCCCGAAAATTTTCCTGGAGGCTACGCCCCAAGACCCCCTACTTCCTTCGTCCCCTCCACTCTTTTGAAGTTGGCGCCGCCACTGCTAGACACCCATTGTTTACTTAGCTACACAATGAAGCTGCACATGTCAAACTTGTCAAATACAATAAATATATAAATAGATCTTGCCCGGCCCAACTTTTAACTAGGTCGATTCCCTTTGACATACAAGTACAAACACAAGCGTACGGGAAGAAAAATCTAGGGGGATTGCCCGACACAAAGTCCATTGTTTACCCCATAAGTTTTGCCCCACTGAGGGCATTTCTATGCCCGATTGGGGCTGATTTTCGATGATTTTTCTAAAGTTGGGCCAGCCCCCTCCCCCCTTCCCCGGCTCATCCACTTATGCCTACACTGCCAAAGAAAGAAAGTTAAAGATTGATCATGTAATCAAATTTCGACGAATTTTAAAATTAGGGGTATTCTTTCTTTAGGACACCACACCCGGTTTATTAAAAGTTTCCGAAATAAAATCCTACAGTATGGTATTTTCCAATTTCTCTGAAAAACATGTAAACAGACACTCACGCAATTTGCCTCCGGCATCAAAGGTCCTTTCTTGATAAGCAAAGAAATAAACATCAGACGATTCACAGTGGCCTTCCAACTACTGGACCAATATTGCTCTTGGAAATTTCAATTTCAATCGAAGAAATGTATTTTTACCCAGAACAATAGTTTGAAATCACAGCAGGGTTTGTTTTATGCCATTCATTGTGGAATTTTCTTTTTCAAACATCGAAATTGGTTCGTTATGGGATCTGATTGATTCATAGATCTCTATCTTTATTTGTTTATTTGAATTCTGTTCGAACAACACAAGAAATTTCCCTTAGAAATCGGATCGGTGTCTATCTATCCTGCCCCCCACCGCTCCAACGTTTCTCCATACCAGGCTACTCCATGCTGACACGCCCACAAGTTTCAAACGTTCTTGCAAATCTGGAAACAACTTTCCAAGAGCTTCAGATTCTTATTCCTTTCCGCTCTAGTTTCCCTCCTTCTGGACAGTTCTGGACAACAGCTAACACAATACTCGTAAATCCAGTTGGCCCACCTCAATTTCATGATGGGACATGACATGGACATTATACCCAAAGATTAGCTCGAGAACAGGCAGCGTAGCCAATGGGGTTAGAGGATAAAGCCATTCTTACAGAACATGCAGTTGGTCTTGGTTTGTTTTATAAGCCATACCATACTAAAGATCTTCCTTGTATGAGATATCGAAAGCGGAAATTGTTAGGAATTGGCATACAGTAAACACCAGTGTATATAAGAACTTGTTGGATTAAGAAATTGTCAAAAAGACCCCAACTTTACGAGAACCAAAGTACCCACCAGGTTGTATTGCAAAGTTATAGGTTATCATTCGCGTGCATTTCTGTATTTTAGAGGGATTGGCCCAATTTACAATACTTTACAACACAAATTTCCACCATTTTCTGAGCCAAAATATGAAACCAATAATTCGAAGCTCTGAATAAATATATTGTGCTCTACTGAGGCACAATATATACACACAAAATACGGTATGTTTGCTTTCCAAGACGCAGCAGGTGCTTCCAGAAAAAGTATTGGAGAACTGGCTGGATAATTACAGATCCTACAGGTGATAATAGAAAGTTCCAAAAATGAACAATAAATATTACACGTTTCTGTTTTTTGTTTCGTTTTATTACTGTTAGTTAGTCAGTTAGTCAGTTAGTCAGTTAGTCAGTTAGTTAGTTAGTTAGTTAGTTAGTTAGCTACTTAGCTAGTTAGTTAGTTAGTTAGTTAGTCAGTTAGTTAGTTAGTGAGCTGGTTGGCTAGCTACTTGATTATTGTTCGTTTGTTGTACTGCCATACCTCATATGGAGGTAGTGCATTTGCATTCAAAATAAAACAGAAATATGAATAAAAAACAACAACACGAAAACATACATACCCAACAGACCAGTGCAAAATGAAGCCTCTCAAATACCACACCTTATTCAACAAGATCAGCCGAACAGATGCAGGCAAGATCTCAAAATGCCTAATCAAAATAATTGTTGGAAAGAGGCATTTAATTCACTCAGCAATTAAAATGGTATACATGCGAGTACCTTCAATGTTGTTGCTATAATTCTTCACTAATTGGATCAGTACACAGAATATACGTCTTTTCATCAGGCATTTAGGCTTATTTTGCACGGAACAATGCCATGACAGGATTCAAAACAAATTCAATTGCTTGAAAAACATACCTGGCGAAGGCAGTGCTGATTCCCTTTCTTTGCTTCTGAGAACATTCACATTTCTCCTCCGCAGAATTTCTTTGGAAACGTGCAGCTTACCTGGAAAAAAGAAATAAACGAATTTGAAGTTTTTAAATAATTAACTGCAACCTACGTCATTATTTTGTCCAATAATTTTGACATGTTTCGTGAACAAGAAAATTCTCATACGAATTAATCTCAGGATATCTCACTAAACTCACTGCAAGATTACCAAAATGCTGATTTCTGCTTGCATGCAGAACTTTTGCTTGATTCACAGACGAAACGAGAACTCTCTCGTTTGGTCTGTGAATCAGGCTAGCAGAACTTCTTCAGGGCTGTTCTCCAGAAGAATTCAACTAAAGATTCCGCCCAACTTTCCCCCCTCCCACCGCGATAGTTTGAGGCTATGCAGGGCCGTAGGAAGAAGCTTCAGATTGGCGGGGGGCAATTGTTCTTAAAACAATAGAGAACAATACATCTAATTAATTCGTGTGACGTAGCACCATTGTTTTCAAAATTATTGGGGGGGGGGCTTGAGCCCCCTGCCCCCCCCCGCTTCCTACGGGCCTGGGGCTATGTATTGATAATGTTCCATGAAGATGACTGCGGAAAAAGAAGGGGGCATACGTGTCTGTCGCACAAGAAATGGTGCAGAGTAAAACGTGGGTGAAACCCGTGTAAAACCCGAGTGAAAACACGATCATCACAAACCTTTGTCACTAATACTTCGCTAATGATGAAGAACATCTTGCAAAATTTGGTGTAAAAAGCTCCTTAGATCCATTCACATGCCAGAAAAAATACGAGTCTAAAGCAGGCAGGGAAGTTTTGCCGCACGTGGCCTAATTGGTGAGGCTTTTCCCGGTTTTTCTCAACGTGTGTGCACCAGATTTTAGACACGATAGCCTTTGTAATAAAACGCCGCTGTTCAGCTGCAGACCAAAATGACAAAAATGCAAATACTTGCAAAGGCTTGTAGATAAATAAATAGAAAACATGCTGGCTGAATGACAACATGCAAAGGCCAGCTTGTTTGGGAGAGTTGCTAACTAGCAACAAGCAAAACACTCACATTTCTGTTTGCGTTTAAGAGGAGGGCAATGAATTTAGAATGAAAGGTAAAGATTTAGGCCAATATTCACTTATTTCTTGTAATTCAAGCTGCATTCACAAGGATGATTTAAGAATGATCAACTAATCCTCTGTCGTAGAAAACAGAATAGTTTTAATCACAACCAGTTTTCAAACAACCAGTGCACAGGAGGTAGACTCAATACAACATCCCAGTTACAGGAACAACATGCTCCTGCGCAATAACGTATTTCCGCTGCAGTGATTATTGTAAAAATGGAATGGAGTGAAAACATTGGGACGAGTGGATTGAGTCTACCCAGGAGGTAGAAATTGGGTAATTTCGACACTGAGGAAAATGTAATGTAATACTTATATATCTAAGGAAATCTAACAATTGCAAATGAACGCTTTTTAGGGTGTCTCCTAAAAAATGCGGAATGGCTTTCCAGAATAGCTAAAAGGTCTGTTATTGGTTCAAAGAAATAGGTCATAGAATTTTACACCAACCTTTTTTAAAGATTTGGATCCTTTTGATGGCGCCATTCAAACTCTCAGAAAACACAGGAAGCACTCTTTGAGCTAAATTTACATTGGATCGTTGGCAAGAAGACTTCTTTTACGTTTGATTGCCTCAACTCTCCTGAGAAACCACAACACGAATGGGTTGCGCTCGTGACAACATTAAATTTATCGCAACAAATTCATACCAACGAATCCTTTTTTGATGGTTTGAGTAGGGATTGAATAAGGAGTAATAGTTCGTCGAATCATATCAGTTTGAATGATTTGGTCCCTAAGAAATCAACTTTGGTTCGTTGATTCATTTTAGAAACAAGCTACTAACTAAAAACAGGCTAAAGCTTCAAGGCCTTGCTTCTACATACTGTAACATAACATCTTCTGTCCAATTCATTGCCTTCTCGCAAAGAAAAACAGATTTTTTCCAGTTACCATCCTTCCTAAAAACGGAGGAGTTCCTGTGAATTCTGTAAAACGAAAAATTTCCTGCCGACAATGTCCAAGCGTCTGCAGGCATTCTGAAGCTCTGGTCCACACCTCCATCGCCCTCTTCGTGGCTCAATCAAACACGGCTTTCAATCGATTAATTTTGACTCTCTAATTTTAATAAAACGGGGATAAAGCTTTAATCTAATTTATTTTAACAAACTCATTCGCTTTACTGTCAGGAGTTCATTGACTAAGTCAACAAAGCTGTCAACTTAAAACTCGAAGCACAGACAGCTCCAATGAAAATGAAAAAAATTCATCGAGGGAGACTTTCAGTATTGTGACAGAATAAATGTCATTTTAATGTTTTGTTGAAGAATTATATGTCAAATGTCAACTTAGAAGTTGAGTCTTCTGGGATTTGATGCAGTTGAATTGATTTTATGGCCCAGGAATTTAACAGGTTCTAATTTTGTCCTCGACAAAAAATGGGAGTAGGAAACTTGCCTATCACCCTATCACTTTCATATGTTTTCCTCTTTGATAAAAACCCTTTCCAATGTCAGAACCTCTGATTTAGATTTCTGAAACGAAAGGGCCTAAATTCTCGTAAACTACTTTCTGCAGAAAAACATGGCAGGCAGAGGATCATCATACAAAAATCTTTAAAATCCTGACCTGATGGTTTCTTCTCAAAAGTTTTAAATATTTTGACTTTTGCTTTCATTGAGGGAAGTGATTTGAATTTACAGCATAAAGTGTATGTCACCTGGAATGTAAACAGAAAGGGACCCAGGAATGAGCCTTGTGGCACTCCATGTTGTATAGATCTTTTCAGTAAAAATTACGTCCTTAAAAACACATGATTCTACAGTCTCGTATACAGTTGGATGATGAACTCAAATAAGCTTTTCCTCTTTGATGAAATTTTCACCATGAAAAAATAAAGATAGACCATTTGAGCACTTGGTGGCATGATAAAATTGGGCAAACACATCGTGGAGCATATCACTGATCAGCAAGATTATGTTTTGGCTTTATCTAAATAGGAAACAATATCAATATTTCTCTTGGGACATACGAAAGCAGTGCTTACATGAAGGTGAACAACTCTGAGGGCCCTTTCACTAAAGCCTGGGTTGACGCAGATAAATATAGGGTTCAGGGTAAAAACTAGGGTTCAGGGGGCAATTTGGTAAGGGTTAGTATTCAATGATAACCCATTATAACATCACAACAACTTTTTATCAGCCTTTTCATAGGTCTGAAAGCACCCTTCCAGTTCTAAACGATGCCTATGGTCCCTTCACAGGAACCCAGAGAGAGAGAGTGGGTTTCGGTTTCACCCCAGTCCCAACCGGGGAGCTCAATCAGCCTCATGATACAAATTTGTAAGTAAATTATCCTCACCATCATAATAGCACTTTATGTTCAAATGACCCTGAGTTGAGCTGACCTGTCAGAATCCAGGACTTTCACTATATTGGAATCCAGATGGCTGAAACCACTTGAAAATTCTAAAAATGTCTTCTTCAAATAAATGAACAAAATAAAATTGTAGGAAATTTTTTTATTTGTTTTCGTTTTTGGTTTTTCGATGAGTAGCATTAAGTTCCTTTCACTATACAACTTGAGGGCCTTTTTGAAGCACCAGGAACATGTTAAACTTGGCTTCCTCTGTTGGGTCTGCGTAATTAGATGATTTTCTTTCTACTGAATACACCCTGAAAATCACAGTGGATATTTACTGTGTCAGATTTTTCTCTCAAGGTCTCATGAATTTTTTACCAGCTGGATAATCATATTTATAACAAAAAAATCAGCTGCAATGGATTTGTCATCTCAGAGATTTTCCCAAGATAATGAAATGGATATTAATGCTATGAACAATGAGAGTGATATCCATCAATCCTCTCTGCCTTTTCCTCTCCAGGATGAGTGGATCAATTCAAAGTAATCTATCAGTGAGATAACACATTTGCCAGATCACTTCCACAAAAAGCATGACATTTTTACAAGCACAGGATCTCTAGAAGTGTTTAGGGACTTCTTAAGTTTCTTAGTACACACATATTTTTTCATAAGTAACTAAGAATTTGCACCAGTACTGAACGTTTCTAAAAATTATCAGATTTTGAGTACTCAGGGTTTCTGATGAGTTCCTTAGAGGTTCCATAATAATCTTCATGTTCACTACCTGTACCCTTGTGAACATTTCAAAACAAGGTTTTTGAGCATTTCCAATGTTTAGACACTACTCAAGTACCTTACCAGTAATATGATACAGGAAACAAGTGAAAGTAAACTAAAAATATGTAAACTATTTCCTTTATCAAAGTAAATAGTTTGTTAACTCATGTTTGCCCAGTACTGGGGTTTCTTAATTTTTTGGTGATCTGAGAGTTGAGTTTCTTATGGGCAGTTTCTTATAAAAAAATAGATGTAGGGTGTGCAGGAGTGGACACTACCAAATAATGGGGGGACGAATGTATTGTTTCAGTTAAAAGAATTTTTTTATTTCTATTATTTCTGAACAAAATATCTTTGTTCTTGCCAACATTGGTGGGGGGGGGGGGTGAAAGCTTCCCTTTTGCCCCTTAAGTGTCCACCACCAAGGATGTGATATGTATTATGTCCCTGTTCCTTGGAAAAACTGTCTTGAAAATTGCACCAGGACTTACACAAGGGCTAAAGCAGCACTTCCTCAAAGTCATGTGAAATATCTTTTAGAGCAAATGATTTCCATATCACTTATCAGGAAAACCAAAAGAGTTTTGTCAAAATGTATACATAAGTTCCTAGGGACCCTGCCTCAGTCCCTTCAATCAAAACCACAAAATATCAACAGAGAGAATCAGAAAAACGGAGGGACACTCATACACCTTTGGGAAAGTTCTTTCGTTTTCATCAATAAAAATCCTTTAGAAAGACAAAAAATTTTCAAATCCATGCGTTCTGAAAATCTCGTACCCTTTTTTGAAGGAGTGAAATGCACCTCGAGACTTTGTTTGTCTAAGGTCCAGGGGAGGGGAACACTTAGTACAGTTGTCCAACAAGCACGTTTTCACCTCTTTCTAGCGCGGGATATGGAAAGAAAGCATTTTTTCTGGAGCCAATTGCCAAAGCATATCAAAAGCCAAAGGGGAGAGTAAACTGCCAGACGAAGTAAACAAATTTGTCGTTTTTTAGAGGAAGAACTTTGAGAACTTCAAAATCCTTGTTTATCGATCGTGAGTGGATGTAGGATGTCAGATTTGCGACAACATCATACCATCTAGACCACTTTTTGACCCCCTGCCGCTTTGCACCCCTGTCTCTCGATTGCAGATTTCAATCTCATCAGAAATGAAACCTTTATTCTTTTGTTTATGTTTCTGTACAATGTACAATATATTCTCATTTCGCGCGTTGCGCTGCAATCCCTGGTCGATCGAAATTTCCCCAAAATAGCAACAGAGCCTTGCAAAAGTTGAATAAATCATGAGTTGAATTATCTAAGAATTGATATCTCAGTTTGATCGCTCAGGAATAGATCGCGTGTCGTTCGGCGTTGCCAAGATCGAAACATATCATGGTCGGCATTAGGCCTTTTGATTTGATTTTGTAAAGAGCAATTTTACGCATGAATGCAATAGTTGAATTCAAAGCAAGGGCGTAAATAAGGTAACACCTTTTGAAAAGCGAAGTGTATGTCATACCTGAATGAAATCACATCAACTCCGTCGCCTCATAACCCGAGGATGCTTCTTCTTGCGCTGTACGAATGATAGGATAGGATACCATCAGTTTCTTGCTGCTGTCCTCCACAAATGCTGCCGCTCAAACCTCAAGCTCCGCGCTCACTGCCTTGTAAAGTACACTTGTCATCACTTGACCTCATTGAATAATCAGCAACACCTTGGCTTCCCAGGATACTTTAAACTCTGGCACTTATCACTGTTGTGGTATGTTTGTGGTGAATCCTTGGAGATATTATTGTCTATGGAAACCTTGATATAAACATATTTCATTCTCCCTTCTTTATCCGCCCTGCACGATTTTGTATCTTCCGCAAATTATGGTCGATCGATGAGCAAAAATGAACGTAAATCTGAGTCGTGAGCACTACTTTAAATAATGAAAGATTATTCTTTAATCTTGTCGTTTTGTGTCCATAAGCCAAAAACCACAAGTTAGAATCTTTTTACTAAGATCTGGTCAGCAAAAAGGGTCTCTGCTGTGTCACGCATCAAATTACATATTGACCACCTCACAGTCAAAGATTGCAAATTGCTATCAATTCTCTTTTCTCTTTGAATTAAACGAAGTGGTCTGGAACACAGGCTAGAGATCTGATGCTTCCCGCTGATTTTATTGTTGTTTCTATGAAGTAAGGTCTCTAAAATACAGCGATCTTCTTCACGTGTTTTCGTTGTCCAAAGCAAGGTATAATATCTTTTGTTGGCCTTATTTACCTTCTTCCGTGTGAGAATGGTGTGCAACAACTACTGATTAAGCATGATCAATCAATCTATCAATCACATTCAAAATCACAACATAGCAATAACAATACGGGGGTACAGCTTCAAATATCAGGCCATACACGTATTTATTCTTATAAGAAACTAAGAATTTGGGCCAGTACTGGAAGTTTCTTAAAATTATCAAATTTTGGGTACTCAAGAGTTTCTTACGAGTTTCTTAGAGGTTCCATAACAATCTTCATGTTCCTGTGCCCTCGTGAGCATTTCAAAACAAGGTTTTTTAAGCCTTTCCAATGTTTAGACATTACTCAAGTACCTTACGAGTAATATGGTACAGGAAGCAAGTGAAAGTAAAGTAAAAACGTGTCGAGGATTTCCTTTATCAAAATAAATAGTTTCTTAGCTTATTAAACTCTTAATTTTAAGAGTTTCTTAATTTTTTGGCGGTCTGAGAGTTGAGTTTCTTATAAGCAGTTTCTTATAAGAAAAAATACGTGTATTTGACATGATTATCTTGACAAATTATACACTGCACGTATTTTTTTATAAGGTACCACTTTTAGGAACCCAACTCAAGTCACTGAAGGGCATGTCACTTATTCGAAAAACCGTACGAGATTTTTTCAGATCGAAAGGATTTTAGCAGATTTTTGAATAAATGTTTCTTGAAAACGAAAGGATTTTTGCCAAAAGTGTAGGAGAAGTTTGGGCGTGAAATGCCCCTCGCAAAAGACTTTGTTTTGGAATTGGAGGGTTCACGATAGTTACGGTGGTAAACATGAAGATGAGAAGTTCGTAAGAAACTCTGAGTTCTTAAAATCTGGTAATTTTCAGAATCACTTTCAATGCTGGCTCAAATTCTTAGTTTCTTATAAAATACGTGTGCACTCCTTTCTTTGAGAAACTAAGGTGCGTGTTAGGTAGTTACTTAAATCTTGGGAAACTTTTGCTTCCAAAAGTTTTTGAATTTGTTTCATATATTTTTAATGCCCAAAGTGTAATTTAGTTTTGCTAAAAGGGCTCCCAAATTACTCTCAAAGAAGTATAATAACATAATTTGCCTCAAACAATGTCAAAAAGTTGCTATAACTGTACAGTTTCAAAGCATTTTGAGTGCAAATTACAAATGTTTCTTAACTTTTTAATCCAGGAAGGGTGGCTTCTTAAGTCTCAAAAAATCGAGAGTACAATTTCTTTTTAGCTGTTTCCTGTTTAAAAAAATACGTAACGTTAGTCCCCCGTTTCAACCCAGCTAAAAACCCTGCTCTTGGTTCCCAAGGAAATCAGCATGTTGTACGAACCTGCATCAACATGTCATTCTTGTTTGGCTCTTGGCGTCATACACGTTGTCATCTGTCTTTGGACAAGGTGAGAATCAAACATGTTGACGTCATAACTATTACGCAATACTCGAAAATCAAATATCGAACGTCGCCGTGTTTTCTCATGGCACTGCGCTGTTGAAGTGTAAGAAAGGATAGGATCAATTTTTCAAAAGTGGCCTGCTTTTAGGCCAGTTTCCATATGCGAGAGAAAATGTCACTCTGGAATTGAATAGAAAGTTAGGGTTGCATAAGTTAGGGTCTTTATTGTGTAAAGTTCCGCCCGCTCGGGAAATTCCTTTGACTGGAAATTAGGCTTTCCACAGAGCTATAAAATGTAGCGGGACACGACGACAAAGAAGCAAAAAAAACTTCTATCATAGTAATTTGCACCTTTAATTTTCCCAGGTCACTCAAAAGGCCCTGGGGACGAGGTTGAGTAATAGCAACTGTATTGACATTTTATTGGGTGCGAATTATGTTATTACCTTGGGAACCCCTTCTAGCAAAAATAGATTTCGAAAAAACAATTTTGCGAAACAAAGAGAAAAAGGCGGCACGAACAAGGACAGATTTGAAACATAATAGAATGAGATGCTTTTGTTGACACCTGCATTCAAAGCGATTAGCGATCGCAAACAAAGGAAATTCTTTCAACCAAAAATTCAAAACAAACAAAGCCGCAAAAGTTTCTCTGAAACCCAAGTAGCTAGCGCGCTCATTATGCATTCCAGAAATTGTTTTTAAGAGCAAACATGAGCGTATATCGAAAGAAGAAGGATGCATCTAAACATCTACCTCGTGCATTTTATTTCTTTGGTTCAGAAGCTGAGCAGTAAGTGTTTTAATTACACCCAAAAGATAAGAGAATTGAATCGCCTCCCAATCGGCTTTTGAATAAAATAAATTAAATGCCCGTGGCAAATGTATAGATATATCCTTTTTCTCTGGATCTATGCTCATGTTTGCTCTTAAAAAAAATTTCTGTAATGCACGATGAGCGAGCTAGCTACCTGGGTTTCAGAGACAATTTTGCGGCTTTGCTTGTTTTGAATTACTTGTTGAGAGAATTTCCTTTGTCTGCGATCGCGAATCGCTTCTAATGTGGTGTCAATCAAAACCAACTCGTGCTGTTGTCCTACCAAATCTGTCCTTGTTGGCGGCACGCGCTATCGGAAGGAGGCAGATTTCATTGGCTGAATACTGAATATGCCTTTGAAATGGGACATCTCAAAACAAGTACATAGTAACATAATTTGCACTCAAAATAATATCAAAACAATATTGTCAATTGAATGTGCTATTACTTACCCTGGGTACCAGACTCTCTAACATAAAAACAGAGATGTACCCAGGGTAGCTATTACTCTACGTGTCAAAATATATTTGAGTGACCTGGGAAAATTAAAGCTCCAAATTACAACAGTTTTTTATATTTTTCAATCCAGGTCGCAAGGTCTCTTAAATTTTAAAAATTGAACCTACCATGCCTACCATTTCTTAAAAGCTGTTTTCACGGGCGATGGGAAGATCAAATGCTGGCTATCTTAGTTTTTGTCCGTTATTTATGGCCTAAATTCCGTGCTGCTTGTACAACTGAGTGTATTTTCTTCTAGGTTATTTCCTTAAAGGGGCATTCCGCAGAAAAAAACTGGATATCGGTGAACTGCGTTGTTTGCTTTTAAAACGAACATGCTTATCCATATAAACATTTTCCAATGTTTCTCCAACTTGAATAAAGCTCAAACCGGCCAAAAACGAAACAGGTGTTTTTCAAAATAGAGCCCGAGAACTCAGCCATATCCTGGAATTTGAATCCGAGACAGAAAACGAGAATTCTCGGTAAAGCCGATCAATTCTCTTGCGCGTTGTCGACCATGGACACATGAATGAATGACTACAACAAAACATTCAAACTAAATTCAACGAGCGACGCGAAACGAGCCTATCAAGACCCGCCGATGACCGACCGACAGACAATAACGAAAATATTCTACCTTTGTTCGCCGAGAACGATGCATAAAATGGTAGGGTATTGAAATTAAAATTGGTCAAATGTTTCCTTCCATATCTTGCGTTTGAGAAGTGCGATCGAGGAAAGGAAAACGATTTCCGAGGGCTGACATAATCTGTTTCTCGATCGGGATCACAAAATGAATCTCTGCATGCATTTAATTTTCGAGGAATGCCCCTTTAACTAAAGCAGCCGTTCGTATTTCGGATTTGGCCCAGCCCGGCCCAGCCTCGGCCCAGCCGATGATTTGTCTGTGGGGAGAAATCGTTCGATTGCCATTTGATCCCACTTTATCATTGCAATCTCTGTTCACCACTCCCTTCGCACATTCTTCTGCGAATGAATGTCACCAAGGGTACCAAACAGTACTGTCAACACGAAATTTTATTTCATTGAACAGACATGGCGCTGACCTAAACTGAAATGATATCGGTATGGTGTAATAGGTTTCTTTCCCAGGGGGGGTACTCTGGTTTATTCAGGATAGGGGTGCTCAGGTTACTTTTTTGGGTCTAAAATTTGGGCAAGGTTCATTTTTTTGGGTCAATCATTTGTACAGTTATTTTTTTGGGTTCCTGACATTCTGGCTTACTTTTTTGGGGCTCAAATATGAAAAAAGGAAAAAGATTGGGAAAAAGATAAGCAAAATTATTTTTTGGGTCTATTTTGATGGTAGAAATTATTTTTTTGGGTTGATGCGTTGTACCGCAGCCTGAGCACCCCTATCCTAAATATAACTGAGTACCCCCCCTGGGGTTTCTTTATGAATGTTTCAGTAATTTTACTTGAAATGATAGCTGAACACCAGTTCCTCTCTGTTTCTTGTGGCCCATGGTTTAGAACCATGATTCTGGTCAAAAGGACCGGAATTCTTTGATGAAACAACCGTCATCAATAATACGAGTGAATACCTCTTTCATAAAAATGTTCTTATTTAGTTTTAGTTGAAACGACCTGTGAGTTTCAAAATCGATTCAATATTCGAGCAACTGGTGGACAGGACCACATGTTTGAAAATTAATTCTGTGGAAAATACCATATGTAGTATAGTTAGATGGCCCACTTGTGCTTGATTCCCACAGGTTCGTTCATTGCGGAGGAAAACATTATATACTATTATGGAGGAGCTACCTCCCCTACAGAACTTTGGAAATTATCCCTCCGCAGGTACATATTAGTTGCAGCGCTCTTCCATAGAAGGAAAGCAGCAGTGTCAAGCTATCTATGAAATCACTCGAGGTATTGGAATTATGGTTGATGAAAGGCGAACGGCTGATGTATTTTTGCAATTTTCTTCTATTTTTCAAGCATGCAAAGACATTTCATCTCCCTCAAGACTTGAAAAGTAACTTTTACAAATTTCGCAGATCAAATAAACGTAATTGCTGTTATAAAGATTTGATTTCTAGCTCTTGAGGAGAATGAAATGTGTTTGAGTGTTGAGATGTTTATCATTTTTATCGAACGTTTTAGGCCTCTTTTTAAGCATGTCAAATCTGGGAATTTTTGTGGATTAGATTTTGCCTAGATTTACAATGCTCAGAAAATAGAACGTATGTCACAAAAATACTTTATCCTTTCGGGTATGAAACACAGGTTCATTCCTCCTTATACCGCAATTTTTTTTCCGAAAAATACATTTTCAAATGTATGAAATTCTTTATGGTCCCTCCGGTACTCTTCACAGACAAATAGGGTTGTCGTCCTACGTCTTGGGCTGCAACAATATTCAAAAGACTGAATTTAATCGAAAATGAAGATTAACAATTTCCAGTAAAATTTAAAAAATTCACGGCCTCCTCTAGCCAGGTTTAACAAGGTGTCCAGTAAGAACTTCTCGGAAAATTTCATATGCATGGTAGACCAACACCTCGAAAGCATGACAAGATAAAAATATCCTAGAAGAGATTTGATGGCCTAAATCACCACAAATTCTTGTGATCACCGCAGAGACTTCCAAGTAAGGCCAAAGGCTGGCTGCTCATCTTGCATTTGTCGTGTTTCCAACCTCAAGATTAAACTTAGGCCCAATAAAAGGATTTCCTTGGACTAATCTGGATATTTTTAAAGGATCAGACCTACTCTCTGTTTATGACGTTCTCCTTCTAACTCAAATGATTCTCTGTCTGTCTACAGTGTAAACAATGTTTTGACGTTTTGACGTCTGCAGGTGCAGGAGTTCTTATTGTTGTGGTGTGAATACAAATAAAAGTGTAGCATGAAAGTTGGGGCTCTAAGGAAATTACAGGCGTGGTTGGTTGTTGATTTTAAATCTTACGAATTTCGAAACTGTAAGGAAGATAGAAATTGAAAACGGAGTGCAGAGCAATACATGATTGCGCGAAAGATGGCGTCGAGGAATCTTTTACCAATGTCCTTTGCAGTAGTGAAGAAATCAACCAATCAAATCAATCGAGATTCTTGAGACACAAAGCATCATGGTAAAAAAATTCCTATCCGCCATCTTTAGCGCTATTGTTTACTACAACACTTAGCGATTCATCAAAACTGTCTTTGCACAAATTAAATACGCTCTAGTGTGCGAAATATATCAAAGTTTGTTCAAGAACACTACAAGATGTTTCGTCAGCAAAATATCAAAATCGTGTCAAGTACCTCAGCCATCAGAGCAGTTAATGGTCAAATAGACCATAGGGGCGAGATGAATTGAGCTTGAGACCAACCATAGTACATCATTAATTCCGATCGCCCTTTGTGGTATACTCAGTCTTGGCAACATGGCGTGCAGGCAAAATGACCAACTTTCCAATATTTCTTCAAATAGGAATGATTGTCGTTGCAAATACGATACCCATGAAGAATGAGAGTAGTATCAAAGGGGTGAACCAGCCCCAAACTGGCCAGAGTCCAACACAAGAGCTGTAGAGGAAATAAGAGACATGTCAGATAAATATGCGCCAATACAAGTGCATATAAAAATAGATACTGTGCCATCTTTAAAGTGACAACTCAGCTAACAAATCGACATAAATCGCAAACTATTATTTGGGATTTTCATATCAGGTTATCGATATTCTGGGATTGGATATTATTAAAATCTTCCCTCTTCTCGCGTATTTAGGGCTTAAATGAAACAATTACCACCAAGCACCTGAATCAAAATAAACAAAATCCGCCCCGCAGAGCTTTAGATTTACCCTTCTTCTTTCGTTATAAGCACATAACTTCTCATAAAAACCACACTTCGCGTGCACAAGGCGAGAGTTTGCCCTGCTGGTTTCGGGGCAACTTTTGCAGCCTTGTTTGTTTTGAACCCGGGGGGTACTCCCATTATGGCCTAACAGGGGGTCCAGTCGGCTTGAGCGTCTTACCAAATGGCCTTGTCAAACACATACTACCAATTGGGGGGGGGGGGGAGTCTTCTAAGATTCCTGGCCAATAATAGATTTCAACTCAGTACACTCCTCCGCATGGCAATATGGTCGTTGCAGCAATAATCACCAATGAATTTTGAAGTTTTCTTGCTTTGTGCCATCAGTTTTTACAATAGAAAATTACAAAAAACTTAAATGGGTACATGGGTACATAAGACGCCGCAGTTGTGCTTGATTCCCATAGCTATGGTTCTTTTGTGGAAGAAAACATCATTTACTACTATGGAGAAGCTAGCGTACGTTATTTCCTCCGCAGAATTATAGAAATTAATCCTCCGCAGGTACATAATAGTTGCAGCGCTCCTCCATAGAAGCACACCAGCAGTGTCTAACTATCCTGTTGGGGAGACGAGATATGGTTTAGCCGAGGAAACTTATGTGTTCCCCGTGCAGTTGGTTAATGCTCATGCGCCCGGCAGAGTTTCAACCCAAAACACTACTGCGCATGAACTTTAACCTACTGCACGGGGGGACATATGTGTTTCCTCGGACAAACCTTCGTTTTCTCATTAAACTTCGTCTTCCTGCCAACACACCGATTTCTAAAGTTCGTAATGCAAAAACGTCAGTCCCCAAATGAAGCTCACCGATTTAAATCATTTAAAATAACAAAACTGAGCGCACACCCTTTCTAAAATTATTTTACGTTAATACGTTCCCACGGACAATACCACGCTTGCGATCACAGAAATTTAAAAATAAACAAACAGATAGATTCTGATTACGTTTGCAACTGGTACCTGTAGTTAAATTAAGAAAACACGAGAGATTGATCGCATGTTGAATTAAATTAGTTTTTAACACGTGAATTGACGAACACATCAAACAAGTGCGAAAAGCAACAAAATATTCACAGAAATGAATTGGAAGGATTGTTTTAAAAATAAGGATAAAAATAGAGAGCGACAGAGGTGTATCTGAAGAAAGCTAAAATGGAATTTGATTCCTTCCTTTCCATCATCTCCCTCCTCCACAGTACCGGATGAGCAAACAAGACGTTAAAGAGCATGTGTCGTCAACCTGATTGGCTAATGCAATACAATCATCTCTCCTGTTTAGTACATCATCATCATCATAGCAAATGCACTACCTAATACACTAATTCAATATACAGCCTCGTTTTGGAAAATATTCAAAATTCTTTGAAGAGAAATTTTAGAGGCCGAATTCGGATTTAGCACTCAAACTTTAGTCTAACTGCAAGTTTTTATGCTGCTATCGGTAGTAATTTTGATTTTATGGTGATGCAAAGTTTGAAAACCTGTAAGGGATTTGACCGTGAAAATGACTCAGGGTGTAAAGTTTCACCCTGAACGATCCCTTACAAGTTTTTAAACTTTATATCGCCATAAAATCAACATCACAATCGCCAGCAGTTCAAAAACACGAAACTGAACTAAAGTTTGAGTGCTGAATCCGAATCTGGGCTTCAAATTTTCACATGAACAATCGAAAGAAATTTTGATACATTTCCAAAACGAGGCTGCATGGCAGCTAAACTAATCTAACTAAAATAAACTCAATGAAGCTGATACAAAATGAGCTAAATGAACAAATGAACTGAAAAAGAAATGAACTAAAATGAATCAAATAAAACAGCGGCAAAATGGAGAATAACAAGCGAAAAGAATGGGTTTAGGTGTCTTGGAACCTCCAGGCTGGGCCTATCTTGGTCGCAATTTGAAGTGAGTCTCTAGCATACAGAAACTCAGCCAGGCATCTAATAACTGAAGTGTTTTCGCTACTCATAACATTGGAAAACTGTGTCTATGGATTAGTTTGTGTCTTCGTCTTTGGCAGGGACGTAGGAAGCATCTCAAACTTGGAGGGGCACGACACTTCGAGGGCACTTTTTCCATTAAGCTAAAGGGGCATTTCCTGAAAACAAAAAGGGCACTTCTTTGTTTATTTCAAAATCTTGGGGGGGCACGTGCCCCCAATGCCCCCCCGGTTCCTACGTCTCTGGTCTTTGGACAGGTGAAGGTGAAGTTGCGTTTTTCAGCGCCAAGCGCTGGGATCGCAGAAATAGAGCAGACCTAATCGAGTCCGCGACCCCTTGTCATGACGCTCAAGTGGTGGGGTCCTACCGGGTATCGAACCCACTCCGCCTGACTGTTCTGGCTGCAAAGTCAGAGGATTACACCACTGCGCCACAACACCTTCAAAGCACCGGATCAAGGCTGAATTTTTACAGCAGAAATAAAAAGTCACGAAACAATGGAATTCCACTTCAAACTTCTTTGTTAACGCGACATATGCCCTTTAAAACGTTTGGCAGGCTGTGGAGTGGAATAAAAAGTACGTGCCCAATATTCAAATCTCGATATGAAATGTCAGCACCTTCCTTCATAGAAATAAAAGATATTTAAGCTCATTGTTAAGTTTCCCGCCTTCAGTCATAAACAACCTATTGTTTAGAGTTTTGGAATCACCCCATGCACAAATTGTACCAAAAAGTCTACAAAATGGAACGCTCCAAAAAAGTGTTCACATGAGAGCAAAATCATTCCTTCCCATTCCTTTCCGTTTTATAGGGGCTGTACAACCCGCCCTCTCTGCGTGTCAAATCATCGAATGTCTTTATAAGGCTAAACACAACATAGCTAATGGCGATTTTGCACAGAGAATAGTAATCCAAAGTATCTGCGACAATCTTGGTGATCGAAGCTTAACTGGAGGATTTGTTCTATTTTTATAACGCCGAATATTTGAAAAGTTTTAATGGATATCAAAAGTTCCATCACATTTCATAGACATAGACAAGGAAACACTGCAGTGAAACTTACGCAGAAGCTGCGATGAAACTGGCCGCCATTAAAAACCTATGGCTTTAGTCACGTGCACACGGGTAGTCCCGTACTTTCCGATTGTTTACAAAAATCTTGTGCAGCCCCTTTTAAAGGCTCTCTTTTCAGAGCCGGCAATTTTTCAGGACGGAACGGAATTCTTCTCATCGTTCTCGTTTGAGTATCTGCAAAAATTCTTGTCTTTTGGAGCAGTTTCACATAGTTCCGTTGGCCTTCCGTTCTGGTCCGCTGTGTTTCATTCTTGTGTGAACGGGACCTTAGGGACAGTGCAAAGATTATTTTTTAACATGGCCGGTGCAAAACGTAACGAGGCAATTAGCTTTTCTGAGGGTGTACAGAACTGGGTCAACCCTTTTTATAAAGCAAATATGTGCGGGGCAGTAACTTTTTATAAGCTTGAGATGAAGTTTGAAATATAAAATTGTTCGTTTTGAGGACAAAATTGTAAATCATGCAAGATGAGAAACGTTTGGAAGGAAGTGTATAAAATAACATAAAATCTCCTTGTCAGCTGTCTGCAAGAACGATTTATCAGTCATATCTCTTCATCTTCAAAGTCGATTTTTCGTTGACAAAGACTCGTAACCACAAGAAATGATTTTTTATGGTCTTTGGCTAATGCATCGGTGGTACTATGCAACATCTGCTTTTCATGAATACGGGGCAGATAAACTGTTTAAGGAAAGGGTGACGGGGCAGTTGGTTTTTTGCAATAATTTCACATGGGGCGAACAGACTTTTTTGCAAGAATTGTTCTTCTCCAGCGGCCATGTGATATAATAAATTTTGCACTGTCCCTTAATAGATGAATTTAGCCAATGCTTTTTATACCCATTTAAGGTCAAATAACCGTTGATTGATTGAGTGATTGAGTTATCTGTTGATTTACACATTCATTTCATGGTATTAAGTTCTCAACTTGTATGAAAAGAAAGTTCCTCGTCAAGTGGACAATCGCATGATAAGAAGTGAGTCCAAAGACAACGTTAGCGGATTTCGTTATTTTTTTACTTACCAGATCATACCAGAAATGAAGCTGACAGTAGCCAAAGGAACAGCAATTGGGTAATGTTTATCATAATCTGATTTTTTGACTTACCAGATCATACCAGAAATGAAGCTAACAGTAGCCAAAGGAACAGCAATTGGGTAATGTTTATCATAATCTGGTTGCTTCTTGATATAATGACACCAAATGATACAAAACATTGCAATTGACAGTGTAACTAGCAGAAGTGCTGTGCCAGGGATTAGCCATAACCTGTATCAACAAAATTTTGCCAGAGTAACATTTTGAATAAAAAAATTTCCCTTATATACCACATTTTCCCAGAAAAGCAACTGTCTCCACTTGAAGGTACAATTGAAAATTAAAGAAATCTCAAAGGAAAATAAAGAAATTCCCAATTCACGAAGGAAACAGCATGAAAGTTGTACTTTTTGGAAAAAATATATGAAAGGGAAGCAATTTTTTCTAGTTTCTACAAAAGTGACAGAATCCTTGGGATGAAAATTTAATGATATTTATTGATATTTGGACAAACACATGTCACCATCTTTTTCCACACCCTGGGGTAGATTCAGTGAATACTCTATCATCAATGAAAACACGCTTGTGCAATTGTATTCATTAAAACTTGTGCTGAGTGAGTAAATGAAAAAGGCTCCGTATTTGAAAAAATACTGCTCCCTGAATATAAATGCAATAATATCAAACAACTTCTTTTTTATTGCCGATATGTTTAATTTAGTCCTTCCGATAGATATGGGAGATTTTCAGCAAAAAGCCCCTTTCGAAAATGTGCGAAAATGAGTGATAACAAAAATTTCCTATGGTTTTCCTTCCTTCCTAACAACAATCACAATGACACTTGCATGTAATAGCACATATTTTGTCTTCTTGGAAGAAAGGAATCTTCATGAATAAGTTTTTCATACCAGGGGGAAAATGTTCTAAAGCATGTTCAAGTCACTGCTGTAAGGTAAAAATATGCGGAAATTTACTCCTGATATTAGCACGTTTTTGAAGGTTTTGCAAAAGGACTTTCTCAAGAAAATCACTTGCATAATCTGACCGCAGTGACCGATTTCAGGTAAGAAAAATTCTAAGAAATAATTGAACATGTTGGCGAATCAAACAGATATTGCAAAATATTATTGCTTGTATATTTAGGGAGCAGTAGCCTTTCAAATGGTGGGCCTTTTTCTGTCTCACCCAGCATGTATATGTAATGTCTCGTTCAATTCCTACCCCGACCATCCCCCCCTGGGCAGCCCGGGGGTCAACAAAAATTCCTTGCTAAAATGCCCGGGGGCCGGGGGAAAATCAGTGGTCAAATGCCCGGGGGCTGGGCAACGAGAAAATGCCATATTCCCAGTTACTGTATAAGCAAAAGCTCCTGTTCTAGTCAAATGCTATTGAAATGCCCGGGGACCGGGGGAAAATCTACGGTCAAATGCCCGGGGGCCGGGAATATTTATCGTGCAAATGCCCGGGGGTGTCCCAGGGGGGGGATGGTCAGGGTAGGAATTGAACGAGACATAACGAGACATACCAATCAACTCTTGGATCTACTCTGACAGCAACATAAAAGTCAGTGTAATAGAAAACAGCTATCGATGTAACCAGCCAGAAAATTGAATGAGTATTTATTCTGCTTTGTTTTGCATTTTTGGGATTATACTTTTGAAGAATCCTCTTTCCTTTCTCTTTCAGTTGAGCTGGAAAAAAGATGAATATATATGCTAAAATTATTATCAATCTTGAAAGTTTTCATGCTTCTAGATTTCCAAAAGATTTAAGACAGCTTTGACAAAACAGTACTGGGTGCGCCAAAATAAACTATGCACATTTGGAAGTCCACAATAAATCGTACACTTGACCAATTTTGAAAATCCATGACTTAATCTTTGCAAAAAGCCTGAATTAGATTCTAGGATGTTTTGCAAATGTTTCTATTTTCAGGTTTCAGAGCCTCTATAAGCGAGTTTCTTTAAATTGTTGTTTTCAAAAACATTGAAAACAGTCAAAAAATGACGATCAAATTTTCTAAAGGCTCGGCATGAATGGACAAAGAGAAAACATTTTTGTGGTGATTAGGGGATTTAGAAGTTGAGTGGTGCAAATTTATCCATGAGCATTAGTTTGACGACTAGCCTGTTGCAAAATTCTGTAGTGGTTGCAATAAAATACCACGCCAAGCCGTTCCATCTATCATAAATTCAACAAACTCCATGCTTGCTTGGCCTCATGACAGGGTCATGACACATTGTTTGTCTTTTTAACCCCTTTGAAAAAGGAACGCAACCTGCACAAAAGCATTAAATTCAATTAGATTACGAAAAGAAACATTTCTTTGTATCACTGAAAGTAATTTCACATTTTTCCCATTATAGAACCAGTGCTCGTGCAGCAGATTACATTTGATTGATTTCTAAATTCTAAATCACCACAAAAAGTTTTCTCTTAGTCCATTCATTCATTCATGTACATTCATGTCCATGAGAATGCAAAGCAAAGAGCCTTGCAGTGATGTTATTCAAACTATAGCTGGCTATATGTTAGAACTAAAACACCCATAATGGGTCTTGTAGTCACAAAGTTTTTGGTCGCTCTATAACTAAAATGATTGATGATGGCCTAAAATTAAATAATGCAGCTTATATTCGATTGTTTTGAAAAGCATGTGCGTGCACCCACCCCAAAAGAGTAAAGAAGAAGCTGCTTTCAATTACCATCAACATTTGGATCGTACTCTCCTCTTCGATATCTCACAAACGCTTCTTCAAATGCATTTTCAATCAACTCTGTTCTTGAATCACAACTTTCTGCACTGCTACTGTCGCCCGCCATTTTCGTTATCAACAATGACAACAGCAACAACGTGATACAAAAATTGCAGACGTCATGAATTGCACTCCTTCGCTGCATATTGACGCTGCGTTGCAATAAAACACTTTACTTCCAAATGTCCCGCAAAATAGAACCACTTTATAAGAAACTTCTCAGCCTGATTTTAGGAAGGTTCCTTATAAGAGGAACCCAAATAAATTCATATTTAATGATCTTTGTTAAAATCAGGTGCCAAACATTTTTTAGTGATTTTTCCAAAAGCATCTCTACCTGAGCATAGGTTCCAAATCTTTAAAAAGGCCGGTTTAAAATTGAGTGACCTATTTCTTTGAACTGAATGACTTCAAAGAAACTTTTGCTAATTCTCTATAATTCTACCGTTGGAGTTTTCTGAAATCTTCAATATTTTCAGAATTAGAGTGCTTTTCTTCTTTTTCAAGAATTCAAGAAAAATGTTCAAAAAAACTTAAAACCATCGTAATTTCTAAACTGTTTGATGTAACATGAAATAGTTTGGAAGAAAACCATATTTTATGGATGCCTACAATATGGTATCAAGCAAAAGTCTGTCACTCATCTGGTTTATGATTTAGAAATTTGATGACGTCACATCCTCAAAGGAGTTGAAATGTAAGATACGCTGTAATTTCCAAAAATATTCCAAATTTCTGAAAAGTCCAACGGTAGAATTAAAGACAAGTATCTAACATTTCTTTCAAGCCATTCAATCAGAAGAAATAGGTCATTGAATTTTACACCCACCTTTTTACGCCGAGATAAAGATTTGGAACCTATGCTCTCTACCTGTATGCTTGATGTATGATATGGAAGAGTAATTTTAGAGGTAACAAGAACATACCGTTCGATAGTGTTTGCTCTGGGTTTGTTTGAATATTGAAATGTGATAAGAAACCCAGGGCCGTCGAGAGAGGAGCCGGGCCCCGGGGTTAAGGCAGGAGAGGGGGCCCCCGGCGCCGAAGGCGCCGAAAATCTTTTGGACCACGCCCTTTTATCATTGGGTCACGCTCTCCTATGCACTGGTAAAACGCTGCTTTCAGATTTTATTTAGAATGTCAGTGGGCCCGCGGGCCTGAAAACGTTACTGAAAGAAAACTGCAACAAAGAAAAAATACATAACTTATTTCTTGCGGGCCCCCAGATACCCCGGGCCCCCTGGTCACTACCCTGGCTACCCCCCTCTCTCGACGGTCCTGAAGAAACCCCCAAGAAACCTTTCAGCCGTTTTCCAGAAGATTAATGACCTTTTAAAAGAAACTAAGCAGGCTGTTTTGAAAAAACATGTTTCTATTTTGCGGGTTCTTACTGTAGCCGATTTTTCAAAGATTTTTGAGAGTTCGAGATTGTGCAAGAGTTTTAAGGATGCAAATGATCTAAGAGATTATCAACGATCTAATTATCCAAAGATTTTTGAAAATTTTGCATCATTTGTTGGGGGCGATTTCGTGGATATTTTTACCCTAGGTACCAGAGCCTCTGTTAGAGAGTCTGGGGCCAGGGTACCGAGCCTCAAAATTAGAAATTATTTTTTCTATTTTTCTATTACTTTTTGGCTCTTTAGGATATTTCGAGATGTTCGAAGATTTATAGGATGTCCTTTGGAAATTTCTGAGATTTTGTGAAGATTTTCAAGACTTCCAAGATTTTTCGAGATTTTTGAAGTCTTTGCAGATATTTTACGAAAGTGTTCGAGATTTTGGAGTGATTCGCCCCTCGAAATATACATTCATTTCATTGCAGTTTTTATCCACATAAATTCTTTAAAGGGTCTGTTTCATCCAGCATGCCTTGCACGTGCCATCTGTTGATGCTCCTTTGTTGCCGCCATTTTCATGGCCTATGAAAATGGAGGACAACAAAGGAACATCAACAGACCCTGTGCAAGGAATGCTGGATGAAACAGACCCTTTAACACCGTTGATTATGCCAGAAAGTAATCGAACAATCTAGATGGAATCAAAAGTCAATGTGAAATTGAAAAATTGGACCCCACACAGGATTTACGATGCCTTCTAAAGCATATGGCTCAAACATACGGGGTTTCAAGACACTAACTGAAAAATTCCAACGTCAAACTGTTTTCTAACGCAGCCAGTATTGCACAATTTGTATGTTTGCACTATTTTTGATACTTGCATAATTTCTATTTTATTATATGAAAATCAGATGCGTATATTTCTTGGAATCAGTTGAATAAAACCAAATAAGTTCAAATTATTGTAGGATAGGAGGGAGGGGGGGGGGGGGTCTCTCCTTGATTAGTTTACCTATTGAGAGAGCTCCTCTAAGTAATTTCCTCCATAAAATTTACTCTTTTCTCTGTATTTGTACATTGTATTAATTTTCCGTATCAATGTAATCCTTTTCTGTAATATCGTCTTATTTCCTTGTAGTTTAATTATTTGTTGGTGTAGTAAATTAAAAATTGTATGTCGTGTAAATCGTATGTCGGGGAAGACAGTGAACAACAAACAGTCCGCAATAACTCCACTAGCGAACTCAGCGATTGATATACATAACACTACAACCAGCACTTAGTACAACTAAACAATCACAAAAGCTAAGTTTGTTATATCATCTTTCAACGAAAACAGCGTAATTCTAACCAAACACACTGGGTACTAGAATCTTTTTAACAACATAACAGACGCTCATATTATCGAAAAGCTCCCGCAACATCATTTGAGTTTATACACGAAATTCGATAGATTAGATGCCAGGAAGGCATCCTATGTTTCAAAAGATCGTTGCGAAAATCTTGCGCAGCAAACTCGAAGAATTATGTCTAAGACAATTTATCTAAGACAACGACTACCCCAATAATACAGCAAAAATGATACAGCAAGAATACAGACATATTCTTTCTAGTTTAATTAAGAACCCTTACATACACGTATCTTTCTCATAAGAAATTCAGTACTGAAAGTTTCTTAAAATAGTCATATTTTGAGTACTCGGAGTTTCTTACGAGTTTCTTACGGGTTCCATAACAATCTTCATGTTCACTACCTGTGCCCTCGTGAACATCTCAAAACAAGGTTTTTAAGCCTTTCCAATGTTTAGACATCACTCAAGTACCTTATGCGTAATATGATATAAGAAATAAGTGAAAGGCAAGTAAAAATATATCAAGGATTTCCTTTATAAAGATAGTTTCTTAACTTATATGTTGCCAGTACTGGAGTTTCTTAATTCTTTGGTGATCTGAGAGTTGAGTTTGTTATGGGCAGTTTCTTATGAACAAAAATACGTGTTATATGTCAGTTCTTCAAATATAAAAAGCCAGATAAGTTTACAGTGTCAGTTCAGCTGTGATACTTGTCAAATTAAAATTAGCTGTGTCAGGTACATGGAGGGGAACATCTCGAGAGAAGCTGTACGCAGAGCTTGGTTGGGAGTCACTGAGTTCCCGAAGATGGAGTAGACGCCTTACCTTGTTCTACAAGTTTATAAATAATCTTAGTCCTGAGTATACAGTTGATCCAATTCCCCCTCTTCATCAGTCGCAGTACCGTCTCCGCGGACAGGATGTCATTGGGCGACTAAAGGCAAGGACAGAAAAATTTAAGTCTTCCTTCTATCCAAACTGTTTATGCGAATGGAATAAGCTTGAGCCTGAATTGAGACTTGCACCTTCTATTGCTGTTTTTAAGAAAAAGCTCTTATCAATAATCCGTCCCCCTGCAAAATCTGTATTTGGAATTCACGATCCCACAGGATTATCCTACCTAACACAACTCAGGGTTGGTCTCAGCAAGTTAAATCTCCATAAATTCAAGCATAATTTCAGAGATACCATAAACCCAATGTGCCCAACAAGCGATGGCATTGAAGACACGGAGCACTTTTTGTTGCTCTGCCCTTCTTTTGATGTTCAACGACAAAATCTTCTCGCTGAAATTGTTGAATTATTACGACCATATGTACAAATCACCAATCTTTCAAATCATTCTTTGACGCAGCTTTTATTGTATGGTGATGAAGACCTTTCTAATGAGTTGAATAGAAATGTACTCGAATTAACTTTACGCTTCATCCACGAAACTGGTCGGTTTGATTAAGATCTATTGAGAATTTAGCCATGCACTAAGCAATCACCAAGTCCCGTACCGTTAGTGTTTCTTTTCCTTGTAAATTCTGTTTCACATCAGATGGTCAGGCATTTTACTTACCTAAATCTACACCAAATGAGTTGCACTCGTTGCATCAACAAATTCATCGCAACACTGACCTGACATCTGGAGTGAAACTGAATCCAGTATAGTATCCTTTAATTTATAAATTGTTCGTAGTGTGATTGTATACGGTTTAACGTTTCGTGTTTTTAGATATTGGCCATGGGGTAGTCCTAGTCTTTCGCTCCCCACGGTATCGTACTTGTAGTGTCGTATAGTAATTAGAATTAGGTATAGTAGAATGTAAAGTATCTTGTAAAATTTAATATTTGAATAAAAAAAAAAAAAAAAAAATTAAAATTCTGATATAATGATATCCTAGACCAGCTGGTATCTCCTATCGTTGCGTAGATGACAAGGAAATAAATGTATAGTTTTCAAAACAAATAACTAGCAGCAGGAAGATAAACTATGGTCCACCTATGTACGGATACGGGTCAAGAAATACTTACACGAAAAGTATAGAACATATGAAACAAGGGTTTAGTTGGGCTAACAACCTTCTACATTCATTAGCAACCAAACCTTCTTGTCCTAGTTTGATTATTTCAACTTTCAAGTAACACTTGTGAATTCAGAATAAATATCTCGACATAAAAGATAAGATGAGATTCCATAAGTTTTGAAATAGCCTATTCTATGTAGTAAATCGATGCATGCCCAAGAAAGCAAAGCCAAAGAAATGGCGAGCGTAGGTTCCTTATTTTCCTAGAACCTTGCCATATAGCTCACGTCATTCACTCTAGGTTGATGCTACCATTTATGTGACTCGTTTCGAAATTCTGAAGGAGTTTGGATCGAGCAAATTTTGCAAGTGCGGCTATGCAAGCTGCCTTTTCAAACCAAAATTTAGCAAGAGATAGAAATTGATTAAAACCAGCATAGGAAACAAACCATTAAAAACATTGCACGATTGGTTGATGCATCATTCGTTTGATCAAATGGGTTCCAAGGAACTTCAAGTACACGTATTTTGTTTATAAGAAACAGCTTGTAAGAAACAGTAGGCTCAATTTTTCGAAAGCTAAGAAACAACCCAACCTGAATTTAAAAAGCTAAGAAACTTTTGTTATTTGCAGTTTTCATTTTCCCATCGAATTCAAAATGTTTTGACACTGTACAGTTATAGCAACTGTTTGAACATTATTTTGAGTGCGAATTATGTTATTTGCTTGTTTGGAGATCTTAATAAGTAATTTGGGAGCCCTCTTGACAAAACTAAATTAAATTTACACTTCCGGCATCAAGAATATAACAAACATGTAAGAAACTTTTGGTAGCAAAATGACCAAAAAGTTTAGCAAAAACTGCCTACAAATCCCGGACCTTTGTTTCTTAAAAAAACACATGTACTTTGATAAATGTGTTTATTGCCAATCTTTGATATATTGATTATGTTCTTTCTTTTTATCGGAAAGACGTTACAGTTTTCAAATATCTATAGCATGGAGGTAAGCAGAAATCTGTAGCTTTTGCACTTTATTATTCAGCAATTTGATGATGTGACAACCGGAAAACTGTTTGAACCTAAGGAGACGCCATGATTCTGGCAATGATCAAGACATCACAGACTGTCAATGAACACTTATAACCATAGTTCTTTTTTAAATATTGAAGCAAAAGAAAGGTGCACTAACCAATGCAATCGTGCAATGCTCTTCAAACATTTGATTCCTATGCTGTTAAAACCAGTATGCCTTCGTCAGATTAAATGACCTACAATCCAAAGCATCGATCGAAAGTATTTGTTTGGGAGATGAGATACGGTTTGTCCGAGGAAATTTATGTCTCCCCCCGTGCAGTAGGTTAATGCCCATGCGCCCGTCAGAGTTCCACCCCAAAATGCTACTGCGCATGAGCATTAACCTACTGCACGGGGGGACACATACGTTTCCTCGGACAAACCGTATCTCATCTCCCCAACAAGTATTAGCTAACCCAGTAGTAACTATTTTAGTAAAGTTTTCATATGCATACGGTAGAGTTTTCCAGTTTTCATTCACGTAACTGAACATTGCTGTCCTCAAAGCTACTCATACCAAAGTTTTGAATTGCTCCTCCGTCAAGCTCATCTTGCATTTGAAGATACTTTTCTGAGCGATGGCAGCAACGACAACGTCCTTTTTTACAACACCTGTAAGTGCAATAAAGAACGAGTAAAAGAAATCCAAACCCAATTGGAACTCCTATGTATATGTATGTCATTCGTGAGGAGATGCCCGGCTGATGATAAATCTTAACTGGTTCTTGCTTCTTGTCCCTGATTATCGTCGCTTTTAGCACCCGCACTTCATTGCCAAATAAAAAGAACACGATCTTCTTTTTCCGGACGCGGTTCACGATTTCATGCATTTCGTCATCAATGGATCGAGCCACTGGCTTCATTGGCTTTGCAGTTGTTTTTAGTTCATTTACGACATTTTTTTGTGGCATCGTATTTTGCACCAAAGACAAAGTGACAATAGTTGGCAATGTCGTTGAAACATCGACTTCGATCGTCTCTTGTCGAATTTTGAATGTTTTGATCAAGTAATCCGTAACGAACTGTTTGAAAAGCTCGTTCCATTGTGGGGTACCCTGGTTTAACAGATCCAATGTGCTCGAAAACTCAAGTCGAATAACCCGGACATCACCATACACTGTTACGGACGTAGTAGCCGGAACGATACTGATAGCATTAAATACCCGAACTTCGACTTCATACGTTCCGGGCTCTGTGTATGTATGCTTTACGGATGAATTCAGTGATAAAACCGGGGTCTTGATCGGTTCAAATATCCAGGCATAATGCACAAATCCATGTCGGTTCTCTACCTTTTTCCCATGTGTATTATTTACCTTGGTTGTATATATAGCTTCTTCATTAGCAACAACCGGTTTGGTCACGTGCAAAAACACCTCCGATAGTCTCTCGATGATTCTCATAACTGTCTTAGCAGTAAACGAACCTGCATCGTTGGATGCTAGTACAGAAATAACGTACGTCCCAACTTTCTCATATCGATGTTCTTGTGATTTCCCTTCGTCGAAACTCAAATTAAACATTTTGTTTCCATCTCCGAAATCCCATGTGTACTGCGTTCCAAGGAAACCTAATTTCTGTTTCATCGTAATAACTATTGATTTCCCAAGAGCGATTGAATATTTTTGAACTGATAAAGAAATACCGTCTGGTGCTCTTGCAGGGCATTGCATCTTTTTAGGCATAATATCATCTTCAATGCCCCCTTTGCAACGATCCCCTCTTATCTTCACAAACCCCTTTGATTTGATGTACTGACTCCCTTCACGACAGTTAACAGGAGGGCCAAGCGACGCGAAGCTTGTTGGCACACAAAAGCTACCTATTCTTTCTCTTTTGAAACCAAAATCACACTCAAAATCATCCATGGTACACTGGCATGTGCTGATATTAGTTTTTCGTTGATAATTGATCCCATATGCACAGCAAACATCTTCCTTTCTCCTTTCATAAACATACTTCTTACCTAATATGCAAGAACCAATGCCATTACGGGGCGCAATAGTCCATGTTGTGTAGTTATCTGGCAAGCATTTATATGAATAACTTGCAGTAAAATTCACACTCCAAATGGTCCATATTAATTTTCCAGTGGTAGAGATATCAGAGCCAAAAATCTTCAGCATGCTTGATTTGGCTGCAGGGTGTGCTGCAACGCCAACAACCCGTGACAACTGATTTGGCAGTAGGGCTGTTCTCCATGTATTCCCATCATTACAGCTATAATCTATCTTATTCGTATTTTGCTTTAGAAAGGGATTTGTGATCGGAACACCTGCAAAGAGCCCTCCATGATCAAGCAATTTGTAAATATGTCGTCCACGTAATATCTGTTTCCAGTTCTGCCCACCATCAACTGACAAATAACCATGTGCAAACGTTCCACTTTTGCGTGAATTTGTGATCAACTTTCCTTGCGCGATTATAACACCTGGGACAAATTTTGATGACGTTATTTGGGACCAGCCAATAATAAATTTATCTATAATGTATAGTGAGAGTTTCAGCTTGCAGTCTGGTAGAAAGCATGCTATTTCTTTGCTACTGACGTCATGATCTGGGGGTTTCAAAGAAGTCCATTGACCACCATTATCATAAGATATCATAGTTCCTTTCTTGACCTGATTTGCGATAAGAGTCCCAGGGACTCCATTTATTCTGTGAATATCAATAATAACCTGATCAGTGTCCCATTGTGCCTCAATATTCTCCATTATTAGCAAAAACTTTTTCCCAACTGTGTCAGCAATATGTAGATTAGTTTCACCAGACTTTGTCAAAGCCGCAAGCATGACCTCATTTTTTCTGCCATCAAGAAAATGGAAATTTGTATGAAATTTATTTGTTGGAAGTTCACATTCCTCAAATGGTAGCTGCCTCTTGTATGATACAAATAATCGCTTGTCACCTGCAGAAGTTTTGCGCTGAATGAAGATGTAATCTTTCTTGACAATGAGAGAGTTTGGGAATATAGGGCCTAGATTGACATCAAATTTTTGCGTGTAACTGAAAGGCTCTTGGGAGATAAGCACTGTTGAATAATTTTTTGTTGGGAGTTTTTTGTTTACAACTGAAACCACTTCAATAAACATCTCTGAATCATTAGTTTTGTAATTTTTTGACCAAAAGAACTGTCTGACATTTGCCTGCAAAGTCTCCCAAGTGTTTCCGGTGTTACTTGAAATGTATAAATTACTGTTTGCATCTCTGATGACAACATAGTTTGAAAGCGATGGATGAAACGCTACTGAAGCAGGAGAAAATGTGAGTTGTTGTGTTTGATAATTTCCTCCTTCATCTGTGCTTCTGTACAAAATCATGTTCATCTGATCAAGTGCGAATATAATATTTCTATCTCTGGGTGATGTATAAACTATACTCAGTTTTGAATCATTTTTAAATTTATGCAACTCTAAATCAAAAGTTTTCCCATAGTTCATTGAACGATAGAGCTTTGATTCCCCAATGCAGAAAGATCTTCCTTTATATTTCTTTACCTTATTGCATGTGATAATGAAGATCACTTTGCTATCAAAATGTGTCCAAGTAACAATAGCAGTAAGGTGGGTATTATTTCCAAGTGTGGTTTCAGTGATTTCTGGATCTTTTGAAAGCTTTGAAGGCGAAGGTGTGCTTGATTTATGCGTATCATCATGGGATTTATAAAGGTGCCGTGCCAAATCTAGGCTGCCCGGATCCCATAGATTTCTCTGCCTTGTAAATACAGCTTGCATGTTGTTGTCCAACACATCACTTTCATCATGATAATATTGCCCAAAACAGTAGGAGTAATGGTACTGCAGCATGAAGAGCCATAATTTGCATGCTAGTAATCCACGCCAAAGTGTAGCCATCATTCTAGATATTATTGGAATAAACTCGTCTTTAAACTGCTCGCATGCTCTGTTTTGCAATCAATAAATTTCGACATACTAAGAGTGAGGTAGGAGTTCGGCAAATCGGCTTAATTTGATCCTTTTTAGGCCTAAAATTGTATTGCTTTGTTTGCGGAAGCACCGAGTCACTTCATCTGAAACTCATATCTTTGTATTCGGCCCACTTTTTAAGGATCTTTAAACGACGTTTTCCCTTGCAATACTCTTGAAATATTTAATTAATCCATTATCCCAGCTTCAAGTCGTACTTTCCATGAAATTTGAACAGGTTGCAGGCATTGCAAATAAAATGTTTACCACAGATTCAAACTCAGATCAAATTTCACTCCAGGAGGCTCTCCTCCGCAGCAATAAATGAGTTTCACAGATCAGTCTGAAAACGAGGTTTGCTGTTTTTGCGAAATTTTATAAACAAGTAAGCATAGCTCTCATTCGCATGAGCATGCGCAAAGATCTTAAGGGATGTCGGTGGGCAATCACGTAACCACCATCTTCGCTGTGCGTCTTTTGGCCTAAGCAAAGGTTTGTATCAGAAAGGAGAGTGAAAACGCCAATAACGTTGTACTGCCGGTTGCTGCATTTATGGATAAATGTGTTGAAAATATGCCCGACCAGCACGGAGGAGTCTTCTGACATTTGCATCCAAACTTTGCAACATATTGTGCCGCAAGCAAGAGAAGATTTGCACTGCTCGTCCACCGGGAACTTCAAATTTTTATAAGACTTAACTAAGGTAGGCCAATTGGGGGAAGGCAAGGGGCAGTAATTAATTAGGGACATGCGTCATTATCGGTAAGAAAAGAAAAAGGCTCACTAAGCTACTGCTAAAAACTTTGTTAGAATTTATTCCCTCTGTTGAGCTTCTGATACGGCGCTGTCTTTTGCTGGAATAAAAGCGAGTTTAGCAGGTACTTTTGGGTGAAGCCATTGCAGTGCACGGCCCGATGAAACACAGACGACAGTGCTTTTGCCTTTTGGACCAAAACAATGGCTATAAAGTTCTGTTTATGTACGCGAACAATTCTAAGTCTTCGTCGATAACTGCTTCAAAAAACACTTCAACATGGATACAATCCAACTTTGAGAAACATGTCAATCTTTTCGACATTCCCTATTTTCTAATCTACAACAAATTTTTTTGTCATTCAAGAGCTCCGCCTCCGTCTGCTGAGTTCTGCTGATACAGTCATACAAATATCCCTAGCTTGGTGATCAAAATGCATGTTGCTAAAGGTTTCACAGAGCCTTCACAAAAAGACCTCTTTAGTCATTGCAGATCATTCCAATACTGCACACATTTTTCATAGGAAGTTTTAGAAAACTCTCAACTCTTAGATTAACCAAAACAATCAAGAAACTAGAGTAGGGTGAAGGAGATTCAGTTTTCAAATCGCTGGGAAGAGAGAATAGTAAAGTTTCCAACTCAGGCCTGAAATTGCCAAGGAATCAATCGTATTCGCTACTACATATTCCACCTTTTTGGTGAGAAGTGAGGGGCAGTTTCCCCCTCCCAAACATCTCAAGTTTGCCCCTTTTTGTGTAGGAATTTGAAACGAAACGTTTAATAAGATTCAGGAGATCCCCACCGATAAGACATAGAGATTCTTTAGTAACTCATTAAGAAATTGCTCAGAAACTTTCGGTGCTCGTTTTGTTTTAAATCTAAGAAAACTTCTGTTAAGATTGTCAATACTGTAACTGTCAACAAATATTTGACTTGAGAATCGTGGCGATATTTTAAAAACCTTGATAGGATTGGCGTGGAGCCGATAATGATTTCGAAGGTAAACACTTGAAGGCCTTGACAATCGGTCTGGAAAAAGTTGTTTTTGAAGAAAATCGCCCCGCTCATACTTAACGAATTTTATACAGTAAATAGACAACGAATTGCACTATGTAACTGCGAAAACCACTTTTCAAAAACTCTGGTTTTAAAATAGTGGTGATATTTAAAAAACTTTATAGGATTGGCATGTAGCCAATAATGATTTCGAAGGGAAACATTGATAGCCCAGAACAATAGACATGGAAAAGGTTATTTTTGAAGAGGATTGCCCCGCTCATACTTAACGAATTTTTTACAGTAAATAAACAACGAATTGCACTATGTAACTGTGAAAACCACTTTTCAAAAACTCTGGTTTTAAAACAGTGGCGATATTTTAAAAAACTTGATAGGATTGGCATGTAGCCAATAATGATTTCGAAGGGAAACATTGATAGCCCAGAACAATAGACATGGAAAAGGTTATTTTTGAAGAGGATTGCCCCGCTCATACTTAACGAAGTTTGTACAGTAAATAGACAACGAATTGCACTATGTAACTGCGAAAACCACTTTTCAAAAACTCTGGTTTTAAAACAGTGGCGATATTTTAAAAAACTTGATAGGATTGGCATGTAGCCAATAATGATTTCGAAGGGAAACATTGATAGCCCAGAACAATAGACATGGAAAAGGTTATTTTTGAAGAGGATTGCCCCGCTCATACTTAACGAAGTTTGTACAGTAAATAGACAACGAATTGCACTATGTAACTGCGAAAACCACTTTTCAAAAACTCTGGTTTTAAAACAGTGGCGATATTTTAAAAAACTTGATAGGATTGGCATGTAGCCGATAATGATTTCGAAGGGAAACATTGATAGCCCAGAACAATAGACATGGAAAAGGTTATTTTTGAAGAGGATTGCCCCGCTCATACTTAACGAAGTTTTTACAGTAAATAAACAACGAATTGCATAATGCAACTGCGAAAACGGCTTTTCAAAAACTCTGGTTTTCGAAATGTAGCAATATTTCAAAAACGTCATTAGAAGAGGCATGGAGCGGAAAATGGCTTCAAAGAAAACCATTGGAAGGCCTTGACAATCGGTCTGGAAAAAGTTGTTTTTGAAGAAAATCGCCCCGCTCATACTTAACGAATTTTATACAGTAAATAGACAACGAATTGCACTATGTAACTGCGAAAAAGGCTTTTCAAAAAGTCTGGTTTTCGAAATGTGGTGAAGTTAAACAATTTCGGTAAAATTTTGGTGCAATTGTGAATAATACAGAAGAGAAAAATTCGAAAGCCACAGTCGCATTTTTAACTTTGCCACACTTCTAAAACCAGAGTTATTGAAAGGTGGTTTTAACAGTTGCCTTTTACAATTTGTTGTCTATTTGCTGCTCAGTATGAGCCTAGGATCCTCTTCAAAATAACTTTTTCTAGGTCGATTGTTCTAGCCTTCCAATGTTTCCCTTCGAAATCATTTTCCTATCCATGCCTATTCTATCAATATTTTTTTCAAATATCGCCACATTTCTAAAACCAGAGTTTTGGAAAAGTGCTTTCATAGTTGCATTATGCAATTCGTTGTCTATTTACTGTAAAAAATTCGTCAAGTATGAGCCAGGCGATTTTCTTCAAAAACAACTTTTTCCAGACCGATTGTCAAGGCCTTCAAGTGTTTACCTTCGAATAGAAGTCAATATCGGCTCCATGCCAATCCTATCAAAGTTTTTCAAATATCGCCACATTTCTAAAACCAGAGTTTTCGAAAAACGGATTTCGCAGTTACATTATGCAATTCGTTGTCTATTTACTGTAAAATATTCGTCAAGTATGAGCCAGGCGATTTTCTTCAAAACAACTTTTTCCAGACCGATTGTTGAGGCCTTGCAATGTTTCCATTCGAACTAATTTTCCTCTCAATGCCTCTTCTCGTGAAGTTTTCAAAATATCGTCACATTTCTAAAACCAGAGTTTTTGAAAAACGGATTTCGCAGTTACATTATGCAATTCGTTGTCTATTTACTGTAAAAAATTCGTCAAGTATGAGCCAGGCGATTTTCTTCAAAAACAACTTTTTCCAGACCGATTGCTCTGGTCTTCAAGTGTTTACCTTCAAAATCATTATCGGCTCCATGCCAATCCTATCAAAAATTTTCAAATATCGCCACATTTCAAAAACCAGAGTTTTTGAAAAGCGGTTTTCGCAGTTGCATTGTGCAATTGTTCGTCTATTTACTGTAAAAAGTTCGTTAAGTATGAGCGGGGCAATCTCCTTCAAAAATATATTTTTCCACACAGATTGTTATGTTTCTCTTCGAAGCAATTTCCCGCCTCATGCCTTTCTATCAAAGTTTTTAAAATATCATCACATTTCAAAAACCAGAGTTTTAGAAAAGTGGTTTTCTCAGTTGCATTGTGCGATTTATTGTCTATTTACTGTAAAAAGTTCTTTCAGTATGAGCGAGACGATCTCCTTCAAAAATATATTTTTCCACACAGATTGTTATTTCCCGCCTCATGCCTTTCTTTCAAAGTTTTTAAAATATCATCACATTTCAAAAACCAGAGTTTTTGAAAAGTGGTTTTCGCAGTTGCATTGTGCAATTTATTGTCTATTTACTGTAAAAAGTTCTTTCAGTATGAGCGAGACGATCCCCTTCAAAAGTATATTTTTTCAGACAGATTGTTATGTTTCTCTTCGAAGCCATTTCCCGCCTCATGCCTTTCTTTCAAAGTTTTTAAGATATCGCCACATTTCAAAAACCAGAGTTTTTGAAAAGTGGTTTTCGCAGTTGCATTGTGCGATTTATTGTCTGTTTACTGTAAAAAGTTCTTTCAGTATGAGCCAGACTATCCCCTTCAAAAATATATTTTTTTCAGACTGATCGCACTTTTTCACTTGAAAGACCTGGAAGCCATGTCTCATTGATGCTGAGTAAATATATCAAAACATTGTTTGAAAGTTGATCTAAAGAACGTACTTGCAGTAGTGTCGCTCCTAAGTGTTTAATCTTGATCTCGAAATTGTTTAGCTGTCATTAAATCTTCATTGGCATCCTTTTCTTGCTGGTGAATGTTTGAAAACCAATCGGTGAAGGTGCAAATCAAGAAAATGCAAAAAGTAGCCCTCGTGCGTTCATGCATACGAGGCTCAAACTTTATGCAGGCCTCTTGGTCAGCGGTTAATCCGAATGAGAGCTATGCTAAACAAGTAAACAAGTGGTCTTTGAGTTTAAGAAGTTGGTACTATTATGTATGGAGGGGGGCTTTGGGGTTTCACGGGTTGCGGGTTTGACCAATTTTAGCCATCGGGTTTCGGGTTTTACGTCTAAATCGTGCGGGTTTTCGGGTTTTGAGCTGCTCCACGGGTTGCGGGTTTGGCCAATTTTTATGCTCGGGTTTCGGGATTTCTTTAAAAAATTCCAATGTTTTCGGGTTTTCGAAGTCATACAGTCCATGTAGTTAGCTGAGATCGAAAAACCAGCTTCCGAATGTTAGTGAAAGCGAAAATGTAGGAAATAGTCGAACATTATTACCGAAAATTGAAATTTTGCGTCCCGAAGTGCAATAGACCATTTGCCAATTAGGAAAAAGGGATTGAGGCGAGCGCGGCCAATTCCGACAGCCCTAGTAACAGTCGGAAATTCGGGGAATCCTCTCCACTTCAGAATATCTTATTCGATGTATTTCCCTCGATCGATTTGTAGAGTAGGGCACATAAACAAGCGATCAGCTGATTTTGACCCCTTAGTTCACCTGTAATAAGTCCACAACTTGAGAGAAAATCTTGAAAAAATCAACGAAAACTGGCCGATCGTCTTGGGCTGATTCTGAAGTGGATAAATCGAGAAACTGAAAACAAACTTTTGGAGGACCTTATTAAAACCCTTTTTAAGGTATTTAATCATTAATCTGGAGTAAGTAAGTGCATTTAGTACGAAAACGAGCACGATCCATTTGGGAGGAAAAAGGGCCTAAGTAGAAATTTTCGGGATTTTCCCCACAGCTTTGAAAAAAGAAAGGCTCGTTATTCTGCGAATTTTAGAGATAAATTCGAGATTAATAGTGTTTTAGTGAAAGAATACGGTTTCTCGTCGATTTTTGACATGCCGAGGCCGTTTACCCCTCGCAAAACGGAGTTACGGCCCAAAATGGGGTAGGCCAAAATTTTTCCCAATTTTCGCGGCCCCCGCGCTCCGCCCCTGGGAGCAATATTGAACCCTAAATTCGTGATAAGACTCACAAACGAGTTATCTCTTGTACATTTTTTTCTGTTTTGAAATTAGTTGAGTAACCATCGAGCATCGGCTCCAAATGCAGCTTCTGGTCAGAAAATCGGGCCGGGTCGGGAGGACTCCCCGGATTTCCGACTGTTACTAGGGCTGTCGGAAATTTTTCTTAATTGGCAAATGGTCTATTTCGGGTTTCGAATTTTTTGCTTGCGGGTTTTCGGGTTTTTGCTAATTTTGGTCCGGGTTTGCGGGATTTAGTACCCCCCAAAGCCCCCCTCTGTATGGTCGAAAGAATCTCTGTTACTACACCTGATGATGCCGTATGGATGTACAGCGAAATGTTGTGAATTTTTATCAATGGATATTGAAACATGAAGCTTCTTGTAATTATTTTTCTTATTAAACTCCATGCCTCTATGCCCGATGTAACATTTTCACTCTAGGCCTAGGACACTCCTAGGACTAAATTTTGAAAACAGCTAAGAAATCTTTAAATGCTAAATTCAAATATGTAATGTAAAATATATTGTTGAAATCTTATTCTTCAGTAAAGGAAACTCATATTTTTTAGATTTGGACGTAAAGAAAATAGGTTTACTTCTTAACTAAACTAATGTTGCATCTACCTGGAAACATATCTACACCACCAGAGTTGGAAACTTGGATTTTCAAAATTGAGAAACAGATTAAAGGGAATGTAAGCATATAAAAGTGGGTCAAGCCACTTGCGATCAAATTCTAGCCTATCAGATATTAGTATTTCCTGTTGACGTAGAGCAGTCACCCAAATATGGTGCGGCACGTGTGATAGCCTATTATCTTTGCGTAGCTATTTTAATCAAGGGCTTATATATGCTTAGATTCCCTTTAAGAAACTTTTGGTAGTAGAAAATGAAATTCTCACGTGAAATTAAGAAACTTTTAGTACTATCGTCTGATCCTAGGGTCTTATAAAGCGTGCAAAATATTTTGTCATACCAAGGAAAAACTTCTCCTGTTTCATCTTGGTCAAATCATGCTTTGAATTCACCTTCTCAAGCTATTTCTGAAAAAAAGTATTACACCCTTCAGCGTTACTAGAGCTGGTTTCTAACCAAAAAAGGTAAAGAGGGGACATATCGTACGGGGGAAAATTCCGCGAAAATAAATGCCCGCGAAATTTGCCTCCCTTGCATTCCTCAAGCCTCTTTTTCGTTTCATTATTAAATTCTGCGTAAAATTTCAAGGAACTGCAAAAAGTGAAATTCACATGTCACAAAATTTTACCGGCTTCAGAAGTTATCATTGAAAAGAGACGTGATTGATGTGTTGGAGGTGAATCTATGAAATTTTGGCATCTCTTTTGTGATGAGGAAGCAACGAACAAAGCGATCCATTAACTGAGGTATCTTATAAAATGGCCTAAATTACGCGATGGCCTAACTAAAGTTATTACTTTCAAGGAAGGTACAATTCTCTTATGCTGCAGAATAACAACCAACTTGCAGAAATGAGCGTCAATATCAGAATCAAAACACTTGAAGACTTATCAAGATTTGCAAATCATTTTGGAAAAGTTATTCTTCGCAAATATTTTCTTCCCATAAACATCGGAGTGTCGATTGGGTGTTGCACGTGCGCAGAACTAATTGAGCAGAAATTAATCGAGGAGAAAAAAGATCTGAATTTTCGCAGAATTTTCAGTATGGGATTTTGTGGACTCTTATCAGGCTTTTCTGGCACATACTGGTATATCTGGTCAAGTAAAATCACTGGAAGATACAAAGTAATGAAACAGTTATTACTATACCAGACTGTGTTTAGCCCATATGAATACATGCAGTTCTATCTATCTGTTGGACTATTAGAAGGAGAGAGCCTTAAAGACGTTATCACTGAAATCAAAAGCAAATTCCTGTTTACCTATTTAGCCGATTGCATTGTTTTTCCACCATTAATGTTTATAAATTTCAAACTGATCCCATTGCGTTTCAGGTTCATGTATGACAACAGTATTCAGTTAATGTGGTGTGTTTTTCTTTCATTTTTAAAGCATCACGACCTTGACCAATATTTTAGAAAAGTTAATTTTCCAGTTGTTAGTGAATTAATACCTGATAAAGAAGAAATTAAGAGTGAGTGAACATTTTGGTGTAATGTAAGACTGTATCAAATTTATTGAATTTTTATCTGAATGTAAACAAGGCAATTATATGTTGTATATGTTTAAAAGAATGCCTCTAAAATATTTAGCCAATAATCACTGATAGTAGATTTGATTTTAAAAGTTGATTTCTAGCAGTTGTCTAATGCTTTTTCATCTGCAGAAACAATACATTTTTAGTTTGATGTTTAATTCCTAATGCAAAGGTGTTTTGAAATATCTCAATCATACTTGAATGAAAATGACAACTAGAATTTAACGCCAAAATGACCTTTCAGTTTCTGGAAAGTTGTACTTTTAAGAGGTATTCAAGAGTAAGGTCTACCGAGGTAATATTAGTAAGGTTGCTTGTGGTAAGATGGTTCAGGCAAAATATTCGAAACACATTTGAAAAAATCTTCATAATGCAGATTTTCTCTAGCTAAATCCGTTGGAACTACCCTCCCTCCTTAAAATATTGACTGTTGATTGAAAATTTGTGGATCATCAATTCTAAATAAATAAGAACCGATGCAAAAAAATCATAGGAAAGATTGTAATCACTGTATGGTTGCAGGAAATTGATTTTCTATTTACAGATATACATAAATTTCACATACGACAACTTGCAAAAGTTTTTTGACAAGAATCTCACACCAAGGAATAAAATCAAGAAATAAATTTTCAACGATTAGTTAATGCATCTTTCGTTTGCTTGAAAAGAAATTCAGGTATTGGTCATAAGTGTTCATTGGCAGTCTTAGATATCTTCAATATTTTCAGAATTACAGTGTCTTCTTGGTTTCAAACAGTTAAGCAGAAATCTTTTAGCTTTTGTCGTTTACATTTATCCTTGTTCATTGACCGTAAACCACAAAAGCTATGAGATTTCTGCTTACTGCCATGCTATAAACCTTTATAAACTATGGTTTTCTCAAGGAATCGTTTTTCCTTCATTGATTTAGGATTTACAATTATTTTAATTCTTTGAAATCTTTTCATGAATTCTTTGAATAAAAAGAAAACAGCCATACTTCTGAAAATAATCAAGACATCAAAGATTGCCAATGAAGACTTAAAGCGGATGAGCCAGAAAAAAGTTCCCATTTTTGAAAATTCAAAGCATCAAGAGTACTGAATGGATTGGAATGAATCAATATTTGCTTGACGCCCAAAAAATCAATGTATTTTTGTGATTTTTTTCCCTTTCTTACGAGCACTGGAAAAATTGGTAAATTCAACTTTACAAAAACATGATGGTTGCAAAATGACTGAAAAAGGCCTAAAATACTTCATCAAATCATAAAGGTCTCCTTGCTCAGAACAACAAACAAAATGCAACTTCTCATGGGTGAGAAATATCGTCTGCACATCTATTGCCATGACAATGAAAATCTTTAGTAGCTATTTGAAAATCTATGTCTTATAACTCTTGAGATTTGTGAAACGCATGTGCGTATTGTTCTGTGTGAGGGCAAGGGGAGAACATGGTGTGAGGGGAGAACATGGGGTTTTTCGTTTTTATGCGCACGCACACTCGGTTTGAAGCAGAGGCATCTTATTTTTTGCAAGCGTGATACATCGAGGCAAGGCAAAGACAAATTGTCATACTTGTAAGGGCAGTACTAGACTCATTACACAAGTCCTTCAATGCTTTTCGAGAAAAATTGTGAAATTCGTTGATTAGTTTTGCAATCAGAAATCTGTCAATTAATCCAATTCGATCTAACACATTTTGTTAAAAATGATTTTCCATGAATAACAAAACTTGAAAGGTACCTCAACTTCCAACATTGTCTCTGATCACTGCTACTAGAAGAGTTTCTTAATTTCTTGGAAGGGCCTTTGTTTCTTATGAGAATAAGAATGCACTCTTCACAAACTGGTTTTTTTTTATTTTTCAACAGATTTTGCTTGCCCGTGAAATTTTAGGTGTACATTATTGAGGATACTAGCATTACTGTCCAAAAAAATCATGAAATGTGTCAAATTTGCTCATGTTGGTCAAAAATTTTTTCTGGTGACCCTTGACCTATTCCAAAACATCTTTTTCTACCAATAGAATTTTATTGAAAATAAAACCATCATTCTGCACAGATACACACACAAATAAAAACAGAAAAATTCAGTGAAAGCAACTTGAAAATACCTCTCAGAATTAAAATACAGTTATCTAGCTAAAGATATCCTGCAATAATACTGTGTACTTCTGCAAATGATGCTAAAAATGTTCATGAAATGTTCTTTCTTTCAAATCTCTCAGTGATATAGGAACCAGGAGGTACTGGGGGCACATGCCACCCTTTCCTGAGATTTTGCAGTAAACAAAAGAGTGCCTTTCCACTTTAGAAAGTGTCTCTTTAGCTTGATGAAAAACTCCCTTGATGTGCTGTGCCTCCCAAGTTCAAGATGCATTCCTACAGCCCTGAAATCTCTTAATTGCAACTGTTAACATCTGCTGTACAGTCCAGTGCTGTTTTTACATCTCTATGCCATCTATGTATAAAAGCTAGCCAAGTTGGATGGGTCAAGGATATGCAAGCAAAATATCACTGTAAATGTTGTATGCATTGAAGGTGCATGGATCTGCAAGGCAAAAGAATATGCCCTTTTGCAAACAATTGTCACCCTTTTCACATTAATACCTATTCAGGGATTGCAAAAGTTAGTTGGACAAGACAAAGCAATAGAAAATAACATAGTCAGGTCATTTCTTAGATGGCAGCAAGGGCAGTCACCCCTATGCCCCTTTTCCAGCATTCCTGACCCCCTTCATATAAAATGGAATTAAAACTAAATTGACACATTGCCCTCAGCAATGCATCAAACAATTTGCACAAGTTTCTGCATTAAATAGGAATGTGGGTAAATTTCTGACTGTTAATTTGAGGATTCGTTACTTCTTGCATTCTGTCTGAAGAGATGTAGATAGTTGGATTATATAGTAAATCTTATGACATTAAGTACAAAAATCCCCTTGTACGCGATGTATCAGGTACTGAAATATCGGCCTCTTATGACACATGACATGTAGCCCTTGCCCCGTATGTGATTGTTAAGGACAAAGCTTTTCCTTGCCCAAATCGTTGTCGATGTAAACAAAACCTTCCCCTAAAAAGATGAATATTGACGTTTAACGCAAAAAACAGTGCATATACCGACACTGGCATACTGTTACTGAAGACATTGCAAGTGCACTGGCAAAGTTTGGTGATGTGGCACGGTGCCGATTTGGAGAAATAAACGCCTAAAAATTGGCAATTTCAGATGACGACCGTAGAACCATCTTAGACTGCAGTTTGATAAATATGGAAGAAATGGTTCCTTCTGCTACTTACGTAACATGGTTCTAGAGTAGTGTCTAAAAAACCTAGAATAACGTCACAACGCAAAAAACGGTGAATAACCCACCTGATAGGTCATGTTCCTGATATCCTTGGCAAGGACTCCTGTAAAGTTCTTGATGTGGCACGGTGTAGTTTTGGAGAAATATCCTCTTTCATCAACATGAATCTGCGTATGAATTAGGCCATTTTTTCATGGCCACAAGAAGTCTTCGAATAGTGCTTTTTAATTAGAAAATTTCGTCGATTGATGTCTCCCAATGTTCGCCAACCTTTCTTCCATCAAAATCAAATAGTGGATTTAACTGCGAACGGATGAGCTCACGCTGGAATGCAAAAGCCGATGCCCGACCCATCTAGGCCAGTTGTCTCACTCGCTTTGAAATCTAGCTGTGAGACTGGTGATTTTGAGTGGTCAGCGGTTTGTGAAACGAAATGTCACTGTGTTTGAGGGGAGTCCTAACGATTTGATCAAGTGTTTTAGGCCCTTTTCAGTCATTTTGCAACCATGCTATTTCTGTAAAGTTGAATTTTACCTATATTTACAGTGGTGGCAAGAAGATGAGAAAAATCACAAAAATACTTCGATCTTTTGGCTTTTAACTAGAATTTTAATCATTCGAATCCATGAAGTAATTGTGGTGCTACGAATTTTTCGAAAGTGGGAACTTTTTTCTGGCTCACCCGGTAATGAAGTACCTGCCTCATTTCTCAAGCCATTAAATCAAATGAACAATGCATTGCCAATCATACTTTTTTAAAGATCTAATTCCTGTCCTTGTACTAACACTTCCCTGTGGTAATTATAACAGAGAAACAACTCTTGACTTTGTCCTAGGCTAGCCACAATTTTGTTTTGAAACAAATCCGATAGGCTGAAAACCAAACTGTACTATTTTGTTTTCAGTTTTTCTAACAGTAATTGAATGTCTCTTGCCATTTTGGTTACCAATGGTTTCCTGCTTGCTAATTTTTCTGACAACTGCTCCATCTCAAGCTGAACCTGTGGAAATTTAGAAAAGCCTTTATAGAATAAATGACCAGAAGAGTAGAAGGTTGGGTGGGCTAAAGAAAGTAAACCCCAATAAAATTTACCCGGTAGTTATCCCAACCAATCTCTTCAAAGACATTCGCCATTCAACAAGTGAATCACTAGACCCAATACAGAGTCCCAGTTTTGATAAGGCAGAAGATAAAATGATAACAAATAATGACAAATGATACTGAGAAATAAAATAATATAAGCACATTATAACAAGATAGGGGAAAATCAAAGAGGAAAATCATTGAGGAAAATCAAAACAACCAATACAAGAAATACTCATTTATTGAAGTCTATAAGATGGTAGCAAGCAAATGCCTGCAGCTGTTATGGTTTACGAATTAGCATTTTGATGCGAGCACAACTTCAAAACTAGCAGGAATCTAAAAATGCTGTAAATCTGGAAATTATGATGATATAACAAAATGCTCTTTCTGGGATTATGGCAAATTACAGAGAGTTTCCTTTGACAAGTTGATTTGAAAGGATGGGACAATACCTTTTCACACAAATGATTTTAAATCTTTTGCAAAAATTCGAGCCCTATCAGGTTGTTACTTTGCCAAATGATTATAACATTATAGCCTGCAAACCAGGGAGCCTTTTCGATGATTTACCTCTAATTTCAGTTGTCTTGCTTGCTGGAAATCCTCATCTAATTGTAATGTATTTCCAATATATTCTCTGCTTTCAGAGGCTAGCCACTGTGAAAGATGCTGATGTCTCTCCTCAAGTTCCCTGAAAATTGTAAAAAAGGATGTTTCAATTCATGAAAAGTTGTTATATTTTTTCAAGTAATGCGATAGACCTATTTCACAATCAAATACAATTCGAGGCAAAAGATGCGATTCCATGAACAGCAAGAACAATATCTATTTTGTTGCAACTATTAGTTTCACAATGATGTCATATTTTTCAGGAGCGGATCCAAGGTTTTTATTGAGGGGTGCGGATATGAATCGAAGGGGTCTGGGGGCCAAGCCCCCAGAAAATTTTTTGGGGACCACGCCCTCTACTTTGCCGGAAACGATGACCCCGCCCCTTTGGAGCTGCAAAAACGAATTTTTAAAGCTAAAAAATTGCACTAATTAACGCTATGATTTAAGACTTCTAGGGTAAACTAACAAAACATTCTGCAAAAGAGGAGAGTAACTTGTTTGGAAATCCATCTACCAGTCATGTTCATGCATTACATTTACACAGTTTACAATTTTAAATACCTGTCTTGTACTTTGGGAATTTTTTAAATTTTTGCGAAAATTCATCAAATTACTACTCTCCTATGCAGAGGCTCCTTTCCATCATTTTGCTTTGCAAGAATTCACAAGGATAGTAAAAAGCTCTGCGAAGGAGAGTAGCATATTACAGCAAGCCGAATCAAAGGGCAAACATTCCTCCTCTGACCTTTGGCCACTAATTGAAATCAAATGACTCTGGTGGGCATGCTGTTATGTTTTGTTTGTTAATTTCACATTTCGAATCAAAAGTTTCAATCACCTGTGAAAGTGGCTTTGTGATTACAGCTGCAATCAGACAAATACATATTCCACAAAACAACAGAAGGCTTTTTACCATTCCTTTGACCTTTCATCCCTGCAAACACTTTCTGTCGTCTGGAGGTCAAATCAATGACAATTTTTGTCGTGAGGGGCATTTCACTGCCAAAAAATCCCGTACATCTTTTGCTAAAATCCTTGTTTCCAAGAAAAATCCATCAAAATAAATCCGTAAAAATCCTTTTGATTAGACAAAATCTGGCACGCTTTTTCGAAAGGGGTGAAATGCCCCTCGGATTTCTGATTCAACTCGATTAGAAATGCTTTCGCTGCAAATAAGAATCATGTGAAGTATTTAGCATTTTAGCGAAAAAAACTTGTTTATGCAGTGCATACCTGACTGGAAGAAATTCTCGCGCTCTTGTCCTCTCCTCGGCTGGGAACTGATAGAAAGAAAGTAGCAAGAAACTTCGCAAATGGTTCGGCCTAAATCTTTCAGCGTCGTGAAAGCTTTATCTCTGTTGTTCAACAAACTTCGTATTCTTTCCAAGCATACCTCTTGCAGAGAGACAGCCACAGCCTCACATTCCTTCACCTCCCTATGACCCTGTTTGTGAGCAGAATTGTTAGCGCGGCAACAACATCGACTTTCAAGATTCAATGGAATCAATTGGGTCCATCAAAAGGATCTTCTGGATCAACACCAGAACTCTTTGATAAAGCCGAGCACCCCTCAAACACAATTTTGATTGGTTTAGCCTTGGAAATTTGAATCTCGGATGCTCCCGCTAAAACTGAGCATCCATCAATCGATGATGCTATTGGTCAAGCATCTGATCATGTGAACTGACGGATGCTCAGCGCGATGGGGAATGTGCGCTGAGATAAACCATGGACCACTCTGCAATGAATTACGGACTCACAGAATGTATAACAAATCCCCTGCGATGTTGAGATTATGTTGCTGTTGTGTTTTACATATTTTAGGGGCCAGTTCATGAAACTGAAACAAAAGCCGGTTGGGAGCCGCTGAGTTTTCAATCCAAGAGATGTGGTGGGGGGGGGGGGCAGTACAAGGGCTGCCTTATCACTTTATGTGTTTATATAGTGGTACTTTTCAGTGCTTCATCTACTAAATCAGCTAATTATGTAAAAAATAAAAATGCATATCTTTGGATTTTTGAGGGGTGCTTAAGCACCCGTAGCGCCCCCTTGCATCCGCCCCTGTTTTTAACATACATCCTGGAAGGTATGAAGTATCTTAAACCAATTTTAAGCAAATCTCAAGAAGAATATTACCAAAAATAAATCTTAAAGTTTTTTGGTGATTCTAGCATGCTTTAAAATGTTTCTCGAAGGGACTTTCTGGAGAAAATTTCTTGCAAAATCTGAACAGAATGACGGATATCAACCAGAAAAAATTCTAAAAAACAATTTTTTCATATATATTTTGTCTGCTCAATCAGAGATCGCAAAATGCAGCATAGGTTCCAAATCTTTAAAAAGGTGGGTGTAAAATTATATGCCCTATTTCTTTAAACTGAATGGCTCCAAAGAAACTTTATCTACTTTACTATAATTCTACCGTTGGACTTTTGAAAAAATTTTAATATTTTCAGAATTAGAGTGTTTTTCTTCTTTTCTAAGAATTCAAGAAAAAAATTTTAAAAATCTTAAAACCATTGTTACGTCTAACTTTGTTGATGAAACATGAAATACTTTTAAAGAAAACCATAGTTTTTGAATGTCTACAATGTGGTAGCAAGCAAAAGTCTTTCACTCTTCTAGTTTACGATTTAGAAATTTGATGACTTCACATCCTCAAATGAGTTGAAATATAAAATACGCAGTAATTTTGAAAGAATGGAGGATTTCTGAAAAGTCCAACCATGGGTGAGAGGAAACAAAGTAAATGTATGATAAAATGTATAAACAAATCGTACCTGTGTCTTTATTTTTGTTGTTTTCGCCTCCAATTTACCTGCAGCAGCATGCTCAAATCAACTCCTAACTTCAAATCTGCAACGGCCTAAATTTTTCTGTGTTCTGTAAAAGCGAGGCCGTCCTCGTTTGCGATTTCTCCCTTGTTGACGGCGAAACGAGGACGGCCTCGCTTTTAAAGAACACAGAAAAATTTAGGCCATTGCAGATTTGAAGTTAGGAGTTGATTTGAGCATGCCGCTGCAGGTAAATTGGAGGCGAAAACAACAAAAATAAAGACACAGGTACGATTTGTTTATACATTTTATCATACATTTACTTTGTTTCCTCTCACCCATGATTACACAAAATAGATCATACAATTTTACACCCGCCTTTTTACACCGATTTAAAGATTTGAAACCTATGCTGCAAAATGCTATTGCTTGCATATTTAGGGAGCATTAGCCTTTCAAAGGATGGGCGTTGTTTCTGACACAACCGGTATTTCAGTGAAATGCCTGCACAAAAATACAAGGCCATGTAATAGCCATGTACAAGCCTTGTAGTTATGGCCTTGTAACCTTGTTATAGCCTGGAGTAGCCTTGCTGTAACCTTGTAAATGGCTTGAAAAATGCTAATTAGCCTTGTACAAGCCTTGTGGAAACCTTGTGTTAGACTGGTTGCAGCTTGGAATCTTACTGATAGCCTTGTAATTTTCTTACAAGGTTAGTACAAGGTCATAACAAGGTCATAATCCCCTCTACAAGGCTAAAACTTGGCCTGTACAAGGCCAAGATTAGCCTTGTATTTTTGTACAGGTGGTATCGTTTTTATAAGAACTTGCCACTTCTTGATTGCATCGCATGATTTTACCGAGAAACAAACTAACCTGTATCGAGTCTTTTCGTTCTGAAACTGTACAAGTTCTTCCTTTATTCTGCTTACTTCCTTGTAAATAGTTTCAGTTCCTGGAATTTCTTCATTTCCAGGAATTGCATCATCATCGCTTTTCTCGTCTTCTTCCTCCACATCATCTGATGACGTATCTGAATCAATATCTTCTGAAGAAGGTTCTTTTGTTGAAAGTGTCTGTTGAGGTCTTGTCTTTCTGCTTACTTTTGAATTCGTTTTTTCTGCGAATAGATAAAAGGTAAGCATTTTTGATGACAGGTAAGCCACAGTGATGGCCACATTTTTGTAAATAACATTTCTGGGCGTAACGAGATCCAACCCTAAGAGCAAACTTGAGCATAGATCGAAAGGAGAAGGACATATTTACACACACATCTGCCATCGGCATTTAAGTTATTTGATTCAAAAGCCGATTGGGAGGCGATTCAATTCTCTTATTTCTTGGGTGTAATTAAACGCTTACTGCTCAGCTTCTGAACCAAAGAAATTAAATGCCCGAGGTAGATGTGTAGATATATCCTTCTTCTTTCGATACATGCTCATCTTTGCTCCTAAAAACTATTTCTGGAATGCACAACGAGCGCGCCAGCTACTTGAATTTCAGAGAAACTGTTGCGGCTTTGTTTGTTTTGAATTTCTTGTTGAGAGAACTTTCTTTGTCTGCAGCCACTAATGGCTTTGAATTTAGGTGTCAACAAAAGCATCTCATGCTATTGTGGTACAAAATCTGTCCTTGTTGAGCCAATCAGCTTTGCAAGGGTATTGTCTTGAATGAAGTGGACCATATACATAAAAGGACCCTTAACACTTTTGGGAGGGTGATTGAGCAACCCCTCTTCCTCCATGCGTTTATTTTTGCATTTTCTTTATATCTAGCATAGTTACCAGTGCCAGCCATAGCGGAGACCAGATGACCCAGTGTCCTTCCCCGTTGTGGCTGGTACATAGAAATGTATATATTTTGTGGGTTTTAAATTGTTTTAGATCAATAAATTAAAAAAAATGACTCACCGATTCCTTGGATTTGTGTGGATTTCTTGAAAGATGATGGTGGCATAAGATCAAATTTCTTTGGTTCTTCACCTGGTCGAATAAGCTTCTTTGTCAACTTGTTCTGCAAAAGATAAGATTGATAAAGAGTGATTCGTCTATAATGCTCGAAGAACAAGGTAAGATGGGGTTGAAGGCAGTCTGCCACGTATCTCAATGGCCGCAACAAAGTCAGGGCTCAACACAACAGATTTCTTTATGAGTCTCTGCATTTAGTAGAATTAAAGGGGCTCCGTCGTCAAACAGTAAACAAATCCGCAAACTTGCACGTGTCGGGGATTATCTATTGTTCATCCATTGTTCTCTGCAGTTTGTTTGGTGGCTTCACCCAAGCCACAAAAAAGTGACCGTTAAAAATCCACTTATATAAGAGCAATCGTAGAAGATATGAATGTTTGGTTTGTTCCTTAGTGAAGTACAAAGATTAATGCCCAAACAGCAACTTTCATTTTGAAAAAAATATGAAAATCCTGTGTGATATCACCTTTCAAAAACTGCAAAAATCATCGTTTTGTTTACATTTTGACGACGGAGCCCCTTTAAGGACGGCTGATCGCTATCACTTTCTATCGTCGTAGAAAGTCATTAGGTTCAGTAGTTATTCAATTCCTCTATTCTTTGTATTGTCCTTATCACCCAATCAGATGCGTGACAGACTGCCTTTTAGTAAAAGTGAAGGTGACATTGAATTTATAGCGCCAAGCGCTGGGATCGCAAGAGCAGAGAAGAGCTGATCGAGATCGAGTGCGTAAACAGGGAGATTACTCCCTGTGCGTGCGTAGCCCCTTGTCAAGTCGCTCGAGTGTTCAGGTTGTTCAGGACAGCAATGATGGTTGATTGCGCAGTGGGAACCCGCCGTAATAGCTACCAGTCATAATACCGACACAGTTAATGCTTCAAATATACCGTTTTTCTTTTATATAAACCAATGTTAACCTTTGTTTCAGCCTGTGTTTGCCAGCTTTATCCCAGCTTAGGTTTCAAGCAGTCAAATGAATTCAATTTGTTGGAACATAGTGGTTGGAATAACTAATAAGAACACACCATTCATTAGATAACTTAGATTCGTATAAACAAAATCAATTTAAGCCGGTTTTAACTTGTTGCCGGTGTGAATGGGATAAATGTTACAAATAAGGACCATAATCTGTTAAATTAGAACTGCAATATAACCAACTTAGGGCAGGATTCCCCCTTTTTATTAAAATAATTTTTTATTGTATGGAACTGCACATAAGAAACTCAACTCTAAGATCGCCAAAAAATTTAGAAACTCGAGTATTGGGAAAATTACAAGTTTGGCCCAGGAAATCCTTAGCAAAGTTTTACTTCAACATTGGAAAGGCTTTGGTCTTGAGTAAGGTCTAAACATCGGAAAGGCTTCAAAAAACTTTGTTTATATGTGTTCATGAGGGTACATGGAGGTAGCGACCTTTATATTCAGAAATATGAAAGTAGCGACCTTTACAGTAAAAAACATGAAGGTAGCGACCTTTAAGAACGTCGTAAGGAAACTCTGACTGACTCAAAATCCGATAATTTCAAGAAACTTTCAATTTGCTGCGTAGGAGCTCCAACCGTTCCAACTAAATTTGAATGACGAGAGAAGAACGGAGAGAAGCTGTGACGAGAGAAGAACGAAGGAATAGCAACATTATCAAGCTTTACTCGCAATCCCGTGGAAGAGAAACAACACAGTGAGTAAAAATACAATTTTGATCATGATATAGGCCACATCAACGGTGCATGTGCATTATTGCCCATGGTTACACCAACCCACACATGGTGATATGATATTAGAGCCATGTGACATTAACTAGCCAATCATATGCTTACAACTCAACAGATTTGCTGATGTGGTATGATGTAACTTTATCTCCTAACTAAATACAATGTTTAAGTATCAGTGAAATTCATTGTACCAGCAGATTAATAAAAGTCCAAAAGTTATATCTACTGTATGACTGCGAGGTAATGCAGCTGCGGGTATTCCCTGACCCTGACAATACCGGCTCAAATTCATAGTTTCTGATAACAAAGTGCAGTCATAAACTTTAGGTTTATCGCTTAGGACGTTATGATTTACAGTTTTGTAATTTCAGCTTTTCATTTTGAAACGATTTGACGATTGTCTTTTTGGTCGATAATGTAATAAGTACTTGAGTCTATCTCCTCTCCACTCTTAGTGCTTACGTGCAATTTAGAACACTTTTGTGCATTTAGAGGCAACTGCCACTGACTGGACCAGTTTTCGATTCGATTTATGTCATCCTGAACGGGTTGGCTGCTGCCTGAAGTTTTTCGGTACAATTTCAAATCGTCAGCAAATATCTTCACGGAACTGTTTTCAATGCAATCTGGTATGTCGTTTATGAAAATAAGGAACAATAAGGGTCCAAGGACGCTACCTTGCGGAACTCCAGGCCCGTAGGAAGCGGGGGGGGGGGTAGGGGGGCTTAAGCCCCCCCCAATAATTTTTTAACACAATGGTGCTACGTCACATGACTTAATTAGATGTATTGTTCTCTATTGTTTTAAGAACAATTGCCCCCCCCCCAATCCGAAGCTTCTTCCTACGGCCCTGCGGAACTCCACTTAAAACCTTCGTCCAAGAAGATTAAAAACCATTCAGTACTACTCTCTGCTTTCTGTTATGGAGAAAAGCAACGATCCATTGAAGTACGTTTCCTACGTTTCCTACGATTCATACGAATTTAACTTCGAAAGAAGTCGTTGATGGGGTACGGAGTCAAATGCCTTTGCGAAGTCAAAGTATATTACATCGATGCTGTTACCTTCATCAAGGAGAGAAGTCCATTCTTCTAAGGCTTCTAACAACTGTGTTACACAGAAACGTTTCGCTCTGAAACCATATTGATCATTCGAAAAAAGTTCGTTTGTATCAAGGTGTTTCACGATTTCATTCTTCAAAATTCGCTCTAACAGTCGACAATTTAGGCTTGTAAGACTGATCGGTCTGTAATTTCCTTTATCATGTTTAGATCCATTTTTAAAGACAGGAGTTATATGTGCCCACTTCCATTTCTCAGGGATCATTCCTATATCTAGTCATGTTATGTACCTAGTCACGTTCTCTTAGACCAATGTTACTGTTCATTCCTTATTGTATTCATTTTGTTGTAGTTGTTCCTCAGTTGCTGCTTAAAGGGAATAGACATTGCTATATCGACAAGCTGCTATAAATAGGCTGAAGAAACGCCCACAAACCTATTGTTTCCTTCGCCACACAATGAAACAGCAGGCGCCAAAGTTGTTGAATACAATATTATATTTTTAACTTGGCCCGGGCCAGCTTTTAACTGTGTCGATTCCTTTTAAAGTATACAAGCTTTCTTGTGCTAGGTTATTGATGGAAAAATGAAATCTGAAATTCGATCTGAAATCCCCTCACAACCATCCATTGTTGTGGTGATGACGTGCAGTCCATATAAGGTGAAGATTATTTGCATACTAAGTTTTAAGTCAACCAAAATCTTTATTGCGCAAGTAAGCGTAGGGAATCTTCGGGGAATTCCTCGAGGTTCATAAATTCGATATTCCTTTTCGGCATTTTGTAACGGGTTGAGCATTGTCTGTCGTAGTAAAACAGAAGCGTCCAGTCTTTCAGTAGCGAATCAACCAAATTAGGCCCAACCAAACAAACGCCCAGCGATAAGACTATACTCTGAGGATGGCTAAAATCTACATCTTTGTTGTGTTGCTGGTAACAGTTTTGCTGGCAGCATCAACAACTGGATTTCGATGCAGAAGTGGAATTCAAAATTCTGTCGGTTACGTATGGAGCAGCAATTACTGTGGGGATAACGCTAACCACACAAAGGCCTGTTTTCAGTCTTTGGAGTGCACGGAAATTGGAGATACTCCCTACAAAGACTACCAATGGAAATGTTTTGATCGCAAGAATTGCCAGAATGCAACAGATGGCAAGTCGTATGGTAGATACAATGGTATCAAAGGCATTTGCTGTTTTACAAGTGGATGCAATTCTTACCGACTTACTACATGTACCGATTCTGCAAGTAGCGTGACAGCAAGTATTATTGGCCTAGTCACCGGCTTATTGTTGACCTTTGCTGTTGCATAATTCACCAAAACTCGCAAAACTGACTTGCACGAAGCTCGACAATCATATTTAGCATCAACCTCGTTCCCAAGGGTATCTGTTGTTTTCAATAGGAGGCTAGACCTCAACAGATACCCTTGGGACCGGTTTACAAATTTTGTAAATTTTTGATCGGAATAATTAGCATAATTTGGCAGACAGCAGGTCCTTTCGAATCCCATATTCGACAATTTCGAAATGTAGATTCCATGGTTCGAACAGCACTCATTGTATCCAGAGCCATTCGAATGTTCTTTATTTCGACCGAACGCCAGGTTTTGAAGGCGAGAAACTTCTTTTGTTTCGAAAAGAGCCAATCAAATAGCAGAATAGCCTAACAGGCTCCAGGGTCAATGTAGGCGTTGAAGTTTACGGAAAACCTTCATTGTCACTGGGTACGAGGTTGATTTAGCATACATGCACCTGAGAGCCATTTATACCTAGTTTCTTATGGCCACATTTTTGAAGATTGATTCCAGGGATAAATAGTAGGGATGTGAAACGCAATGGTTTTGCGCGAGCGAGCATAAATGCAGCCTCGTTTTAATGATGCCCTTAGCAACCGATGTGAACTGCTGCAAGCCTGTTGGCAACGAACCGAAGCTGCGAAGAGAAGAGGATGGTGTTGTTTGAAAGGGACAAGAAATGGATTTGTCGCTGATCTTTGGGTGACCTGAAGGTGAGAATTTAGTATGTGCCGACGAGTTCTCTCACCCGAGAAAAATTGTACTTTCTTTGTTGCTCTGTATGAGAAGTTTGTTCATGATTCAATCGAGTGTTTCAAGTCGTGTTTTCAGGCATATTTCGCAAACATGAAATTTTTTTGAACTCAAATTTAGCTAGCAAAATATCTGTAAATGAGTTTATAGCCTTGAGCTTAAATTTAAAGATACTTTGTGTATTAATCGTTTATTATTGGTGTTTGGGTCACATACAGTATGTTGTTGCAAATAGAATATTGCTTCAAGAGGCCTGCAGTCATTAGGGATTCTGTTTTGTTGTATGCACCTACTGTATAATATACTGTACCTTTCACTTTACCAGATTTGAGCTTCAAAATGAATGATTTGATCTGGTAAATCATTTGATATGTAAAGTCTAAACAATAAACATTTAATTTGATTTGAAACCATACCAGAAAGAATCATTCATCCAGATCTCATTTTTATGATATGTAGTACAAGACATGCAGTCAAAGAGACAAAACACATTTGGACTTAACTGGCTGATAGGATCAAACAACAAACAATGATACAGCATCTTTGCAACATTTATCCACAGTTTTTAAAAGATTCACATGTAGTGCATACAAAAATCCAATTTTAACTCATACAGTGCTTACACTATACTGTAGTCTTTTGAAGTGAAATGTCCTAATTACACGCTTCTATTCACTATTTTAGCTTCAAAAGTGAAAGGAACAAATGTGCATGTAATGGATTCCTGGATTAACAAAGTCAAACTGAAAATCTACATGTCAGAATCAAATATTTATGTCATCAAACATCTATTTACCTTATTTACTTTTTAATCCATAAGAATACAAATATGTTATGTTATGGAACTCATCTGGCAAGTTATCTATAGTTAAAGGGGCTCCGTCACCAAACTGTAAGCAAATCTGTAAACACTGCATGTGGCCATTGTTCTCCATTGTTTTCTGCAGTTCGTTTCGTGGCTTCACCCAAGCCACCAAAAAATGCTCATTAAAAATCCCTTTATACCCAAGCAATTGTAAAAGACATGAATGTTTGGTTTTTTCCTCTGTAACATACAAAGATTTATCTTCAAAATGATACTTTCATTTGGAAAAACAGGTAAACATCTGTGTGATATTGCCCATAAAAAAACTTCAAAATCACCGTTTCGACCAACATTTGGAGAGGGAGCTCCTTTCAGTAAGCCAGTATAAACAGTAATTGGTTATATGTTAGTACTGTACTGTGTATTATAATTTATTTCAGAGTGTTGAAAGAAGATGGAAATTGCAGCAAGTAGATGTTATTTCTTCCCTTGTTTCTCTCTTGAAGCTGCATGTACAATTCAGATATTTTCTTCCTATCAAATCAAGTTTTGTCTATCATTTAATGCCAAAAATACCATGGACATGAAATAGTGGACTCCTACTACACATTGTACCAAAGAGTATACCAATACTGCAAAAGGAGTTCCAGTCCCAAATTTTCAATTCTAAAAAGATCTTCAAACAAATAATGACAATTTAGTGTCTTGTTTCACAGAATCTTTTGCTATTTGTTTTGGTTATAATTCAACAGCAAGAGAGTCTACAGCATGTCACAAGCACTAATAAGGCATCTCACCTTGTTTCAGGTATTCAGGCAAGTTATGATCATAGGCGTAGGAGACAGAAGGCTGGGGGGGCTGTAGCCCTCCCAACGTTGGAAAAATTTGCAAAAATTGGCCAAAATCTGGCAGAAATCCAGCTTAAAGGGAATCTAACCATATATTAGCCCTTGATAAAAATAGCTACGCAAAGACAGTAGGCTATCGCACGTGCCGCATCATATTTGGGTAACTGATCTACGTCAACAGGAAATACTGATATCTGATATGCTAGATTTTGATCACAAGTGGCTTGAGCCACTTTCATATGCTTACATTCCCTTTAAGTCAGGCCAAATTTTTGTCAACAATGGATTTTTTGTGGGGCAGCCCCCCCCCCAAATTTTATCTTCCCCTATGCTCATGGTTATGATAAATCATAACTTGTCTGAATACCTGAAACATGGTGAGATGCCTTTAGGGGTAAAATGCCATTTAAATTATAACCAGAACTATGAGCAGTCATATTTTTGTTGCCATCAAACATCTGCCACTGAACTAATGAAAACAATGACTTCATACAGTTTTGGCTAATTCACTTTGGAATGATGTAGCTTGCCATTTCTCTCACAAAGTCATTGAAGCTGATATGCATTTTCAACTCTGTGAATCCATATACTCTCTGAATCTATAAAGGAATTTAATAAATCTAGTGAGGAGACCAAGTTGCATTCTTTGATTTTGGAGCGGGGAAGCTCATTCTAAAATACATTCTGGTGCATCTCTCTGAAGGTTGGGAGTACTAAGACTGCGTAAGGAAATAATGAACCAGTGATTTATCGGTCATATAGACAAACTATCGCGGGTAGCACTTTTACAAAAGTTATGGGTCAGGTGCGGCTGGAAGCAGTCAAAGTGGCACAAGGAAGATGTTCCCAGCGCACTACAAAGAATGCAAACTGGCAAGGGGAGCATCATTCAAAGATAAGGGTTGTGATAAAATGCCTGAAAGATTAGTGGTTTCTGTCAACAATAAACTGTTTATAGTTGTCATGTACAGCATTGTCAGTACATATGGCACAGACTACTCTATCAACACAACACATATGGTAGCAAATCCACAATAAGATGCACATGTGATGATGTGATGTAACCTAACGTGTATCAAAAATGCAGCTTTTTTCTCAATGTAGATTTATCCCATGTAATCTCTTTATTCCCTCTCTCTCTAACCCTGTATGGAAAGTTGAATTATCGTGCGCCGGACATTGCACTGATAGAACAATGAAACTATAGAAACTAAGTGCTCTGTGCGCCGGACATCTCCGGTGCAGGAGCCTTTCTTTCCATAGAGGTTTCCAACGATGATTGGAGTCTCTTCTTCACCTTCAGCTCAAAATATTGAATGTTGTTCTTCCAAGTTGATTTCATAAAAAAGTTCGAGGTAGTTGCACTGCAATGGGATGCTATTAATTAATTACTCGTCCCAGACCGCCAAACAATGAAGCATGCTTTGGATCGGCTGCCGATTTGTATTTTGGTTTACAGTAGAAGGTAGGCCCTCCAGAAAAAGCGATCGCGCACACACAGCTCAACGTAGCTCAAAAATATTTTGCAATAAAAATACTTGTAAGGACATCCCCCATGTAAATATCAAACACTGAAAGACGGGATCACACGGGGAAGTGGACTTTTTTAGCAAAGCGTGATCGGCAAAGCCGAGATGTATTCTTTGGCCTAAAATGATGCAAACAAAATAGTTCCACAAAACAACGACCTGGGCATGAAAACATGTCAAAAAGTATACAACAACAAAAAACAAGCTCTACAGCACTTAAACAACAGAAAAGTTGAACAATTCCTTACCTTAAGATACGAATCCACGATCATTTACTGCCAGCGCTGCTACTCGAGCTTTCGGATCCGTCCATCTTGATCTCCACTGTCAACACCACAGGGGACCAAAGGTCGCGCATTCATGATCGCGCTACGCAGCTCAATGCGCGTTTCGCATCCCTACTATTTATCCCTGATTGATTCGTCAGAAACCTGTAGGACTAGAATGAACAAAGGAATATACACCCGTTGCATAAGATGTTTCTGTAAATTGACATGGTATACTGTAAGGTATCCTTAGGTTTTACATTCAGAAACTATCAATGATTAATATGAAAAATAGTTGTCTTAACTATTGTTAGTTAAAATAGTTAGTTAGTTAACTAATAGTTGTCCTAAGTTGCTGGTATGATCTTGCCAATTCAGATTAAAAATTCTTCTAATCAGCTTTCTTTGGAATATAGTCTCTTCATGTTTTTTGTTAAGGTCCGTACACGTTTTTTTTATATAAGAAACTTGGATCAGCACTTAGTACTAAAAGTTTCTTAATTTCGCATGAAAATTTCGGTGTTTTAGTAGTGAAAGTTTCTTAATTAGTTTCTTATTTTTTTGGGCCTAAAATTGCGGTATTGTTCGAAGTTGAGCCTTCTTCTCGAGAAAGGGCTTCCATTTTGCGTTGACATTGTCATCAAGAAGAAGCCATGCACATCAAGGCAAAAATTTACCAATTTTGCAGTTAAAAGTCAAGAAAAGACGAATGTACCTTTGTTAGAGAGACATAGAATAAGAGAGACATACAGAAATAAAGTTTTAGAGTTTCATAACTGTTCTTGAGCGTAGTACTAGAGTTTCTTAAATTTTTGGTCATCGTAGTACTAGTTTCTTATAAACCAGTTTCTTATAAAAAAGAAACGTGTAATTGACCATGCGCTATAGGATACGTGGAAGTTGACGTAATAATTCTCACCTTGACTCCTTGTTTTGTTTTGATTTGTTTTGTTTTGCCTCTACAAGACGAGCTAATAGTCCTAACTTTTAGGCCGTAGTGGCAAAACAAATCAAAACGAAACAACGAGTCAAGGTGAGAATGATTACTTCAACTTCCACGTATCCTATAGCGCGTGAATTGACAAAACAATTGTAAGTGAATACAGGGTGAGTTATAAAAGAGTTCACCAGTTTGGCGGGCTGTGAAATAAAAAGCAAATGGCCGATATTAAAAACTAAAATGCTAATCTACCAGTCAAGGGCCAACTTAGATGAGAAAATTTTGTTTGGTAAAATCACTCATCTTCAAGACCCAAAAATAGGAAAAATGACTGTAAGGGGTTTGTATGGGAATCGTCCATTCTGGTCCATGATTTATTGGACAGGGAAATTTAAGTTCAGTACCAATTTAATTGTTCGATCACTAAATCACTGGTACTACAAGAATTTGATTTCAATAGTAAATAAATGATGGACCAGAATGGAATGTGGAATTCTCGTTCCCATACATGTCCATTACAGACATTTTTCTAATTTTTGGGTCTTAGTAATAATTCTTGGGTCTTAGAGATAAGTAATTTTACCAAACAAACTTTTCTCATCTAAGATAGCCTTTGCATGAAAGACTAACATTTCAATTTTGAATATCAGCCGCATACATATTATTCCACAGCCAGCCAAACGGGTAAACTTTTTTAGACTCACCCGGGTATACTTTCGATATATATATAAACGATATAACGTGGCAAAGCCACACAACGTTTTTTTCAGAGTTACATCTCGTAGAGCAGCAAGGGCGATGCCACCATGAGATTCCACCACCAGAGTTCTCAGGAGCTCAAAACCATGCAGTCCAAAAGAAAGCTGAAAGGTCGAGCGAGACTGAGCAATATGAAAATTATTTGGAAAAAAGGCAGAAAAGTGAAGAAAAATTCTTTCGGACAACAAGGCTCAAGAACCAGAAAAGCTCGGCAGCAGACCCCACAATGCCACCACCCCTGCCCTCTATCGTTTCAAAATATCCTTTCGACATGACCTTTAAATATTCTGAACTTGGTTTTTCTGATGTCTTTCTGTTCTCAAAAATCTATTTAGGGACAGTGCAAAGTTTATTTTATAACATGGTCGGTGCAAAACGTACCGGGGCAACTACTTTTTTGAGCTTGCACAAAACTGGGCCAACACTTTTTTAGAAAGCAAATATGTACGGGGCAGTAACATTTCTAAGCGCAAGATGAGGTTTGAAATTTAAAAAAAAATTGATTTTGTCGACAAAACTTCAAAACATGCCTGCTGATAAATGCTTGGAAGGGTGTGTATAAAATGTCACAGAATTCTCTCATCAGTTGTTTGCAAGAACGATTCATCAGTCATATTTCTTCAACTTAAAAGTCAATTTTTACGTTGACAAAGAATGGTAAGGACAAGAATTGACTTTTTTATGGTATTTGGCTAATTCATCGGTGGTTCATGAATACGGGGCTGATACATTTTTTACGGAAAAGGTGACGGGGTAGTTGGTTTTTTTGCAATAATTTTAGACAGGGCGAGCAGGTTTCTTTGCAAGAATTTTTCTTCTCCACCGGCCATGCCATGTAATAAATTTTTAGTTGTATGTATTTGTGGCAAGTATTTTCTTCGATTCATGTCCTTATCCATGCCTAGCAAACTTCCTAAATATTAAAAATTTTCGAGCTTTCTTCTCCTCTTTTGATCTCATATTCTTCAACTTTTGTTTTATTTGCTTGCAGGTTTTCTCTTTCAATACTAATAGAAGTTCCTTAGCTCTGTTATTCACGTTAAAGAATTTGATAGATACATTCATAGATACATACAATTAACCCATTAGTGACTAGAATAGTGACTATGCTCACACGAAAGTTTCATACAGAACATGTTTGACGTAGGCAATACATTGCCGGCTATTTTCATGCCGTGTCTGAGGCCATTGAGCACTTGGCCCTGGTGGTGACTAGCCTGAGATCAGGCTCGCTTTTAGTCCTTTTAGTTGAGAAATTCTCAGGCTAGGTGGTGACCCGCATGTTTGCTTTCGTGTTTGACCCCCAGATTATAGGGTCTGCGCCGATCTGCGCAACAACGAGCAAAAGCTTGCTACCGAACAATTCTGGGTTTCAGGGAAAATAATTTATGCAATCATGAGTAATTAATTCATGCGTATCGCTTTGTTGCTGTCACAATATGCTGTCACACATTTATCTTCAGTCGTGTATTGTGTTGTTTGTTCTCGTCACATTTATGTTTTGGATTGTATTGTGGCTTTTGTTTTGAACGTTTAATTGTTTATTCGTAAAAGGACTCCAAGAGGATTGGACGAGGTGTGATTTTTAACGATGTGTTGTTTTAGCGTGTTGAATAACATTTATCCTTAGTCCGAGTAAAATGAATGGCATAAAGGGATTTGCACTGCGTAGCAAGCTTTTGGTCGTTGTTGCGCAGACCCTTTCTTCTTCGGAATATTGGGTCTGCGCGCAGGCTACCAGATTACTTGACTTGGCTGGCCTCCAGTTGTCTCCAGTTGGCCTCAAGCTCTTTGAAAAGAAATCACACGCAGGCTATTTTAGTACAATCTCTGGCCAATCATGACACTGTTTGTTCAGCAGGTAACATTTTGATAAAATGTTCATAGAGTAGATAAACAAAAGCAGATTGAATCAGCCAATCATTCATAATAAAATACTTGCAGCAACAGTCTGTTGTGGCAACAGCAACGACCAGTCTTTCAGCAGCGAATGAACGAAACAAACAACGCCCAGTCACAAAGACTGCACTCTGATCTGACGATGACCAAAATTGGTGTGCTTTTTTTAACACTTTTACTTGCGGCATCAACAACTGGATTTCGATGCAGAAATGGAATTGAAAATTCTGCCGGTTATGTTCATTACAGCAAGTACTGTGGGGATAACGCTAACCACACAAAGGCCTGTTTTCAGTCTTTGAAGTGCGCCAACAAAAGATACGAATGGAGATGTTTTAATCGCACTAATTGCCAGAATGAAACAGATGGAAAGGAGTATGGTAGATACAACGGTATCAAAGGCGTTTGTTGTTTTACAAGTGGATGCAATGATTACAAACTTAGTACATGTACTGACAATGGTAATAACTCTGCAAGTAGCGTGACAGCAAGCATCATTGGCCTAGTCATTGGCTTATTGTTGACCTTTGCGACTGGATAACCATTGACGCATCATAACGCATCACATTTTATATTATAATGGTAAATAGGCCTGTCTATAAACGTAAACAATGTACACTCTCAGATGCAGCATCGTTCCTTTGGCTAAATTTTAACTAACGTTGGAATTAATTAGCTGATTACTTTTAGCTATATTTTGTATGTATCTAACGGTAAAGAAATTGATAATAATAATGATAATAATTTGGCAATCTGTTGTTCACAGCACATGTGCAACTTTATTTTTTAGATATTTCTAGAAACCCAGCACATGAACCTTGCTGAACCATTTTCACTGCTCCCCCCATCCTCTGACAATGTCCTCAAACTCTTAGAAGAGATAAACCCCTCAAAAGAGACAGGTTTGGATAATATAGCAGGGGAATTCCTCAAAGTTGGTGCAACTGCCTTAGCTGAGCCGATAACCGAACTATGTAATATCTTATTTGAGTGATAAGATCCTATCCTTCAAGGATTTGAAACTGGGAAACTGCCTACCAGCCCCAGACCTTAGTTTGTAATGAAAAAAATACGTGTAGCCTACTTTTCCGAATGAGTGAAATGCCCCTCAGAACCAAGCAGCACAGCAGAGAGCAACAACCTGCCTCCTGGAAATTTCAAAGAGGTCTCCTGCCAGATGTGATTGCAATGAAGCACCAGCAGGGGATTTGCATTTAACACCTTTTCATCATGTTAATAATGGCAGTTCAGAAATATAGAACAAGGCATGAAAAGAACTTATTGTTCTTGAAAGAACGCGTAGTAAGCAGTAAGCAGTTAGCACTTTGCACAACAATGCTTTGAATCAAGCAAGGGCAAATTTATAGCACAAAGGACAGTGTCCCCAATTAGCTTGTAAGCTAAAGATTTTGACACGTAAATAAAGATATTGATTGATTGATTGATTGATTGATTGGTTCATGCAATACAATTCTCTTTATTGTTTATTACAAAGCACAGGATCAAGGCTGAATTTTCATTGCAATGAAAATTCATGAAACAGAAATAAAAGTCACGAAACAATGGAATTCCACTCCAAACTTGTTTGTTGTATTAACCAATTGTCAATGTGACATATGTGCTTTAAGACAAAGCGATTTGGCAGCCTAAAGGATAGATTTCACACCTCCTGTTCAACCAAAAACTATATTGCTTCTCCTTTCTTGTATTCTCACTTGATTAAATGCAATCAGAAGAGGTGTGAAATCTATTTTTCTAAAAGGCAAATCGCTTTCTCTTCTGGCAAGCCTAAGACCCCGTTTACGCATGGTTTACACGAGAGAAAACTGGATCCATCCAGAACGGGATCGATCCCAGACTGGTACGGATCGGTACGGATCGGCCTTGCGTTTACACGGGATCGCTTGGGATCCATCCGCTATCCGTGCTAGTTTGGGATCGATACGGATCGGCCGGATTATATTTATTTATTTATAAATTTTGGTACGGATCGGCCTTGCGTTTACAAGGGATCGCTTGGGATCCATCCGCTATCCGTGCTAGTTTGGGATCGATTGCCAAGGCGATCCAGTTTGGGATCGATCCCGTTAGGGCCTCATGTAAACGGCTGGATCGATCCCAAACTGGCACGGATGCAAAACGAGGCAAGACGAAATGGAAATCGAGGCGTTTTCATAATGACACCCTGACAACAGTTTCTCATTTCACAAGATTCACAATTGCATTGCATATTATAAAAGTAATGCTTGAAGGAATAGAATACACAGTAAAATGTGGAAACAGTTTTAGTCAACCTTTCACAACAAACACCGGATCGCCACAAGGAGACTGTCTTAGTGCAATATTTTTCATCCTTTACCTTGCAAAAACACTTGAGTACAACATCCATTTAAATGATCATAGCTACGCACTACCAGCACATCTAAGAGAATCACCCCATCAAGCATTAAAAGATCATGATTATTGCCTCCCTCCCATGCAAAGCCACAAAATAATGCAAGAAGCCTTAAAAATAGACACACAATATGCAGATGATTGCGGAAGCGCTACCGGGTGCGCCAAAATAAACTATGCACGTTTGGCAGGCAACGATAAATCGTACACAAGACCGATTTTGAAGATTTATGACTTGATCTTTAGCAGAAGGCCTGAATTAGATTCTAGGATTTTTTGCAAATTTTTCTGTTTTCAGTTTTTAGTGCTACAAGCGAGTTTCTTAAAATTTTTGTTTTCGAAAACACTGAAAACGATCAAAAACCGTCGATCAAGCTTTCTAAAGAATCGACATGAATGGACAAAGAGAACATTTTTTCGTGGTGATTTGGGATTTAGAAATTGACTAATTGTAAATTGCTGTACGAGAGTTCGCACTATCTTGTGAGCAATGTAATAATATTTTCAAGAATATAAAGAAATGTCTTTTCATTTGTAATGTCATTGAATTTATGCTTTGCTGCAGGCTGTGTTCCTGTATCAAGGGGGTTAAAAGACAAGCGAGGGAGCGTCATGGGGCCAGCAAGCATGGAGTTTTGTTACATTTTTGATTTTGTGACTGCTTTTGGGGCGGCACTTTATTTTACGGAATTTCGCAACAAGCCAATCTTTGAAATAACACTCGTGCAGAAGTTTACAATGATCAATTTCTAAATCCCCATATCACGCTGAAAACGTTTTCTCTTTGTCCATTCATGATGAGTCTTTAGAAAATTTGATCAACGTTTTTTGATCATTTTCAGTGTTTTCGAAAACGAAAATTTTAAGAAACTCGCCTGTAGCTCTAAAAATTGAAAATGGAAAAATTTGCAAAAAATCTTAGAATCTAATTCAGGCTTTCTGCTAAAGAGTAAGTCATATATCTTCAAAATCGGTCCAGTGTATGATTTATCGTGGCCTGCCAAACGTGCATAGTTTATTTTGGCGCACCCGGTATAGTAACAAAAGATAAAAGAGCAGTTGAATACATAAAATCAACAATACCAGGAAGATTAAGAAGTAGAAACCTTTTATGCAATGAAGACAAAACTGAACAACATATCGTAAATCGTGACGATCGATATGGCACATGGACCAAGTGTAAATATTTAGGGTCAAAGCTAGATACTGAAGAAGATAGGAAACACCGCACCATGCTAGCCACAAATGCCATGAACAACCTGACAGAAATATGGACAAGCAATATAAACATAGAGAAAAAGATGGAAATTTTCAATGCATTCATAAGGAGTGTCTATATGTACAACACATGCCTATGGACAGTTACCAGTAAAACTAGAAACAAAATTGATGCAACCCAGCCAACAAAGATATCAAACGAAAATTTAATGAAGTTGACAAAACAAGAAATATGGTCAAAAATCATACAAAAACAGCGAATTAGGTGGTTTGGACATGCACTACGCCTCCCTGAAAATACACCATGCAAGCAAGCAATAAACGAATTCAAACGAGCAGTAACAAGACCAAAAGGCCATCCCATCACAACATGGTACAGTCAAGTTTTAAGTGAACTCAAAGATAAAAACGTTGAGATAAACAAACTCGAAGAAATCGCGAGTGACAGAAGAAAATGGAGAGAAATTGTAACAAAATTTAACTAACTGTAATGTAGTGATACGTAAAACAGGTAGGCCTAGATAAAAACATGAGTAGTAGGAGACTGCTGTGTTAGCCTAAAAATCACTTCATAAAGAGATACATTTATTCAAACTTACTATACATTTGTTGTCTTTTTCTTGTGTTTGCCTTCGTCCTAATATTCGCGACAAGCTGCACACGAAGCACCAACGACTTTCTCCTGGGCGCCGCCATATTGCATTGATCCTACGCATGCGCATTTAGTGCTGGGATCGAAGGGATTCCCAATCCCTCCTCGTTTTCGCGTTGGAGACTTCCCAGTAACTCATTCCATGCTCATTCCGACAAAAAAACTTGAATCCAGCTTTTATGCATAACATTTTTAGTTCAAGAACTTCAAAGCATCCATCTCGGAATCCCAACAATTTAAATCACTTTCGACCAAATCAGGTAACTTTTGGTTCCAAGAGCCTTAAAGCCATGGGACCTCAGATCTGGAACTGTTTGCCAAATGAACTAAAATCAGCTGACAATCTAAACAGTTTCAAAAGCATGATAAAACAATGGAATGGCCCCACCTGTAAATGCAACGCTTGTAAATATAATGATATCATGTAGATTTTGTCCATTTATGTCCACGTATCTTCTGTATTTACGTATTAACTTCCTTAGTTATTTTTCCTTTTGTTAGTAGATTCGATTTAGATTAGTTGTATGTGTATATATTTGTATATATATGTATAGCTAGGTGTAAAAAAATCGAATAAAAATAAGGTAACAAACAAACAAACAAATTCCGAGGCACACAATCAATGCAATATGGCGGCGCCCAGGAGAAAGTCGTTGGTGCTTCGTGTGCAGCTTGTCGCGAATATTAGGACGAAAACAAACACAAGAAAAAGACAACGAATGTATAGTAAGTTTGAATAAATGTATCTCTTTATGAAGTGATTTTTAGGCTAACACAGCAGTCTCCTACTACTCATGATAAAAAAGAAAGATTTACAAAACACGTGGACTTGCTACAAGTCTCTCTCGCGGAAAAACGGGGGGAGGAAAAATAGCGAGAGCTATTTTTCCTCCCCCCGATTTTCCGCGAGAGAGACTTGTAGCAAGTCCACAAAACACGCAACACGCAACAACCGACTACTGTGCTTTGAAGATGGCTAGAATTTATGTTTTTGGTGTGCTGTTGATAACAGTTTTGCTAGCAGCATCAACCATTGCATTTCGATGCAGAAGTGGTATTAAAAATTCTCTCGGTTATATATGGAGCAGCAATTATTGTGGAGACAACGCCAACAAAACAAAGGCCTGTTTTCAATCTTTGAATTGCACCAGCATCGGAGACACGCCCTACAAAGACTACGAGTGGAGATGTTTTGAACGCAAGAATTGCCAGAACGGAACGAATGGGAAATGGACTGGCAAAAATAAGGGTATCAAAGGCGTTTGTTGTTTTACAAGTGGATGCAATGCTTATCTGCTGAATACATGCACAGATTCTCCGACTCCATCAACACCGATGCCAAAGAGCCGAACAAGTTGCGTGGAAGCAAGTATCATTGGCCTAGTCACCAGCTTATTGTTGACCTTCGCGATTGCCTGAGAAGACACCAAATTATATCTGTTTTGTATTAATCGTAATGTTTTCCATGACTTTATCCCTATGCTTTATCTTATGATTTTCTTACAACTTTATCAACATATGAACAGTTACGTTTTTGATTACAAAGTCCAACTTTGTAATCTAAGAAGGGGCTTCGATGTCAGGCTGTCAGAAAGTAAGTAACCCACTTCCGTGTCACGCTCGTTAAAGCGATTGATTAACGTTTTATCTCTGCTAATTGGCACTGAAATAAAGAAAGCGCACATAAAGCGCATACAAGACAGAAGTTTCCCGCGATCCTATAGCAACATTTGACGTCGGCTTATTTGATGTTAGACAGATTTGACACCATAAGATGGATAAATTACCATGATGTTTACCCTGGCACAACAACAAATTTACCCAGAATTGGCACGTTCTTGACTTCAGTAGCAGCTTAATTATGTCAAAACAATCGTTTTCTAGAACGAACGAATCATTAGCCACTTATTGATAGTACTCATTATGCAAATAAGTCAACTTCAGGGGATGATGTAACTGGTGGCCTGCACAGAGGCTAGCATTCGCAGCATCACCGAAGATAGAAGGATCCCCTTCCTACACAGTTACAGAAAGGTGCAGAATCCCAGCAAACAATAGACCTTTTAGCTATTCTAAAAGGAGCCTGGATCGAACGTTATTTTTATACATTTTTATACGTTACGTTCGATCGAGTGGCGTTAGAGCTTCTATCACTATTGTGCACATTCGAAAATTCTACAAAGTGTAGCAAAAGTTTGTTCGATTCTGATTCTTTCCTGAATAGTAAAAAGGTCTATGGCGCCATTGACTGGGGGAAGGCACGAGATCACACTGAACCAAAACATCTTCATGCATATCATTCTGTACAGAGGTTATCTTCGTGACTGCTTGTCTCAAATTAGATGCCCGCGAATAGCAACAATTGAAACGTTCTGTAGGGTTCTGCATAAGTATTTTTGCGTTATCGTAAATCTCACATGACATCTCATTTGACACTGATGCACCAATAGTTTCGTGCACGAACAAAGCAAACTAGGGGTAATGACTTTTGATTTTTGCATATCATTCTCGTTTGACATAAAGACCAAAATATTGCCTTTGAGGCGATTCTTGTCCTTACACAAGGCGCTCGATTTTCCATTGAAGGCGACTTTAGCAGCAACACTCATCTCTCTGACTGTAGCTAAAAACAGCATCTACGGTCATTTGGGGTTATGAAGAAATCAACATTCAGATATTCTTATGCTTGTTTAGCTCAGGACAGACTTTGTAATCATCCAAAAGGATCTTATGTTCTTGAAATCTGCATGTCTCATTGGGACAGTCTAGAGTTACACCCAAAAGATGCATAAACTCTTGTTATGAATCTATTCATGCGGCAGGTACCAACAAATGCAGATCGAAAGGATCTATGAAAGTGCTTGTGTGGATGTGGAGTCCTTTCAAGGCCTTCACATGCGTTAGCTGTAGTTGCCGTACGTTTTCACTTTTCATTATTTTTTAAACGGTAGCCCCATCAATCGAGAGCATTGTTTTACAGGGGGTCGTGCCAAACTGTACAATATTACTAAAAATTACTAAAAAATTACCTATATTTACAATCCATAAAGATAAATGAAAAATAAAGGAGTTAGCCTGAGAGAGGGAAATTACTCTTCAGCCTACTTTTAAAAATGCTAAGAGAGGGTGCTCGTTTGACATCCGAAGGCAGTTCATTCCAAGTCTTTGCACCCCGGAAAGATATCGCTTTCTGCCCATTGCAAGTTTTTCATCCTTAGAACAAGGAAATTATTAGTGACTTAGTACGTTATTAGTGACTTTCAAAGGTTCTCTATTAGCATCATATTGTATTAGTGATAATAAAGACAACATCAGTCAGCGAGGTCAATTTGATAGAAATGAATTGAATGATTATCGCTGATTGCCAGGAATAAACCATTGTCGTCCATTGACGTAGTTAGAAAGAACTCATTATCTTTTGTTGCCCAGACCTTCCTCTACTCTAGCGAAACAACAAAACCCCATGTTGAATCACTCGCAGCCCGGGGGGGGGGGGGTACTACACATATTTTGGGTGCAATGACATGCCATGGGGAAGGGCATTGATTTTCGGATTTTGGTATAAGTGGTTTGATACCGGGTGAGTCGGAAAAAAGAATCATCGCTTGGAAGGCCACTGCTCCATGAATACCAAAGCAATAATATTCAAAACAGTCTTATTTTATTGCTAATATGGTCAATTAGGTTCAGTAATTTACCCGGCCTTAATCGGCCATTCTTTCCCGTCGATATGGGAAATTTTCTGCAGAAAGCCTCTTCCAAAAACCTGCAAAAGCGGACTGAAGAGATAGATTTGGGGCAAGTCTAGTCGAGTCTAGTCATTGCTGTAAGGGAAATTTGTTCATGAGTTTGGGCACGTTTTGAAGGTTTTTTGAAGAGGCTTTCTCGAGAAAATCCCTCATAATTTCAGAATGGAGTGGCCGATTTCAGTCAGGTAGATTTTATAGTATATTTGAATATTTTTACCATTAAACTATATATTTGCCGATATCATTGTCTTGATATCCAGGGAGCTGTGACCTTTCAAACGGGGATTCTTTTTTCTGACTCACCCGGTGGAATGATGCTTACCCATAGAAATATGTGCTTACCTTCGCCCGCCAATCATCTTCAGAAGAAAGTCCAAACTCAATTGAATTATCAGCTCTAAGACGTTGTGATGGGTGACTTTGCAATCTCGTCTGGGTATGAGGCTCTGGTTGCTGAGACCGAGGCTTGCTCTCGTCTGTGCGTGTACACGATTTATCAGTTGGATTGGAGAGGAGTAAGTTAAGATCAAAAGAATCTCTCAGGTATTCAGGATTTCTTGGCATTGGTCTGAGGTCTTTGCAGATGATGGGCAGATCGACAGCCAGGCTTTTGCTGTTTGAAAAGAAAAGAAATCATCAGCGATTTTAGAATAAAACTTTAGGTTACTGGAACTCTTCAGGCAGTGATCAAGAAATGACGAACAGTGGCCGTTCGTCAAAATATAACAAACAAACTCACATATCGTTTGACGCATAATTAAATGCAGAACATCATAGAAATATGCTCATTTAATTTGATGAAAGCACAAATTTAAGCAACTTGCAACAGAAATTTACAAAACTATTCATCACGAAAACCTAAGTTTCATGGAAGACGTTTTTAGCATAACCGAATCACCTTATGACCTCAGGGCACTTTCACTAGAACGTCCTGGTCCTTCCTCTCCATGTGATCACACCACGTGATTCCTTTAGCCTGGAATTACAGAGAGTCTCCAGAGAGACTCTCCTCACTCTACGTAGCAGGAGCATAGGTTCCAAATCTTTAACTTGGCGTAAAAAGGTGGGTGTAAAATTCAATGACCTATTTCTTCTGATTGAATGGCTTGAAAGGAACTTTAGTTACTTATCTATAATTCTACCGTTGGACTTTCCAGAGATTTTGAATATTTTTCAAAATTACAGCGTATTCTAAACTTCAGCTCATTTGAGGGTGTGACGTCATCAAATTTCTAAATCATAAACTAGATGATTGACAGACTTTTGCTTGATACCATATTGTAGGCATTCATAAGCTATGGTTTTTTTCGAAATTACTTTATGTTGCGTCAAACGGTTTAGAAATTACGATGGTTTTAAATTTTTTTGAAAATTTTTCTCGAATTCCTGAAAAAGAGGAAAAACACTCCAACTCTGAAAATATTAAAGATTTCAGAAAAGTCCAACGGTAGAATTATAAAGAAATAGCAAAAGTTTCTTTGAAGTCATTCAGTACAAAGAAAAACGTCACTCAATTTTACACCAGCCTTTTTAAAGATTTGGAACCTATGCTCGTATCAGGTTCGGCAGGGCGGGGTTCGAACCACCAACCTTCAGATTGGCAGTCAAGCGTGCTACCATTGAGTAATCTTGTTTTGAAGAAAGATCAATCAAAAGGGTGTTCGAGTAAAATGAAAACAATCCCCGTTAGAAAGGCCATAGCTGCTAGGATATCAAGACGATGGTTTCGGCAAATATATCAATTAATGGTAGCTATATAGTGAACGATGTAGAAGAGGGACAACGTCCTCAGAGAACAGGCATTGAGTTGATCTTTGCGCTTTTTTTCATTTATTCAGCTATCTGCTAACTAGTTTCGCCCACTAGGGCATCTCCAGAGCAACTCAAATTAATGGTAGCTAGATATGTTCAAATTTACTTAAAAAATTATCTCTGTTCTGAAATTTGGTCGACAGGTTTCTTGAAGTGACTTCCTTGAGAGAATCTCTTATAATTTTAGAACAGAGTGGCCGATTTCAGTTAGATAAATTTCAAAAGACTTCCACGATTAAATGAAATATTGCCAATATTGTTGCATTAATATCCAGGGAGCAGTAACAAGGACATATTTTGTAACACAATAGCACGAGATGCTTTGTTAACACCTGAATTCAAAGCGATTAGCGACTGCAGACAAAGGAAATTCTCTCAGCCATGAATTAAAAACAAACGAAGCCGCAAAAGTTTCTCTGAACCCAAGTTGCTAGCACACTCATCGTGCATTTCAGAATATGTTTTAGAGCAAACATGAGCATATAAATCGAAAGAAGAAGGATACATGTACACATCTACCGCGGGCATTTTATTTCTTTGGTTCAGAAGCTGAGCAGTAAGTGTTTTCATTACACCCAAAAAAATAAGAGAATTGAATCGCCTACCAATCGGCTTCTGAACCAAAGAAATAAAATGCCCGACGTAGATGTGTAGATATATCCTTCTCCTTTCGATCTATACTCATGTTTGCTCTTAAATATAATTTCTAGAATACACAGTAAGCGAGCCAGCTACCTGGTTTTCAGAGAAAATTTCGTGGCTTTGCTTGTTTTGAATTACTGGTTGAGAGAATTTCCTTTGTCTGCGATCGCTAATCGCTTTGAATTACGGTGTCAATCAAACCCAACTCGTGCTATTGTCTTACAAAATCTGTCCTTGTTGGGAACAGTAGTCTTTGAAACAGGGCAGGGACTGCTTTTTGATTACAAAGTCCAACTTTGTAATCTAAGAAGGGGCTTCGATGTCAGGCTGTCAGGAAGAAAGAAAGTAAGTAACCCACTTCCGTCACGCTCGTTAAAGCGATTGATTAAAGTGCCACTGACATGAAACAATTTAGGTATTTTTTATTAGCGTAATAGAAGCAGAAAACATCGCAGATTTCAAATCTGGCAGTATTTTTTCGATTTGAGGGGCAGAAGTGTACTTTTGGGGGGGTTTTATGGGGGTTGGTCATTCGAAAACAGTCTGGGGCGAGTGACGTATTGCGTTGGGCTCACAAATTGTAACGCAGATATACACAGTGGAAGCACCAGTATCACGCAACACGAAAACGGCGAGAAACATGACTGACAGCGAGCTTTCGGATACAACTTTGTCTTCAAATGACGAAGAATACCTTTCAGCAATGAGTGAAGCGGACTCTGGTGAAGATGGCAACCTACAAACGGCTTTTGAGCCGTACCAAGACGAACCGCTTGCCTCCTCATGACGAAGATGGAGATAATGGCGCCGCAGCAGAAGCAGACATCGATGTGATTCCATTGGAAACCCTTGCGGTTCGCTTTGAAAACAGGCCTGCCGTTGACGAATGGTGAGTAGTTGGCATTGCTTTGCTTAAAATTTTGTGTCTGTAACGAACTGTATGTTCAAGAATTAGGAAGCTTGCTCAACAGACAGGCCGCCGCCATGTTATTGTTAGGCCCTATACTTCGACCCAATCTCACCTTCCCTTCGGTCCTGTGCTAGGTAGTTCCTAAACTTTTTTTGTGATTGCTTGGGGGCAAAGCGAGTTATCTCGATACTGTTATAGATTCTTAGAGAAGTGAAATGTATATAATGTACTGCTGTATAAGTAGCTGTTGCTCCAGAATAAGTCTAGGCCATTAACAAACAAATCTTAAGCTGTGTGCACTGCACCTACAGGCCTTCCTTGTTTTTGTTCTACGGGAAATCAAATGGACATTATGCAGGCTGATGTAAGCTACGTGTAGCATATTTCAGGGCATGATTTTATCAACTGATGTTTAATTCCATTTCCTAGGTGTGAGTGTGGTAAATGCAATGTTGAAAAGCTGGTGGGTGCTAGGGAGTATAGATGCCGCTGGGAGTTCCCCCAAGCAATAGGAAAGCTGACATTTTGAGGGCACTGCTGAAGAACTGAGATGTGTGACAAATCATGCTGACTTTCCAGCTCTCATTAGCAGAGCAGTGCTGCAACTTGCAGGGCCCCTGTTAGACGGGAAGAGGTACAGACGCAGAGCAAATCAACCAGAAAACGAGTAAGTAGAAACTTAGTCCTACCGATCTAGTTTCCTACATTCTGCTAAAAGTGTACTTCTCTCCCTATGAAAACAAAATACCAAGATAGCGAAAATACACACATCTGCTTTTTTAATTAATTAAGCATGGCCTTCCTCTGAGGTCCCAAGAGTATAGTTGATATAATTTACAAACAAACTGCCACATTGCATCTAAGGAAAACTTGATGTTGAAGTCTTTTCCCACAGAAGTACCGTTCACCATTTACCCAATTCCTTAGCTATCATGATACAACAATCTGTAGGAAAACATGTGTATCTAAATAAATTAGTTCAATGTTGGCGTGTAAAACATAACACTCCCTGCATCATCATTATGTGCAGTCAAAATAACACAAGTCAGACTGGCATGAGTCAGATGAAATCCCATATTTTTCATTTCAAATCAATTCAACAAGTCAAAGCTCATGTATGTTGGGTAACTTTCCTTGGTTCAAAGCAACCAAAGTATACGTATTTCTTTTATAAGAAACTAAGAACTTGGGTCAGTACTGAAAGTTTCTTAAAATTATCAGATTTTGAGTAGTCAGAGTTTCAAGTTTCTTAGGTTCCATGACAATCTTCATGTTCACTTCCTGTGCCCTTGTGAATATTTCAAAACAAGGTTTTTAAGCCTTTGCAATGTTTAGACATACCCAAGTACCTTATGAGTAATATGATGCAGGAAACAAGTAGAAGTAAAGCAAAAATATGCCAAGGATTTCCTTTATCAAAATAAATAGTTTCTTAACTTATATTTTCCCAGTACTGGAGTTTCTTAATTTTTTGGGAATGTGAGAGTTGAGTTTATTAAGGGCAGTTTCTTATAAACGAAAATACATGCAATTCAAATTTGACTGTACTAAACAGAAGTCTGTTCTGTTATAGATTTCTACGAGCAGTTGCATACAGATGGCTTGTTCGGTGGCTGTTTGGATTTTTGGGGTATGACAATGCAAGGCCACTTCCTGCCTGTGTCCATTAGTGCATCAGCAAAACATATGAATCTGGTGTTCAGCATGGATACAAGTCAACAAGGCAACGTGAACTAGCAGATAACTAAATATGTGTATACACAGTAAAATCTTGCAAACCAGAACATAGGAAAATCAGCACCTACAGATTGATTTTCAAGAAGAAAATATCCAAAGATAACAACCAAAAACATACTGGTTTCTTGCTTAGTTGTTATCAAATGATACGGTTACCAAGAGTGAAAACTGCAAAATAGTCAATGACCATACTGTAAATTTCCATCATTACGACAAAGCAAAAGAACAATAACCACCTGCCTGAAAAATAAGTCTCTTTTTTGAACCCAAAAGGGTATTTTATAGATATCTGATGACAGTACTTTCCAACAGTTAGAAGGCAAATTATACTGCCCATAAGTTCATTGAATGTGTGTGTGTATGGGATATAGCTTTGTGCTCACTGTAGTCATAAGGCTCCAGGAAGAAAGAGGGCCAAATTCATAAGAGGTCAGCCTATGTTCAGGTATGTTCTTGTTTGCAGAGTTTTACTGTATTCATTTATCTGTGTTTCTCTGTACAAGCTACTGTAATTGTCTATCATTCCCACACAAACCCTGGACAGCCAGCCTATTGTTGACAGCCAAAACTGAGACCATTAATTTTGAAGCGAGTAAACAAATAACAGTTCTACAAAAACAAGCAGATATTTCATCCTCTACTCCGATGCAATGTTCACTCTGTTGCAAATGAGAGGGTAGCCCAATTTTGGCTGTCCACAAGCTCGGCAGCAGCGCCTTCCATGGGGTTGTGTGACATCTGATGTTGAGGCGATCATGTGATTTGCAAGTAGCTGGTCTTGGTTTTCAGCTAAAAAAAGAAGTGAAAGGACATTTCAATTGATTGCTCATAAAACTTGCCAATGTAATTCCATATAATTTCTGGTGCTGGTTACAGTAACAAGTCATTCTATAATTTCATACATTTGAGTTTTAATGAGAGTAAGAAAAAGAGACATCAGTAATCTGGTCTGCTGGTCTGATGTTGTAAATATTTTCAATTGGTGTAGTAGTAGGAGTTTGCCTGTGAGTATTGTCTGATTTTATTGAATTGTGTTTTGATTTCAAAGGGGTTGTAGCTCCTCCTAATCAGGTTGTTTCTGAGTGTTTCCGTTTATGAAATCTTTATGCAAGGATTTTTGTTTGTAGTTTGATGGTTCCCAATTTGAACACGTGTGGGTACTGAAAGCCTGAGGATCAGCGCGACATAGTGATCCAGTGAGGTCATGGGTCAAGGGACACCGCCTTCTTGTTGTCATAGTATGTCAGTGGCACTTTAAGTAGATCAATGTAAGGTCAAGCATACAAATATTTTTGTATAAGAAACTGCCTATAAGAAACTCACCTCTCAGATCGCCAAAAAATAAAGAAACTCCAGTACTGGGAATATTCAAGTTAAGAAACTATTTATTTTGATAAAAGAAATCCCTGACCATATTTTTACTTTACTTTCACTCGTTTCCTGTATCAAATTACTCGTAAGGTACCTGAGTAATGTCTAAACATCGGAAAGGCTGAAAAAACCTTGTTTTGAAATGTTCATGATGGCACAGGTAGTGCACATGGAGATTGTTATGGAACATCTAAGAAACTCGTAAGAAACTCTGAGTACTCAAAATCTGATAATTTTAAGAAAGTTTCAGTACTGGCCCAAATTCTTAGTTTCTTATAAAAAATACGTGCATTGCAATGCAGTGCAGTCTTACTTGCAACCAGTTGGGAGGGTGAGCCGAAACAACAGGGAGGGGGATTTGGGAATGAGGACTCCATCATCTATATTTGGCAAAATTATGAATTACAAATGCAATGAAATGACTGGATGCCTTTTAACCTCCTCTCAGTTCGAAAACTTTGGATTTTTCCATGCGTGCAAGTAAATGAAGGTTGCATGCGGAAGTAAATAATTCTGAGTCCCTTTAAACATCGAAGCCCGTGCCTGGCAAATGCTTTACATCCATCTAGGTAAAATCAAAGCTTTATGATTACCGAAACAAGATAAGTTAGTTTATTCCTTACAGGCAGGCACGAGGGATATGCGGTGTTGAGAATCCCCATCACCAAAAACAATGGAGTGAAACTTATAGGCCTATTTAGGCCTATCCTTACCTCTCTCGGTTGTCGCCTTTGATCCCGCCAATCCCGCTTAGAAGGAACAGTTACGGGAGCACTTCCAGCATCAAAATTCCGAACTTGCATCGAAATTCCGGGAGTATGGCTACAATTCGTACAGCTGGTGTCATTCGGTGCACCAGCACAACAATATTTCCCCCCTCTTGGTCGTTTCTTCGCATCCGCCATGCTCAACCACTGTGCTTCACTGTGGTAATCTAACTACGCACGTCGATGTGTCCAACCGAATACGTCACGAATTCCTCAAATTCCTCTTTGACCGCGTATTTTTATTCGAACAAAGAGTCACGAAAATCGACACTTTAGGGATTAAAAAAACATAGTTACAGACACAATATACCGGAAATGATTACACCATTCGATTCAGCGTTCTTTACTTGTTCATAATAGCTCATAATATCGATTTCGAAAACAATTTTATTTTTCATGTCAGTGGCACTTTGATTAACGTTTTATCTCTGCTAATTGGCACTGAAATAAAGAAAGCGCACATAAAGCGCACACAAGACAGAAGTTTCCCGCGATCCTATAGCAACATTTGACGTCGGCTTATTTCATGTTAGACAGACCCGGGCACAACAACAAATTTACCCAGAATTGGCACGTTCTTGACTTCATTAGCAGCGTAATTATGTCAAAACAATCGTTTTCTAGAACGAACGAATCATTAGCTTATTGATAGTACTCATTATGCAAATAAGTCAACTTTAGAGGATGATGATGTAACCGGCGGCCTGCACAGAGGCTAGCATTCGCAGCATCACCGAAGGTAGAAGGATCCCCCTCCTACACAGCAAGAGAAAGGTGCAGAATCCCAGCAAACAATGGCGCCATTCACTGGGGGAAGGTACGAGATCACACTGAACCAAAACATCTTCATGCATATCATTCTGCACAGAGGTTATCTTCGTGACTGCTTGTCTCAAATTAGATGCCCGCGAATAGCAACAATTGAAACGTTATCGTAAATCTCACATGACATCTCATTTGACACAGATGCACCAATAGTTTCGTGCACGAACTAAGCAAACTAGGGGTAATGACTTGATTTTTGCGTATCATTCTCGTTTGACATAAAGACCAAAATATTGCCTTTGAGGCGATTCTTCTCCTTATACAAGGCGCTTGACTTTCCATCGAAGGCGACTTTAGCAGCAACATTCATCTCTCTGACTGTAGCTAAAAACAGCATCTACGATCATTTGGGGTTATGAAGAAATCAATATTCAGATATTCTTATGCTTGTTTAGCTCAGAACAGACTTTGTAATCATCCAAAAAGATCTTATGTTTACTCATTCGGCATAACTTAGCCTGCGTGCAGACTCTACTGATTTCTTTTCAGAGAGGTTCTCCTCCAGTAGAGTCTGCGCAACAGCGACCAAATCCTTGTTTTTGGTCACGCGCGGTTCCAAGGATTGAGGAACTAACTCATTGAATTTGATTCAATAGAGCTGCCTATGAATAGGGTAGACAAAACACCGACACACATTTATCACAAAAGGGTTTCTATGGCTATCTTTGTTCATGCATACGCCAATTGAATATCAGCAGACTCGAACAAAGACACAGACGCTCCATCAAACAAAGGGGATATGCTTTGGCCAATCAGGAAAGGTTCCTCGTTTCTCATGAACTGAAAACAGGGATTTGGTCGCTGTTGCGCAGACTCTACTGGAGGAGAACCTCTCTGAAATGAAAGGAAATCAGTAGAGTCTGCACGCAGGCTAGCATAACTAGGTAAATGAAAAAACTTACCGCTCCAGAATCATTGGAACATTCGACTTTAGCATCATATCTGCTAGAATTTAACAAAAAATAATCATTAGTGCTGCGTAGCAGAGTGCAACGCCTGCGTAGCGGCATTCTAGTCCGGAGAAACTGCATTTCTTCATGCGGCTAGTGACTATGTGACCCTGTGAATGGAGACAAGATGGAGAAGCTTGCAATCTGATAAGCTCTAAGAGATAGAAGGGAACTTGGGACAGCAGTGGCGTACCCAAGGGGGGGAATGGGGGGGTCCGGACCCCCCCTTTTCAAAAAGATGGTCCTCGAGATTTGTACAAAAATGCAATAAAATTTGTACCTCAAGGGGGGGGGGGGGGGGGGGGGTCAGGCAGATCTGTCAGGCGGTGGTTTTTGGAGATTCTTGAAAAGCAAGGAAAGGAGAGAATGGTTTTGCCAAGGTTTGGCGGAGCAACGTTTTGGGTTCCTAAGAAATGCTTGAGCCCTATTTCTATGGCTTGAACGATGTTGGGAGAGGCATACTAAGCCAAAGTAGAATGTATGTTATCAAAATGATTTGGAGAGCTGTACTATACATACATACATACATGGTAATATTGAGCTTATCCACAATAGTTGTGGCTCTTCATCTCTTAAAAAACAATTTTTTTTAAATCGAAAATAACTAAGTTGTGTTACACATGATATCGCGAAAGAAAATTGGTTAAAAATATTAAAATGTTAAAAGATTGATAAAAATTACTTAATGGCGTCTTTTCATTGTTCATTGATCCTCGCAAATAAATGATTCCGCAAGGCTGAACAGAATGCGGAAAGATTTTTAGCGTTTCTTATTTTATTTGCTTGCTTCATCTTGTACTCTGACCTACTTGAAATAATTAAAATTGCAGCAACAATTTCTTTTGCAAAAGCTTCTTTCAAAAGATTCCATTTAGTGACTAAACAATGATGAAGTGGCAACAAGATGCACCTCGAATATCAAACCAATAACTAGCGCCAAATCATTTTACAGTAAAGAAGAAAAGCAATTTTGTAATTCGTACTTGATATGCTGGGTATAAATTCTCAATGCAAATTCAACAAAACATTCTGCCTATTTTGTGTTCATTGCAGTCATGTTTACGATGCAAAATATAACTAAAAAGGGCGTTTCCCTCATTTTCCGAGCGTCTAAAGGGCGTGGTCACAAAACATTTTCTGGGGCTACGCCCCAGACCCCCTCACTCCTAGAATGCTGCGTACGCCTCTGTGGGACAGAATTTGGATTGCTCGAGTAAATCAAAATCATGTCGGTGCCTTCTGTCGTTGGTGCCTGACGATGATAATGATGATGATGATGATGATGATTCTTGTACAGCACAAACCGGTATGCGTATAACATTACCTCTTTGCGATTGACCTTTGCTCGCACACAAGACTGCATTTCGGCCAGTTGTCCTTTCTGCTCTTTTGCATCTCTTTGACTTAGAATACCACAACAAAGCATATTTCCTGACACGCTCTTGCAATTTGACCGTACCCTGAAAAAGATTCAATGTTTATTTAAAAAGCAAATATCTTGCATCTGACTTCTAAAATGCCCATTGGCGAAGCTTGAGGATATTGAGCGGGGGTAAATACCTCCAAGCTGTTCCAAAATGTAGGATTCAAAACAAAACAACAAAATACAAGTGGCAAAAGGCGTATGATTCACTACTCCTCTTGAAATTTTTCAACAAAAAGCTTGGTAAACCATAGTCGTGAGTAAACAGATGAATTTGAAACAGGTAGTAAGAGATTGGAAACAAAAAGCATGATTGAATTTTGGCTCAGGTGAAGGTGAAGTTGCAATCTTTAGCGCCAAGCGCTGGGATCACAGAAGTAACTAAGCGCTAATCGAGTCCGCGACCCCTTGTCATGACGCTCAAGTGGTGGGGCTCTACCGGGTATCGAACCCTGTCCGCCTGACTGTTCTGGCTGCAAAGTCAGAGGATTACACCACTGCGCCACAACACCTTCACACTGCAAACTCAGAAGAGATGGTCAAAGAAAAGACAAATAAGAATGGAGTCAAAGTTCCTAACCGATGAAAAGGATGAAAAATAACTGAAAGCACAAACATGTGACTCTGTTCTTCGTCTATACTCGCCCCAAGTTTATTTCGTCAAAAAAAATCTTACTTAAGGGCAAGTCTGTTCTTCGTCGCACCGTTGAGTTTTCCTAAAATAAATTCCAGTGTCACCTGAGTGAATGTTGAAATGTTTGTCAAGAATTTTACTTCAACTGGGCTTGAAATAGGCTTACTACTCGAGTCCCTCGTTCCCTATGCTCGTTGACTTGATGATGTTGCTTCGGTCAATAGCGACTCATAACATAACATTAACTCTTTTTTGAGGCTGCAAGCAGACTAAACTTTACTTTGATAAACTTGACCCAATTTAGGCCCTCATACGCGAGAACTTATGGTGGCAATTAGCTCGCAAGATTCAACAGGTTCCATTGTGATTAAAATTAAATACATTATTGATTAACATAATCAATTGGGCAGCCGTAGCAAGCTTTATCTCTTTATTTCGTAGGCTAGTGGGATGTTTGCTGCATTTCTTTTCTGCGAGATGATAACTGAAGGTGGTCGTAGCGGGTCATCTTGTCGTGTTTCATTGCGAGTGCGAGTTCCTTTTGAATGTTTACCTCAGAGATAAAAGCGACGTGGGTAATAAGTCTTGGTCTCCATGTCGACTGGACATCGTAACAAATGTTTCGGCATCTTATGAAGTCCCAAAATAGCATCTAGGAGGTAACTTTCAGTGATCCATTAATCAACAGCGGTCCAGCCTCTGTCTGCATCTAATCAAATTCGATTTCCCCACGCAAATTTCTGATAGCAGTTGATAACAGTTGCAATTCGAGTCGAGAAACAGAATTGAAGCCTCCTTGGTTCACATAGGACTATTACGTCGTTGCAATCGCTGGAGTTGCTGGGGTCGTTGAAGTCATTCAATTCAAATTCATTTGAGAGGGCATGGGTATTGAGAAACGTAAATTTTTTTATAGGGGGGTTATAGGATTATACATGGTTGCAAAGAATCAGGACTGACAGGCCTACCTTTGTATACTTTTCTGTTTCGATATTCTCCGTTGTCCTGTCCATTTTGCATTTTCAGTCCGCTGCCAGTCGCTCCCGACCTCGTCCCCAGGGACTTTTGTCATATTTGGACCGAGACTTTTCGTCTCCGTCCAAATATGACAAAAGGCCCTTGGGACGAGATTGAGTCGCTCCCAACTCCACATTTCAAACGGCCATGTTTTTAAAGTTTTTGTATGTTGTTCTGTAACGCTCCTTACAGATCTCTGCCAGAAATGCGATCTGAGTCCAAGCTTCTCACCGATTAAGACTCGTACGTTGGCCAAATAAGACTTATTTTGTATTCTTGAGCTAAATGATTCACTTGCTAATGACTCAAGCATCAATTTCATTTCATTTTTTATTTTATGTTTCCAAATTTAAAAGAAAAAGATCCAGTCTTGAGCAACTTCTGCAAATTTGTTTCGATCCGTCTTTTCTCTGCAAGCGCAAGTAACCTGCTTAAATGTCGCATTGCTAGGTTTTATTGTGACGCGAAGTAAAGCGATTCGATACAGTTGCTGCACTCGTGAACACAATGCATTATCATGCAAGACTTTTCAAAACAAATTCCATGTAATTGTTGTAACTCAGTAGCCATTTCAAGAAGTCACTTCCAACGACCGATTTGATATCACGGGGTTATAAAGAGGCAATTTGATTGGGTGAATACCGTGAAATTGAATGATTTCCGCGTGTTCGAACGGTAAGCTAACCAAATAAGCATCAAAGAACAATTTACTCAAATCATCATCATAATAGCTATTGTGCACTATATTATCTATCAATAATCAATAAACATTGCACAACACATTTATAATCCAAACAAGTTTAGAAAAGAAAGGCTATCTTTAAAACTTGGAATCTGGAATCTGGAAACTGGAATCTGGAAACTGGAATCTTTAAAATGATCGAAAATATTTAAAGGAAATAATCCTAATTGATCGTAAACAAGTAAACAATGGGATCAGTTTGAAAAGTGATTTGAAGCTTTTCAATGTGGATGATGGCGAATTTTGAATCACGGGGAGAGTTCTTATAGTAAATGAATATGGGGATGTGCCGCGAGCAAGGGTATACTACTTTGAACTGCACTAATCTTTCCTTTTGTTCCTCGAAATAGAGGAAGTGAGATCGCTATCATTATTCAGAATTTCATATCAAAACAATGTGTGCTAAGGCAGTTAATTTGTTCTAGCCTGTTAACCAGACCCTATTCTATTTCAAAGCAAGTAATGAGTCTTTTTTCGCAGTTGGTCTTCTTTGAACTTTACTCACCCCCGGGTAGTTAATCTCTCCGCAGGAGACCTGCAAACTATGACCTGCGTCATACCTATTTCTCGGTCTCGCTCGAACAGCATAAATACACCGTTGCATTGCAATCACCTCTAAAAACAACTCTAGAAATAATGTAGGCTTCAAGCACATTGACAAGTTTCAGACTAAGTAAACCAACAAGGAAAAACAGACACGTAACCAAATCAATTCATCTATAGAATACTTGATATAACAAATATGCAGCTTTCCCTCTTCGTTCTACGCTACGAGTTTCTGATAAATCAGTCTCGAAAAGTTGTCCGTAAAAGGCTGGTGTTATGTAAGTTGCTTATATGCTCAAAATGATTTCTCAACTTCGTGAGGATGTGTCTTTCTTGCTCGCTGTGGTTGTGTTTTATGAAATTGCAAAGGTCAACAATAAGCCGCTCACAAGGCCAATAATACTTATTGTTGCGCTGCTTGCAGAATCCGTGCATGTATTCAGCAGATAAGCATTGCATCCACTTGTAAAACAACAAACGCCTTTGATACCCTTATTTTTGCCAGTCCATTTCCCATTCGTTCCGTTCTGGCAATTCTTGCGTTCAAAACATCTCCACTCGTAGTCTTTATAGGGGGTGTCTCCGATGCTGGTGCACTTCAAAGATTGAAAACAGGCCTTTGTTTTGTTGGCGTTGTCTCCACAATAATTGCTGCTCCATATATAACCAACAGAATTTTTAATACCATCTCTGCATCGAAATGCAATGGTTGATGCTGCTAGCAAAACTGTTATCAACAGCACACCAAAAAGATAAATTCTAGCCATCTTCAAAGCACAGTAGTCGGTTGTTGCGTGTTGCGTGTTTTGTGAATCTTGTGAAATGAGAAACTGCTGAGTTTGCACAACTACGCCTATATTTGCAATCAGGGTTTTGTTGGGGAGATGAAGTGCTGACCCTATTGTTTTGATACGTTGTGTTTCAGCTTTGTTGAGAGCGAATCGACGTTGGGGCTCACGCTGTCATGCGCATCGCTGCTCTTGTTTCTTTCCTTGTTCTCAACGGTCAATCTAATTTGCATATTACATAAGTGAAGTAAATCATTACTGCGCATGCGATCTGGAGCCCTTTTTGGGGGATTCCTCGAGGCTCACAACTTAGCCTGTTCGTATCCCCAATTAGGTTGCCAGATTTGAATCCTAAAGGTATGCCAAAAGTGTTAAAAAACAAGCCAGATGGCTGGAAAATAAGCCAAAATTCAAAAATTTGCGCATGACGTCTTCGTTTCCATTACTGCGCATGCTCACTAATTTTTACTGCGCATTACAAAATTGGCTTTCCTCACCAAGCATGCCCAAACAAGCCAATTTTTTGCGTTTACCTGTGGTCGTAGACTCATTGCAAAAATCCCTGCAACTGAACGAAGCAAGAGACATTTGGAATGAGCCTACCTGTGTCAGTGAACTAAATATGGCATAGAGGGAGGGCCTAATTTGCTAAAATGGTGCCTTATTACAGCCAAAAAGACTTAGAAACAAGAAATTTGTGAAAGGAAAATATGAATTTAAAAAGGCCAAAAATAAGCCAAATTTAAGAAAAAAGCCAGGGGTGTCGTTGAAATATCAAATACATCAAATAATCAAGATATCAAATATTGCCACAGGTAACGGGGAAAAATTTGTATAAAAGTAACAAGTACCTCCATCTTTACTTCAGTGTTTACCAAATTTGCTAATTTTGTCTAGATTCGTTTAGGCCAACCACGACAATGTTTGTGATACAAATTTTTTATTTTGAGTGGAAACCAGAACTGTTTGTATCACAAACATTGTCGTGGTTGGCCTAAACGAATCTAGGCAAAATTAGCAAAATTTGGTAAACACTGAAGTAAAGATGAAGGTACTTGTCACTTTTATACAAATTTTTCCCTGTTACCTGTGATATTGCCAATGAACACTTGTAACCAAACGAAAGATGCATCAGCCAATCGTGCTATGTTCTTCCCTGAGAGTTGATTCCTAACATAGTCATAAGAAAGGAACTTTCCTATGACTATGTTCCTAATAATGCTATGATCTCGTATTGTTTTGTAACTGGTCAATGCTTTATGAAATTGCAGCATAGGGTTCAAATCTTTCGAATCTTTATCAGGTGGGTGTAAAATTCTATGATATTTTTCTTTGAGTTGAATAGCTTGAAAGGAACTTATAGAACTTTGCTGTAAGTCTGCCATGGAAATTTTGATATCTTGATATTTGTTAAAATGACGGCAATTTAATTATTTTTGAAAAAATTCATGGACAATTTTGGAAAAATTAAAATCATCGTAAATATTAAACCAATGGAGGAGAACTGATACAACATTCAGGAAAACCATAAATTATGAAGGTCTACAATATGGTGGCAAGCAGAAATCTGTAGCTTCTCTCGAAATTTAGAAATTTAATGACGTCATAGCCTCAAATCTAATAAATGCCACCATTTTGAAACTAATCAAGATATCACTGAATTTCCATGGCAGATTTACAGCAAAAGGCCTAGGTTGCCTAATAAATATCGCCATTCTGAAACTAACCAAGATATCGATAGATTTCCACGGCAGATTTACAGCAAATAATTCTAAGTTCCTTTCAAGCCATTTAATTAAAAGAAAACTGTAATAGACTTTTATACCGACCTTTTTTAAAAGATTTGAGCCCTATGTTTGAAATTGGAACGGTCAACACTAAGCCGCTGCACTCACATGTCCATAAAACTAGTATGATAAAAAATATAAACTTGGAAATATCAAAAGGAATAGACACAGCGTAGTTGTTGGGGAGACGAGATACGCTTCACCCGAGGAAACCCATGCTTCCCCCCGTGCAGTAGGTTAAAGCTCATGCGCAGTAGTGCTTTGGGGTTGAAGCTCTCACGGGCGCATGCGCTTTGACCCATTGCACGGGGGGACACGTAAGTTTCCTCGGACAAAGCGATCTCATCTCCCCAACAAGTAGTATATCTCGTACACGTATCTTTTAAGAAACTAAGAATTTGGGCGAGTACTGAAAATATCTTAAAATTATCAGATTTTGAGTACTCAGGGTTTCTTATGAGTTTCTTAGAGGTTCCATAACAATCTTCATGTTTCAAAACAATGTTTTTGAAGCCTTTCCAATGTTTAGACATTACTCAAGTACCTTAGGAGTAATATTGGTAATATTATACAGGAAACAAGTGAAAGTAAAGTAAAAATATATCAAGAATTTCCTTTATCAAAATAAATAGTTTTTTAGACTTATACCGGGTGAGTCAAAAAAAAACATGGGGTGTTTGGTGGACTGTGACGTTGCTTGTAGCCACCCGATCGTCGTGAAATAAATTTGTCCATGCAGCAAAAGGTCTAACTTAGATTATAAGCCTAACCTCATTAAAATCGGTCACTTGGTGCATTAGTTAAAACGTATTTTCTTTGTAAGGCCTTGTATGGGAGTCTTGTAAACTGATGGAATCTTTAGCCAAGGCCCTTCAGCATTTTAGCCTTACCAAAGTTACAGATACATGAGATATTATACGGAGAGAAAACACTATTTCCTAACTATTTCATTCTCCTCTGATAATACCACGTGTGTCTGTAACTTTGGCAAGGCTAAAATGCTGAATGGCCTTGCTGGCTAAAGATTCCATCAGTTTGCAAGACTCCCATACAAGGCCTTACGAAGAAAATACGTTTTAACTAATGCACCAAGTGACCGATTTTAATGGGGTAAGGCTTATTATCTAAGTTAGACCTTTGCTGCACGGACACATCTATTTCACGACGATCGGGTGGCTACAAGCGACGTCACAGTCCGCCAAACACCCCACGTTTTTTTTGACTCACCCGGTATATTTTCCCAGTACTGCAGTTTCTTAATTTTTTGGCGATCTGAGAGTTGAGTTTCTTATGGGCAGTTTCTTATAAGAAAATACGTGTAGTTGCTAAAGGTAGGCTAAATAAAGAAAACGCCCACACACCCACTGTTTCTTCAGCTTGTTCAGCTGGATACACAATGGAGCGACACGTTTCAAATTTATCATATAATTCACGTATTTTTTCATTATGAGAAACTGCCCATAAGAAACTCAACTCTCAGATCGCCGATAAATTGAGAAACTCCAGTACTGGGAAAAGATAAGTTAACTAAGAAACTCTCTACACGTATTTTTTCTTATGAGAAACTGCCCATAAGAAACTCAACTCTCAGATCGCCGATAAATTGAGAAACTCCAGTACTGGGAAAAGATAAGTTAACTAAGAAACTATTTATTCTAATAAAGGAAATCCTTGACATAGACTTTTACTTTACTTTCACTCGTTTCCTGTATAATATTACTCGTAGGTACTGGCAAGGCTTAAAAATCCTTGTTTTGAATAAAGCTAAGAAACTTTCAGTATTGCCCGAATTCTTAGAATGAATAAGTTTGAAGGCAGAAACACCCCACAAACAACAGCAAATAGGTGAATTTATTTAATGCCGTTAAATTCAACTATTTGCTGTTGTTTTTGTTGTATTGCGGTGTTTCTGCCCTCAAACGTATATTTTTAACCTTGGCCTGGTATACACTCTTTTTTTTATAAGAATATTGTTTATAAGAATATTCAGGCAGCCTCAGCTCGCATATTTGTGTCTCATTTTCAGCAGTTGCCTGTTTTGCGATGTTCATAACAGAGAACCATATCAGATTGGAAAAATATAAGAATACTTTAAGAATATGTTAAGGCTCAAAACTAAAATTTCTTAAGAATATTGGCTGGACAAAATTTATAGTATTCTTATAAAAAAAAAGTGTATGTAGCTCTTAACTTAGTTAACTGTGTCGATACCCTATTAAAAGGAAATATTAATTACCTCAATTTGCCGTGAATGAGCAATCTTCGATCTGAAGGCCATCATGTCCGTAGAATACTGCAAAGGAAAGAAAGAAACGTTCAGAAACGATATCTGCAAAAATGACATTGCAACCTTTTTGAAAATATTCTTGGTTTGAATCGAAAAAAATGGTCTCGCCCGGGCTCGAACCGGGGACCTTTCGCGTGTAAAGCGAACGTGATAACCGCTACACTACGAGACCCTGAAATTGATTGACAACAAGAACTGACATATTCAAATCTAGGATGACCACAAGCCAAAAAGCTCTCATTGAGTGCAAAAAAGCTCTGCAACGTCAATGCAAAGTTGTTCACATAGTAATTGGTGCTCTTGGGACGCTGAAGTAAATGGATAGGAAAACGCGAAAGCTCATGAATATTCATGGAAAATTGCACCCAAAAAGCGATGTAGACAGGATCTATGTCCCACGTGGAAAAGGTGGCAGAGGATTAATCAGCTGTGAAGGGTGCATCCGTGAAGAAAATAGCCTAGGATGGTATATCAACCATAGCTCAGAACCACTACTTCAACTGACGAAAGAGTCGAAAGTTCTCGAGACAGAATCAATCCTGCATAGAGCCAGATGAGTTTAAGAAGGCGGCTATAGAAGAGCTAAAGAATGCGGGGAGAGAGAAGAAAATGTATGGCCAATTGTTCGAGAAATCAACAAGGATGTAGATGAGACTAAATCTTGGAATTGGGTTAGAAAGTTATATCTTAAACCTGAGACAGTGTCAAAGATTTTCCCCGCCCAAGAGCAAGCTCTAAGAACCAACTATTCAAAATTTCATATCGATAAAAACATCTGAATCACCGCTCTGTAGATTGTGTGGTGTCAAAGGGGAAAGCATTTCCCACCTCGTTAGCGACTGCAGTAAACTTGCTCAAAAAGTAAAAACAATACAAAGCAAGGCATGACAGTGTTGCGCAAATCATTCATTGGGAACTATGCGGTATGTATGGTTTTGAAAGAGAAATGAAAACGAAGAGACCAAGATATTATAGGACTTTACCATTCAATGTGACAACTTCATGCAGAGCCGTTGTTGAGTTGTTGAGAAGTCGAAAAAGGAGTATAAGATCATCGAATCATCGATTTCATCGAATCATGTAAGATCATCGATTTAGAAGTTTATGAAGCAAAGTCTGGTCTAAATCCACCTTTCATGAAGGATATTTTCAGTGAGCGGAATATTGGCTACAATCTAAGACATGGTAACGACTCACAGCTTCCAAAAGTGCGTACGACGAGCTTTGGAATTGAGACTATATCCTTCCTTGGAAACAGACTTTGCTCCACTTTGCCAAATGCAGTGAAACAAGCAAGCACACTTCCTATCTTTAAAACCCTGATTAGATGTTGGAAGGGCGAGAACTGCGACTGTAGGCTATGCAAGACATACATTCCGCAGGTTGGGTATCTAACATGATATTCTTAATTATGTTATTATGTTCAATCTAATGTTTTTAACGGTTGTGTAAATAGGAGTTTTTCCCCCATTTATTTCATTTTATATGTTTGCTAAATAGTAGGCCTAAATTAGCAGTAATTTTGCTATCTCGTGTCTTTTAAGCCTACTTTAAAGAAAGAAATAATAATAATAAAAATAATAACATAGCTGTTCCGAATGATGTGAGAGTAGGAAATAAAGAGCAAGAAAAGGTAGAAAAATACCAAGACCTCAGACAAGAGATTGCAACCCTTTGGGGAATGAAGAAGACTGAAGTCATCCCGATTGTTGTTGGTGCACTAGGCATGATATCAAAAAAATTAGAAACATGGATAAAGAAAATTGGTGTTAACATCAGAACAGAGGCATTGCAAAACAGTACGCTCCTTGGAACAGCAAGAATGTCACGAAGAACATTGGAAAGAAAGATAGCAACTAATGAGGAGAATCCTTAGACCTGAGGTTACTAGTTGTAACCAGATCGAAAGGACAAAGCTACCAGTGTAACACCTAGCGTAATAGTACGAACCATAATAATAATGCAGTTTTGCTTCGTTACAATACGATGCCTTTCCAATGCGTTCTTACTCTAATGTGAACCAAATATACTCGAAACAACAACAGTACTCACTTGAAACCATTTTTGAGTGCAATTTTCAAGCAGCCATGTTCTTCGCAATTCTAATGCCTTCGCTATCATGGTGTTCTTTTTCTTGTTGACTTCAAGGAAGTCTCTCCAAGCGTAGAAAACCTATGGCGGATGAAAAACGTAAGAATCGAAGAAGTTTTGGTGCGAAATGATATATCAAATTTTCGAGAATACTCTCTATCATATTACTGTTCCGGTTTTGCCAAAACTTTGTTTGCCTTCATCAATGTCCGCTTGAAAGAAACTTAATTTCTCAAGTCTGGAAGACAATTTAACACGGAAATCATTTGGAAGTCACCGGAATAAATTGCAGTAGTTGGATTCATCATGTTACACGTATTTTTTTATAAAAAGCTAAGAATTTGAGCTTTATTAGATTTTGAGTACTCAGAGTATCTTACAATGTTCTTGCGGGTTCAATGGCAATCTTCATGCTCTTCCCGTGCCCTCGTGAACATTTCAAAACGAAGTATCTTGAAGCCGTTCGACTATTTAGACATTACATAGGTCTTGGTACCTTACGAGCATTACGATACAGGAAACAAGTCAAAATAAAGCAAGAATATGGAAAGTGTTTCCTGACTAAAGTGCATAGCTGCGCAAACGATTTTTCCCAAGAACTGGCGTTTTTCAACTTTTTACTGATCTGGGAGTTAGGTTTCTTATAAAGAATTTCTTACCAAAAAAGTGTAATCTGGTCGATTCTTGGGCATTGTTGCTACAATTGCTTGGTTTATTATTCTAAACCGTAAAATGTGTCCGTGGATTTTATCAGTTTCAACCAGGGAGATATAGATATAGATTACATAGGTTCCAAATCTTTATCTCGGCGTAAAAAGGTGGGTGTAGAATTCAATGACCTATTTCTTCTGATTGAATGGCTTGAAAGAAACTTTAGATACTTATCTATAATTCTACCGTTGGACTTTTCAGAAATTTTGAATATTTTTGGAAATTACAGCGTATCTTACATTTCAACTCATTTGAGGATGTGACATCATCAAATTTCTAAATCATAAACCAGATGAGTGACAGACTTTTGCTTGATACTATATTGTAGGCATTCATAAACTATGGTTTTCTTCGAAATTATTTCATGTTACGTCAAACAGTTTAGAAATTACGATGGTTTTAAGTTTTTTGGAAAATTTTTCTTGAATTCTTGAAAAAGAAGAAAAACACTCTAATTCTGAAAATATTGAGGATTTCAGAAAAGTCCAACTGTAGAATTATAGAGAATTAGCTAAAGTTTCTTTGAAGTCATTCAGTTCAAAGAAATAGGTCACTCAATTTTACACCAGCCGTTTTAAAGATTTGGAACCTATGCTGATATAGATAGATATGGTTTCAACATAATTTAGTTTACAGCAAAGGCTCTCTATGTGCTGGGGCTTGAACAACTGGGACTGGAAATACAAACAGCAACAAATTAGGAATATCATCGACATAATCAACAAAAGCAAGATTTGCTTCAAACTATGGTCCCGTTCACACTGCTCCGTTTTTGTACAAAAACGGAGAGAAAAACCTCCGTTTTTGTGAAAGTGTTCAAACTGATCCGCACAGAAACGCCACAAAAACGGAGGTTTTTAAAAACGCTCCAATATTCAACGATGAGTTTCACAAAAACGGAGCAATGTGAACGCACAAAAACGGAAGTTTCTCTCTCCGCACTTGTTATCAGGTGGATCAATGTGAACGGACAAAAACGGATGTTTTTCCCTACGTTTTTGTACAAAAACGGAGCAATGTGAACGGGTAGCTTGGATGCCACAAAAATGGATACTAACAAAAGCGGAGCAGTGTGAACAGGGCCTATGACTGGGAAAACCGACCCAACGACCCAGTTCAAGACCCAATGCACAGTTGAACTGTTTTCCTCATTCCAAGGTAAACTGATTACATGGGAGCACATCACATACAAAAGTGCGGATTTGTAGAAAAGAAGAAACCATCGGGTGTCCCAAAAATGTATATGGATATGGTTGACTCTAGCGATGTGAATTCAGCTTCAATCAATGTCTAATCACTCTAAAAATGTTCCTCGATAGTAAACTTGAACATAGGTACCTCGTTTATTGGTTTTGGTGCTTTGAGAGCAGACGTGTTAATCTTGAAAGCTCAAATTTACCTCTTCCTGCAAACCAGAGCTTTAGCCTTTTGGCCTAAGCAAATTCTGAAAGCATAGCGTTTAAATCAACGATAGCCTTAATAAAATTTGAACAATATTAGATCTTGTGTTATTCTGTTTCCCAGATGTCACCCCCAGTCATCCATTGTCAGTTTCTTGATCTTTCATTAATCTCAGTTATAAATTTCAATATGTTTCAGGAACTTGCTAAGGCCAAAAGGCCAAAGCACGTGCACACAGATTTGAGCTTTCAAGATTGATATCTCTGCTCTCAAAGCACAAATACCAACACACGATGTATCCATGTTCAAGCTAACTATCGAGGAACATTTTGAGAGTGATTAGCCATTGATTAAAGCTAAATTCACATCGCTGGAGTCAACCAAATCTGTATACTTTTTGGGACACCCGGTATTTAGCTAAAAAGAACTTATACCTTTCTTTGTAGATTTCTGCTCCACCACCAAATCACTACATTATTTCTGTTTCGTTCTTGAATTGATCCTGAATGCTGGAATTTTGAACAAAATTTATATAACAGATGGCAAAATAAATTGGAAGAAATCAATAAAATAACCACAAATCTATTCATCCCGTCTTCACCATAAACTAAAGGCTGTCTCAAATTATATGTTACGTGAGATAAAAATAATTTTATGGTATTGTATTAATCGAAAGGTACCTGCCTGCGCCATGTTTAGAAAGTGGTATAGCTTCAAAGATGTTTGTTCCGAAACATCACGAGGGCACATGATGTGATCATTAAGGACATTCCGAAACTTGTAAGAGACTCTCAAGAAACTTTGAGATATCAAATAATGAAAATCTTTAAGAAACTTTCAGCACCGGGTCAATTTCTCAGTTTCTTAAAAAAAGACGTGTTTAACAATACCCATAAAATTTTTATCATAGCCTGAATGCTTGCGTCTAAAATCTAAGAAGCAGCACATTGTGATGTCTTTGTTTTCTTCGAAAACTCAAAAGTTGTGGCTGTTATATTCAGAAATGGCACATTGTCTTAAATCAATCCTAATGGCCCATTCTAACAATACAAACCTTAAAAACTGTGGTTAGGCACTTGCTTAGATGGTTAGCTTATTTTCCCTGTCTACAGTAATATCACGAAGACAAACCTGTGTTTTCCATCGTTCGAAGAACTTTCTCAAAGATCTCTGCGTATAAAATATCATACTTTGTCTCTGTAGCAACTGAAAGGAAATTATGCCGATGTCAGCTTATTGGGTAGCATAGCTTCCAAATCTTTAACTCGGCGTAAAAAGGTGGGTGTAAAATTCTGTGATCTATTTCTTCTGACTGAGTAGCTTGAAACAAACTTTAGTTACTTATCTTTAATTCTACCGTTGGACTTTTCAGAACTTTTCAATATTTTTCGAAATTTCAGCGTATGTTACATTTTAACTCATTCAGGGGTGTGACATCATTAAATTTCTAAATCATAAACCAGAAAAGTAACAGACTTTTGCTTGATACCATATTGGAGACATCCATAAACTATGGTTTTCTTCGAAAAAATTTCATGTTGCTTCAAACAGTTTAGAGATTACGATGGTTTTAAGTTTTTTTTTAATTTTTCTTGAATTCTTGAAAAAGTAGAAAAACACTAATTCTGAAAATATTGAAGATTTCACAAAAGTCCAACGGTAGAATTATAGAGAAATAGCTGAAGTTTCTTTGAAATCATTCAGTTCAAAGAAATAAGTAACTGAATTTTACACCAGCCTTTTTAAAGATTTGGAACCCATGCTTTATTGTGTTGGTAGTGGATTATTACTGTGGACGTGCTCCTCGCATTTGGTATACAAAGAAACTTTAGTCTCTGAAAACGTCTCTGAAAACAATTTATCTAACGGCTGTACATGCATTGACCAATCGTATTTCATCAGCAGAAACCTAAGCATTGAGGTTGCTGATTATGTCCAAGGGGCTCCGTCGCCAAACTGTAAAAAATCTGTAAACACCGCATGCAAGTGTCGATTGCTCTCCATTGTTTTCTGCAGTTTGCTTGGTGATTTCACCCAAGCCATCAAAAAATGCTTGTTAAAAATCCATTTATATCCAAGCAATCGTAAAATATATGAATGGTTAGTTTTTCTCCTGTAAAGTACAAAGATTTCTCTTCAAAATGATGCTTTCATTTTCGAAAAAACAGGTAAACGTCTGTGTGATATTGCCCATCAAAAAACTTCCAAATCACTGTTTCGACCGAGAAGAAAAATCAACACTAAGGGGTTAACAGACAAATCTTCTAACTAGGGGTCTTCGCGTCAACTACCGACGATAGGAATTATGTAAATTCACAGTTGAAAAATTTTTACGAACGAACTTGCTCTGCAGTAGCCTCACTACACGAGGACCCTTAACTTAAGCTCATCTAATTGAAGTGAATTGATGTTGTTCTTGTCGCTCCAGTAGTTATACCGTCCATCAGTCTATCAATAGCGATATCCTACGAACATACAATCAGTCTAGGTCTGCAGGCCCAGGTCTTTGATGATAAAAAGTAGAATGAGCACAAAATGATACCTACCTGTTTTTTGAAAGAGAAAGTCATGTATTCTTTCCACGCCACAATTGTTCTTTGCTTTATTCTATTTTCATGAAATTGATTTGCAAGACATAGCATTTGCTTCTTCCTGTTCGATTTCTTTGTGAATTCTTGCCATGCAGAGAAAGCACGTTGCAGTTTTCCTACGAAATAAAGTCGAGGTTTGAGATTTGACAAGTTTTAAACAAAGTACTCGCAAACTGAAGAAAACTTGGATGACGCAGAATTATGAAAATATGCACAGTAGAACAAATACAATTCTGGGCCTTCTACGTAGCTTGATTTGAAACTGAGACGAACATAATTTTTGGAAATGTTGACAATCTATCTGAAATTTTGCAATGAGCATCATACTATTCCATGGTCTAAAAAAACTGTAAGACAAAAGTGTTGAGAAAAAATGTTGTCGTTGGAAATAATTCAAGCAGTGACCGATAAATTGCTGTGCCCAATACGTTGAGATCCTTGAAACTGCTACGTAAACATACGATCACTGGAAAAGAAGAAGAATTTTGTAATTTTCTGGCTAAAATTTTCATCGTCTACTAGCATGTTAAATTTAGCAAAATGACAGCCCTTACCTTTGTCCATTTCATTCTTAATCTCTGCCAATTTCTCATTTTCTTTTGCGCGCTCGTAACTTGACAAAGCAGCTATTTCTCTCCATGCAACAAAAGCCTGCAATATGCAAAGTATATTTTTCATTGTCAAATTTTTTTCGCAACGATGACATAAACTATATAATCTTCTAGACTTTAAAGATCCCCAAGTACAAGATTAAATTGCGTTCTTAAAGTATTTTGTCTCACAAAAGATGGTAACGAATACCCTAAACACTGGAAAAAAGCAGAGGACTAGCAGAGAGAGGTAATTTTGGGGGAGTTTATCGACCATTTCAAAGCCTGTAAATTGTATATTGGGGCAAGACAGAACTTCTGAATCACACGAACTAATTTTTGGGAAGAGCCGGCCAAGTATTTTACCATAGATGCATTATTAGCGATCAGTTTTCAGTTTCTCTATCAGATTAGTTAGGAGCTTTAGGCACAATTCTTCTTTTGATAAACTTCCTGTAAGTTTTCGAAAAACAGCTGTTAATTTTTCAAGTGGAAGAGCTATATTATTGTGAAATCAGCCTTAAAAGAATTACAAAATTGTGCTAAAGAAAATGTTGTGCCACGATTTATCTTAAACTATTTTAAAACAATCAGGGGTTGGACTCTAAGTCATATCAACATTTTCAAAAGTGTCCTGAGTGAAAGAATTAACGCTGACAATGATCACAAAATTAAAGGGTGCCTCAAATTAGATGTCACGTATGATTTGCGATAACGCAAAATTGCTCAAGCAAAGCTCTTCGTCTGTTTATATTCACGGGCAATTTCACGTGACATCTAATTTGAGACAGACTATAGTTACCTCTCTTTTCCTTTTCATAGTTTCAAAATCATCAGCTTTCTTTAATTTGCATTTCTCTTCAACTAATTCTACGACATTTTCATGCCAACGACGTATTGTCCACCTAAAAAGAAAACAGTATTCTTCAACTGCAGGAAAGACTCCTGTTGACTTTACATACAGGGTGTCCCAAAAAAATTGTGCCCCGTTTGCCAGAAAATTGTGAAAAAATGGCAAAAGATTTGCGCCAAAATTTTGCATAATGTTGCTCTTCAGATATTCAATTAAAGTTTGCTACCATCCATAAAATCTGTTAAAAATTGATGGAGCTATGACCTTCAGGAGACCACATTTGCCTGATGACTGAAACCAGCAGTCGGCCATTTTGTTTAACTATTTGCAGCGATAAATAGCTTCATGGATGAAATGAAACAGCAGCCTCCAATGTCATAGCTCTCGTGAAAATTCCGATCATTATCAGAGAGTTCAACTATTTCTGGCCTCACAGAAACTATTTCTTACCTCACGTGAAGCTCAATCATTTTTCAACAGATTTTTACGGGGATGGCAGCAAACTTTATTTGAACATCTGAAGAGCAACATCAAATAAAAGTTTGGCGCGAATCTGTCGCCGCTTTGTCGCAATCTTTAGGAAAACGGGGCACAATTTTTGGGACACCCTGTACTGTTTGCATCTCTAGGTTCATTTCTGACATTGCAGGAATTTGTTTTGGAATAGATTCGGTTGGTTAGTTTGGTAACTAATGGTGTTAAATCGATTACTTGTTTGCGACTTCATTTACAATAGATAGAGAGTTAAAAGCTTCGTTAATTATCGTAAATAATTTTCACCAGAAGCCACGGCACAAAAACACAAATTATAGTTTTTACAAAATTGATAAACGGGAAAATAAATTTCTGTAAGGGTATCTTGTGATCCATTGATACAGCACAAGAGCAAACAAATGATTTCAATTTGTTTTGATTCCTGCCCACTTCTGAAAAAAACTTACATGTATGATGTAAATTAAATGAAAGGAGTTGCAACGATCTAGTAAAAAAAATAAATAGAACAAAAGAAGACCTCGCGCCTCTTATTGCCCCAATGTTCAATATCTATGGAACATAAAATACTTCTTTCCATTAGCAAGAAAATCAAGAAAATGGCATACTCCACTGCCAAATTCCACTTTCAGCGCCATTAATTCTCTTTACTCATCATCACATTTTGTAAACAGAGTCAGTGTATATAGTGTATATAGTGTAAATACACTATAGTGTAAATATTGAATATAGTGTAAATATGGTCAGCATGAATACCTAAGCAATAGCCGCTCATGGACTTCACATCTTCGATCCGCTTCTTCGTCTATCTTTCTTCTTTGGGTCAAATAAATCTGTAAAAAATAATGGCATTTACCAATCTTTCATCATGTTCAAAAGAGAAATTGTACTAAAACGTTTGGAAAAATTTACCAAACAAATGATGTGACATTGTTGACAAAGGTAGCAATCCCCCTTAAACCAGGAACGTAAGTCGAAAGCTCTTTCAAAGAAATTTATTTTACCAACCTTGAAAGCAGAGAATATTTTGCAAGATAATTTCATGTGATAGTGATCATCCGCCATCTGCTTCTTTTGTTTCTTGCACTTTGCGTGCTGCGTATACTAGAGAGACAGAAAATGAGATCAACGAGATGACAAGTGATATTAAGACGAAAGACCAAGGTAAGGGACAGGATATAGAAGTACAGAGCAGGACAGGAAGGTTATGTGGTTATCCAGGAAAAGTTCTGAAACAGTCAGTACAGACTATGAATTGGGTGCTATGAAAGGCCTGACAGGGTGGAATCAATAGGAAAATTCAGATCGAGACAATCATCATCATTATCATCATTAATTTATTCAACGTAGGCTATATTAAAGAAAAATAGTTAAATTACAGCTAATTTAGGCCTACTTTACAAAATTTACAATTTCTTAAAATAAATCGATTAAAATGTACAATGTATATTTACAAGATAAAAGTAACCAGACCTTCGCAAAGAGGTCCAAAGCGACGCCCATCCCAAGAAAGCGGCGGATACGCGGGGCGAGTAAACCCCAAGACGCATGCACTAAACCGCAGCCGCCTCCAGGGAAATGCCCACAAAAACACCGCACCCAGCCCCAACCAAAGGGCACACTGAGAACTATAGACGCCAGAAGACAAAACCTATCCAAATACAGCGTGAAAGAGCGACGATAATAGAGTACTTGGTTTAGAAGTATTTCGCAATTTGCAACGTGGTAGCAATCAGATTAAACACAGCAAGAATGTGGAAGAAAAATGTTCACTATTACATTTATGGCGAAGAAAAAAATGTTTTATAAACAATCTGAAAGGTGATAAATCATAAATACCTGGAGCCATGCGTTGAATGTCATTGATAGTTTCTTCATAGAATCATGCTTAAATGCAGTCTTCTCCTGTTTTCGTCTAAGAAATGAAGAAAGAGATTCATGAAAATAAAAACAAGATCTGCCACATCTGCCAAGTTTGACTGCCAACTGAAAACATGCTATTCGAACATTATTTTTCGAAATTAAAAGAAAACAGTTGAGTCCAACCAACATCAAACATTTTCATGAAATAAATCTCGCAGTCCTGAGAATTTATCTGGGTTGCATACACTCAAAATATAAAATTACATTAAAGGGGCTCCGTCGTCGAAATGTAAACAAAACGATGATTTTTGCAGTTTTTTGAAAGGTGATATCACATAGGATTTTCATATTTTTTTCAAAATGAAAGTTGCTGTTTGGACATTAATCATTGTATTTCACTAAGGAACAAACCAAACATTTATATCTTCTACGATTGCTCGGATGTAAGTGAATTTTTAACGGTTACTTTTTGGTGGCTGCATACCCCATGATCTACTCATAGCGAAGTTAGAGGCTTACGGATTTGAGACTAGTGCTTTAAACTTGGTATACAGTTACCTAACTAATCGAAAACAAAGAGTGAAAGTAGGCTCAGCATACAGCACTTTTCAAAGCATTTCCACAGGCGTTCCACAAGGGTCTGTACTTGGACCTCTGCTTTTCAATATCTTCATAAACGATCTGTTCTTCACAGATTTGGATTCGGAGATATGCAATTTTGCTGACGATACAACAATTTATGCATGTGACACATCTGTAGATGCTGTCATAATAAAATTAGAGGACGATTTAAAAAAGATCCGAGATTGGTTTAAAAATAATGGAATGTGTGCCAATCCAGCGAAATTTCAAATGATGTTTTTAGGTCTCAAGAGTGACAGCTCGTTTTGCCTCAACATCGGTGGACAACAAATAAAGCAGAGCGAGCAGGTAAAGCTCCTCGGCGTACAAATCGACAACTCTTTAACATTTGACGCCCACGTCAAGGAGTTATGTCGAAAAATAAACCAAAAATTATGTGCGTTCTCAAGAATAAGACCATTCCTCGATGAAGAGAAAGCTAAAATGCTACTAACATCAACTGTCATGTCAAACTTTTCATATTGTCCCTTGATATGGCTATTTTGTAGCAAAACTGCTAACAAAGATATAAATAGGACAAATAAACGTGCCTTGAGGGCTTTGTACGGAGATTATGACTCCATCATTTGACCAACTTTTAGCCAGGGCTGAAAGCGTTACAGTTCACCAGAAGAATCTGCAAAGTCTTATGATAGAAATTTATAAGACCATGAACCATCTTAACCCTTCATATGGGAGTTCTTTGTTAAAAAGGATATACCTTACAATCTCCGCACCAAAGAGCTATGCAGGCTTCCATCAGCACAGTCACATCGATATGGACTAAATTCTCTTTCGTTTAGAGGTAGTCTCCTGTGGAACACTCTAGATGATGAACTAAAGAGAGCTGATAACTTGAGAAGTTTTAAAAGGGGGATCAAAGAATGGGATGGCAAAAGATGTAAATGTTTAATTTGTAAATAGTTTTGTTATATTGTAAATAGTTGATTTAAATTAGTTTTTAGTAACTATGTACATATCAACTTTAAATAATAATATGATGATGATGGCTTGGGTGAAGCCACCAAACAAACTTCAGAAGAAAATGGATGAACAATGGATAATCGGCGACACGTGCGAGTTTACGGATTTGTTTACTGTTTGACGACGGAGCCCCTTTAACAACAAATTTCCATGTTCAAAATTCTGGTACCTGGTATTCTCGTTATCAGCATTCAATTTGAGCAGCTTCAGGTACCGGACTTTAACGGATTTTCGGCGAAATGCATCAGCAACTGCCTAAGAGGGATAAAAACGTGAACACAAAATACCTGTTTATTGCCACACAAAGATCAATATGTTACGATTTGTCGAGAAATTGCATTTTAATAGACCTTTTAGCTATTCTGAAAAGAATCAGAATCGAACAACATTTCGCTACATTTTGTAGAATTTTCGAATGTGCACAATAGTGACAGAAGCTCTAACGCCACTCGATCGAATGTCACGCATAAAAATGTATAAAAATAACGCTCAACCCAGGCTCTTTTGTAGAATAGCTAAAAGGTCTATTCCAGATACAGCTAGCAAGGATCAGATGTTGATGGGAATTCCTAATGAGCATGTCTCTTCAAAATTACTTACAAAGAAGGCAACTTCAGCATTGAAGGAGACTCATTCTTGAGAAAGGAGCTTTGCGATTTTGGTATCTGAAAATTCTAAATCACATTTAAAGCTTTTATTGTAAGTATCGTCCTTGAAAAATGCATAGTGGCTCCTCTACGAGTTCGTTACATGTTAATTTACTGCTAACTAGTGATGCTCTTAAAATATTCTAATTTTGTTGTTTTAAATTTATCAGAATTCATGTTCGTGAGCCAGGCAGCTCACAATTAATCTTTTTCACGAAAGTATCAAGATCTTGGAAGAAAGCACCCTTGTAAAATACTGTTGATTCATGCTATAAATTTTGAAATTAAGATCGTTTTGAAATTTGCCAATATGATACCCATGCTTTTTCACAAATTTTTCAAAAATCTCATTTACCTCTTTTGCTGTTCTTTCCAGAACTGCGTGTGTTTTGTGTCGCCAGCTTGCAAGGGTTTTTCTTTTACATACCTCCTCATTATGCAAAATTGCCTTGAAAAATAATTAGTAATATTGTCATAACAAAAATTATGATAAGTTTGAAAAACTGGGGTTTTTAACAGGGCTTTACATGTTGTACTGGGTGTCCCAAAAAAGTTCTCCCGTTTGAAAAATCACCAAAATTTGATTATATGGCCGATCTTCAATTTTCTTTTTTTTGTAGAGTAGATCAAAGACCAAATTATTTTCCAATACATAGCTGATCTTGAAAATGGTTTTAAAATGAGCAAATTCAGCTCTTTTAAGGGCTACCTGGTTTTGAATCATACTCCAAAAAGCACTGATGATTGCCAAATCAATTTCTTTGTGTGTGTAAAACTTCTAGTATGGTCATAAATGACAGAAATAAATGCGCACTATCATTGGAGACTTCAATGATGATAAAAAATCTGAAAATTTTGACTCCTAGGCAAGACTGAGTATTTTGCTAAAAAACTATAGCTCAAAATAAGGTTTTTCAACGTGTAAATTTCCTACCTTGCTGTATCAAAAGGAAACATTTTATCATCTGTGAATATTTTTGGGTTTCTGATAAAGCAATTCAAAAAGAAAATTTCATCAAAAGTTGTATAATCAATTTTTGGTGATTTATTAAACAGGAGTACTTTTTTTGGGACACCAGGTACATAGTTTAATTAAACTCGTATTTCATATAATGATAATATGCGGTTATTAAACGATTACGAGGTCCATGCTGGAAAATATTTGGACCGCAGTTTGATGTACGGACCGAACGCAGTGAGGTCCGTACAATGAACTAAGGTCCAAATATTTTCCAGCATGGATCGAGTAATCGTTTAATAAAGGCTTTATTATATGGAAGAACCTTTTGAGAACGTTGTATATAGTATCATACTTTTCTTTTGTGTCTTTGATCCTGTGCATCACTGTAGTTGCTCGTTACAACGTTAAGTACATTGGCATTTTCTTCGTGTATAATTGCAAGTTCGTCTTCAAAGTTTACAGAAAAGAAATCTTCGATGAATAAGCTAAACTTTGGCTGACACTTCTTACGGCCTAAGCCTACACAAGAAGCTCCTCCCTTGTTGTTGATTTTTAAGGCAACGCTCGGTCCAATACGGCTTCGAACGAAAAATACGGCTTTTACGGACCGATCAAGAACCAATCGAATTGCTGCGTTGCCGGTCCGAGGAGCCGTATTTTCGAAAGCCATATAATAAATTCAGTTACTGAAGGACACCTTGAGAAATTGGTGTCTACCTAACTAACTCTCCTTAAAGGCAATGTGTTCATGTAAGTACAGCCGCGTATACATTCTGTCAAAACATGCTGACACGATGCTAATGAAGAGAATTGAGGAGCGTGCTGTGATTGGCAAGATTTAACTGATCACATGCAAACTAAAATTTCAGCTCCGAAAGCGTAACTGCAAGTAAGTCATCAGTCTGCTTAGATCACTCCTTGCCACGTAGTGAGCTCTTTTACCAAAGTGATCACATGAAATATCACGTGAAATTGGCATGCCCCCTGCAAAACCACTGTACTTACATGGACACATTACCTTTAAAATAATGAAACGTGAATAAAATAGTTATATACTAGCTTGAATCTATTTCTCCCGCGGTAAAAAATGCACAAAGAATAAATTTTCGAGATCATTAGAGGGGCTCCGTCTCCAAATTTCGGTCGAAACGGTGATTTTGAAGTTTTTGATGGGCAATATCACACAAACGTTTACCCGTTTTTTCGAAAATGAAAGCATAATTTTGAAGATAATCTTTGTATTTCACAGAGGCAAAAACCAAACATTCACATCTTACACGATTGCTTGAATATAAATGGATTTTTAAAAAGCACTTTTTGGTGGCTTGGGTGAAGCCACCAAACAAACTGCAGAAAACAATGGAGAACAATGGACATGTACGGTGTTTACAGCTTTGCTTACAGTTTGACGAGGGAGCCCCTTTATCCAAGGGCGCCTACCTTGTAGGAAGTGTGTATATTCCCAGTACTGTAGAGTAATGGGTGTCCTGTGACCCAGTACAGAGAGTGTCCTAAAACCGTACCGTGACCCAGAAGTACACAGAGTCAGTCCTCTCAAGGTCAAGATGACGTATGAATAAGTTTGTGGTTTCAAATTCCGGTGTTATGAAACACGATGTCAACTGTTATACGATCTGGCCACAGGGAATCAGACAGCGTGATTTTTGATTGGTCAACTCTAAAAGACGTTAGAATTTGAAAATCCCAGTAACAAGAAAAGCTTAGGGGTATGAAACTTTTCCTAACTCTATTGTTCACTTTTCTCACAAGCGCGTTACACGTTGCTGTGGTCAGAGCCCGTTGCTATGGCCAGTAAACAAAACTTGCAGTAAATTGAGCTGGGGGTTGGCACTGCTAAGAAATTTTTCAGCTGGTTGTTCGCTTATTGTCACGCAGTGTCTGTGGTCGTCTGACTCGACTTGGGATATATTTTGGTTTTATTTTCGCGGAAGAGACTTGGGGCAAGTCCTAACTGAGGTAAGCAAAATTGTTTAAATTAACCGTTTTGTTGTTGAAATATTGATTTTGCAAGTACTTTTCTTCATTCAAAGTAGCATAACATAAAGGAATAATTGGTTCAATAGCATGCAAGCGTTTAATAAGTTTAAATTCTCAATTAGGCTAAGGATTTGCCTTGTGCATGAAAGGAAACTGTAGAATTTGAATGAAGAATGCATTTGAAAAATATTTATTAACTTGGAACTTGACCTCTTCTATTTATCATGGTTTCTTAATTTTCTGGAGGTGCAGGTAAAATTTCTTGAAAGCCGTTGCTTTGCTTATAAAAACGTGAATGATTGTTATTCTCAGGTACTACGCTCGTCCTCCAATAATCTTGAGGATTGACTTTTTCACGCGACCCCCTAGTTTGCACACGGTGTCACTTTTCACATCTGGTTGAACAAAGGCTTATGTAAACAATTTTGCTTGACCGAAACCACAACGGATAGAACGCGCTTGTGATAATCTTCTCTTGAGATCCTGCTCGCTGATTGGTTTATCTGCAAAAGTTGCATACCCCTCAGTTTATTATGATATACAAAGATTAACAGGACTGGGTCATAGGACACCGCGTAAAGTACCGTGAATAAACACACTTCCTACAAGGCAGGCGCCCATGCTTTATCATAACCAATGTTCTAAGAATTTAAAAAAGGTTCCATATTTTTGGGTTAACTTTGATATGGAATATGAAAAGAATACAAAGATAAATCATGAGAACAGTAGGCTCTCAAATAAATTGTTAATTCTTACCATCCTTTCTAACATTCGAACGTCTTGATTAATTCTACTTTGCTTCAGCCAGGTGTAGAAAGCTTTTGCGTAAATAAATTCTCTGCGGAGAAAAAATCGAGAGATCGAAGATCAATGGAATCTTTGCTGTATTAAAGGGGCTCAGTCGTCAAACAGTAAACAAGTCCGTAAACTCGCACGTGTCGGAGATTATCCATTGCTCATCCATTGTTCTCTGCAGTTTGTTTGGTGGCTTCACCCAAGCCACAAAAAAGTGACCGTAGAAGATATGAATGTTTGGTTTGTTCCTTAGTGAAGTACAAGGATTAATGCCCAAACAGCAACTTTCATTTTGAAAAAATACGAAAATCCTGTGTGATATCACCTTTAAAAAAACTGCAAAAATCATCGTTTCGTTTACATTTTGGCGACGGAGCCCCTTTAAAGGAATTGAATCAGCATAAGACAGCAAGGTATACCCAATCTGTCAGAATTTGCTAACTCATGGTTCTGGATGGCGCATCTGATTGGCTAACGTTCATATGAAATGAAACTGATCACATGAAACGCATTGTGCAACAGCGGGTCCTTTTAGCTTGCTGGGAGTGATAATTGATTTTTATCACATGGGTCACATGATGCACGGCAAAGCAGATCTATTTATAATGACTCGATGCCTTTAAATCAAGAGATCATGAGAAATACTGGCTGCGGTCACACTAGACGTTTTTACCTCGTTGTATACCTTCAAAACAACGGGTTAACTACGCTGTGATATGTAACCACATTTCGTTTTCACTTATAACGCTGTTACAGCGCTTTGGTCCTGAGAACTGATTCTATAAGAAAACAATCAGATGCAAAACAACGGGCAAAACAAGATCCCGAGCTATGTTTTAGAGTTGTTTTGGAGAATGAACCAATCGCAGCTTTGCGTAGCTGTCACATGATACATCATATCACTGTGTGACCGGGTATCATTCTACCACCGTTATATTGCTGTACTTTCTGGCGATAAAAACAAATTGCAAGAAAGTGCAGCAATTCACATTACAACCGCTGCCACTATCAAACTTTGAAAAGAAGAACAAGGAATTTCACTGCAAAGGTACACATACAGAGGGAAAAATGTTCAAACGAGAATCATAAGTAATTTTGAAATACCGTACCTCTGAAATGCATCAGCTATGTCCTTCCTCTCAGTTTTAACTTTACGAATTTCCTTGTATTCAAATAATAAATTGAAGTATCTGCAACGGAAAGTAAACATGAATTTTTTTGTGATGTCGACAAATATTTCTTAACAAACGTCCATCTTGTTGAACTGACAAATAGAATGAAGAATTAATGCAGCTATCATTTTATCGCACCTCACTTCGCCATCCTTTGGAAGGGACGTTAAACTAGGGGTCCCATGCCTGGATAAGGCATACATAGTGGGCTTAAATTTGCTTCAAGTAGCTAGAAATACTTCCAGCCCACTCAAAATAAATTATTGAAAAAAGAAAGAAAAAAGACTGTCAAAAACTTACTTTGGCAAGGCAATTCGTTCGAAATGAACATCAGCTTTTGCATACATCACTTTTCTTTTCCTTCTCCAAGATATATAATAGCACCACTGCTTCAAGCAATCACGTAAAATATTTTTCCTACAAAGAAAAAAATGTCTCAGAGGGTAATTAGTAGAGTCTAAAATAAAAACCAGTTCCTAGATCCTCAGCTGACGAGAGAAGCTTCTTTCAAATCTTCGCTCAAGATAAACCAGCTGATTTACCTGATGATAAATGTGTATCCGAGAGAATCCAGAGGCAGTTCACTCCATAAATCTTGTATATTTTCGTAACAAAATCCTAAAAAAATCTTGAAAAATCTCGAAAAATCATGGAATTCCCAAAAAATCCTAAAATTTCCAAAATCTCAAAAAATGCCAGATTTCTCCTCCAACATATGATATGACTTCACGACAAATTCTTTCGATAATTCTTTGAAAATCTAAACGAATCTCACAATCTTCGAGAAAATTGAGAGATTTTTGGAGTCCCAAAATCTCGCACACTATTCTTGGAGTGATTTAGCCCTAGAGAGGATTCGTTACCTGTTGATAAGTCAGTTTCTAAGAGGAATCAAATATGTCAATAAATATGTCGACAACTGTGAAAACATTTTCAAAGTCAGAGGCAGTTTCCTAGGCAATTTCCCATCAATAAGAATTTGAGCATCCTTCATTCCAATTAAAGAAAACAGAGATGACAACATAAACTTCGTGAATATTATTTGAAGTTAGCTAGTCAGAAACATAGAAAAGTCTCTTACTGACCATACGAAGCATAGGGCTCAAATCTTTTAAATCTTTAAAAAGGTGGGTGTAAAATTCTATAACATTTTTCTTCGAATTGCATGGCTTGAAAGGAACTTATGGTACTTTGCTGTAAGTCTGCCGTGGAAATTTTTGATATCTTGATTTTCTTCAAAATGGCGGTATAAAAATGCATGAAAATAACGCTCGATCCATGCTCTTTTGTAGAAAAGGTTTATTCTTTATCAGATTTGATATCAAATTCAACACAAAACGTACCTGTGAAAATTCCGTGCAATTTTTGTTAGAGGATACAATTTAAGTTCTTCGGATCTGTCACAACGCTTCAGCCATAAGTTCCAACTCATCAAGATTAGCTAAAAAAGGAGCATGATGATAATAAAAGAAACTCATTTCAAGGCTTCTTTCCCAACTTACTGACTTCTGATAAAATTTGATAACACTCCTCGCTCTAGCTATGGCTTCATATATTGTAGCAAATTTTAAAAAGTAACGTTTTACGTATGACTCGTTTCCCAGTGTGTTTACATTACATGTTAAGTTGGTGTGATTTTACCGGGTGCGCCAAAATAAACTATGCACCTTTGGCAGGCCACAATAAATCGTACACAGGTCCGATTTTGAAGATTTATGACTTAATCGTTAGCAGAAGGCCTGAATTAGATACTGAGATTTTTGCAATTTTTTTCATTTTCAGTTTTTAGAGCTAAAAGCAAGTTTCCTAAAATTTTAGTTTTCGAAGAACACTGAAAACGATCAAAAAGCATCGATCAAGTTTCCAAAGAATCGACATGAATGGGCAAAGAGAGAACTTGTTCGTGTTGATTTGGGATTTAGAAATCGACCAATTGTAATCTGTTGTACGAGAATTCGTACTGTACCCCCAAATCCCCCTGAAAACGTTTTCTCTTTGTTCATTCATGTTAAATCTTTAGAATTTGATCGACGTTTTTTGGTCGTTTTCAATGTTCTCGAAAACTAAAATTTTAGGAAACTCATTTCTAGCTCTAGAAATTGAAAACGGAAAAATTTGCAAAAATTCCTGAATCTAATTCAGGCTTTCTGCTAACGATTAAGTCATAAATCTTCAAAATCGGTCCAGTGTACGATTTATTGTGGCCTGCCAAACGTGCATAGTTTATTTTGGCGCACCCGGTAGTATCTCGGTATTCCGTAGCGATAATTCAGAAATACGTAGAACACCAAACAATGACAGTGAGAAGATCACAATATGAAAATACACACGAAAATCACAACACAAAAACTACAAGAAAAATCTAAAGGCTTTAGCCGGGTTGTCCCGTACTGTCCGATTATTCAAGAACATTTTGTACAGCCCCTTTCAGATAACAGTATCATTATTATTATGCTGACAGGTTATCCTTTATACATATTTCTCCATACAAACTAGCCTCACTACATAAGGACCCTCAACTTACGCTCATCTAATTGAAGTGAATTAATGTTGTTGTTGTCGCTCCAGTCAAGGGCCTTATGGACTAACTCTTCTCAAAACGGCAAAAAAATTCTCGCCAGGAACAAATTTGTTCCTGGACCAATCAGGATGCAAACTTTAAATAAGTTGATGGGATTGGCTGATTCTTCTTCAATTTAAACTTCCCGCCAAAGGCAAACAAAAGCGTTCGAACAACGCGTTCGACTGAACTGCTGCAACGATCAAAATCTCAAAGTAACGAGCGAATTTACGAGATCTTTTGCGCCCCCAAACAACGAAAATAGCACTTATAGGTAAGAGTTTTTTGCTTTAATAGCTTGAAGAAACATTCATCTAAGTACTGATAGCTTGTTTTGCAGTGTAGCACTTCAGGAAAACCACTTTTTGCGGCGATTTAGGGTCGGTGGTTTCGAGAAGAAATAGCAGGTGATTTAGGCCATGTCCGTTTCTGGAAGCGTAAGTCCATGATTCGTAGTTATAGCGTCCATCAGCCTATCAATAGCGATAACCTACGTACATATAATCAGTCTACTTACAAACCTTGGTTTTACGAAAAGTTATTGCTTTCTCCAATCTGTCGATTTTCTGTCTCCTTCGCCTTGCAGCAGTTCGAAGTACTTCGAAATACTTGACCTGTAATGTAAAGAAACAATTCAAGTAAGTTCGATCGAATGAGATCAAATGACTTTAAACTTGCGCTTCGTTACTGCTAGAGAACAAAGTTCTAAAATATTTCTTCAACATTACCTTAATCTTTCGATTGCAGTGTTTAACGCCAACTAGAGTTTTCCTTCTTTCTTCATGAACATCATTGATATCTTATATGCAGTTAAAGCTCTAAGAACATTGACAAATCGGGTTTTTAGATACCAGATCTTAAAGCGGGGAGAGCTCAACAGCGGGGATGGCTCAGTGGTCGCACGCTTGACTACCAATATGAAGGTTGGTAGTTCGAGTCCTCGCCCTGCCGAGCTTTCTACGTAGAGTGAGTAGAGTCGCCAACTCTCTGTAATTCCAGGCTGAAGGAATCACGAGGTGTGGCCACATCCAGAGGAAAGACCAGGATGCTGCTTGGATAAGCTTAGCATCTCAACGTCCTCAAACTAGGTAGAAATATAGAAGAGATCTTACAAAACTCCCTACTGACCATGCTACAGTAGAGGCCTTGCACATTAACATGATAAGAATTCTTTAGCCATATGAAAGACTGTAAATTTTTCTAAACAAGAATTCTTAGGCAGAAAAACCATGTTAATGTGCTCAAAGCATCTACTGTGTTCTAGCAGGCTTTTAAACACAAATATTGTGACACAACTGTACTGGATAGGTTATACTGGTGTTTCCATTTTCTGCGGATCTTATCAAATGACTTTCTCTCATCAAGCAATGTACAGTAGACAACACAATATCACAAATAGACCTTTCAGCTATTCTTCAAAAGAGCTCGCTGGATCGAGCGATATTTTGATACATTTTTATATATCACTATTGTGCACATTCGGAAATTCTACAAAATGTATATATTTTTAGAATAGCTAAAAGGTCCATGGTTTCATTTGTCAAAGCAATATTCAAATGTGCCTATTCTGAGCTGTTAGCTACAGTCAAGATGTTTCCTATTAAAGGTAATGTGTCCATGTAAGTACAGTGACTTTGCTATTTTCAGGTGACATTTCATGTGATCATTTAAAGGTGGTGTGAAGCGAACATTTTTATTGATGCAAATGAATAGCGCAGTTGAATGATAAAGAATGTCGTTTAAATTTTTTTGATACCTTGTTTCATTTTAGAGTTATCCACTGTTTTGTACGTTTTGCTGATGACGTCATTTTGTTTGCAAAATGTAAAGAAAGTATACAAGGTTGGCCATGTTTCCAAAGAGAAATCTAATTAAAAACTTTGTACAATCAACATGCCTTTCTAAACATCATATTAAGTCACGAGGCAATTTATATAACATCTATTCAGCTCAGCTGAAATATTTCTTACCACTGTAACCTTTCAAAAATCAGATACAGTTATATTTCCTTATGTTATCCTAGTAATTTGAAAACAAAATGACGTCATCAGCTGCAACTTAATATCAGTGGATAACTTGAAAACGAGATGAGGTATCAAAAAAATTTAAACGACATTCTTTATCATTCAACTGCGCTATTCATTTGCATCAATAAAAATTTTCGCTTCACACCACCTTTAACCGTGTTGCTAAGATAGCCAGCTCTAACAAAAGCAGACTGATGACTTACTTGCGGTTGCGATTCTAGAGCTGAACCCGAAGTCTCACAGCAGGCAGCCTCGTTGTGAAATTTAAATTCTAGTTTTGCATGTGATCAATTAAATTCTACCAATACAGTGTGCTCTTCGAGGCTCTTTGTCAGCATCACGTCAGCAAATTTTGACAAGAGTGTATACGCAGCTGTACTTACATGGACACATTACCTTTGAGTAAAAGATTAAATAAACTAATAAAAAATATAAGGATACACAATCTCCACCGCACGACGTAGCTTCGAAGAGTAAATTTTCGTGCCATAAATTCAATACGATCTTCCAACTCATAAATTTGCAGTCGACGTTGCAGATGAATGTACCAGTAGTTTATTGTTTTCTTCTTTAAATTGGTTTGAAAGTGGTTGATAGCGAAATCTACGACGAACGATAATAGCATAAAAAATTTGAACGATGGAGATTTTGAAATTGAGATATGTAAATTGAGGTGGTCCAAGGGGATCGCATAGTCAAAGAGGATTTCAAGATCTTCCAATGGTACAAACCGCAGACCTTTAGCCAAGTACTGCAAATGTACCCTAAAATTTGTACTATGGTCTGCGCACAGTTCTGTTTCGATTTTGCGCCCTTTCCCTGTTGAATCTTTTCCTGCCATTTGTTGTGGCAAATTTCGTTATTTAAAGGCATCGAGTCATGATAAATAGACTTGCTTTGCAGTGTATCATGTGAACCATGTGATAAAGAAACATCATCATTCGTAACAAACTAAAAGGACTTGCTGTCGCACAATGCGTCTCATGTGATCAGTTTCATTTCACACGAACGTTAGCCAATCAGATGCACCATCGAGAACCATGTGATAAAGAGCCATCATCACTCGTAACAAACTAAAAGGACTTGCTGTTCCACAATGTGTCTCATGTGATCAGTTTCATTTCTCCTGAACGTTAGCCAAGCAGATGCGCCATCGAGAACCATGAGATGCGTCATGAGGACCATGAAGGTGTTGTGGCGCAGTGGTGTAATCCTCTGACTTTGCAGCCAGAACAGTCAGGCGGCGTGAGTTCGATACCCGGTAGGACCCCACCACTTGAGCGTCATGACAAGGGTTCGCGAACTCGATTAGGTCTGCTCTATTTCTGCGATCCCAGCGCTTGGCGCGGAAAAACGCAACTTCACCTTCACCTTCAACAGATTCTTGACGTTTGGGTATACGCAGTCTATTTAACGATAAATCATGAGCCTCACCGATAACTATATAAAATCAATAAAGATTTCTCAAAAATATAGAACTTTGATGAACGTTTCGCTTTCGCTTCATCAGAACTAACCTTACAATAATTGGGGGTTAGTTACCATAGAAGGTTAGTTCTGATGAAGTTAGTTCGTTGGTTAATGAGGTTAGTTCGAAATCGTTGTTACCATGTTACCCTATTATAATTTAGGTTTATAGGTAGGCCCCCAATTATTGTAAGGTTAGTTCTGATGAAGCGAAAGTGAAACGTTGATGAAAGTTCTTTGTTTTTGAGAAATCGCAGTCTATTTAATATGATTCAATGCCTTTAACATAAATTTCAAGCTCACTTTGGGACATTCCTGTCAACTTACTTTCAGTGTATCGTTTCTTCCTTCGATATGAAATATATGATAAAAGCACGGCAAAATATCTTCTTGTAAGTTGCGCTTGATAGTGCTTCTCAGCTACAATAATCTTCTCATTTTCAATATCTTTCAAGTGCTTGGTAAGTTTCCATTTAGCAAGAGCCTGCATCAAATAACACAGAAAGTGAGATAAAAAGAAGCGGTGAAAAATAAAATGTGTGTACGGTTACAAATCAACGATAAAAGAACACAAAGAATCATCTATCGATCGAGAAGAATGTTTCAGTGAAACTCAATACCTCTTAGGCACTTGGATGGAAATCATTCCAAATCGTTTCAAAGAAACTTAAATTTGATAGACAGAGAAAAATACATACATTAAGAGTTAAGAGCGATATGGAGACGTCTAGGACAAGGAAGAAAGGGTAAGAAGTGAAGTGATCCAAAGAAAGAAAATTTGCTGCATGGATTAAAAAATTCGGAATATTGATTTCTTACCTTAAATTTGAGGTTTACAGCCCAGAAAGACAGGGCTTGATTTTCCAATGATCTAGAGATGCGAGCATTGGATAGCATTTCATTCCACTGATGGAAGACATACCTGCGACAAAGAAAATAGGATACCAAAACATCAATACCAATCTTAAAGGCTACTCCATTCACGGGGGGGGGGGGGGTTCTGGGCCAAATTGTGGGTAGGGGTCTGCCGCGAGCATATTCAAAATGGAACCGTTGGCTGGACTACTTTTTACGAAATGGTACCCTTGGCTAGACCAATTTTGACCATTTCCTGGACCTGTATTGTCAAATTTGTACCAAATATGATATCATGACCGTTCGCTAGACCAATATTGTCAAAAATGATACCCTTGGCTAGACCGTTGATAGGCCAAAATTGCAAAAAAAGTATACCCTTGGCTAGATTAGAAGTCCGAAAAAGTATACCCTTCGTCGCGGCACATCCCCAGGTACCTTTACTATCCAAGAACCCCCCCCCCCCCTGACTCTATTGGGCACTGTGTAATTGGAAGGTGTTTTAAATCGCAGATTTTACAGATTTTAGATTCTAGACAGAAAGTTCCAATCTTTGAATTCGGACGAATCTGCTATATGGAGTAGCAGCTTTGCAGTCAAAGCGGAAGAAGTGTACCATGTAAATTCGAAGAATATTTGAAAATAGATTTTCATGATTGGATGACTATTCGAATATCGCTTTGTTATTTGCTTCCGTTTTATTCGAATATCGCTTCCGCCCGGGGGAGCATAGTGGATTACAATAAGAGTTCTTTCCACTGGAAACTACAATAAATAGGAATATTCAAGGATTTTGTCATGCAAAGAAAACAAAACCCAAAGAAGATATGATTCTATTTTGAATATTGAAAACGTAGGTGGTACGCTTCTTCCGCTTTGTAGAGGTGGAAAAAGTGCGTGAAGCCACGAAGCAGCTTCGCAGGAAGCTTGTTTGTCTAGAAGTAAGAAACGGAAAGGAAAGAGAGAAAGCATAATAGAAAGAAAGAAATAAATGATGAAGGGAGGAATTAAAAACTAAAGGAAAAAGGATGGAAAGAAAGAGGAGAGCAGGAAGAAAGAAGGATGGAAGGATGATAGGACGACAAAGAAAGCAAAAATTGAAAACATAAAGAGACAGGAAGGACTAAAGGATGGAAAGAACAGAAGAAAATCTATGTTGGATTATGCTCTTTTTATTTACAGTTTTGTGATCCAAGAAAGCTTTAAAAGTAATTTCAGTTCCTAGTGGATTATCAATTACACTGACATCTGGAACTACAGAAAATTGATAAAACAATGGAAGGAAGAATTTTGGTTTTGACTTCCCTTTGCAGGAAGGCAAACATTTTTTCCACCACTGCGCTTTGACTGCAACTTACCTGTTGGAGCAAAATTGTCGAAATTCATCAGCCTTGTCTTTTTCTTTTCTCCTTTCCTTTCTAACTGCACAGTATTCCTTTATCGAATGAAAACAGTTTTTCATGATCCGCCTTTCATCTGAGAATAAAATTAAGCAAAGAACTTCACGAGAGTGTAATTAAGGACTGTTATGGAAGTAAACTTCCATAATTACCCTGAAAAATGTCAAATAGAACTCTAAACCATACAATATCAATTATCCACAAAGTGGTTACTGACGATAACTTACTTTAACAGTTTACTGAAAGGTTTAAATTTAATTTTGTTTTCGTACCTTTAAAGCGAAATATACACTTTAAGTTCAAGTGTTTTGGCTATAACCTTATGAATCTGTAGCTCAGAATCCAATTAAACAGACATTTGTATACGTTTCTACCTTGCATCCGAAGGTAGTTTTAGGACGCTAAGAAGCTGAGCTTATCGAAGCAGCGTCCTGGTCCTTCCTCTCGATGTGACCACACCTCGTGATTCCTTTAGCCTGGAATTACAGAGAGTTGGCGACTCTCCTCACACTTTGTAGCAGGTTCGGCAGGGCGGGGACTCGAACCACCAACCTTCAGATTTAATGCATTGAGCCACTGAGCCATCCCACCTACATATGCAATTTTTTGCTGAATAGGTACTGCCAGCTTGCGGCTGATGTGTACCTGCTATTAACTATACATAATATGCTTTTTATACTGTCCAACTTAATTACAGTGCTCGAAAAGAGCCTGAAATCGTAAAGAAACAAATGCTGTCACTGAAACCTTAGTGTCTCGTTCTTTGGATAAATTACTGTCGTTTCTGAGAGTCATACGTTTCTTTAAATGAACATTACTTCTATGATCGTTACTATCAAGTACATGCATGAATGTCATGCTTGACACAAAATTTGAAGACTTCAAATATAGAATTATTGCCAGATTTCTTGCATCAAAATTGTGAGATCAAAGTGAATCAGTATTTACCAAATCTTTCAACCATTTTTGTCTTCAGTTTCTTCTCCTTTTCCTGCATCAGAAATGTTTTCCAGCCTCTTAAACATCTTTTCCAAATCCGACACCTAGTGAATGAAAATTCCACTCGGTTATCGCTCTCTGCCAACTTCGAAGCCAGGGTAATAATGGGTGGCCAGTGAGCTGAAGGGAGGCTCGAGGCACTGAAAGCCCTGGAAGCAAAGCTGGCTCTCTGTGAATTTTAGAATCGTTGTAACATAATGACAAGTTGCTGAGAAAGTTTCCAGAAACAGAAAATAAAGACCAACAATTTCTGATTCTTATTTCAGTTACAAGCAGTCGTTCTCCTCCTGTAAGTAACTTGTGGTTCTCTAGCAGTGGCTGTACCTCTAATCAGAGTTCATATGTTTATTTGCTTGCGTGGAAATGGAAAGCTAAAGTGCCTGTTAAAAGCAAATTAGAATGGCAGCATTTTTAACATTAGAGAAGAAGCCACAAAAGGACTAAACTTCTCTTGCTGTTTCGCCCCTTGAAGGAATTGTGCAATTCAAATGCTTGCAAAAATTATCCCGTCTGTATATCTTTATCCCATCTGATCCTAGATGCATAGCATCCTTGAGTTAACAATACGTTTTATACATAGTACTGGTCGCTTTGAAGAAAGTATCCCCCCCCCCCCATCCCCCTAGTAAGCCACCAATCATTCAGTTAACTATCATACAACCATCTATACATGCGATATGCGTCTCGAAAATGTAATCTCTAGGCTAGAAAATGATTCCAAAATCATAATCGAGTGGTTTGGAAACAATTACATGAAGCTAAACGAAGACAAATGCCATTTTATGATATTTGGTGAAAGAACAAATCAAGAGGTCAACATAAATATAGGCAGCTGTGCCGTTACTAATGCAAAGGAGGAGAAGCTGTTAGGAGTTTTAATTGACGCAAATCTTAGCTTTGAAAAGCACATAAGTAATATTTGTCAAAAGGCTGGTAACAAACTCTTTGCTTTGTCACGGATGTCGGCATATCTAGGTACTGATAAATTGAGACTTTTAATGAGAGCATTTGTGACTAGCCAATTCCAATACTGTCCGTTGGTTTGGATGTTTCATAGCAGAAAGATGAATAACAAAATCAATAGGCTGCACGAGAGAGCCCTGAGGATAGCATATAAAGACTATAGTTCTAGTTTCGCAACTTTGCTGGAAAAAGATAGATCTGTAACAGTACATGAGAAAAATATGCAGTTGCTAATGACTGAAATGTTCAAAACAATAAATAATCTAAACCCCCCATTTATGAATGAGATCTTTCTTCAAAGAAGTTCTGCCTATAATTTGAGAAATATAAATACATTCATGGTTCCAAAGGTAAATACTGTTAATCATGGTACTGAAACGGTCCAATATAGAGGGCAGCGTATTTGGCAGTCCGTTCCACAGGAAATCAAAGATGCACTTTCTGTGCAACAATTCAAGAATAAAATGAAATTTTGGAAAAATGTAGATTGTGACTGCAGACTTTGCAAACGATACATACCAGGGCTCGGCTTTTTATAGTTTCATACATCTTGCTTGTAGATTTTATATATAGATTTTATGAATTTTGTAATTTTATTGACTATTTACTTGTATATATTTTGTATCATTGTATTTACTGGTATCATTGTAATTAATTTGTTGGCTTGAATTAGCATTTCTTTTTATATTTAGCTATGTAAGTTGCCAACTGTAAATAAAATGATAATAATAATAATAATATGTGAAATCTGTCTCAAATTATATATGAGGTGAGATTTGTGATAGCGCAAAATTATCTAAATTGCAGCAGGCATCTTGTTTGTTGTTATTCGCGGACAATTGTTCGCCTGGTGTCTAATTTGAGACAGAATGTAGTGTTCTTCGCTTGGTCTTTTCCCATGTCTTGTTGTTTTTCCCTTGATTATTCATATGTATGTCATTCTAGTTTTTTTGTGATACCACGGAATAGTCATAGTATTTTGCATCTAGCGGCATCGTCCGTGTAGTGTAATTAAGTATTTTGTAAGTAGCGTAACTAGTAAATTTGTATTGTAAATTTTATTGGAATGTAAAAAAAATCCCATCTGATTTATCCCATCTGAGATAGAGCTTCATTCTATCTTCACAAACATGACATGCTCGTACAGTAACTTCTCAAATCATCGAGTAATATTCCTTATAATGCATGCCTGTACAGCTGAAACTGGTTGAAACAAAGACTACAAACCTGTCATGGTATTCAGCTCTAATGTTTAACTTCCATCCTTTTCTACTATTCCACCACAAATCTTCAAGCTTTGTGAAAGATTCTTTCTTTAATTTTCTCTCATAGTGTTTCCTGAAATTAAATGAAATTGTATGGCAAGATATCACTGCTTTGTAAGACTATTGGTTATACTGTCTTTGATTACATAGTGTGTCAAGCTTCAGTCAGAGCAATTACATACAAAGTTGCTCACAGTGACATAAATTCATAGAGATTACCCTGTTGACAAAGCTGCCTTTTAATTCACACATATTTTGCCTTCATGTTGTATTTTACGACTTGAAGGAGGCTGGACTGATTTAAATTTAGGGAAAACGACATTGTGCAGTAAGCTATTTTGTTCCAATTTATGATCAAAATAAAACTAATCATTACAAAACAGTTTATTATGGCGAAATAACACTGCATTAAACAATGCATAATGTTACACATAACCAGACAATGAGCCCAACACAATGAACAGACCAGCATCATCTTCTCACAGTCCAAGTTGTCAAATTCTAGCATGCAACAAACTATTAAAAAAACTGTGACTAAAACTAGGCCCTCAAAATTTGGATTACCTGGCTTGACTTGGAGTGACTCTCCCATAAACATTCTTCATCCAAAATGCTGCGTGCTTTCTTGCAATGAATCTAAAAATGAAAAAAGATCTGTTGTGGTCATTCAGAATTCTTTCCATTAGATAGGGTTTCAGTTTCAGTGAATCATTAATCCTCATTAATCCTTCCTTCAGGGTCGGTTCGCATCAGAGTAAAAACATGCTATGATTGGATGATATATTCCCTAAACTTGTTTAAATGCATTTTTAGTGAGTCATGACTTGTTGAAGACGGCAGTGACAAAATCTCAAAATTAAGGGAAAATAATCTTGATGCTTTTCTTCCTTGCATTTTAAATACATTTCTTACACATCTTACTGTGTGATCTTACCTAGATTTGCTCCAAGGCTATCTCTTTAGTCTTCAGACAATTCCCTTGGATCCGCCATTCCAACATTCTATCGAGAGTTTCGGAATTCTTGGAATGGCGGATCCAGGAACTACCGAAAAGGGAACGGTAAGAGGGACTGAAGAGAGGGACTCGGGGCAAGTCTAGATCTTACCTAACCATAAGATGTTACAACCATTTATACAATAAAGAAATGCATCTATCTTTACAATCACTCAAAATAATTTAAATATTATTCTTACCTTATCTTCAACTCTGCCATTCTACCATTTTTATCCCAGTCATAACCTGGAGTTCTCTTTGCTTTCTCTCCCCTTTCAGATTTAGTGGCTTTAGGTCGGTTTTGAGGTAGTTTGTTGCTTACTGATGGTCTGTGAAAATGCAATTATTTTAAATCAGTTGTTAAATTTATAAGGAAAAATTTTCTATAACCTTGAGTCTATTTATTTGGTTGAAACTCTCTTGATTAAAACGTGGTTATGGCTTTCATTCAAATGTTGATTTTTTGCCTCCAAAAATTTCAAGCTTAGCTTGCAACATCACTCTACCTTTCATGCTTTCTTTTGTACCAGGTGAGTCAATAAAAAGAATCCCCATTGGAAAGGTCACAGTTCCCTTGATATCACGATGATGACATCAGCGAATATGTAGTTCAATGGTAGACATGTTCAAATCCATTTTAAAATTTATCTGACTGAAATCGGCCAATCCGTTATGAAATTGTGAGGGATTTTCTCAAGAAAGCCTCTTCAAGAATACAACACATGCCCAAATCACAAACAAATTTCCCTAAAATTCCTGCCTTACTTTCTGCAATGACTTCTGCCAGCTTTAGCACATGCTGTCCTCTTGGGAGGATGAAAATCTTCCCCCTGGTATCAATAACCCTTTCAGGGGGACTCCATTCTCCCAAGAGGACAAAATAAATTAATACAACTTGTGAATATCATCATTTATAGGAAGGAAATCCAAGCAAAATTTACTCATTGTTTTCATTCCTTTTTGCAGGTTTTTGGATGGGGCTTTTCGCAGAAAATCACCCATATCCATGGAAAAGAATGACAGATTAAAGCAGGGTAAATTACTGAGCCTAATTGAACATATTGGCAATAAAATAAGACAGTTTTCAATATTATTGCTTTGACATTCAGGGAGCAGTGTCCTTTCAAATGAGGATTCTTTTTTACTCACCTGATAGTATTTTAGAAATCATACAATATATCTTAGTTGTCTGCTTTGGAATGCCTTCTGCTTTACATCCCAATAAATAGCATATATTTGATTGTCTTACCTTGGTATTCTGGATATCATTGATGAAACATGGCCATGCCGTTCAGCAAATATTTTAGCCCCTGCAAAGGAGATAGAATGTCAATTAATGAAACAGTTGATAGAACTTCTGTTAGGGGGGTTTGTGAGTTGAATCATTTCAAGAGTTGTGTTTCTCTAACATCACAGTGTGTTTCTCTAAAATCACGTTGCATGTGCATTTCTGTCTAAAGATTCAATACAGGCATTGTGTATGTTGATAGTTAATATATAATAACTCTCAAAAAAGAATCTTTGAGAATGCTTTAAATGCAGATATGAATGCTTTAGAGGTATGAAAATTGCAAGAACCTTTAAATAAGAATCTTTGAAACTTTCCTGAGAATGTTTCAGCAAGAAAACAATACAAATATAAGTACAACCTGTATTGTAAAGCCAATAGTAAGTTGTCGTTACCACAGAGAATAAAACAGCAGTTGGTAGGAAGGAACAGTAGAAATGAAGATTGATTCTAAACATGAAGAGAAGCAAAGCTTTCTGTATATTGAAAAGAAGTTCACTTCACTCAGAAATAACTCAGTCTTGAATCAACTTACCTTCATCTTTGCCATTAACAGCTCTTCTTCTCACACTTTGATCTCTGTAAGGATTTCTACTTGTGGTACCAACAGCTAACTTCTTGTTGCCTTCTCTTCCTTCTTTAGGAGCCTTCTCATGAATGGTCTGTGGTCTTACCGACAACAAATGAGAATTCAATTCCCTCAAAATGGCTTGCTTTACCATTTTGCTTGTCTCATCAGATGTAACATATTTGTTTGCTTTCTCCTTGGCTTTAGCAACTGATTTGAGGTCTGGTGGATTTCTTTTCTTTGACATGTTTCAGTCATAAATCAACCTTTTCTTTTACTTCTTTATTGCTCAATTTCTGGATAAGCAAAACTGAGAGCAACAGTGTCTTCATCTTGAAGTTATCTAAAGTAATTCTAGAAAGAGCAACACAAATCTTTAGATACAGCACAAAACAAATTTACTTGGCAGACAATAAAGATACATTAGTGTGCATTTACAATGTAATTGTTTTGAACATCAGCAGCGTGAAAAATTACTTGGCTTGGATCAATTTGTGATTTCGATATCCCGTCTTATTTGCATAATAAGAAAGATTTTTTCATGAATCAATTGCCATATACATAATTTGAATAAATCGTTCAACTTTAGTTGACATAACACACTTCCAAGGAAAACAGAGGTTGAATTGAATTGATAGAACTGATTGCTGATTGGCTAATTGAAAAATGGCAAGGATAGAAATCCTATCACCTGATTGGATAATGCAACATTAGATCATGATTTGACTGATTCACCCTTGTTAGAGCAAAATGTCAAAATGTCCTATCCTCAATGGCCTCAATCCAGGGCGCATTTTTAGCAGCTTCTCTCTGCCTGAAAATACCTGGCATATGAAAGCTTAGGGCTTGGCGTACCTTCGGTGTAGGTTTTACATGGAATGCACCCTGGGCCTCAATCTGCAGCAGGAAGTGGTAATCAAAATCTGCTTAAATAGCTGATTAGTTGAGGGGCTATTGCCCCCTAGCTCCCACCCACTGGTTCAATAAGTATAATTCAGTCTATAGTACTGGCGAATTTTCCATCCAAAATTGGTACAAAACCCAGTATGGAAAGGAGGGCAATATCCAGACTGCATTTTATGTCGTGCGCGCGGAAGATCTTCTGCACGCATTTTTTTGCGCGCTTGAAATATTATGTTTCCACAGGCACCCTTTTTTATGTGTTGGGGGCGGGCGTGCAAACACGTGCGCAGGATTAGAATCTTGTACGTCCATTTATTGTCGAGCTTTGTTTTATTGAAATATTTGTTGCTTTAAATGGTCTGTGTTCTCTTTCTCTCTGATACAACTGGCAAATAGCGACTGGTTACGATGGAATCTGGATTCATTCCGTGTTTATTTGAGTGATGAAACCCCACCGCGAGGAACAAAGCCAAGGGCATAATTTTGATACTTGTATTCACTTAACTTTTGATATATATAGAGTCCCAATAAATTGAGGAATTGCATAGTGAATATTCCAATTAAATTGGTCGATTGGTTCATTTCTACTGCAATATTTAGGCCAGGCCAGTGCTAAAAAGGCACAAATCGCGTGATCAATCGCTAACTTGTGCTTTGTTTCCCTGTAGGCATATTATCGAGGCGCGTGCATTTTCCTCTGTGCAGCCAGGTGCAGGCGCGCAACTACTGGCCTAAATTATCATCTTCCGCGCGCATTTTACAAACAATGCAGTCTGGGGCAATTTTTACAGAGACCTCGGGTGTGCAAGAAGGAGGGTGCCGAGGCTCTGGCCGGAGCTTGGCCGGAGCTTGGCCGGAGCCTGGCCGGAGCAGTGAAAATAAGTGTAAAAAGGGTATTGGCTGCAATCAATGTAAATGGTGGGAAACAAAGGTTATGTGTCTAAATTATCATCTTCCGCGCGCATTTTACAAACAATGCAGTCTGGGGCAATTTTTACAGAGACCTCGGGTGTGCAAGAAGGAGGGTGCCGAGGCTCTGGCCGGAGCTTGGCCGGAGCTTGGCCGGAGCCTGGCCGGAGCAGTGAAAATAAGTGTAAAAAGGGTATTGGCTGCAATCAATGTAAATGGTGGGAAACAAAGGTCTATGTGTCTAAATTATCATCTTCCGCGCGCATTTTGCAAACAATGCAGTCTGGGGCAATTTTTACCGAGACCTCGGGTGTGCAAGAAGGAGGGTGCCGAGGCACTGGCCGGAGTTTGGCCGGAGCTTGGCCGGAGCCTGGCCGGAGCAGTGAAAATAAGTGTAAAAAGGGTATTGGCTGCAATCAATGTAAATGGTGGGAAACAAAGGTCTATGTGGGACTAAAGCCTATTAATGATAAATCACACTAGATATCAACACCAAATTTTGTTCTAGCAGTTATTAAAAAGATATCTTACAGTTTCACATTTCTCTATTGAATGGCCGGAGCTGGCCGGAGCAGGCCGGAGCTGGCAAAAAAAATAAAAAAAGGGCCAAGGTTCCGGCCTGTGGCTCCAGCCATTGGCCGGATCCTCAGCACCCTCCTGTGCAAGAAGGTTGCTCTATTGTTGATCTATTCTGTTTTGAATACCCTATTGTTTTTCTTGAGTGTGCAAGTGCCACACTTTCCATACAGGTACAAAACTGAAACAAAGAGAAAAGTTATTAAAAGAAGAAGTTAAAATGTGTATCTGCCAAAAAGTGCAGGCAAATAGCCTTTTTATTTGCTTTTCACTGCTAATTGTCTTAACGTTTCGCGGAATATCAATTACTTGTACCAAATTGATAATCATAATGTGTCAATAACTTGCTTTGGTTTGGCTTGACGTGACAGTGAAAATGTCCGCGCTTTCTCGTTCATTATTTATTTTACCCGTTATCACACAGCCGTCACATTTAGGCTTCGCGTTCACTGGGGATTCCCCGATCGAAGCGCCTGTGCAAATCCAAAACAGGCGCGACGTCAAATTAGCGTTTTTTCATGGTCGTTTTTCTACGAAACTATAGAAGATATTGCAACCGTTTTTTGGGAGGTTGTTAAACAATCATTTACCTTTATGAATGTGGACTTTCAGTAACATTGAATAATCCAATCTGATTTAACTTGCCACAGCAAGATTAGTAGTTTCCATCGAACATGCGACTAACTCGGAAAATTAGGCCATGTTCGCGACAATTCAGAGTCAAACCCCAACATTTTGGAAAGAGCAAATGAATCAGACTTTTCTGTTATTTGAAACTGATATCTTGAAGATTTATAAAAGGGTTGAGGCATTTATTTTCTCTTGCCTGTCTTCTTTATAATCAAGCTTTGGTAATTTTCCGCCTCAAAATATCGGCTTTTGCGATAACCAAAGGTCCTGAATAGACATTTTCAGAACGCCTCAAAGTGCAAAGACAAGTTTAACCATTTGCAGATCGATATCTAAAAAAATTACATTTGCACCATTTGTCAAAATGTCGGGGGAGCGACATCTTTAGGGGCACTATTCTTGAAAGAACGACCACACGAATGTGTGTTCGAATGAAATTCGGGAGGAGAAATCACGTAAGACCAAGTCGTCTAAAACTATTAATAATACGTTTGTTTTTTAATTCATGTAAAGGGAACTTTGACAGAATACAAGCTAAGTGTCTGAACAATGTTTTTAGTGATATTTAGCAAGGTTATGGCCTGGAAAGAAGGCATTAAATCCACCTGTTTCCGATTTTTTTGATGAAATTCCAAGAAAGTTGGTTTTTTTCCACGAAAATCTCTTCCCGAAAATGCAAATCAGTGATAAAAATTGAGTATAATGTTTTCCAATCAGTTTACACACATTTTCATAACTATATTTGCTTCTTAAAACTCGCAGGGGAGCGACATCTTTAGGGACAATTCTCTCGTAAAAATGACCATGCGAATGTGTGTTCGAATGAAATTCGGGAGGAGAAATCACGTGAGACCAAGTCATCTAAAACCATATAATACGTTTGTTTTTTAATTCATGCAAAGGGAACCTTGACTGTATACAAGTTAAGTGTCTGAACAATGTTTTTAGTGATATTTAGCAAGGTTATGGCCTGGAAAGAAGGCATTAAATTCACCTGTTTCCGATTTTTTTTAAAGAAATTCCAAGAAAATTGTTTTTTCTTCCATGAAAATCTCTTCCCAAAAATGCAAATCACTGATAAAGAGTGAGTTTAATGTTTTCCAATCAGTTTATACACATTTTCATAACTATTTGCTTCTTAAAACTCGCAGGGGAGCGACATCGTTAGGGGCAATTCTCTCGTAAAAATGACCATGCGAATGTGTGTGATCGAATGAAATCAGGCCCGTAGGAAGCGGGGGGGGGGGCAGGTAGGGCTCAAGCCCCCCCCCCCCCCCCCAATAATTTTGAAAACAATGGTGCTACATCACAAGTATTAATTGCATGTATTGTTCTCTATTGTTCTAAGAATAATTGCCCCCCCAATCAGAAGCTGCTTCTTACGGCCCTGATGAAATTCGGGAGGAGAAATATCGTATTGCCCAAGGGTCTAATTTAGGATAATTAATAATACATTCATAAAAAAATTATCAAAATGTATCTTGAAATTATGCCTACAGCAATTGAGATTATGAAATAAGAGACAAGAGCCCATTTGTTAGAGAATTCTACATGCTCCAACCGATACAATATTGTCGCTAAATTTCTTCAAACTCTTTGTATTGACTATAGGGACTATGGAAGCATATGGAAGCTACCATGCATGTTGTGTCTTCGGGAGGAAGCTTTTTCAAGAACTAAATCCCTCTGCACCTGGTTACTCTTGCAAAAATATTTGATGCTCCCTAAATCACATTTTAATGATAGAGACTAGACTATATGCTCAAAACTGTCATCGATTGCTTAGTTTGCTGTGGTCTATGAATAAGGTTCCATGAAACAAGCTGCCGTTGTATATCTCCAAAACTTGAATGCTTCTCGAAAAAACACTTTGTGGAAGGCTAAACAACTACCTCTCGTAAGATGTCATGAGCGGATAAGTTTGAAGCTGAGGTAGCACTTCGTGGAAGGCTAAACAACTACCTCAGGTAAGCAGGGATGGCGCCAGCGGGGGGGCTAGAGGGGGCAGGAGCCCCCCAAAATTTCATTGAGGCCCCCCATCGGCACTCAAATTTTCGACAATTTCTATGCACTGTCGGCATTCTCATAACCTGCACCTCCAGATTTCTTTGCTGCGTTGTCATCTCAGTGAACATGAATTGAACTCGTTCATAAAAAATTTCTCACTGCCGGCACTCTGACAGTATTTGCCCCCCTAGCATTTCTTCCCTGGCGCCATCTCTGCTGGTAAGATGTCATGAGCGGATATGTTGTGAAGCTGAGGTACAGGGACGTAGGAAGCATCTCCAACTTGAGGGGGCACGGCACTTAGAGGGCACTTTTTTTTATTAAGCTAAAGGGGCACTTCCTGGAAATTATAAGGGCACTTCTTTGTTTATTGATAAATCTTGGGGGGGCACATGACTCCAGTGCCCCCCCGGTTCCTACGTCTCTGCTGAGGTAGCATTTCGTGGAAGGCTAAACAACTACCTCTCGGAAGATGTCATGAGCGGATATGTTATGAAGCTGAGGTAGCATTTCGTGGAAGGCTAAACAACTACTCCATTTAAATTTGAGAAATTAGTGGACCAAAGTAGTCATTCTAGTAGTTGGACATAGTATTTCATAAGTAGCGTAATAAGTAGCATGTGTTGTAAATTTTGAATAGGGTGTATGAAAATACACGATTTGAAAACAATATGAAATTTGACAGTACCTGAAATTTGTTGCAAATTGTAACAAAGAGTCCCAAAGAACCTAGATTTTGATGACAAAGAAATTTACCCAGGCCTAAAAAACCCTAAACAATCAATCAGCCTTGTCTAGAGTGTTGACAGTTGAGAATGCCCCCTTTATTATTTTTGAACACCACGTCATTTTCAAATTGGGCTGATTAGACTTTGGGCATAGGAGTTATATTTTAAGTTAGTTTTAGTGAAGGTAGTCACTGTATCTAGTTTTTGATACAGCTGTTAGAATTTGAAGTTGCAAACTGAAAGACGTGAACCTTCTTTGGCAGAGAAACGTTACTTCTACGTATATTTTGTATTAACCCCTTTGAATGAGGAATTGAAGCTGATTCTCATTTTCTTCGCAATCATTTCACAGTTAGTTATGTAGAAAATAGATAAACCAGCTTTGCTAGAACTAACCCAAATTAAAATGGACATCAATGAATACAAAATGTAATGGCGACTCAGAAAATGTGTAGTTTATTGACAATGAGAAACTTAGAGGCAGGATAAATCAATTTTAATGTGATACTGTGAGTTGGCATTTTTGAGGAAATATATTCGGAATTCGAATTTCTGCCATCATGTGGGTACACTTTTGTTCATAAATATTTATCGAGTTTGCCTGGGTTCTCGAAATGGACATGAATGAATAGGAAATTTACTGGCGATTCAGAAAATGTATAGTTTATTGACAATCAGTAACTCAGAAACAGGAAAAATTCATTTCAATGTGATGCTGTGATTTCGCAATTTTGATGAAATTTGCTTGGAATTCGAATTTCTGCTATCTTTTGGATACACTTTTGCTCCTAAATGTTTATTGAGCTTGCCTACATTATCGAAATGGATATGAATGAATAGGAAATTTAATGGCGATTCAGAAAATGTATAGCTTTGTATGATTACACACTTTCCTGCCTGAAAAAAATTGAAATAGTAGACTCCACTCCGAAAAATTAATGAAACCAATACAAAGGCATTCTTTGTGCACGGTGTGACGGCTGTGATCACCATCACCTCATTCATTTGAAACAAAATATAATCTTTATCATATTTTCATAGCCTTCTATTTCTTCCCTTACAACTCACTCATCTATCAACAGGATCATCTTACCATCAACAGACATCATATCTTTAATATTCCTTCAAAAACACCGTCCCTTTCTTTCTCGGACAACCAAACCTCTTCCTTCCCGCCATTTTATCGTACTGCTTCTTCTTCATTGAACGGAATTGCTCGCCTCTCTTCCATTTAAAGCCTCGATCTCGTCAGCTCAGAAGCAAAAGAATAGTAGTGTAGACTCATAACATACGTCTTCTAGCTTTCGTCTGTTGTTGTTGTTGTTATCGCTACTGCTGTCACCACAATCAGTTCGGGGAGCGAAACAAGAGACTTTTGGAATGAGTCTAGATTGGCCACGAAGAAGAAAAGCGCACATTTCAAAAGCGAGGCCAAGGGGTAAGAAGGAGTAAATTACCCCAAATAAAGGCAAAAGACATGTCTGAAGTAACTGCTTCTCAAATAAAAGAGGCCATCAAAGGTAATTATTTATGCAGACTAGGTTCATTTCAATATTTGATGGCAGAATTTACTACCATTGCAAATTTTAGGCCTACCTAAAAGAAGGCCTATTTAATATTTAGCATTGTTAATTACTTTTTGTTTTGTCGCATGAATGCATAGACTAGTGCAGTTGTAGCCATGCATTTCCTTGCCATTTTATCCTGCTGCACATTTCATAATTTTATATATTTTCATTCTTGTGGGAGGAGGTTGCCCATCATAACAGCAAAAACTTTGCTTAATAAATGATTTTTCCTACATCCACCCATGGGGGTGCTAGAATTGCACCTGTCTTCTTGTGTGCCTATGATGTATACTGATCCCAACTGAAAAACCTCTAGTGCCTATATAATATCATATACTGTACTAATCCTAACTTAAAACCCTTACAAAGCCCTACCTATTCTACTGTATATGAAGGTGTGCCATTGTAAAAAGTCCCCCTTTTTCACCCACAAGAAAGAAGATATTTAGAGAAAACAAATTATACATTGAGTTGACAGGGGCAGACTACGTAATGCAAAAACAGGTGCTTCCATATAATAGTCATAGGAGACAGGGGCTGGGGGGGGGGGGCCCTCCAACCTTGCAAAAATTTGCAAAAATTGGCCATATCAGGCAGAGAACCACCTTAAGTCAGGCAAGATGTTTGTAAACAATGGATTTTTTGTCGGGCAGCCCCCAAATTTTATTTTCCTGTACGCTCATGGGTGCTTCTGATCAAAACACGAAAGAAGTTACCAGCCACAGAAGAGCCTAACCATCAATTACCGCAACCTGGCACACCAAGCAAAACAGCGGATGCCATCACACCACCACAAAATCTATTCCAATTTTCATCTCCAAAAGACCTCTTGAAGCAGAGAAGATGCCTGCTTAAAATCAACTCATGCTATTCTACAATTTCGCCCCTAAAAAGAAAATCATTTTCCCCCATTTGCTTTCCCTAAGGGATGGAGAGACTTTATGTAAAAGACCTACAGAATCTTGATTGCTTCAAGGGTGGCACCAGAAATTTTCTGACAGGAGCTGGAACTTCCGACAGGTGGGCTTACATGGAGAAATGCTGTTTGTGTACAAATTTGGCCAAATTTCATCTGAGAATAACCCAAAATTTTCTCTGAGAGGGGTTAAATGCTTGCAATGAGGGGCTGTAGATTCCCTAGCCCTCTCTTGGTGCCACCCCTGGATTGCTTGTTTGCTGAAAGAAGATTTTTCTTTTCATTTTATTTGTTTCACTTTCTTATGATTTAGGTTTCTTGGTTGGTGCTGACTTGACCAAATTGACTTCCAAGAAAATCAGGAAGAATTTAGAAGACAAATTTGAAGTAGATTTCACTGACAGGTATTTGTCAAATTGTTCAATTTTCATCATTTGTGGACAGGGACATTCCCAGGAATTCGGAAGAGGAGGAACTAATGATTGTTCCCCTTCATGTAATGAAGGTAACACCTAGTGTCTGGTAGCCTACTGTACGTATGTGTAGAGCCATTATCCAACTGGAGAAAGGGTCTACAATTAATGAGTGAAAGCTTGCTACTACAGTTTCAGATTTCTAGAACTTCATTTATGCAGCCTTTGTTTAGATGGGTTTCATACATTATTTGAATAGAGGATTAACATAATTAATTGGGCAGAGGTAGCAAGCTTTATCTCTTTATTTTGTAGACCCATTATTCTTTAGGATAATGGGTCTACTCACGGGCCAGTGTCTGGTCATAAAGATAATGATGTGTTTCAAAAATCTTTGAAAAGGGGGAGCCATAGGGCTCACCCCCTGGGTACGCCCTTGTTTTTAGATGATAGAACAATTTTGATTCTGTGTGAAACCTTCCTTGATTTCTCAGTTTAGATTCACCTGCAAGAAAACGTCACCTGACTACACATGAGAATTTGATGTAAAACGTGGTCTACTGTACTGTAGATACTCTTGACTCCAAAATAGACATGGGGTCAAACAAAATAGACACAATGGTTGGATAATCTCCCAAATACTAATAAATTAGAACACACAAGTGACTGGAAAGAGCACCACAAACAATTTAAAATCCACAGAACAATTATTATTAAAATGAAAAATACACATTGCAGGAAAGATGGTTTTGCAAAGCTCAAAAAATTAATAAATGGGATGTCTAGAATGAAGAAGTCCTAGGTGGTTTTCTCCAAAGGATTGATAAGTGAGAAGGAAGTCTTTTCCAGACTCCAGAGTGATTATTGTGTGGCACTTATCAGATATTTTATGTTTGTTCAATTCTTTGTTCATGAACTGACAAAATTTTGAGTGGGATTTTAATTTGATGAAAAGTGATAATCACAATTTATGTCATCAAAATTTTGGTTACTGAAAATCTAGCACAGAACTTTTATTGGTAAAAAAATTAAATAGAACTTTTCGTTATTTTGAAATAACTTTTGAGGCTCAAAAATATCAAATTCCATTATTTTGAAATATTTTTTCAGGTTAGAAAATATCAACTTGTGCTAGATTTCAAATGAACTTCCTCGTGTATATTTCTCCTTTAAATTTATCAATAACATATTCAATCTCTGTCCTCATCAATCTATAATTTATTTGCTTGATAATGGGCTATGCTCGAAACATCATGCTTATTTCAATTCGGATTAAAGTGCTTATATTTTACTTTATTTACTTGTTTCTCATCAATTTATGGTTGGTTAGGAGATTTTTAACTTCCATCCAAATTTTCTTGAAATTATCATAAAAATTTTAGAAGTCCCAAACCATTTTTGCAATTTTTTTACTGCTGATATTGGTTTGAATATTTTGGAAATTTTTTTAGGAAAAAGGAAATTGATGAAATATTGATGAACCAGATAGAACAAGCAAATGCAAGTCAATCGGATGGAGAAAAATCAGAAGAGTCTAGTAAAGAAGCTGAGTCATCAGAAAGTGAACAGGATTCAGATTCAAGTTATGAGAAGGCACCTGTAAGTCTTACCTTAACAATGAAGGAATTCGGACTGAAAAATGTTGAACGAAGATTTACAGAGAAAAATATTTTTGCAAGATCAACTAAAATTTCAAACTAAATTTTTACTTGATATACCTGATGAGTCAGAAAAACCCATGCTGCTTGAAATGCTACTGCTCCTTAAATACCAAAATATTTCGCAATATATACCTGATTGACTTAGCCATCATGTTCAATTCTTTTCAGAATTTTTCCTGGCTGAAATTGGTCACTCTTTTCAGATTTTACAAGACATTTTCTTAAGAAAGTCCCTTTGAAAAACCTGAACCAATTTTCTGTTGTGTGCACCCCAACCCCATCTTAAGAATTTTGTATGCCAACATGAAATTAGAAGTAAGCAAGTATGAAAATTACATTATTATGTTGCAGAAAAAGACCTCAAGAAATCCTGTTGGCAGGAAAAGGCCATCAACATCAAATATGGTATATTATTTATATTTATTCATCTTTTTTCACTTCTTTAAAAGTAAAAGCCATTAGAAGAATTCGAAAAATTTCACAAAAAGTCTTTGGAAATTTTAGGTGAGAAAACATTAGTTGGTGGAGACAAAAAGGTGACTAAAGAGCTGCATATGCATGTAAGGTGGAGGTGAAGTGAAGTTGCGGTTTTTAGCGCCAAGCACTAGGATCGCAGAAGTAGAATAGGCCTAATCGAGTCCACAACCCCTTGTCATGACGCTCAAATGGAGGGGCTCTACTGGGTATCGAACCTTGTCCGCCCGACTGTTCTGGCTGCAAAGTCAGTGGATTACACCACTGCGCCACAACACCTTTAACATGTTTTGTAAACATTAGCCTATTGTACTTACGTAATGGTTTCAACACGTGCATGACATTGTTTAGCTAGAGGGACAACATGTGAAAGAATTTTCTTTGCCCCATTTTTTAAATTACCTCCACTTAGCTCTGTTCGTTCATTTTATTGTAGACAGGGCTTGATTTCTAATGTTGATTTAATATATTCAATGGAACAATTTTTGCATTGCTTCTGTCAAGATTTCTGAAAATACATTTTGTGATGATTCAATTCAAAGATGTAATGTTAACAATATTTCCACAGACAGCGAAAAGCAAGGCAAAAAAGTCAAAAGTAAAGGATGAAGATGGCGAGAGTAAACCAAAAAAGAAAACAGGTTAGAGTTACCCCTAGTAGAGTCTGTTTATGCTAGTCTCTTTTGTTCTCTTGTTTAGGGTGAGTCTGTCCATCAAAAATTTATGGTGGAAAGGGCCTCAATTCCAGAATGGAATGATGTATTCACTGTTCACATACTTTCACAATAATTTTATGATCTTAAATTTACTATTTAGGAGTAGTTGTTGGCCACATGACCCCCTTCTTTTCTTGACATTCGAGTCTTTAAAAATGTTGTGGTTCAGTGTTCTGTTCAGTTGCAAGGTTTATAACTAAATTTTAAGCTGCACTTAAGAGATAACATCCTCTGAAATAATTGCTTTGGAAAAACATGTTAAATGTTCATTGTTTCTCTATAAAAATGAACTATCATCATATTTCTTGGTCCATTACTGTAACAAAGATGAAAACCCCAAAGCCACAAAGAGATTGGAATAATACCTTTTAAGTTTCGAGATTCAAGGATTTCCTGATTGAAATACTGACATGGGAACGTCAGATTAAATCTACACTGTCAGCACAGAATGTGAACCTTACAATTTCATCATGAACAAACTCATTGATAAAAAATGATGATTTTAAAAGTAAATTTAGGAAATTAATTTGACAAACCTTGTGTTGCTTGCTGATTGATCAGAATTCAAACTTTATTATTTTTAATTAAAATAATTATTTCTGACATATGACATATGATCTTCTTGAATAATGTGATTATTCCTTTGTGGATATGATGACTTCTTAAACATTAATATCATTTCCTCATCAATATGTCATGGCTGATTTGAAGATTGATTTAATCTTTAATCAAAATCCCAAATTATACTTTGTAACTTTTCTCGATTTGTGGCTAACTACTTCTTCTCAAGTTACAACGACTTCTTTATTTAAAGTAGGCATGCTTAGCTTTCAAATAGGAGCTAATTCAAGCTTACTATCTAAGGAAGTAAAATTTGCTAAAAAAAAGAAAAAGATACAGAATAACTAGCTGCACATTTTCTATATACGGATTCCTACGATATTTACAGTGGTTTCTATAATTTGCAATTTTTTTCATTTTCGACATCTACAGTGTATGGTTTGGAAATAGCCATAACATTTATCAAAGACCTCTGAGAATTTTTTCCTGCTTCCAGGCTAATAATTTAAAAAAAATTATTTAGTCCGGAGTAAGCAGTAGAAAATTGAGAAAGAATCACCAGAATTTTTTTTGGGATTTTGATTAAACATTGAATCATTTATCATCAAAATCACCCCTAGTATATGATTTATTATGGCCTGTCAAACTGAACATATTTTGCATCTATCACAGGATTTTGATCAGTGCCTATTATTGGGCTATCATTTCAATTCATTCAATATTTGGTTCATTGTCTATGAATGATAAATTATTTTTCTACAATATTTCATTGACTCATCCTCTGAACTTTTGCCTTCTTATTCATTGTAGGTTTTGCTAGAGAAATGGTTTTGTCAGCAGAACTCGCTCAACTAGTCGGAACTGATAAGGTATACTTGCAAATTTTTTTTGGATTTATTGAGAATTTTTTACTTCATAGTCTATATTACTACTTAAAGGGACTGTACAAGATTTTTGTAAACAAAGGTAAAGATCAGCTGGCCAATATCATCAAATTCAACGAGAAATTCCTCTCCAATTGGCGTGTGGCTTACAATTTCTTTAGCCTGCCTGTTGCCTTTCGTGTGTTCAGGCTAAACACATCTGAAACTCATCGCTCAGAATCCAGCTGTATCTTTATGATCGTTCATGGCATCAAAAATCTGATAGCGCTGGCGAATTCTACGGGGTTCAAGCATGTAGAAAACATCCTCATTTGCAATGTATCTGCAGCTACTTGCCTGCATTAGGGAGAGAAAGTTTAAGATTTTTGGAAGTTTAGCCTGTACAGCCCCTTTAATGTCTATATTACAGTACATGACCAAATGATTGGTATTACGTACAGGGCAGGGGGAGGTTTGGTTGGTGACCAAAGCTTCCTGACGCCCTGACGGAGAGTTTACGAAACTAGGATGGCAACTCCAACTCCAGCCAGGAACTCATCTTGTATCCTGCAAGCCATAAGCCAGGTATTTTTATCTTCATGTTACCTTGTCCCTTTTATTCAAAGGCCAAGACAACACCTTCCTCTTCAGGTAGATACCTGCGAACCATGTTTTTCTTTGCAAACTGATATTTAAAATGAACTTGTTTTACTTCGGCCTACATCTAAAGTACAATTCGACAGAAATCGGATTTCCAAGTTGCAGAACTAAAAATGACAACTTGATAATTTCCCAAGGGAAGCAAATTCGTACGAAAAACAAGAAATATATTGAGGCCGAAGTTCTAAAAGAACGGCAATATTGCATCGAAGTTGCAGTCGACACATTGTGGCTTAAAGTCCGTCTCAAATTAAATGTCACCTGAGATTTGCGATAACGCAAAATTCCTTTCCAAAACACTTCTATTGTTGTTATTCGCGGGCATTTGCAGGTGACATCTAATTTGAGACTATAGAGACCTCCCAACTGGTGCAAAGAAACAGACACAAAGATACCCATAATGAAACTTTAGTCTGTTTAATATACAAGCTCAAGAGTTGACGAATGCTAATAAAATTTTGCCTGATTTACATTTGCATGTGACAATTATTTTTTGGTTGATTTTCCGGTTCTCATTTTGACATTTTCTTGTATTTTGTCTTCGATGATTTGATGACAATTTTCATTATCAATCATTTTAGCTATCAAGAGGAGATGTTGTCAAGAAAATGTACGCAGTTATCAAAGAACGGGATCTTCTGGTGAGTTGGATATTCATTTGTTAAAGGGGCTGGGTCACGTAAAGTAAACAAACTTCTTTCGAAACGACGATTTTGCAGTTTTTTTGACAAGCCATATCACACAGATTTTCCACTAATTTTCTCAAAATGAAAGTGCTACTTTGAAGATGAACTCTTGCACTTCAGAGAGAAACCAACGAAACAACCATATGTTGTAAGATTGCAAAGATATTGATGGATTTTTAGAAGTAACTTTATTGTGGATTCACCCCATCCACCAAAATATGTGCAGAACACAACAGGCGCGTGCCGGCGCGTGCGGGCAACAATATATATTATAAAGATAACAGATTTGTTTTACACGTTTTTTTTATATAAGAAACTTGGATCAGCACTTAGTACTAAAAGTTTCTTGATTTCGCATGAAAATTTCTGTGTTTTAGCAGTAAAAGTTTCTTAATTAGTTTCTTATTTTTTGGGCCTAAAATTGCGGTATTGTTCGAAGTTGAGCCTTCTTCTCGAGAAAGGGCTTCCATTTTGCATTGACATTGTCATCAAGAAGAAGCCATGCACATCAAGGCAAAAATTTACCAATTCTGCAGTTAAAAGTCAAGAAAAGACGAATGTACCTTTGTTGGAGAGACATAGAATAAGAGAGACATACAGAAATAAAGTTTTAGAATTTCTTAACTGTTCTTGAGCGTAGTACTAGAGTTTCTTAAATTTTTGGTAATCGTAGTACTAGTTTCTTATAAACCAGTTTCTTATAAAAAAAAACGTGTAACGTCCATTCCGTCACCCAACTGGAGTTTGACCTCACTCGACCGAGCTTAACTTCAGTCTCCTTACGGAAACTGTATAAGCCGCTCGGCCACTCACCTTCCACAAATTTTTCCTAATTTGAAAAGAAAATGATACATAAAAAAGGATGAGAAAGCTCTTGAAATTAAGTTAAAACGTCAGTAAGATTATGAAACTAAATTTTGCACAAGATTGTCAGTACAATTTTTCAAGTAATGAATACAGTTTTGTGAATCTCCCGGAAGAAAAGATCGAGACATCGATTCAGTTTTGCGTCGTATGATATTGGGGTCAAGGTTTGATCGAAAATAACTTTAGTTATCCATTTTTTGCCCATGTATCCTATAGATCATGTTGTTTACTTTGGAATCTCCAAGCGTTTCCTTCCTACTTTCAAATTTCTTCCGTATTAAGTTGTGGTTTGTTCTACTTGTCTTATTATTCCCAAAAATGGTAAATTTCTTCCGAAACCATACTTGGAAACCAAACAAGATATCCAATGGATAGAACAATTCACCCCCAAGAGATAACAACGTCCACCTCCAGGAGAGTAAACTTGATAAATGTTTCGCTCCAAGATGAAAGGAATTTTGGATATGCTCCAATTTTTGGATAAGTTCCAGTTTTTACGAAAGTTCATTTTTTATATATGGTTTAAAGAGCCATTTCCACCCATGGTCCTTTGCAGGTATGCTACAATTTTAGATTTTCTTGAAAATCAAATTTGGCCTAAATGGAAAATATCGATTCACGCTGCAAGGGTTACATTGATAGAAAGGTTTGACTTCAGTTTGACTTGTCTGTTAATCTAACTACTGCAGTGTCAATCTATCATTTCCGCTGATAGTTCAATTTCAATTTTCATGATAATAACCTGCTACACTTTTACAGGAGCGTCGTTATACTTTAACATAAAATAAAAGAAGCTAATTATAACAGCAGCAGCAACAACAGCAACGACAGAATTAATCCAAATATGTAGTAACAGAAATACAGCAATAAATTAAATATAAATATAAATGAATAAAACTAATTTCGACTGTGAATGGTGCTAAGTCTCTTCAGTCATTGGCGTAGGAATGGGAAAGGGGTAGTACTCAAGTGCAATTGACATTGTCGTCTGAACGTAATTCAATAGACTTGTTTATGAAACATGCTACCCATTTAATTATCTGAAGATTCTCACATGACATCATGTAAATAAATTTTTGGTCGGAAGCTTGAAGTTTATGACAGAATTGTCAATTTTCTCATGCAGTTTATTTCGTAAACTGTGGTATTTTGGGCAGGTAGTCATGAAGTGTTGTTCATCTTCAACGCTGGTTTTATATCCAATTTATAATAGTCCAAATTTGATTAAAGACAGTCTGAAATTGCAGCGTGCCCGCAAAGGATACTGGGTGACAATGGCTCTCTAACGCCGTTGAACAAGAAATTTGATGAATTCTGAAACCTTGTCGACATCAGAAAGTTTGAATTCAACCTAGCTACAGTGTATGATGCAAATATATTTTTGCATATAAAGCAGAGGAATTGGTCCAGCACTGAAAGGTTCTTAATATTATCAGCTTTGTGTACATTTTCTTCTTAAGTTTCCCAAACGAGCTCTGGTGCCTAACAACTTGCTCAATTTGCGGCAGAAATATGGCTCGAAAGCGTGATGGAACTTTCTGACTGACTGACTGACTGACTCCCCGAATATTGTGAAAAGTTTTCCTCTCGCAATCTCAGATGACTTAGGTAATTATGAATGACACTTAAAATGCAGATTAAACGATTCGAAAAATTAGTGTTGGCAAACAAAGTTTTGCTGGCTAAAAACAAATAGAGAGCTTATTAAGTTCAAGGAAAACATAGTCATGAAAATAAGGGGTTTGTATGTTTACATTATTTAAATGCATGCTTCTTTTAGCATATTGAAGTAATAATTTCAGTCTTTCTTTTCATTTCCCACGAAACAAAAATTCATTAAAAACTAACTCTTGCTTTGCTTTTCTTGTTTTAGATTGTTTTTCACCTTTTAAGAACGTAGAGGTGAACCTAATGTTGAATTTCCAATAATGAAAACTTTTAAAATCCTTGTGGTTTGAAGGGTCTCGATGATATTGTGATCTCAGCTTAATCGTAAGACAATAACAAGATTTTGACCAAAGTTATTTGAAACAGTTCTTTCGTTCAATGGAAAGCAATTTTTACAATTTCAAGCTTTCATTGTCGTAGAATTATATCGAAAACCTAATACCCTTTAGCTATTCTGAAAAGAATCAGAATCGAACGATATTTTGCTACACTTTGTAGAATTTTCGAATGTGCACAATAGTGATAGAAGCTCTGAACGCACTCGATCGAACCTCGCGTATAAAAATGCATAAAATAACGCTCGATGCAGGTTCTTTTGTAGAAAAGCTAAAATGTCTTGTAAAGAAATTAACTTTAAACTCGCTTAAACCATCTTGGGAAGCGATTATTTAAGACAGCAATTTGAATTTATTTCGTTATTTTGTCAAAGTCATATTCATCATCACTATTATAGATTGTTTTCCGAGGTTTTTCGTAGCTCTTCATTTTTGAGTTTTTTGACTAAATATTGACCAGAATTCAAGGAAAACCTGAATTAACGGTAACCTCTCCTTTCTTTGTTGTTTTTCATTAAATTTTGGGTGTATCCAAAACTAAGGCAATTGTTATTTTTCAAATAGACGGCAAATTTTTGACTCAGACGGTAAATCACTTCAAATTTCTGCTGCTATAAAATTCTCAAATTTTTGCTCTAAAAATCCGTCTTTGATAAGTTTTCAGGTGACCCCATTATGGGAATACTCATTCTCAGCAGATTTTTCAATGAAACTTTTCCCGAAGGCCATTTCTACCGCTGTGCCGCCTGCACTGTAATCAAAGCAGGATTTCTCTGTAACATTCCGCCGTATGAAATTCCTCTCTTGTTTGTCGATGTTTGTTTGTTCAATGTATGCCGCCCCTTTACGGTTCCGCCCTTTTGAAAATCACAAACAAAGTTCCTGAGAGGAAGACTCAAGACTCATATTTATTACAAAAACAGGTGACGTTCTCGTTGGGTTTCGCTTGCAAACAAAAGGAGGTTACCTCAAGGGACGTAATCTTAGAAAAACGTCTTTGTTTTCCTTTCATCCCAAACAAAAGCTAGCAAGATTGACTAAATAAATTTTTGTTATTAAATGTTTGATATTTTCATCTCGTTTTATACCATAATCTTTTGATAAAATTATATTCAGTATTTTCTGAAACCAAAGGAAGCCAATTATTTCAATTTTATTCATCACCTTTTGAATCGATATGATAATCTATGGATAAAAACGGGATATTCGTTTTCTAAGCCGATGAAGGTAACAGAAAGCTTTCCGACTTGAAGATGTTTTGTTTGGATTTGTGATCTAATTGTGTGATTTGTGATTTGCCAGCAAGGTCACGAAAAAATCGTGACATTGGAGGGGCGTATCACTTTGTAAAAACTCGTACACCTTTGGCAAGAATCCTTTTGTTTTCAAGAAAAATCTGTAAAAATCCCTAAAATTCGTACTGTTTGAAAAATCTCGTACGCCTTTTCGAAAGAGTGATACACCCCTCGGTGACGTTAAACCAACATTTTTGGTGCATGTTTGGGTATTTTAGTATTTTACTGCTGTTGAACGTTATGTTCCAATACTGGAGGTTTTAAAATTTCTCTCGCAGAACGGCAACAGACGATCACGCTAAATATGGGGTCATAGACTTTTTTACTATGATCCTTTGCGTTCTATGATAGACTGACAAATCAAATCAATCAAAATTATTTCAGACACAAAGAATCATGTTTGTAAATTTAGTTATAGGTATTTACCTGTAAAACGTTATTGTTAAATTTACAAATATACTATTATATAATATTGAAAAAAAATAATAGAAAATTCCCTCATGTTCCCTCATGCTATCTTTTGCACAATCCTCTACTCACTACCGGGTGACTCAAAAAAAATGTCCTCCTGTTTGAAAAATCATTCCAGCAAAAGAAATTGCACGATAATTATAGGGATTGATTTTTCTAGTAGCCAAAAGATTGAAGTATCTTCTTTATTTTGTTGGTAATTTTCAAAGTAGTACTCTCTTCGCAAGTTCAAAAAACTTGACTTACGAAATCAGTCTTTGAGAACAGCCAGAAAGTGGCCTAAAACGCGTGATCAAATCTTCCACATCGTTTGAAATCTGTTCGAATTCCTTTTGGGAGTTAGCATGACTAATAAAATGATGAACTGAATCCGAGACAGAAACTAAAATTGATATCTTATTCATTGCTCTGAAAAAACGATTATTGAAATTTGCAAAACTGACAGGATACGTTTCTTTAATTTTGAGATTCCTTTGATCATGCATTTTAGGCAATTTTCTGGATGTTTGACAAGACTAATTTTTATATCTTTTGAATTTACCACAGTACTGCTATGTTGAAAATTACAAAAATAATACGAAAAATACTTCAATCTTGTAGCTATTAGAAAAATCAATTTTGATGATTATAGCGCAAGTAAATTTGCTGCAATGAAATTTCGAACAGAGGGACAATTTTTTTCAGTTACCCAATAGTTCGCAACCCTGAGAAAAAACAATGCACGCGTAATTGATCTTCTGTGTGCGCACGCATTTGTTGAAGACAAATGACGTAATAAATTATTGCAATACAATTGCTTTCTTCTCTAAATGTGCACGCATCAGACTACGTATCAGCACGGGTTGTAGGGTAAATGTACCGGCTGTCCGAGAAAAAACGCAACGGATTTGATTGGGCCTAGCGACAAGAATTTAGGTCCAATCAATCCAAAATAATTTTTTATATAATCCTCGATAGCTAACTTGAAGATAGATACCTTTTTTGTTGATATTGGTGCATGGAGACTTGGAATATCAATCTTGAAAGTCCAAATTTGCTTCCATCTCCAAACCAGAGGTTTCGAGTTTTTGGCCTAACTGAAAATGTGCTTGAGGAATCTCCTCGGTCATATGCATAATGTAGTAGTGTGAGCATGCTAAGGCACACATGTTTAGGCACACAGTTCAACAAAGTTCAACACAGTTCAATCGAAATTGGAAAGCTAAAAATTGACAAACATAGCAATGCCGAAAGGAAAATTCACAAAGAAATATATTCCTTCAACCATAGTGCACCTGCGAAAGAGCCAAGCACGAATGAGCATCTTAAGGATCTTATCCATGGATGATTTTCCCTTGGGTATATTTGATTTCTTTTTTCATAATAATTCGAAGAAAGATTATACAAAATGCATTTCATTAAAATCATGAAGATTGCAAGAACTAATTCATTTTTCACACCCAAGCAAACTATTTCGCGGATTACTTTCTTTTATGAGACAGATGCAATGCTAACTTCTCGAAACTTTTGAAGCATAAAACAAGATGGCTTTTCAGGACAAAATTGATGAATTGGATTGAATTTCTATTGAAGTATTTTCCTCAGCATGAGGCTTTATTCTCTTATTTCACGGTTATTCAGAAGATTCCCCAAAATAGCGCGTTTGCATTTTATGCTACAAGCCACAAGCTCTGGTTTGGAGGTTCAGGCAAATTTGAACTTTTAAGATTAATATTCTAACTCTCCATACACCAATATCAACAAACAAGGTATCTACCTTCAAGTTAGCTATCGAGGATTATATAAAAAAATTATTATGGATTGATTGAACCTAAATTCTTGTCGCTAGTCCCGATCAAATCCGTTGCGTTGTTTTTGGGACACCCGGTAGGGAACCCATGAATGAAATAAATTGGTATGAAATAAAGAATATAAATCACCTTGTCTCTTTCTTGTGTTTCTGTTTACGTTCTGGGGCAGCAAATAAACTTCTTTTAGTTGGGCCTAACCATTTAGGTGAATCTTGCAGTATGTTAGACCTGAAAGAGGCTTATTTGCTGCCCCAGAAGGTAAAGAGAAAGATAAACACAAGAAAAATACAAGGTGATTTATATTCTTTATTTAATACCAATTTAGTTCATTCATGGGTACCTAAATTTATCCTACAACCCGTGGTATCAGCTAAAAGGTGCTGGATTATCAAATACAAGAAATCGGTTATTTTAAAAACTATGAGATTTCATCTTTTAACTCAGGTTATTCACTCATAAATTTCTTCTTTTTTTGCAGGATCAAAGCAACAAGCAATTTGTCATCTGCGATGATGAGCTCCATCAAATTTTTGGTAAGAACGTCATTTTCTGTTTGGGGTTTGCTCGAGGCATAATCTGAGGGGTCACTCTTCCAAAGAGCTTCTGAAGGTCTCTTCAAAAGATCGCTCTTCCCAAAAGGCGTGCGAGAATTTTTAAAACAATTGAATTTTTAGGGATCTTTTACGGATTTTTCTAGAAAACAAAAGGATTTTTTTCCAAAGATGTACTAGATTTTTACAGAGTGATTCACCCCTTGGGTTGATATATTCGCAGTAACATTGTTTTGAAATTAAGAAAAATCACACAAAATTGTGGAACTTATTTGCTTAGAAAGATCTTCTTCGCTGGTTTGTTGCAGTCTTGCTCATGAAAAATTACTTCAGAGAAGATCAACAAAATAGTAGTCTCTGTAAAATTGTCATGAGGTAGTGAATATTTAAAGCAATTTTGTATGAAGTCAAATAGGCTATCGGTCTCCCATCAGTGCTAGATTAAGACAACTCTACTCGAATTTGCAACTCTCTACGGTACAAAATTAAAGTAAAGTCGTTCTTCTGTTGTTGTTGTTTTTTTAAAGTACAATAACCAAATTTTTTTGTGGAGCGTCTCATGAAATCTATATGTTTATTTTCTGGTCATAAAGTTTTTAGATGGTAGTATTGAATTGAAGAACCAAGACTTCGATGATTATCATTTTAAATTTCATTTTCAGTCCTTCCCAATCATATTAAGGTTGACAAAGTTCAGAAAGAATAGACAAATTCAGGTTGACGACATTTCCATAAGATAATAACAGTAGACAAATCCAGTAAACAATTCCAGTAGATAAAAGTATTGATTAGTTAAGACTAAGCCTTGTTTTTTGTTTAACGTTTCGAAGCAATACTTTGCTTCATCTTCACTCTTCAGAATGCAAATTTACGTATGCATATACTACTATATACATATACTGTGCACATCATGCATATACTACTATATACATATACTGTGCACATATATTTGTCATACATGTCATACATATGCACGAGGCTATATCTGTATGCATAAAGAGACAAACAACAAACCAAAAGTTCGTTGTTTTAAATTGAGTTAAAGTTCTTGATTTATCAAATTTTATCCTGCCGATACTTTCTGGAATTCATCTTGTTTGAATCTGTCTGAAAAGTACTTTTGCAATAGTTGTAAGGGAAGTTAGATATGCAGGTACCTTTCCCTTCTCATGCTAAAGAAATGCAAACGCCTGTTTTCCTTAAATGGAACTTCAACGTAAGAATGGAAGACCAGAGGAGGAAGACTGGTCAAGTTTGTTGTTTCTTTCTGAGGAAATTTCAGATTAGGTGCATGTATTTTTTTTATAAGAAACCGCTTATAAGAAACGGCAGGCTTAATTTTTTGAAAGTTAAGAAACGATCCTACCTGAATTTGAAAAGTTAAGAAACTTTTGCAATTTGCAGCGTTAATTTTCCTATCTCACTCAAAAATGTTTTGACACTATACAGTTATAGCAACTGTTTGGACATAAATTTGAGTGCAAATTATGTTATTTACTTGTTTTGGGAAAGTAATTTGGGAGCCATCTAGACAAAACAAAATTAACCCTACATTTCTGGCATTAAAAATATAAGAAACACGTAAGAAACTTTTGGTAGTAAAATGGCCCAAAAATGTAAGAAACTGCCTACCTGTCCCAGACCTTAGTTTTTTGCAGAAAAAGATACGTGTATAGCACTGATGAATTTTTTCATTGCAGGCGTAAGGAGATTTCGAGCATTTGGAATGATGAAATATTTGAAGAAGCACGTTAAGGATCCAAAAGATGTTTATTAAGATGTCATCTGTCAGAAGAAGATGTTTGAAAACGAGGTGACCTCTTTCCTATGCCTTAGAGAAACATGATATAGCTATATGTCCCGTGTTATACCTTGGGCAATAGTGCGCCGGTGTCCTGGTCTTAAGGATAGTATGTTCTTGCTATTGTGTTGTCTTGATTCAAACAGCACAGGCAGAGGAAAAACTGTATCCATTGTTTGTGTTTGGACAATGATACTGCAGAAAGCAGCTGAGACGTTATTCGCAATATTTATTGTAGCAGTTTGCAGTGCAGTGTTAAATTATAAATTTGCTCTTTAAACAATGCTGAGCACACGAGAAATGCTTAGTGCCAAAATGAAATTGAAAACACAATGGTAATTTAACATCAGATGCTTAGGCCGAAATACCGGTGCATCAGTCTGGCGACAGGCCTTTTGCTATTCTACAAAAGAGTCTGGATTGAGAGGCATCTTTATCATTTTTATACGAAAGATTCAATTGAGTGGCGTTAAAGCTTCTTTTACTGCTGTGTGCATTCGAAAATGCAACAAAATGTATAAAACTATCGTTCGATTCAGATTCTTTTTTAGAATAACTAAAAGGTCTATTGTTATACGTTTCGTGTTATTGTAGCGGTAGGTCCGCGTCTTGTACGCTTTCATTTATGGTTGTCACATAATACCATAGAGCTTTCCATGGAGTCAGGTAATACCAAAAAGGGCTTAGCGTTCATTCGGAGGGCAATGGTAACTTGACCTCTGTGTCTCCAGCTTCCGAGTTACGTTCTACTGTATTTGAGACTGATTTTGATTGAATGCTGATCTTTAGGGACGGAGAGTTATTAGGGTAATCTTTGCAGTTAATATCATTCTTGTCCGCAGTTTTGTGCAGTCCAGAATTGGCTATTTATAGGAGGTTTTGTTAAACCTAGAAATTTAAGCAAAATTATTAAAAGTAACCATTTTGGCAGGTCTCAACTTGTCGTTGGTACACTTTGTACTCAAGAGATTACAGTAGGTCAAGTAAGCATCTAACCTCGTAAAGTGCAATACGTTACAAATGATATGAACGAAAATCTAATAGGCGCTATTTTATATTAAAAGTAAAAAAGAAATACTGATAGATGTCCTAAATTTTTAGTGTGTCAAACAAATGTTGCTCTCAGAGTGCTTTCTTTTTTTGTAGTATGTCGATTCGTTTGTCCTCTCTATAATCTATTCCTCTCAGACAGTCTGAACCATTCTATAACTATTAATGGCTTCATATTGTAGCAAGTAAGCTGGAGAAGGATATCTCTAGCATGTCTATTCCTGCCATTCTGATTATGTAGCAAGACACCTGGGTGACAATGAAACTTAAGAAGTTGCGGTGCTAGGTGTCAACTTTTCGTTGACATTAGACTTGCAAAATGTATAGTCTGTTGCAGCATAGGTTTCAAATCTTTAAAAAGGCTGGTGTAAAATTGAGTGACCTATTTCTTTGGACTGAATGACTTCAAAGAAACTTTAGCTAATTCTCTATAATTCTACCGTTGGAATTTTCTGAAATCTTCATTATTTTCAGAATAAGAGTGTTTTTCTTCTTTCTCAAGAATTCAAGAAAAATTTAAAAAAAATCTTAAAGCCATCGTAATTTCTAAACAGTTTGACGTAACATGAAATAGTTTCGAAGGAAACCATAGTTCATAAATGCCTACAATATGGTGTCAAGCAAAAGTCTGTCACTCATCTGGTTTATGATTTAGAAATTTGATGACGTCACATCCTCAAATGAGTTGAGATGTAAGATACGCTGTAATTTCCAAAAATTTTCAAAATTTCTGTAAAGTCCAACGGTAGATTTATAGATAAGTATCTAAAGTTTCTTTCAAGCCATTCAATCAGAAGAAATAGGTCATTGAATTTTACACCCACCTTTTTACGCCGAGATATAGATTTGGAACCTATGCTGTCTGTTGCATTGGTTGAAGTATCGGTTGCTAGATTCCCCCCCCCCCCCTCCCAGATTTATTTATTCATTTTCAACTCGTTATGCCCATGCTCCCTTTAGACAAAGAAATCAGTTTGGGAACTTTGAAGTTAAAGCTGTTTTCAGTGGTTGTATGTGTCGTAGTTTTAAAGAGAGCATTAATTGAGCTCTCCATCATATGATTTTCTCCAGTTTGTCTTGACAATCTTGCAATATACTTGCATGAAGGAAACCTGGTAAGCCTGCGTTAGCATTCGATGAATAATCGCTGAAATACAAGGCCTTATATCAACTGTAATCCTTTTCTAGTTTCTATCCAATTAATTCCGTAGACCCATTCTTTTCATCCCTGGCACCAAAGGCTTTATGAATGCGCAGATTTTCCCCAACGTAGACCCGTTCCTATTCCTTCAGAGAAATCAATAATACGTTCCTTATTGCTCTTCAACTTACTCAGGCAGTCTAATCTTCTCAGCTGGTGTAAATAAATTTTACTTCATTGACATCCTATTTTTGTGACCTATAGTTTTGCCTTTGCAGAATTTCTTCCACATCATTGTCTTGCCTACCTGGGATTTGAAAAGGCTACCTAGCGGAGCAGAATCACTAGAGACTTATAGCACGAGTAACTGTATGTTTCTTACTGCCCTTACTGGCACCTTACTAACCTCTTAACAGTTATTACGTCTTTCTCGAACCTTTGCAATCTGTGCACTTTAAAAGAGCTTTCTTTAAGCTTGATTCTATCTCTCTCTATTGTGGCTTAAGTTTCTTTTCGTTTTGGGTATTTCTTGCTAGTAGGCTAGCCCTGCCCTTTCCTCCACTAACATTTCGCATTAAAACCTTAGAAGTAGACTTATTACACAAGCGTTAGTCGCCACTTCTTTGACTATAACTCAGGTAATAATTCTTCTTTTTGAATTGCCGAAATCAGTGCAGTATATGATTTACTGTAGGCCATGACAGTTGTCAATTTTTCACATCACGTTGTATATTTCGAGGAAAAAGGTGCACGTGAGACATTACAGTTTGCGTTTTAACTGGAAAAGTTATTTGAGAGGATAATAGTTAGCCTATTGGTTCTTTCATGGCAAGGCAGGTTCGTTATATGATTAGGCCTGCAACAGAGTAGTAGCTCATCTTTCAAGCCTGATTACATTTGCATCGAAGGAGAATTAACCTGCTGAGTTTTAGGATAACCACGCATTAACATGTCATGAAAGTGGCAAAATTTTGGTGAGAAATTTGACTTAAAATTCCTTATAACTGCAAGCAATAGAGCTTTTCCGAGACGTTTTTGTGGAAATGAGACTAAAGTAGATGAATGCCCAAAGCGTGGAACTAAAAAGAAATGTCAATTAAATTGTGCATTTTTAAGACAACCATGAGCATTGGGAATCAAATCAAAGACACCTGATAAAATAATCAAAGTTTGGTTCTTGTTTATCAACTTGAAAGGGACATTTGGGAAAAGTCTACTGGCCCTAAATTCGAAGGGAAGCTATAAATTGAAATCGTTGACGAATTTGCATGTTGTAGGACATCGTTATATTTCTTGGACCTAAGGAGCAGAAGACTGTTGGAATTTTTCTCATAGCTCCGAGGCTTGCTTCCCATCAACCTGCGTTAACTCGCGCTGCATCAGATATGCAATAAATAATGCCAATAAATTATCAGATATGCAATAAATTATGTTCGAACGTTCTCTTCTAAATTAACTCAAGAACCTCAACGCCAGTTAGGGCTAATTTAGAAGAGCACGTCCAGTTGCGCAGTGCAGATTTAAAGTCGTCTACAAATCGGCAAAAACTTCAAATTTTTCTTCGAAAATTTGATTTTGTACTCTTTAAGCGTAGCCATTAGTAATATATTTGTTGTTATCGCATTTTAGGCCAGAATATAAACTTTATAGAATTCGTAGAATATTAACATATTTATAGATATTTCTCATTATCATAATATTTCATTATACTGTATTGTATTTCATTTAGTTGAGTTTTCAATCTTTAATTTTCATCAATAGACTACCGATGTTTCAGTTTAGTTCAGATCTCATCCTGCAGTAGTGTATCAAATGTTCAGGGCTATGAGTTGTTTGAGAAGAAACTTTGGAAATAACTGCCCACAATTAGACTTATTCCATTCATCCCAATGTTTTCACTCCATTCCGAAATACGCAGCACAAAATAGGCAACTGCGGAAGAGCATAAAACTTTGTTCGTTCAAAAGATAATAATTCAATTCAATATGTTGTTGTTGTTGTTGTTATAATTCAGTTCAATGTGTTGTTGTTGTTGCGATGACTAAGACTCTGCATTGAGTCTAGTCCAAAACGCCTCTCTTCTTTGTGATAGAAATGTTTTGCTAAAATGCCAAATAAGTCAAAATAAATTCATTGTTTGAACAGTTGCACTCCAAAAATTTTGCATACAACTTCAGATTTCAAATGGCATCCTTTGTTGAAGGGGCTCCGTCTCAAAATTTCGGTCGAAACGGTGATTTTGAAGTTTTTGGACTGGCAATATCACATCAACGTTTACCTGTTTTTTCTAAAATGAAAGCATCATTTTGAAGATAAATCCTTGTACTTTACAGAGGAAAGAACCAAACATTCATATCTTTTACGATTGCTTGGATATAAGTGGATTTTTAACGAGCATTTTTTGATGGCTTGGGTGAAGTCACCAAACAAATTGCAGAAAATAATAGAGAACGATTGGTACGTGCGGTGTTATCAGATTTGTTTACAGTTTGGCGACACAGCCCCTTTAAAGTTCAACTTAATTTTGAATCTATTGTCAAATTTTTGTCCCAGTGCCCAAATTAGTTCGTTTTCCATCATCTCAAAATTTTGTTTGAAAAAGAGTTTCTTCCAAAAGATGCGCGTAATGAAGTTTACATGTACACTCAGTTGATTATCATACGCAATTATATTTTACTGAGAAACATATGATTTCTGAATAACGCAATAAAAAGCCCATCTGCCCAAGCTGTGTGTAACATTAAATTATGAAAAACTGCAGAGGAAATTACGCGTAGAAATTATTCAGTTTTAGAATTTAGCTGTGATAAACCTTATTTGAAGACTCGGTTGTCTTAAACATTCTAGCAGTGGATTGAAAAATATGATTTCTGAATAACGCAATAAAAAGCCCATCTGCCCAAGCTGTGTGTAACATTAAATTATGAAAAACTGCAGAGGAAATTACGCGTAGAAATTATTCAGTTTTAGAATTTAGCTGTGATAAACCTTATTTGAAGACTCGGTTGTCTTAAACATTCTAGCAGTGGATTGAAAAATATGATTTCTGAATAACGCAATAAAAAGCCCATCTGCCCAAGCTGTGTGTAACATTAAATTATGAAAAACTGCAGAGGAAATTACGCGTAGAAATTATTCAGTTTTAGAATTTAGCTGTGATAAACCTTATTTGAAGACTCGGTTGTCTTAAACATTCTAGCAGTGGATTGAAAAATATGATTTCTGAATAACGCAATAAAAAGCCCATCTGCCCAAGCTGTGTGTAACATTAAATTATGAAAAACTGCAGAGGAAATTACGCTTAGAAATTATTCAGTTTTAGAATTTAGCTGTGATAAACCTTATTTGAAGACTCGGTTGTCTTAAACATTCTAGCAGTAGATTGAAAAATATGATTTCTGAATTATGTAATTAACGGAAACATCTGTTTAGGTAGAGTTTGACTAGACTGATTATATGTTCGTAGGTTATCGCTATTGATAGGCTGATGGACGCTATAACTACGACTCATGGACTTACGCTTCTAGAAACGGACATGGCCTAAATCACCTGCTATTTTTTCTTGAAACCACCGACCCTAAATCGCCGCAAAAAGAGGTTTTCCTGAAGTGCTGCACTGCAAAACAAGCTATCAGTACTTAGATGAATGTTTCTTCAAGCTATTAAAGCAAAAAAGTCCTACCCATAAGTGATATTTTGGTTGTTTGGGGACGCAAAAGATCTCGTAAATTCGTTCGCTACTTTGAGATTTTGATCGTTGGAGCAGTTCAGTCGAACGCGTTGTTCGAATTCGTTTGTTTGCCTTTGGCGGGAAGTTTGAATTGAAGAAGAATCAGCCAATCCCATCAAGTTATTTCAAGTCTAGCATCCTGATTGGTCCAGGAACAAATTTGTTCCTGGCGAGAATTTTTTTGCCGTTTTGAGAAGAGTTAGTCCATAAGGCCCTTGACTGGAGCGACAACAACAACATTAATTCACTTCAATTAGATGAGCGTAAGTTGAGGGTCCTTATGTAGTGAGGCTAGAGTTTGACATAACATAAAACCAGCGTCATGATTTCAAGGCGTTGTGGCGCAGTGATTACCCTGGGTACCAGACTCTCTCTAACATAAAATGGAGAAAATGGGTCATCTCCATTTGATGTTAGAGAGAGTCTGGTAGCCAGGGTATGCAGTGGTGTAATCCTTTAATTTTGCAGCCAGAGCAGTCACGTGGACAGGGCTCGATCCTAGGTAGAGTCAGCACCCAGGGTCCTTTGCGAGCACGTGAAATGTCAGAATGTCTGAAAATTAGATTAGGCCTAAGTGGAAACTATGGATCAACAATGCAGTAGTTGGACTGAACTGAACTGAACTGAACTGAACTGAACTGAACTGAACTGAACTGAACTGAACTGAACTGAACTGAACTGAACTGAACTGAACTGAACTGAACTGAACTGAACTGAACTGAACTGAACTGAAGTCAAAGTTTTCTATCAGTCCAACTACACGTTTTTTTATAAGAAACTTGGATCAGCACTTAGTACTAAAAGTTTCTTAATTTCGCATGAAAATTTCGGTGTTTTAGTAGTAAACGTTTCTTAATTAGTTTCTTATTTTTTTGGGCTTAAAATTGCGGTATTGTTCGAAGTTGAGCCTTCTTCTCGACAAAGGGCTTCCATTTTGCATTGACATTGTCATCAAGAAGGAGCCATGCACCTTAAGGCAAAAATTTACCAATTTTGCAGTTAAAAGTCAAGAAAAGATAAAGGTACATTTGTTAGAGAGACATAGAATAAGAGAGACATACAGAAATAAAAGTTTTAGAGTTTCTTAACTGTTCTTGAGCGTAGTACTAGAGTTTCTTAAATTTTTGGTCATCGTACCGGGTGCGCCAAAATAAACTATGCACGTTTGGCAGGCCACAATAAATCGTACACTGGACCGATTTTGAAGATTTATGGTTTAATCGTTAGCAGAAGGCCTGAACTAGATTCTAGGACTTTTTGCAAATTTTTCTGTTATCAGTTTTCAGAGCTAGAAGCGAGTTTCTTAAAATGTTAGTTTTCGAAAACATTGAAAAGATCAAAAAATGTCGGTCAAATTTTAAAAGAATCAACATGAATGAACAAAGAGAAAACGTTTTCAGGGGGATTTGGGGGTTTAGTACGAATTCTCGTACAGCAGATTACAATTGGTCGACTTCTAAATCCCAAATCACCATGAACAAGTTCTTTCTTTGCCAATTCATGTCGACTCTTTAGAAAACTTAATCGATGTTTTTTTATCGCTTTCAGTGTTTTCGAAAACTAAAATTTTAGGAAACTCGCTTCTAGCACTAAAAATTGAAAATGAAAAAATTTGCAAAAATCCCAGTATATAATTCAGGCTTTCTGCTAATGATTAAGTCATTAATCTTCAAAATCGGACCTGTGTAAGATTTATTGTGGCCTGCCAAACGTGCATAGTTTATTTTGGCGCACCCGGTAGTACTAGTTTCTTATAAACCAGTTTCTTATAAAAAAACGTGTACTGCAGTTCAGATTCATATTTTCCTCTAAGGCCCAATTTTATTTTCAGACAGTCTAAAATTGCAGCGTGCCCGCAAAGGACCCTGGATGACAATAACTCTTTAAGTTTTCGACCACAAATGTACAATAGGGCTTAATGTTCTTTGACATATACTCCAGCCCTACACGTGCAGGTAGTTGATTGTGAAATTTGAATTTAAAAAATCACAAATGCCATCTGCTGAAGCAGATTGCGAAATCAAAATCTCAAAGAGGGGGGCTTTGGGGGGTACTAGAACCCGCAAACCCGGACCAAAATTAGCAAAAACCCGAAAACCCGCAAGCAAAAAAATCGAAACCCGAAATTGCACTTCGGAACCCAAAATTTCAATTTTCGGTAATAATCTTCGACTATTTCCGACATTTTCGTTCTCACTGACACTCTGTGCATCATTTCAAGCATTCGGAAGCTGGTTTTTCGATCTCGGCTAACCAAAAGAGAATTTATGACTTCAAAAACCCGAAAACATTGAATTTTTGAAAGAAATCCCGAAACCCGAGCATCAAAATTGGCCAAACCCGCAACCCGTGGAGCATCTCCAAACCCGAAATCCCGCATGATTTAGACGTAAAACCCGAAACCCGAGGGCTAGAATTGGTCAAACCCGCAACCCGTGAAACCCCAAAGCCCCCCTCCTCAAAACGGTGAAGAAATTACGCTTAAAATCATCAGCCTCAGAAAGAGGTGTGGTATGGGCTCCATCTGCGTCGAATTTCCTTTGTTATTTTGTCCGTTAATCATTTTCGTTTACTTTAGTAATGGTTTCATTGATTGCGTCGTTAAACACTTGCATAAAAGTCAGGTGTTCGAGTCAAAGATATCCTTCTTGTATCAACGACCTTTTATTCTCGTAAATTTAATGGAATCTGAAAATGCCCAAATTCAAAAATGCAATTAGAGATTGTAATTAAATCGTTGCCACCTGAGGAGTAAAACGGTGATTAGAAAGCGTCCGGTATTTTGTAACCTTCCCGGTAAAAATTTTGTTGTCTCCAGACCGGATGCAGAATCATTCCTACTCCTCCTCAAACTAATTGTGTTAATTTAAAATTTTAGTGTACTTAGGCTGAATGCATTCATTGAATTCCTACGAAAATCAAGATTTGTAGCAATCATATTTTGTAGACAGCGTGCAGACTCAAGTCTTTGAAATGCTTAATTTTCAAAAGCAATGGTGCGAAGACTGCTCCTTGCGGAACACCCATATACTTGATTCAGCTTTCCAGGTTGCTGGCACTATTTTTCATCTAAATATTGGAATTTGTTTTGGTTCAGACCAGAGGTTCACGGATAACATTAATCACCGACCATATTTAATTTCGAAAATTCGTGCGATATTGTTCTGAGGGATATCCTGATGTCCATTGATAGCCTACACCCATTGATAGCCTATATGTATGGCATGCATAAACCTAGCCTCGTTTCCTGGAAACAGCGCCAACTGTGATTGCTTTGGTTACAGGAAAATAACCTGGTCGTTGCTTGGTTTGCCATGTGACCCGTGACCAAATCCCGCGTCAGAGAGCGTCAGATAATGTGAAAGTCTCAGTAAGAGTCATTTGATTTTGAAAATGCGAAATTGTCCATTTTGCGAATAGATGTCAACCTGATATCAACGTGAAACCATGGTGAAACCATGGGTAGTTAGACACTACTAGTGTGCTTCTATGGAGGAGCGCTGGATAATATGTATCTGCGGAGGAAATTCTTTCGATATCTCCTCCGCAGTACTTAACAATATTTCCTCCGCAGATACATATTATCCAGCGCTCTTCCATAGAAGCACACCAGCAGTGTCTAACTACCCATGGTGAAACCTTCAAAACTTGTTACTGATGAGCCGAAACAAATTTGCCTTTACAGGTTTCCAGAAATTAACCACAAACTTGCGCTTGTTTTGGTTACCGAGAAAACAACTGGGTTGTTGCGCAGTATACCACGTGGCATGTGACGAACACCATCATTTGTTATATCACAAAATATTTGGATAATCAAGACTTTTCCGTATGGCTTTTAACATCCTCAGTGGAGAGAAGAAAGCGACTGTTTTGTTTTGTTGCTAAACTTGAAAGATGCCGATGATAATAATGATGATTGCTTTCGGCTATTTAGCGATCTGAGATTTCAGTTTCATTTCATGTTCGGGCGCGCTATGCAATTTCCTAATCCTTGCAATGCAAAATGACAGGGGAACCTCTGCATAGGAGAGTATTCAGGCATGTTCGTTGCTTTTTTCACAGGCTGTAAAAGAATTTCCTGAAAGCTAAACTACTGTCACAAACCCAGCCTGTGAACGGGTAGTTTACAAGAAGTACACTATTTTTTTGTAAAAAACTTTGCTCAGGTTTTTGTGGCAGAGTTTCTTAACGCAAGGCCTAATTCTTATGGTAAAAATGTCTTGTTGAGTTTCTTAATTATTCGTAATACTTGATTTCACATTTTTTCAAAAATTTAGTGAGGAACGTTTTTTGAACCAAAATTTACAAGAAAGAACCACATGATAGGTGGAAATTATTCCTTTAGTATTATTTGGGTTGGTGATACACTTTTTCCATAGAAACACTTTTAAGCTCATAACCAAACTTTAAAAGTCTTCTTAGCTTTGAACTAACCTCTGATCGTTTCTAGTGTAGTTTATTGATTTCTGAAAGAGGTTACAAGAGTTTCTTGTAAGCAGTTTCGTATAAGAGAACGAGTGTAGAATTATATAAGGGGTAATAAGTCTATCAGCTAACAAAAAGAAGATCGAATGACATCAGCTGAAAAAACCACTCAAAGAGAGTGCACGTTTGACACGAAGGCAAAGTTGGTTGCAAGCCTTTGGCCATTCACTTTTAGTGCAAGAATTCGTCTTTTTGATAGATATACACGTTTTCGTTGTAAGAAACTTGGATCAGCACTTAGTACTAAAAGTTTCTTAATTTTACATGAAAATGTCGGTGTTTTGGTAGTTAAAGTTTCTTCATTAGTTTCTTATTTGTTTGGGCCTAAAATTGCGGTATTGTTCGAAGTTGAGCCTTCTTCTCGACAAAGGGCTTGCATTTTGCATTGATATTGTCACCACGAATAAGCCATGCACATTAAGGCAAAAAGTTACCAATTTTTGCCGTCAAAACTGGATATTTACAAACGCAATGCGAAATAACATAATAAACGAAATAAAATTTTAGAATTGCTCTTGAACGTAGAATTAGTGTTTCTTAAATTTTTGGTCATCGTAGTACAAGTTTCTTATAAACCAATTTCTTATTTAAAAAAACGTGTTGGTTGAGAAACACGAGGAGACAAGCATCTCGTGAGAGAAATTTTTTGTTTGTAAATTTGGTTAAAATTTTTTCAGAAGTTGATAGCCAACACGCAGTTTCTTGACATCATTTTTCAACTGTTGAATGTCTTCATAACAAAAAGCAACCACTATACTGTGCATGGATCGTTTCGTGACATGCAAAATGAGACATGTAATACGTCACAATTTACAATGAAGTCAACCAACGCTAGTATAGCGCACGCAACAAATTTCGGTTCTTCGTCACAAATTTCAGCACAGTTTAACTCAACTCTATGAAGTAAACCAATTGCTAACTAAGCCCAAGCCACCCCTAAGAAATATGGGGATGGTAAAGGGTATTTCGTGAAACGTGATTGGCCATATTTTTTGGCCATATTTTCTTCTCGTAAAACGTGAAAAACCAGTATTTATCGACGTGAAACGTGAAACGCTATATTCTTTGACGTGAAACGTGAAATTAAACATTTTATTTCCGTGATTCGTGATCCTGACGATTTTTCAGCGTTAATTTTTTCGGAGGACAGACATTAGCAAATAGTTCCCACATTAAAAGAAATGTGTGCTACTGCAACAAATGTTAGCTAGGGAGTATTCTTACGGAATAATGCTTCTGGCGGAGTTTATCTCTTTCTAAAATTGCTTCATGTATAGAGTATCAGTGTAATAAAACATGAATGTCTAAATGTGTTTCCTTGAATTCCATTTTTAACAAAAACAAGTGTTCTTCGTATTGCTTTGTATCAATTTCGAAAAACGCTAATGGCAAAAGTGTGGCGAAATGAAGTCAGTGAGTTGATATTTCCCAGAAATCATGTTTCCTGATGATTTCTGTGATATTTTGAATGGCAAGCACCATACAGAAGATATTTTGAGGGACAAGGACCACCCTTGAATTAGGGGGCGTAGGCTCCAAACTTTTAAAAATGTCGGTGTAAATTCTACAACCTATTTCATTGAACCAAATGGCTTGAAAGAAATGTTAGCTATTTCGCTATAATTGTACCGTTCGATGTTTCAGAAATGTTCAGTATATTTTGAAATTACAGCATTTTCCATATTTCTCAACTTATTTGAGGATGTGACCTCGAATTTCTAAATGGCAAACCAGATGAGTGGAAGACTTATGCATGATTATTATTATTATTATCAGTTTTATTTATCTTTGGATTAAAATATGCCATATTGTAGCCTGATGCCATGTTGTAGACATTCAAAGCATAGGTTCCAAATCTTTATCTCGGCGTAAAAAGGTGGGTGTAAAATTGTATGACCTATTTCTTCTGATTGAATGGCTTGAAGGAAACTTTAGATACTTAACTATAATTCAACCGTTGGACCTTTCAGAAATTTTGAATATTTTTGGAAATTACAGCGTATCTTACATTTTAACTCATTTGAGGATGTGACGTCATCAAATTTCTAAATCATAAACCAGAAGAGTGACAGACTTTTGCTTGACACCATATTGTAGGCATTCATAAACTATGGTTTTCTTCGAAAATATTTCATGTTACGTCAAACTGTTTAGAAATTAGGATGGTTTTAAGTTTTTTTGAAAATTTTTCTTGAATTCTTGAAAAAGAAGAAAACACTCTAATTCTGAAAATATTGAAGACTAGGCTTGCCGGTCGGCGCCTGCGGCGCCGACCTGGCCCGCCGTCGTACTGAGTGATTGCTTGGGAAAGAATTTGTTGCCTCTTGACGTTGTTTTCTGTTATCACTTTATGTGACAAAAATTTCGGCATAGGTTAATTCTACATTCTACAAAGCAGCTGTTCATAGTTGCGCAAGGGAGCATTTAACAAAATGAGTGTTTAACCCCAGGGCCGTTGAGAGAGAGGCCGGGCACCACACCCTTTTATCCTTGGGCCACGCCCCCCTATGCACTGGTAAGACACTGCTTTTAGATTTTTTAGAATCTCAGTGGGCCTGCAGGCCTGAAAACGTTCCTGAAAGAAAACTACAACAAAGAAAAAGATATACCTTATTTCTTGCTGGCCCACAGAGGCCCCAGGCCCCCTGGTAACTACCCTGGCTACTCCCCTCTCTGTTCTGAATATCCCCCTACTATACAGATGATGCCTCACCACACACATCATGGTATCCTCCCACTGTACTCCAGATGCCTCCCCACTGTACTGAACACCCTCGTCCCCCACTGCACTGAAGGCATCCCGAACTGAACTCCAGAAGCCTCCCCACTGTACTGAGCACCCCCGTCCCCCACTGCACTGAAGGTATCCCCCCACTGAACTCCGGATGCCTCCCCACTATACTGAATTTCCCCACTGTACTCAAACATACCTCCCCACTGTACTGAACATCCCCAACTGTACTGCACGACTCCCGGTGGGTGCAAAATGCAACAGTAAAAGGTCTACCACGCTCGTCCATACCATTCCATTGGATACCCTTTTATAGCTCAATTGACTCTGTATGTTACGATTATTGTGGTAAATGTTTCCCGGTTTATGGGGTCATATTTTAAAATTTTGCCCTGGTTACGGGTCCTAATAAGACACTGCTTTTAGATTTTTGTTAGAATCTCAGTGGGCCTGCAGGCCTGAAAACGTTCCTGAAAGAAAACTACAACAAAGAAAAATACATACCTTATTTCTTGCTGGCCCACAGAGGCCCCGGGCCCCCTGGTAACTACCCTGGCTACCCCCCTCTCTGTTCTGAATATCCCCCTACTATACTGATGATGCCTCACCACACACCACACACATCATGATATCCCCCAACTGTACTCCAGATGCCTCCCCACTGTACTGAACACCCCCGTCCCCCACTGCACTCAAGGTATCCCCCACTGAACTCCGGATGCCTCCCCACTATACTAAATTGCCCCACTGTACTCAAACATACCTCCCCACTGTACTGAACATCCCCAACTGTACTGCACACTCCCGGTGGGTGCAATTCAACAGTAAAAGGTACATCACGCTCGTCCGTACCATTCCATAGGATACCCTTTTCTCTGACATTCTAGTTGATGAAAAAACCCCTTATTACGGAAAATTTTGAAGGTAAGCCCCCTTTAAAGGAGTATCACTGAGCCCTAAAGTAATCTGTACAGTACCAGCACTTGGGGTATGAAACTTGGGCCAGGTGAATTTTGACTTTTATTTTAGGGCCCCGAGTCCACCAGCCAGCATTTCACTGATTTTGGGTTGGAAAATTTTCTGAAGAAAAATACCCTGTTTTTCCTAAGATTCTACAAAAAACTTTCATAAAAAGGAATATAGCTCTATAAATTCTCAATTTACTCTGTATGTTACGATTATTGTGGGAGATTTTTCCCGGTTTATGGGGTCATATTTTAAGATTTTGCCCTGGTTACGGGTCCTAACTCTGAATTCTCAAAGGCACATATATACCAGACCCCCTATAGGAATTACCCCCTAGCCTGCGTGAGTCTGCACGCAGGCTATTACCCCATCGCCCTTTGCTTTCTAGCCCTCTCATCCCAAACAGAGGCTCTGAAATCACTTTCTGATTGTTCTTTCCAGCAATTGTTCTGGTTTGAAAAGTATTGACGTCAGATATGTGTCTGGAATGGAAGGGCAATTAGCGGTGTTGCCTTCCAATGAAGAAAGTACAAATAGAATTGTAATGTAATGTTTAATGTGTTGTTGTTCAATTTCAATGACCTCTGAAAACAGAATAGCTTGTAAACATTAGGCCTCTCAATTCAGATCACCCATCCTGTTCAGCCGAGGATAGTTCGGAAGAGTGATAGCACCCCTCAACTTGTTTCACGTTTTTAATCGGGCAAAGGGCGACGTGCAAATCGCTGCTTTCTTTGTAAAACTGCCTTGTAAAATAGCAGATAAGTCCTTGGCTTGCTCATAAAAGCATAAAAAGACAGCAGGTAGAAATAAAACTTACGGAGACTCCTAAAATAAGACTGCGGGAAATCACAAGAGTCGACAGGAGTCTGAAAAACTCCCATAGCTAAACTTTATTTCGATTTGGCCCAAGACCTGGCCCCTGTGTTCTTTGAAGGATTTTCTTCAGCTTCAATTTCTGCACATGTGGTTTCTGTCAAAAACAGAATGCACGCATTCGTTGCCGATTCCTTACTTCCAGTTATCGTCCAATATTTCACACCATTTTGCTCTTCCTTCCCTCTTCTCATTTCATGAGGGCCTATTCTTTAATAAGAGACTTAGCCAATCTAGGTTTAGTGGCAATTTGCTGCCGAAAGCTGGTCGAGAGTATCGTAAATGTTAATCCTCTCAAGGAACAATTCAAGTACTATTTTAATCTAAAAACTATCAACAGTTTGAAAGCAATTTTCCATGCTGTACAACAATGTCAAAACCTTTTTGCGCGACAACTCAGATGGTAGTTGAAAACATAAAAGGGGATGTTTCTGTTGAGAGAAGGGGGAGTCCCCAAGAAAGGGCTAAAAAGGCATCTAAAAATTAGAAAATGTTGCAATTGTGGCACCCTGGAGCGCCAACCCCTCTCCTAATAACTCATCTTTTGAGGTAGAAACCCCTTAAATATAGCAAGGCTGTCAAAAGACAACATTTAGCAAATAAACTGGGGAAAATGGCCTTTGAAGGGTGGGAAATGTGCAATTTCCACTCGACCCCCCTCCAGCACCTAGAAAATCCCCGGACCTGAATCCCTCTCCAAATGGGTCCCAATGCATATCAAGCGAATAGAGATTCCATTGGGATTTTTAAAAAATCAGAAAACCCCTCAATGGGGTTTTGAAGTACACCCATTTTTTGATGTCATGAGCAGCGCGAGAACAATCGAATGACAAAGGACTTCGAGCTCAACACAAAGGGGAACAAAGGGCTTGGCAAGCCGAAAGTGGGGTGAGGAATTTGGCGAATAACCCCTCGACCAGAGCCTTGACTGGAAAAAGAGGACGTTTTGAGGAGGAACGGAATGTTGGGCGACGTTTTCACCTGCGGTTTGACTTCGCTCATGTTGCGGTTCTGCCAATCGAACTGTCTAGACAATGAGAACGTTCGCGAGAGGGACAAAGGGAATGACATGACGCCACATCCGACTGCAACGAATATGTATATAGATTTCAGAAAATTCCAACGGTAGAATTATAGAGAATTAGCTAAAGTTTCTTTGAAGTTATTCAGTTCAAAGAAATAGGTCAGTCAATTTTACACCAGCCTGTTTAAAGATTTGGAACTTATAAACTACGGATCTCTTGGAAATTATTCTTGGAAATTAAAAGCGTTTTCTGATAAGGTTTTGAAATGTCGATGGTTTTATTTTTAAAGATTTGGAACCTATGCTGAATTGGGGGAACTACAAAATAGGGATCAATAATGAAAAGAATTGAAAAGTAGGGATCAATGAAATTAACTTAGGCCAAGTCCAATCTTTCCATAACAAGATTGCCAGCTCGTGACACGTGGCAATTTGACCCAAGAAAATTGTTTGTTTTTTGTCTTTTCGAAGTGAAAATGATATTTTGTCAAACTGTAACTTATTTAGATTAAGTCGAAGAGGTCATCCACGTAATTTAAAAGCTTTCTTTTCGTAGTTCTGAGATATCGCAATTTCTTTCACGGAAGGTATGTAACAGTTTTCCTCGCCAGCGTGTAGCTGTTTTCCTCAGAAATTTCCTTCAGCACTGTAGCCTTGTGCTTTCTAACCCCCGGGGGGGGGGGGTACTTGACCAGGTTTTGGTCGGGGACGTGCCATCGAAGCTTCAAAAACATACCCGTTCCTTATACCAATTTTGCGAAAAAGTATACCTGACTTTATACCAATTTTGCGAAAAAGTATACCCGACCTTATACCAATTTTCCGAAAAAGTATACCAAAATCGTTCTTTAAACCAAAATTGCGAAAATCGATACCGTTCCTTATACCAAAATCGTGAAAATCGATACCGTTCCTTATACCAAAATCGTGAAAATCGATACCCTTCCCGATGGCACGTCCCCGTACCCAAAATATGTGAAGTACCCCCCCCCCCGGGTTCTAACCCCCCTGATTCATGGTGCAGAAATCATTTTGATCGTTAGAATTAGAAGGAGAATCTCTTTTTAAAATCTTCAGCTCTCAAATCACTATGAACAAGGTATAAGAAACTTTAGCACTGGGATAAAATTATGTAAGAACTGGTTCTTTTCAGCCAGGGAAAACACACAGCATATTTTACTTTCTTTTCATCTGAAAAATCTTTAATTTCATCTTTATTTTCATACTTTATTTGACAGGTATTTTTCTCGACAAACTTTGCTTCTCTGGGGCGTATGTAGTTAGTTTTAACGATGCTATTTCATGCATAACCGTCATCATTATCACCATCTGTTTCTTGACTTTTAATTACACTCGGAAGGTGCTTTGCTTGGGTAGGGTCTAGACAGTCAGTGGTACGGCTTCATAAAACTTCGTTGTAAAATTTTCATGAAAGCATTGAATGTAAGCATGAAACTTTTCAGAAACTCTGAGTACTCAGATATGCAGAATTTAAAGAAACTTTCAGTGATTGGTTAAATTCTTAATTTCTGATAAAAATTTGGTTCAAAAGCGTTCTGTTCTTTTTTAACAGGCTGACCAAAAGAAGTTGCTATGTTTGCTGAACCATGCGAGCGTAGATGAGCCTTGAATTTCAACAAACTACATTTCATTTTAAAGTAGAAGGGCTGATCTAAACATTAAATTCCATGTTTTTGTAATCAGTCATACAGTTGTAAAATTATGAGTGGTTTGCTTTGAAGCAGTTATTGAAAAGCATAACAATGGCCTAAGTAACTATGTGCCCGCCATTTTGTTGGCCTCGCTTTGATCCAACCTCCATTCTATCACCTTCTGCATGTTTGCTAACAACTCCACGGGTCAACGGGTACTATCACTTTCAAGAAAATCTTATGAGTTTTGCAACCAGCAAAGTTTTAGGCGTGTATTGAAGATTTTATCGCCTTTCGTAATAATCTCATTCTATTTGCAAGTAAATAACAATTGGCCTGCGGCAAGAGATATTAAACTTGCGGACAATACGTTATGAAAACATACGCGTCCCAATGAAAACATCAATAGGCACTCTCTAGGTCGCAGTGAAAATTACAATGAAAGAATTTATCAATGAAACTGATCAATGGGTTTGTCACATGACATTGATTAAACAGAATGATTGGATGTTTCCCATACACGCGCACTGTGCGTATTCAATGCGCTAAATAGCAGCTGAAAAACATAACTAGGAACCTGTTGTGTGCTATTCTTAAGCCTAATCAATCTACCCCAGCATGTTTTTTATCAAATCTTGCATTTATAATACTAAAGTGTGCTTTTGTTCGCATTTGAGCATCAGTGACCACGTGTGCCTTGACCGCAGCCCCTGACCTCGCAATTATTCGGCATAAAACCTCGCTATAATTAATTGGATTTATGCGCTAGGAGTTATGCGGTATTCCTCAGGGCTCGTGCTTGGGGCCTCTTCTCTTCATCTTGTAAGTCAATGACTTTGACAAGTGCTTCAATGAGTGCGCCTCAAACATCAAGATAAAATAATACCACGATTGCCACAAGAATTAGCATCCTTCCCGAAGATCCCTTGGGGCTTGGGAGATCAGCAAATTTGTAAAATTCTAGAATGTAAATAGATATTTATTTATACAGCGATTATTTTTCTTTTTCGTTCAAGGTAGCTGATATGGTGTTGCGTCAAAATATGATGAATACATGAATATACCATTTTGGTGCACATGGGCGATTTGGGCCTGGCGCACATGAGCGACAACTTTGGTCATTAACTTAGATTTTCTAGCAGTGGTTAATTGCTACCCCGAAGGCGTACGAGATGTCAATGAATGCAACAAGATTCTTCAAGGATTTCATGGAAGAACATAAGGATTTCTATCAAAAGTATGCGAGATTTCTCAAGATTGATTTGCCCCTCTTGGATTTTCTTCCTCTTTTCCTGTATGCTATTCAATCTTCTCTGAGTTCTAAACTGGCAAACTAATTACTTTTATGCCAGGATTGGCCTCTCATGTCAAGCAACCCAATTATCAAACTTTTTTCTTCCTCGCCTCCTCTCCGCATCAAGGCTCAATGTGCTCCAAGTAATAAGCTGTGTAGAACACAGTGATCTCGATGCTCACTTATACCTAAGTTATTGAGCATAATATTTCTTCTGCCAGCTTGAAGATGCTCCTGTATGCACCAGGCTAAATAGGCACACGGGTGCATCTGTAAAGTCGATGGATACATTTGGTGACTCCTGCTAGAAGATGCACAATTATCTTCTTTGGGTTTGAGGTTCATAATTGATATAGTTTTCTAATAATTATTTATGAGATTATTTTTTGATAAATCAGGATTGAGACAATGCTCTGACATTATGTTTACCTTTCTAGGATTTCTTTATGAATCATTAAAACCAGGCTTTGGTTTCTAAGACCACCGTCTTGGAAACGACACAACATCGCTGTATCAATACGAGGTTGAAGCATGATGGTTAGCCAAGGGGAAACCTTGATGATCGCAGTAATCTAGAACGAAAAGTCGTTTTGATATTGGTGGCCAGTGTGGTGCCAGATAAATATGACAGCGTCCTTTGTTCAAAGCTGAAACTTATCTTATATCAAAGGGTGGAGCATCCTTTCAGCTAACTCTCCTTATCTTGTAAAGTAGAGATATGGGTCAAAGATTTTCCAACACTTGTTGTGCATTTCCTAGCAATTTAATTGTATAGAGGTGTGTCCTCGCTTGCGTAATCAACTGGTGCTGGCTCATTCAAACTCAATTTTAATCCTCGTTCTGCACGCCTCAAGCAGATTTTGCTGGATTTTTTTACTTAGGTTTGATATCGTTATTTGTTTGTTGGTGTAGCACTACAATACCTCAAACTGAGACCGAATTTTATATTGTCCTATTATACAAATTTCTCAAAGAAATCTTATGTTGATTGTACAAAGAAGATAGGCAAGCTAGATCCTCGTTCCTCACGCCTCAAGCAGATTTTGCTGGACTTTTTTACTTAGGTTTGATATCGTTATTTATTTTTTTTGGTGCAGCAATACGTCAAACTGAGACCGAAGTTTATGTCGTCATATTATACAAATTTCTCAAAGAAATCTTATGTTGATTGTACAGAGAAGATAGGCATAATCATCGTTCTGCACGCCTCAAGCAGATTTTGCTGGATTTATGTTTTTACTTAGGTTTGATATCGTGATATGTTTTTCTCGTAGCAATACCTCACACAGAGGCCGAATTTTATGTTGGCATATTGTGCAAATTTCTCAACGGAATATCGTGTTGATTGTACAAAGAAGATAGGCAAGCCTCAGTCAAAATCTGTTATGCTTTATGGAAGAAATACCATAAAAAAGTTGGAACATGAAATGAACTATTTGTTAGATCTGAAAGTAGTGCCTTTGGAACCACGATTCCAGTTTCCAGCATTCATATAAAACACAGTTTTTGATCACATATTCTTGAAAATTTCAATTTACCTGAAGATATCTGATAGAAGATTATTTCCTTGAAATTTGTTCATCAGAAACGTCTTCGTCTCCCTAACGATCATCTAAATTTTTCTAGAAATCTATTTTGGTACTTTTAGAAAAAAAATATAACAATAATGCATTCACAAAGAGAGCATTATTACTAAAATAAGATATACTGTTGGCAGGTACTCTGCTTCTTACATTGAAGAAACTTCAAACGAAGACCAGATCCACGTTTCATTATAGAAATGGGTGTAACATATAGGGTAAGACGGGGTAAAGTGAACTACGGGGTAAAGTGAACTACTCAGAACAATGGCGCTTCTCTCCAAAAGCAAACATGCAATGATAAAAGGTGATTTATGCCCAATGCTTTGTTAAATGGGCTCACAGAAAATGAAAACAATTTTGCAAAATAGTTTTTTCGGTTGTTGCAAAAAATCCCTTTACCCGTGGCAGTAAAAACAACCTCAGGAAATTATGCTTCTTAGGTTTGGGCTTCTATCTTTGGTCTTATTTTTTGACCCAAAGAAGAAATTAATTTCTATAATTGTTTTGATCGATTTGAAGCACATACCAGGTTTTTACTTTTTCCAAAAGGAAAGGGCCAAGAAAGTCATTTTTGTCAGGTAACATAATATTTTAAAAGATCTACCGTTCAGTCGATATTTTGCTTCGACCGGGGTAAAGTGAACTACCCATGACTTTTTATTTTCTCATGTGAACACGAAGTCAGATGAAGAAGACCTTTTCAATCTCATTTGGTTCATAATTCTGCCTTCAGAAAATCATAATTTGCAGGATAATTTCTTGCTCTGATGACACAGAAATATATTCTGATACCAGCTCCCTGAGAAACCTCCAAGAATTTGACAGCCTAAGTTTCACCTTCATTCAAAGATGCGGCTATTGATCCAAGAATTTTATTGGGATTTGATGAAGCAAGTATCCCTGTCGACGTGGAAAGGATAAATGGCAATCACTGTTAAATTAGATTATTGATAATTGTTATAGATTTATAACTATTTTTGGTTTTATTTCTGGGCGGAGGTTTCAAGGCACAGTGAACTATTTTGAAAATAGTGTTTCTCTTTTTAGTGATTTGGTATTTATATGCAATATAGTATTTTCCAAGTATATTCCCATTATTGTTCATCGAATTGTATTCAGGTCTCGCAATCTGACTCGAATTTGTGACCTTGACAATAGTTTCTCGTTAATGTTTCATCTGCACAGATCGTTCTCAACGTAGGTCATCATTTAATTTCTTTTAAATTCCCTCTTGTAAAATTATTGGGTTTGTTTCGTTTTAGCATGCGAAGAACTCCTTAGAGTTGCAAAATAAATCATGTTTTTGGGTATTACCAGCATTATTTTGGTTTTATCGAACAATTGCTAAGTAGTTCACTTTACCCCGGCCTGGGGTAAAGTGAACTAGGCAGAGCGGTCGCCAAAGAAAGCTCTTTTGTGAGACAATGGAAAAATATTTGAAAAATATTTTTGCTGGATAAACTGACCCAAAGACGTAATGTCAAAACAACGTTAAAAAGTTTGCCCTCAGCTACAGTCTCTTTAAGATATCCTTGAAAAACCTCCAAAATAGTTCACTTTACCCCGTCTTACCCTATCGACTGAGATTGGTGCAGAAGCGACAAGGGCGTGGCATGGCACGGCACGGCATGGCATGGCACGGCATATATTCAAGAGGAGAATGCATCGTGAAGCCTTGCAAATTCTGTGGTACACTTATGCTTCAATAAGAAACTAAGAATTTGAGCCCTTAAAATGATCAATCGTGAGTAGCTACTCAGAGTTTCTTACCAAAGGCTCCATAGCAATCTTCATGTTCACGACCTGTGCCCTCATCGTGAATGTTTCAAAAAATTTATTTAGCCTTCTCGATGCTTAGAAATCACTCAATACCTTCGGATTAATAGGATCGTATCATACAGGAACAAATGAAAATAAAGTAAGAGATGCTAAAGATTTCCTTTATCAAAACGAGTAGTTTCTCAAGTTATGTTTCCCAGTATTGGAGTTTCTTAATTTTTGGCGATCTGCGAGTTGAATTTCTCAAAAGCGGCTTCTCGTAAAAGATACTTGTCAGCAAAAAGAGCGTGGCATTGCGTATACATTCGAGATGAGAACGCATAGCCTATATAAGGCTGCAGTAAAATTCTAGGGTATCATTGTTGATTGATCTAAAGCTTGTCACACATCTGACTAATTTGATGTTTTAAAGTTTGATCAAAGCCTACAGTACGTAGCATTTTTCATAAATCTTGAAAATTTATATCTATTTATTTGAATATTTATTTGAGGCCGAAGAGACTGGCTGAAAAACTGAAAAATCGCCATTGAAGGTGGCCGGATTTGCGAGGCTCTATGGCCTCTTTTAATAACTTCGTATCACTGTTGGGTCGAAAACCATCTGTTATTTAGATAAACAAAGAACACAGGTGATCGGTAAAGAGAAACAAAACTAGTTTAGAACACCTTGAAGAATTACAGAAAAGATTTATAAAGAATTAAGAAATTTATTAAATATGTTGGCAAGATTCTTTGAACTGTCAAATTCTTTGCATTAAAAATTCGATGCAAAACCAGCGGTTGTTTAGTTTCACAATAAAGTGAATTCCATGTGGGATTTCCTTGGGATTTACCCCACAGCAGGCCAGTGCTCCAGAAGGTTTTGTTTCCCTTGTAATATACTTTCATTTCATTCAGAAGCTGTAGTGCGCTGTGGGTCCATATACTACAGGAAAAGAAATCACATGGCATGATTTCATCATGCTGGCAAGATGGCAGCAGGTTGGTCTCTTTTTCAGATCGAGGCTCGTTGCGAGATCTTTATCCATGCTTGAGCATCATTTCCTGGAAAAACACACGATAACCAAACCAAGTGACGAAAAAACTGCTCTGAATAACACTGAAGAAGTCTATCGAAACCTGTATGTGATACAGTCTGGATACAGTGCAACGGATATTTCCAAATTCTAGATCCTCTGATGTTAATGGCCTACCCTATTTGCGGGCAGGACCTGAGCACTATCTTTGATTGAGAATTGGTTTCCCTCCACATCTCATAAATTAGCAGCTTATTGTATTCTCTAATAGCCAGCTTTGGCAGATTTAACAGTACAACCTGGCTAATTTATTAACTTTGTTCAGAACTTGGAGATGCCCTTGGAACTTAAAATTCCATCGTCACCCAGGGTCCTTTGCGGGCACGCTGCAATTTCAAATTGTGTGGAAATCAGATTTGGCCTAATGGGAAACCAAAGGTCCACATTGCTGTCTGCTATAGTTGAACCATGGTTGAACTGACAGAAAATTTTGAATCTCGTTGACTTTTCTATCAGTTCATCCACTGCAGTGGGCGTAGTCGATGATGCACCAATTTTTTGGGAAGGGAATATAATAATTGTAGAATTTCTTACCCATTAGTTGACCAGTTCTCTAATCTGCATCTCTGTTGATCAATTTGAGTGAACAAGTTCAGTAAACGTTTGTTTCTTGGCCTTGGCTCTGCTTCTTTAATTTAGGCCCCACGAGTTGCAACTGACAAAATATTTTTCAAGCCTCAAGAAGAGATACGATAAAGAAACAAACGTTTACTGATCATGTTCATTCAAATTGATCAACAGAGATGCAGATTAGAGAACTAGTCAACTAATGGGTAAGAAATTCTACAATTATTATATTCCCTTCCCAAAAATCGGTGCATCATCACCCATGGTGTGGGTGCATATTTTCTGCTTTCTGCATTTGATTTTAGACAGTCTGAAATTGCAGTGTGCTCGCAAAGGACTCTGGGTGACAATGGATCTTTAAAAGACATTACCTTGTAATAAAAAAGTCCCATTGTAATGAGTAAAGACAGTTTTTGGAATCATATCATTGCCAAAGTGAACTGGGGAAGATTTTGGCAAATGGGCTTGAAAACTGAGATAAACTTTCTGGTCGTGTGTTTTCTCGTTTGCAAGCTGGATTTTCATCCAATCCTCAAATAAACCACTCTTTCTTCCATGATAAGAACCACAGACAGTGGGAAGATCAAAGACTATCGTAAAGGCAAAACTTGAAAGGAAACGTAGAAAGTGAAAACGTCACAATTGCCGTGCAGAGACCCTCCCTCTTTCGCGTCATTAAAATATTTATGAAATGATCCTACGAAAGCGTATTCTGCTTGTGGCAATGATGATATCGAAAAGTGCATTGCATCATTTTGCGTAAAGGAAACTGAAACGAACGTCGTCGTTGTCTTGAAAATTGTATTGTCTGCATTCAAGTGAAATAGTAGATGTTATATGATTATGACTCAATTTTGTTCCGCGTGTGACGAAGGCGAAATATCGTCGCTAACAGACCGAGAAGGACCACGACCACCGAAAGAAGGCAAAATATCGTTGGCTGACCCACGAAAATTTGTCTTGGCTGGCCCCTTTGTCCCATCATGGTGTCTGTATTAATTTCCTCATTTTTAACCAAAGGCCCAACGGCAAGGGATGGAACCTGTAGCCCTGAGAGAAGGAACTTGAGTAAAACAGATTTTAGCTTTGTTTTATTCGTACTGAATTTCCATGAAATTTTCACGTTCAAAATAGCAAAGCAAATAGTCACTTCACTGTTAAAAGAAGTTATTGAGTAATTGTCATTCTCTACCACGCCTCTCAGTTTAACTTGTGAAGTTGGTTTTATTGTAATATCAAGAGTGGGACGTGAATTATTTGAATAACTCGTCATTCCTGGCCCTCTCGACTTTAGGTTGACACGAACACGTCAGCCTATTGTTGAAGGTATAGTGACGAATTCTACACATGTAATTTTCTTATAAGAAACTATGAATTTTGGCCAGTACTGAAAGTTTCTTACAGTTATCAGATTTTGAGTACTCAGAGTTGCTTACGAGATTCTTAGAGATTCCATAACAATCTTCATGTTCACTACCTGTGCCCTCGTCAACATTTCGAAATAAGCTCAAGTACCTTACGAGTTTCTTAACTTATATTTTCCCAGTACTGAAGTTTCTTAGTTTTTTGGCGATCTAAGAGTTGAGTTTCTTATGGTCAATTTCTTATGAAAAATACGTGTATTTATCATCATTCCCAGAAGCCCAAAAAAGTGGAGAACGCTTATAGGTGCATGCTTGCTCACGTCAGTGTCTCGTGTTCGTCGCCTTGAAGTGGCCTAACGTGCTAGAATTAGGCCCATGGCAGAATGTGACATAATACCGTTGTGCCTCCAAGCTAACCCCTGCGTAGGAGAGTACCTCCAAGCAACGAAGGCTTACTCCCAGAAGTGCAAAGTTGTGGAGAATATGTGAAGGTGCATGCTTGATGCTTGCTTTCTTTATCAGTCGCAGTCGATCCTACCTAGGCCCTGCAAAGACCCTTTTACAGTGATGACGTGACTCGTGATCGTAAAATGCCTTAAGGTGCCATATTTAGGCCCATGACAGAATGCGACGCAATATCTATGTCTCCAAGCAACGTAGGCTTATGCCCTGAAGTCCATTAAAAGACAATGATGTCATTGATGGATGACTCGTTTGGACCTTTTATGACGATTCTGATATCATTTGAATGACCTCCGCTCTGGCAGGCCTTGATTTGCCTTTCTGCTGTGGGTTATCCCCGAATGAAACACAATGGTAAAAGAAGATGCGCCTGTGCATGTTTTGCGGATAAATCAACATCACATTTTGAATGGTAAACCTCAAATTCATTGCTAAGGGGAATTTTCGCAACTTTGCAAGATTGAACTGTGAGCTCTCAGGATTTGTTTCTTGGAATCGAACACATTCTGGGATATTTTCAAATTTTGCGAAGATCTCAACTTCAAAGTCAAGTCATACCTTCCTTTTTCGCCCTTTTTACCCAGAAGCTGTTTTCTTGGAACACGGGCCTCAAACCACGAGAACAACCCTCTCTGTCTGGTGCTTGCTCTAAAAATAAGCAGAAATCTATCTTTAATCCTACCAAATCTATTATGGACTTGCCCTGTCGCCGCCATCCTTTGCAAAATGAGATCCGAAGTATATGGAACGCATGATGTACCGCTTTTGTGACAAATCTTGGAAGTGGATCAAAATTCCCTCTATGTGAAATCTGACAAAAATAAAGTACTTCATAAAATGTAATTCGTGCGTCGATTGCCAAGAAGTTTATGGTGCCAATAAAAAGTGAAGGTGCCAAACCAAGGAACAGTTATTGGCACACGGTGCGGTATAAACTTTCTTTTTGATGCTTAACATTAGTTACAGAGACGTAGGATCCGATGCACCCCAAGATTGTGTAGTTATGGCAAGGAGGTGCCATTTTGTCTCGGGAAACTCCCCTTTAGCTTAACCCTAATCCACATGGGGGGGTGGATTCCACCCCCCTCAAGGTTTTATTTGCCGCGTTTTTAAACGACGTTTGCTATGTCCCCCAGCCTCCCTGACTTTTACTAATTATCTATTAGGCACATTTTGGTGAAAAAATTTTTGAACAATAGGACTCATAGGTCACGTGACATGCCCATATTTGGAAGGAGGTAGCAGCAAAATCATTGTTTTCAATGATTTCAATGGAATTATTTGATTTAATTATAAAGTATTATACAGCAAATGAATCAGCAAACGAAGGGCTTCAATTTGATACCGGAATTACTGGAATTTGATGATGTCAGCATTTTTTATAATGACGTCATTTTGGCCGCCATTTTGAACTAATTAGCGATTTTGTCAAGTTTTTTCGAACTTTTTCAATGAAAAACACTCTAATGATACATTTGTCATAGATAATCATCATTTTGCAGGATCTTTTGGTCTCTTTTTACATAGAATAGATTCATCGCACAAATGACGTCATAAGAATCGGCTAATTTCTGCCGAAATATCACTCCAAAATTGTTATTTTCAATAAAATAATACTTTATCATCACATATGTTGACAAATTGAACCAAAAACTGCATAAAGTTCATGCAAAATCTTCATTAAACTTGAATTCAACTTTGAAGCCTGATTTTCACAGATTTTCAGCTTCGTGACGTCACGGTGACGTCACAAGGCGTGGCAGCCACGCCCAAATTACGCTACGAGCTACAAATTACCTGTTCTATAACTGTGCCAAGTTGTATTGAATTTGGATGAGCCTAAGGCAGTTTTCAGAGGGGGGTGGAAAGCAACCCCCCCCCCCCCCCATACATGGTAGCTCGAAAAAAGCCCATATGGATTAGGGTTAATGAAAAAGTGCCCTTAATAAAACTTTATCGTTTACAGCAAACTAAGCAATTTTCTTGAAAATATTGCCGTCTCGACTCAGCATTTCATTATATTACGTGCTGTGGTGAAAAACATCACATTGCATATGACGTAGCCACACCCACGTTGGCAGTACGGCAAAAATATGTTCACACAACCATATTACATGCCACAAATGCAGCGAAAACGCGAACTTACAGCTTGCATATGGTAGGAAATCGAGAGATTATCTACGTCAGAAAACAGGGGGCCCACAGAATGAAAGAAAAATACCCATGCAGTTCCAATGAACATAGAATGAATTGGTAGCAGCTGCCCCATAACCACTCCCATAAAGACCTGGTAGCCCGGGGGGGGGGTACTTGACTAGGGAAGTGACGGGGGTGTGCGGAAAACCTCTCCACACCCTGCACCCTGTCGCATAAAAAATAGGCCAAAAGTATACCCTGTCGCATAAAAATTTTGCCTCTCAAATACAGTGTAGAACGCAATTTTTGCTTGTGATACCCTGTCGCATAATTTTTTTTACCTATTATAATACCCTGTCGCATAATTTTCGCTAGAAAATGACACCCTGTCGCATAATTTTTACCGCAAAAGGACACCCTGTTGAGCGGCACATCCCGTCAGGTCAAGTATGGCAGTGCCCCCCCCCCGGGCCTGGTAGACGTCCATTTTGCCCCCTCGAGTACCCCTAAAATAGAGAATTTTGTACAGTTACCAAAAATTACAATCATTTATTGGTATGAAGGTAATTTCTCGTCGGTAGTGGCTAAATAAGGGACTGGAAACCACTACAATAGGACTGGGGTGCAAACGTTTATGGGTACTCGATTTCTCTGCAGAACATTTCCTGCAACATGCATTGACCCACGTGGTCAATTTGGCGCCCATGTGAGCATCCTTTCACTCTGGCGGCTTGCTTTCTGATTGGCTGATTCAAATGAATAACCAATCAGAGATCGAATTGAGGTCACATGGTGTGAGGTGCGCGTGACTTGTTGTTTTGGTGTTTCCACCTCAGTAAGAAATTGTAGATCGAAGCTGAAGACTGAAGTGAAAGATATCCGCGTTATTTTTACCAAAAATGAGCCTGGACGCTTTACTAGAGGCTGCAAAGATAATTCAAGATCAAGATAATGGTATGTTCTATTCTGTGATGTATTTTATTTGTTGCTGCGAGGCGAATCATGCTTCGAATTTCGGTTTTTCCGAGTCCCAGTGTCGGCCAAGATTTTCAATCGAATCTCAAGGCTGAACCGTAACTGAAATCTACAGTACAACTAGCAACTTATTAGCCTAGAAACTTACCCAGAAATAGCAAAGAATATCCATATATATACACAATAATACATATAACCTCAATGCTAGCATTTTCCTCCATGTATTCCCTTGGGAATATCGCCTGGCGTTAAGCCTTACCAGGAACGGTGTCGGCCAACGAACGGCCGAACGGAGCTCGTGGAAGAAATTTGCAACGACGCAATAATTCTTATAATTTTATATGCAAACCAGACCCCAAAACAACGCTTCTGAAATGCCCTAAGACTTACTGAAATTGTTATATCACTAAGATAACTCTTATCATAAGATCTTAGGATTTTTCTTCTATGCTACTTCTTAGTATTATGTTTTGAGGATGGGAGAAAATCTGCACGGTTTCCTACGTTGTCTTTCAGGTATTTTGTTTTCATCGCCGCTAAAATGGAAAGAAAGAAAAGCAACACGAAGATCACAAACTTACAGGTTAGCTTATTCATCGTAAAAACTTAGATAGCTATTCCAGGCTTGGTTGCTAAGATAAATCTAGAAGCCGGTTGATTTCTATCATATATAATTCTCATCACTCAAGTTAGTTGGATGTTATGAGTGATTGCTAGGCCTGTGATGTTTTCGCCACCAGTTGTCTATCTTTCAATTTGATGGGCTGATCCCTGTTTTTGAAAGTGTATACAACATTCCTACTTTTGTTTACTAAAAAATGAAAGGTTTGTTCTAGTAATTTGAAATTCTACCCTCAGGAAAATATAAAGGTACATGGGTATATTATTTCTAACTAGAAAAACGTTAGTAGCCTGATGATACATGTTTTGTTTCACGTTGTCGCGTGATTCTATAGATTTTTATTACGTGTCTATTTACTACTTGCTTTTCATACCTGTTTAGGAAATAATCCTGTGACACTGCCAGATGTAAATATTTTCAGCGGTTTTGCTTTTTAAAAGTATACAGGAAGGGTTTATACTGCAAGAAATGTTCCTCAAACATAGCCTATTTATTGCAATCAAACGTGTACCGTCCCTTGCCCTACAGACTATAAAAGAAAATCACAAGAGTATAGCACTCAAAAATCAAAATTGAGCTTAATAAAACCTTTCTCCACAGAATATACCCTCTTTGTGAGCTTGTTCCCCTGAATCCCTCACCAATTTATCTTTTCCCCAAAGCCAGTCCGGTCATTCAAGCATAGGAATGCTTCATGTTGGGCCTGTTTGAACAAGCCCCCTCACTCCAAACAATTTGGCTTTCTTTATCAACAGAATGTTTTCTTTCCTGAAGGAACTCATAACTTGTACTTTGGATGTTATGTTTTGAGGTCAGGTCAACACGAAAGGTTGTTATTACTCCTTTTATGAGACGTTTAGATGTTATCTTTAGTTGTGATGTTTTAATTATATTTCTGGGTGGGAAAGACCCTTGCATGTGTTTTGTGAACTTTCTGTGTTTTGTGAACCAACCTTTCCTCCCAATGCCATAAATATTGCAGCTTTAGCAATTACTTTTACAAAAGACATTTTTATGAGACATTTCCGACCTATTTCATCATTTACTTCTTTGCTTAGGTTGACAATTTTCCTTTTCATTTTAGGGCGACACATAACCAACTTGAAAAGAATAGGTATGTGATTTTTATTAGTCTTTATTGCATCCTTTCTGATTTTCGCATGCTTTGGTTTCATGGCTTGAGAGTTTCCCCTACCAGCTTTAATCTTCAGAATTTGAGGCAGATGAAAAATTTGCCACGTGCAACCAAAATTCCCACACGTGGAAATTCCCGCTCTCGTAATTTTTGTGATGTCCACGTGAGCCTGAAATATGCTGCAAAATGCAAAAAATTACGCAGACTATTTTACGTTGGAGATATCACAAATTTCATAATAAGATTGTGTTTATTCTTATGGGAGGTCGGGGGAAATTTCCTGAATTTCCAAATTGTGATAAAGCACAGATATTTTCCAAACTTTTCGTTCGTTTGAATTTCTTCTCGGATTTTTCTTTCATAAACATTTTCGGTCCCCGATTATTTTCAAACTTCTCGATGAAACTGTAACTTTGGCATAGTTATTTGGTTCATATTTGGTTTTCATTTTCACACAGTAACTAATGAATTATTCGAAAAACGTAGAAACGAGAGGAAGGAAAGAAGTGGGGTCGGAAATGTGAGATAGCGTGGTTCCTCCCGGTTTCTTGTTCCTTCTCTGCCTCTCCCAGTTTCTGTGATTTCCTCTCAGGGAAGGCAGGAACCCTTTCAAAGGGAAATATTATTGGATTTGTTAAATTGTGTGGTGAAGACGGAAAAAATAGGGAGGAAAGGGAGGGAAAAAGTTAGTCACTTTCCGAATTTCATTCATGAATTTTCTTTGCGAACTTGTTCAATAAAATTTTGTAATTTTTCTGTTCCTCAAGACCAAAAAAAAGTCGTGCACCATGTTCTGTCGTTGTTGAACAAGGAACCGTTGTGGGTCATGATATCTATGAACCATTATTTGACCTTGTAAACTTTTCACAAGTTCTAAGTTGTTCAATTTTTCATTTTTAGACGTGCACACTTGAGAGACTGTTTAACCTCCTTGAGGGATCTTGTTCCAACGCCACCTGATCAAACCAAAGCAACAACATTGAGTCTTCTCCAGAGTGCGAAGCAATACATTAAAGTAAGAATATTTCATCGATTTCTAAAGTAGTTTTTAGCGGAGACTCTTGAAAAGTTGCATGCCAATTTTGCACCTCTTCATCCTCCATCAATTTTATTTCATTCCCTTCGGGAGGGTTTTCCTTCCAACCCAGAGCTGTCCTTCCCTTCTGTTCATGCGAAAAGGAGGAATTCTGCTAAATATGTTCAGAGATTTTAGGATATTTAGCAGATATCTATTTACATCAAATTGGTCGGCCATCTATCATCTGCGAGTAATCCCAAACCGATGGCGATGGCCTGATGTTTTCAACGGCACGTGTTCGTTGTGGGAAAACCCGGCGAAGTACAAAATTTAATTTGCTTTTGTTGTGGAAAGGAAATGCCGAGGAAGAATGGAACGGAATATCTCGTGTTGGGGCGGCATTTGGCAAAAACTAACCAGTATTGTTTTCATTTTCAATATAACTTTTTGTGTCTTGGAAAGGTTCATTTGTTCGCATTTTGCACGCAAAGTCCCTATTTGTTTTTCTACGTCACTCCTGAGCGGAAGATTTTCGTGCTGGATGCCAATTTGCATTTTATAGTTATATGGTGTTGATTATGCTGTTTTTGTATGGTTTCCCAGAATTTTTGACGTGAAAATAAATGTTTTTTCACGAGTTATCAATATCAGGTTGTTTTGGCTTCAAGCCAAGAAATCCACTGTAGAAAAAGTCGTGAATTGGAGCTCCGTTTCTGAGAATTATCAGCACCAAACATTGAGAATTTGCACGCTTCTTCGTGTGAGTTCGTGCGTGATAAAATAGGGGAAGTTTTTCACGGGTTATTAATGTTCTTTAGCCAGGTGTTTGCTTCAAATCGCCATGTGCCCCATGTTTTGTGGCTGAGATCATTCAAGTTCACTAGGCACGTTGCCATGCAACTGATTTCCACCAATCAAATCTCTCGATCACCTGCTGTATTGTCTTAGGGAAAATCCCACAATAGCGAATTACATGTGGGTGTTGTGGCCTGCTCTTCGATGACTCATAACAAATAATAATGGCCCATGACTGTGCGCTTGTGATTTCAAGAATTTGCATGTGATCAGCTGTCTCTTTGATGTATATAAACACAAACAGGAAAGTTTATCAAAGAAAGAATTGTTGTTATCAAAACATGTTCAAAACAGAGTGTATGTTTCTCTGCAATTTGCAAAGGAAGCTTCATTGCGAAGGGTTCTCTGGATGTTTTGGTAGGGCATTCCTTGGATGTTGTCGCATTCTTCACTATGAAAGTCAAATCTTGCACCAAGAATCCTGAATCTGTTTTTGCCATTGCAAAAATCCCTTTTTGCCATTGACAAAAATCCCTTTTTGCCATTGGCAAAGATTCCTATTTGCCATGAAAATCTCTAGCCCTAGAAACCCCCTTTTCCTTTTAAGGTTTGCTTCCTACCCCTAGAAATGTGTCACATGGGAAATGAGACCCCCTTAGCATCTTTAATCAGGAGTTGTGGGTGATAAACAACCTGGATTGCATAATGGCTTCTTCATGTCTAGGCAAGTCACAAGTTGTTTGAGTTCCTGGGATGCCTGATGTAATGCCACATGCAATGCCTCTGTCATGCTAAACTTGAGGTAGACAATAGTGCAATGTTGATTTCTGTTGGATTGGATGCAGGGTTAGAGGATGGGGTTTGCTGGTGATCCAGAAAGATTTCTTCTCCTTGTTTATAAGTATGTTTTATCAATGTTGAGTGGAAGAGGGAAGTGCCCTTAGCATTGTAGAAAGAACTCAACAAGCACCTCATAAGTTATGCTGCAGAGTGGTTTCACCCAATGCTGTTAGCCCTAGATAACCATTGATATTCATCATCATCATCATCATCATCATCATCATCATCATAAATGCTAAAATGCTTTCACTGATTTTACAAGGCATGGCAGCAAAAGGTTGGTTAACCCTTAGCATGCTGCAGGCGAGATATCTCGACACATTAATCCCCTTTGTTCCGACTGCGGGCGAGATATCTCGACATTTCAGGCAGGCCAACGAAATCTGCGGTTATTGCGGGAGCACGCGAACAAACATAAACATACGGGAACTTTTTTTTCAGCGTACAAAACAAGCTCCACTTTGATGTCAAAAAAGTTAGGCCTTCCTATTGCCGTTTTTTCATAGCATCGCTTCCAACGTTTTTATACATTTACCAAGAATCAGCTGACACGCCATTAACCTTTTGAGATGTATGAAGGTGAAGAACGAAGACAGCGACGATGAACATTTTTATGGCTTCAGATTTGTAGAAACTCGTGTCTTGTGTTGATCTTTGGTACCATTTTGAAGCCCGTTCTCTTCTCTTTTGAGATAGCCTCTTTCTGATATGATTGGCCCTCAATTGAGGCCACATCGACTTTCAAAATGGCGAGTGGTCAGCAAGAGCGCCGCTCTTCGCCACGGAGGAAACCAGAGCAATTTCAGAAATATTTATGATCTCATTACTCACAAAATACTGGGAAACTTACCGTTTGTATCACAAAGATTTATTCACATATTTGTTCTCCAAAATTTGCTTTATAATCTTGCAATACTTCACTTTTTTGTCAAACATCGATTTGACCCAAAACAATTTGACAAAAGTTGTTCGGTGATTCAATGCGGGATTTTTCAAAAATGCTCAGCTGGAAAGGTTGGGCAATCAACAAAGCGACCAGCATGCTAAGGGTTAAAAAACATGACAAGGTACATGAAAACAGAACGAACTAACAAAAGGAAACAAAATATTATTGTTGATGACTTTGATTAAAATCCAGTTTACTTGGGAATGTTATCCAGTTAAGGTACTCATTTGATTCATTGACCACACCCATTAAGAAATTTAACCACACCCATATCATATTAGCAGTACAGATTAATTGTCTTTTATTGCATTGTATCAATCAGCAGGAAAGAAATTCTTGAATATCTTCATTTTTCAGAACAATAGATTTCACAACAATAAAGTCACTACAGTAAAGTCATTACAATAGATTTTTCACCAGGATGACATTCAAATCAAGGAAGGAATATTTCTTCTTTCATTTCATACTTTATGATTGACATTTTTACTACAATTCCAACTTCCTGACATCTACAATAGCAGCTGTCATCCCCGGGGGGGCTACTTAGTATATTTTGCTGACGGGATGTGCACTCCTTTCCGGGTATCGATTTCGCCTCTTTTTTCTAACGCCGGGTATCAAAAGAAGGCAGTTTTTCGAAAGCCGGTTGTCAAAAGTTTTATTTCATTGTTTTTGACAAACTTTTACGTTTTAGGGTATGCTTTTCGCCAATTTTTGCTAAAGCCGGCTATCATTTCAAGGGAAAATTTCTAAAGCCGGGTGAAAATTGTTCTCTTTGGAGTGCACACCCCTGTACAATTGAAAGTCAAGTACACCCCCCGGGCTGTCATCAAGCATTTTCCCACTGAAATTTCTCTTTATTGAATATTGAAGATTCTGTGCTTCCCATTGACTACTGTTTTCCACATTCAATTCTTATTGAAATTCTGTCCAACAAAACTAAAATCAATATTTTTTAAGTTTTCAATATGATCAGTTGTTGCACATTGCTTTGTCCTTATGGTTTTGGCAATGTTGAGTTGAGTTGTTTTGTTGAGTTGTTGGCTGGTGTGCATAACATTGATTTCTTTTGTTGCACAGATGAACAGAATAATATAGCCTTGTGTTTTTAATTCCTATTTGATTCATATTGATATAACATTTGTGGGATTTAGCTTCCTGTACAAAAATACAAGGCTAAACTTGGCCTTGTACAGGCCAAGTTTTAACCTTGTAGAGGGGATTATGACCTTGTTATGACCTTGTACTAACCTTGGAAGAAAATTACAAGGCTATCAGTAAGATTCCAAGCTGCAACCAGTCTAACACAAGGTTTCCACAAGGCTTCTACAAGGCTAATTAGCATTTTTCAAGCCATTTACAAGGTTACAGCAAGGCTATTCCAGGCTATAACAAGGTTACAAGGCCATAACTACAAGGCTTGTACATGGCTATTACATGGCCTTGTATTTTCGTACAGGTTGGCCTGGTTTTTTTGTTTGAACATTTAAATTTTCTAGTTGATAGCAAGCTAGGGCAAATTCTGTAAAACAAAGAGGGTAGGTTTGATTGAGACAAAGCAATTTGATAACCTCAATAATAGATTTCACACCATCTGTATAGCTAACCATAATGTTTTTGTTCTCTTTGCTGTTTTTATTTTATTGAGCGCACTCATGTGTGAAATCCATTATTGTGAGAGGCAATGTTTTTTGGTAATGAAACTTTTATTTGAGAAAATTCGCACCTGCTTAAAGGGCACACCAGCATACCCATTCATTCTTAAAGCATGTAAGAAGTTCAAATCTCTTGCATATCATGCTGAAAGAGCTGCAATTAACTCGATGCAGAGAGACAAACCTGTAACTGCCACCTTACCTCTTGCCGTCTCTGCCTTCTGCCACTCAAAATCATGTGGCTGCCACCTTTCAAATTGTCACAAGTCATCCTTTAATTTTAGTATGTTTCTTTCCTGTTTGCTCTGTCCACTTAATCATTTTAAATCTTCTCTTTGATAGGTCCTTGAAGTCCACGACAAAGAAGCACAAATAATAAAAAAGAAACTGTTTTCTGAGCAGCAAAAACTTAGGAGAAAACTGACAGGTCTTGTCTCAGGATCACATGTTGAGGAGACACCATGTAAAGCACCAAAACTTGACTGCGAAGAAATCGATGTTGAAAATGACGATGAAACCGGGTATGGATCAGGGGACGACAGGAGCAGCACTGATAGCTCTGGGAGCCATTAGCTGTCAAATGTGGTTTTATGAAGAAGAATTTCTCAATCCTCAATCCTGAAATTATTTGTACAAAATGCACAAAATGTGGACTGCCAATGCTCAAAGCAACAATGATAGGAATCTAAATTCAAATGCATAAGATGTCTAGAAGACATTCATTCTGGAAATGAATGAAAAATTATAATCATCATCTCTGTCATTCTGCGTATACAATATGTTTCCAAACTCCAAGCCTAATAGTTTTCTTCCCTAATTTCCCAGCAAGCAATCAGATTTTGAAATATAGATTTTCCAAAGAATCTTGAATGTGTAAAGTTGAATTTTTATATGTGAAAATATAGAGTCAAATTTTAGCTATTTTGGTACAAAAATAAAAATAAATTTTTGATGAAATGGTGCTTGACCAAAATGAAATTTTAGTATCACTAGGAATTGGGAGCTAATCTTGCTGAGGACCCCAGAATTGTAAGATAAAACAAGCCATATTACATCAATTGGCTAATGTCTATGGTATCCATTTAGCCGATAGAAGAAGCAAATAGAAGAACTGAAGAACACAAAATGTATAACAACTAATTTCATTCTTTAAAGTAGGAGGAATTAAAACTTTTCCAATGCGGTCTGAATTAGACAGATTTTCTTCTCAATATGTTATGATAAGCATTTATTCCCTTTAGATTTCTTCATTGTACAGTTCCAACCAAACCAAGTAAATAGATTTTCATGTGTATGATTTTAGTATTGAAATGTCATAAAACTCTCAACCGAATTGTGGCAGCTTGGAATGAGAGCAGGTCTGAAGTACCACCAGTTTTGGCTGGATGCTACTTTGATATGAATTACATAGCTTTTTTCACCTGCTTCTATAACAAAGAATGCTATTAATTTGGCAAATATTATTGAGCTAAGCATTGCTTCTTATTATGTAGTACCCCAGGTACCAGCAAAAGCATGGCGTTTCCTTGTTTTTAATGGCAATAAAAATTAACCTTCTGTGAATGTTTGGCAAATTTATTGCACATTTTTTCGCAAATTATTTGTACTAATTAGGCACTAATTGTGACTGCTGGAGAAGTGCAGCAATCAGTTTTATATGGAAGAATTTTTTGAGTTTATTCCGATAGATGTTAATTTTTTTACTGAAATTTATTTCTCTCTTATTTTTCAAATTCACCATAAAGAATCCTGTCCTAATATTGCCTTGTCTGCTGGTATTCAAGCCAATGTTATTTGGCAATTTAATGTGAATAATTAAGACTACAAATTCCCCATAGAACATTTTGCATTTGGAGAAAACAGACTGGCAAACAGGGTCATTTTGTCATTTTGCTCTCGTTCCAAGCTGTCAAAACTCTGATCTTAAATGTGATTGTTTTGTCACACTTTTAGGGCTGTTATAAAGCCCTCCTATGCTGTCTTTAAATTGTTTTGTCTGCTAAATTAAGTTATTTGTGATATCTTCTCTTTAGTCAGTAGCCAAAAATGATCATTTAAATTGTAAATAAAGCTTGGATATATAAATGAGACGGAAGTTTGTTCCACTTTCCCTTGATAATGTGTGCATGTGCTGCAGACCTGTGCTGGGTAGATTTAGAAGTAAATTTTTCGATTCTTGATACCTTTTTATAGGCTGGCTGCAAGCATGACTGAAAATATTTCTTTTTTTGGCTTTTTTGATGTGTATATTTTGGCTTAATAAAAGTTAGTAGTATGTGACTATGTCAGTTTGCACCTATCAGGGTAATGTGGAACTTAGTTTGTCTCACTTGATTCCATTAGGTTTTTTGTGCCAATTAGTTCCAGTTTAGCATTTATGTGACTGTCGTCGGTGAAATTATGTATGATATGTGTCCATTGAAAACATGGGATGTTTAGGTCATATTGCACTGCCAAATTCTCGCCCATTTTGATAAAGCATTAGTTAGTGATATTTATGGATTTTGGCCTGGTGCAATTACCGAAAATCTTGTAAATTCATCTAAAAAACGATGGAATCTTTTCTTCAGAGATTGTTAATTTTTGATGTTCAAGATGTGTATTTTTGCTAACTCAGAGAAGCTATTTATTCCGCAGTTTTTCCCAACGTAGAAAGAAAAGTTTAGAAATTAGGTCATCTGCTTGTAGGAACATGAGCTGGTTCTCACACACAGTTAGAATTTTTCTCCCTGAGTAACCCGACCCTTCGCTTTCACAAGGCCTTTGGGGACACCATACTGTTAATATTAAAAATGAAATTTCAATCAATTACTTATCTTACTAACCCCCTGGGGTAATCCCTTTGTTTGCCTCCACAATGGTCCGGTGAAGCTGTACAGGGTTCCAAAAGGGCTCTTGTAGAATTTGGAATTTCACTAGTAACTTGATTCATATTTCAATGATATCACGTGATAATTCAAGAGTATCACGTGATCCACACAACCATGTGATTGTAGTTAGTCGCTGTATGCTAATTTATGTCATTCATAATTAAGCACTGTAGTTATTCATACCTAATCTCGCAAATTTATGTCATATAGTAATGCCTTGATCGTAACCATAGCTAACAGCATTGTAGTCTAATATGGTCCGTCTCAAAAGTTTTGTTGCACTTTTTCGCGTCGCAAAAATTGACTAGCATTTCTGTTATAAACCACCCATCAAATCTTGTTACAGTGATCGGCACTAGCTACGTGAAGATACGCTCTTTCAACCAGTGTGTTGACTTTTTGAGACACAGTGCCGGTTTCGTAGAAATTTACTCCCAGAGATTTACGCGAAAATGTACGTGTGACAAGATTCTTGGAACAGACCTTAGTACTTATCAGTAAATCCAAAATGGAGTTGAATGTTCTGCTTAAGAACGCCCTACTACGTAGCTTTTAGAGGACATTTTTAATTGTCACTTATTAAACGGGTTCCCATGTATTATTATTGTGACGTTAATTTAAGTGAATACGATATTATATACTGCCCTGTGCCCTGTCTGTGTAGAAATGCCATTTGAGAGAGGGCCTTCATTGTGAATAAGTCAACCTGTATTGAAACCAGAGGATTACATTTGACAAGTTTAATTGAAATCTGTGTAATTATTCTTGTGTCCTTGTACCTATGTTTTTGTGTCAGACAATCGGTGATCCGCCGGTGAGAAAGAATCTTTTCGCGAGAAACTGTCACGTCAAGTCTTATTTGCTAATTTGTTCCAAAGAGCCCAGTGTGATTTGTAATTGGCCGCAGATGGCTTCTCGTTCACAACGAATGAGCGCCATTGATTGGATGCCAGCCAGAAAAGCATAGGTTCCAAATCTTTAACTCAGCGTAAAAAGGTGGGTGTAAAATTCTATGACCTATTTCTTTTAATCGAATGGTTTGAAAGAAACTTTAGATACTTATCTATAATTCTACCGTTGGACTTTTCAGAAGTTTTGAATATTTTTCGAAATTGCAGCGTATCTTACATTTCAACTCATTTGAGGATGTGACGTCATCAAATTTCTAAATCATAAACCAGATGAGTGACAGACATTTGTTTTATACCATATTGTAGACATCCATAAACTTTGGTTTTCTTCAAAATTATTTCATGTTGCGTCAAACAGTTTAGAAACTACGATGATTTTAAGTTTTTTTGAACATTTTTCTTGAATTCTTCAAAAAAAAAGAAAAACACTTTAATTCTGACAATATGGAAGATTTTGGAAAAGTCCAACGGTAGAATTGTGACAAAAGTTTCTTTGAAGTCATTCAGTTCAAAGAAATAGGTGATTGAATTTTACACCAACCTTTTAAAAGATCTGGAGCCTATGCTAGGCAGAAAGAGTTCTGATTGGCTGCAAGGAGAACGAATGCTTTGAACGATTTAACCAATGAAACATCCATGTCAGCAATAGCAGATGAAACCTGTAGGTATTTTTGTACACGAAACATGTATCTTTTATGACGGGCCAGTACTGAAAGTTTCTTAAAATTAGCAGATTTTCAGTACTCGGAGTATCTTCGTGTTCACTGCCTGTGCCCTTGTAAAAACATTTCAAAGAAAGTTTTTCTAAACCTTTCGAAGCAATGTTTAGGCATATACAGGAATCAAGCGAAAAGGAAGTGATATAAATAAGCCAAGGATTTCTTTCATCAAAATTAATAGTTTCTTAAGCTATATTTTCCCAGTACTGGAGTTTCTTAATTTTTGGCGATAAAGCAGAACTGTTTGTATCACAAACATTGTCGTGGTTGGCCTCACTTTGCTGGGCTGCTTCCGAGAGGCCAAACATCTCAGCACAATCAAAGATAGTATGTTTACATGTGACTTCTGAGATTTTCTTTGGTTGAAGTAGAGGCTAGATCAAAATGGCCTTCTAAATAATTTGTTGCAAATCTGCAACTGCGTCAGAGAAAGGGTTAAGTAAATGTTTTCTTTTGAGATTAAAAATGAAAGAAAAATGCTTCGGAATTCGAAGAAGAATGAGAAAAAGAAGCCTATGCTGACAAGTGCATATCCTGGAGATCCTACACTCAAGTTGAATCCGTTCGTGCTTTGTTGTGAAACCACAACGATAAATCAAAACAAATATCGATATTTTTAACAAGCTTTACTTGCCCATTTTGCTCTTTAAATAGAGCTTTGCGGATTTAAAATCCTCAAGCTTTGCCAAAATCGCTACACGCTACAAAGTGTGCTTTCAGATTATGGTTTTTGGACAGGCTTCATTGCTAGCCAGTCAACAGCAGGCCTAAATCCTGGCGAGTAGCACGAAAAGACTTTTGATGGCAATACAAAGATAATTTTTATGAAACTGGATCGAAATTTTCAGCCCTTTTCAAACTTCCTCAAAAATTACCCTGAAACAAAATCACCCATAATTTCATAGCGGTTCGCCCAATTTTAGTGAGATAAATTTCCACAGTCAAATTAGCCCTTCCGCCACAACATGATATTTATCTCGTTAAAATTGATGAATTATTCGTGAAGCTACATTTTGGTAAAGCTGAAAGATCTTTGTTTGACTCTGCAAGTGCAATTTCACAACACGAAACGGAACAGGAACACATCTCCTACAGTTTTGAGGCCTCGTTTACAACTTCCACGTGGCCACACATACATAAATGAACTGTGCGAGATTATTGAACGAAGATTGAACGAATATTTAGACTTTCGAGAATATGGGTAAACCAAACTAACCCTGCAGATATATCTTTAAACATGCCTTTCACGACAGCTCGTTTGATGAATGATTGTCACTCGCTCGCAGTTCATTTCCTATTTTGCCAGTTTAGGCCCAAATATAGGGGTCTTAAACTCACTAGCAGTAAATTTTGACTGCGGTAGCACCACATGGATATCACATTCAAGCGAAAAACTAATAACGCACTGCTGAGATTTCACTATAACGTTTGTTTGGTCTGATAACAAAAGGTTTTAATTCTTGAATGTTTACCTTAACCTCTTGATGTTTCTTTACAAATATTTCCCCGCTAACACATGGCGCTATTGTCATGCAGAAGGGATTTCGCTCGTCTTCAACCAACTTGCAACTAACGCCTTATGTTCGTAAGATGTTCATCCTGTCCTATATTTGCAGCCATAAATCAAAGCCAGAGGATTTGTGCTCTGTGAAACATTGATAATCGCTTGCATGTTGTATGGATTTTCAGCTGTTGCAAACATCAAGAACTGTTTTTAGGCTGCTAAAATAACACTCAGTTTTAAAGGACTCCCTCACAAGACCTCGGCAGCAAGCCAAATCTCTCTCCAAACCATCATTATTCTAAGGCCTTCATTCAAATTAAGGATTTGTAAAAACGTAGAGCAGCAGGCCCTAATTCAAATCAGATGTTAAGGAAAGTAAGAAGCAAGCAACCAAATGAATGCCAAGGGTTTGTTCTATTTTGAGAATGCCAAAGAGAAGAGCTGTAGGGGAGTTGATTGTATTGATAAATTTGTACTTCATGTCCTGAAATCTTTTCAGCATTGTTGCAATGGTATTGAAAAAGACCCTACAGAGTTTTTCATTTTGCATACCAGTAATCACGGTAGGACGCTACTTTTCTCCAAGCACGATATCATTCAAAATGATTTCCTATTTAAAATCACTATCTTATGAGTTTTGCCGTCAACTTCTCTTGAGATGCGGTGAGTCCTTCTTTGCTTGCTGCCTGCAAGGATGTTTGACAAGAAACGAAAACCCGACTGAAACATTGACCAAGTAATGAAAGTTTTTTTTAAATCATCAAATTTTCAATGCTGAAAGTTTCATAGTAGTTTTGGTCCCCAAAATTATTGTCATTGTTTTCAACTAGCGATCTTGAACAGTTTACAGCCAATTTTATGAAACCATACCTCTGTTCAGACATTAATCAGGCAAAAGCGCCAATTGATAAGATACAACTAACAAATGCAAGCATACCTCAGATTCATTGAAATAGACTGGAAATGAATACAACAATTTCTTACAGCGATACATTTCCAGTACTACTAGAATTTCTTAATTTTTGCGATATGCAACATGGCTTCCCCTTGAAAATCCCCTCTAAACCAGAAATTTCGTTTGTTCCACGCCCTTCGGCAGAAAGGCCGTTTGTGTCCCAGTTGGAAAATAAATTGCCTTGAAGTTTGAGGATAACTGAAAGCAAGTAATGCTTCTATTTGCCACGCAAGGGAGACATATTTATTATTTGTTTTCCTCCTTTTAAAATGAAACTTCAACGCAAAATTAGCTGTAAGTTTTGCACGGTAGGACTGATTTTAGGGAACTGAATTTTCACTAAGCTAGCCATTCCATTGTTAAATGGTCAACAATATCTTCTTGTTGCGTGTGGTGTAATTGTAAAATGATACACAAGTAAATAAAGTAAAAAATAGGCACTTTGGTGCGAATTGAAATAAGCACGACGTTTCGAGCATAGCCCGTTGGCTTGAGAACGAGCTATGTTAGCATAGGGCTCAAATCTTTCAAATCTTTAAAAAGTTGGGTTTAAAATTCTATTCCATTTTTCTTTGAATTGAATAGCTTGAAAGGAACTTATAGTACTTTGCTGTGAATCTGCCGTGGAAATTTTTTGACATCTTGATTTTTTTCAAAATTGCGGCAATTTAATGAGTTTTGAAAAACTGATAGAAATTTTTGAAAAAAATTAAATCATCGTAAATCCTAAACCAAAGGAGGAAAAATCATATAACTTTCAAGAAAATCATAGTTTATGAAGGCCTACAATATGGTGAAAAGCAGAAATCAGTATCCTTCTGGTTTAGGATTTAGAAATTTGATGACGTCATAGCCTCAAATTTAGTAAATGCCGCCATTTTGAAACTAACCAAGATATGAACAAATTGCCACGGCAGATTTACAGTAAAAAACGCTAAGTTCCTTCCAAGCCATTTAATTTGAAAGAAACCGTATTAGAATTTTACACCGACCTTTTTAAAGATTTGAGCCCTATTTTGGCTATGTTCGAAACGTCTCGTGCCGCTGTGTATCCATATATAGTACAATTCAAACCTTGATTTTTCATTATATATGACCTATGGCTTATTAAAGTTAGCAGATGATTTATGATTTACATCTAAGAAAACATCGAAACTGTTTTGACTTACTTTGTAAAAAATCCAGCTGAGTTGCCTTATCGCAGATTGAAATAAAAAATTAATTGTAAATTATTTGAAGAATAGATTTAGTTGTTTAAAATCAAAAGAGTACAGGATTGTCTCAATCAACTTTTCTTCGTTGCTAAAACAACACCTTATTGCCAAAGCAGAAATTCAGGTTATCAAAGAATCTTTATCAGCTTCTAAAAGATTTAATTCAAAGTTTAAAGAATCACACCAGTGAGAAAGATGATTGAAAACAAACTGCTATAGTCTGTCTCAAATTAGACTTCATGAGAGATTTGCGATCTCGCAAATTGCTGATGCAGAACTCTGTAATTGTTTCTGTTCGTGGACCTTTTTAACGTGACATTTAAATTTGAGGCAGACTTTAATTTATGCAATTCTAATATGGAAGAAAATAGAACTATTTTTTTGAAGGCTAAAGAACATTTTCATTTGGGGTCATCATCATCATCATCATAGTCAGTCATTCAGGCCACTGCAGGCCGACGACCTCCCCAACGTTTTCCAGCATACTCTGTTCCCAGTTCTTCTCATCCAATTGACCCCTGCTGTTTCTGTGATTTCATCTCTCCATCTCTTTTTTGGTCTTCCTCTGCTGCGCTTCCTTCCTTACGGTGTCCATTCTGTGGATTTCTTTGCCCATCGGTTATCTGCCATCCTTCCTATGTGACCTGCCCACTCCCGCTTCAGTGATTTCGACTTGGCTATGATGTCCACTACTCTTGTTTGCTCCCGTACCCATTTGGGGTAATGATCGGGTAATGATACTTCTAAAAATGATAAATCTGTCATGTACTTCTTCTCAGTAACAAATTCTTGTGAGCCCCAAAGGGTCTTTTAATTTTCTTATCTCGGATTGTTGAGCTCTTGACATTGTTTCGTGCAAAGAACCAGAAGACAAGATGGTTGAAAGTAGCTCATGTATTTCAAGGGACCAGGAAGCCGACATTGGGCCGTCGGCTCACTCATTTCCCAGATTCAGTTTCATTTTAAAATCAATGAAGATAGGCCGACAGGTTAGGAGATGGAAAAAGCTGCCAGTAGCTAAATTGTTACTTTAGTCAGTGTTGATATAAATCCTCTTGGCTGGGGGGGGGGGATGCCATGTATGTTTTGGATACCAGGGACGTGCTATTGGGAAATGCATCGATTTTCACAATTTTAGTATTAGGAATGGTGTCTGTTATTAAAAACCCAAATGTACGTTTCGATGTTAAAATCTTCTTCAGTTCAGAATGGTATCCGTTATTGTGATTTTGGTAAAATAACGAACAACAGGCCATTTTTGAAAAATTAGTGTACGATTCAGGTATAAATTCTCGAAAAAGTGGTATAAGGAACGGGGTAAGTATTTAAAGATTTGGTAGCATTTCCCCATCCAAAATCTAGTCAAGAGCCCCCTGGGCTACAAATCTTTATCAAGCTTTAAACGAGATGACTAGGAGGCTTTCATGAAGTCAAATCAATAGAAATAAATAGATCGTTTATTTCATATAAAAGCAATAAAGAATTTGTAAAAGAACTCTCAAAAGTGTATTTTTCAGTGGAATGTGGCATTCATAAATCAATGTTGTTCTCAGATGCCTTTTTAGCACCTCTTATTCTTGAAACCCACATACATCACCTAGTCATGTTTACAGTTCATTTAAATGGCCAAAATAAAGCTTCTTGTGGTATTTAAATAGTACGTGATAAATGCAGCCTGCGTGGCAATGATAGCTCTGCAAAGCTATGACTTTCAGAAATAAACAACTCAGAAGGAATGATTCCGTCCATTTGAGAACTGAAGGGCAGCAGATGAAAATTTAGGAGGGGTACTGCAGACTTGTAAACTTTGAAAACCGGTTTGATGCATCAGAGAGAGCAGGGACGTAGGAAGCATCTCAAACTTGGAGGGGCACGACACTTCGAGGGCACTTTTTCCACGAAGCTAAAGGGGCATTTCCTGAAAACAAAAAGGGCACTTCTTTGTTTATTTCAAAATCTTGGGGGGGCACGTGCCCCCAATGCCCCCCCGGTTCCTACGTCTCTGAGAGAGAGATAGCATGATCCGGTCACGCATGAGTGAATTCATTCCTCGCTCAGAAAGATGTAAGCTGAAGTTCTACATGATTTGAACATTACCGAACACATTACGTAGCTTGCCAAAGGCTTGTTCATCAGACACTATCCATATTATAAAAACGTCTGATACAAGCTGCCATAAGGACCAAACAAGGAAATTTGCAAGTGAGACCATTTTGACATTTTGAAAAAGGATCTGGGGAGAGCAATATTTTTCTGGTAAATGGCTGCCACAGGGCTTTTCACCAACGGTAAATTGAACTGTCGCAGCCATTTACCAGAAAAATTTTGCTCTCCCCAAGCCCTATTCTAAATGTCAAAATGGTGTATTGCGATAATACTTGAGGTTATCAGATGTTAAAACGGGAAAATTCAGTAGGAGCCCAGTTCATCTTAGATTATTCTGATAACAATTTGGCCTATCGTACCTTCTGGAACATAAGCTGAAATTTATAACAGAAAAGGGTCAGATAAATTAAGTAATCAATGATCATTTGAAGATACCAGTTGAAATTAACAACACTATGAAAAGGAAACTTTCATCAGGAGTCAATTTTATCTTGGATTATTACGATGAAAATTTGATTATCATTTATCAACAAATATCAACAATCAGTTACCAATTTTATCACAAGATATGCAGATGGCCTGCTTGGACAGTCAGCCTTTTTTATTGTAAATTTTGCTCACGTTGAAATAAGTGAGATAGGCCTAATAATCATCGCTTTGAAAGCGTTATCTGTAGTCCCCAAGAAGGATCTTGACATAGGAAGACTTTGTGTCCATTAGTGAAAAGGTGAGATGGCTGTGTCGAAACACATAGACCTCGAATAGCGAAAGTTAGAAGTCCCGTAACAGTTGACTTAGCACTGACGTCATCAAAACCTCTAGTCCCAGGACCCTAGAGCATAGGTTTTCCATACCTTTAAGAAGGTTAGTGTAAAATTCTATGACCTATCTCTTTTAACTGAATGGCTTGAAAGAACTGTACCTACTTTGCTATAATTCTACCGTTGAACTTTTTCAATGTTTTTCGAAGTTACTCGGTATTTCATATCTCAACTTATTTGAGGATGTGACGTCGTCAGATTTCTCAATCGTAAACCAGAAGAATGAAAAACTTTTGCCATACTGTAGACAATCATAATCTATCATTTTCTTAAAAATTGTTCTATGCTTCCTGAAAAAAGTTTACAAATTACGATGCTTAAAGTTTTCAAAAATTTCCTTGAATTCTTCAACAAGAAGAAAAGTTTCCTGATTCCAAAAGAGGATTTCAGAAAAGTCCACCGGTAGAATTATAGCGAAACAGCTAAACTTTCTTTCAAGCTCAGGAAGTAGGTCAAGGAATTTTACATCAACCTTTCTAAAGGTTCGGAACCTATGCTGGACCCTGGTATTATGTGAAACCTGATTGGCTAACTCACTCGTTGTGCGCATTGTTACCAAATCTGCCCTGGTCTTGGAGAGATATAAACCTATTAAATTATGCAGAAAGCTCTATTGTTTCACAGAGCTTGTTCCTCCATAGCCTGGGTACCAAAGCCTCAAAAATCAATTTTACTTCATTTTTGATTTTTAGAGTTATTTTCCATTTTTCTTTTCTTGTTAATTACATTTCACGTTTTACTTTTGAGGCTCTGGTACCCTTAGTAGTTGCTTCGTCGTGAGCTGCGACAGGTCTGGGCTCTAGACCTAAGATCTTAGCAACCTCATCCCCAGGGCCTTTGACAAATCTTAGATCTTAGATCTCGGATGTGATAAACGATGGTTTTCATCTTTGATTCCCTTCACTGCCGATCTTTTTTTGGCCGCTATTTAATGCCCTTGCTTAAGAGCTTAAATAACCAACTCAGTTAAATTTATCTTACCATCAAAAAATTACAATGAAAAGCTTAGAGAATTGATAAAGTTAAGGCTTCTTTGAAATTCTTTTTCTGTCCTCAATGAAATAGAAAAACAGTTATTTGTATCACAAATATAATGCTTATTCATGACCCAGCTCAAGGTATGACAAGAGGGGCCTTTGTATCCTTTTAGGATCTTTCACCGGTCTTTTCTCTGTTTGAACATGGAGGATTTTGAATAAGTACAATGTTTATATATGTAAAACTTTGTTTCAATTGCTGGTATTGGAAACCTTTGTTATGGGACCGATAAAGATACAAAAATCCTGTGGCCTTTCATACTCATATTTGTTCTCTGTGATTAAAGGTAGCTGAATGTACGTCTTGTTGAGTTAAAAATGTCTGGAAAGTCAATATTGATCATTGGTGTACGTAGTTTCTTGCAATATTTCGATGTAACTAGGGACAGAGAATTAATTCGGTCCGGTTTGCTTTTACAGGATGTAGCTACCAACAGTTCTGACACCCAACGGAAAATAACCCATCTAATCCATTCATACGGAGCTTTCCTGTCCTTTACCCGTGCAAAAATATTGTTGTCTTTGTGTGTCATTTTGCCCATGACTATGGACTACTTCTTCCCCATTCCCTGTGTCCAGACACAGGGAAACAGGAGGACGTACTTTATAGTCACCGGCAAAAGGACACACAAGGATATCAATATTTGTGTACGGGTGAAGAACACACAAAAGGTAAGTTTACTGTGAACAATATTCAACACTGCTTTTGGTATGAATATGTGATTTGACAACAAAAACTGAAAACTACACATCGAGAACTTTATGTCCTGTTGCTTGTCTAATAGGTGAAATCTCAACCTCGAACCCAGGGTAACAATGGGCGGCCAGTTGTGCTGAAGAAGAGAGGCTGAAGCTGAAGACAATGATAGCCCTGGAATCGAGGTTGGTGAAATCTTTTTGGCAAGCTATAGCACTTTGATCAGTATCAATATACGTAGTTGTACGACAGTTTTAATGTTAGTGCAGTTTTAAGTTTGATGCTTCGTGTGTAAAGGGCACCTTAATTCCTTGATCATTCTGGAAGTTTTTTTCCATTATGCTGTCCCACTATTCAAGAAAGAAAGGATAGAATGTCTCGTTGCAGCTTACACGTATTTTTTTATAAGAAACTAAGAATTTGGCCAGTACTGGAAGTTTCTTAAAATTATCAGATTTTGAGTACTCAGAGTTTCTTATGAGTTTCTTAGAGGTTCCATAACAATCTTCATGTTCACTACCTGTGCCCTCGTGAACATTTCCAAACAAGGTTTTTAAAGCCTTTCCAATGTTTAGACATTACTCAACTACCTTACGAGTAATATGATACAGGAAACAAGTGAAAGTAAAGTAAAAACATGTCGAGGATTTCCGTTATCAAAATAAATAGTTTCTTAGCTTATATTTTCCCAGTACTGGAGTTTCTTAACTTTTTGGCGATCTGAGAGTTGAGCTTCTTATAAGCAGTTTCTTATAAGAAAAAATACGTGTACTACAGGCTCTTTTCTGCAAAATGTTGTCATGTACCAGGTGTCCCAAAAAAATGTATACGGATTTGATTGACTCCAGCGCTGTGAATTTAGCTTCAATCAATGTCTAATCACTCTAAAAATGTTCCTCAATAGTTAACTTGAACACAGATACCTCGTTTGTTGATATTAGTACTTTGAGAGCAGACATGTTGATCTTGAAAGCTCAAACTTTGCCTCTTCCTGCAAACCAGAGCTTTAGCCTTTTGGCCTGAGCAATTTCTTAAGGCACAGCGTATAAATCAACGATAGCCTTGAGAAAATTTAAACAATATTAGATCTTGTGTTATTCTGTTTTCCAGAAGTCACCTCCCAAGCACCCATTGGGAAGTTCCTTAATTTTTCATTAATTTCAGTTCTTAATTTCGTTGTGCTTCAGGAACTTGCTTAGGCCAATAAGCCAAAAGCTCTGGTTTGCAAGTGGACGCAAATTTGAGCTTTCAAGTTTGATATTTCTGTTCTCAAAGCACCAATACCAACAAACGAGGTATCTGTGTTCAAGTTATCTATCGAGGAACATTTTGATAATGATTAGCCATTGATTATTAAAGCTAAATTCACATCGCTGGAATCAACCAATTCTGTATATATTTTTTGAGGACACCCAGTATGACTTTCCTCCGGAGTTTTGATGACAATATAAAAACAACATCACAAACACAGCCTCGCTGAAGGGTGACCCTCAAATGAAATATCTGAAATATCTCTTGCAGAGATAAGCCCAATCTACCCTTTTTTCCTCGCTACGTGGTTCAAGAGGTTTTTGCATTCAAGCTTCTTCAAGTTGAGTGAGTTCCGAGTGGCTTTGTGAGAGGATTGCCTATTTGCAGGAAATACAACTGCAGGTGTTTGATGACTCATAAATTTTGTTATGATGAAATTGTTGCAAAAACTCCTTGCAGTAGTATATTAATCATAAATTCAGGCTACGAACTCCTTAAGATGTTGTTCTTTGCTCAGTTGTTATTCTAGATGGCTTTTCTAGATTTTGAAAATTAGGCCTTTTGAACTTTTTCTGTATTCAATATACTACTATACAACACTACAATGACAACACCAAGAGGAACAAAAGATCATGACTACCCTCTGGCCTTTACATGAAGGAATTGCAACTAAAGTTACAATCAAGATATGCAACATAAAAACGATTTTTGCGGATAAATACTTGAACCGGTTTCACATTGGATGTCTGGCTAGCATCATGAACAATCAGAACCCCAGCCGAGACAACAACAACAGCAACAACAACAGACAACAACAACAACACCAGCGGCTACAACCGTCACCGTAACTGCTCCCCATCGACAGTACCCATCGCTCAAGACACTGCTAACGGGTCCGGGTACCTTTCGAATTCTCCATCCTTAAAGTCCATCCAACCTCATACACATGTCAAGGTCCTGCATATGAGATCATATGAGACTGTTGGTAGATAGTTGTGTTCTGTGTTTCATTTTGTCGCTGTGTTATAAAGTCCTGTTGCTTGTTGATAAGCTAATTCTTGCCAATCTATCAAGTGTATCTTTGGCAATCTTGTTCTCCTGATTAAGATACGAAAGGTTTACCAATATTTGTGAACCTGTTATTTTTATAACTTGTTGTTTTGGTTCAAGCTTCGGAAGCACAGATTTATGTTTTGTACAAAACAGATTGGCCCAATAATTCTCATTGATTCTGCAGCTAAGATCTTAAACCTAATGAACATCGTACACAAATTTCAAATTCATTGACAATCTTTCCGTCTTCTACTCTTCGAAACCAGTCTTAGCAGTAAATGCCGCTTCATCTGACCACATAACATGATTTTTAGAGGCAACACATCTTATTAAGTGTAGTGGCAATTAACGAACGTTTGCTAGGTCATTGCAGGGTCAACCCTTCAAACCTTTAAAAACCCAGCAGAATCCAGCAGCTGGTATGTAATTGCCGTATTTGAAACTCCAAAGAGAAGGAAAGCAAAACAAATTTCTATATTGTTTTGCAATGATTAGGCAGGAGCCCAGGACAGACATCTTATTAAAAGGAAGACAGCTTCAGATAAACGTTACTGTTTGGTTAAAAGATTATTATTTAGAATATAATTAGTAGGTTCGGTGATACTTTCAAAATACCCACATCAAGTGTTTCCAATTTCATCCATTCAAGACTTATTATATCGATCCACAGAATTGTTTGGCCTAAGAACTAGTAAACCACAATAACGAAAAGATTGGTCATAAACCGTTATGGAATAGAACGATGTGAATTGTTGGATAAAATGTTTGTGGGAACATCAGTGCTGCATCACGGCCTACGATCTACGCATCAAAAGATTGCAGACATCGTATTAAATAAAGCAGTTAAAAACAACTTGGCTGGCAGGTCAGTGGGGTCACACTCGGTGTAATACCATTATTAAGTCTGTGTTGTGCCTTTCTAAATAACCGCGCATAAAAGAAATCTTCCGCATGATTCCCACGTTGCTTCAAAGAACCGTTCATAAGTCTTCTATGGTAATAACATCTGTGCTAAAGCATTTTATCCAGACCTGTAGGGGGATTTTGAGGCTAGATTAGGCCGTTTGTGCATGCATATCGTTGGCGACTGATGTCCCTGTATTGGTTATAGGTAGACATCTTGTTACGAAGGTATCGCTCTGTTGACCTGATGACATTTGCTTTGCTCGGCCTTTGTATAGTTTGTAACCAGGCTACTCAAGGCCACCAAGGACGTAACTTCGTGAAGTTGCTGTAGATGGAGGTCAACCTGCAGAAATAAAAGGCAGGTGATGCCGCATATTCGATTCAAACAGAGTCCAACGTCCAATGCCAACGCCCAATGCCCAAAAAAGAGTATCCAGATGACCAAACAAAACTTGCACCAATGTGTCTTTTAGTGTATAAATGAGACACTTTCTTAATCAGTTCGTTGCTCATTGTTTAGGTATAAAAGAACACATTTTAAATTATTCCCTGCATCAATCCTTTTGTACTGCATGGTCAATATTGTTCAAGTTTGAAGCATTCTAGCACAAAAATTCAACAGCGAAATTACAGCGTTCTTTGCTCAGCCTTTTTAGAGACATTAACTTAAATTTTGACCTAAAATCTATCCATGTTTAGTTTGTGGATGATATTTATTTTCTGCTTTCTAAGTATCTAATACATTGTAACTGATCAAAAATTCTTGCACGCAGCAAACTTTCGGACGATCTAGCACCCATATGAATTTAGGAAATGAATGCAGAATGTAGGAATAAGGAATATCATCGAAAAATGAATTAATTTGGAATGAAATTAAATGCTACTTTAAGCTGATTCTTTTGAAAATCACAAAAGTAGCTATCTTGTCTAACGTTTCAACTCTCATCTTAATAAAAAATCTCCTACTTCTTCTTCAACCTTCCTCGAATCATTTATGACAATGAAATTGAAGACGTTCAGGAAGACATATCTAGTATGTTTGGAATTCTTGTTTACATGTTGTGTACGGAAGACTAGTTTTTGACTTGTTTTATGAAAATGATTTCAGGGATCATAATTTGATTGTCACCTCATGCCATACAAATTGCATTTCACATGCCATTCCAAATCTTACGTTTCCTCGAGCAAAAACTGATTGATGAAGATTTTCCGACATTTCATTGTGAAAGACAGGCTTGAAATGTCAAAATCAGGAAATCTCCTTAATCATCTTTCACAGATTAGTTCATAAACGCAGGTGGAAAAAAGACAATCTGGTTAGGCCCTCACGCAACCTGATTTGGCAATCAATTTCAATCAAGTATACCTATAATAGTTTAATTGCTTTTCCATCACACAGACATCGATTTAAGGCTGTGTTTTGGCGCCATCTTTTCGTATTGTTCATGAAAAGCATTGAATACCAGATATCATCATATAGTACTTTTACCATGATATCAATGAATATCATGTTTAGCTGCTAACCTCTTATTTGTCCATGAAAAGAATGGCATGAAGACCATGTTTTGGCGCCAAAGTTTTATTTGTTTATAATACAAAGAATATTGAATATGAACGATGGCAATGTTTTGGTGTCAGCTTCTATTTCATTGTTTATGAAAATAAAAGAATACTGAATATTAGCAATTTCATTCTGTTTTGAATTTCATTTGACACCTGACCTTTTGTGATCTTCTTGAATTTGTTATTAAGTTTTGCCTTCAAAGGAATGGTGTACAACCAAAACCACGTGTTTTATAGAAGTGGATTGTTTGTATTTGTACAGTTGCAGCTTTTGTTGCCATGGTTTAAATTCTTCCAGTTGACATGCAAGACGGTTGCAAATCTCGTCTGTGAGTGCTTCATGTCACACGCACGAAAAAGTCTACCCTGGCACAGTAGTTGTACGTAGACTGATTACAAATTTCTAGTTATCGCTATTGATAGACTGATGGACAAAAATTTTGTTGTTGTTGTTGTTGTTGTTGTTGTTGTTGTTGTTGTTGGTGTTGTTGTTGTTGCAATAACTGGAGCTAGGTAGTTGCTGAAAACCTTGCTTCCAGGGCCTTTTGCTGATTGATAAAAAAATGTAATCTTTTCTTGTGCGTTGTTTTGTGGTGTTCCTGCCTGTGAACATTTTATATCACATTTCGCTGCAAGCATCTTGTTCAAGCAAGATCCCACCCACAGCCTGCCATCGTGACTTTTTCTCAATACAATCCATGACTTACTTCAACTTTCTTTTAGCCATTATAGCATGGGCCCGGGGGCGGGGGGGGGGTTACGTAAGAGCTTCGCTTCTCCAAAGCGAGAGAATTTTTCATGGCGTGTCGAAGTGAATCTCCTGAATTAGAGATGTCATGAGTGTATAGATAGCCCATGTGATTAGGCCCAAGATGAAATTAGGCCCAAGGAGTAATGGCGGGTTGCTGGATCGCTTGCAGTGTGACAGGACAGTTTCAATAATACGAGAGCAGATGAACACAGAAGAAGAACAAACATATGGTGCTTTCAACTTTTAATTGATTCTAAGCATGATTTAGTCAACAAAGTATTAGATGTATGTTGCGAAGGTTTTTGATTTCTGGGCACTAGGCCATAACGGACAAAAACTAATAAGGTAGGCCAACATTTTATCTTCACGTTGCCCGTGCCCAAACTTTCTGAAATTGCAGAGTGCTTGCAAAGGACCATGGGTAACAACGGCTCTTTTAGTGTTATTTGAGTTGCAATAAGATCTTACTTCTCATTGTTCGTATGTACTTTGATTTTACGCTTCTATTGATGAAATAGGAACTTTCTGACTCAAAAGATGATCATCTGCTGTACTTCGACAATGCGACCGCGCTCCTTGTGCAAACAACTGAAACAAAAATATTCATTTTAAAACTTAGCATCTATTCTATCAATTTCCCTAACAATACCAAGAGCTAAACATAAGAAATACGTTACTGGCATCTGCGTTCCCTTCTATTTACTCCACAAAAATAGATTAATCATTTTATATATAAGAAATATAAACAATTTTATCTATTTCACCTGTGGCAAGTAAACATGATCAATTTTCAAAGAGTTGGCGAAAGTTTCTGACGCATATTCCTTGAGAATTCATCGGAAAGTCGTCAGCAGTGTAGAGCTTTTTCGGTGTGGGCCTAAATTTAGCATCATGAAAGGAGTGATTCCTAAATATAGGACCTTCATTCGTGTGTTTACAAGATCACATGACAAATCAACTGGTATAGAACTGCGCCGACGAATTAAAAGGCGTATCAACCAACGTTTTAGCGTCAGTCTATGGCGTCAGTAACGAATTTTAAAGATTTAGTTTCTCGATGCTCTTAAATATTTCTGAAGTCACGCAATCCTTGGGAAGCTTATTAAAGTCTAAGGTACATCACGGAAAGTTTCCTGACTCAAAGCAAACAGCTATTGACGTAATTAGTGGCTTCATCAACATTGGATGTAATTAAGCCTCTGTCTTCACTTAGGTCAAAGACTGAGCGCACGCGAAAAGTAGGTTTATTGCATTTTCCAATTCACACAGGGTCGAGAAGATATCATATCATAACGTAGTAATTTGCAAAAACGAACGAACTAGAACTCGTTATTGCCGAAGTACAAAGCGATTTGTGGTTGCTGACAAAGGGAATTCAATGCCTGCTCGGTCAACTTATAAACAAAAACAAAGCGAACGGCAAAAGTTGCTCGGAAACCAAGGTAGCTAGCTCACTCGTTGTGCATTCTAGAAATGGTTTTTCAGTGCAATGATGAGCTTATATGGAAAGAAGGAAGATATATCTAAACTTCTACCTCGGGCATTTCATTTGTTTGGTTCAGAAGCTGAGCAGTAAGTGTTTTAGTTACACCCAAAAAATTAGAGAATTGAATAAAATTTGCTGCCATGTCGTCAAAAATTTTAGTAATTAAGATGTTTAAGTTTTTACTTTGGATTTTCTTTGGATAACAAAGCACAAAAACACTCTAATTATGAAAATATTGAAGATTTCAGAAAATTCAAACAGTAGAAGTATAGCTAAAGTTTCTTTGAAGCCATTCATTTCAAAGAAATAGGTCATTGAATTTTAGATCAACATTTTTAAAGATGCTCCACTCATGCTCCAGCCCAGCCCCCAGCCAGTTCTCCCCAAAAAACGTGAAGGTGATGTGAAATAGCATGAATTGTTGTGTTTGTTCTTAGTGGTAGATTCAGATGTGCTAAATAGCTTTACAGCAATCCTCTTTACTGACAGCTTTCATCAACAGTTATCTCTCATGACCTTTTGATCCCTTGACCCTTGTGATCACGGAATAGGAAACTGTATAATGCTCACGCAAGTCTTAAGAAAAATTTGCAGATGTTGCGCAGATGACCCGGGGGAAGTGTGTCACCAAAGTGTTGAAGAGGCTTCAAAAACACTACTTCAGCTCTGTGTCAAAGCCCTTAAAGCATATAGTTTTAATAAAGGGAACTGATTCTTGTAAGACCCTATACCAGAGCCTTGAGGCTCTGGTACCCAGGGTAGTAAGACACTAGCCTCGCCCCAAGTCTATTTCATCAGAAAGATTTATTACAGTTGACGAATTAAAGACACACGAGTTAGAAATAGAAGAGATGATATGTAATCTGACTATCTAATTGGACCTCGCTTTCTAAACACAATCTCATTTGAATGATAAAAAGTATGTGTGGCACAAGACCAATTTAGCTAACCATGTCCATTCTTTATCAAGAACACACGTACCACAGGGGGATACTTTTTGGGGACAGTGCAAAATTTATTATACCGGGTGACCCAGAAAAAAGTGACCCAACGCAATCTGTTATAGAAAAAGAATTAAGTGGCCGATTGAAATGCTTCCAGCGTTGTTCTGTTGCTAAAAGACTAGCCTACGTTATGAGGATTTTGAGGAAAAGGGCATGCTTGAAATTCTCAAAAAGTCTTTAAAAACAGAGTCGATTTGAAGCATTTCAGATATTGAAACCAATGAGGGGCGTGTTTAACGTCACTCTAGGGATAGGCAACTAGAAAGTTTTCAGAGCAAATTTGTAGCCTCTATGTAGCTAAAAATATTCCCAGTCTGAAATGAAACACGCCTCTCATTGATTTGAGGATCTGAAATGGCTTTAAATCGATCCTCTGTTTTTGACGACTTTTTGAAAATTTCAAGCATGCCCTTTTCCTCGAAATCCTTAATTCAGGAAATTTATTGTGCCGAAAAAATTGCAAAAAATATTCATAACGTAGTTGAGTCTTTTAGCAACAGAACAACGTTGGAAGCATTTCAGTCAGCCATTTACTCTTTTTTCTATAACAGATTGCGTTGGGTCACTTTATTCTGGGTCACCCGGTATGACATGGCAGGTGGGGAAGAAAATTTCTTGCAAAAAATCTGCTCACCCCGTATGAAATTATTGTAAAAAAAAACAACTGCCTCATCACTCTTTCCTTGAAAAATGTATCTGCCCCGTATTTATGAACAACAAATGTTGTATGATACCACCGATTAATTCGCTAAACACTATAACAAAACCAAATCCTGTCCCTGCGAGTCTTTGTCAATGAAAAATTGACTTTGAAGATGAAGAGTTATAAAAATGACTGATGAATCGTTCTTGCAAACAACTGACAAAAAGGAATTTTTATGTCATTTTATACACACCCTTCCAAGCATTTCTCATCTTGCATGATTTACAATTTGTTTTCAAAATGAAAAATTATATTTTTCAAATTTATGAAATGTTACTATCCTATACATTTTTGCTTTATAAATGGTGTTGCCCCAGTTCTGTACAAGCTCAAAAAGTAGTTGCCCCGTTACGATTTGCACTGGCCATGTCATAAGATAAGCTTTGCACTGTCCCTTAGTGTTTAATATTGGGAGATTCATGCCTAATCTCTCTGGCTGACCCCTTGATATTGATCTCAAGTGTATGGAGACCCCAAATTTCGTAAATAACTGTTTATTGTTCCCCATATCTATATTTGTTCGCTTGCTAGTGGACTATATGATCAAGATTTTACTTATAAAGTTAAAAGAATCCCAAGACATCTACAAATCGTACAAGGAGACTCCTTGTACGATTTGTAGATGTCGAAGGAGAGCTTTCCTTCATACGGATCACTTTATATGAAAAAAATTGATCACACCTTATTTTCTTTCACTTACGCTGCTTTAGAAGGCCCTGGAATAAACCAAGCAGCACACCTCATTCTATCGTGCGCAGATGAGTGCCCCCCGCTCCATGAAAAGATGCTCAACTATTGTCACCTTAACCTTATATCATTTATGTTAATCCACAATGAAGCTTATCAACAAAAAGGGTCCATCTCGCTTACGTGACCAATTTGCAATGCAGATGTTGAGCTGATTCTTAATTAAGCTTCGAATTCCGTCTTAGAATGTTCTAGTCACGTTCCAAGTGATTTATTTCTGACGCATTTTTGATAAGAAGCTCATGACTCTCTGTGATCATCGACAAAGTTCTAAAATTAAATATTTTAAAAAGAATATCGAAAATTTTTTATTTTATTCTTGGAAATGTTCACGAAGGCACAAAAAGCTCCCTATCGATGTAAAGAACTATATAAGAATTTAAAGACATTTATAAGAAAACCAAAAGAAACTTCCAGGACTTGAAGTCGTGGGTGAAAATGTTGTCCTGCAATGATGTGATCCTCTGATTTTGCAGCCAGAACAGTCAGGTGGGCAGGGCCCGAACCCAGGTAGAGCCCCACCATTTGAGCGTCATGACAAGAGGTTGTGGACTCGATTTGGTCTTCTCTATTCCTATGAACCCAGTGCTTGGCACTAAAAACTGCAACCTCACCTTCCCAGGGGGGACACTCGGCACATACACATACAGGGGGGGGTCAGTCCGAGAAATTTTCAGGAACCCCAAAAATATCAGTTTAGCTTCATTACAACCCAGAAATATCAGCTCATTTTATACCTTGACATCTGTAAACGAACATAAAAGATCCTGAAACAATGCAAATTGAGGCCAGGATTGCCTCTAAAGAACCCAGAAATATCATGTTCACAATATTTGATTGCCAAAAATATCAAAAACATAATTTCAATTTATTTGGACCCAAAAATATCACTTTCGGCAATATTCTGACCCAAAAATATCGGACTTACCTCCCCGTGTGTGCATGTGCTGAGTGCCCCCCTGGGGCTCACCTTCAGCCTTGCAGGAAAATAAATAACCAGGTATTACGTTTGATGAACAGTAATGGGTCCCCTATTTAGTTTTGTGCCCAGGCCCTCAAAATCTCTTGCATTCCCGGGTACAAACTGTATTACTACATCTTCAAGAGAAGCTTCTAGGATCATACTACCCTGGGCACCAGAGCCAAAAAATTATAGAATAAAAAATATAAAGAAATAAAGAAGGAAAGAAAGTTGTTTCTCCTCCTTTCTTCCTTCTCTTTTACTTTTCCAAATTTTCAATTTTCTTCTAATTTCGAGGCTCTGGTACCCAGGGTAGGATCATACCTTCTTCACTGGGGACCGCGCAGCGAAATGGAGGGGCTGAGTTGCGGGCGAAGCGAACAAAATGGGGTCCAAGGGCTTGCCCCCAGAAATCTTTGACCACACCCTTTAGAAAGTCGGAAAACGCCTTTTCATAAGAATTATTGGCCTTCATAATGACAATTTCCCGTTGAAAACAAGTCGATTCTCATTCAAATAGATTGCATTTGCATATTTGAAGCCTGATTGTAAAATTTATAGATGAGTATCGATACGGTATTACTGGAATTACTTTCCGAAAACATAGACATTCTCTTAGACTAAACCCAATTCTCAGTTGTCGAAATTTCTAGATGATGTGATTCTAGATGACGAGACTCTTTTGACTTGAAAGCCGTAGCTTCTTCAATTCAGAAAGATATCAAAACCTATTACTTCAACCTTACCAAACAACATTTTCTAAATTTGCAAAAATTTCAACACATGTCTTTGAAAAACATGAGGGGAGGGGGCTTTTGCCCCTGCTAGCCAATTAGATGAGGCAGATCCTGTTCTCCACGTATTTGTGTACAAATGAAAATAGAATGCATTGTAGCAAATAAGGAATGGAAACTCAAACAAAGATGAAAACTTTAAGAAGAATTAATTTAAAAGCCCCCCTTTGACGATCACAGCATAGATATGAAGAAACCTACAAAAACACATACTTTTCCCAGCAATGGGGAGCACAATGTTTTCACATCTTCACAGTAACTTTGAAAAGTTGTTTGAATCCCACGTGTTTTTTGCTGTTTGAAAACCTCACAACATGGAAAAAAGCAGGCAGGTGAGCAAATTTTAAATCGCCTGACCAACCATGAGAGAAAAGAGGGTGGTAGTTGCCCCTGCAGCAGTTCTATTCCTCCTGATGTCCCTATGCCCATGATTGTTGCTGTTATTGCGTCACTGTCATTCAAATTTGAAAGGCACAGGGATACAAGAAACGTTTCTTATCACCCATGGACCAACACAACAGAATTTAAGTAATTTTGTGAAAGCAGTGGTTAACTTTTAAGTTAATTTTTTGGCTGAATTTCATAGAACATTGCACAAAACAGTGAGGCTTTGAAGCCTGTAAAAGACAACCTCGTCCCCAGGGCCTTTTGTCATGTTGGGACGACAAAAGGCCCTGGGGACCAGGTTGTGTAAAAGAGTTAGCTACAATTCAAGGCCCAGAATCAAAGCAAGGTCATCAAAGGAAACTTGAATAGGATTTGTTTTCAATCTGAATTTGAAACTTCATTTTATTTGCTTAGCTCAAATCCAGATTAGAATCGAAATTTAATCGGAATTAAGATTATTGAAACTTTTTCCTGATTCATTGCAGAGATTGCCTCATGGACTACGTAGATTGGTTGGGATTTAATCTAGATTCAAGGTTACAATGGAGCTAACAAAGATTGCCGAAACAAGTTTGGGATTAAGTAGCCTGAGATCATGCGCTCAGAAAAAGAAAGTCTTTAATTATTGTTAACTAAGTGAGCCTGATCTCAGGCTAAGGATTAAGGCAGTCCAATGGCAACGTCTCACTGAATGGCCTTTAAATCTGGTCAATTATTTGACAACTGCCTGGTTTGGAGTTTTTCCACAAAAGGTGTGTTTTCTTTACAACTCTATCTCCAGTTATTTGAGACCTTTAAAAAGTCTTGGGAGTTTCCCATCTCCTTGGCTTGTATCTGCACAAAAAAATCCATAGGGAAAGTCACATTTGAGATTAAGTAGATGCTGAGCAGTGAGTCTTGAAATCTGAATTGACCTTTATTCAACACATCGCCACAACAGATCAGTAAGAATCCAGGTGTTACGAATGAACACAATGCCTTGGGCATTGTACTGTAGTATTGAGGTAGGGTTTTGGTCAGCTGAGCTCTGTGTGTGCAGACATGTTTTGAAAAGCGAGCATAGCGCAGAAATTCACAGGAATTGAAACTTGTGTGATAATATTTGGTATTGGAAATTGCCATGGATTCGAATAAGATGGCTGAACATAGCCTTAGGGTGATTGAAAATGTTTTGAAAGGCATGGAAGAAATCAAAGCAAAGCAAGAAGAAACAAAACGAAAACAAGGTGATGCCCTAACAAGAATCTCAAATATGAAAAATTCTTTGGATCTGCTAAAGAAAGATATTGAAAAGGTTAGCTCGAAGCAAGATAGTTTGGACTTGCGAGTGGATGATCTCGAACGAAAAGGCTTTGTTATTGATGAGCAAATTGTCGATTTAGATTATGATGTTGCCAGGCAAGAACAGTTTACGAGGTGTTTCGCAAGAATTCCTTGATTATCAACTCAACGAAGTAGTAGATGCAAGATGGAGAGAACAAAGCTCTGAAGAAAACAGCTGGTTTTAATCACAACTGTTTGAGCATGTCCACTGAAAACTTGGGAATTGTATTTTTGAAGGAACAACTGCGTCTGGAAGCACACTCTTAGCATATGAATCTGAAATGAATATAAATTTTCCACTTATGTATCCTATTATAGTTCAAATTGAATCTCCTATCATTTCCTTGAATTGTCATTCTCCAATAACTGTACTTCAATATTTACCTATCAATGAAATGGATTTAGCATCTGCACAAAAATACAAGGCTAAACTTGGCCTTGTTCAGGCCAAGTTCTAGACTTGTAGCGGATTATGACCTTGTTATGACCTTGACCTAACCTTTGAAGAATATTTATGAGGCCATCAGTAAGAATCCACACATATTGTCCATGCATTCAAAATAACGAACAACTTCAGGAACTTTTAGCACTAAATTGAGAAAACTCTGATTCAAGTCTCTTATGAAAACCCCTTGTATTTGAATTATTTGGGTTCTCAAATAACGACCATTTTCAGAGACTCTCAGTCAGCGCTGGGTTAAATTTTCAGTTCTTATCAAAATCTACTCCAAAAAATATATTCTCTCTCGTACTTCAGTCTAAATATGACATTAAGAGGCAGCACACAGTGAATTTGAGCAGGTATTTCTATGTAGCACAGCAGCTGCGTATTGCATTACAATGTAACAATGAACTTCGTGCAACGTATTAAAATAGATGCCTAGGTAACTTGCATATTTTTCTTTTTTTTAATGTTTTTGCACGTAAAATAGTTAAAACACTTGCTGAAGAGGAAATTTCAACCACGAATAGTCCCAGTTATTGCATCAACAAAAAACAAACAACAACAACAACAATGACAACAACATTTTTTGCATACATCATCAGTCTATCAATAGCCGATAACTACGAACTTGTAAGCAGTCTACTCCAGCATGCAGGTGCATTTTGATTTGAATAGGCTGTCCTTAGCTGAATTTTTGATAGCTCTTTGTGCGTGTGTGTGGCAATCACACGTATTTTTTTGGTAAAAAAACGAAGCATTTGAGCAAGTACTGAAAGTTTCTTGCGAATTTCTTTAAGGCTCCATAACAATTGTACTGGTGAACATTTCAAGCACAGTTTTTTGAAGCCTTGTTGATTTTTAGACCTTACTCAAGTACCTTCCGAGTGATGTTATACAGAAAAAAGTGAAAATGATGTGACTATATGATGAGGATTTCCTTCATTGAAATAAATAGTTTCTTTATCTATAAAAAGTTCGGTACAAGCATCGAAGTAGCAAATTTAGTTATATATAGTTTAGTAAATATTTGTTTTTTATTATTAGTTTTGTAAATTCAATTTAGATTAGTTAACTTGTATATATTATTGACTAGTGTACAGTATATATTGTTAGCTATTTTGTAAATAATCGAATTAAAATAAAGTTACACACACACACATCGTTAGCCTGCGTGCAGACTGTACTGATTCCCTGAAGAGAAGTGAGGTTCCTCCTCCAGTAGAGGTTCCTCCAGTAGAGGTCTACTGGAGGAGGAACCTCACTTTTCTTTAGGGAATCAGTAGAGTCTGCACGCAGGCTAACACATCGTCGGATCCGAAGATGCTTGCAGTGACGAATAAATGAATAAGTTATATTTTTTAAATTCACACACATTTTGCTGTAGTTTCTTCGTCGTGCGGTGTTTGTAACTTACTTTGGAGTTCATTATTTTCATTTTACATCCATGGGGACAACGACAACTGTTTTAATTTTCCCGCTAAAACTTGGCCATCCTCTTCTTCTTTACGAGGCTACAATACTTTGACGTGACTTTGACCGATAACAAGATGGCGGACGAAGTGCCGAAATTTTCTTTGGACACTGACCGCTTCAATCAAGTATGTATGAAGATAAATGATTCATCTGAAAGATCTTTCAAGTATTAAAAGATGTAATGAATGAAAGGAGAAAAGCAACAACTGTCAAGACGCCGTCGGAAACAACAAGCTCTTTATAGCTCTTTTTCTGATTGATGATAAACATTGTTGTCATTATTTTGGATCTATAGAAATAGGCCTAAAAATCTATTTTACTAGGGTTATGAATGCAGGCACAGAGAAGAGCAGCAAGCCATCTGGGCGTTGGTGCACACTTTTGGCACAGAAAGAGGCCTAGAATAACAGGGAATTTGACGCTTCATTGAACTGTCCTAAAATGATGATATCACCCTCCAATAAAGACCAACTATAAGGGGCATCTCCCACTCCATAGTCATAGAAACAACGACCACTCTAATAAAACCAGATTGGAAAGTTTGCAGAATGCATGGAAAATTTCTTCTTCATCTGTAGTTAGAATCATGGTGAAATTGATAGTGTACAGCGCACTCTCTACTATGCAAGGCAAACTTTCAAATCTTGCTCAATATACAAACACTATAAACACCCCCTCAAAAGCTCCATCCACTAACTTATGCCACATCCTCACAAGATTCATATAAACACTCCTGGCATTTCTTAGGGCAAAGATAGTAACTCTGGTGAGAGAATTTCGCTTTCTTCTTAGAATACATATCTTGGTAGACTTTACAGATGCTTCAATGTTGTGGACCCAAGAACATTGTTTACAAGCAGTGTGAGTAGATTTTTATGAACCATTCATACCAAAATAGTTGAATTAATACGCAAGTCATTATTCTTATCAAAGTGAGATTGATATGTAATTGGCGATTGCGCTAAAATGGCAGCAAGGAACTTTTTACCCAGATGCATTGCCTTCTTTAATTGAATTCCTATAGAATCGCCAAAGACTCGTAATTTGAATGGAATGCATCTTGGTAAGAATCTCCTCACTGCCATCTTTAGCGCAATTGTCTATTGTTATTTAGGGACAAGGGTGGAGAAGGAATGCTCTTTTGGATGGAAAGGACAACAGGAAAGCATTATTTTGGATTTTAAAATAGCCCCAAGGATAACGATCTTTCTAGATCACATCTTTTTGCACTCAGAGAGCACCCCCATTTAACCAAAGAAAGCAAGCTTATTTGTTATCAATACTCAAATTAAAACTACTTCATCCCTCCTTCCACTGAAGATTTCTATTTTATCTTGCAGGCAACTTTGGAACACTCTCTGAAGCTTATCGAGTCTTATAAAAATGGATCACTTTCCAAAGATATCACTGATGAACAGGTATGGTGAATAGGGTCTGCAGAGCTGAAATGGGTAACTTTGGAATAAAATGAGAATGGCAAAAATGTGAATAAATTTCATAAAAATCTTGATTCACAGATTTTTTCTAAACAACTGTTGTGAACCAACCTCACTATGTAGATATTAATTTAACACTTAAAAAGGTTTGTGCAAGGCTAAAAGCTTGCATTTGCAATAAGCAAAACAATCTAAAAATATCCCATTCAAATCAATGTCACACAGGCGCCATGAACAATGGAGATGCAAAGAAACAATTCTAAGTCTGACTGTTTTCTTTGTTCTATTTATAGAGCAGCCTATTGACGATTGCATCTCCTTACTTTGGCTACCTACCATTTTCTAGCCATCAAACTACCCTTATTACCCCAGTCCTCCCATTGTACCCATGCAGACCCTACAATTTATCTAATCTTGGAAATTGATATTAAATGGTGAATATTGAATAAATGTATAGTATCCAGCTCTGTGCTTCCCATGTTTTTCAAAAGTGCCATATTTTAACCTCAAAGTGCCCGTTCTCTCATCCTTTTTCAAGTTTTAAAAGTGCACTTACCGGTTTTAGATAGTGGCCCTTTTGACAGTTGTGCCCCTCAAAGCCCCTCAAACATCCTTGGAATGGTGAAAATATGTTTATATTTGTGGGTGAAGTATGATGAAAGCTCTGCATCAGATAAACATTAAGAATGACAACTGCTCTGAGTTTGCACAAAATGTTTTGGCTTAAGCAATATAAATAATCAATTAGTCACAATTAAAGGCAGTCTGTCCCATCCATAGTTTGCTTCATCCAAACAAAGCAAAGTTGTTCACTTTTAGTTCTCTTTAGTTCACAATGTTATGTTCATTTTTCGTGTTACAGTATTTCTTAAAGTAGCTGGTAAACTATACTTCTTTTCAAATTATATTAGGCTATTTTGAGTTAATGAAAATCTGAACAATCTGAAACAATCTGAAATCATGCATGGCCATGAAAATTACACATGAATGGCCTTGCCCTTGTTGAATAAAGGAAATTAGCGTATATTTGTGGAATATTGATTAGAGATCTTTATCAATTTCATTCCTTTCACCAAGGATATAGGGTAGACCGCCTTTAACCATTACAGTAAAAACCTGCATATAAGAACCGTACATTTTGAAATCACCCTGGTTAGGCTCTTATGCATGTGATACTATTTTTGAAAACAGGATGCAAGGTTCTTATCAAAAGAATTAATTACAGATCTTCGGGACTTTAAGCCAAATATAAGAAAGCAAGGTTTTCGCACTCTCACTATCATTACACATCAATTTTATAATGAACAACCTTACAGTATCTACCTGGCCTTATCTGTACCAAATCCATTTACAAAGAATCATTTGTATATGCTTTGTATCTACTTAAGTATTTGGCTAAATTTCTTAAAACATTTTATCACATATCACCAACCAGTAGTTTACATTCAACTTTTTTAAGATAAGAACCTTCCTTGAATTTCAGGATGAATAGGTTCTTCTGTAATGGGGTGAAATTAGAACATTTTAGGCCTTAGGTTCTTATAAGTGGGTGGTTCTTAAATGCGGGTTTTTACTGTATCACAAAGATGTGATTTTCAAGAATTCTTAATGAGTGCAGGGATATTGTGTGCTATATTACAATTTGAAATATGATATAATTAATTAATACAATTCTTGTGAAACAAACTGTAAAATATTTATATTGATAAGTACTGTAAGAAGATATTTTTGATACAATTTTTAGAGATAGTTCTCAAATAAGTGACAATGTAATGATATTGCAATATAGCATTTATGTGTGAAAACAGCAATAGTGTAATAACTGGTGAGTGTAAAAAGATATTTTGAATACGTTTTTAGGCTTACTTTCTAATTTCTAGTTACCCTTTATACTATTTTCTCTATTTTTCTGTCAACTTTCTCCTTGTAGGTTAATCCTTTCCATCTTCGGTTTGATTTGACTGAGATTTCAACTTAGGAATCGTTCATTATTTACAGAGGGGTTGGTACTGAAGAGAAATGTTTTCTTTTCCAAAAAATCTTCTTACCCAACTCTAAAAGTGACAGCAAAAACATCTACCCAACAATTTTCAGGTTGAAAAAATTTTGCCCAACCCCTACCTATAAACATGGTTTCAATGTCAAACAATGTAAATTATCAATTCAATACTGTAAATATTGACGACAAAGATGAACAAAGTAGACACTGAAAGTGAAATGGATAGTGTTGATGATGTTGATGATGATATTGATAATTTTGGACTTTAAACATTTGGCATTAATTGGTGGGAAAATTTTGTTTTCACAGCCTTGAAATTACGTGAAAAATTATTTACCCAACCTTTTTATGTTAGAAAATTTCTCTTACCCAACCCATTTCTCTTTGGTACCAACCCTTTTATAAATAATGAACAGTCCCTTATCTGTTTTTTTAGTTGTGGCAAGCAAGGAAGATTAAGGAGGTATCATTTATCATGTATCTTTTCCAATTTTATTTTCATTCTTATCTCATTTTGATAAGAATTCTTGAGTTTTTGAAAGACTGGAATTTTTTTAGACAAATTTCTTATCCTTGAGAATTGCTTTTTCAAAGCTTTTATTTGTAAGTCTTTCCGAAAGAAAAATTGCTGTAATTTTGAAACTAGTCAAAATATGTAAAAAGTAAAAAGGTGGGTGTAAAATTCAATGACCTATTTCTTCTGATTGAATGGCTTGAAAGAAACTTTAGATACTTATTTATAATTCTACCGTTGGACTTTGCAGAAATTGTGATTATTTTCAAAATTACAGCGTATCTTAAATTTCAGCTCATTTGAGGATGTGACGTCATCAAATTTCTAAATCATAAAGCAGATGAGTGACAGACTTTTGCTTTATACCACATTGTAGGTATTCATAAACTATCGTTTTCTTCGAAATTACTTCAGTTTACGTCAAACAGTTTAGAAATTACGATGGTTTTAAGTTTTTTTGAAAATTCTGATTGAATTCTTGAAAAAGAAGAAAAACACTCTAATTCTGAAAATATTGAAGATTTCAGAAAAGTCCAACGGTAGAATTATAGAGAAATAGCTAAAGTTTCTTTGAAGTCATTCAGTTCAAAGAAATAGGTCACTCAATTTTACACCAGCCTTTTTAAAGATTTGGAGCCTATGCAGGATTACAGTAAATTGCCAAAAGTTCTTTTCATGTGATTCAAAACAAGAAAAGATTTAATAGCTATTTGCACCTAACTTTTCAAAAGATTTGAAACCTATGCCATATTTAGTGATTCATATCATAAATATATATCCTTTCTTTCAGGCAATTATACACCCAGATACCAGTGAAAAGATATTCATGCCATTCAGAATGTCAGGTATGATGTGCCAGTTTATTATACCCCTTCGTCCTTAAAGGTGCAAATCCACATGCGATTTTATAAGTAAACTCTGTGAGGTACCGGGTGAGTCAATAAAAAAAAGCCCCGTTTGAAAGGCCACTGCTCCATGAATATCAAAGCAATAATATTCAAAAATTTCTCGTTTTATTGCCAATATGTTCAATTAGGTTCAGTAATTTACCCTGCTTTAATCGGCCATTCCTTTTGGTAGATAAGGGAGATTTTCTGCGGAAGGCCCCCCTCCAAAAACCTGCAAAAACGAATGAAAAGGATGAGCAAAATTTCCTTGGTTTCCTTCCTCAAAATGATGACACTCGCATGTATTCATGTATTTTGTCCTCTGGTTTAGTTTAACTGAAGGAAATTTTTATCGAAACGTATTCATTCAAATAAACAGTTGTGTTTTTATATTTTATTTCCTGTTTGTGCCAGATGGTGGTTTAGTTTACATGTATTTTTTCTCTTGGGAGAATGGAATGGAATCCCCCTGAATAGTTCATTCATACCACGGGAGGATGTGTTCATCCTTCCAAGAAGATAGCACGTGCTAAAGTGTGCGGAAGTCATTATTGTAAGGCCCGTGTAAGGCAGAAATGTTAGGTAAACTTGTTCGTGATTTTGGGCACATTTTGAATATTTCTTCAAGATGCTTTCTCGAGGAAATCCCTGATAATTTCAGAACGGAGTGGCCGATTTTAGTCAGGTAAATTTTAAAATGGATTTGACCATGTCTACCATGAAATATGTATTTGCCGATATTATTGTCTTGATATCCAGGGAGCCGTGACCTTTCAAACGGGTATTTTTTTATTGACTCACCCGGTATAAGGATTGATCTTCAAAATGATGCTTTCATTTTGAGAAAATATGAAAAGTCTGTATGATATTGTCTTAAAAAAAACTCCGCAAGATCAGCCTTTCAAGAAAAGTTTGGAGACTGGACGGAGCCTGTTCACTGAGCCTATTTTATTTTCATTTCAGAGTAAACAATACCTCCGAAATTGCCATTATTCCAAGAGCGCCAGCTCATTGTTTTCCTGACAACACTGCCTCCTGTAACATCATAAGGGTGCATGCTGTTAAGATTGGCATCAAAGCAGCTCTTGTGCCACCATGCGCCTCTTGTTTCTAGGGCACAGTTAGCTGCAACCTTCTCATCATTATCTTTGTCACGAGTTGAGAAAGGAAGGTTCTTATGATTTGCCAGAGCATCCCCTATGTTTCCATCTTTCAACTGATCAAAGTGTAGCGTATAATTCTCATCTTTACTGCCAAGATAGAAGTCACTGTATAAAGCGTAGCCAATGCGACTATTAGAGTTCACCAAGTCAATTCGCAATTCTGTTTTGTTGGCTTTAGTCAGATGGTGAATTGCTGCCAAACCCAACCAATAGCTTCCATGGATATCTCCAAATCCTCTCTCATAATCTGTCCAGTTTCTTTCGAAGTTCATGCCATCGTTAATGCGCCTTTGTATCACAGTCCATCCTCCTCCGTCACTAGTCATATTGCAGAATGCCTGAAAGGTCGATCCGTTATTCCATTTGAGGTTCACGGGCCCGTCAGAGCGTACACCAGCTCTCCATGCATCTTTGCATGTGTTAAAGGCTGTGAACAAATGAGGAATTTCTGAGTGAGTATAATGGGGTCTCTATCGGGTGAGCGAAGACAGTGAAGTTCTCTCGAAGATCAGCAAAACTGATTATTTTCGAAGAAAATTCGATGGCGGTTGAAACTGCAACTTTTGTTTCAGAACCTCTGAAATGCAGTAAAAACCTGCGTATAAGAATCTAAAATTCAGTAAGTCAGCCTGGGTTCTGGTACAATGAGTAAAATGGATTGGTTCTTATAAAATTGAGGTGGAGGTAAAATGGAAGTGAAAGTGAAGCGAAGTTGCGGTTTTTAGCGCCAAGTGTTGGGATCGCAAGAATAGAATAGGCCTAATCGAGTCTGCAACTGCAACCCCTTATCATGACGCTCAAGTGGTGGAGCTCTAGCTGGGATCGACCCCTGTCCACCTGACTGTTCTGGCTACAATGTCAGAGGATTACACCACTGCCCCACAACACACTGCGCCACAACATCCACAACACCTGTTCTAATTTGACAATTTCAGCCTTTAGGTTCTTAATCAACTAGGTTCTTGCACGCAAGTGTTTGCTATAGTGGGGCCTTCAAAACGAGACTGTTCAAAGACCCATTGTAACCCACAATCTTTTGCACACCGAATGAAAGCAAAGCAAATAGAAATACAGGGTGTCCCATAAAAAGTATGGGACACATTCGGTTGACTCCAGTGATGTGAATTTAGCTTTAATCAATGGTTAATCACTCTCAAAATATTCCTTGATAGTTATCTTGAACATGGATACCTCGTTTGTTGGTATTTGTGCTTTGAGAGCAGAAATATTAATCTTGGAAGCTCAAATTTGCGTCCACCTCCGAGTTAGAGCTTTTGCCTTCTGACCTAAACAAATTCCTGAAGAACATCGAATAAATAAACGATAGCCTTGATAATGTTTGTACAATATTGGATCTTATTATGTTCTGTTTGCAAGAAACCACACATTGTGCTGTTTTTTAATTTGCTTCAAATTCAGTTTTCAATTCGATGTGCGTCGAGAATTTACTTAGGCCCAAACGCCAAAGCTTTGGTTTGGAGGTGGACGCACATTTAAACTTTCAAGTTCAATATTTCTGCTCTCAAAGCACCGATACCAACAAATGAGGTATATATTTTCAAGTTAACTATTGGGGAACATTTTGAGAATGATTAGCCATTGATTAAAGCTAAATTTACATCACTAGATCCAATCAAATCTGTCCCATACTTTTATGGGACACCCGGTAGTTGACTTTAGGCTCATGGCAAGCAGTGGGTTCTTAAACAGATGGTATATGTTTACCTGAAAGTTGGGTTTCTTTGGTCTCATCTTCCTTTCTCTTGCGCCAGATATTGTACAAACCTCTGTTCTCTGGCAAATCTCTTTCATGGTTTATTCTGCTAAATCTTTTCGTCATTTTGTCTTGAATGATAAAATTGCAATCATCCTTCATGCTGCATTGGTGGAACTCTTTCATAGGTGGTCTGACCAACCCGCCATCTTGTTCATTTTCGTCTATTATCTCTTCGAAGAATGTCCCTCGTTGGTACGTGAGAACAACCATGGTACAAAGGAAGAGGAGGATTGAGGCATTATGAACCATTTTGTCCTGGTACTGATTTGTACCTTGAAGCAGCGTTCAACACGTTTCATGTAGAAATGATATGCTCCACGAAAGTATCTTTTATGCTAGTTCCTCAGTAAATATTATGGACTGTTTTGAAAATAACTCGTTAGGTATCTGCTACGGTATTTTATAAATGAGTTATGGTTTGATAGAAAATAACTAAAATTGATTTTGGTCACCTGTCAGAATGTTGTCACAAAATCACTGTCTTTCACTTTTGAGAAAATTTGCAATTGAGCTTTTTCAGGTTGTTTTGTTAATTGTTCACCCAAAATTAGATGATGGTAAATTAAATCAAAAATTGTTTTGTTTTTTATTCAGCTTTCCTTAAATATTGACACAGACTCGTGCATTGATTTCTAGGTCAATTTGGATTTTTTATCTACTTGACCAAATTTTATTTAGAAAATAGAAGATGTTTTCATTTTCATTCAGTCATCCTTAAATATTGATGTAGCTACACTACATGAATTTTTTATAAGAAGCAAAAAATCTCCGCCAGCATTGGAAGTTTCTTAAAATTATCAGATTTATGTGTACTCAGAGTCTTTTATGAGTTTCTTAATTGAAGGTTCCATAACAATCTCCGTGTTTGCTATCTTTGCCCTCGCGAATATTTCAAAACAAGGCTTTTTGAAGCCTTTTCAATGTTTAGACATTGCTCAAGTACTTGCCGAGTAATATGATGCATTATTACCTGATTGACGTTTCAAAAACGAGGCAATACAAGAATCCCGCCAATCCTATTGGTTATTCGCACATTTCCCGCGGTTTTCCCGTAGCCTTGTATAATACGATACAAGGACGCATTTTTGTCACCACAGCAACTGATGTAGGCCTGTGAGATTTACAATAAACTAGAGCGACATAGCAGTAATAAAATGCGTTTGACCAAATGATATAAGTCAAGAATAGAAGCTGTCAGGTAATAAAACTCATACTAACCGGCTTTGTAGTTGTACAGGTGAAGGTGAAGGTGAAGTTGCGTTTTTCAGCGCCAAGCGCTGGGATCGCAGAAATAGAGCAGACCTAATCGAGTCTACGACCCCTTGTCATGACGCTCAAGTGGTGGGGTCCTACCGGGAATCGAGCCCACTCCGCCTGACTGTTCTGGCTGCAAAGTCAGAGGATTACACCACTGCGCCACAACACCTTCAACAACACAAAACCGGTCAGTATGCGCATAAGAAACCAGTGAAATTGAAGTAAAAAAGAATTACTAAGGATTTTCTTAATTGAAATAAATAGTTTCTTGCCTTATATTTTCCCAGTAATGGAATTTCCTAATTTTTAACGATCTTAGAGTTGAGAGAGATAAGGCATTTGTCCAATGTTTTTACAATATTTAATGCATATGTGACACGTATTTTGTATGAGAAACTAAGGTCCGGGGCTGGTAGGCAGTTTCTTAATTTTTGTTAGGCAATTTTGCTACCAAAAGTTTCTTACGTGTTTCTTATATTTTAAATGCCGGAAGTGTAGAATTAATTTAGCTTTGTCAAGAGGGCTCCCTAATTACTTAGTAAGATCTCACAGCGAGTAAAGAACATTATTGGCACTCAATATAATGTCCAAACAGTTGCTATAACTGTACAGTGTCAAAACATTTTTGAGTGTGCTGGGAAAATTAAAACTGCAATTTACAAAAGTTTCTTAGCTCTTTAAATTCAGGTAGGGTTGTTTCTTAACTTTCGAAAAATTGAGCCTACCGCTTCTTATATGCAGTTTCTTATAAAAGAAATACATGTAGTCATTTATTAGCACCTATCCTTAAAAGCAATTAATACTTAACTCAAGAAAATGGGCTGTCAGTGCATCAGCCTCTCTTGCCCCACAAGTTGACCTGAATGCGGAGAAGAATGCACTAGGCTATTTTGCCTGAACGGGGTAGCTTTTGCGGTCGGTGATAGACATGGAATACCAAATTCCGGCCAATGCACCTGTCAAGAAGTCCGACTGGACAACCGGAAAACTAAAAAGTAACCCAGAAAACAGCAAACTCAATGAAAGAAACATAAGAAGGGGCAGGGAGGGTGGGAGAATTACGTCTTGATCACATGTTTGCGTTTGAAGACTGAGATTGGTATGTATGCATGTATGTATAATTTAGCCAAAAATTAACATTAAAATAAAAATAAGTTTATCAAAACGAAGAAATCTAATTACAGGCGTGTGATAATAAGTAAAAACAAGAGTTAAAAACATTTAATCTAAAAACACCCCTGGTTAAAATGGCAGGGATAGCATTAAAAGATCAGGGTGACCTTGTTTCCATAATGGTCCCTCCAAAGGTGTCAATAAAAGAAAAGTTTTCATAGAAGAAACGAAAATTCTTGAAGATGTTAAAATATAGCTAATACGGATTTGATCCTAACCTTTATGGATTTGAATAATACGATACCGAATCGAGCGTAAGAGAGGGTGTGCGGTGTCAGTAGTACACATATAAAGTGAGATTCCAGATTCAGGAATAACATGCTAAGGAGTATTAACAGTACATGCCGATATGACAAACCGAATTCAGATCAAACGCGAATCTTGCTGAATTTAATTCGGCTGTCCAGGGTGTTCGAGCTCTTAAATCAAATGACAAATGTTCGTCGCATTCCTCAGTCGAAATCCAGAGCTGTATCTCAAATTTGAAGCAATCAGCGGCTTGTTTTGAGTGTTTGTTTCTATCCAGACAAAATGCCAAGAGCATACATCGCTTTGAGTTCAGTTGAGTTCAGTTGAGTTCAGTTGAGTTCAGTTGAGTTCATTCAATTGAGTTGAGTTGAGTTCAGTTGAGTTCATTCAATTGAGTTGAGTTCGGTTCGGTTCGGTTCAGTTCAGCTCAGTTCATATATGTTAAATTCGCTTCATACAATTTATAATTTACTATACCAACCAATGACTAAACTACAAGGAAACAAGACAATATTGCAGGAATGAATATATCGATATGGAAAATTAATACAATATACAAAGAGAAAGAAACGAGATGAATTGTATGGAGGGAATTATTTAAAGGAGGAGCTCTCTCAATAGGTAAACTAATCGAGGAGAGACCCCCAACCCCCCCACCCCTAAGGAGCCTTGAGCATACAGACTCCATTTCAAACATCAATTTCTTAGCTAGATCTTCATAAAAGTCATAACCAGTCTTCTTCCAAACGGGTTCGCGGTCTGTTTCCAGTACCATTTCACTTAATCCCGCTCCTGTCACCAGTGTGAAAACATCATTTCTTCATAACCAAGGTTAGGTATAATCTTGGACTACCCGAAATACAACAATGCAAATGAATTACGGTCATAACTCAACAGTCTTTCTTTCTCAAGCACTAATAGCTACTGGTTAACATAGCCTACCTACGAGATTGATAAAACGGCAAAAAGCGACAAGAGCTGTCACAAGCCTCTTGTGCCAACCTTCTCTACCTAACCTTTCGAAGCCATCACTGTTGATATAAGATACGTTCTGATTTATATATAAATGGGTGTCTAAAACTTAACTGAATAATACTGACAAAGCTTTTCTAGAATCTTCGAAGTATTACACCACAGTCTGCAACACATCTAAATAAGGTAACGCGGTAATCGTGACCTAAGCAATAAAATAGCTGGGTGGGGCAAATCCCTAGTCCTGCTAAACGAAAGGAACAAAGTAAGGGAATCCAAGTGGGGATTTCTAATGCAACAGGCGATTCCTTACGATACAAATAGGCACAACGTAATATACGACTTTACAGCTTGTTATGAAAAGTGACGCAAATGGGCCTAAGTAAAAATTCTTCCAACGAGGGCCTAAATCTCAAGCTATAGTTTCTTACGAGGCAAATCCTTATGCAAAAATTAGCCATATTACAACAGCTAAGACAAATCACACCAATGCTCTCAGTTTCATTTCAGTATATGATATATCCCGGATAACACCACTTCCCTGCGCCCACGTGATCCATTTTAACACCTCTGTATGTCTTGGCTGTTCCGAATACCCCGGGAAAAGACCATTTAAGTTTCCTGCTGAACATTTCTTATGCCACCAACCACCTCGCAGAGTGTTCGCACAATTTTCAGACTGATGCAAATCATTGTCTCTATCGTAAGTTGTAAACTTCATTCCATTCAAATCACCCCAACTTGGCATGGTCAACGCATCTCCAATGTTCCCCGTGAATGTCCCAAACTGTATTTTATAATCAGTGCTTTTGTTACCAATATTGAAGTCCTTGTATTCGGCGAAGCCAGTTTGGCTACCGTTGCCTATCAACTCGATTCGAAGTGTGATGTCGCCCTTCTTGGTCAGCTGGTGAATCAGTTCTAGCCCAAGCCAGAAGCTCCCTTTCAAATCACCAAAACCTTGGACGTATTTATCCCAGCCTTGTTCGAAGCTCACGTTTCCACTTACACGCCTTTGGAAAACGGTCCAACCTCCTCCGTTTCTTGTCATGTCACAGTATGCGTTATAAGTCGTCCCGTTATCCAGCCGTAGCTCCACTATTCCGTCATTTTCGAAACCAGATTGTTTCGCATCTTGGCAGCTGGTCGGAGCTAGAAGATAAACAGAGAAAATTCTACTGGATGATTCAGAAAAAGTGTGGGGTCTTTACAGAGACGTAGGAACTGAGGGCACATGCCCTCCAAGGTCTTTCAGTGATAACGAAAAGGTGCCCTTTTTGTTTTAGGAAGTGCTCCTTTGAACAAGGGCAGATACAATAGCAACAGTTGCATTTGATTGACACCTCAATTGGAAGAACAAGGGCAGATTTTGTAATACAATAGCAACAGTTGCATTTGATTGACACCTCAATTCGAAGAACAAGGGCAGATTTTGTAATACAATAGCAACAGTTGCATTTGATTGACACCTCAATTCGAAGAACAAGGGCAGATTTTGTAATACAATAGCAACAGTTGCATTTGATTGACACCTCAATTCGAAGAACAAGGGCAGATTTTGTAATACAATAGCAACAGTTGCATTTGATTGACACCTCAATTCGAAGAACAAGGGCAGATTTTTGTAATACAGTAGCAACAGTTGCATTTGATTGACACCTCAATTCGAAGAACAAGGGCAGATTTTGTAATACAATAGCAACAGTTGCATTTGATTGACACCTCAATTCAAAGCGATTAGCGACTGCAGGCAAAGGAAATTCTCTCAACCAGTAATTCAAAACAAACAAAGCCGCAAAAGTTTCTCCGAAGCTAGAAGGGGAAACTCTCGCCTTGTGCAAGCGAATGGTGATTTTTAAAAGAGGTTATGTGCTTATAACGAAAGAAGAAGGGTAAATCTACAGTTCTGTCTGGCGAATTTTGTTTATTTGATTCAGGAGCCGAGCAGAAGGCATTGGAACTCTCGCGTATTTAGGGCATAAATGAAACGATCGCAAAACAGCTCCTGAATCAAATAAACAAAATCCTCCGGACAGAGCTTTAGATATACCCTTCTTTTTTCGTTACAAGCACATCACTTTTGCTAAAACCACATTTCGCTTGCACAAGGCGAGAGTTCGCCTTACTAGTTCTAGGGTAAATTTTGTGGCTTTGTTTGTTCTGAACTGCTGGTTGAGAAAATTTCTTTTGTCTGCAGTCGCTAATCGCTTTGAATTGAGGTGTCAATCAAATGCAACTGTTGCTATTGTATTACAAAATCTGCCTTTGTTGCTCCTTTGGCTTAATAAGAAATGCCCGTGAGCTGTTGTGCCCCCTCCCCCCTCCAAGTTTAGGATACTCCCTACTGTCCTCGGTCTTTGCCAATTCTTATTAATGCAATTTACTGCGCAAATTCGTTTCTTTTAAAATCCATTGCAAACGAGAAAGGCTATATTAGACAGAGAAATTTATTTGGTCGAATTCGGACTTTCGGTTCCAAAATGACGAGCGATTTAAGGCTAATTTCCAGTCAATAGAATTTTCCGAGCGGGCGGAATTTTAGACAATAGAAGGTCGCTCATCCGCAGCTTTCTATTCAATTCCAGAGCGACTTTTTCTCTCGCAGACAATAGAAATTCCGCCCGCTCGGAAAATTCCACTGACTGGAAATCAGCCTTTAGGTAAGATCATGTCACAGGAATTCTGAGGTAGGCCTTCACATCGATTCATATACACGCTAGTTTGAGCTTTAAAACATTCACAAGCATACTGTTTCCCTCTTCCAGATTATTCATTTGTTCTATGTATTGAATCAAATAGATTCATGTTTAAAGTCAGGGATGGCGCCAGCGGGGGGGCTAGGGGGGGGCAGGAGCTCCCCCAAAATTTCACTCAGCCCCCCCATCGGCACTTAAATTTTCGACAATTTCTACGCACTGTCGGCATTTTCATAACTTGCACCTCCAGATTTCTTTGCTGGGTTTTCATCTCAGTGAACTTGAATTGAACTCGTTCATGAAAAATTTCTCACTGTCGGCACTCTGACACTATTTGCCCCCCTAGCATTTCTTCCCTGGCGCCATCTCTGTTTAAAGTTTTCCAAATCATCGTAAATCCTAAGGCTATACAATATGGCGACAAGCAGAAATCAGTACCTTTTAAAGGGTCTGTTTCATCCAGCATTCCTTGCACGTGCCGTTTGTTGATGTTCCTTTGTTGTCCGCCATTTTCATGGGCCATGAAAATGGCGGACAACAAAGGAACATCAACAAACGGCACGTGCAAGGAATGCTGGATGAAACAGACCTTTTAAGACTTACGATTTGGCGATTTGATGACGTTACAGCCTGACTTTTTTGTTTCCTTTTTAAAGCGATAACTCACTAAAAATGCGTTTAAAATGAATTTAAACGCATTTCTCGTGCGTTGTTACTAGAGAGGGCACCAAGCCTTAGCGCTAACTCTAAACGCAGATTTTTCTTATCAAAAAAATCAGTTTTCAAATATCTTTTAAACTGAGGTATTCATTTAGCCTATCTAAGTAAAGTAGTATGGTCCCGTATATCAGAAACAACTTTTTCAATTTGCAGTACTATCGATTCACTACCCAGACATGAGCGCTATGACTGTGACGCGAAGCATTATTTTGATTTGTGTTTGTAATAATCAATTCTTATTCTAGGAAGGTGTTTTTTGTTTAGTTTGCATACAATACAATACAATACAATACAATACAATACAACAAAATGAAATACTTTACATAGTTTTTAAATGAGAAACAAGCTTTTTTTTAGATCTGTACCAGTTTCTTATAAAATTGGGTATATTTGAAAATGAGGGTCTGTGTTTCTTAAATTTTCAATTCTTACATGCGGGACACTTCTAAAGGAGCAGCCTGGCATAAAGCCACTAAGAATCATTCAAATGATGTCAAAGAATTCAATATCCGAGTCAATATCTACCTATAATTTCCACCTTCTTCCATGTTCTAAACTTTGTTCTGTTCGTCGGCAACTCACTGATTTTTTCAACTTTACTGTATTTGTCAGTCTCAAGATTCTTGATGACGAAATTACAGCTTTCCTCCTTTCCACATTGATGAAAACTTTTGTGGAACAAATTCGTCACTGTGCCTTCTTTATGTGTCTCACTTTCTATCTCTTCAAAGAATGTACCTTGTTGCTTTGCTCTCGAAATATTGATGAGGATAGTAGCAAATGCAAAATATAATCGAACCATCTTTCTTTTATACTGGATAGCAAATTTAGTTGTGACTGCTTCTTGCATCGCTGCCGGGATGAAATGCCGTGCAGTAGCAAAATTACAAGCATATATTTACAATGGACTTGTTAGCGAACCGGGGGTACTGGTGAAATTCTCCAAGCGTTAGAATGCTTTTAGCAATGCCTTGAGTCGTTTCAAGGTCTTGCCTTTGAAAGAAATCGATATAGTTAAAAGCTGGCTTGGGCCAAGTTAAATATATACATTACTGTTTTGGATAACTTTGAAACTTGCTATTTCATCACGTAGCTGAAGAAACAGTGCAGTGGGTGCATTGGTGAAACTTGTTGTTCGCACAAAAATCTCAAACGTTCTTTGCTTTGGAGGAGTTGTACGCTGCTCAATTTTTGTGATATTCTGATATTCAAGTTTGATACTCATGGGTGAATTGTTTACTTTCCAAGATAAGGTATTATTGTTGGAGGAATTCTCAAGAGGAACTCTTTTCTAAAAATAATAGTATTTTAGATCTTCCCATGGGGCATATGTTTCAAGTTAGTTCTCCCCCTGGATGTTATTCCTAGTTTACCAGTACCCGCCGCAGGGGCATGTCTTTTGTTTGTATTTTGTACCAAATGTTTGTGATAAAATGAAATGTATTCAGGGTTAGCAGACTAGTTGATTTAATGATGCATTTCAGAACAAACTAGCCACCGGCCAGTTCAAACCACGATTAGCGCTAACCTTGGATTAGGGCTAGATTTTTTGGATGCCAGTTTTAGCACGCTCGTCGTTTCCGTGTCTCTATATTGACTAGATTCTGAGGCTGCCTTTCCACTAGCCGAAACAATGAGCAAAAGCTTGCTACTACAGTTCCAGAGGTATGGAACTTAATTTGTGCAGCTTTTGTTAAGACGAGTTTCACACGTTATTTGAATAGAGGATTAGCATAATTAATTTGATAGCCGTTTCTTTATTTCGTAGACCCTTTATTCTTTATGATAATTGGTCTTCTCGTAGGCTACCTTTCCACTAGCCCCAGGTTAAAACAAAAACGATTCAAAAGTTATCCGTTCGGCGTTGCGTTCCCACTGACCCAGTTGATAAACGGATAAGTTTAAAAGCGAGCCTCAGAGTGGATCAGTTTCAGCCCGGGTATCTTTTAACCCACCTTTGGGTAGTGGAAACGCATTAAACGGATAACTTTTAACCCAGTTGCAACAGCAACAACATGCTCTACTTTCGGCACTTCAAATTAAAGCTGACACAATAAAGAGGGGAATAAAATGACTAAAAACGACCACAGAAAACAAATAAAAACGGGTTCACAGTAAAACTGACTTTAATGGGTCCATTGACTCACTTTAAGAACGGGTAACTTTAACCCGTGTTTGTTTTAACTCGGGCTTAGGTCTAATTTGATTTTAGACAGTCTGATATTTCAGCGTGCCCACAAAAAACCCTGGATGAAAGTAGCTCATTTAAGGTTCTCAGAAACCAGAGGGTTAGTTTATTACTAGCCTGCACAGGCCACTTTAGTTACTTTGCTGCGAAGGAGAAAACGAGAGGATATTCTCTTCTCTTCGTGATTTTAGATATTAGATAAGTTGTTCGCATGAAGTGTTACGAAATTTGTTTTCGTTTTTACAGGGTATGTTCCCTTTGGCACAATAACCGTAAGTAAGAAATTTTCACTTTCTGTGAAGTGTATGGTTTATCTAGACTAATTACTTCAGTCCCAATTTCCGCTTCGTTCATTGAATTGGATGACGGCACTTCGCTTGTAGTTATAGCGTCCATCAGTCTATCAATAGCGATAACTACGAACGTGTAATTAGTCTACGGTTTATTTAGACTGACGCGACGACGTGATTCCGTGTATTCGTTCAACGTTTTCAATCTTATGTTTCATAAACATCATCCAATTAAATGCAGAAAATTGAGACTCATGTAGTCAGTCTACGGTTTATCTACAAGCTATTTGAAAAAATGTTGCTTCATAAAGTTTGAGCAAAAAGCGTGCTGTGACACATTGTTTTACGTAGGAGGACTTTAGTACGTTTCGCAAGGTATTTTAGAGATTTAATTCCATGAGTCGCAGGAAGGTTCCCTTTAATTTATTCTCAACCTTTTCACCATCAGAATGTCCAATCATAAACACCATGAGATGTTTTGTTATAACCAATTTTTTCCAAAACAAATTATTCACATACATGCCAAATTCGGAGTATTTTGAATCGCTTTTGTAAAACAATTACCCACGATATCGTATACCTTGAAATTTCTCTTGGAGTGCTTTTTCGGCCTTTTTTCTTATTCTTATGTAACTGCAGCCACAATGAAATTGGTCTGCAGTGATTCAAAAATGATTTAAATTCAAAACACTTCGAAATTATCACGAGTATGAATAATTTTGGCCTTAAAGAGCCAATGTCACCCAGGGTCCTTTGCGGGCATGCTCCCAGGGTCCTTTGCAGGCATGCTGAAATTGCAGACTGTCTGAAAATCGAATTTGGTCTGAGTGGAAACCGTGGATCCACGCTGCAGTAGTTGAACCGATAGAAAAATTTAACGTTAGTTGAATTGTTCTATCAGTCCGACTTACTGCACTGTGGATCGATAATCTCCATTTAGGCCAAATGGATTTTCAGGCAATCTGAAATTGTAGCGTGCTGGCATAGGACCTTGGGTGACAATGCCTCTTTAATCACACAGTCATGCACATGCTCTAGATTTTGCAACGTGACGTCTTGTTTTTGACGACGAATTCATCTGGAGGAAATTATTGATGATGTTGTCTGTTTTGACAGGTTATTGGTATGCTGTTACCAAGTCCCACGCTAAAGCAAGTGATTTTCTGGCAGGTAATATTCTTCACTCCTGCTGCTGTTTTAAAAACAGAACAAACGTACAGTAACGGGACATTAATTGAATTTTTCTCGCTATTTACAAATATTTATTGGAAAGGGCGACAGATGAATAGCAGATTCTGTGAATGCAAATGATCATAATCAAGCTTTCGTCATCAGGGTTTGAACTCTCCGAATCAGGCACGAATGGACAGTGCAGAAACTGTGCGTACATGCACGTAACCTTGAGTCTTCGTATCTCCCTGCAACAGATCCTGAAATTAGGCAATGCTTGATAGTTTCCTCCTTGTGCCTTAAAATCTTGATTTATCTGTTCAAAAAGCTTATATACCCTAAAACTTTCTTCTATCATATTGCTTGATTATTTCATAATACGCAGTTTCTGCTCCGTCGCCCGAATACCTGTCTTGAAATCGCTAAATGATCTATTGCCTAGTTTAAAATCAGTGAAAATACCGGATGAGCCAGAAAAAGTTCCTACTTAGTTGAAAATTCATAGCATCGAGAGTACTTGATGGTTTGACTTTAGAATTTAAAATTTCCATGGCAAGGAGATCATGAACCAGAATAGAACATGGAATTCGCATTCCCATACAAACCCCTTGCCAACAATAGGATCTGCTAATTTTGGTTGACGTCTTAGCACAAAGCGATTAGCGATTGCAGGCAAAGGGAACTCTATGCCTGGTTGGTCAAGTCATAAACAAGAACAATGCAAGCCTCAAGAATTGCTCTGAAACCCAGGTAGCTAACTGGCTTGTTGTGCATTCCAAAAATGGTTTTTAAGAGCAAACACGAGCATAAATCCAAAGAAGAATTATATATCTAAACCCCTGCCTCGGGCATGTTATTTGTTTGGTTTAGAAGCTGAGCAGTAAGTGTTTTCAGTACACCCAAAAATAGGAGAATTGAATCGCCCTGTCAATCCGCTTCTGAAGCAAACAAATGGAATACCCGAGACAGAAGTTTAGATAGATCCTTCTATTTTGAATTTATGCTCGTGTTTGCTCTTAAAAACCATTTCTGGAATGCAAAACGAGCCAACTAGCTACCCGGGTTTCAGAGCAATTCTTGCGGCCTGCATTGTTTTTGTTTATGACTTGACCAACTAGGCATAGACTTCCCTTTGCTTGCAATCGCTAATCGCTCTGTAATTGGGCGTCAACAAAAGTAGCGGATCATCTTTTAACATTATATGTTCTTGTTCCCCTCACCAGCATTTTCCTGGTTACTGAGTCTGAATGAGGAGTGCTTTTCCAAACAAAGTTTCACATCTTAGTTGGCTTAGATCAACAGTTTAGTTTTGAATATCAGTGTCATACTTCTTATTCCACAACCCGTCAAGGGTGCCTTCCTTGCAAGGGCTGTGTTTATTTCCAATACTGTTTTCGTGACCCAGTACACATAGTCTGTCCTGTGAAGGTCAATATGACGTATGAATAACTTTGTAGTTTCAAATTCCGGTGTTGATGTAATACGAGATCAACTGTTTTCGAGATGACCAGACAATGTGATTTTGATTGGTCAACGCTAACAGACGTTAGAATTTGAAAATCCCTCGGATTAACAGTAACAGGACACCAATTACTCTGTGTATTGGGCCACGAAAACAGTACTGGTAATAAACATGGTTATATATTTCACAGTGTCCAATTATACTTTCCGTTACATGTCGCATCTCTTTTACCTGTTGTATTTCACATCAATTTTACCTTTTTTCTTTAGTGGATGAACCAAAGTCACAATGCTTGTGTTAATTATTCGAATCGGAATGCAACAAAGGTATTGTATAAAAATGTTGTTCTGTTGATCTGTTTGGTTTCACTTGGAAGCCAGTTTTTATGAAAATAACAATGCATGAATTTGAATAATGTCAAAAGTAGACATTTTCGAGCATAGGTCTCAAATCTTTCAAATCTTTAAAAAGGTAGTTGTGAAATTTTACCACATTTTTCTTTAAATTATATGGCTTGAAAGGAACTTATGGTACTTTGCTGTAAATCTGCCATGGAAATTCTTTGATATCTTGATTATTTTCGAAATGGCAGCAATTTAGTCATTTTTGAAAAATTTATCAAAAATTTTGAAAAAGCTAAAATCATCGTTAATCTTAAACGAATTGGGAAAATTGATACAATCTTTTAAAAATCCGCAATTTATGATGGTCTATTTTGTGGTGGCAAACAGAAATCTGTAGCTCTTCTGGCTTAGGATTAAAAGAATTGAAGACGTCACAGCCTCCAAAAGTATAGGTGCCGCCATTTTGAAAACAATCAAGATATCAAACAATTTCCATGGCAGATTTACAGCAAAGTACCATAATTTCCTTCCAAGCCATTCAATTCAAAGGAAAATGTAAGACAATTTTACATCCACCTTTCTAAATAATGATAATAATAATAATAATAATAATAATAATAATAATAATAATAATAATAATAATAATAATAATAATAATAATAATAAAGAATTTATTTAAAGTTGGATACAAAGTTTAGTTTACTCTATAAATAGGGCAACTAATTCAAACCAACTATTCAAAGATGTGAGCCCTATGGTTAAGTACAGTTAAAAAAAATCTTCTGTGAAATATTCCTTGGGGAACCCTTGCCTTTGTAAATAGCAATCCAAGGAAGCGTAGAATCTTCATGACTGATTAATGAGAACTTTAAAGAGTTTCAGTACTGGGTCAAATTTATTAGTTTCTTATAAAAAGTACATGTACTATTTTTATGGCTGTTTCAACGCTCGATAGCATACATGGGCCAGCAGGCACTAAGACTTCCAGCCTTGAACTCCCAAATTTTAACAACACAATTACATGCTCCTCCTGTGAAATATTTGTATGATGCATATCACAAATTGAAATTGAAATTTCAAATCGAATTGACAAAATTTTGTCCTAAATTTTGCGTGGGGCATTTAAAGCTATGTATTCTATGAAATTCATTTTTCACCCTGCTTCAATGATTTGGATTTATTTGTTTATTTTCCAGGAAACTCCAACATTAAGATTCATACAAAGTTATATCGGTGCAGTTTCAAGTGCTGTTGGTATAGCGGTAAATTTTTTATTCACTCAATTTGTATTTCATAAATATTGTTCACGCCATAAATGACCCAGTTGTAGCGCGCTGGCTTACCAATCTGAGGGTTGATGGCTCGTGTCCCTGCGCCCTGTCGAACCTGCTACGTAGAATGAGGAGAGTCGCCAACTCTCTGTAATTCCCGGCTAAAGGAATCACGAGGTGTGGTCACATCGGGCGGAAGGACCAGGGCATTGCTTTGATAAGCTGTGCTTCTCAGTGTCCTAAAAACTACGCTCGGATGCTAGTTAGAAACAAATACAAACTAAGAAACAAACAAATAAATAGACAGACAGACAGACATACGGACAAACAAACTCGAATTGAGACGCTTTTGTCCTTCATCGACCCTGATCACGGCGGGAAAAAATTTGAAACTGTAGGATTTCATTAGACTCACCACATAAATCTCAGTATCGGTCATTGGATTGGGTGGTTATCGCTCAAGTTTGTATGAGGGAAAATAAAAAGATTAGACTGAGAATATTGAACGAATACAGAGAATCACGTCATCAGTCTAGGATTTCATGAAGCTTGTTTGTAGATCTCTCCTGAAGCACATGTGCCACAACCCTATGTATTAATGCACAGTTGCAGAAAAGTTTAGTGGTAAGAAAAGATTATGCCATTCGAAGGTGTTTTACTATATTTGACGATTTCACAACATTTTTAGATACTAATTTTACACTATTTGTTGTACCATTCTGGTCTGAGTAAGATATATTTTCTGATGCCAGTAAAAATCTTCCCTGTTTTGTTACAGGTTGGATTAAGTTTGGGTATCAAGCGATCAAAGCTAAGTCCAAACTCGAAGGCACTCATTCAGAGATTCGTCGCTTATCCAGCAACGTGTATGCAATGTTTTTGTTTCTAGAAGCTTTTCATCATCATTTCTTTATTTACAGTAGGCAAGGAATGAAAAAAGCTAATTTACAGCTAATTAAGGCCTACTTTATTATATATTTACAATTTACAACTTAGGGGAAAAAGAACTATTAAAATGGGCAATATATATTATAGGAAAACGTAAAAGCTAATTGTCTATCCTGTTAGAAACCCAACTTTTGGAAAGCTAGCCTTTGAGATTGAAACTATGATTTTACATAATGTATCTTTTCGTTTCATTCTGGTCAGCGTATGAAACGTCACATGATAAACACGTTATGTTACCAGCCAGCTGTGTTCGAAATAATCCAATCAGAAGCATTTTTTATCACTCATAGAAAAAAAATTACGGCACATCAATATTGAATGAATGCCTGTAATAGCTGGAAAGGGCATATTGTCATCAGATTCTAACTACGACAGCCATTTAACAACAATAGAAGACAATCCCATATTAAGCTCTTACTGCATGGAACAGCATTCCTATCGCAATCAGGGAACTCCCAACTTTCCCGCAGTTCAAAAGACATTTAAAAACTAATTTCAAGAGCTGAATTTAAATTGAAACACTTCTCCCTGGAAGAGCAGCAGATAGGCCCCAACAGTTCAAACATTATTTTTTCTTTCTGTACATTATATTGAATCTAATGTAATGTAATGTAATGTAATGTAATGTAATGTAGTGTAATATAATGTAATGTAATGTAATGTAATGTAATGTTATATAATGTAATGTAATGTAATATAATGACTATAGATTGTAACTTTGACTTGTATTATTTTATGCTGCAGGGATTTTGTGTTATAAATGATTCAATATGAATATGAAGAAATGTCCATCAATTTTCACAAAAGATCAATTCGATCGAATGCCTCAGAAAGAAGACCCTCCCGTCTCCTGATCCGCCAGATAATATCTGAAACATCCAAAGCAAGATTGGAATTGCATTTGAATACCAATCAAAGCGGTGCAAAACTTGAAGGTGAAGGTGAAGTTGCGGTTTTTGGCGCCAAGCGCTGGGATCGCAGAAGTAGAATAGGCCTAATCGAGTCCGCAACCCCTTGTCATGACGCTCAAGTGATGGGGCTCTAACTGGGATCGAACCCTGTCCGCCTGACTGTTCTGGCTGCAATGTCAGAGGATTACACCACTGTGCCACAACACCTTCAACTTAATCTTTTAATTAAAATTAGCATTTTAGTATACAGACTGTCAAGCAAATTGTGATTTCCCTCGACTGTTCCAGGTAGCATTTTTCAAGCTACAACTTTGTTGTACTAACAAAAATAAAACAAATGTCATTGAACATTTATTTAATCTTTGGCACAATCCACGTAAAGATCAATTGCTTACCACCGTATTCTAATTTGAAGATGTCTCAAACAGCAGAAAGTTTCTTGACCACCTGGTAAAACTGAATCTCATTTGCCAGCTGCTTATTTATCGACCATGCTATTCATGGTTTAAGTTTTATTGGATTTCCCGTTAACCGATATCCGTTTTCATCAAAATCCCTTTTTGTTTCACTCACCATTATATCCTTTATTGATCAGTCGCAATTGGGGTGTAAAAATCCATCGTTATATTTTGCTAACGAATTGCTCTTCTTTTAGGTGCAGCAAACGTTTGCAATGTTTTCTTAATGAGACAGAATGAACTACGTGAAGGAATTGATGTTGAAGATGCAAGTGGTAAAGTTGTTGGCTCTTCTAAAATCGCTGCATGGAAGGTATGCTCAAATTTTGCTTGTAAGAAATCTTGAGGAAAAAATATTTTGACCGAAATGCTCAGATGTGAAATTGACCTTCAATTGAAAACCGGAAAGGCAAACTTTGATAAGAAAGTATATTTCATATTTTCAAACTGCAAATTTTTTGGTAATATGATCTGCTAAAGGTCACATCTAATTGCAGATGTTTGTAACTTGAACATTGTTTTGAAAGATCTCATGTTTGGATGCCGTAGATACATGACTTTTTTTCTTAGAGGGGCTCCTTCGCCAAACTGTAAAAAATCTGTAAACACCGCACGTGTCCATTGTTTTCCATTGTTTTATGCAGTTTGTTTGGTGGGTTCACCCAAGCCACCAAAAAATGCTCGTTAATAATCCATTTATATCCAAGCAATCGTAAAAGATGTGACTTTTTTGTTTTTTCCTCTGTGAAGTAAAAGTACAAAGATTTATTTTTAAAATGGTGCTTTCATTTTCGAAAACTGTGTGATATTGCGCACCAAGAAACTTCACAATCACCGTTACGACCGAAATTTGGAGACGGGGCCCCTGTAAGGATTATCTTGCAGTAGAGATGATCTGCCTATCTGTTAGACTTATGAATTGGATGATGTTATAGCTTCAGACTGAGACTCATGACAGTACAGCTTCAAAATGCAGACGAATTTAGGCCATCTCCGCCGCGTTTCTACAAGGATCGAAACACAAAACATTACTAGCCTTATTATATTACTAGATATAACCCTGAACTGGTCTTTCTAATTACCCTTTTCGATTCTTTCTAATTACCTCAAGACTCATGACAGTACAGCTTCAAAATGCAGACGAATTTAGGCCATCCCCGCCGCGTTTTTACAAGGATCGAGACACAAAACATTGCTAGCCTTATTATATTACTAGATATAACCCTGAACTGGTCTTTCTAATTACCCTTTTCGATTCTTTCTAATTGCCTCAAGACTCATGACAGTACAGCTTCCAAATGCAGACGAATTTAGGCCATCTCTGCCGCGTTTTTGCAAGGATCGAAACACAAAACATTGCTAGCCTTATTATATTACTAGATATAACCCTGAACTGGTCTTTCTAATTACCTTTTTCGATTCTTTCTAATTACCTCAAGACTCATGACAGTACAGCTTCAAAATGCAGACGAATTTAGGCCATCTCCGCCGCGTTTTTACAAGGATCGAAACACAAAACATTGCTAGCCTTATTATATTACTAGATATAACCCTGAACTGGTCTTTCTAATTACCTTTTCGATTCTTTCTAATTACCTCAAGAATCATGACAGTACAGCTTCAAAATGCAGACGAATTTAGGCCATCTCCGCCGCGTTTTTACAAGGATCGAAACACAAAACATTTCTAGCCTTAATATATTACTAGATATAACCACGAACTGGTCTTTCTAATTACCTTTTTCGATTCTTTCTAATTACCTTTCCTTCTAGGCTGTTCAAGACACTGCTTTGACCAGGATGTTCTTGCCAGCACCGATTCTAATAGTGCCTCCAATCATTATGACATTTCTCGAACGGTAAGTTAGTGATTTAGGTCATTTATTCCTTAATAATCTATTAATATAAGTAAATTCTTGCAGCATGTGAGTAAATCTATCCTTCTTCTTTTGATACTCAACAGCTAGCGAACAACCAGGGATTTTTCCTTTTTCGGTGCAAACAGAAGCATTCTTGAATCATCAGAAAAATCGAGAAAATTTAAACTTACCACCGCCGGGAATCGAACCACGGATCTCCTGCTTTCCGGCCAAGCGTCTTAAACACTAGACCAAGTGTTTGATAATATTTCTGATAATTCTTTTTTCTCATAATTCTTCTTCTTTTGATTATACTCAAATCCTTGCTTTTATGTTAACCCTTTATCGCATGAAGCAGAAGTGATTTAGCTACCAAGTTGTCAAGACATCTCAAGCTGAATTTTCAATAGATGCAAAATTGTACAGCTACTCTTTCAACAGATTTGATTGGCTTACTCCGAGTGGAAGTCTAGCCCTATGTGGCTTGTTTTTGTCTTCTTTTCGCAGCTCGACAAATCGGCTGTAGAAATTTGTTTTTCTGCAGTTGCTAATCGCTAATCGTCAGTCGCTAATCGCTTTTTATTGGTATGGCAATCACGAAGAAAGGATACCATCGTCACAAGATCTTCCCTTTTTTACCTCATTTTTGTTGAACTGATACGGTGATACCCCATTGCTTCTGAGATACCGGGTGCGCCAAAATAAACTATGCACGTTTGGCAGGCCATAACAAGTCGTACACTGAACTGATTTTGAAGATTTATGGCTTAATCGTTAGCAGAAAGCCTGAATTAGATTCTAGGACTTTTTGCAAATTTTTCCGTTTTCAATTTTTAGAGCTAGAAGCGAGTTTCTTAAAATGCTCGTTTTCCAAAACATTGAAAACGATCCAAAAACGTTGATCAAATTTTAAAAGATTCAGCATGAATGAACAAAGAGAAAACGTTTTCAGGGGGATTTGGGGGTTTAATACGAACTTTCGTACAGCAGATTACAATTGGTCGATTTCTAAATCTCAAATTACCACGAACAAGTTCTCTCTTTGTCCATTCATGTCGATTCTTTGGATAAATTGATCGATGTTTTTTGATCGTTTTTAGTGTTTTTCAAAAACTAAAATTTTAAGGAACTCGCTTCTAGCTCTAAAACTGAAAATGAAAAAATTTGCAAAAAATCTCAGTATCTAATTCAGGCTTTCTGCTAACAATTAAGTCATAAATCTTCAAAATCGGTCCAGTGTAAGATTCATTGTGGCCTGCCAAACGTGCATAGTTTATTTTGGCGCACCCGGTACTTAAACCAACTTTATCTAAACCAGATTAAATTTCAAGCAACCAACTGGATTGGATACAGAGACGTAGGAACTGAAGGAGGGGACTGGGAGCACTTGCCCCCGAAGATCTTACAATTATATCGAAAAAGAGCCCTTTTCGTTTCCAGAAGTGTCCCTTTACCTAATGAAAAATGTTTTTAAAATTTTGTTGTGGCCTCCCCAAGTTTAAGATGCTTCCTACGGCCCTAATTTGATATATTGGATTGACTAATTTAGGGCAGAACATTTGATAATTTGGTTTATAGTCTGTCGCAAATTAGATGTCACCTGCAAATGCCCGCGAATAACAACAAAGGAAGTGTTCTTTAAAGGAATTTTGCATTATCGCAAAGCCCAGGTGACATCTGATTTGAGACAGACTTTTGTTCAAGGTCTAGTTTAAATTGCAGGTATGAAAAGGGTATAATAGAAGGATTTCTTTGACCTCACAGTCTCTTGTTGTTTTCAGGACAAAATTTCTACAGCGACGACCAAGACTGGCAATGCCCATAAATGCACTTGTTTGCACTGTATCATTTGGATTAGCGTTGCCATTTGCAATTGCTTTATTTCCGCAACGGTCTCAGGTATGTATTTATTATTTTCATATTTAATTCTTTTAAGGAGGGTTGCCCTTCATCAGAAGCTGGTTTTCAAGGGGCCCTCCGATAAAACAATAATTAAAATCTACTGAAACAAAGTAAAAAGCTATTAATTAAATCAAACTATAAAACCTTATTTACAATATTTAAAACCTATGTACAATAATGTTTCAATTTACAATGGAAATGAAAGAAGAAGATGCTTGCACCTAAATAGTCTTGAAACTTTTCAGTGAGGCTGCCTGCTTAGACTCGGCTGAGAGGCTATTCCACAGTTTTGCACCTCGGTAGGAGAAACATCTCTGGCCATTATTCGACCTTTTCTTGGGTAACCTAAGGTCGGTTCCTGTATTACGAAGGCTGCAGGATGAACACTGCGAATTTCGTGCGAAGAGGTCACATAGGTATTGTGGAGCCAGCTCATTTAACGTAGCTTCAATTATGCAAAATATGTTTGCTGTCAGTCTTCTGTTTTGATAAAAAAGCCTCGTCGTAAAATACGAAACACAGAGGACCATCGTGTTGGATATTGTTTCACTACAGGGTGTTCAGAGAATATGAAACCCAACTGCAATTGCATATCTTTAGAATTGATACGATTTTAGCAGATGAAATGTATACCTTCTGAAAGTGCAGTCTCTTTTCGTTCTAATGATTTACAGTTTGGATGCATTAATGGAGTAGACCTTTTAGCTATTCAGAAAAGAATCAGGATCGAACAACATTTTGCTACATTTTGTAGAGTTTTCGAATGTACACAATTGTGATAGAAGCTCTAACGCCACTCGATTGAACGTCGCGTATAAAATGTATAGAAATAATGTTCGATCCAGGCTCTTTTTTAGAACAGCTAAAAGGTCTATTTTTTGTTATTTAAGTGATATTTTAGTGCATATGGCCAATTTTAAATGCATCACTTTTTTTACTGCAAAAAGTTACAAAACAGATTTTGTCAGAACATTTCAGGCCTAGAAGCACTTGAGATGATGCCCTATGGTAAGAAAAGCAAAATTTATTCCCAGTAGCTGCCTTTATTAAGAATGATAAAATATGCTCTCACAAAGATGGGTTTTCGTCCATGCAAATGTCCTGTCATTTTCTGGCATCGAAAATAAGCCATACTTACGAAAACGTCAATTAAGTGATGAATAATTCGATTAATACGCCAAACCTGGATATCATTAGAAAGAAGATAAGTTGTGCTTCCAGTTTCCAGATGGTATGCGTCAAATTGATCCAAATATTATTATTTGATGAAGAATCTCGAATAAGGTTCGTTTGGGTTTTTTCTGAAACACCCTGTAGAATCTGCCTGGTGAGCCAGAAAAAGTTCCCACTTTTGAAAATTGATAGCGTCAAGAGTACTGGATGGATTGGAATGAATCAATATTTGCTTGACAGCCAATAGATTCAAGTATTTTTGTGATTTTTCTCGCCTTCTTACGAGCACTGGAAATATTGGTAAATTCAAGTTTACAAAAACTTGATGGTTGCAAAATAACTGAAAAGGCCTAAAAGTGACCGTTAAAAATCCACTTACATCCGAGCAATCGTAAGATATATCAATATTTAGTTTATTCCTCTATGAAATACAAAGATTTATCTTCAAAATAACGCTTTTGTTCTGAAAAAGATGAACACGCTGTGTGATATTGCCTTTCAAAAAACTGCAAACTCACCGTTTCGACACAAAAGTGAAGATGGAGGCCCCTTAGAAGAATTTGTAATTTCTTAATTCTTTCGATCAAATGGCTACTTGAATTTTTCACCTGCTTCTTCGATATATAAACAAATTTGAAGTGAACGTTGAATTTTAAATTTGAAGTGATTTATTTTTCTCACATCATCAAATATCAAAACAAATTTTCATTAAAATCAGCCACTTCCCGTCTCTCCTTTTCTGTTTTGAATAAAATTCAACCTTTACATAAATCGTAGAAAAAGAACTGCCTTTTGAATTGGAAATGTAAAGAGTGTAAAATGTCAAGAGACTTGTTCAGTAAACTAAGAAATATAATCGTTGATGTTAAATTGAAGTTCAAATGTTAAACAGTTATGAGCCTAACACGTGGGCAAAAGCTCGATTGTTTGCGTATTTGCAGACAAATTGACTGTCTTAAATTACGTAAAAAACAGGCTACTGGATAATTTATAGTTTGTGTACAAACAATCGGTAATTAGCGGAAGGATCTGTTTAGATGCATGCGAGCAAAAGTGAACTAACATTGCATCTATTTCGATAATGTGCTACGAAAAGACTTTAGAAATGAGTATTCCGTTTGATCGATCGATAGATAGATTGATTGATTGACAGATTAATTGATTGATTAACAATTGTTTGAAGATATTTTGCATGCATGTTAGCAAACATGAAGTTTCACTGCAACTAATTCGAAAATCGTGCGCTTGTGCCCGAAATGTTATTCAGATATTTATCATTTCAAGCAGTTCTGGAAAGCATACTGGAAGTCACAAAGAAATTTCGCAGGATGGTTTTTTTCATATATCCACTAAAAGATTACAATATATATGTTACTTACACTACCTAAAAATTACTATACAATACTGCAGGAACGATACCCCGAGGAGCAAAAGGCTGTGACTACCCCGAGACCATTTAGACATTGAGCTAAAACTACTATGGGCTGTCTCAAATTACATGCCATGAGAAATATCTGCGATCAGGTTGACTTTTGTTTGGATTGGTAAATAAGGCATTATCGCAAATATTGCATGGCATCTAATTTGAGACAGACATTTAAAAATACACGACTTAACTAAAGAAAAACAAGAACAAAAACAAAATAAACTAAAATGGGACATGTAACATTGTGGCTGTGGTGAAGTGACTTATAACGGAGTTCTTTGGAATTTTCTAACCGAATCGACCAGATTTGCAGAATGGTTCCAATTTTGGAACAGAATTGGAATGCTGAATAAGTAGGAAAACAAGAGAAAGAGGGAAAAAAGAAGGAAGGGAAGGAAATTAAAGGAGTTTGCAGGAACGGTACTGCGAAGACACGTCAGTGAAGGTAAATTTGAGTTAGTGAAGAGGAGACGGGAGACAGTTAATGCTACATGCGAACTATAGCGAAAAAGTAGGAAATTTTGAAACATTGATGCATCTTCTCAGGAAGCCAGAGTTTTTTTCTAGCACTGATTTCAACGTCAACATTGTAGCAAATTGCTAAATTTGTACCATAAGTAAAGAAGATAAGTGATATTGTTGATGAGATTATCACAGGAGAAGTTTCGTTTTGCCGAAGAAGAAGATAATTTCTTTTCGCTGCATGACCACAAAATGAAGAAAGAAGTTATTCTTGCTTTGGCTGCCAGGTTGTAGTATCTAGAACGGTTTTCAAACGTGAAGAGAGTTGGGATTTCAAGACTTGTCATGTTATCCAAGCAAATTTGAAACATTGCAGATTTTCAAGAAGATTTTCAAAAATGGGACGGATGTCAGTACGCGCCTTTAGAAACAACCATGGGGGTAGTTTAGCGTCACAAAACCATGCGTAGGAAGAATTTAGCATTAACAAAACAACCAAGATCTCCAAATCTACTGAAAGACCTACGGGACTTCGTTGATCAAATTTAGTAGTATTTCGAGGTTCTAGAACGACTAAAACTTGTCTTGCATTTCTTGAGCCACGAAAACATTGAAGACGTTGCCAATAACACTTCAGAACTGGAGAAATTGTTGTCGACAGTTCTACGGCTATCACTTTATCTCTTTACGTCTTACAATGCAGTTCATCTCAGTTCAATTCATCTAAATCCAATTCAACTTGGTGTCCAAAACCGGCGTGGGTATATCATGCAGTGCTCGACTAGACGGACATCGAATCGTCTTACTTCGCTGATACCATACTCATTATCAAGCAAGGATGATTTATGAGATAACGCTCATCTTGGAAGATTTTCTCTCACTCAATCTATCTTTCAAATTGATGATGTATTAGGCAGTTGATAGACGGAGATCTGCAGATGTTTTTCAGCATTGGCGGAAACAGAACTCAATGCAAAATATCTCGCAGCGGCTTATGAGAGGCTGGATTGTGATTGGACTCAATCTCGATTGATATTTCTCGCTCAAGATTCAAGAATATTTTGATAAAGTTTTACCAAGTGAGTTTTGAGAAAATGCTGCTACGTAAAGTGCTTGCTTCTCGACATTTATACTGACCAAACATTGTGCTCGTTAATGGGATGAGCATTATCTGCAACTAGACTCCGCATCGCTTGGTATTTTTCGTTAAAGCTTCAAGATTTTACATCGAGAAACGAATAAGATAAACTTCGCTTGAAGAGTCGACTTAGAAATATCATGACCGTTTTCAGTATCCAGGCTTCGGAATAATGACTGAATCGCATACCGTAGAAAGAAGATTTGCTTTTTAGATGCCAGTCGAGGAAATTGTTTGGTTTGTTTCTCAAACTTCGAAATTATTTGAGCTCAATTCGATAGAACTCATTTTGCAAATTCAGCTTCCAAACTACCTGAACTTTCAACACTTATAGTCGAGGAGGCTGCTTGGGATGTTGCTGAAACTGCGAAATTATTTTCGCTGAATTAAATTAAACACATCTTGCAAATTCAGCTTCCAAACTACCTGAACTTTCAACACTTATGTTGACAAAACGCCGCTGAGCTGTCTTGCCCGTGAGGAAGATGTCCTCTTTAGGGGTGATTTTGGATACTTTCTTTAATTTTGCGGACAGTGCAAAGATGAATTCGCGACCCAAGATCGATTCACTGAAAGTCAATCAAGTCAACAAATTTCTGGTTTTTGTATCTGATCTATAGCTGTTCTCGTTTTATGCTCGGTTTGGTTTGAACAGCCAAAGTGCTGAACTTGTCCCCCAGAGAAGATGTTCAGCCTACTTTGAAATTTTATATCTCGTTTGTAGAAACCTGCCCAATATTATCTTTGCTCTTTTTCATTCAGTGTTTTCAGGAGCTGTCGTTTATCATGGAGTGTTGGTAGCTCTGTTCATCGTCCATTATAGCCGTCCATTTCTCGTAAATTACGCAGAAGCTAGATAAATCATTATCAAAGATGACCGAATCCGAAATAACAAATTTCGTCAACTGCACATTAGTTCAAGCCCCAAAGTTACTTTCAATCTTCAGTGCCTCGATAACATCGGTTTTTATTCCGGTAATTACAGCCGGAAACTTTCTGGTCATACTATCCGTATTCAAAGATCCGCACAAAGAGCTCCGGACGGCATTCAACTTCTTTGTTGTTAACCTAGCAATAGCAGACCTCGTTGTGGGGATGCTGACGTGCCCTTTAGCTCTTGTGACACATATAATCGAGGCGGAAGGTACACTTCCGAGTGAAATGAAACGTTTACGGCAATCATTGCATTACAGTTATTTTGCATCAGTTTCGGCATCGCTGCTGAATCTTGCAGCGTTATGCATTGATCGTGTTATTGCGATACGATCCCCATTACGATACAGAATAGAATTATCATTTTGGCATCACGTAATTTCGGCTGTTGGTATCTGGGTTATCGCCGTTTCGGTGTCCTGTGTTTATTTCGAGATTGGTTACGAGCAAATGGCGATGATAATGGCTATTGTTAGTATACTGTTTACGTTTATCGTAATGATTTCGACAATTCTTGTGCTGTATTGCGCCGTTAAAAAGCGAGGTAGGAACATGTCTTACGACGGTGGTCGTAACGAAATTGCTGTCATCCCTTTGGAACGAATTAATTCGAGGCATCGTTTGCAAAGTGAGGGTACGATATCTAGGATGGAGGAGCTGCCAGAGGAGAACGGCACGGGAAGGGTGAATAGTCTTCAAGGAGCTGATAATCTGAGGAGGTTAAGCATCGTGAGCACAACGACTGAAGTGCCTCAAACCTCTGATCTGGAGGATGACGTTTTCGATATTGAGGAAACCGTCAGCCATGTTGAACATAGGAGGGTGCAAATTAGTTATTCGTTTGGAACACATCTGAGTATAGAATCTGCTCATCAAAAGAAGAAAGTCAGATTGAAGCGTGTTAGGAGTCTGGGGAGCTTGGAAGTTGTAGACGACGGACAGAGGAACGAGGGGTATGATTCTGGGTCCTGTGTTCCACAAGAAAGAGAGGAAGACGAAAGGAGATCAGATCTTCAAGGAGGCATTTCTGTTGAAGCCGATGCTGCAGAAATGGCAAAGTGTCGTCTTGGGGATCTGTGTGTCGCATGCGACATTAGAAATTATGGTGGCTTAGAAAACGAAACGTTCGTTGACGATGATTCAATCCTTCAAATTACGAGCGTTAACCAAAGCGTAAGTTCAGAGATTGTGGAAGATATTAACGATGAAGTCGACTGTTTAGAAGAGGATTGTTTGCCTGATGATGTAATCAGCTCTGTAGAGAATGACTTTGAACAAGATCCACAGCAACAGGATAATTCCACACAACTGAGGGAAGAATGTGTTCAGAAGAGCTCTAATTGCATTTCTTTATGTGCTGATGACTTAACAGCACAAGATATTGCCAAGGCAGTCCCCTCAACATTGACACAGGCAATGGACATTGCGTCAAATCCCGAGATTCTATTGAGCAAAGAACGATCTTCGCCCAATAAAAGTGAGACATCATCATACTCAATAAAAATGCATACTCCAAACAACCCCCCGAATCGTAAACTAGAGATGATGCTATTGATAATGCTGTCGGCATTTCTTATCTGCTTCGTGCCTTCATGTTCAATGATATTCTATCTGAACTCTTCCGGGGGTAGCTGTGAGTTGAGACATTGGATGAGGGATGTGACATTCTTGCTCGCAGTTACGAACTCTGCCATGAATCCGTTTATATACGCTTGGAGGTTGCCTGCTTTCAGGAAAGCAATTGGCTCTTTGCTTTGCTCCAAATTGCAGAATCAAGTGCAGCCTCATGCTAGAACTGGAACGACATTTTAGAGTATGCAGTTGTTAGATAAAACTTTTGAACTCATCGGTGTGGAGGCTGCCTGTTTTTAGGAGAGCGACCAGCTCCTCGTTGTGTTGTAAGGAACAGAATCAAGTACAACGATGTGCAAGATTTGGAAAAATAGCATTTTAGATCATCGTAGATCAAACTTTTGAACTTTAAAGGTTAGATTTATCTTACAAGAAGATCATTCATGAATTACATTAAGGTGTGGATTTTCAATTGATTTGACTTGAGATATTGTCTAATTTCTTTGTGTGCTTTCTTTTCTGCTTCATCGAACGCAAAGCATGTAAAAACTGCCTGATATTTGTCACTTCAAGATACTTCAAGATAGGTTTTCTCCACCAGTTACCTTTCCTTGCCATCACTTAGATCTGACGTCTAATATGCAGCAGACTTAGCTATCAATCGTTCTTATTATCCGTATGTGTTGTTTTAGTAGTGTTCTTTAAGTTTAAGTAGTTTTTCTTTCCTTTATCTATGTTAATTCCCTTAGGGTAGACGCAGTCTTTTGCTCCCCGGGGGTATTTGTCCCAGTAGTATTGTAAAGTAATTCTTGTAAGTAGTGTAGACCGTAATATGTATTGTAAAATTTTATTGATTTATAAAAAAAAAAAAATTTGTCAGTTAACTATCGGCTGAGTTGAACACATGACTACTAACTTCATGGGACAAAATGATTCAGGTTGGGCAAACTGGATCAAATGATTGGTGGTACAAAATTTAAAAATAGCCTTAAATAACGGAATCATCATATTAAACCCATAAGCGCAACAAAAACACCGAAATCAGTAGAAAGAAGACTATTAACTCCTTTAATAGAAGCAATAACCAAAATAAGCCTGTAACAAGAGCAAACTGTTAAATCCTGTAAGACAAAACCGAATTAACCTTAAAACCTGAAAGGAAAGAAATAAGAAATAAGAAAAAATGACAATTTATGAGCTGAATAACCAAGAGCACTCTGCCTCAATTTTAAAAGCGAGCAGTTGAGTGACACATTTGGCCCTGCTCCATCCTTCCATTGATGTCAATGAGATTGCACTGAGATTATACACGGGGTGATTGGCCGAGCGGCTTATACAGTTTCCACCAGGTGACTGAAGTTAAGCTCGGTCGAGTGAGGTCAAACTCCGGATGGGTGACCTCTCGGAGGCTTGACCTTGCAACTCACATCGCTGTCTTTCGGAAGGGACGTTAAACTAGGTGTCCCATGCCTGGATGTGACATGCATTGAGGGCTTCAATTAGCCTTAGATTGCTAGAAATACTTCCGGCCCACTTGAAATAAGTTACTGAGAAAAAATGACATGGAACTACCCATGCGTATTTGCAAAATTTCTCGCCTGGTATCTATTTTGAGACAAAGTTTAGTTTCGTTGCTTTCTGCATATCGCTCTTGAAATACGTTGAAATGGATTGCTGACAGATTACGTCATACTTTCTAGAATGACACCTCTTTTTTGCCCCTCTACAGATATCGAAAGGCAACTTAGAAGAAGAAATCCAAGCAAAAGCGACAAGTGATACAATTTACTACAACAAAGGTCTTTGAGATTGAAACACTTTTTCAAAATATAGTGTGCACATTTCTACGTTTACCTAGTATATTTGAATTTATAAATTGTTGTACAGGATTATCTGCATCAACGGAACATTATTTCCCAAGAGAACATTCTTTAATAATGACTGATTTATAATTTTGAAGCATATAATGGATTTTCACTTTATTTTTATGTAAACGAACTTAACTGATGCGAGTGCGGGAACTATAACCTAAGAACCTAAGAATATTGCTTCCGAAAGCCCTTTACATGTAATTTCATGAAAAGCCTCTTGCGTTTACTGCCCTATGCGCATACTAGCCGGTTTTGTGTTGTACAGGAAAATATAAAGCCCGAAGTCTTTTACAGACCAAGCTTGTGAGGTCTGTGCATTAAAGACCGAGGGCTTTATATTTTCCTGTACAACTACAAAACTGGTTAGTATGAGTTTTGCTTCTAATTTTGACTTAATTCATTTAATCAAACGCATTTTGTTCCTGTTATGTCGCTTAAGTTTGTTGTAAATCTCACAGGCCTAAATCAGTTGCTATGGGAAAACCGCGGGAAATGTGCGATTAACCAATTGTCATTGTATGGGTATTGCCATAGACAAGTTTAGCTAACGGGAAGGTTGATAGCGTTGGAAACTAGCTGGAAAAATACGAGTAGAAAAATTGGATTGGAAATTTTTTGAATAGTTTCTTCTTATTGTGTAATTAGAAGCTATATTTATGTTTTCGAACTGAAATAAGATGACAACAACAACAACCATGACAACAACAACAAATCGTCTACCAGGTGCTTTGGCAAGCATTTAGCAGCAAATTGTATATGTTGCCTGTGTTGTGCAGGACGCAAGCTCGCATTTATATTTGGGTACATATCAATGGTATTGTAGTGAATTTTTAGAGGAATTGTATTTCCTTTTAGATTAGGCTTGAACATTATTTGCATTAACTCGGAATAAGATGTAAATATTACCAGTGATTTCGTTGCAATGTCTGTGGTATTATCATATTTCAGTAATTTCGATAACTGTAGTGCTGCACGGCTCTTACTCTGTTGCTCTGCAAACAAAATGAGATTAATTTCTCTTGATTCTTTGATTGAAAATAGTAAGGAATTTGGACGCTGAAAGCCTTCGATAGTTTCTCAATAAAGCGAAAGTGTGTGCAAGAAGTTTCGTTATCGAAAGTTTGGAAGATTCAAATTTCAAAGCCAATGAAAGATCCCTCGCAGCTTCTAATTTTTTGCTTAGGCCGTCCGCCATTACAAAAGTCTCTATTTTTGGATCAGGAACGAAATCGAGGTTGGTTTCATAAACAATCCTCTTCTTTAGGCCTAAAGAAGTAAAGAGGGAAGAAAACTTGAGCTTGCAAAGATTTCCTTCAAACTACAAATGCAGCTATCAAGATCACAGATTATCATTTTTAGCTTTTTGCCCATTAATCAAGGAATCTTAGGACATAGATGGAACCTTCTTCAACCCAAGAGAAAGCGGATTCCGAAGAGTTGAAAGTCACCCTAGAAGCGTTGCCAGACGACGCAGTCTTTTGCATTTTAAAATGGCTTGGCCCACAAGACCTCTGCATTGTTTGTAGAGTCAGCAAGCGTATGAGACTTCTTGCTCGTGATGACTGCTTGTGGAGAAGATTTGCTGCGGAGTACTCGTTGTTGGAGAATGTCAAAAGCAGATACAAGAACGGAGGGTAAGAATTTGACACGCAGACAGGGGCCGTCATTTCCTGTCAGTCAGTGCAGTGGTAGTTGAGCTGTACAAAACGAAAGTAAATGCTATAGATCACCAAAAATTATATAAAAGTGCAATATATTCTTTGCAATGGAGAAATTACTGAATGAATGAGGCTTTTTTGCAGTATAAAAAGTCAGACTGAAAGGTACAGCATGGAATTAGTAAAAATGTGCACCTAGAGCATGGTGATGTCTTGCAATCATTAAGTATTGCACTGCACAATCAATGATATGATTTGTCGGTGCTTGTTGGGGAGATGAGATACACTTAGACCAAAGAAACTTATGTGTCCCCCATGCAGTGGGTTAAAGCTCATGCGTACATCAGAGCTCTAACCTAAGACATTACTGTGCACAAGCTTCAACCAACTGCGGACGGGACACATCAGTTTACTCGGACAAAACGTATCTTGTCTCCCCAAGAAGTACAATCATCGCAGGTTGCAAGACTTTACCAATAATTGTATGATTGTATTAAATGTGTCAGGTGGGGTTGTACCACTGTTTTGCCTGTGCAAGCTTTAAGCCAAAGTCAGGGGAAAAGGTGCAGGCGTATGCGAGAGAACGCAAGCTCACAAAGAACAATAAGTGCACCAATAATTTCTTTTTTCTGATAGATTTCTTTTGAAACTTCATATGTGCCATCTCAATTTTCATTCAGAATCTCAGGTGCACCAACTTTAACAGGATGGAGAAGTTTCAGACAATTTTTAGAATTTTGAAAATGAACATTTCTGTAACATGGTTGCTTCTTTAAAATTATGAAATCTTAACAAAATTCTTGGTGAAATTCCTAAACTTGAGAGGGTCAGAATGATGGCTCAAACAGACTCCTTTGGGTCACTCTTGTTAATTTTGTCCTAATTTCTTTTCAAGGGTTCAAGAATCTTGGAAGGAAGTATATCGCTTTGGTGAACAATGGAAAAATGGGACTTTGAAGCCAACAAGGCCTGTTTTGTTCAGACAACCTTAGTAAGTAAACACATTCATTTCATTCATTTCTCTTCATTTATAATTGCAAGAATTGATTACTCTGCAGCAAGGATTATCTAGCATCAAAAAATCACCACATGTGCTAAATTTGCATGTTTGGCATTCCTGTCACGAAGAGTACTGGATTAATCAAAGTGAATTCAGAGATTCACCAGGGAAGAAATACTAGGGGGCAAATACAATGAGAATTTTTTATGAATGAGTTCAATTCAAGTTCACTGAGATGACAGCACAGCAAAGAAATCTGGAGGTGCAGGTTATGAAAATGCCAACAGTGCGTAGAAATTGTCAAAAATTTAAATGCCGATGGGGGGCTGAATGAAATTTTGGGGGGCTCCTAGCCCCCCACTGGCACCATCCCTTAGTGAATTGAACTATCATTGGTATATAACTAAAAAGCTTAAATTTTTTGGGATTTCTCTGTATTTTCTGAACACTGAAAATATTTGTACTGTACGTTTGAAAAACCTTGATTTCAAAATGCATGAAAGAGGAAATGAAAACTATTAGATTCAATCGTAAAGAGACTTTCTCATGAAGAATAATTCATTAGATAGTCTGATCATTATTTTGTTGGCCCAAAGGGATGTTATTTTTGAGGACCTTGATAGTTTCAATCCCATACTGTATTAGGCCTTGTGCACATGAAAATGACAAGAATTCTTTAGCAATGTGAAAGATTGAATTTTTCTAAACAAGAATTCTTAGGCAGGAAACCATTTTAATTTGCACAAGGCAGACACTGGAGATCAAATCATAGATAAATTCCTCACAAACAGTAATGTATCCTGTACAAAAATACAAGGCTAAACCTGGCCTTGTACAGGCCAAGTTTTAGCCTTGTAGAGGGGATTATGACCTTGTTATGACCTTGTACTAACCTTGGAAGAAAATTACAAGGCTATCAGTAAGATTCCAAGCTGCAACCAGTCTAACACAAGGTTTCCACAAGGCTTCCACAAGGCTAATTAGCATTTTTCAAGCCATTTACAAGGTTACAGCAAGGCTATTCTAGGCTATTACAAGGTTACAAGGCCATAACTACAAGGCTTGTACATGGCTATTACATGGCCTTGTATTTTCGTACAGGATACTACATATATTGTACATTTCATCTTCTTCTTCTCATGTGCTTTATACTCGTTGCAGGTAGGCTGCTATGAATTGTTTCCACTTTCCTCTATCCTGGGCTTTTCTTACAAGCCATCCATAATGTTTCCTTCCCACCCAATCTCTGATGTTGTCCATCCACATAGCTCTTGGTCTTCCTCTGGGATGTCTTGATGGTACATTTCATATCTCTTAGGATTTTTGATGATATCTCTTTTGTTTAAAGAACTTGGTTTGAACATTAGTTTATTGGCCCTCAGGGACCTTGCTTTGAGGGACATTGAAAGTTTCAACCCCATACCAAATGAAGCCCCAAACAACACTTCTATTCACTTCAATGTTGATTTCATTGTTGCCCTAATGCTTTAAAATGTGTTTCTTGCACACCAAGAGACTAGCCCTGTTGGGTTCACTTAATTGTAATCTTTAATCAAGAAAACTCATGACCCTAATTTTCATATTATAGTTTGATGCCTTGGCTGCTGATGAACAGCCAAGAAGACATTTTGATGACATCTCAAGGCACAGAAATTTGTTCCTACTCAATTCCAAAACTCTCGAAAATTCATGGAAATCAGGAGCAATGTCTGTCACGGTTGAGAGGTCACACAGATGATGTTGTCAGATTTATCAAACATGGCTCCTATGTATATTCAGCGAGTCTAGATAAGACTGTTCGCATCTGGGCTGTTGGCAGAAAGTCAAGGTGCATGGGAGTGCTCCATGGTCATAGCAATGGTGTTTACTGTGTCGATGCTGAAAGAAATGTTGTCATCTCTGGATCAAGAGATCGTACTCTTAAGGTAGAATACATCTTTTTTATGTATAATCAACCTACACTACTTACAAGAATTACTCTGCAAATGATTTGCAGTACAAAATTTGAAAATAGCCTCAAATAACGCACTCATCATACTAAACTCATAAACGCAACAAAACACCGTAATCTGTGGAAAGAAGACTGTCAACTCCTGTAAAAGAACAATAACCAAAATAAACCTGTAACAAGAGAGAGATCTGTTGAATCCTGCAAGAGAAAAACGAATTAATCTTAAAACAAGTTAGTTAGTAACTCACCAGTTACTGCAATAAAGAGCAACTTTGAACAACCAAAAACACGTTTCGTCGCACAGTCGTCATTTTGGTTCGTGTGAAGAACTGATTAACGATACAAACAGGCCACTTTTATTACCAGACGAACAAAAGAAAAGTGAAAATCACATGTCAATAACACCTAAGCCACTCATTGGCTAAACTCAATCAACAGCCACCAAAGATCAAAGCCTTTCGCGTCAACTCTACAATACTACTAGAAGGATAACCCCTGGGGAGCAAAAGGCTGTGTCTACCTCGAGGACATTAACATTGAGATAAAAAAGAAAAACTTCTTAAACTACAACACGTGACAGAAATAAGAACAATGAAATACCTAATGACATTTCAAGTGTGATTAATAAACAAGGGCATCATGGTTAACTTCTAATAAGCTGTATGATACAATGTATTTTTTTGAATGAAACTGCTTTCATGAAACTCAACTCTCATATTCCCAAAAATAAAGAAACTCCAGTATTGAGAAAATATAACCTAAGAAATTATTTACAGTACTGTATATGTTAGTAAAGGAATCCTAAATCTATTTTTTTTACTTAGACATCCCTTCTTACTTATAGATTTGGTCAAAATTTGATCACACCTGTTTGGTTACCATACCAACTGAAGATCTGCCAAGATCTCTTTGCTTGACAGGGTATAAAAGGTAATTTTCTGAATTTAGTATCTGAAAGCTCGCAGTTGTTTTGACAGGTAAGCAACTATTTGGAGGCTGAAATCAGATGGATTTGTTGGTCGTTATGAATTTTGATTTAAATTGTAAAACACTTTTTGGTTACATGAGCATTATTGTTGTGCACTGGAATTTTTCAGAGGATGGTAATCCTTTCTTTGGATATGGTAAAATTATGACTTTCATATCCTATAAAGAATCAGTTTTCCGATTTTTGTGAATTTCTCTCTGGTTAGCAATAACATTGCAATTCTTTGAGAGTAAAGCTAGCAAGGCCTTTGCTACCACATTGCTAAAATTTGGGTTCCTTTCTTTGGACATGGTAAATTTATGACTTTCGTAGAGAATCAGTTGTCCGATTTTAGTGAATTTCTCTCTGGTTGGCAATAACATTGCAATTCTTTGAGAGTAAAGCTAGCAAGGCCTTTGCTACCACATTGCTAAAATTTGGTTATCTTTTTCAGTCAATTTCTTGTTGGAATGGCAGCACATAACAGACACCATGGAGCTTTAAGGGTGTATGACTTGAATAGGTAAGTGTACTTTGTCACTTGTTTATTAACCTTTGCTCAGTAAGATAGCTTGAGAACTGAGAAGCGAAGCTAATTGAAGCAGAACGGTGCCCTGGTGGCCCTTCTTTTCAATGTGACAACAACTCGAGAATCCTTCAGCCTGGAATCACAGAGAGTTGGTGGCTCTCATCACTCTACGTTGCAAATTTGACATTGTGGAGACTCGAACCACTCTACTTCAGATTGGTAGGTCAAGCATGCCCACTTAACCATCCCCGCTATGAAAAGCTGACCGGCTGGTTTCATTTTGCTGTTTTACCTCATATGATTTTCAATCAATATTTTTTCAATTAGGATATTCACAATAGCGAAATTCACCACGACACAAAAACATACAGATGATACCACAGGGAGTGTTAATAAAACATGCCTCTAAACGCTTTAAAGGGAGTGCCAGCAGCCTTTGCCATCGTTTGTGTTTGTTTTTGTGAATTTTGTACAGTCAGTTATTCTGGAAGCTATGGAGAGCAAGTCCCTGATTTCGCGCAAAGTATGCTGGTGTTTGTACTCCCTTTAAACTATCACTAAGTCGAAAAGTCTTTCAACTGAATGCAAAGAAAATAAATCAATGTTTGTGTATCAAGTCAGCTCTAGGTAGCAGAAGGAACAGGATATTTCATTGACTGACAAGTATCTTTTCTTATGATGACAGGGGAAGAATGTTATATGGGATGACCAGTAATGGAAGTGAAAAGGAAAGACTTGGTGCTGGTATCCTGCAGCTAAAGATGGAAGATGCTCATACTGTTTTGACTTGTGGGTATGACACGACATTGAGGCTCTGGGATCTGCGAACGAGGTATGATTGTCATTTTGACTTTGATGCTCTTTGCTGCAATGCGTTTCTGATACGAAAATAAAGTATTGAGACACTTGTGATTGAATAGCTCTTTGTTTTTGTTTTTTTTATATAATATGTTCCAAATAAAATTTACAATACAGATTACGAACTACATTACTTACAAAATTACTCTACAATACTACTAGGACGATCAACCCCAGGGAGCAAAAGGCTGTGTCTACCCCGAGGCCATTAAATAAAGATAATAAAGGAAAAGAAACTACTTTAATTGGTGGCTTATGAAGGGATGGGTAAGTGGCTACAGAAATTCACTCGAATCGACCAGTTTCATATGGATAAAATGTAGCGTCAGCTCAAGAATATGTGAAATGGGAAAATCTTTATTGCCATATAATAAAAGTTGTAGTAAAGCTTCATTTGCAAGATTTACATATCCAAGTGGTCGTATTAATGCATAGATTCCAGCGAAGAGGTCTCGTCTTTGTACATCAAAGCAAGAGCAGAGCAACAAGAAGTGTTCCGTATCTTCAATACCATCATTTGTCGGACACATAAGATTTGTGGTATCTTTAAAATTCTATTTTTATTTATGAAAATTTTACTTGCTGAGACCGACTCTAAGTTGAGTTAGATAGGATAGACCTTCTGGGTCATTTGTTTTGTTGGAATAGAAGCCGCAAAATCCAAGATCGGTATGTTTTACTTATCAGCGTGAAATTCACATTGAGATGCATCTCGTAAGCTAAACATTCGTGAAGGTTGGGAAGCAAAGTCAAATCTAATGTGCAAATGATTCTTACATGTTGTGTCCTTGATGTCTCGTTGGAAATGTTTTTGATTAGGAAGGGATCTTGAGCAAGTCGATGAATTGAATTTATAACTAACTAACTTCGGAGGGACGTTAAACCAGGGGTCCCATGCCTGGATGTGGCATGCATAGTGAGGCTGGATTTGCTTTCAATAGCCAGAAATCCTTTCAACCCACTTAAAAATAGATTACTGAAAAGGAAAAGAAAATTAAGGTTGTGTTTGAATTGTAGCAATCCTGAAAACCGTACACTTGGTAGATTCAAAATTTTTGTTTGATTGACTCCAAAATTCCACAGCGGTATGTTTGGTGTGTTTGGAAGTCTTTCTGAACCTTCTGCTCCAAAAGGCGGAAGGTTTAACAGGTTTGTAAGCAGACAGATTCTTTTTTTCATTAGCGAACCGCCCTGATGAATCCGAAATCTGCCATTTTCGAGATTTTTGTGTTTGATTAGGAAATATATTTGTTGAAGTCTACTGTTTTCAGAATTTGTTAGGTTTGGAATTAGCAATCAAACTCACCCTGGTACCATAAAAGAAGGAAATATCTTTCCTATGTGATTAAACATATGGCTCAAATCTTTAAAAAGGTCGGTGTAAAATTCTATAACAGTTTTCTTTGAAACGAATGTCTTGAAAGGAACTTAGGGTGCTTTGCTGTAAATCTGCCGTGGAAATCTATTGATATCTTGATTAGTTTCAAAATGGCGGCATTTAATAAATTTGAGGCTGTGACGTCATCAAATTTCTAAATCCTAAACCAGAAAAGCTACAGATTTCTGTTTGCCACCATATTGTAGAGCTTCATAAACTATGGTTTTCTTGAAGGTTATATCAATTTTCATCAATTGGGTTAGGATTTACGATGTTTTAGATTTTTTCTAAATTTTCCATCAATTTTTTCAAAATAATTAAATTGCCGCCATTTTGAAAAATCAAGATATCAAAAAGTTTCCACGGCAGATTTATAGCAAAGTATCATATATTCCTTTCAAGCCATTTAATTCAAAGAAAAATGTCATAATTCTGCACCCACCTTTTTAAAGATTTGAAAGATCTTAGCCCTATGCTATCTGATTAATGACAATTATTTTCTCACAGCAAACGAAGTTACAAATATTAAAACTTTATTGCAGACGTTGTGTGCGTTCATGGATGGACCCCCATGATAATGCAATATTTTGTATGGAATCAAACCGAGACTGGATGCTGCTCAGTGGTGCTAACAGATTCGGATTGGTAAGAAATTGTGTTGTTTTTAGTTCGATTTCACTTGCTGCATCGCCACCTGTTGATAAGCTCGAAAATTTCACGTTGATGCAAAGTTCTGATTAACTGACTATTTTGGCCGTTTCATTTGAAAAATTAATTAAATTCCTTTCCGTTATAGAATCAATTAAAAATATTGGCAATTTCCCAGAAAATATGCTGCAGTGCAGTATATATGTTGACACTTTTGCTGTGCGTACTTTGTAGGCTTGAGTAAGCAATGTTAATTTAGTTTCGTCTTTCCAGGTAAGATTATGGGATAAGCGAATGTCTGCACCAATACGGGTAAGTTGTCTGCTTGCATTTTAATATTTAGAAGAAATATATAGCGAACAATCATGCACAACTTTGTAGAAATTGCCAATCCACTTTGATCTAAAGCTAAGTTTTAGAAACAATGCACGTGTTCCAATATTTTATAATATCTTTTCTTCCCATAGTCATTCTATACTGCATCAAAAGGGAATGGCAGTCCGGTTTATTCACTGAAGTATTCGCAAGATGGACTTTTCGTTGCAATTTCATCTGGGATACAAATATTAAATTTTGTCTAGTAAAAGGTAAGTGGTTAAATCGACTAAAAACTGACACTTTTTCGTAATTGAACTATGAAGGATTAGTTAAGTTGATTTAAGAAGATTGGTTAATGTGTACATGACTTCGTAGTTGTTAGAAACGAATAATACAGTTTTGACTAGATGTCTTTTGATATTTTTTCACAGTGCCTGCATTGCCTAGAAAGATTTTCTGTGTTTGGAAAAATCTTCATGGAGCGATATTTTCATACATTCTATACGGAAGGCTCAATAGACCTTTTAGCTATTCTATAAAAGAGCCTGGATTGAGCGTTATTTTTATACATTTTTATACGCGAGGTTCGACCAAGAGGCGTTGGAGCTTCTATCGCTATTGTGCACATTCGAAAATTCCATAAAATGTAGCAAAACATCGTTCGATTCTCATTCTGTTCAGAACAGCTAAAAGGTCTATTGAGTGGCGTTGCAGCTTAATCACTGTTATTCTTATTCTAAAATTCTGCATAATGTTCAAAATATGGTTCGATTCAAACGCTTTCGTAGAGTAGCTAAAAGGTCTGTTGGAGATTTATTGCTAAACGTTAGACTGATTACAATGAGTCCCTTGAATCCCTCCGGTAAACATTGCTCAACAGGGACTCATAATGAAACTGTGAAAAAGCTGGTCCTGTAATATGCATTCATCAATCGCATATGATGGAATCATGGCCTCGAATTTCGAACCACGGCCTCGAATCTCGTCCGAATGTTATCGATTGTTCAATCGAATCGAAACTTCCATCATGATGGCCGTCACCATAGTAATCCACAAATCTAGCAATCTGATTGGTTTGCTAGGAAATTGCATGTTTGAGCCTAAATAGGGTCAAGTTTTTCAGAGTAACATTATGCGTCTCTGTTTGCCGAAGCGTCATCATCAAGTCAAAGAGTACAGGGAAACAAGGGACTCCAAGTCATAGGTCTAGCTAAACTTCATTGATTCTTTTAACAGGAACCTGTTTACCATGATCCTTTGCGTCTGAAAAAATTTCCATTGATTTCATTAGTTGATTTCTCTTGGAATGGTCATGATCAAATTATCCCTGACGCTCTCTTCGCGCAATTCCGTTCCTTTTCCTAACATTATTAACCCGGAGAACTGCATACACCTAGCCAGCATTTTATTTCCTAGCATCATCGCTTTTTATCATTAACATGGGGAATGCAAAGTTATTACCCCTAAACTGCTTCTAATGATAGAATTTTGATTCGAACATTATTCCAGCTCATACAACGTCTTGTAAAGTTTCCCCCAGAAACATTTGAAACCAGAGACGATAGATCTCTTTCTCCTCAATCATTAAGATCAATTCAATTTACGTTGAAAGTTAGTTTATTTTGAAATTGAAATTTGTCATATATCAGGCTGAGCAGGACACGAGAGAGCAGGCTCAAGTCACGCTAATAACCAACTTACATAAGTAATTCCAAAACGAGGCTAATTCAACAGGACTTCAAACCTTAGGTCGAGGCTAACACATTTCAAACCTCATACATGCTAGTTTTTGTTTTTCATGGTAAATTTGTGAAAGTTTGCGTGAAAATTGTACCTATTTTGAACCACCAGATTTTTCTACCACCAGTTAACACAGTTATTATTGTTTGATATATTGCGAATTCTTGGCACCAGTTTTCGAATTGAAAGACTTTCACTGGAGCATGTTGTTTACAACAATTGATGGGATAGCCATGCTTAGAACATGAATACATTTAGAAGCGACTGCTCAACCAAGAATGTTACATATTGCGACAGTTATCTTGACAACGTGTGACTTGAGTTACTGTGTGTTTTTAAGGGGAGTACAAAGACCGGCATGCTTTGCCTAAAATCAGTGACTTGCTCTGCACAGCTTCCAGAATAACTGACTGTACGAAATTCACAAAAACAAAGACAAACGATGGCAAAGGCTGCTGGTCTTTGTACTCCCTTTAAAGTTAGTTGACAGACATAGATAGCTAACTCAAGAACTGCTTATGCAATTCGAAGATCAACCTATTGTATTTGTTGATTTCGACACATGCGTGTATATCGTTTAGCTAGAGGAAGAATAGCGCGGGTAGGCATTTCTTTGCCTATTTTATAGATAACCTCCATTTATGTCCGTCAACTAACTTTACTGGGGCTCGCAATTGCGTGTGTTTTACAAGACCAACAATTCCCGTTCATCGAAGCGTAGAATCAAAATGAAGTGAAGGTGAAGTTGCAGTTTTTAGCGCCAAGCACTGGGATCACAGAAATAGCGAAGCGCTAATCGAGTCCGCGACCCCTTAACATGACGCTCAAGTAGTGGGGCTCTATCGCGTATCGAGCCCTGTCCGCCTGACTGTACTGGCTTCAAAGTCAGAGGAATACACCACTGCGCCACAACACCTTCAAAGAAGCTACTGACAAAAAAGGCGATCCCTAGATATGATGATGCCTGCCAGGGCAACTGCATGACCAGGGTAGCAGATCACCGGGTGACTCAAAAGATTTCCCCCTGTTTGAAATATCATTACAACAAAAGAAGTTGCACAATAATTATAGGGATTGATTTTTCTAATAGCCAAAAGATTGAAGTATATTTTGTAATTTTTTGATAATTTTCAAATTTGTACTCTCTTGACAAATTCACAGAGACGTAGGAGCCGGGGGGGGGGGCACTTGCCCCCCAAGATTTTGCAATATACAAAGAAGCGCCCTTTTATTTCCAGGAAGTGCCCCTTTAGCTTAATGAAAAAAGTGCCCTTGAAGTGTCGTGCCCCTCCAAGTTTGAGATGCTTCCGTCCCTGCAAATTCAATGACCAAACAAATCAATCTATCAGAACAGCCAGAATATGGCCCGAAAGGTATGATAAAATCTTCCAGGTTGTTTGACATCTATTCGAAATTATTTTGAGTATTTGCTTGACTAACAAAATGATGAACTGAGAGTGAGTCGGAAACTGAAATGTATATCTTATTCATCGTTCTGAACACTAGTATTTCGTTTACACAGTGTCCGTGTTGTGTTCGCCTACATGTAGTGAATGTTTGCACAATCAACAAAAGCAATCAACTGATCAGGCAATCGATCACTGAATCAAGCAATCACTTGGTTTATTTTGTGATCGAACAATGATTTGATTGCAGACTTCTCCACCGGACCTAAAACGTAAAAATCCTCATGAATTCAAGCAGGCCGCCTCATTTCAAGAAGTACAATTCTGTAATAAAACTGGTTCTACAACATAAAAATCTAAATAGATCCAAGCCGGCCAGAATATTTCGTGACGCAAAAACTCCTTAACAAAACTGCTCTAGCATTGTTTTGCACTTTTGCACGAGCATATTACCTAAAATTTAGAACTATTAGGGAACCAACGAGCCAGCAGCCGGAGGATTTGTCCACGGAATCTAGGACGTAAAAATGCTAACAGATTCTAGCAGGCCTTTCGTGACTCAAAAGCTCCTTAACAAAACTACCCTAGCATTGTTTCTCACTATTGTACTAGCATGCTACCTAAAATCTAAAACTATTAGGGAACCAACGAGCCAGCAGCCGGAGGATTTGTCCACGGAATCTAGGACGTAAAAATGCTAACAGATTCTAGCAGGCCTTTCGTGACGCAAAAGCTCCTTAACAAAACTGCTCTAGCATTGTTTATTGTACTAGCATGCTACCTAAAATTTAGAACTATTAGGGAACCAACGAGCCAGCAGCCGGAGGATTTGTCCACGGAATCTAGGACGTAAAAATGCTAACAGATTCTAGCAGGCCTTTCGTGACGCAAAAGCTCCTTAACAAAACTGCTCTAGCATTGTTTATTGTACTAGCATGCTACCTAAAATCTAGAACTATTAGCAAGCCAATCAATCAGCAACCCCTTTATGCATGTTCGCCCATCAACAAAGCGCGTTTTGTTAAAAAGTTTTGATTTCAAAGAAGAAAATCTCGTTGGCTATATGGTCCGCACTTGAATGGATCCACCTGTCGATCAGTGACCCTAGTTACTACGATCCGGTCAAATTTATAAGAACCAGTGAATTGCTAATAATCTAGCCCTTACCTAATTTCAACGCTACTTCCTGCCCCCTTCTAAAGCTACATTTTAACACAGACAAAAGTTTGTTGTTCATTGTAGTTGTAAACAATTTGAAACATCGCGAAATGTGAGGAAAAAATCAAGAATACATTCATGGAGATCTGGTGGATAACTTGATAAAAGGAGAAATGGATTGGAGATTTTGTTTTAATTTTGCTTCGTGCCTTATTATCCTGACAGGTATTTGTGATAGTTTTTCTTATTATTCTTTGTCGTCAGATCAGAGATTTTGCTCTTTAGGCCTTCAGCTTCTAGCCGAAGGTATTTGATTCCTTGCAGAATAATTACCCATAATTTTATGCCATCAAATCGGTTAGAAACACGCCATATTACAGGCTTCGATAATCGTATAAACTCTCCGTAGGCCTATCGGCAAGCTTGCTCTCTAAAATATATCCAAGGTTATCACTTTACTATCTAAAAATGGATAGTTTTGTTTAGCAGAACTCTAAGGATGTGCTAGTAAAATCGTTATCAGATATCTGCTCCTTATCTTCTTCACGCATAAAAAATTATCATCGTCGAGAAAAATTCTGGTTAATCATCGAGATTTTCCTAGAGTTATCTCTCGTAAACTCTGAAGATTTTTGTTTGAAACATGCCAAGTAATTAAGTGACTATTTTTTGTTCTCTGCTAGCACATATAGAGAAGTGAAAAATGTAATCGCAAAACTTTCCGAATAGGCCTACTGCCAAGTTTACTTTCTGAAAGATATCCAACGTTATTTTCAACACAAGTGAAAAATGTGTTAATGTATTTACGACAACGGAAGAGATATAAGATACTTCAAGGAATGTTTCAAGCACTAATATTACAAGATTCTGTCAGTAGCAATTGCGCCAGAAAATTGAAAAAGAAAGCAATGAATTTCAAAGACATGTTTCAGACAAATTGTATTGAAATTGTCAAATATCTTTGCATGTGTTACTTTTTGAGTAACTAATAAAGCTTAAAGTTTTAGAAATCATTGAACATTGTATAAATGGTTGAGAACTCTGCGTGAAGTTTTAGCTACGATGAAATCACCCGAGGACATTCCCTGAATCAATTTGTCCAAAGGAGCAATGCAGGATCCTATTTAGGCCATCGCTTACTGCTGGATTTTTGGCATTGTCTGAGCCAATTTGTAGAATTTGTAGCGTATGATGCAACCCAATCTTGTTTCTATGCTCGTCAATTTGATAGATGCTGACACTTGCTCCCTCTCGTTTTAAAGGGAGTACAAAGACCGGCATGCTTTTCGCGAAGTCAGCGACTTGCTCTGCACAGCTTCCAGAATAACTGACTGTACGAAATTCACAAAAACGAAGACAAACGATGGCAAAGGCTGCTGGTCTTTGTACTCCCTTTAAGCTCATGAAATTGAAAGATGCACACTTTTCCTCAGTCTGTGCGAAACAATTCAAGTCTAATACCCTATTCTCATTTGCAAGTTAAACCAGTTTAAACTAAGCCAGGTTATCGAATGTTACATTCTAATTGGTCAATTCAACATATTGATTTGATTTGATTGGTTGACATTTAACCTGGTTTATATAAAGTTGTGTGTTACTGTGTCCGTGTGAATGCGGTATAACTGCCAATTTGAATGATTATTTGAATTTTAGAAAAAAGTAATGGCACAGAAACAGAACGAAATTGAGAGCTGTCTCGGTTGAAGTCCAAGAATTCCTGAATACCGTAAAAGCTCTATTAAGCCCCCGGGTGGCTTATTTAATTTCGAACGCTCCAGAGGGGGCCTTGTTAGAGCGGGGGCTTATTAGAGAGGGGGCTTATTCGCAAAATCAAATGACAGGGATACAGATGACACCTTTTTAGTTCTTTTGCATCATATTTTGCGGATTCAACATATAGTTTTACGAGTCAAATACATAAATTCGACACAGTTTTATCTCAAACCATATCAAATTAACATACAAGCTTATCTAGCACAATAAATGGGAAATCTTTAGTAACCATTGGAATTTGATATAAGAGAGGGGGCTTAATAGAAAGGGGGGGGCTTATTTAGAATTTTGACTCAGAGGGGAGGGGTTTATTAAAGAGGAGGGGTTAATAGAGAAGGGGGGCTTAATAGAGCTTTTACGGTATGTTCAACTTTTATATGGTTTATCTTACTTGAAGGGCGTCTTATCTTCTATTGCACCTTACTTGGGAATGAAGTGCCGTATCGTTGTCACATCTTGAAAAACAGTCCTACTACTTCTGATAATAATGTTTCCATTTGCAGTATTGATTATCGTCAATGGTCACCCCGTACGAAATCACAAAGGAAAGCATCATAGTTTATCGAAGAAGGCAAAGATCAGTGCAAATTCTCATGTTGTGAAGAAAAGTAAACAAAATAAAAAATCGTACTTCTTCCCTGGACAGCCTGCAGCCAACGTAGGGTCACAAGAAGATGCGAAGAAAAAAGGCACCATCAGGATTTCAGGTGAGATTTAGTATACCGGGTGTCCCAAAATGATGTATTATTGTTTGATTGCTTACATGTTCATAACCAATTTACCGATTTTCAAAAACTTTGTTTTATTTGATTGCCTAAAGATTAAATTGTATTTTAATATGTTGGTTGTGGTTTTAGCACGGCTTTTTCATGTCGAAAAGAAGATCGATAAGCCTGCTCAAATTCAAGCCTTAGATGGCATGAGAAAGAAACGGCCTATTTTTCCAGTCAACATTTTTGATGTGATACAAAAGGCTGAAGCCATGTTCGGCCTTTTGTATGTATCTATGTATGTATGTATCCGTTTGCCACTAAAGACTAATGAACTGTTTACAATATTTTAGGAGCTAAAAACAGATATGTTACAAAATTTAATACAAATTAAATAAATGCCTATGAGAACACCCCTAATTGTAGTAACAGGGATAGCACTAATCGTTCGAATTGACCTTATTTCTTATGGTCCCCTCAGAGGTGGTTTCTTAAACGGAAAATGTAAGATTGTCAGATAGAAAGAAAAAGATATAAAATATAAATAGAATATAAACTTTAAAGTGCTTTTGATGAAATATTGCTTAGTAGGGGAGAATCATGAGTGTAAGAGAGCATATGGGGTGTCAGTAGCACACATATTAGCATAGGTTCCAAATCTTTATCTTGGCGTAAAAAGGTGGGTGTAAAATTCAATGACCAATTTCTTCTGATTGAATGGCTTGAAAGAAACTTTAGATACTTATCTATAAATCTACCGTTGGACTTTTCAGAAATTTTGAATATTTTTGGAAATTACAGCGTATCTTACATTTCAACTCATTTGAGGATGTGACGTCATCAAATTTCTAAATCATAAACCAGATGCGTGACAGACTTTTGCTTGACACCATATTGTAGGCATTTATGAACTATGGTTTCCTTCAAAATTGTTTCATGTTACGTCAAGCTGTTTAGAAATTACGATGGTTTAAGTTTTTTTGAAAATTTTTCTTGAATTCTTGAAAAAGAAGAAAAACACTCTAATTCTGAAAATATTCAAGATTTCAGGAAATTCCAACGGTAGAATTATAGAGAATTAGCTAAAGTTTCTTTGAAGTCATTCAGTTCAAAGAAATAAGTCACTCAATTTTACACCAGCCTTTTTAAAGATTTGGAACCTATGCTTATTAATCATCTTCCTCTCTCTGTATATTCTGGAAAAAAGTTTTGTTATCCTTGCAGGGCCATGGCACAGTGACAGTGGATTAGACCGAAATGTTGATCCAATGGAAGACTCTTATGTCAAGAAGATTATAGCTAGCAATGAAGGATTGAATTTTAACAAAGATATGGCTGAAGCTGGCGGTAAGTTTGTTGGCTTTAGTTCTCTTCGTATGTTAAGATTAAGTAGATTAGATTAGATAAGATTAGATTAGGCTAGATTAGATTAGATTAGATTATGGAGATTTGGTTTTACTTATTTCAAGTCATGTGACCCTACTCTTGGGCAGAGGCCGACAAAATGTGTTCTTTTCTGGGAACGGCAAAAATTTGGTCCAAACTCCATGCGAAATTTTTATTTATCTACATTGATTTAGTGGCTTGTACATTTGATTTCGTGCAAGTGACTTCGTGATTTCGGTGATTTCATAAACAAATATAAGCCCTTCTATTTGGTCAGAGTTTTTCGCAACTAATGAGATCAAGTATGATCTAAGAATGAAGAATCTTCTCCAGGTGCCAAAAGTTAGAACATCCTCATATGGACAAAGTTCGCTATCGTTCAGAGGCAGTATACTTTGGTACACTCTGTCAGACAGCATTTAAAGGGTCTGTTTCATCCAGCATTCCTTGCACGTGCCGTCTGTTGATGTTCCTTTGTTGTCCGCCATTTTCATGGGCCATGAAAATGGCGGCAACAAAGGCCAACCAAGAGATGGCACGTGCAAGGCATGCTGGATGAAACAGACCCTTTAATCCGCACAAAATACAAAAAGGTTTAAAACCATGACCAAACACTGGAAGGGAGAAAAATGCCAATGTAACATTTGTAGATAGATAGTTGGTTTTTATTAGTTTCTTGTAAACTATATTATCCACAAACTGTAGAAAGATTGATTATTATTATTATTATTAACTTAAAGAGCCATTGACACCTAGGGTCCTTTGCGGACACGCTGCTGTAATTTCCCTTAATTTGTAAATCAATTTATATAGATTCTACATTATATTTGAAAATGACGTTTAACAATCATTTTCGTTTTCTTTGCAGAGGTATTTGATGTTAATGGCATAGAAGATTTCTACGATAAAAATGCATTAATTACATACGAAGTAAATGGACACGAAATTCCCGTGCATTTAAAACAAAAACTCACGCCGCAAACACAGACTATGTTCCCCGAATACGGCCATGATTCCCCTCCTTCGCCGGATTCAACTTCAAGAACTGGTCACTCTTACTCGCAAGCGAATCGCGGAGATCATAAAGCAACCACTTTTTACGGTATGTCTTTGAAAGATATGCCGGAGTACAAAGTCCACGACACTCCCTCAGTCGGTGAGAATAATCATCATGCCTCGCGATTATTCGCAGGACGTGCGCAGATGAACGATCCTCGTTTTGGAGACGCGTCTGCATTCGCAGCACGGCATAGGCTAGGGGGTGCAGAAAAGGCTGGACCGTATGACCCAAGTGTAATCGCTGACCACCAGGAAGGAGACAGAGGCTCAGAGGCTCAGTCACAAGTTGATAATCTAGCATCGGAATATGAACAAGCCAACGCGTACGGACAAGAAGATGCTAGATTAGGTAGCCGGATGAAAGGATTTAACGGCGGACATTTAGAAGCGGATTATCATAAGCATATCCAACCGCTTGATAAAAGTGTTGCAGGTTTATATCCGAAACTGGATTACAGTCGATTAGCTAGCCATAGATTGCATCCGGATAACGAATACATGAACCGGGACGATTCACATGTGAAAGAATTCGCTGGACATACCGGATTTAATAAATTTGATGGCAATATGGGATTGAAAGAACTAGCAGGGCACGCTGGGCTGAAAGCATTCGCAGGGCATGCTGGGTTGAGCAATCGCCAGGAAGAAATGCTTGAGGAGCTTGCACATCTAAAAGGCCGTTTAGCACATTCCCTATTTGAGAAACCGATGCATTCTGAGGAAAATTACCAAAAACGTCCTTCTGATGCTGTGCAGTTCACTGACAGGCCTAAGTTGCTGCAGGGTGGCACAGCAGAGAAAGAACAGTTCTCGAAAGACCACGAAGGAGTCAAAGGTTTTTTCAACGAAGGGGAACACGAAGCCAGCAATCCAGATGCGGGGATAGCAGGGGACAATCGGGGTGTTGGGAAAGAATATGATGGGGGTAAGCTCACCCCAGCTGATGTTCCGGCTACGAAAGAGGTAGAAGGAAAGCCAAAACTTGATGACTCGAACAAATTCTTTGAGCAGTTAGAAAAGATAGACGAAGAAAAGCAAAAACACGAGAAAGAGCAACAGGAAATGATGCCAGGAAAGTTAGCGGAGATGAATACAAGTCTTCCAAGTGGTGCAGAGAAGATTCAGAGATTTAGTGATGACGAAGAACGAACCAAAGCAAAGGATAAGTTATTGAGCATACTAGGAGACCTCACGACTAAGTTAAAAGGCATGGAAGCTGCCGTGAAGGACGCTCATACCAATGAAAGAAGAGAGAGTCCATCTGGTAGTGATGCTAAACAAGATGAATTGGAGCACAAGTTTGCCGAGCAATATGCACATGAGAAACATGAAGAGGAGAGTGCACATGATGAGGCTAAGGGGCAGACGACTAAGGACGCACAAGCATTGCTGGAACATGTGTCACAAAACATGGAACACGTTCATGGTGACCCAGGGCAATATGAGAGGCCACATGAAGACAGATACCAAGATGAGCGTCCTCCAGAGCAACCTCATCAGAGCTATGCTGCTGCTAACCCCCGTCTTAGCGGTGCAGAAGCTGGAGATGAGAATCAAGAACGGGTGTCGCATCTGATAAGCAATCTCAAGCAACACGATGAGCCGTTTATTTTTAACACAGAGGGTATTGATTACAAAGGGCCTACGTTTGATAAGATATCGAAGTTTTCTGATGAAGACAGCCATGCTAAAGATCATGTTCATACGAAATACGGACACGAACCGCCGTTGATCGAACGACCTATTGTCTCTTCGTTCTATCACGATCACGAATCAGAATCAAATCATGATGGTGGCATCGACGATCACTCGTTCCATTCCGAATCGAGGTTTTCATCTGATCACGAGGTTACGCCTACGCAGAGGGATAATGGTGCAAGTCATGGAAAGAGTCAGGATGACGAGAAAGAACAGGAGGGAAAGGAAACCGCCGAAGCGTCTGAGAAGAGACCGGATGCGGAACAAAATCATGTCAAAGAAAATAAACCTGATGTTGGTAAGAATATATTTTCCTGTTGATTGTGCAGTGCTTATGTTTCATCATTAAGGGAGCTTGAACTATCAAAAGAATATGTTTTGTTTAGTAGCGATTCTTTTGCTAAGAATTACCTCCTACAAAGTCTTCCAGCTGTCAGATTTCCTCACGATTTTGCTTTAATCTCGGGAAATATCAGACGCGTTGTGGTTCTGTTTTCAAGATGGTGTTCAAAGGACGGGAGCAGTGTTTTAATGCTATGTTTAGTGGTGACAATGTTCTGTTGAATTCCTTTGCCCCTTGAGAAGAGCAATACACATATCTATTGGAAAATCTCACTCCGAAATGATTTAAAATGAATAGTCCCCAATTACTTATGTCTCTCTGGATTTTATTCGTCTTGTATCACAGCACTGAGAAACGCAAGCAAGTGGGAACTAATCACTTTAACATTTATTAACGTAAAACAGTATTCATTTCTTCCGATGCATGCGTTTAAAAGACAAGTCCGGGGTTTCTACAATTATTGTCAAAAAGCAACCTTACCAACTGCCGAACACCAATTGTGAGTTCTTTCCAAGTTTTGAGATCTCTTTCTGTTGTAAATTCGTGCAAAATTTTTCGTAAGTTTTGTAAAATGGTGATAAAATGGCTAGCCTCGGTTTGGAGGTTCGATTGTGACGTGGGAGAAAGTACTTGAGAACTTGAGAGTTTTGTAAGAAAACAGTCTTGTTCAGATCGAAGGCGAAGTGGGCGAAATGACGTCACAAATAATGACGTCATTTCGCTCATTTCGCAGATTGAAATACGCAATTTCGCAGAGAAAAGAGAGAGAAGGTTGGACAAAAGTACCACACACCATTGACAACATTATAATCTTTCATTTTATAAACAATTATTCCAACCCCGGACTTGTCCTTTAAAGTTAAGATAGAGCTAGCTGCGGTAGAAGGTTTAGTCCATTGCTTTTCATTAAGGACCGGGCACAGTTACTTGCCGTTGTCAGAGATTGGTGAAGCCTGCGTCCTTTTGAATATCATACGTTTTAAAAATGTCTGTTGATGAATATCTCAAATTAAAGTCAGAACCTCATCTTTGCAACCTTCACTGCAATTTGCAGTATCGACATTATGCTTGATCAGGGTCCTTTTCCTAAAGCTCCTTTCCTGTACCACCATTCCTTAACACTTTGCTGATTTCTTCGTAGATGACGATTTACCGGAGTACAATGAAGTCAAAGACGCTGCGATATTCGAAGAGAATCTCATAAGAAAGAAATACCACGCTCCTAGTCTCCACTGGTCCGATGATTTGTCAGATGAAGCTCAGAAAGAGGCTGACGATTTAGCGGACCAGAAGACATTTGATACAAGAGACCTCGGTAAAAAGAATATACCTAAGGGAATGAACGTTGCTATTGTGCCTTTGAGCTCATTAAATGTTGGAAAAGACTCAGCCGATATATGGCAAAAGGAATCAAGCAAATTTGATTTTGTAAGTCCGTTCGTATCGAAGAAAAATGCAGATTTTGCACAAATGATTTGGAAAACTTCTAAAGAGTTCGGACTCGGAGTTGCTAAAACTAGAGACAAGAGTAATTGGATTGTTGTTGCGAAATATGACACGCCTGTCGTGGCAGAGTATGAAAAACTGAAAGCTAATCTTGAATCAGATATACCAGTAGCTGATCCATATAGTGATATAGCTCGACGTTAGTTCGTTAATGACAGTATATACGCAATTTAGGCTGACTAGAAAGTTGCAATTTCCTTTAGGAGAGCCTTTGGAGAATGTTTCCACCCGATGCCTTGTGCTGTTGATGGGCTTTTAGATGGTTGCAAGCGACTAATAATTGAATTGCCTTTGACGCCTTTTAGTTGTCCGTACGCACGGATGACAAGGGTTGATCCATCATATCTTCGACCGGGTGAGTAAAATAAGGAATCCTCGTTTGGAAGGTCACTGCTCCCTGAATATCACAGCAATAATATTGAAAACTGTCTTGTTTTATAGCCAATATGTTCATTTAGGTTCAGTAATTTACCCGGCTTTAATTGGCCATTCCTTCCCCGTGAATATACCGGGTGAGTCAAAAAAAACGTGGGGTGTTTGGCGGACTGTGACATTGCTTGTAGCCACCCTATCGTCGTGAAATAAATTTTTCCATGCATCAAAAGGTCTAACTTAGATTATAAGACTAACCTCATTAAAATCGGTCACTTGGTGTATTAGTTAAAACGTATTTTCTTTGTAAGGCCTTGTATGGGGGTCTTGCAAACTGATGGAATCTTTAGCCAAGGCCCTTCAGCATTTTAGCCTTACCAAAGTTACAGATACATGTGGTATTATCAGGAGAGAAAACACTATTTCCTAACTATTTCATTCTCCTCTGATAATACCACGTGTATCTGTAACTTTGGTAAGGCTAAAATGCTGAAGGGCCTTGGCTAAAGATTCCATCAGTTTGCAAGACTCCCATACAAGGCCTTACAAAGAAAATACGTTTTAACTAATACACCAAGTGACCGATTTTAATGAGGTTAGTCTTATAATCTAAGTTAGACCTTTGCTGCACGGACACATTTATTTCACGACGATCGGGTGGCTACAAGCGACGTCACAGTCTGCCAAACACCCCACGTTTTTTTTGACTCACCCGGTAGGAGTTTTTTTTTCTGCAGAAAGCCCCTTCCAAAAACCTGCAAAAACGAGTGAAAACAATAAGAAAATTTTCCTTGGTTTTCCTTCATAAAAATGATGCAACTCGCATGTATTCATGTATTCTCTCCTCTTTGGCATTCTCACCTCTGCTGGATCTTTCAGTTGCCCCCTTCCCCCAAGATCAATGTTATTGTTGATGTCAAATTTCAGGCTTGGAGGGAGCAGAAACCTTTTCACAAAAATCTATCCTCAGAAAAGAATGATAGGTGGGGGGAGGGAGGAAATGGAGTGTCAAAATCGGAATGTTGCGATCACAAACAATCTGCATATATCTTATCCAAAATAGTTGCTCTTCCTTGGTATCATTTGTAATGCCTATTTAGGACTCAAAGGTCAAGCTTGCTGGCATGATTTACCAGTTAAAAATTTCCGAAGGAGGAAAGAAAGGGGTTGAGCGATGAAAATTTCGACAGTTAAGTGCCAAATTTCCAAGATTTCATTGTTTTTCTGAGTTATTTTCATGAAAGGCTTGAGCCTACTTAGATCACGCTTTATGCTTCTCGTCAAAACTTGTTGGCAAAACGTTTACGACAGTTCAATCTTTGAATTTTAGAGTTATCCCTGGAATACTTTAATAACTGCTATGTATATATCAATTTTAACTGCTTGTTGTGGACTATCCATAATGCTTGTTTACCTCTGCCGTTAGCAAGGACAAATTTTGCGAAACAAAATGATCAGCTCTCCAACATTACAAAGCGATATGCCTTTCTGGACAAAATATTTCAAACCTCTGGGCGTACTCAACCAAATCAAAGCAAGCAGAGAGTGAGAAGCATTATGGCTGGCTGCTTTGAAACTGTGGAATCTATTCTTCAGAATGGCAAATCGCTTTGTAATGGCGGAGAGCCGATTTTGTTGTTGTAGAAAATGTACCCTTGCTTCTGCTGTATCCAAATCCAAGTTTTGCTTCACATGCAAGTTTATTTGCTAAAAGTTAACGTTTTGAAATTTTGAGCAACACTGCCAAGGGTAAGCAATTTAAATGGATGTTCATTCATGTTCCTTCAGTAAAGTTTAATCAATGGTTACTGATTAACAACCACTGTTATCCAATGATTTTTGTACATATTATTTGATAGACCAATTAATTGTTTTCTTGGCTCCAATTTCTGTCACTGTAAATAGATTCTTATCCCCATCAAGGGAGAGAATGTCTACTGCTGATGAACATGGCTTGTAGCTGAAAAGGAGATCACCAGCTGCAAAAACCCGACAACAGTTAGCAATGTCCACTGAAATTCGATCTTAGATGTTGTTGCAAAAACTTATCGTTGTAATGAATCAAAAAAAGTTAATATTTTCTGACGGGCTATGAATAAATTGACAGGGAATTTCCTATTAGGACATTCCCTAATAGTTATTGGTATACAGTTACGATAGAAATTGTCCATCGTTTGCAGACTCAAAATCTGCATGGTCGATTTAGCTAAAATCAAGGAACAAATTCGAGATGAAATGATTCTAAAAATTCTCAATTTTGACGTCATTGTATCGATGACGTCATGAAAATTTTTCAAATTTCGTCAAAATCAAAAAATTTATATATCAATCGAAAGGTCTCGTCAAATGCTGTCTAACTACAGTATTTTCGAACACGTTTGACTTACACACAAAGAGTTATGGCGAAATTAGTTCTAAAATTGACAGTAGTTGACGTCATCAAAAATAGAACTTCAGGTCAAAATTCAAAATGTACCTATGTCTAATTTGAATCAAAATGGTCGATTTAGTACAAATCAAGCATAGGTTAGGCAGGTTACTAGATAATTCTAGGAAATTCCCGGTCCAAAAAAGTACACAGCTGTATTCAGAAATAGAATGTCAATCTCTCAGTCAAAGGCTATCTTAGATTTGAAAACGTTGTATGGTAAAATCAATTATCTTTATCGAAATATAAATTTAATGCAATTTCAGAAATATAATTTGGACGTCAATGGCAAGCAAATCAAGAAGCAGAATCGAAGATGGAATTCTCTTTCCGATTTAAACCCTTTACCAGCATTTTCCTACTTTCTGGGTCTTAACCCTATTTTTGTTGGGCGGGGGGCAAATTTGCCCCCCCCCCCTAGTAGACTTTTTGTTATAACTCTGTCAGGATAACAATTATGACCCTGAAACTTTCCGACTTTTTGCTTATACTTATTGTGCAATGACTGAAGAAGTTTCATAAAAATATTTTGACAAATGAGGGGGAGGGAGACAATTTTCTGGAACTGACTCTGTCAAAATTGCCATTTCTCAAATGTTAATTTTCGCGAAAAAGAAGCAAAATTGCAAAATTTTGCAAAGATGTTTTGCAGGGTAGTGCTATTTGATGTATTCTATCATAATTGTCATGTTTGGATGGAAATTGTGCTCCAAATTAAATTGTGTCGCATTTTTCCTGATTTTGACCGATTTTGCCACTTTTCTTGACCACACAAAGAAAAATGCTGACGCAAGCAATAATGACGGCTAATTTTAGGTTAATGTTTATATTTTCGTAAAGTACATGCCTGGGGCTATTAGTACACCAAATCTGCTTGCTCTATCTATTTCCAGTCAAGAGTTAGGTAGGGGGGGGGGCTTTTTTGCCCCCCCAACCAAAACAGGACGTGTCAGATAGCCCAACCACTATAGGGTTAAGAGATGAGTGATTTTACCAAACAAAATTTCTCATCTAAGTTAGCATCTAACTGATAAATTAACATGTTAGTTTTGAATATCTGCCACGGACTTTTTATTCCACAACCCGTCAAACATTTCAACATATTTTAACCCACCCGGTATATCGAATTAATTTTCCAGTTGTCATTTGAATAAATCTTATTTCTGAATAGTAAATTTTTCTTGAAATCATGCACTTCAAAGTTCTCCCATTTAAACAGATCAAAACGAAGTAAAAACGATAATTTCCAAAAGAAACTGTTGTCAGTTGTCATGAAATAATATTTAAAACTAGATTGATAAATACAAATATAAATTTTTCTAATTTAGAAAGAGGAAAGAAAAATTTTATTCTACAATAAAAATGTCTACAATGTACAATACGAGGCTCAGTTAAGTTTTCATTATGTCAATAAATTTTGCTATATATTCCCATATCAGAATGATGAAGTTTTTATGACTGAATTGTGAATGGAACACCATAGCTAGCAAGATATTTACCCGGGGATATTGCCGAATACAAAGTTTCAAAGTATCCATTTTACGGCCTTTTACGGACCTCGTCAGCTGGCTTACGTTTGATTAAGGGTGGTTAGACGTCCCAGTTGTGCTTGATTTCCACAGCTTTGTTTTTTGCGGAGGAAAACATTATTTACTATTATGGAGGAGCTAGCGTGTGATCTCCTCCGCAGTACTATATAGATTATTCCTGTGCATGTACACATTAGTTGCAGCGCTCCTCCATAGAAGCACACCAGCAGTGTCTAACTACCCATGGTTTGATATCATTAGGTCAAGAAATGATAGCTTGTCTTCGTAAAACGCAATCAAGATTGGCATTTTCGAAACACTGTGTTCACAAATTCAGCGCAAATGGTTACGTCCTATAGGCAGCATGGCTGACTGCTTGCTGTGTGTTTACTGGCTTACTCTTGTGTCTAATTTGATTTGATCAAGGTTGATGTACTTAGGCCTTTGGAATATCAAAATATTTATTGATGACCTAAATATTAAAACCAATAGTATACCATTGAAGAGGGCCTAACCACTCGAAGAAAACAGGCATCAATTTGGTCTTATTCTATCTTAAAAACACCATAGGTTCTTCAAAAACTTTTCACCTTTTTGCCTTTTCTGGCTCCGACAGTTTGCTCATTTGGTGTTAGAGTGCTCAACCTTCTTTAACTATGCGTCAATATGATTCTTACATCAGCCCCTTGAACTGATGGGAAGCTGAACTTTGTGCCACAAAAACAGTTCAAGTATTCGTTTTTGAATCAGTTCTTCTCTTCTTCTTTGATAACCCTGATATGTTTCGGCAGTAACACCCCAGGGTGTCGTAAAGCACTCGATCTTTTGAAAAATGTCGAATAAACGTCCGTTGTATCGTTACCTCTTCTTAACACGTTTGACCGTAATGTTGTTTCGATGTTACCAGGTGGTCGATACAACGCAACGACGTAAACATACTTATTATTGATATCGTCGATACTTTTAGCGACACCCATACCGAGCTCTTTCGAGTCCTTCCAAATCAGTTGCGCGAATTGTCCAGTATTTTGATCCAAATGTGGATCCTCGAAACGATAATTTTCGCTTTGATGATACCACATATTCGTCGCAGCTTCGCCTGCAAGCTTGAAATTTGCCCACACTTTTGCGACATTCTCACCGTAACCTTTCTTTTCCAAATCTTCCGATATTTCTAATGATTTCAAATCAGCTAAATGCTCTGCCATTTTCTGTGCCTCGCTTGCAAGTTCATCTGACCAGACAAGAGGCGGAGAATGATGATCTGCTCTGTAGTCGTTCGTTTTCTTTAGGCCACCGGCGGCGAAGTCTTCAATTGTACCTATGAAATTTGATCTTCAATTAGAATTTTGCACAACGTATCCATTTTTCAGTCAAAGTGAGATAAAATTTCAACAAAGATCAAAGTTACGCAGCATAGCTTCCAAATCTTTAACTCAGTGTAAAAAGGTGGGTGTAAAATTCCTTGATCTATTTCTTCTTATTGAGTGGCTTGAAACAAACTTTAGTTACTTATCTTTAATTCTACCGTTGGACTTTTCAAAAATTTTGAATACTTTTTAAAATTTCAGCGTATGTTGCATTTCAGCTCATTTGAGGCTGTGACGTCATCAAATTCTAAGTCATAAACCAGAAAAGTGACAGACTTTTGCTTGATACCATATTGTAGACATCCGTAAACTATGGTTTTCTTCGAAATTATTTCATGTTGCTTCAAACAGTTTAGAAACTACGATGATTTTAAGTTTTTTTGAAATTTTTCTTGAATTCTTGAAAAAGTAGAAAAACTCTCTGATTCTGATAAAATTGAAGATTTCAGAAAAGTCCAACGGTAGAATCATAGAGAAATAGCTTAAGTTTCTTTGAAGTCATTCAGTTCAAAGAACTGAATTTTACACCAGCCTTTTTAAAGATTTGGAACCTATGCTACGTTACGTAGTATCTTCCAGGCAGCAAATCTGGTTTAAAGTTGTTCCAGGGATGAGCTGAAACAAGTGACATATTTTATTGCATCCAACACTGGTCGCATCGTGCCAATTTTCGTTACCAGTAATTGGTAAATTTCTTTGTTCCAAGATACAAAACTACTTTTCGAGCTTAAATTTTGGCTTGAGCCTTACAAATTTGGACCTTACAAAAATTTTAAAACAGTGACCAAATGGACAATGCTATTGTTTCAGATGGAAATGTCAAAAAGTTCTTTCAAATTGCCTTCTCGTTCGATACAACGTGACTTTCTTCAAGGACAAAAATTACTGACATACTTTAACCTAAATTTTATGATTTTGGAAAATGTTCTGAAGGAGAACTGTAATTAAATTTTTCACAATGTCAACATTATATTTCAAGAAGCCATCACATTGGTACGAAGTGTCTGTTTTAGCTATGTTAACTAAGACGCAGTCTAAGACCGTTTACTGTAAACATTTGAAGGTATATTGAATGATAGAAATGACATTTTACATTCTGTGAAGCAAAATTTTTTTTTATTTCAGACAAATAGAATTCTGACCAATTTCAGACAACTGTTTAGGCAAGCTACAACTTACCTAGACTTGGCCCAAGTCTGTTTCGTCAAAAAATTTTGTCAGAAAAGATTGAAGGGAAAAGTGAAAAGCGGAATAATTTTGTTTCGTAATATACTTTCAGGTAGACTTATTACAGTTGACGAAAGAGACTTGGGGCAAACTACAACTAACCTGGATCTTCTTCTTGTGTATTCACAACTGCGTCGTCAGGTTGCTTGTTTAGCAATTTAGCCAACGAAACTCCATCATTGGATTTCTTCAATAAACCCTTCAACGTATCAACATTCAAAGTAACACTCTGTGTATTCCTTGCAACAGGATCTTGTGTTTGTTCTTTGCTTTTCGTCAGTTGAGAAAGAAGGCTTCCATCAATTGCATAACTTTTCTCTGTTTCTCCTTGTTGTTGTTGCTGTTGTTGATCATCTGATCTCGCTGTTGCGTCCTCTGTTTTCGCCTGTTCTGCTGCCTGTGAAGTGCAAAATATGAATTGTCATAAAAAGACACGGTAAGGGAAGACTGCCTTCAACCGATGCCGGCACATTTTGAAAACGGTGAAAAAATGTGACGGTAGCAAAATTTGAGCTGCTGTCTACACGATACCGGCAAAATGCCGTTTTGAAAATCTACCATTTTCAAAATGTCCTTGCAAAAAGTGTGCCGTTTTCAAAATGTGCCGGCATCGTGTGAGCGCAGTCTAAGACTATCTATAAGTCTGATTCCTGTTGGACGATTATCATTGTAGCATGCATGAACATCCTAAACATGAATAGATGACATAAGTTATAAACATAAATTAACATAGCCAAGCTAGAGGTGTGGCCACATCGAGAGGAAGGGCAAGGAAACTGCTTCTATGGCTTAGCTTCTCAGTGTCGTGAAACGACCTACGGATGCTTGATAGAAATATAAACAAAACAAAACTATGAACAGAATGATTTTCAGCTTCTCGTTGCAGCAACGCAAATTGTGCAGCATTTTTGCAATTTGGCATTAAATCAGAATACTTGTCCTGTAAAAATTTGGCATACCCTTTAAAAGCTCCGCACCTTCTTTCTTTGCTGCAGTCCCTATCCTATGCCTTTCAGCGGAGTTATGTATAGATTTATAGTCCACGGGAAGAGTGTAGGAGACATTTATACTGTAAAGCCCTTATATAAGCCGCACCCCCTTCCGTATTTTCTTATACTAGACATAGTGCTGCTATATGCGGATCCAACTGGCCTAAAACTATCATCTTTAAACTGACAATTCGAACAAAGCTTTGCCCTATTAAGCTTCTTTGAAATGTTTTTGACTTGGAATGTATTATGATGCACTCTCACCCCAAAACTTGACAATGTTGTGAGGCAATTAGAGTTATTTTGTCGTTCTTTTAACAATTGTGTGTTGATTTGAACTGTCTGGGGGCAATTCGTGCCACCTTCACAGTGCAAAGACATCATTCAGCAGACTTACAACGCAAGCTCAAGTTCTGGTCTTCCTCCTGAAAAATTTATATAGTTCCTTACAGATGTAATTCAGTATCAAACATTGGTAAAGAAGCTGGTATGGTAGTGATTTTAGTTTTCCAGGAAAAAAGGTTGACTAGATGCAGAACACTACCCCGGACTTGGAGGCAGTGCTCAGATTCAAATGCAAAATGAATATTCAACAAACCTGTTGTTCTGCTTGCTCCGGTTGTTTTCCTTTAAACGTCACCATCTTGCCATCATCCAAAACAATTCCTTTTACATGTTTCAGGAACTCGGAATTTTTTATGGAAGGAGGCAGCTCTGGCACTTCATCTTTAGCTGTTCCTGTGACATCCTTCTTTCGAGATTTGATCATTCTTGTTTCCACTGCAGCTTTGCTTTTAGAATCTAAATTGTGAAAATAGGACGATAGTCTGGTGAACTGGGAAGGACTGAGCGATTTGGCCTTGTCTCTTTTATCGCTCTCAGCGCTTGCAAAACTTTTTGATAGTTCCTCATGTCTTACTTCGTGCCTCTCCTCTGGCCTTTCTACCCTACTCTCTGCATAACTTTCTGCATTATTTTCTGCCCTATTTTCTGGCACTTTCACCTCACTCTTCGCTTGCCCCTTCTCCCTATCCTCAGTCACGTGATTCTCCTCCGCATGACTGTCCTCCTTTTCACGATTCTCCTCATTCCTAGCCTCGGTATGGCTCTTCTTGAATGATGTATCAGGCAGCTTTCCAAGCGGAACAATCTTCCCATGGAAAAGAGCGAATATCGGGGCGGAATCCTTTCCCTCGGTTTTCAAACTTCTGGCAGCTGATTCCGCTGAGGGTGTCGGCTCGTCCTTAATACTCTCATGCTTTTCAGTCACAGACCTAGCCACTGCTTTTTCAGCTGTTGCTTTAGCTGCGCTGGAGCTTTCTGTTGGCTCGGCTGGTTCGATTTTAGCTGCGGATTGAGGAGTGATAGTGCCCTTTCCGGATCCGGTATTCTTCTTTGATAACAGATCCGCATCGTTTAGTAATGTCGCTAGATTTGCAAGGAATCCTAGAAGATGTGAAAAGTGAGGGAAATTTGCTTGGTCGTTCTATTACTAGTCAAAGAGTGCTATTGGAAATATGTGAAAATGATGATAGTTTTAGTTCATTTCATTTTCACACATAGTTGATAAAAATTGAAAATTAAAGAAGTCTCCATAGTTCTATATGAACTGGAGACTTTTGCAGCTACCTAATTTGATGTAAAATCGTACATTTGTTCAAGAAATCCACACCTTTCAGAGAGCCTTCTCTAAATCTGCATATTAATGATTTTGGAGATCTTTGAATCGGCCTACCCATAGGCGTAGGAGATAGGGGGCTAGGGGGGGGGGCTGCAGCCCCCCAACGTCAGAAAAATTTGCAAAAATCATCCATATTCGGGCAGAAATCCGCCTCAAGTCGGGCAAAATTTTCTCAAACAATTGATTTTTTGTCGGGCAGCCCCCCCAAATTTTATCTTCCCCTACGCCGATGGGCCTACCGGGTGTCCCAAAATGATGTATTATCGTTTGATGGCTTATATGTCCATAACCGATGAACCGATTTTCAAAAACTGGCAAAACCACAACCAACGTCTTAACATCCAATTTAGCCTTTAGGCAATCAAATAAAACAAAGTTGTTGAAAATCCGTTCATTGGTTATGGACATACAAGCAATCAAACAATAATACATCATTTTGGGACACCCGGTATATCGTAGGGGCAATTTAGATAGTTTTTAATTGTCAGAAAAGCTGTTTTTGCGGAATCTGCATAAAATATTTGAAGATTTGAAGAATTCTCAAAACAGGGATCGAACATACTGCTTGCTCTCTCGTTTCTCATATCGTCTGCAACCATAAGAAGAAGGAGACAGAAGTCAAAAAGCATTTACTAAATTTATCTTACCACGTTTTGAATTTTGTGTCTCTATTGTTTGTTTTCTGATTCTATGTTCTGGATATCTTCGTGATAAATAAAATCCATCGTTGTTTTCGTTGTGTGTTGGATGGCTGACGTAGCTGTGTTTGTATCCTAGATATAATAAAAAACCTGATTTAATTCTGCTTACGTCTTTGCAGACCCTATATTCCTCCCATTCTCAAGGGTAATTTAGCACTATATGATTGTGTATCAAACAAGATAGGCCGGTCTTCCAGAATAGTTTATGCTTCTGAAAATTGACCAACTCGTTTATTGCCTTCAGGAGGGCCCTTTGAAAATCAGCACTCGCTGAAGGGTTACCCTCCCTAAATATATGAAATCAAATCAAATCAAGATGGTCTAAAACTAAAAATTGTCCAAGATTTCCTGATCAGAATATGCACAGCGATGAACCAAAACTGTCCATATTTGCTGAGATGAAACGTGAATCGTTTGCTCAAAAATTTCCGTGAAACGTGCTGTTTGGTTTATAGTGGAAAGGCAGGCTTAGATGTGGATTTTTATCTAATTAAAATCGATCATGTTTTACTAAAATCATGGACTACAGCTATTTCTTAAAAAATCCTTGCAAAGGGAAAGTTTTTATTCCATCTGATATGCATGGCTACCATTTACGGAGGTTCAAGTCACTGTATACTTTGTTCAAAAGTATTTTACATACCTAATGAATATATCTCAGCATCTTATGAACTAACAGGCAACATTAGATTCATGTAAAAACCTAGAAAATATTTACGTAGATAGATATCACAATGTTCATATACCCGTAGCATTGTTTGTGCAGAATATCTGAAACCTATCAAACTTTGAAATATTTCACGTCCACTCACTTACCTCTGCCAGCCAAACAAATTGCAAAACAGCATGCGAATACAGCGACGAATAATATCCTAATTCTCGTTTTCATCTCTCTTTATTTCTTTTCAAGTCATAATAATTTACAAAGTGGAAAAATCACGGTGTTCTAGGCCATAATTTTGCGATACTTTGTTGGTGTTTACTCGCCGACACGCTTGGGTAGTGACGTTATCGGCAAATCAGTGAAGCGTAACGGAGTTGTTTGATCTGGCCATGGATCCGGCTTCGGGTCAGGTCAGTTTAACTATCGCTTGTTTTTGTGCTGAATATGCACAAGAAATATAAAGGCAGGCATGCTTCACGCCATTTTAGGGCACTTCGATGAACGGTAAACATTTGGTGAGTCTTGTGCAGAGCTTGAAAAATCGATGGATTTGAAATCCTTTAAAACTCTTCTGTGGAAGGGATTAATTGCATTGCATCGAGGAAAGAAAAACATTTCAAATCTTGACTCGATATTGGATATCCGTTACCGTTACAAAACGATATTTTCAAACGTGAAGTTAGATTGATCAATGGTTCTACATGGTACTACAAAAATGAAAAAAAACTTTGCTAACTAAAGGCGGAAATTTTCTCTTAAAGGGCCCTGGTCAGCCATCATCCTTTGCGTTCTTCAGCTATCATCAATGTGTACGAATGCAGCGCCTCACTGTGAAGAACGGCTAGTTGGCGAGGAGGTAGACCTATGCTCCTCTCACGTACACAAACCGAGATTAAATCCTTTCGGAATCACTTTTTCTTTTGTCAATTTTTTCTACAAGTCACTGCTCAACTGCTGGTGCAGTTTAATGATAAGATAATCTCAGTTATGAGAAATGAGAAACTTTGTTGCTATCACCGAAATACCACGGTTTAAAGAAAATACGCAAACAGACCAATTTATGAAATAACTTGAAACTACGGCAACATGATGACGTAAAAACAGTCTGTAAACCTATGCAATTTGCTGGTATGATTCTCCCAGCCTTCAAAGCTTCTTACTGGATGTACAGAGTGGCTATACGCTAACTTTTCTGCCTGGCAGAAACTCGTAATCAAAGAGAAACAAGGTAGAAAAATGGCGCTTTTCATTGATGTTGATCAAGACCCTTTTAATTCGGCAAACCTATCACCCATAGCAGGGGCAAACTTTGTAAAGCAAACGGTTTAGGTTTTAGCGAAGACAAAGCGATTTACGGCGATTTGCCTTCCAGATTTCACAGCTCTAAGTCAATCGAATCAAACCAAAATAAACAGAGAAGGCACAGCATAGTTGGCGGTGTGAAATCCATTCTTGAGGCTGCCTCATAGCTTTGTCTTAATGAGACCTGTATCTTTCGTTTCACGAAATTCCCCCTGGCTATCAGCCATGGGCTCATAGTTCTCTCTTTGGCTTGAGAAAAAATTTGAAATTTACTGATTCACAGCTTTGGAACCAAGTCACAAATAACGATAAAAGATATATCAAAATTCAAGTTCAGTATCGATTTTTCGATTAAACTACAGTTTTGGATGATTCCACTAAACGGCTGTTTGTCCGAATGTATCAAAGGTGATATAGTTTTCGAGGCAACCACTATTTGTCATGTATTTTCGTATGAGGCTAGTACGTAAGTAACGCACAGCCTACCGTTTGAATTGTCTTTATCACTTCCCCTGTTTTTCTAGTGTTACAATGCACAACTTGGACATTATAATCATAAGCGTACTGGAAGATGAAATCTGGGGGGGGGGCTGCCAGCTGCCCGATGAACAGTCCTTTGTTTACGAAACTTTTGCTGCTCAACACAAGGCGGATTTTTGCCCGAAGACGGCTAATCTTTTAAAAGCTTTCCAGCGTTGAGGGGAGCTGCCACCCCACCAGCCCCTGCCTTCCGCACCTTTGATGCATGCAGTGCGAGGGCGGGTTGTTTGATTTGTTGAATAACCCCAACTTTCGAACCGATTATACGTGTCCGTCAGCCCATGCCTATCATGAATGTTGTTGTTGTTCCTGTTTGGAAAGGAGGCTTGCTTCCAACTCGATAAAAGATGGAGGGTAAGTTCGAGTATTTTTGCTCTTGTTTTCATCGATTTATGCAGTTTGTGTTTATTCTTGTGGTTTTTTATTGTTTCAAATCCTTGAAAACAGACTTATCTTTGATTCTGAAAAAGATATGTCTTGCAGAATGTCAATGATATTATCATCATTCGCTAAAAAAGACAATAACTAAATAAAGAAGTATTTTATTTTAGGCCTTTTTTGCCTGTCCCGAACTTTTCTCTTTCACTGTTGACTTTTGTGTTTCTGTGCGTTTTCGAAAATTTTGCAGCATATTGCTGACTTTTTTCTTGAGAAAGAAGAGAAGAGAACTAGGAGGGATAGTAAATACACTGCCATTGTCATGTTTTTCTGTAATATACCAGTATACCAGGTTGGAAAACTTGGAAAACTTGTATTCACTCTCGCAACTATGAAATTATGTCAAACTCGCTACTCGCAGCTGTAATAAATGCTTCTCGCAGGTGAGAACAAAGTTGTTAATTTTGCATCTCTCGCAGCTTTTTAAAGTCTACTTGCAGCTCGCACCTTCAAATTTGTTTTACTCACTACTATGTGTACGCCAAATCACGCATGTTTTCCAACCTGGGTGATTTTCATGCACTACTGTAAAAAATATCTCATTCATATTTGATTTGCGATTCAGCATGTGACCCAATCGATGCATTTGATATTAAAGTGTTGGCAATGTATGTCGTTGATTTGGACATCTCAAATCATCAGGCTTTTTATCAACTCTGGAGCAAATTATCCAACAGAAATTCTGTGAAGGCATTTGAAAGTCAAACAGCCATTTTTTGGTTGACATGGGTCCTTAAAGCCAAATTTTTGTCTACGGAAAAATGTTTAATTTTTACAAAATCCTTATTTCAGAGGGTGATTCAGATGATGAGAGGACCAGAAGAAAGAAAAGGGGTCTCCTCAAACTTTATTATGGCATGTCAGATCAATTAGCCGCTGGTCAAAGTCAAGACCCTTGTGATATCAATGGAGCACATTTTCAACATGAAGACTATCTTGAAAAAATGTTCAAAGAAAAATCATTATCAGAATTGATGGATAAAGAAACTGAAATTGTAAAACGTGAGTTCCTATTTACCATGTATATTGACATACAATGTAGGCCTCTTGGTGCACAAACATCAATAATTCTTGTTGTGTAATGTACCCAAGTGTATCATTTTCTGATATTTTTAATGTAGCAGTGAAAAATTGTTTTGTGAAATCATTAATTTCAAAGTTAGTGCAATTTTTATATGATAAACAATTTTCATGTCTTAATTCAAGAGTTGTTTGAGGTATGAAAAAAACCTTAAATGCAGTTTGCTTTTCTTACTGTAGAGTGACTTTTTGCCTGCAGATACAATGCAGATTTGAATTAATGGAAAATATAGGCAGCTATTTTTGGTTCAAATGTTTCGTCTTTTTTCTTGCAGAGATCAAAAGCTTGGATAGTGATATGCAGACTCTAGTTTATGAAAATTACAATAAATTCATTAGTGCAACAGATACAATAAAAAAGGTAAAGATTTGTGGAAATATTTCCTGTCAAATATAGAATGAATACCACAAATTCATGATGTACATAAAAAGGAAATATTTTTAGAAGTAAATCATTGTGTTAACATTTTGCCATGACTCTGCAGAGTGAATGTATAAAAATTGCTACCAACCAAAAATTTTTAATTTGTCTGTTCTGAAAACCTGACTCCTGTGCTTTCATTTGATGTATAGTTTGTGCAAAATAGGGAATTATCTAGGGAATTCGTAAACAGAAAGTAACCATATGTCAAAAGAGATAGCGCTTGTTTTTGACATTGTTCTAATTGGATCGTTTGATGTCTTGTCAGTTTGACCTTTGTTCTTTCATTCTGCATTAGTTAAGCCATCTGAGAGTTGGAAAGCAGGCAGTAAGCCAAATATTTGTGAATGGAGCAGCTCTTCATCGGGGGATCTCTCATATAAGTTCAGATGCTTTGCTTTGAAATTTTCTTTGAAAAATCATGGTGTGGCTAAAGTTATTGCACAGAGTTCAAAAACATTATCAGAGTTTGTTCAATCAAAATCAGAGTTAAGAGCACATTTTCAAATAGTTTTCATCAATATCAGTATTGATTTTGTTGATATAATTGAATCAAGCTTCTTGTGCTGATTACAAAATCAGAAAAAGAATAAAAGATTTGTAATGCCAGCTTCTTTCTTCTAATAAATGTACAATTAAAACAATATAAAAAAGCGCTATCTCGTTTTGACATAGGGTTACTTTCTTTTTACTTATGAATTCTCTAGAGCCCCAATTTGCAAATCCGACACATTAAATGAAAGCACAGGAGTTGGGCTTTCAGATAATCACTATATCATTGATGCCAGACCTTCTGCTGGAGAGAAAATCAGTTTTTTTGATTGGTAGCCTTTTGTTGATACACCCTGTGTATATTATGTTTGATCCTTTGTCTCATGTGTAGCAAATTTTGTAAGGAGTTTTAGAACTAGCTCTGACAAATTTCAGTGGTGAAGATGATTATTCAGTATCTTGAATCTATTTTTGCAGATGAAAAATGATTTTCATAGAATGGAAGATGAGATGGGGAAACTGGACAGTACATTGTCAACAGTGATGGATTTTAGTGACAAAGTCAGCTCTGCATTGCAAGAGAAAAGAGAACAGATTTCAAAATTATCTGGAGTTCATATCTTGCTGCAAAAGGTATATAGCAGAGAAGTTTCGAAAATAACAGCATTAACGTTTTCATAGCTTTAGAGGTGACAGCTGCCAAACAAATACCTATCAAGAATGAAAATTTAGTTAATGTTTTTTAAAATGTGCATTCATTTTACACTTCTGCTTGGCATTGATCATAATTTAGTGTATATGTACATAAAAAGTCAATACACTTAATAACTTTATATCATCTCCATTTCCAGTTGCAATTTTTATTTGAATTGCCATCCAAGTTGACAAAATGTATGGAAATGGAGCAATATTCCATTGCTGTCAGGTAATGATACAACTAATTGTTTCTTATTCCTCAATTTTGTTCCTTTGTCTCGCCTCCTGTCTGTAGATTGTAATTGGAAATTTGGTATTTGTTTATATACTGTGTATACGAATCGTAATATTACATTCCCCTAATTTTGTTAACCCTTTTCATTCTTTTTAAAGGCACCAAAGGCCTGGTAAAATTATGTTTCTTAGTGAGCATGCCAACAAGGGCAGATTTTGCAATACAATAGCATGAGTTGCTTTTGTTGACACCTCAATTCAAAGCGATTAGCGATTGCAGACAAAGGAAATTCTCTCAACCAGCAATTCAAAACAAACAAAGCCGCAAAAGTTTCTTTGAAACCCAGGTAGCTAGCGCGCTCATTGTGCATTCCAAAAATTGTTTTTAAGAGCAAACATGAGCATAGATCGAAAGAAGAAGGATATATCTACATATCTGCCTCGGGCATTTCATATGTTTGGTTCAAAAGCCGATTGGGAGGCGATTCAATTCTCTTCTTTTTTCGGATGTAATTAAAACACTTACTGCTCAGCTTCTGAACCAAAGAAATGAAATGCCCGTGGTAGATGTGTAGATATATCCTTCTTCTTTCGATTTATGCCCATGTTTGCTCTTAAAAACAATTTTTGGAATGCACAACGAGTGCGCTAGCAACCTGGGTTTCAGAGCAACTTTTGCGGCTTGGTTTGTTTTGAATTTATGGTTGAGAGAATTTCCTTTGTCTGCAGTCACTAATCGATTTGTATTCAGGTGTCAACAAAAGCAACTCGTGCTATTGTCTTACAAAATATGTCCTTGTTGAGCATGCCTCTAATGAAAACTTCAGTTGAAAGTGCTGCTATGCTGTTAGTATGATTTTCAAATCTTTTCAAATCTAAGTTTTAAATCAGCGTAAAAAGGTGGGTGTAAAATCCTATGACCTGTTGACTGAATGGCTTGAAGAAAACTTTATAGCTACTTTTCTATAATTCTACCTTTGGAATTTTCAGAAATTTTGAGCCTTTTTTTAGATTACGGCATATTTTACATTTCAACTCATTTGAGGATGTGACGTCATCAAATTTCTAAATCGTAAACCAGAAGAGTGACAAACTTTTGCTTGATACCATATGATATTTTAGACATCCATAAACTATTGCTTTCGTGTAAATTATTTCATGGTGTGTCAAGCACTTTAAATATTACGATAGTGTTAAATTTTTTGGAAAATTTTACTTGAATTCTTGAAAATGAAGAAAAGCACTGTAATTCTGAAAATATTGATGAATTTAGAAAAGTCCAATGGTAGAATTATAGCAAAATGGCAAAACTACTTTTGAAGCTATCCAGTTCAGAGAAATAGGTCATAGAATTTTACACCAACCTTTTCAAAGATTTGGAAGCTATATTGCTGCTGTTCTAATCTTTTCAGGTATTACATCAAAGCAAGAGATGTTCTACATAGATACAAACATATGCCATCATTTCAAGGCATCCATTCAGATTGTGAAGCAATAGTCGTTCGTTTGATGGAGAAACTAAAAGAGCAACTTCGAAATCCAGCAGTATGTACAATACTTACAATATCATATCATACAGTATATCATATCATATATACAGTTAAGTTCGAAATCATTCATACCTATGCCAAATTTGGAGTATTTTCAATCGTTATATTTGCTAACCAATTCACAAGATATTTCATTCCTTGAAATGTCTCTTGTAGCATTTGTTTCAGCCTTTTATCACATTCTTACGAAACTTCAGCCACAGTAAAATTGGTCCTCAAATAGAACGATGCAAAATACTCAGAATTTGGCATAGATATGAATAATTTCGGGCTTAACTGTACATTATTTAACGTTGGTTAATATTATGCGCATACTAACCGTTTTTGTGTTGTACAGAAAAATATAAAGCCCAAGGTCTTCAAAGTACAGACCGAGCTTGGGAGGTTTTTGCAATAGGACCGAGGGCTTTATATTTTCCTGTACAACTACAAAACCGGTTAGTATTAGTTTTATTACCTGATAGCTTCTAATTTTGATTTATATCATTTAGTCAAACGCATTTTGCTATTGTTATGTCGCTTGAGTTTATTGTAAATCTCATAGGCCTAAATCAGTTACTGTGGTGACAAAAATGCGTCCTTGTATCGTATCATACGAGAGGCTACGGGAAAACCGCGGGAAATGTGCTATTGACTTACTAATTCAAACCAACCTACACAAATACAAAACTATACATCTAATCATAAACAAGTCAAGTGCCGTCTCCTATTTCGTTATTTGCATATTTTGCAGGTGCAATGTTCTTCAGCCAATTTTTTATTTGTTTTTAAGATTTGCGAGTGTCGGTTCTTGTTTTATACTATCATTAAGGGTATTCCAAAGAAAACTGCCCCGGAAAGATAAAGATTCTACTCCATAAGATGTTGTCTTTGCCTTTGGGAATATGCAAAGATTTTTTTTTCAGTTCATAGGCCACATATTTCTTCTCGTGAAATTCCCCTACTAGTGATGGATTCATATTATTCAATGACATGTATATTTCAGTCATCAATTTTTTTAGATTTTCTACGCGGATGGTAAAGCAGTTATAAACAAGTCAAAATAAACTAGTTACATTTCACAAGTTGAATATGAGAGCATAATTTCTCCTAAATTAACCACAGACATTACGAAGAAACATTTTTTTAGATATCGAGAAACTTTTTCATTATGATGATGCAGTTCACCCTGAATAACTCAGTAACTTTTTATTTCAGTCGACAACACGTCAGCTAACAGAGTCTGTCAACTTGCTTCTAAAACTAAACGAACCTGCAGAAGCACTTTGTGAAGAGTTTCTTAGCTTGTAAGTTATAACTCTTTGTCCTATCTATTATTGAACAATTTGACTGCAAAATGACTTTAAAAGATGAATATTTAAGTTGCATTATTATTTCTTGCGCTGCTCAAATAATGTTTTGACCTTTGCTTGTGCAACTTTTTTTCTACCGGGTGAGTAAAAAAAAGAATCCCCGTTTGGAAGGCCACTGCTCCCTCAATATCAAAGTTATGACATCGAAAACTGTCTTGTTTTATTGCCAATATGTTCAATTAGATTCAGTCATTTACCCGGCTTTAATCGGCCATACCTTCCCGTCGATATGGGAGATTTTCTGCAGAAATCCCCTTCTAAAAACTTGCAAAGACGAGTGAAATTTTCTTGGTTTTCCTTTCTAAAAATGATGACACTCGCATGTATTTGTGTATTTTGTCCCCTTGGAAGGATGGAATCCTCTTGAATACGTTATTCATACAAGGGGGAAGACTTGCTCATCCTCCCAAGAGATGGATGAAAAAGTTTCACAACGTGCTAAAGCGCGCAGAAGTCATTGCTGTAAGGCCCGTTTAAGGTAGAAATGTTAGGGAAATTTGTTCGTGATTTTGGGCACGTTTTGAAGGTTTCTTGAAGAGGCTTTCTCGAGACAATTCTTCATAATTTCAGGATGGAGTAGCCGATTTCAGTCAGGTAAATTTTAAAATGCATTTGAACCTATTTACCATTGAACTATATATTTGCTGATATCATCGTCTTGATATCCAGGGAGCCGTGACCTTTCAAACGGGGATTCTTTTTATTGACTCATCCGGTAACTTCTGTCTAAATTGTGTGCATTCTAGATACGTTGCTATAATATTCTTTCTTCAATCTTCTATAAAAGTTTTGTTGGGTTCTTGCACTGTATTCATTTTTCTCTTTAAGGGCGAAAGACAAAGTTGAATCTAGTCTTAACCTACTACAGAAGCAGGTGTGTAAAATCCCACTTTGTTATGATAACAAGAATATCTACGTTTACGAGCATATGTAAATTATAGAATTGATAGTTATTCTGATTTTCAGCTTTGGTGCATTGGTATCGTCCTTAACTAACCTTGATCTAATAAATGCAAGTCTATCTCCCCGTTTCCAGAGTATTTGGCAATTTATCTCCCTCCCTTTTATTTTTAGGTTTCCTCCAGAGAACAAGAAGAACAAACTGGAGAAAGTAAGTCATTCAAATTAGCTTAGATTGCTTCAGCCCTAATTTTACCAAGCAATGTTAAATTATTAGGATTATGATTCTATTCAGTAAGGCAACATCCCTGACAGCCCAAAATTAGTGCTATTTGTAAAAGTAAAATTTGCATCGTGTCGCTGGTGTTTTGATATCAAAGACCTGTTTTTCTTTATAGGTGTAGAGCAAACAGATGATTCTTCTACATCTGTGAGTTTATTTGAATTTATTCCTGTGTCCAATGTTGTTCTTGAATTTGAGGAATTTAATAATGTTTATGGTCCTTTCAAAACCAATCTGACGGTTGTTGGTTCGAGTCCTTGCCCTGCGGAACCTGCAGCAAAGTGTGAAGAGAGTCGCTAACTCTCTGTAATTCCAGGCTAAGGGAATCATGAGGTGTGGTCACATCGAGTGGAAGGACCAGGACGCTGCTTCAATAAGCTTAGCTTCTCAGCGTCCTAAAACTACCTTCGGATGCTAGGTAGAAACATAGAAAGAAAGTCCTTTCAAAACCGTCTTGGTGGAAAGCAGAATTTTATTTGGCAGTCATAATGCAGCTTCATTTTACGTTCTTCATTCTTTCACATTCTTCTGGTTTCATTTTGTCGTAGGATATCCTTGATTTCATCGATCAAGGTTGTAATGGATTCCTGAGTGACATCACGTTGGTTATTGCATCGTACAACGAGTTATTCTTCGTCAAGCAAGCTGGCGAGTGAGTTGGAACTGAGTTTGATTGTATTGAAATTTCTGCCCGATGCACTGTCAGCATAGGTTCCAAATCTTTAAAAAGGCTGGTGTAAAATTCAATGACCTATTTTTTTTTAACTGAATAACTTTAAAGAAACTTTAGCTATTTCTCTATAATTCTACCGTTGGACTTCGATGAAATCCTCAATTTTTTCAGAATTAGAATGTTTTTCTTCTTTTTCAAGAAATCAAGAAAAATTTTCAAAAAATCGTAAAACCATCGTAGCTTCTAAACTATTTGACGCAACATGAAATAATTTCGAAGAAAACCATAGTTTATGGATGTCTACAATATGGTATCAAGCAAAAGTATGTCACTCTTCTGGTTTATGATTCAGAAATTTGATGACGTCACATCCGCAAATGAGTTGAAATGTAAGATACGCTTAAATTTTGAATAATAATTAAAGCATCTGAAAAGTCGAACGGTAGAATTATAGATAAGTATCTAAAGTTTCGTTCGAGCTATTCAATCAGAAGAAATAGGTCATAGAATTTTACACCCACCTTTTTACGCCGAGTTAAAGATTTGAAACCTATGCTTGCACTGTCTAATAAGCAGCCGATATGAATTAAAGTTTATTTACATTTAGCAGTTTAGAGGGGGTTTAAAACTGAAACTTTTTTGCAGTTTTCATGCATAATCCCTAAACTAATTTATAGACTGTGGTAGACTAAATCACCGTCCCTTTATCGCATTATATCAGAAACAGTGCACAATTTTGAGTCCAGTTATGTGAAATACATTCTTTTCACATAAAAGATATTCAGCAGTTTTTAACTTTGAATTTTGCTGAAAACATATGGATATTCTACTTTTAGAAAGTTCTAGTTCTAGGGACCGCCCGACACTCAATCAACAGAACTCTTCTATACCGTTGTATCTTTTTAAATCTCACTGGACTTTCTTATTTAGTTTAATTTCAATGGTCTTTCCTTATTTAGAAATCGTATGATCGATAATTTAATTATGCATTTCTCTCGAATAATTATTACTATAAAACCTTGCACGTGTAACTTTTATTTTGCTGAAGATGAGACAAGCTCGTCTCGAAACGTTCAACAAATAATCATGGCCTAGTCTATAATATTTTATCAATCACAACTGGATTTGTCTTAATGTCTTAATTAATTGGAAATGTCGATTTACTAAACTACGATACTGACTTGTCTTTCTCTGAAATGACCCTCAAGATGATGTTCGTCGTGGTCCTAGTGTTAAAATTATATTAAAGCTGCGCTTTCCAACCAATGTTCCAATTTAGAAAGTTCAGATTTAAAATGTATTACAGGGTGATTTTTATGTTGATGGAGTAAAAGAATGATATTTATATTAATTTCAGTACTGGAGACAAGCAAAAGATCACCGATGTAGCAAAGGAAAAATTGAATGAATTTATAATGGGACATATGAATCAATATTTCAAGCTAGTCAAAAAGAGAATTGAATTGGAGGTAAGAATTTTAATCAAATGTCATCTAGAGATTTAAGTCTGTCTAAAATTAGATGTCACCTGAGATTTGCGAAAAGGCAACGTTCCTTTACAAAACACTTCTATTGTTGTTATTCGCGGGTATTTGCAGGTGACATCTAATTTAAGACAGACTATAGAGTTAAAGACTGAATTAATATACTTCTTAGCTATTCTACAAGAGAGCCTAGATCGAGCGTTATTTTTATACATACGCGAGGCTCGATCAAGTGGCGTTAGAGCTTCTATCACTATTGTGCACATTCGAAAATTCTAAAAAAAGGGAGGATTATCGTTCGATTCTGACTCTTTTTTAGAATAGCTAAAAAGTCTATTGAAAGTGTCGTAGCTAGACAGTCCTATATCATTTTCTCGGTCTGAGTTGATTAAATATTGTCAGAAAACTCTTCAAAATTAGCAGATATAATAATGAAACAGGAAATTGGAAAGAAACAGAATATATTATGTAACCTATACAAGAGCTTTGTACGCCACGAGCAAGAGATTTTTAAAACCGAAGGATGAGGCAAGCGACGAAAGTCATGTTAAAATTATTTATTGCATTAACATATTTAATGGACGACAAATCTAGCTTATGAAAATATTCCAAGTCTTACCACAAATCAGGTTAAATATATTAAAAGTGGTTGACTTGAAACATGTTTAATTTATTTTCGAACGTTTCGAACCAAACTTGGTTCATCTTCAGCGAATTTTCATCGTCTTCGTCTTCAGAGTTTTTTCAAACTTTTCGCTGCGTTAAACATCAATCAATACTATCAAATTTTGCAACGATAGTAATTTTATTTTCTGTTTCACCTTCTCATAAATTCCCTTTTCATTGTCTTCTTTTCTAATTCCATATCAGCTTTGTTAAACTCTTTATTTCTCATGAACCCCTTCGTTCTCGTTTGTTCTTTCTTTTATGCTGTCTTCTGATCCCCACCTCTCCTTAACAGTTATTAAAACCCGATTAAACTGACGAGTCAAATTCATTTCCTTAGATCCAAACTGAAGACAGCATGATCTTGGTTCGAGCGTTAGACAAATTCAACCGAAAGATAGAAACCGTGCATCAACTTTTACCGGACCAGGGGATTAGCCGGACTGGAGCAAATATCGTTGCACTTGCAGCGCATAATAGAGTTAGACGCTATTTCGAGTTCTTGCAGGAAAGATTAGCAAGTAAGATTCAGTATTATTGATTCTTGGTTCATTGCCAATGGATTTCTACCGAGTGAGCCAGAAAAATTCCCTCTTTCAAAATTCTTAGCACCAAGGTTGCGTAATGAGACACGATCGTAAATGTTTGTGTCGGATAATCTCAACGAGATTCCTCGTGCGTAAAGTAGAGACCTTGTACATTCCGAAAATATATTTGGTGTTTTCGTACAACTTCTAGAAGTATCATAAAACAGCAGAACGAAAGGAAAAACAACGTGTTTGTACCCACACTTTTCTGCGGCATGTGCAGATAGACAATGGAAAGGCAATAGACAAATTCTCGCGCTGCAAGTTTCTTTTAATAAATCTCGGTCAATGTATTTGTGATTGTGTCTCTTTAACGGATTGGTATGATTTAAATTGTAGTTAAAGCCGAAAAACCAAAGTGTTTTTGTAATTTTTTTCGAAGTTTTTCATAATTTTCCATGAATTCTTTGAAAAATGATTAAAATGCCGCCATTTGGAAAATAATCAATGCATTAAAAAAATTTCCACGGCATATTTACAAAAAATTACCCTTATTTCCTTTCAAGTCAGTTAATTCGAAGAAAAATGCATTGTAATTTTACATTCACCTTTTTAAAGACTTGAGCCCTATTTTTTCATACGTGGCAACCTTTTTCTGGCTCAGCTCGTTTTAACAGATTATTCTCTGTGGTTTTGGAGAAGTCTTTAAAATCTTTTATTTTAGTGAAGAATCTCTGGTTTATTGACACAGAGAAAATTATCCAAAATTAGTTAGAGAATTTTCCCAGCCTTTTAAATCATTTTAATTATGCATCAAGAGTATGTACAACTTGACTTTAGTGCTCCTCCTAATTTTTCTCCTGAACATAAAAAGCCTGTTGTAATTTTGTCTCGTAGGCATTATAACAGACATGCGACAAGCTTTAGTAAGTTCGAGGCTTGTTGGTATCGATAAAAGGCAGACTCTTGCAGATATAATGGCAACTGCTATTGGTGAATTGATCGATCAAATCAAAGCTGTTCTTCTGAATTTGAAGGTAACTTTTTGTGGCGTTAATCATAGCTCAAACATATTCCAAACATACACGCTGAGACTGGCTGTCTTACTCTGGGGAGAGAATAAATCTTATGCAATAAATAGCTCCATTACCCAGCGTGATTTTCAAATTCTGTACCACACGAAGGCTTTTCCAAGCTTGAAAGTCCTAAATTTGTCTCACTGAAAAAGTCGTGCTTTCTGTTTTCAAATTCCTTGTAAAACTTTCCAACCCTCTTCCTCAAACAGAGAGCTTGCCATGAAAATCCTTACTTTTGCATTGCTTGATCCTTGATATCTACCGATGCTTTGCATTCCAATTTTGCAGCTCATACTCGATATTTGCTTTAAAATAAGCGGAAATTTTATCGCAGTCTTTCAGTGCTCACTTTTTATTGCTCTGCCCTTCTTTTGATGTTCAACGACAAAATCTTCTCGCTGGAATTGTTGAATTATTACGACCATATGTACAAATCACCAATCTTTCAAATCATTCTTTGACGCAGCTTTTATTGTATGGTGATGAAGACCTTTCTAATGAGTTGAACAGAAATGTACTCGAATTAACTTTACGCTTCATCCACGAAACTGGTCGGTTTGATTAAGATCTATTGAGAATTCAGCCATGCACTAAGCAATCACCAAGTCCCGTATCGTTAGTGTTTCTTTTCCTTGTAAATTCTGTTTCACATCAGATGGAGGCATTTTACTTACCTAAATCTACACCAAATGAGTTGCACTCGTTGCAACTACAAATTCATCGCAACACTGACCTGACATCTGGAGTGAAACTGAATCTAGTATAGTATCCTTTAATTTATAAATTGTTCATAGTGTGATTAGATACGGTTTAACGTTTCGTGTTTTTAGATATTGGCCATGGGGTAGTCATAGTCTTTCGCTCCCCATGGTATCGTACCTGTAGTGTCATATAGTAATTAGAATTAGGTATAGTAGAATGTAAAGTATCTTGTAGAATTTAATATTTGAATATAGAAAAAGAAAGTGCTCATTTCTAGCATATTGCGTTCAATCAAAGAAAAGTGACGAAAATATTAAAAACTGGATGATTATTTTGATCTTCAATAAATTAGTTGGAAAGTATCTTGGTGGTGGTGGACCAAATAATTTCAACATTATTTTGTGAGGAGTGTTTGGAAAACAATGTTTGAGTTCAAAGCACTAATTGCAGCCGAGTTTGACCATGCTGTTGGAGACTGTATTGGAAATCTCTAACATTTAAAATTTGGATTCATTTAATGGATACCATTGACTTCATTCCATCATTCTCTGTTTATAGGCATTTATTCATCTGGACATCACATTTTCAACAAAGCCCTACTTCCGTGGTCCCTTTTGCATCGATGATATAAGAGAAAGCCTCGTGGTTGGGTTTCTGAAAGCGATACTAGACAAAGCTAAGGTAAAGGTTCATGCTTTACAACTCAAACAGCTGGTCTGCGACAAAAACCTCTCTCGAAAAGCTAGATATCACGCACAGGCGACATCTCAGAAAGATACTCAACATCAGATATCCAGGAATGATCAGCAATAACACTCTGTACAAAAGATGCAACGTTGCAAAGCTATCGGACAGAGTTAGTGAATATCGTTTGCGAATGCTTGGTCATATTTTGAGAAGTGATGAAAATACAGCAGCTCAATTAGCAATTACATTCGCTGTTGAGTCTGATAAGCGTTTAATTGGACGCATTGGAAGACCAAGGAGTAACTTGTTCACACTAATAAGGAATGATTTGAATCAGCGAAATCTAGAAATAAATAGCATTGCAGAACTCAATGAAGTCAGAGATATAGCCAGATGTAGAGAGCGCTGGAAGAACCTGTTATAACTACAGATTACATTTTTAAGGTATCTGAAAAGATCATTCTAAATGTATGCTCCTGTATATAATAATAATAATAAAGGTTAAAAGCTGTTTATCAAATATTTACAACAATAATTCTCTGTCTCTCTATCTATATATACTACATTTGGTGCTAATTTATTTCAGTTTTATTTTATACACGTTTTGGTCCGTAGCTTTATTCGCTTTTCTCTTTGCAGTCATTTGGATGTGAGCCAAGTGGCAACCTGTCTGTCCCACCTCCGTTGCTTATCATCATGTCACGATTATGCCTGGATCTGTCAGAAAAGACCATCCGTCATTTGGTAGGTTTTGCTATAATTTCTCTTCACCATCGAGCAGTCGTTTTTGCTCATGTCTATTTCTGCTGATTCCTATTAGATAGTAATTTGAATTAACTTTTTGAAACAATCGTTTATAAATATCAGCTCCAATCTTTGTCGTTTCAAAAATATAATTATGATTTCATCAGGGAGTGAAGCTTGTGTGCTGATAACTTAGGGTTTGTTAACGGAAAGTTCATGCAACGAATTTGTAGCGGGGAACGTAAATCAATATCTACTTTGACAGCCTTTAGCCATTGCCAATGTCAGAGGGAGACATAAATTATGGAATGAGTTACAGCTATTCTTTTTCTAAACAATTCTTTTACAATTTTTTTCTTGTTTTACATCACTGTTAAAACGACAGCAAAATACAATATTCTGTGCGGTCCATAGCAGAAATAGACATGACGTTATCTGGTTCTGGCTATGAACGGCACTTAACAAATTCTTTTAACAACAATCTTAGAAAACATAAGTAGAATAGAAAAAGAAGCTATTAAGCATTTTGTGTACCATGGCACAATTCTATTTTGACAGGTGCTAGCGTGCGCCTGTTTAGAGTAGGTGAACTCATGTGAAAAACTATGCACTGGTGCAAGACCTGCGCAAAGATGGTTGAGATCTGAGTTACCATGGAACAATTTTGGTACGTTTTTTAAATGCAGACAGGACGGCAGTTTAATGACTGACGGTGTAAATTAAGAAATTACAAGTATACACTGCGTCTCACGACACTCCTATTTTGTAGATAACAGTCACAGAGGAATGGTTTCCTGTTGATGATGATATCAAGCAAGGATGTGTCGTAACTTCTATCAGTGAACTGTGTGACAGTTTCAAAAATAGTTCTCAGGTATTTACCAATATTTGGCATTGGGAGATATTTATTCAAATCAGTTATTTCTTTTTAGTTTGTCGTACTTTCATTTTTTTTACCCTAGTTTTATTTATCATCTTGCTGGGAGCATAGGTTCCAAATCTTTAAAAAAGCTGGTGTAAAATTCAGTTACTTATTTCTTTGAACTGAATGATTTTAAAGAAACTTCAGCTATTTCTCTATAATTCTACCGTTGGACTTTTCTGAAATCTTCAATGGTTTCAGAATTAGAGTGTTTTTCTCCTTTTTCAAGAGTTCAAGAAAAATTTTCAAAGAAATTTAACCATCGTAATTTCTAAACCGTTTGAAGCAACAGGAATTAATTTCGAAAAAAAGCCATAGTTTATGGATGTTTCCAATATGGTATCAAGCAAAAGTCTGTCACTGTTCTGGTTTATGATTTAGAAATTTGATGACGTCACACCCTCAAATGAGTTGAAATGTAACATAGGGTACGCCGAATTTCGAAAAATATTCAAAACTTCTGAAAATTTCAACGGTAGAATTAAAGATACATGATTAAAGTTTGTTTCAAGCCACTCAGTCGGAAGAAATGATGACAGAATTTTACACCCACCTTTTTACGCCGAGTTAAAGATTTGGAAGCTATGCTCTTGCTGGGGCAGTGATCGGTTGTAGAATGCATGTATTTACCAAGCTTTATTTTCTTTGCAGGAACTGCTGAATCTCTATGTCAAGGCACAAGGTGTTTCAATTTCTCAAGTGAGTTGTTTATGTTAATTTATGCTTTTCAGTGCCAATAAAATCGTTGTTGAAGAATATGTCTGAAGCACATCTGCATCATGCAAAATGTCCTCGGCTCGCATTTTGCAAAATTCCAGTGCAATCTTTCCTCTGAGTTGGCAGAGGTGCGTTTTTGTCAGCCATCGTATAAGTCTATATTCTACTATTGTCTTCGTAGTGGATGGCTTCCATTTCCCATTTTTTTCTTACTTCCTCTACAGTAAAAACCCGCGTATAAGAACCTAGTGGATTAAGAACCTACAGGCTGAAATTTTGCAATTAAACCCCAATTATATAAGAACCCATTCAGCCTGGAATTTGAAATAGGTTCTTATTTTTAGAGAGCATGGGTTCTTATTCACAACAGAAGTTTGTGGAAGAATAAAAAACTGCTTATATTACCCGATGAGAAACTTTTGAAAGATTTTATCTGGATTATATAAACATTTCGGATTCTTCCACAAATCTGTTGGGGAATATCTCATAAATTCAACTGATGTGAACTGACAGTAAATAATAGGCCTGAAGTTTGAATGTGAAGAAAGGAAATTTCTGAAGGCCATGAATAAAATAAGAACCAATTTAAGAAGCTGAACAGCCTCATTTCCCACCAAATACCTAAAACATAAGAACCTAGTTAGGCTGACTTGCAAAATTGTAGGTTCTTATACGCGGGTTTTTACTGTATTTCAAGATCAGATTAAGTCAGTAGTATTTTTATGCTCTACCCCTCAATCTAGATGATTCGAAAGAGTGTGGAGACCCGTGATTGGCTGAACACCATAGAGCCACGAACTGTTCGAGCCGTTATGAAAAGAGTTGTCGAAGATATCTCCACAATGGACACCCAAGTTAGTTATTTATTTGAAGAAGGATCAAGAAAAGCCAACAGTTCAGATTCAAGTAAATGGACATCACATGGCGGTGCTCGTGGTAGTTCAAAGCCACAGCTTGGTTATAATTCTGGGTAAGAAAAAGGCTTCGAATATGAAGTTGCTACCTTTATCGATTTTTTCAACTGTTATTTGTTTCTCACAACACCTTTGATGGACAGCATAGAATCCAAATCTTTAAATCGGTGTAAAAAGGTGGGTGTAGAATTGTATGACCTGTTTCTTTTAATTGAATGGCTTGAAAGAAACTTTGGGTACTTATCTATAATTCTACCGTTGGACTTTTCAGAAATCTTCCATTCTTTCAAAATTACAGCGTATTTTATATTTCAACTCATTTGAGGATGTGACGTCATCAAATTTCTAAATCGTAAACCAGAAGAGTGACAGATATTTGCTTGCTACCACATTGTAGACATTCATGAACGATGGTTTTGTTAAAAATTGTTTCATGTTTCATCGATAAAGTTAGAAATTACGCTGGTTTTAAGATTTTTTCAACATTTTTCTTGAATCCTTAGAAAAGAATAAAAACACTCTAATTCTGAAACTGTTGAAATTTTTTTAAAGTCTAACGGTAGAATTATAGCAAAGTAGATAAAATTTCTTTGGAGCTGTTCAGTCTAAAGAGATAGATCATATAATTTTATACCCACCTTTTTAAAGATTTGAAACCTATGCTTTGATGGACTGAATTCAGGTTGGTAACAATTCCTGTGATAATAAATTAATTCAATTTAGACTTCACTTTTAGAGCAGTTGAATACAAGCAATATCTTTCCTTTCCATAAAGCATTTAATTAAGAATTGCTGAATTGATTGGTGGAACACTATAAAGGCACTTCAAGAAGCTGTTTGCATGTTTGATTGAAATTTTAAAGAGAACGGCAGCTCAGAAAATTTTGCTGCCGATTTCCTTTTGTAAGTAGGAAATTCTTAGCTACCATAAAGACCTGTTTTTGAATTCAAAACGGAGAATTGACTATGTGCAATGATTTTAGGTTTGAAGTACAAAAAGTCTCAAGCTACCGAAAGATCATATCCAGTAGCTTCATTGAATGATCATTGTCTTTTTAGGGTGAGTGTTGATGCAAGCCTGTTGAGCAATATTCAGAAACTGTTTTCAGAGAGGATAGAAATTTTCACATCTGTCGAATTCACCAAAGTCTCAGTTTTAACAGGAATTATCAAAATAGCTCTGAAGGTGAGTTTTCAGCAAAATATCTCTGAAGGTGAGTTTCCACATATCTGAAATCTCGTCCTTTTATTTCCCCTAATTGAAGTTAAATTTCCTTTAGGTTTCCATTAAGTATATCTGTTTATTTAGTGTTATTGTATGTAGTGGAACTTTAAAATATACATGAACTGAAGTGAACTGAAGATTTAGAGCAATCAAGATTGCGGTATTAGACCATACACTCATATCTTTGTCGTAACTAAAATACTGAACTCATTTGATGTTTGAAAATCAAATTATTGGCCAGCCATGCGAAACACAGAGCAGCAGTAGTTGATGCAGTTATGCAAAGTTTAGCAAGGAGCATTAAAAATTGTAGCTCACATTCTTGTTGTTTTTTCCACATATCTGATTCTAAAATCTATTCTCTTTTATCAGACATTACTGGAATGCGTACGACTGCGAACTTTCAGTAAATTTGGTCTCCAACAAATACAAGTCGACACTCATTATCTTCAGTTGTATCTCTGGAGATTTGTAAATGACGAAAAGTAAGTTGGGATTAGTTTTCCTCTTCGGAATCTCAACATTATGTTCTAAAATTAACATTGTTGTATTATATACTTTGATACCAGTCAACAGCAATTCCGTTTAAGTTGTCCGTCTCACATATCGGTTACAGTTTGTCACGATTGAAATTCAATAGCTATTGAGAATATGTAACTCAGCCATTCAGTGTTGCAAAGCGGGAGTACTTTTTATTGGCAAAGATTCAAGGGCCGTAGGCCCCAAATTGAAAGGAGGATCTTGTTCAATGGACCATCTTCAACACATGTTCAGTGGACAATTTCTAATACATGAAGTCCAAATTTCTATGGAGTTGTGTTTCAAGGAGTTGTTATTTTTGTTAGCATGGTACATTTCATGTTGGATGAAGTCGTCAATAGCACAATCCACAGATGTCTGGATCCAGAGTTGATGGAGCCCAGTGTGAGTATTTTTATTTGTTTTCTAGATTCAAACTTTCATAAGTTTTTAACCTATAAATCCCAAGAAATAATCTTGAATACGTCAAGAAAGGCGTTCACTATTCGGCTCTTGAAGCTTGGAACGAGATCCCCATTGATATCAGTCTCAAAAGCCATTAAAAAGTTATTTTACGAGCTGAAATAAACTTAAAACGTCACTCCCTGGAAGATCAGCTGCTATGTCTATGTGTTACTGTGCATAATTCTAGTTTAGCTGTATATGATTTATTAAACTTGATGTAGAGAGGTTTGACGACAATAATACTAAGGTATGTTTTAACACACTGAGGCCTTTCGGACTTGTGTCCTCATCAGAGTGTGATTTCGAATTTCGAATAGAACATCAAGTTTCTAGTTAAATATTTTACCAAGTTATTGATATATTAATGTACTGTTGCTATGATATTTATTTCCTTATTCAGTTTTGAGTTTGTAAGCCTGAAGGATTTTATGTCTAAAGAATTTAAACTGAAATGAAGCGAAACAAATAAAGTTTTTTTCCATGGTATTTGTATTCATATTCTGTACGAGATATGCTATGCAAGGAACGGAGGCGAATGAAATAAGTGGTACAAATATGAAAGACCAAGGGCAGATTTTGTAATACAATAGCAACAGTTGCGTTTGATTGACACCTCAATTCAAAGCAATTAGCGACAGCAGACAAAGGAAATTCTCTCAGCTAGTAATTCAAAACAAACAAAGCCGCTAAAGTTTCCTCGAAACTAGTAGGGCAAACTCTCGCCTTGTGCGAGCGAAAGGTGGTTTTTAAGAGAGGTTGCGTAAGAAGAAGGGTATATCTAAAGGCCCTTAAAGTTATATGTGGCGGATTTTGTTTATTTGATTCAGAAGCCGAGCAGAAGGTATTGTAATCCTCGCGTATGCTCTTTTTTGCAGGTTATAGAAATCATATGCGAAAGAAATTGAGAAATCACGGAGAATCACTATGAATGCCAGTGACGATTCGCTGACTTTTTTTACTGAGAAGAAAAGCCAGAAAGTGCTGCAGGCAAATGCGATGGAAACATACGGATTGAAACACGTTATATGTAAGCCAGTGAAATCGCCATGATAAGGTAGGCGAGATGAATTAATCAAATTTTGTAGCAATGTAAAATTACGTAGATGTATTAATATGAAAATCAAGTATGTAGATTTTTCTTTGAAAATTAACAGATATGAAAGCAATTTCAGAAAGACGTTTTGATTCTTGGAAGACTGCCTGAAAATCGAAGCAGCAAGTGATTATCGATGTGTCAAATTTTGTGCATGGCTGTCTTTGAAACAGTTTTATATCAATACTGATTGCCGGGCCTAAAAATTGAAAACTTAGTAGCAAATTGATTGCAAGAGTTCCTGCCATTTTTCAAAAGATTCCATGAAATAGTAGACATTGTTGATGATGATGTCTGTATTGTAATGTCTGTATTGTAATGTCTGTAGAGACTATAGAATTACAAGTAATTTTGCATATTTTTGGCAAAACGTCTTCAAAATTTGTCGAGGGTATGATGATGTGGCGCAGTGTTTCGAATCTAGTGGGGTCTACTCGCATGGGTTCAAATACCGTTGCTGACACTACAAGCCACTAGCCAGCAGCCAACTGAGCTGTCCATCCTTCCGAGGTCGGTAAATGAGTACTCAGCAAGCCGTAGTGCTGCAGACCCACATCAGCTGCATAGCTGCCAGAAACCTAGCCTGCGTTAACAAATAAATGTTGCTTCCTTCTGTACGTCATGGTATCCAGGGTTGAAAAACAAATGCAAATGCATTCGTTTTTACCTGAATTTAAAAAGCACAGCACATATTGGAGTCACAGAATTCAAGGCTATAAATTGACTCTCCACAAAGAACAGGATTGATCAATGTGTCTGTGTCAACGAAATGAAATTTTTCAAAGGAACTGCCCCAGGGTACAGTGCAGAGATACTCCGTCAAGTCAACCAGGGCCTAACAACGCGAAGGTCCAAGTTCAAATTGTAACTTCTATTTCACAAAAGTAATACTGGATAAAATGCCTATCTTATCTAGGGTCCAAAACATGGAATAGGCTTCCATCTATTAATGCGTTTGAACATAAGATCAATCTGAGTTGAAATCAACAAACAATATTAAAACGTTCAAACATAAGATCAAAGAGATTTCCAAAATATACAGAAAGAGGAAGATGTCATATATGTCTTCTACCAAGGACCGTTTTCGTTTTAGTATTGAAAACACACATGCAGTTCTGAATTTTCCTTTTTTCTTACAATGTATTTTCGTTACACCAGCACCCCTAGGGGCACCATTATAGAAATAAGGACATCTTACCTTTTAATGCTATCCCTGCCACTGTAGTGAGGGATGTTTATCTTTACGTTTTTAACATTGAATATTGTATCTATTTCTATATTCTAGAACTGGTAAATATTTATAGATATTGTGGCAAATTGATACATACGTAAAACATCCTTGGCATAGAAAACGCACTGCTGACTGCTAGCTTCTCTTCGCCACAATAAGTGGAAACATAAGATCCTTTTGGATGATTACAAAGTCCGTCCTGAGCTAAGCAAGCATAAGAAAATCTGAAAATTGATTTCTTCATAACCCCAAATGATCGTTGATGCTGTTTTTAGCTACAGTCAGAGAGATGAGTGTTGCTGCTAAAGTCGCCTTCAATAGAAAATCAAGCGCCTTGTATGTCTCAAATTAGATGTCATGTAAGATTTCCGATAATGCAAAATTACTTATGTTTATGCAGAACCCAGCAGAATGTTTCTATTCGCGGGCATCTAGTTTGAGACAAGCAGTCACGAAAATAACCTCCGTGCAGAATCATATGCATGAAGATGTTTTAGTTCAGTGTGATCATGTGCCTTCCCCCAGTCTATGGGGCCATTGTTTGCTGGAATTCTGCACCTTTCCCTCAACTTCACTTGCGACGTTTGCATCCGTAGCTGTGTAGGAGGACGGTCCTTCTACCTTCGGTGATGCTGCGAATGCTAGCCTCTGTGCAGGCCGCCGGTTACATCATCCCCCAAGGTTGACTTGTTTGCATAATGAATACTATCAATAAGTGGCTAATGATGCGTTCGTTCTAGAAAACGATTGTTTTAACATCATTAAGCTCCTAATGAAGTCAAGAACGTGCCAATTCTGAGTAAATTTGTTGTTGTGCCAGGGTAAACATCATGGTGATTTATCCATCTTACGGTGTCAAATCTGTCTAACATGAAATAGGCCGACGTCAAATGTTGCTATAGGATCGCGGGAAACTTCTGTCTTGCATGCGCTTTCTGTGCGCTTTCTTTACTTCAGTGCCAATTAGCAGAGATAAAACGTTAATCAATTGTTTTAACGAGCGTGACGGACTTTCTTTCTTTCTTTCTTTCTTTCTGACTGACATCGGAGCCCCTTCTTAGATTACAAAGGACTTTGTAATCAAAAAGCAATTGGCGAACCCTGTGCTTTGCGTTTGCGTTTGGATACCCTATGTTACTTCCGCATAATTTTCCCTTTGTGAAAATACTACTGATCCCGTGACTTACTCGGGCCTAAATTTTTTGCATACAAAGGAACATCGAAGAAGCGAAGACCTGGCTTGATGAGCCGATCAAAGAAAGCTTTGATGAAGGGAATTTAAGAAGGAAAAGAGCCGAAGATGTCTGCTAGATCTTGCCTTGGATTTATTGTCAACGCATTTGTGCGAAAAAAGCACGTAGACGCCACACACAACGCGCTGAACACGAAGCTAAACCGATGCCTCACAACGCTGGACTTGACTTTGATCGGAGTTGGCAGCACTCTTGGAGCAGGGGTTTATGTCCTTACTGGCGATGTTGCTAAATACAAAGCAGGGCCTGGAATTTCTCTGTCATTTTTGATCGCTGCAGTAGCGTCTGTGTTAGCTGGGGTTTGCTATGCTGAATTTGGTGCGCGTGTACCAAGAGCTGGGTCTGCTTATGTTTACACGTATGTGACTGCTGGAGAGTTATGTGGGTTTATTGTAGGATGGAATATGCTGCTGGAGTATGGAATAGGGGGAGCTGCTGTGGCTAAAGGGTTAAGTTCATACCTAGATGCAGCAGTGGATCATAAGATGAGCAAGTTCTTTATTGAGAAAACTGGACAATTTAATATCTTAGGGCAAGGAGAAACGTATTATGATTTTTTTGCATTCACATTGTGTGTGCTAACAACAATTTTTATTTCACTTGGTGTGAAGAATACATCCAGACTGAACAATCTTTGCACAATCACAAATATTTTAGTGATTGTTATGGTCATTACAATGGGTGCGTTTTATGTGGATTTTAAAAACTGGAGCAATTTCGCTCCCTTTGGGGTACATGGAATTGTGAGTGGTGCTTCATCATGCTTTTTCGCATTCATTGGTTTTGATGCTGTGGCAACAATTGGTGAAGAAGCTGCCAGACCAAGCCGATCAATACCATTGGCAATTGTAGGAACGATTAGTAAGTTGTCCACCCAGGGGGTACTAGACCCATAAATGTACAGGGGTGTGCTGCTGGGATAAGGAGATTCTTACCCTCGGCAGGAGCAATTTTTTCAAATTGATTACCCTATCTGTGAGCAAGTTGGCAAGAAAACCAAAGAAAAATTGCAAATTCCCAATCTAAATCCTGTAAGAGAGATAGACCTTTAGCTATTCTGAAAAAAATCAAAATCACAGAGAGTCTAGACTTGCCCCAAGTCTGTTTTGTCAACTGTAATAAGTCTACCGGAAAGTATATTGCTAAACAGACTTGTTGAATTGCGGCCCTCATGAATAATTAATGAGTAATTTGATCCGAAGCGTCCCACATTTGGGACGCTGTCGGTACTTTTGATGTGGACTTCAGCCAATCATTGAGCTCTTAGAAACAAAAGAATACAATAGGCAGGCCACACTGAAGAGGAGATCGGGGTGTTGTGTTGCACGTTGCGCACTTCTGCTCACTTGACTGACTGAGCAACGAACAAAATGGCAGAGAGAAGGTTTGCAGCAGAAGCTTGAATTTTGCAACGGAGAGCAATCGAGGCTTCGAAGACAGTTTTAAACATGGAAGAATTGCGATCCTATCAAGTGGATGCTCTATTAGTATAAATGTAAGGTCGCAATATGCTTGTAGCACGGTGAACTGGCTTTGGCAAATCGCTTTGTATATCATCACCAAAATTCTTGATGTTTGCACAAAGCTGCGAAGACAGTAAATGCCATGGGAAGTTTTTAAAGGTACTGCCTGTAAGGGATGGACAATTGCTCGTGCAAACAAGCACAGACTGACAGATACATGGCAGCATTTGGGCCTAACCATCTACACATTCTCTCTTTATTGGCCTTGTTTTGTGTTGTGACCAGAGCTTGGTGGGAGAGTAGAAGAAAGAGCAACTTGTGAAAAAGACACGACCAATTGCAAGGAAACAACAGGAAACAACTCTGCAGTTTTTTGGTTATATAACCTGTGATATCTTCTTGATGAAAGATCAAATGCAGTCACTGACTGGAGGCAAAAGGATATATTGGATTGGTCATACTCATAGGCCTATGCTAATTGATGTATTCCTCAGAGCCAGGGGTGTCATCAAAAGGGGACAAAGATAACTTTAAATGATACGGTTTGAAATTAGAACAGGCATCAGTTGTTTTGTAAATAGTTTCAAGCAGGGGGGGGGGGGGTTCTTCCATAGTAAAGGTACCTGGGGATGTGCCGCAACGAAGAGTATACTTTTTCGGACTTCTGGTCTAGCCAAGGGTATCATTTTGACAATATTGGTCTAGCGAATGGTATCATATTTGGTACAAATTTGACAATATTGGTCCAGAGAATGGTCAACATTACTGGTCTAGCCAAGGGTACCATTTTCGTAAAATTAGTCTAGCCAACGGTACGATATTGAATATATGCTCAAGGCAGACCCCTACCCAAAATTTAGACAAGAGCCCCTCCTCATGTTTTCAGGCCACCACCCTTTTTGATCCATACAGTTTATGAAATGCAGTGGATGGGATGATATACGTAAAATTTTGGGTCTTATCTCATTGTTGCTGCTAGGAAACGCAAACAGTAGGAAACACCTTCTTTGCAGCTAGAAAACACCCTTCAAGCACCCATCAGCATTAAGAAGTGGCAATATCTCAGGAATTTTCAATAGAAATTGATAGGAAATCCTGCAAAACAAAAATTGGGAAACACAGAGGCTCTACTATTTTAACATCAAATGTTTTAGTGATTCAGCGTGCTCTCAAGTTACAAGTAGTTTTCCATAAGAAACAAGAGATAAAAGTACCAAAAGTACTTCAGTAAAATCTCACCGCCCCCTCAACATTTTCTCCTCGGATTTAGATGAATTACAAATTGATCCTGGGAAGAATAGCAGGGGATACGCCCCCCAGTCCACCCCCATGGTGCTGCTATTGCTCACTAGAAGTAGTGCAATGCACAGAGCCATTTGAAGATCTCCTGCTTTCTGAGATCTCTCTGATTTCTCTGATCTTAAGATGTCTATGAGAGGAAAGTTGACTATTAAATATGATAAGATTGACTATGTGATATTTTTGGGGCCTCTCAAATCAGTCATCTTTCACACACCCTGCAGGATAATCAAAGAGAAAGACACTTCATTTTTTTGGAATTCCATCCATGAATTCAAAGGCTAGCTGCAGTGATACCATTTTTAAAAGAATAACCAGTTGAAAACATATATTCCTTTATTGTTTCAGAGTTTTATTTTGCAAATTGACATGCAATTTCCAGTTGTTGTTTAATTACTAACTTTGTGTGTTTTCATTATTCCATGCTACCAAATTGAACATTCAAACAACCTCTGATCAAACATTTTGAGCTTTTAATAATTCACAGCAGCCAGACACATATCTTTTATAAGAAACTTGGATCAGGCTTGTACTAACCTTGCGTTCCTTTGGCAATAAAAATAATCATGATTTCATTCAAAATCAGCCAGCTGGATCTAAATGCTTTCAAATGAAGCAATGCTAAAATCTTAAACAAAACAATCATGATTGTTCTGATTGCCAAAGCAGCACAAGGTAAAAGTGTCTTAATTCATCATGAAAATAATCACATTTTAATGCTGAAAGTTTCTTAATTTTTTCTTAGTTTTTAAATGCATGAATTATCAGTGTGGTCTGTAACACTGCTGCAGATAGTGTTTCTTGACATTAAGCATAATATAGGAATAATAAACAGTATTCTATTATGCTCAAAGCATAAACAAATAGTTAACATTACATTACTCAAGAATAAAAGGTTCAATGACATTTGCCATATAACTATCTAACTTATTTGTATGTGTTTATTATATATTTCTCAGACAGAGTGCAAGAGTTTCTAAAAGTTTTTGGCCATCTTATTTACTAGTTTCTTATGAACCAGTTTATTATGAAAATATGTTACATCTGTCTATTGGAAGCATATTTTTTATCAACTTAAATTTTGTTGATGCTAGACTGAAGCCAGTGATCGGAAGAAATCCAGAAAATGGATCAATGAAATCCTTTCCAAAAAGGATGGGGCTGTCCTAAAGTACTGGCACAATTTTTGGTTTCTTACAGACATTTTTTATAAAGACAAAGATTGTGGCCCAGTACTGAAAGCTTCTCTAACCATCTTCATGTTCACTACCTGTATGCCCACATGAACTATTCAACACAAGGCTTTTGAAGCCATTTCGATGTTTAGACATGACTTTAACAGGAAACAAATGAATATAACTAAAATATACTCAGAGTTTTCATTGTCAAAAGAAAATTACTCAATTCCATTTCTGTAAGCCAGTCAAGGGAGTCTGCACGCAGGCTATATTTTCCCAGCACTGGAGTTTCTTAATGTTTTGGCGATCTGAGAGTTGAGTTTCTCATAAGCAGTTTCTTGTGAAAAAATATGTGTACATGTAGATAATGATTTGCCAAAACCATTTCCAGAGTATTCAAATTGTCAAGCGAGTCATATTGTGCCCTGCTGCATCCTTCTGATGTATCATCTTTTGCAGAGTTTGCCAGTGTTGAATGTGGATCAAATTTCATCAAAAAGCCTGTGTTCAGTAATGTGAAGTGGATCTTGCCATGATGTCTGCAGAATAACTGTGTTTACTTAAGATGGAATTAGTATGATACTTCACAAAATTCCTTCCCAATTAGGATGCATATACTGAAAGAATAACAGAATAATCAAAATGAATTAACAAAATGGTACATATCAAAAGACAAAAGATAAACATGCATTGTATACACATATTTTTTTCATAAGAAACTAAGAATTTGGGCCAGTACTAAAAGTATAGTATCTAGAAATTATCTGATCTGTGACCCCTGAACACTTCAAAACAAGATGTTTTTAGCCTTTCCAATGTTTAGACATTACTAAAGTACTTTCCAAATAATATGATACAGGAAACAAGTGAGAATAAAGACAAACATTTTTGAGTTTCTTAATTTTTTGGCGATTTGAGAGTCTGAGTTTCTTAGAAAAAATAAAGTATATGTACTGTATATCACATGAGAACATGGTAAATCAAGGAAGCTAGTTTTTGTTTGATCAAAATCAATCACAAAAGCTTTGCACTCTGACTGAAGTTGAGATAAATTGAGTTCTGTAAGTAATATACATTACAGTGTCACTCTTTCTGGTGTTTCTTATATTTTCAATGCCGAGAAAAGAATCATATACTTATAGAAGGGCTCCGAAATTACTTGGTAAGATTTAAAAACGAAACGAGTAATCATAGTTCACACTTCAAAACAATGTCAAAACAGTTGCTAATATTGTCCAGAGTCATAACACTATTGAGTTGCTTTGATTTTTTTAATCACGTAGGGTAGCTTCTAGCCTGCGTCACAGACCGAGCTAGGCAGCTTCTAAAGTCTCAAAAATTGAGCCTGCCGTTTCTTATAAGCTTTTTTATAAAAAATGGGTGCATTGCATTGTGAACTGATATTTCTGTTCCAACATTAGTTAGGGCAGAAGGCGCTCGACCCAGATCAGACCCTGGGCCTAACTAAGCTGGAAGAAAAAACTGCTATTTTTATCATATACTCGACTCAAGGCAAGCTAAATTATACCTTTCGCACTTTTCCAGGCAAATATTCTTTGTCCTGCTCCACCATTGCTAGCCATGTTTGGCCAATGCCTCGTTTGACCATTCAGACATACACACATAATCCAAAATACTCTGTTATTCGATCTTCACAACATGTCGCTGCGCGCCGCCATCTTTGGCCAGCTTCCGTTTTTGCACGCAACCCCCCTGTTTTTTCAGTTGACCACAAAGAGATTAGCTATCTCATTAATTATTCATGAGGGCCGGAGATATACAAGTCTATTTCGCTTTTCACTTTTCCCTTCAATTTTTTTGACGAAATTTTTTTTTGACGAAATAGACTTGGGGCAAGTCTGAGAGTCCACCGTAGCGCGAGCCGGTAAATTTGAGGCGCCGGTATATCTGAGGTTTGCCGGTAAATATGAGGTCGGCAAGATCAAAGGTATTCTTCTTAGGCGACAAGTAGTCATAACCTATTGTGAATTAGACAAAGGTGAGACACAAGGTCTGGTTTCAAAGGAAACAATAGGTTTTTCCGGGGGTCGAGTCAACCGTCTGAGGATTTCTGCCGCATATAATCTTTTCCTTCTGACAGCGTTCGGGAAAGCAAACGCTAGGATTTAACTTCGAAGGGTAGGGGTTAGGATTTTTGCTGCGTAAGGAAATCCGCGAGAAGAATCCAATTTCATTTGGTTTCCTTTGGTATGGATTTGCTACATCTAAAAGTTATCAGTCGAAAGTAAACTGTCTTATTGCTCAAATACTTCGTTCCATTGCAATACCGTTTTGTATCTGGGTTGATGAAGATTATGATTTTCGAGCGCTGTTTTTCTTCCTTTCCGCGGTATATTTTCGTGTGATTCTCTTCAGAAGTTTTTAAGCATTAGGGAAAATACTGAAAGTTTACTAAGATTATCGGAGTTATAAGTTTCTAAGGTTCTTACAGATTCTTAGGAGTTTCCAGAATCTCTTACAGGTTTCATAATAATCTTCATGTGCACTTTCCCGTGCCTTCTCCTGAACCTTTCAAAACGAAGTTTTTGAAGCCTTTCCAATGTTTAAACATCACTCAGACAAGTACCTTCCAATTTTCATTAGTACGATACAGGAAACAAGTCAAAATGTGATAAACGGAGTTTCTCAAGTTTCTGGCAATCCTAGAGTTGAGTTTCATATACCCTAATTTTTTACAAAAGAAACTAAGAATTTGGCCAAAAACTGAAAGTTTCTTAAAATTATATCATATTTTCAGTACTCAGAGTTTCTTACGAGTTTCTCAGAGGTTTCATAACAATATTCACGTTCACTACCTGTGCCCTCGTGAACATTTCAAAATAAGGTCTTTAATTAAGGCCTTTCCGATGTTTAGACATTACTCAAGTACCTTACGAGTAATATGATACAGGAAACAAGTGAAAGTAAAGTAAAAATATTTCAAGGATTTCCTTTATCAAAGTAAATAGTTTCTTAACTTACATTTTCCCAGTACTGGAGTTGGTTAATCTTTAGCCGATATGAGAGTTGAGTTTTCTTATGGGCAGTTTCTTATCAAAATACGTGTAAGCAGTTTCTTATCAAAATACATGTTGGCCTAATATTCCTTACTTTGCAGAATGCAATAAAATCTATCGTAAGTACGTACATATATTTCCATAAGAAACTAAGAATTTGGGCTAGTACTGAAACTTTCTTAAGATTATCAGATTTTGAGTACTCAGAGTTTCTTGCGAGTTTCTTAGAGGTTCCATAACAATCTTCATGCTCACTACTGTCCCTCGTTTCCTAGTATCAAGCCTTTCCAAGCCTTTCCAATCTTTAGATATTACTAAGTACCTCACGAGTAAAATAATAAATTTTTAAATTTTGATAAAATTATGAGACAACCTTCAAAAATATCGAAAGATATAACCTAATAACCCTTCTTTACTATGGGTTAAATTTTTTTATTCATTTTCGTTACGTATAATTTGCGGTTTTTAAATTTTGATAAAATTATGAGACATCTTTCAAAATTTCGAAAGATAGAACTTAACAACCCTTCCTTAGTATTGGTTTAGTTTCTTACTCACTTTCGTCGCAAAATCCTGTGGCATTTTTCAGAAACCTTATAGCTTATCCCATCTTTTTAAGCTTCTTTTTCTCTTTCCTCTTATATCGTTTGTCGATTTTTCAATTTTCTCAAATCTTTGAGACGTTCTGAGACAGGCGTTAAATAGGAACGTGAAAGCTACCGTTTCGTAAATCGATATCGTGAAAGATTCTCCAACGTTTCTCTCATTTTAAATATGAAGATTACAAAAAAAAAAGATGCAAATTATGCTGCTCAAGTTTGTTTTGCTTTTTTAGTGATCTGAGAGCTGAGCGCTCATAAGAGTTTCTTATGAAAAACTCTTATAGGATTTATATAAATTCGGCTGTAGATTGGAGAATGCATTTTAATTTGGCTTCTAAATTAAAAGAAACGAATTAGGAATCTTGTTTAGCTAGAATTGCTAAACGTTCTTTGAAGAGTAAATATTCCAAGAACCAAGGTATTGCTGAACCTGTCTGTTGCCAACCTTACCCCCCCCCCCCCCCCCGACAAAAAGCGGTCAACAGCGGTGACCACAAAAGAGTAATGTGTCTTGTACAATGAGCGATTTCTATACTGCATTGTTTAATTTGAATGGCTTCTTAAACAATAACCCAGGTGTTTGAGTAGTCCCACGACACCTCATATTTACCGGCAAACCTCAGATATACCGGCACCTCAAATTTACAGGCTCGCGCTACGGTGATATATGAAATCGTAGGATGTTTTGCTACATTTTGTAGAATTTTCGAATGTTTACAATTGCGATAGAAGCTCTCACGCCACTCGATCAAACTTCACATATAAAGATGTGTAAAAATGTATAAAAAATAACGCTCGATCCAGGCTCTTTTGTAGTATAGCTAAAATGTCTGTTGTGTTCTCTTTCAGGAGCACTATTTGAGAAAAAGGATACCCTGTCTAGGAGCAAAATTTATTGATGAAAATGATACCCACAAGGCTTCTACAAGGCTAATTAGCATTTTTCAAGCCATTTACAAGATTACAGCAAGGCTATTCCAGGCTATTACAAGGTTACAAGGCCATAACTACAAGGCCTGTACATGGCTATTACATGGCCTTGTATTTTCGTACAGGCTGTTCAGCGGTACATCCCTGGTACAAAAATAGCTAAATGCCTCCCCCTGGGTTGTCAATCCTTGCTGCTAAGAATTCATGCTGGGATCTGAAGAGAGCTGAGTTTGTCATGAAGGGGTCTGGGGCAAAGGCAGTGCCAGGGGGTGGACTAGGGTGGTCCACCTGACTTTCCTCGGGTTGGTATTCATTCTTAAGCAAAACAACGTAAAAAGCATTAGGTTTGCCTTGTGGCAATCAATTCTGACCTTTTCCTACCCTACTTTTCAGGATTGGCACTGCCCCTTGCCTGGGGGATAAGATTTCTTTGCAATGATTTTTTTCACCTTTCTCCACAAAATGCGAAATAAAATATTGAATCGAGCAAAAATACAGTAATTTCCAGCTTCTAAGGCCTTCAAACTAATTGTTGTATGACCATTTAAACCCATTCTGATTGGAAATGAAGATTCTCGTAAGTAGTAAAAATGAAAGTTTTAAGCTGACAGTGCAACAGCAAAGTGATAAAATCCAAGAGAGAAATCCAACATATGAAAATGTGTTTACTGTTCAAGAAATTGCCAAGTTAAGTGATTGCCAAAGTTAATTTGTAGAATTCTGATTGGACAAAAACAGTCATGGGATTTTTGGCAAATTGGGGATGGTGTCCCATAATCGCACCTACAGTAATTACAAATGAGCAAATGATCAACTAAAATTTTGTTGTGTGAAATCAAATTTATCTAGTATCAGGTGTCACTTGAGTTGTCCAGACCCCTTCCCCCAGGATGCAGGGGCTGGGGGGCTAAAACCCCCTAATGTTGAAAACTTTACAAAAAATCAGTCACGTAGGAGTACAAATCTAACTTATGTCATTTATATACAATTTTTGTAAATAATTGACTTTTTGTGGGGATGCCCCCCAGATTTGATCTTCCCAAATGTTTATGCTCTCCCTTTTCCTGCTCTCCATTTTCAATTGTTTTTAGAGCTGATGCCAGGCTGTCTCTGAAAGTTTGCTGTCAGTAAGAATTCAATTTTTATATTGTTCTGTCCAACGGAGCAGAAACTGCTTGTGCATGCATGAAAATTGTAACTTTGAGCCTCCCAGCCCCCTTCAACGAATTCTGAAATTAGGCAACACTTGATACTTTCTTCCTCAGGCCTTAAAATTCTTGATTTATCATTTCAAAAGGCTTATTTATCCAAGCACTTCCTTATATTAAATTGGTCTATGACGTCATTTTACACCAGGTTCTGCTCTGTAATTATATCCATCTAAAATGCAGACCAATCCACTGATTTAAAATGGTTTGTTTTTCTAGTCATATGTTTTTTGGCTTACGTTGGAGTAGCTGGAGTTGTTACACTTATGGTAAACTACAAAGATCTATTTGGTGATGCAGCATTGTCAAAAGCATTTGAAAATCATGGGAATCATGCTGCCAAGTACATCGTCAGCACTGGTGCAATAATTGGCTTGACAGGTACAACTATTGTCTCTTTGATGCCCATCCCAAGGTTGTTGTATTCAATGGCTAAAGATGGCTTGGTGTTCAGAGTTCTTGCAAGAATCAATTCTAAGACTGATACTCCTGTTATTGCAACTATTGTCACTGGTGTAGTTACAGGTAAGATTTTTGCTCTTGATCTGTTTTGGCATGCAGAAAAGAAATACCAGAAAAGATCCACCCTTCCCCGTCTAAGTGCCCTGGTGAAAGCCGGGGGGGGGGGGGGTTCTTCCATAGTAAAGGTACCTGGGGATGTGCCGCGAGCAAGGGTATACTTTTTTGGACTTCTTTTGCAATTTTGGCCCAGCAAAGGTCTAGCCAAGGGTATCATATTCCGCAATACTAGTCTAGGGAACGGTCATTGTTATTATATTTGGTACCAAAGGTATCATATTTGACAATATTGGTCTAGGAAACGGTCAAAATTGGTGTTGATAAGGGTACCATTTTCGTAAAAATTCGTCTAGCCTACGGTACCACCCTGAACATGCTCGCGGCAGACCCCTACCCAAAATTTAGCCAACCTCCCCCCTGTGGGTGAGAGGTCAGATGTTTGCTTCTTTGCTTAGTGTCTTGATGATAAAAAGAAATGTCAGTTTTCACACGAAAAAGACGATTCATTGAGTGTATATTTTGTTTTGAATATTAGGAGGGGTTGCACCCTTATTCTGACTAGAGCTTTTAGAGCCACTTTTAGTGGGTGACCCCTCTGAAACGAGAATCCTGCCACTCGTATTGGAGCATAGGTTCCAAATCTTTAAAAAGGCTGGTGTAAAATTCAGTTACTTATTTCTTTGAACTGAATGATTTCAAAGAAACTTCAGCTATTTCTCTGTAATTCTACCGTTGGACTTTTCTGAAATCTTCAATATTTTCAGAATTGGAGTGTTTTTCTTCTTTTTCAAGAATTCAAGAAAAATTTTCAAAAAAACTTAAAACCATCGTAATTTCTAAACAGTTTGACGTAACATGAAATAATTTCGAAGGAAGCCATAGTTCATAAATGCCTACAATATGGTATTAAGCAAAAGTCTGTCACTCATCTGGTCTATGATTTAGAAATTTGATGACGTCACATCCTAAAATGAGTTGAAATGTAAGATACGCTGTAATTTCCAAAAATAGTCAAAATGTCTCAAAAGTCCAACGGTAGATTTAGTAGATAAGTTTCTAAAATTTCATTTAAGCCATTCAATCAGAAGAAATAGGTCATTTAATTTTACAACCACCTTTTTACGCCGAGATAAAGATTTGGAACCTATGCATCGTATTGGTGTATATCACATTTCCCGCGGTTTTCCAGTAGCCTTGCATTATATGGCCTGCGTGCAGACTGTGTATAATACGATACACGTCCACCTTTTTGTCGACTCAGCCACTGCGCCAGGCCTGCGAGATTTATAATAAACTTAAGCGATATAACAGTAACAAAATGCCTTTGACTAAATGATATGAGTCAAAATTAGAAGCTATCAGGTAATAAAACTCACTAACCGGCTTCGTTGTTGCACTTAGGAGAATGTAAATCATGTGGTCTTAAGGGGGCTCAAGGCCCCCGCTTCCAACGGACCTTTAATTTTCCGTATAACATAAAACCAGTTAGTATGCATAAACGCTACTCGAACTACTCGAGCTGCATCACCATTCGACGCAGTTTTTGATACTCACTTAATTTTTTTAATTGCAGCTACAATGGCACTGTTGATAAAACTTCATGACCTGATTGAAATGGTATCAATTGGAACGCTTTTGGCCTATACATTTGTCGTCGTGTCTGTATTGATGCTACGGTACCATCCCACGGATATTGGCTTATCAAAAGGAGTTCTTTCAAGATCTGTTTCACCTGTAGGCCAAGGCCTCCGAAGTGCTAGTCACAGTCCATTTATACATAGTATTTCTGCACGGGCTGAAGGAGGGCATGGAGGTAACGTTTAATTATTTATTTTTCTTTAAAGAGCCATTTTCACCCAGGATCCTTTGCAGGTACCCTGAAAATTGCAGATTGACGCTCAAGTGATGGGGCTCTACCGGATCGAACCCTGTCCGCCTGACTGTTCTTGCTGCAAAGTCAGTAGCCTGCGTGCAGACTCGACTATCCTACACTTTAGGGTAGTCGAGTCTGCACGCAGGCTACAAAGTCAGTGGATTACACCACTGCTCCGCACCACCTTCTATTTGACCACAGCGGAAACTATGGATCCACACTGCAGTAGTTGAACTGACAGAAAGGTTTTACTTCAGTTGAACTGTTCTATCGGTTCAACCACTACGCTATGGATCTATATTTTCCGCTAAGGCCAAATTTGCTTGTCAGATGGTCTGAAATTGTAGCGTGCCCGCAAAGGACCCTGAGTGACAATGGCTCTTTAACCACGTGTATACAATGTGTACAGCGCTCGATCGTAATACTAAAATTGCACATTATGTCATTGTAAATAAAAGCAAGTTACATTAAAGTCTAAAAGCTTTGGACCGTAAAACTTTGGACAAAATTTTGTCTGAAATGTTTATGTCCCAATCACCTTCAAAAGCGTCCGAAAATACTGCTATTGGAAGCATCTAGTGCCGATCTTTGGTTCAAATTAGGTTAATTCAATGCAAATATCGCTCACTTCAAGCGAAGGACTTGATGAATGAGCTGTAAGAAAGGAATTGGTTCCAGTGCTTTGAAAAGGTGTCTGAAACTTTTGGTTCGAAGTATTTTGTCGCGAATTTTTCCGTCGTAAACATTGTATGTCATTATATTGCCGATAGCGAAAGTGGCTGCCGTGTCCCAATGTGTGGACCGACTTGGGTCTTTCTTTGATGTTTTTGTTGGTGATTTTCTCAATCTCTTCAACGAACCATTACAAATCCTCGTCAGCGTTTTCTTGTTTGTAAGGCATATTTAGCAGCAGAACCAGCGTATTTTCAGGCTTCCAGACCGGGATAAACCATGAAGAATGCTTCCACTTTCCTAGACTTATTACAGTTCGTCCCTAGTTTTTCGCTCGGAATTACAAAACTTTTTACTTATTTATCTATTGACCAGAATTATTTTACCTATTTATTGAATTGAATTGCGGTTAAAGTCAAAATATAAAAAACGAGCGAAGTTTACGACGAATTGTAATCAGCCTACCACTTTCCCATGTTTGGGTGATTTTCGCTTGGATTCTTGACCGTGTAAATAATAAATTCTAATATGCAAAGGAAGGGATTTTCTAGTAATTTTGAAATCATATCATGGGCAACAAGGGCAGATTTTGTAATACAATAGCATGAGTTGCTTTTGTTGACACTTCAATTCAAAGCGATTAGCGATTGCAGACAAAGGAAATTCTCTCAACCAGCAATTCAAAACAACTAAAGCCGCAAAAGTTTCTTTGAAACCCAGGTAGCTAGCTCGCTGGTTGTGCATTCCAGAAACTGTTTTTAAGAGCAAACATGAACATAGATCGAAAGAAGAAGGATATATCTACACATATGCCGTGGGCATTTTATTTGTTTGGTTCACAAGCCGTTTAGGAGGCGATTCAATTCTCTTATTTTTTTGGGTGTTATCAAAACATTTACTGCTCAGCTTCTGGACCAAAGAAATAAAATGCCCGCGGCAGATGTGTAGATATATCCTTCTTCTTTCGATCTATGCTCATGCTTGTTCTTAAAAATAATTTCTGGAATGCACAGCGAGCGAGCTAGCTACCTGAGTTTCAGAGAAAATTTTGCGGCCTTGTTTGTTTTGAATTACTGGTTGATAGAATTTCCTTTGTCTGTGATCGCTAATCGCTTTGAATTGAGGTGTCAACAAAAGCAACTCGTGCTATTGTATTACAAAATCTGCCCTTGTTATCATGGGCTATAATGCACCGTTGATGTGGCCTATATTATGATCAAAATTGTATTTTTACTTACTGTGTTATTTCTGTATCACGGGATTGTGAGTAAAGCTTGATAATGTTGCTATTCCTTCGTTCTTCTCTCGTCACAACAAGGAATCAAATGCCGCCATTATTCAAATACAGTTGGAGCTCCTACGCAGCGATACGTCCCATTTCAAACTTCCCTTTGAATTGAAGGGAAGTTTGAAATAAGACATATCGCTGGGTAGGGGCTCCAACTGATTCAACTGTATTTGAATGATAATGGCAGCATTCGATTCCTTGCTGTGAAGAGAGAAGAACGAAGGAATAGCAACATTATCAAGCTTTACTCGCAATCCCGTGGAAGAAAAACAACACAGTGAGTAAAAATATAATCTTGGTCATAATATAGGCCACATCAACGGTGCATTACTGCCCATGATCATATCCACTATATAGAACCTTTTTGTCCTATGCTGTTACGTACATAAATGTGTTCGAGTGCTTAATAAACTCTGTCCTTTTTTGCAGATTTCACATGCAAGACCCCACCATTTCTCGATACTCCTGCAGACCCAGATTCATCTCTGCCGACAGAAAAAACCTATTTCATAGTAATGTGTTGTCTTGTAACTGGCATCTTCGCAATAATAGGAATCAGCGTTGTGGTAACATTATGGGAGAAGAAACTGCAAGACAAAGATCCCCTCTTATTGACTTTACTTTGTGTTCTCATATTAGCAGTTGTTGCTTCAATGGTTATTGTTTGGCTGCAACCACAGAGTCAGCAGCAGCTTTATTTCAAGGCACCTCTCCTTCCGTGGTTGCCATTCTTGTCGATATTCTGTAACATTTATTTGATGGTGTCACTTAATAAACTGACGTGGATTCGATTTGCTGTGTGGATGGTTGTCGGTAAGTTGAATCTTTCAAAGTTATTTCAATTAAAAGACAATGATAAGGCTTGTCACTATCGAGTGTCCCAGAAAAAAGTATGCAGATTTGGTTTGGTCTAGCTATGAAAATTTAGCTTCATCAACGGCTAGTCAGTTTCAAAATGCTCCCCGATCGTTGACTTGAACATATATACCTCGTTTGTTGATATTGTTGCTTTGAGTGTGGAAATATTAATGTTCAAAATGCAAGTTTGTTTTCACCTCCAAACCAGAGCTTTGACGTTCCCAAACAACCGTGATAACAGCGAATACAGTGATATCAAGGGTGTTAGGACACGAACGTGTTGATTACATATTCATTTACCTTGTTTTGATCCTTGTCTTGATTTCTTGTCTTCTTTGCTTTCTGTTTCGTCTTCAACTGGTTTGTGCAACTGAATGGTTTATTAGGCTAAAATGCCTCGTGTTATTTGAATATATCTTCCTTGTATTCCTGTGTCTTAGCACGCCTTCGCAGAAGAAAGGTTTCAAGCGAAGGCGTGCTAAGACACAGGAATACAAGGAAGATATATTCAAATAACACGAGACATTTTGGCCTAATAAACCGTTCAGTTGCACAAACCAGTTGAAGACGAAACAGAGAAGCAAAGAAGACAAGAAATCAAGACAAGGATCAAACATTCGTGTCTTAACACCCTTGGTGATATCAAGGATACCCTAAATAAAATTAGAACGAAACTTCAATTGTATTATATTCTGTTTGCTAGAAGTCACCCATTGTTCCATTTTTCATTCTCTTTAAGTATAGTTTTAAATTTAGATGTTCTTCATGAATTTTCCCAGCCCAAAAGGCCAAATCTCTGGTTTGGAGGTGACAGAAAATTTGGACTTTCAACATTCATTAATATTTCTGCAATCAAAGCACCTATATCAACAAATGAGGTATCTGTGTTCAAGTTAACTAGCGAAGAGTATTTCGAAATGGATTAGCCATTGAATAAAGCTCAATTCTCATAGCTGGACTCAACTAAATCTCGATATTTTTTTCTGGGACACCCGGTAAACCATCACATCGCCCACAGAAAAATTAGCAATTAGCATTTATAAAGAAAAGAGACATATTTCTACGGTCAGTTCTTCAAGCTGCAGATGTAAGGAAGCCAAGCTGCGCAAGGGCTCGTTCATCGAGCAGCCTCCGTCAGGCAGAGTGACTCAGTCAACCTTGGTCATTCTTTCAATATTCTTAGAGGTGAGCTCGCCTGGCATTCCCATTGGCGTTAAAGGTAAATGCAATTTAGGGATGTATTGCTATTTACATGTGCAACGATGTTGTCTCTATTGGAATGAAGCTTTTGTATGAGATGAGGCGTTTTCTGCAGGAAACACTTATTTATTGTGCCAAGATTTTAAGCGTTCAGTTTTTGTTTTCTGTATTTCGCCCATGTATCTTCTTTTGATTATCAATAAGAAATTCACAAATGCATTAATGGTTTCTGTTTTTCCCTAGGTTTCACCATTTATTTTGGATATGGTATTCTTCACAGTGTCGAGAGAGACAGACAGTATTACGAAGCAATCGAGGACCTTGAACATGAGGACAGCTGAGCAATCTGTTTGGTAAATCATGTTATATTGAAGGTATGAAAAAAGATTATGTTAGATTAAGTTAGCTGAACTTAGATTAAATGTGTAGGTAGATGATATTACAGGAGGACCTATATACCCAACTTTTTGTGCAATCCTCTTAGTGTTAGGGTTAGGGTTAGGATTGGGCTGTTTTTGCGAGTAGATGCGATTAAAAAGACGCCTGGAGACACCTTGTTCAGTGGATGTATTAACCTCTGTCTTCAATTAGATGTCAAGTGAAAATTCTTGCGAATGAAAGCAATTGAAGAGTTTTCCACGAGCAATTTTGCGTTATCGCAAATCTCACGTGACAGCTAATTTGAGAAAGGCTTTAGAAAAAATAAGTTGAACTTTAGGCGTAGTCATAGCAACTTTCGACATTTCGAAATTCTCATTGCTGTGGTGAAGCTCGTGGAAGCTAATTGTCCTTCCAACTGAGGAACTCCTAGCTCACAGTGAAATGTTTGTTTATTCTTGGATTGAGGAAACATTCATCTGGATACTTGCGGCTTTTGTTCAGGGCTAATATCACTGAAAACTTGAATTTTGAAGCTTTTTAGCATGAGAGGCTTGAGTCGGCAACTTAGGCCCATCCGCCATTGCCTGGAGCACTGAGCTTTTGGTAAACTGTTGCTATAGTTTCATATCCAGACATGAAATCGAGGGGGATAAGTTTCGTCCTAATTTTCAATGTGTATGTCCATGAGTCGTATTTTGAGCGTCCATCGGTCTATTAATGGCCATAACTACGAATATGTAATCAGTCTTAGACATTGGACGAGTTCCCGTCAACTTCGACCTAATAAATTTCAAAATGCAAAACCTTGGAAAGGGAATAAACTCAAAACTGTTTGAGCAGATTCATAACTTTTCGTGGAACGTGGAACTACAGATATTTTCAAGGAGTTAGCCTCGGAGGGAGTTGCTGAGAAAATTTGAAAATTTAATGGAATTTGCGAATTTATATACGCATCTTATCGCTGGAACAGCCAACTCTTTTTAAATAAAGCCTTATGTTGTTTGCTGTTTGTAATGCTTTCCTAAGATTGGATAAAACAGAGAGTTTGGTAAGTTATAAGGTGATCATATTGGGACAGAAAAATTTACAACATATCAACATTTACAACATATCAATATTTACAACATATCAATATTTACAACATATCTTAGTTGTAAATATTTATGTATTTGAATTTTTTGGCCAATCATCAGAAGCTTAGAATGATTTTGTACACCAAGCATAGATAATCAGATATACAAATTTTTATAGAATTTATTTCAGCTGAATGTAATTTTGGATACTAATGATGAAAATTTACTTTTTGCCCCTGAGCTTTTCGTTTTTTATTTAAAGCCTCGTATTTTGTATCGTAGCTGGCTGGCAGGATAAATAATTTGCGAAGCCTAGATATCTTTGAACCTATCACATGATTTTATTCGTATTTTTAGTTGTGTTTTTAGTCGTGTTTTTAGTCGTGTTTTAGTCGTGTGATTTCAGTCGTGGGATTTTAGTCGTATTCTGAAGGTCCCTGAAGCGGCTTTCTCGAAAAGATCCTTAATCATTTCAGAATGGAGTGGCCGACTTCAGACAGGTAAATTTTAAAATGGCATGTCCTCTTGGCCAAATTTGATTTTCAGGCTGTTTGAGATCGCAGCATGCTCACAAAGGATTCTGGGTGACACTAGCTCTTTAATGTGCCGTAAAATTCTTTGTTGTTGTTGCAGGCCGTAGGACAGTGCATATACTTGAGTGAGCAGCTGAGTCGCTTATCGTTTGTTTCACAAAGGATTACCCATTTCCTCTTGCAAATATCTCCAAACATCCATTTTGGTTATTTATAGTTGCAAAATTTCAAAGACAGATAAGCAAGTACTTGCTTAAATTTTGTAAAAGTACCGAAAACTCAATCCGATAAATAAACACCCCGAGACAAAAGGACTCATGAATTTTTAAAACCACAGATTCCTACTTTTCACGAAAATTTGCTATAGGATACAAATAAACTAAAGATGTTTGCTCACTTGTTCATTGCGAAAGGACGTTGAATCCCGTTAAAGGTGATTATTACTCGTCAAAATCCAGCTAAAACGCGAAATTGCGTTTACAGGAAGCCAGTTTACGGAGATTTTCTCTTTAAAACAGCTGCCTCGTGCTTAAACAAGTGCACTCGCAGTTAGAAGATTTATGCTGTTGAAATAGGCATTTGCTTCAAAAGCGTTGAAATTGATCGCCAGTGAGATGTTGCCAGAAGATGGTCGACCGCTTTGAGAGCTTTAGAAAGAAGAGTTGATCATTTGTTTTCGAGATTAATTGAAGGTAAGTATGAATCTTAATTTTGTGCAAATTGTACATTGTCAGTTGAAACATTTATGGTGTTGAAATAAACAATTGCTTGAGAAGATTTGAAATTGACGGCAAATGAGATTTTATCAGGAGGTGGTCGACTGCTGCGAGAGCTTTAGACAGTGAATAGTATTTGTGATTTATTTTCAATAATAAAAAAAGGAAAAGATTAAATATTTATCCAGCTGTGTGAAGTCTATTGAATTTAGTTGTTCTTTTGTGCGGGAAATTGCGCGTTGATGATGGACTGCAGAGCAAGAAGACCGCAAGCAAAATCTTCCGGGTGAGTCAATAAAAAGGCCCGGCGTTTGAAAGACGTCTGCTCCTGGCTGAAATCGGTCACTCTGTAAGTTTCCCCAATGTGTTTACCTTACAGCAATGACTTGAGCACGCTTTAGCACGTGCTATCCTCTTGGGGGCCCCCTGCTATGAATAGTTTGTTCAGGGGGATTCCATTTTCCCAAGAGGACAAAATACATGAACGCATTTTAGTGTCATTATTGCTAGGAAGGAAAACAAAGGGAAATGTTGCTCGTTGCTTCCACTTGTTTTCGCAGGTTTTCGAAAGGGGCTCTCTGCAAAAAATCTCCCATATCGACGGGAAGGAATGGCTAATTAAAGCCGGGTGAAATACTGAACATAATTGGACGTATTGGGAATAAAACAAGACAGTTTTCAATATTATTGGTTTGATATTCAGGGAGCAACATTTTGTCAAACACCGGGCCTTTTTATTGACTTGCCCGGTACAATTTTCAAATGAACAGTCTGTTGTCTAATCTGATCAAGTCAGCAAGGGCGAATTTATTTGTAAAGCGAAGGATACAGGGTCTGATTAAGACAACGCGATTTGGCAGATTCAGGAATGCATTTCAAACTTTCTACCATGATTTATTAACAATAGTACCGTATATCATTTCTCTGTCAAGGTTGGTATATTGGTAGTTTCAGGCATCAGCCTCGCTGCAATGCATACACGACGGGGTGATACAGCTACTTGCGTACTGCCGTACGTTGTTATCATTATTAACATAAAGGTATCGTTTCTCTTGTCAAGGTTGGTATATTGGTAGTTTCAGGCATCAGCCTCGCTGCAATGCATACACGACGGGGTGATACAGCTACTTGCGTACTGCCGTACGTTGTTATCATTATTAACATAAAGGTATCGTTTCTCTTGTCAAGGTTGGTATATTGGTAGTTTCAGGCATCAGCCTCGCTGCAATGCATACACGACGGGGTGATGCAAATGGAAGATGATGATTATGACCAACTCTCTTCAAGCACAGACGAGTCGCTGTATAATGAGATTTATGAAGCAGTTGAACGAGAAGAGACTATCGAAGGATTGGAATGGATTTTCGATTTTGAGGAATTGGCTGACAGTGGTTATTTGAGGAGCATCACCAGATACCTTGCAGGTATGATCAACTTGCTTTGAAAATAATTTAATTTGAGTACCAGGTGAATCAGGAAAAGTTGCCACTTTTGAAAATTCATAGCATCAAGAGTACTGGATGGATTGGAATGAATCAATATTTGCTTGACAGCCAAAAGATCAAAGTATTTTTGTGATTTTTTCGCCTTGTTACAAGCATTGGAAAAATTGGTAAATTCAAATTCATAAAAAACTTCGTGGTTGCAAAATGACTGAAAAAGGCCTAAAATACATGACCACATCATAAGACTCCTCGCTCAGAACAACAGAAAAAAAGCAATTTCTCATGGGTGAGGGATATCGTCTGCACATTTATTGCCATGGGATTGAAATCTTTAGTAGCTGTTTGAAAATCTATGTCTTATAACTCTTGAGAAAGGTGAAACGCATGTGCGTATTGTTCTGTGTGAGGAGAGTCCTAACGATTTGATCAAGTGTTTGAGGCCCTTTTCCCGTCATTTTGCAACCATGAAATTTTGTAAAGTCGAATTTTACCTATATTTGCAGTGCTCGCGAGAAGACGAGAAAAATCACAAAAATACTTTGATCTTTTGGCTTTTAACTAGAAGTTGAATCATTCAAATCCATGAAGTACTTGTGGTGCTGCGAATTTTCGAAAGGGGGAACTTTTTTCTGGCTCACCCGGTATAAAGGTGGGTGTAAAATTCTATGACCTACTTCTTTGAATTGAATGGCTGAAATGAAACTTTAGCTAGTTTTCAATAATGCTACCATTAGACTTTTCAGGAATCTTAAATATTGTTCGAAATTGCTGCGTATTTTATATTTCAACTCATTTGAGAATGTGACGTCATCAAATTTCTGAATTGTGGTTCAGAAGAGTGACATTGCTTGATACCATATTGTGGACCTTCATAAACTAAGTTCTATCATTAAGTCAAAATTTGACAGTGTCTGGTATTTTCTAAAACTCCTTGAAGCTCCGCCCTGCGTTCGATTTAAGGGTGGATCTGGTCCTGAAGTTATTTCAGCTTGTGATACTCTTTAACATGCGGGCCTTGGTACCTTTGACATCGGGACCAAAAGACCCATCAACAAAAAGAACATGTTTAGTCTGAATAGATCATTCATTTCAGACGAAAAATAAAATTGTTGTATGTCTCACCAGTTTAAATGCTTGCGCAAAGTTTTGTTTATCAGACCATTTTTTACGTGCTTAACTACATAACGCTCATCTGATTTCAATTCAGATATGGATAACCAGAGGAGAGGCTTGGGTAAAATTCAACAGAAGCGACAGATCGCCGAATACAAGAAAAGATTTATCGCAAAGTCAACGTTACACGGTTTACGACATTGCTTCGACAAGAAAAGTTATTTACGACGCGCAATATGGACCGTTTTGCTCTTGACAGCAGTTGGATTATTCGTGCAAAAAGTTTACGAAAGTACGATGCACTATTTTAGCTTTCCTTTCAGCACGATGAAAACTGTTCAATACCAAGACAGTATGAAGTTTCCAGCCGTTTCACTCTGCAATTTAAATGACATGAGACATTCAGTTATGAACGGAACGAAACTGGACAAAATACTGAAGCATGGCGAACAGAATGTTTCTCTCAGTGGAGATGAGTACCGTAACACGATTCGACGTGCTAATCACAAACTTAAAAACATGCTTTACAAGTGCAGTATTTTAGATCAAGATTGCTCCGCTGATGATTTCATCGATTTCAACAAAGACCAAGGCGATCGTTGCTTCACTTTTAATCATGGAAGCTTTGGACAGCCAATTTTGGTCTTCAACAAGACAGGGCCGAACCACGCGCTAGAGTTGACGATCAACATTGAAGAGCACGAGTATTATGTGCAAAGTGATTATTCAGGGATTCAGCTGATTCTACACGGCCAAGATGAGACGCCAGTGAAAATGCAAGGTGTGATGTTATCGCCTGGGTTTAGCACTTATGTTCAAGTCAAGAAGAGAAAGGTAAATTAGGCGTTGCTTATTGAGTTGCAAACATTTTGAATATTTCTCTTCGAAAATATCCACAAATAGACAAAATTGGCTGAAGTTTGTTTGCAGCCATTTCATGTCAAGTGATCAACAGTATCGGCCAATCATCGGCGATGAATAAGATTTGATGAAAACCAGGATTGAGAGACTACGACGGCAACTGCAACGCAATGTTGCTTTTTTTAAGAACTTCGGCTTCAATAGATTCCTCGTATTTGTGCAGATTTTCTTAGCCTGCTTTCAGACTAAAACCTACACGAAGGAGCTCCATAAATTTCCTCCTTCGTGGAGGTTTGAGTCTCCCCGCTGGCTAAGATTTGCTTCATTTGAGAGACTATGAAGTTGTCCTTCTCATTCAATTGCATAACTTGGAAATCCCATTTCTGATGTCCTGTGCTGTGCATCAGATCCAGGCTCACTCATTTTGAATGTAAATTTTCTATTTAAGAGATGGTTCGAAGGTATTCAACTGAATAAGGAGGTTTTGTCTTGGCCTTTTAAATAGCATGTGAAGGTACCGTTAAAGGGAATCAAAGCATATATAAGCCCTTGATAAAAATAGCCTTGCAAAGACAATAGGTCACGACACGTGCCGCACCATATTTGGGTAGCTGATCTACGTCAACAGGGAATCCTGATGTCTGATGGGCTAGAATTTGACCGCAAGTGGCTTGAGACATTTTTACATGCTTACATTCCCTGTAAGGAAAGTATGCTCGGTTTATAGAATAATGGTAGAATACATAGTAGTCCTTCTATTTCTATGGCAGAATACATGACGACCATTTTATCCCTCCTTTGTTAAATTGTAGATAAAAAACTTGCCACACCCATACAAATCGAACTGTGGAAGTAAGAAGCTGAAATATTTCAATGAGCGTTACTCGAAGCATTTATGTTGGCTGGAGATGTTGACTGATCATGTGATTAAGGAGTGTGGATGCAAAGAATGGTTTATGCCGGGTATGTAATGAATTTATCGAGAAACTCTTACCCCCAGCTTGATTACCTAAGTGCCCTGCCTCCCTAGACTTATGACGATGAGTCTCTTGTTTCCCTGTGCTCTTTGACTCTTGATGGCGCTTCAGTCAACAGAGACTCATAATATTACTCTGAAAAAGTTGACCCTATTTAGGCCTAATATGCTGGGATTCCTAGCATACCAATCAGATTGCGAGATTTGGCAAAGAACAATCAGTTTCGAACCTTCAATTCGATTGACGCAGCTTACTAAATTTGAAGGAAGTTGCTGCAGCAGGTACTTGAAGATTTCTCTGGTATGTCTTCGTCTTAAAAACATGGAAATTGCAGCATTAAAAGACTTATTTTGCACTCACCAGGTAAAGTGAACTTTCTTCTTCAGATGAATACCAAGTTTTGTTGATTAAGTGTCTGCTTACCGTGGTTTCTATCGCATTTCCTTTCTGAGGAGTGACCTTTGAACAGAGCCGAAGCAGTCGTTCGATCCAGATTCGATCAATCGAATGCAGAAGATAGGGTCAGGTTTTTAACTGTTTCATTATGAGTCCCTGTGAGCAAGGTACCGCAGGGATACATGGGACTCATCGTCATAAGTCTACTGCCTCCCTGTGGTCTTTGCATACACCTTTTAGCTATTCAACGCTAAAGTCTGAAACAAACGATCTTTTGATACATTTTGTAGCATCTTCAAATGTACAAAATAATGATAGAACCTCTAACGTCACTCAATCGAACCTTTGGAATATAAAGGTTCAAAGATATCGCTCGATCGACACTCTTGTGTTGAATAGCTAAAAGTGTTGATGATGTCCCTACGGTCAACAGAGACTCATTTTATTACTCTGAAAAACGTGACCCCATTTAGGCCCTCACACACAAGGATTTGTTGTGGTAGCAATCAGGTCGCAAGATTTCACAAATTCCAATGTGATTAAAGCTTCAGTCGATGGTGTAGGCTTTCCACTACTTGTATGCTAAATTTTCGTCATTTGTGCCGAATGTTTTGCTGCATTTCGTTTCTACGAGGTGAGGCCAAGAATGGCCTAATCAGGGTAATCTTTCTCGCTGCTTTATCATGGGTTCCTGTGGAGCGAAATTTACTTCAGGGAAACAAGGGACTTGGGTAATCAGTCTGCTCTTACCCTGAATCAGAGCTAGACTCATTACATAAGTCCCTCTGACTTTCGCTTGTTGTTGTTGCTGTTGCTGTTGTTGTTGTTGTTGTTATCGCTTCAGTTGAAGTGGGGAGCAAAACAAAAGACTTTTGGAATGATTCTAAAACAAAGGCTCGTTCACTAGTTCCGATGGCTTTGCACAGCCTCATTTCAAACGTCTGTTTGCCTGACCTTGATGTTGATAATCTAGTTCATATCGCTTTCCATTTGAATCATTAAACCTTAGTTACTAAAAATCCTTTTCAACAGGACGTTATCGCGTGTGTTCGTTGAATGAATCGCAAATTTGTATGTGGCCAGCTTGGGGTATGTAATCTACATTTCTTTTTCATTCATTGCCTCTCTGTTTTTATCTCTTGGTCAGGGGCGTCGTGGGTACCAATTGACAGGGGGGGGGACACAACTTGCTGATTTTCCGACGAATGATGACGTCAAAACTAATGACGTCATCATGCGCACGCGCAGTTTGGTTACAAAAATGATTTTTAGACAGAGAGAGCAGGACACTGATCTGGCATTCAATCGAAGCAATAATATAGATTAGTTCGCTATAACTGTATGGGAATAGAGCGTACCACAATCAGTGCCGTGGCCAGGGTAAATTAAGTAGGTTGGAGCATTGAAATGGAAAATTTTTGGGGCCACACTCTACTCTTCACTTTGGCTTAGAATGTATCTCCCAATATCATGCTTGCCATTAGCGACAAGGAAACCTTGATAGCTTCGTCACAGTTCTCCTATAAATCGGAGCGGGAGGAAAATTTTTGAAGAAAGATCCTTTACTTTGGCTTAGAATGCATCTCCCAATATCATGCTTGCCATTAGCGACAAGGAAACCTTGATAGCTTCGTCACAGTTCTCCTATAAATCGGAGCGCGAGGAAAATTTTTGAAGAAAGATCCTTTACTTTGGCTTAGAATGCATCTCCCAATATCATGCTTGCCATTAGCGACAAGGAAACCTTGATAGCTTCGTCACAGTTCTCCTATAAATCGGAGCGCGAGGAAAATTTTTGAAGAAAGATCCTTTACTTTGGCTTAGAATGCATCTCCCAATATCATGCTTGCCATTAGCGACAAGGAAACCTTGATAGCTTCGTCACAGTTCTCCTATAAATCGGAGCGCGAGGAAAATTTTTGAAGAAAGATCCTTTACTTTGGCTTAGAATGCATCTCCCAATATCATGCTTGCCATTAGCGACAAGGAAACCTTGATAGCTTCGTCACAGTTCTCCTATAAATCGGAGCGCGAGGAAAATTTTTGAAGAAAGATCCTTTACTTTGGCTTAGAATGCATCTCCCAATATCATGCTTGCCATTAGCGACAAGGAAACCTTGATAGCTTCGTCACAGTTCTCCTATAAATCGGAGCGCGAGGAAAATTTTTGAAGAAAGATCCTTTACTTTGGCTTAGAATGCATCTCCCAATATCATGCTTGCCATTAGCGACAAGGAAACCTTGATAGCTTCGTCACAGTTCTCCTATAAATCGGAGCGCGACGAAAATTTTTGAAGAAAGATTCTTTACTTTGGCTTAGAATGCATCTCCCAATATCATGCTTGCCATTAGCGACAAGGAAACCTTGACAGCTTCGTGACAGTTCTCCTATATATCGGAGCACGAAGAACGTTTTTGAAGAAACGTCCTTTACTTTGGCTTAAAATACATCCCTTGATTCCATATTTACCAGTGCTAAAATAGAAGATTTGACCTTTCTCGGAAAATTCTTACCCAACCTATATCCAGCTATTTTCTCTTCGGTTTTAAAAGGAATCCCGAGGACCATATCTCGACAAACAAAGGCTCTGGCACCTAGGAAGTTTTTGTATATGACCTCCCTCAGACTGTTGGAAAATGCCCCTCTTGTTAAAAATCAATTAGTAAATAGGGTCGTGATAGTAGCTACTAGGCTTCAATTCATACAGATGAAAAATTTCGGAAAAATTTCCGAATTTCCTTAAAATTTCCGAATTTCCGACCAAAGATCCGAATTTCCGACCAAAAATCCGAATTTCCGACAAATATACGAATTTCAGACGATAGGGGGGCACGTGCCCCCCCCCCCCTGCCCCCCCCCCCCCACAGCCACGACGCTTCTGCTCTTGGTTCTGTGACTGCTTTTAAAAATTGCCACACTTGTTTGGGGTCTTAACGACCCATTGCTAGCCATGATCTTTTGTGGTGCCAAAGTCTACTTTCGTGTTATCTAAAAGTCATTTTTGGCCTAAATTCTCTTCGTCTTGCTTTTCATTCTGAGCACAAAGTATCATGGTTGACATGATCATGCTTTTTAAACTGGGCATATTTGTAAGATAATTGATTTGCCAATAACTTAAAGGCTCTTGTGCAACCGGCATGCAGTTCGATCGTTTCTTTCATTTTTCGTGGATTTCACGAATTTCAGTCAATTCATGTCCAAAGTTTAACGCACGTAAGGAGAAATATGGCCAGATCCGGAGCTATACACAGCCAAAAGGGTAATGTTTAATGATCTCGCAAAAATTATTTCACGCTGCATGCTTGAAATCTTCAAAAAGTCGTCAAAAACAGGGGATATCGATTTGCAGCCTTTTCATATCTTCAAAACTGGGAATAGGCAACTCAATTGAATGTTGTCAGAGCAAGTTTATAGTCCCTAGATACCTAAAATATTTTGTCTCAAGGGACAAGGATACTCCTGCTTTTCTGTAAGCAATTCTTGAACATTTCGATTTGCGTGGAAAATTGAATTCCTTTGAAATTCCACAAGTTTACAAAGAACAGTTACTCTGCACAGGAGAGTACCACAAGGGGATGAAATGAAGGCATTCTAGGCTTTTTCATTGTTCGCAATTCTCTTCTCAAATCACTGATCCTTTCAAATTCTCAAATCACTGATCTTTTCAACTTCTCAAGTCACTGATTCTCGAATCTCAAATCTTTTGGGAAATGGATGAATTTGTGTTTTTCAGCCGCGTTTGATAAATACATGAAATACGACTGTCCATTGCCTTGTGTGATGTACACATACATGCCAAAGATGTCGTTGTCACAGTTCTTGCACGACCACCATGCCGAGAAAATTGCGAATGAACTGAATTTTACAGGAACGAAGAAGCAAAGAACCAAAGCTGTCAAGTAAGTAATCGAAGTTTTACGTCTGAATGAATTTAGGCCTTATTCAAGATATAAACTTGTTGCTGCTTTAACCCGATTCAACTGGTGCAATGTTTCTGTGTACAGTAAAGAAGCTTTTGGCCTTTATGGTAGGGTGGGGTAATGTGGGTCTAAAATGAGCAAAATCTCAAAATGGATAGCTGGTAAAACGAGACTAAAATGCAAAACATTTCAAAAGTTTCGTTTAATTGACATTCAGTGCTTCTTCTTTCTTGGGAAAAAATCTCAGGTTTGACAAAGGCAGTTTATTTTATAAAACGAGTGGAGATACATCTAAGACGAATGTTTGATGTAAAAAGGCAGTTTTTTTATGCAGACATTAAAAGAAAAATAGCCAGCCTTTCTTCCATTTAACGAGGAAGGATGTTTCTAGCGAAAAGCTCAGTAGACCCACTTTACCCCGTAGACCCACATTACCCCACCCTACCCTACCCCCGCAACTCGAGGGTTGTACCAGCATTCAGCTTCAGGAAAGAATCACACATTTCTTAGGGCAGACAGAATGTTTCGATATTTTCACTTTTATTCTAAACCCAAAATTTCATGCTTTCAAGTAATATTTTACATTTTTAGCATCGGGCGTGATTCCATATCCAGCACATCGCTATGAGAAACCTTCGTTAAATTGAACGGTTTATACACACAAAATGCAAATCACAAAGTCAAAATGCGACCTCTGGGAATTGTAAAGTGAAAGGACACCTTTTCATTGTTTTCTGGCAAAAAGTTCGCACCATATGGCAGTAGGGTCTGCAGGTCGCAAGGGGTGAAGTGGGTAGGGTGGGGATGAAATAGGTCGTGTTGGCTGGAAAAAATTAGACTCTGAACTGACAAATCAATATTCACTATGCCAAGGAGGGTAGGTAGTTAGAGCGATTGCAGCTTGCGGAAAACGGTGAGCAAACATTTCAGAACAGCTGATGCAAATTGTTCGCCTTACCTATTTTACTCCCAAATCACCCATTTTACCCCAGTAAACCGTACCCACAAATGATTAAACGACCAATCGTATTTTCCTAGTGCAATTTGCTGCAAATTGTCATCAATGAGCTAAACTGAGCATTCTATATTTCACTATATTTCATCTTCACCTCGAAAATTTGGAACTTCCTGATATTTTAATGTTGTCATTTTATTTTTCTGCAGAGGAACATTTCTAAAAGCCGTGATTTATTATGGAGAACTGAGTTATGAATACATGGAGCAAGTACCATCATATGATAAACTGGATCTTCTTGGTATGAAAAAATTTCAACTTTGGTTAATACATAGATTTCTTAGCGTCCTTGGGTTGGGCTACACTTCATGCACATATTTTCTTTAAGAACTTTAAATAAACCCAGTAGTGACAATTTTGAAAATTATCAGATTTTGAGTACTGAAAATTTCTGAACAGTTTCTTTGAGATCGCCAGCGCCCCCCCCCCCTGTGCTTTCCTGAACATTTCATAACCACATTTATGAGAAAACAAAAAAACAAAAAACAAGGGGAAAAGGGAAGTATGCTTGGGGTATGCATCAAGCGAAAGAAGCTTCAGACGACATAAACATTCTGTTCAGTGACATTGTTTCCAGCTTGACTTTCTTAACTTTTGGTGATCTCTGATGACCGACTTAGAAATGGTTGATGGTGGTAACGTTGACGATTTCCATCTTGCGGGAAACCTCGTTTCCTTTACCTGAGCAGTCATTCCATAAAATCATTTCTTAAACCATGGGTGTTTAGACGTCGCAGTGGTGCTTGATTCCCAAAGCTTTGTTCTTTTGTGGAGGAAAACATTATTAACCACGGAGGAGGAGCTAGCGTAAGAGATTTTCGTTATCTCCTCCGCAGAACTATAGAAATTATAACCTGCAAATATGTACCTGCAAAAGCAAGGACAGATCTTTTAACACAATAGCACGAGTTGCTTTTGTTGACACCTGAGTTTAAAGCGATTAGCAATTGCAGATAAGGGAAATTCCCTCAACCAGTAATTAGAAACAAACAAAGCCGCAAGAATTGCTATGAAACCCAGGTAGCTAACTCACTCCTTGTGCATTCCAGAAATGGTTTTTAAGAGCAAATATGAACATATATCGAAAGAAGAAGGATACATCTAAACATCTACCTCGGGCATTTTATTTGTTTGCTTCAGAAGCCAATTGGGATGCGATTCAATTCTCATATTTTTTGGGTGTAATTAAAACACTTACTGCTCAGCCTCTGAACCAAATAAAATAGAATGCCTGAAGTAGATGTTTAGATATAGCCTTTTTCTTTCGATATATGGTTCTGTTTGCTCTTAAAAGCCATTTCTAGAATACACAATGAGCGCGCTAGCTACCTGGGTTTCAGGGCAACTTTTGCGGCTTTGTTTATTTTGAATGACTTGCAGTCGCTAATCGCTTTGAATTCAGGTGTCAACGAAGCCAACTCGTGCTATTGTGTTACAAAATCTGTCCTTGTTTTTGCAGGTACATATTAGTTGCAGCGCTCCTCCATAGAAGCAAACCAGCATTGTCCAGCTACCCATGCTTGAACCACTTGAACGTATAAAACTTGTCACCGCAAATATTTTAATTTTAGAAAGAAAAAGGTTTAAGATTTTTTGTTTGAAATGGGTTGTTGGTTTAACTTTTGCGAAGCTTGCAGTGGATTTCTTTGTCAAGAAGCCTAAATTGACAAACTTCCCTCTTACATTTTAGCCGATGTTGGAGGACAACTTGGTTTGTTTCTTGGCTCCAGTTTGCTCACTTATGTCGAATTCTTAGATTGTCTGGCAATGATAGTTTACACAAGGTACTTCCACGCTAGACCATAAACATCAAGGCAGACAGGCCTAAAACGCATTTATGCCAAATTGTTTCATGTGGTTGCACGAGTTTGCGCTTTGCAATACAAGCTTTAAACGCCTTTATCACCCAGTGTCTTACTGTTTGAAAATCAAATTTGGCCTAAATGGAGAATATAGATGGACAATCGAGTAGTTACACTGATAGGCAAATTTGACCTTAGTTGACTTGTCCATCAGTTTAACTACTGCAGTGCCCATCTATCTTTTCTGCTTGGGTCAAATATGACTTTCAGACGGTCTCAATTTGCAGCGAGCCCGCAAAGGACCCTGGGCAACAATACCTCTTTAATCTTGGCAACTTGCTTCTTTATTTAAACGTAAGAAAGGTATTCATGAGGGCAAGTAGGACAGATAACACGTTCGTAGTTATTGCTATCGATAGATTGATTGTTGTCGTTGTTGTTGTTGCGATAACTGGGACTATCTGGTAAGTCTAGAAGGCACGCTTGGGATAGAATTTAATTTTCATGACATAAACCAAAGATTTCACCCTAGTGTATGTTGTGTTTATACACGGAGATTTTTAAAAATTGGAAATGCAAATTTCACCATACCAGAGTTTTGTCATGTACCAAATTGCGCGAATCATTAGTTCTTTAGCGTTTTAAACAATGTAAAATTCGATGTAACACAAAATTTAGCATAAGATTACATCGAATTGTTCTTGAAATGTTATGAGTTAGCGGGGACTTGCTGAGGTTGTAAGATATCTTTGCGCAATCATGATAAATAGAGGGTTTCAAACCCCAAGTAAAATGCCAGAATAAATATCACAGAAACCTGTAGCAAATAAAGAAGTCGACAAGTTCGTGATTTTAAAATTTATAATTTTTAATAATTATAGCAACATAACTAAACGTAATGTGGCCTACCAAGTTGATGTATATTGGAAAATTAGTGATCAAATAGAAAACTGATTGGATAAAATCGAACAACAACTGAGACTACTTCTAACGAGCATTCTGGGAGAAAATATTGATTTTGTGTAAAAGGACTCCGTGTACCAGGTGACTACAAAAATTGAAACGTTTCGCGGGTTGTAGAATGAAAAATCCGCGGCCGATATTCAATATTGAAATGGTAATTGATCAGCCAAAGGCTAATTTAGATGTGAAAATTTTGTTATGCTGGCAAGGGGGTTTGTATGGGAAAGAGGGCTTTGCACTTTCAGTTCTGGTCCATGATTTACTCGCCATTGGTATCGAAATTCTATGTCTGAAACTGAAAATTTTTATTCATTTAGCAAATAAATCAAGGACACAAATTGAACGTAGAATTCTCGCTCCCAAACACACCCCTTCCCAGCGTTTTCTAATTTTTGGGTCAGAAAGATGATTGATTCTACCAAACAAAATTTTCACATCTAAGTTAGCCTTTGACTGGTAGATCAACGTTTTAGTTTTGAATATCGGTCGCATACATTTTATTCCACAGCCCGTCAAACGTGTTAGCTTTTTTTTTGTAAATAGCGATTCTCCGCTGGGAATCTATCTGCTTTCACGTGATCAGTCTGTTTACATGTGATCAGACATCAACTTCACAAATACGAGGCTACGTCGGCTAAGCTTAGCCCATTGCGAGGTTACGATATCATGTGTGCAGTTTGAATAACAGCCAATCAGATTGGCGTAAGCTATCAACTCGGCAATTTTTGAAAATTGGGTACACGCGGTCTATTTACCATGACTCAATGCCTTTAATTTCCTCTGTTTATAAATTCAAACGTAGTTCTACTTGCCATTACTTCTCAACTTGCAAGGGTAGAAATAATTCAAATCTATAAATAATTTAGGATACAACACTCATGATCAAATACGAGCTCTTTAGAATTCAATCTAATTTTCTCTATTTTCTGTTTGTGACGTCATGAAAGTCTTAATCGGAAACCAGGTAACTTACAACATTGCTTTTTCGCAAGATTGGAGAGATTTTTGAAAGCAGCAATCGTACAAAATGTAAACCTGATTTGCCATTCCAATTTTGAGCTACAACGATTTGAAATTTGTTTAATTCTTTTTCGCTGTAATTCACAAATACACCCAAAACGCCAAACGGCTATAGTTTGAGAATCCAGTGAGAATCTGGTGAATTAGTATGGCAAGAGGGTGTATCAATTGCTAACAAATAATATGAGTCAAAGTTTGACCATAACAGTCAAAATCCGTCTGCACTGTGCCATTTTACAAAAGTACCGGGTGAGTAGAAAAATGCCTTGCGTTTGAAAAACTACTGCTGCTCCCTGAACATCAGAGCAATAATATTCAAAACTGTCTTGTTTCATTGACGATATGTTCAATTAGATTCAGTAATTTACTCGGCTTTAATTGGTCATTCCTTCCCGTCGATATGAGAAATTTTCTGCAGAAAGTCCCTTCCAAAAACCTGCAAAAACGGGCTAAAACGACGAGAACAATTTTCCTGGATTTCCTTCTTAACAATATTGACTCTCATATGTTTTCATGTAATTTGTCCTCTTGGGAGAATGGAATCCCCCTAAATAAACTATCATACCACAGGAGGAAGACTTTCTTCACCCTCCCAACAGCCTAGCACGTGCAAAAGCGTTTTCAAGTCAGTGCTATAAGGCAGAAATATTACGGAAATTTGCTAGTGATCTTAGCGCATTTTTTAAGGTTTCTTGAAAGGACCTTCTCGAGAAAATCAAATTGCAAAATCTGAACCGAGTGACCGATTGCAGCCAGGAAAAATTCTAAAAATAATAAAATATCATTAGGTATATATTGCGGTAGAAGAAGCCTTTCAAATGGCTTGCCATTTTCTCACTCGCCCGGTATACTATTTTCCTCCTATTCTCTTTTAGAAATAATTCTGATGACAAATAAATTTTTAACCCAAAATTACAATCAAATAATAATATAGGTACAACTTGCAACATAAAATGCCCAATGACAAACAGAAATTAACGAGAGTGAAATTAACAGAAAATATCTTTTTAGAGTCCCTTGAGAGTAAAATAAGTCTCTTTCGATTTACGGAGAAATAATGATATAGTCTACAGTTTCACAGTGATATTACACGCTACAATTACCAATGGTTTTGTTGGATAATGCGTATTAGGAAGTTCTGCTTTGAAAATATCAATTTAAAGGGGCTCCGTCGCCAAACTGTAAACAAATTTGTAAAGATTCATTTTCAAAATGACGTTTTCTTTTTTGACAAAACGACGAAAGACTGTGGCATTGCCTATCAAAAAACTGCCCAATCATCCCTTCGAACTGTCGCTCTTGTCAACATTGTTTAAACAAATTTATGATTTTGAATTCTCAGCAAAACTTTGTCCGTTTACATGTTCCCTATAAACAGTTGTTCGAGATAAGGTCACGTCTTAGGAAGCCAAAAAAACGATCCTAAGGCAAAAAGTATTAAAATGATAAAAATAAACCCTCTTGGTCAAAGCTTGAAAATGGACAGAAAAATAATGAAATTTCGTGGAAACATAGAAAAACAATTTACCCTGATTTGCACACAACTAGCGAAAGGGCAGTCCATTATTTAATGATGGATCTCGATAGTTTTAGAGTCCCCAAAATGATCAGTCATCCTTCAGACATCAAAATTTGTAGCATTTACAATATCGGGTGAGTAAATGGAAAAATAATCCCTGTTTGGAATGCCATTGCTCCCTTGATATCAAAATGATATTACTTGCAAATATATTGTTTAAAGGGGCTCCGTCGTCAAACAGTAAACAAATCCGAAACTCGCAAGTGTCGCCTATTATCCATTATTCATCCATAGACCATTTTGACATTTAGAACAAGGATCTGGGGAGAGCAATATTTTTCTGGTAAATGGCTGCCACAGGGCTTTTCACCAACGATAAATTGAACTGTGGCAGCCATTTACCAGAAAAATGTTGCTCTCTCCAGGCCCTTTTCTAAATGTCAAAATGGTCTATTGTTCTCTGCAGTTTGTTATGTGGCTTCACCCAAGCCACCAAAAAGTGACCGTTAAAAATCCACTTATATCCGAGCAATCGTAGAAGATAAGAATGTTTGGTTTGTTCATAAGTGAAGTACAATGATTGATGCCCAAACAACAACTTTCATTTTGAAAAAAATACGAAAATCCTGTGTGATATCACCTTTCAAAAAGCTGCAAAAATCATCGTTTTGTTTACATTTTGACGACGGAGCCTCTTTAATGGTGGATATGGTCAAATCCATTTTAAAGTTCATCCGACTCAAATCAGCCAATTTATTATGAAATTAAGAAGGATTTTCACGAGAGGAGGACCCTCGCGATAGGACCCTTTAAAGAGCCTTCACGACAGGCCTAAAATCACGACCAAGTATTCCCAATATTTCTGCCTTACAGCTATGACTTCGACACGTTTTAGCACCTGTTATCCTCTTGGGAGAAAGAAATCACTCGGAACAATGTTCTTGCACTTCCATGGATGCCACTTTCTTCCTCGAAAAGAAATAACATGTAAATTCATTGCTGTAGGACAACAACATTAATCGAGACTTTAGGCCTGTTTTAAAGGTTCCTTGAAGAGACTTTCTTGAGAAAAACGCTCATGATTTCAGAACAGAGTAGCCGATTTGAGTCAGGTAAATCTTAAAATTTATTCTAAAATGTCCACTGCTGAATAAATTACTTGCCAGTAATATTGCGTTAATATACAGGGAGCATTGGCTCTTCCAGCGAGGACTATTTTTTTTGAATCATCCGATACGATCCAGTGATATAATTCAATCAATGCAATAAAACTATGGCTATATATTTCAAAGTGAAAATATTCTACTCAAACTACTATAAACCAACCAAACTGCCATTTCTGCACATACACAAATTTGCCAATATCGACCAAGGCTCTGTTTGTTTTGCTTCTCATGTCTTCTTGACAATTTTCTTGAGTAGAAGTCAAATTTATATACACATGCAGTGCAAATTTTTAAAAAACAGTGCAAAACTATATTACCTCTTTGCTTGAATTGATTGGCTTGAAACGGTCACCGTAAACAAACCTGTTATCTCTATAATTTTTATTGTTGCCCACACGTGACCATTGTGTTCTGCACAAATTTTGGTGGATGGGGTGAATCCACAATAAAGTTACCTCTAAAAATCCACCAATATCTCTGCAATCTTAGAACATAGGAGTGTTTCGTTTGATTCTCTACGAAATTCATGAGTCTATCTTCTAAATAATGTTTCATTTTCAGAAAAATAGTGGAAAATCTGTGCGAAAAGGCCTATCAAAACAACTGCCAAATCGTCGCTTGAAAAGAAGTTTGTTTATTTTACGTGACCCTGCCCTTTTAAGGTTTGCAGTAATTCTGGCACAAAATTTCTGATATTACTTATTTTCGAATATCATATTTGAAGCTGTGACGTTATCAGAATTAGAAAAATCGCAAGCTAGAAGAAAGATATCTGGAAGGTTGTATGATTTTTTCCTTTTTCAAATCCTTCCATGAATTCTATCATTGAAAAGAAAACACTGCCGCTTTGAAACAATAAAAAAACCTATGTTTTGAAATGTTCACGAGGTCACAGGTAGTGAACTTGTTAAGAAACGTATGTGTCCCCCCGTGCAGTAGGTTAATGCTCATGTGCAGTAGCGTTTTGGGCTGGAACTCTGATGGGCGCATGAGCATTAACCTACTGCACGGGGGGACACATAAGTTCCCTAGAACAAACCGTATCTCATCTCCCCAACAAGAACAGGATGATTGTTATAGAACCTATAAGAAACTTGTAAACTTTTATGAGAACTCAAAATCTGATAATTTTAAGGAACTTTCAGTTCTGGCTCAAATTCATAGTTTCGTATAAAAAATATGTGCACACTAATGCCACAATGCAAACCAGCCTAGGTCAATATGGAACACATCCATTCCTACCATTACAATGCAATACTTATTTGTTGGCCTACATTAAACCGGGCTTACCATATCAACCTCTTTTTGATCTTCACTAGTCCTTGGTCTACGTTCCGTATTTGGAATCAACAATAATCCGGTTTCATCCGTTTTGATGTCAAACGTGACGGTTGATTCTTTCGCTTTGTTGCTGCTGTTGTTCCAGAATATTTCATCCAGTTCCTCCATATGTGAAGGGGTGCGTTCACTCTTCTCTAGTTGACTCGCTCTTATCGCAGATCGATATAAAGCACGGCTTATCTTTAGATACTGCAAATCGGATAGCATCTTGACGTCATAGTCTGGCAGGAAAGCATGGCCTTTCTCCGCAAACAAAGCCTGCATTCCAAACACAGTGAAAGGCCCGTCCACGAAAACGAGGCACTCATTGCCGACTATAACCTCGACTTGACCCTGTATTATGCAAATGAAGCAATCAGCGCTTGCACCTTTCTTGTAAAGATAGAGTTCCTCCTCGTTGTCAGGGTTCATTGATTTTCGTTCCACTGCACCTTGGTGGTCAATGAGCTTCTTCAAAACTGACCTCGTTATGTACTCTTCTTTAAATGGTTCCACACCTGTAAGTGATAAAAAGATTTCATCATAAATCGAGAAAAATAGTAAAATACCGGGTGAACCAGAAAAAGTTCCCACTTTTGAAAATTCATAGCATCAAGAGTACTGGATGGATTGGAATGAATCAATATTTGCTTGACAGCCAAAAGATCAAAGTATTTTTGTGATTTTTCTCGCCTTGTTACAAGCATTGGAAAAATTGGTAAATTCAAATTCATAAAAACTTCGTGGTTGCAAAATGACTGAAAAAGGCCTAAAATATTTGATCCAATCATAAAGGACTCCTCACTCAGAAAAACAGAGACAATGATGGGTAAGAGATGTCGTCTGCACATTTATTGCTATGGGATTGAAAATATTTAGTGTAAGTTTGAGAATCTATGTCTTATAACTCTGGAGAGAGGTGAAACGCCTGTGCGTATTGTTCCGTGTTAGGAGAGGCCCAATTTTTGATGAAACTGACAATCGAATGATTTTAGAGGCATCCATAGCATATATCAAAGCTACTAACAGGATTAACTGAGGTGTTCCCGGGGATTCTGTGGGCTTGGGGTGTCTTTTGGCCATGGAACTGCCGCTTTGCTGCCGGGTTCTGCGGGCTGGGCGTCATTCGGGGGCGCTTGGTGGGTGGGGCTTGGGCCCTGTGGTGGTTGCGGTCATTGCGGGGCTCGGGCTCCGCTTGCTCGGCTCATTCGGGTGATGGCTGGTTTGTTGTTTTTGGCGGTAGAGTGGCGGTTTTGTGGCCGGGGGCGTTTCTGGTCTGTGGGGTCTTTGGGAATTCTTCGGAAACATGATGAAAACCTGACGATTGGCGACCCCTTATTCTTATTTATGTTTAGTCTTGTTTTGAGTAAGCCCTTTGTGAACCATGGCACCAGTCATTGGTGACTCACATCCAACCATCTTTACACAAGTTTTGCACCAGTGAATAGTTTTTAGTGAGTCCGGACAAGTTCATCAAGTGTTTTAGGCCATTTTTCCGTCATTTTGCAAACCATGAAATTTTTGTAAAGTTGATTTACCTAAATTTGCAGTGCTCGCAAGAAGACAAAAAAGAATCTCAAAAATACTTGGACCTTTTGGCTTTTAACTAGAATCTGAATCATTCAAATCCATGAAGTACTTATGTAGACTTATGACGATGAGTCCCTTGTATCCCTGCGGTACCTTGCTCACAGGGACTCATAATGAAACAGTTAAAAACCTGACCCTATCTTCTGCATTCGATCGATAGAATCTGGATCGAACGACTGCTTCGGCTCTGTTCATAGGTCACTCCTCAGAAAGGAAATGCAATAGAAACCACGGTAAGCAGACTCTTAATCAACGAAACTTGGTATTCATCTGAAGAAGAAAGTTCACTTTACCTGGTGAGTGCAAAATAAGTCTTTTAATGCTGCAATTTAAGACCAAAACATACCAGAGAAATCTTCAAGTACCTGCCGCAGCAACTTCCTTCAAATTCAGTCAACTGCGTCGATCGAATTGAAGATTCGAAACTTATTGTTCTTCGCCAAATCTCGCACTCTGATTGGTATGCTAGGAATCCCAGCATATTAGGCCTAATAGGGTCAGGTTTTTCAGAGTAATATTATGAGTCTCTGTTGACTGAAGCGCCATCTTGAAGTCAAAGAGCACAAGGAAACAAGAGACTCATCGTCATAAGTCTAGTACTTATGGTGCTATGAATTTTCGAAAGTGAGAACTTTTTTCTGGCTCACCCAGTAATCATGATGAGGACTGAAATATGCCTTGAAACAATGACTGCAGTCATTCTACTATATTTTCGCGTCATGATATAAATTGCTTCACTTCCTTGTAATCTATTTTTGTCACCAGAAAATACGAGACAAGTGCAGTTTAGCGGGCGGCAGCCGTTTGCGGGCGGCGCTAAACGTCATATTCCAATCATAACCCTAACCTAACCCTAACTGACCCTAACCCAAACCCTAACCCTAATTAACCCTTTCTAACCCTAACTTACCCTAACTAACGCTAAATTACGCCGAAAACGCTTTTCTGAAAGTAACCGTACCCTTACCGTATGACAAACAACAACGCAACATTCGAACGCCGCCCGCTAAACTGCACTCTAGCCGAAAATGCTGCAAAATAACTGTACAACGACACTCGGCCACACAGCGATATGATGTATCATGTGACAACTACGCAAGGCTGCAATTGGTTTATTTTCTGAAACAACGCTACAATATAAGTTTGCCGATTGTTTTGCATCTACTAAAGTCCGTCTTAAATTATATGTCACCTAAGATTAGCGACAACGCAAAATTCTTTTGCAAACACTTCTATTATTATTATTCGCGGGCATTTGCATGTGACATCTAATTTGAGACTAGACTATAGTTTTCTTATGAAATCAGGTCCCAAGGCCAAAGAGCTCTAACGGCGTCGCATGTGAAACGAGATGCGGTCACATATCACAACGTAATCAGCCCGTTGTTTTGAAAAGATGCAATGAAGTACAAAGGCACAGTGTGACCGCAGCCAATGTTGGGTATACATTTTTGTACGGGTACTAGGTTCAAAATCTTTAAAGGGGCTCCGTCGTCAAAATGTAAACAAAACGATGATTTTTGCAGTTTTTTGAAAGGTGATATCACACAGGATTTTCGTCTTTTTTTCAAAGTGGAAGTTGCTGTTTGGGCATTAATCCTTGTACTTAACTAAGGAACAAACCAAACATTCATATCTTCTACGATTGCTCGGACATAAGTGGATTTTTAACGGTCACTTTTTTGGTGGCTTGGGTGAAGCCACCAAACAAACTGCAGAGAACAATGGATGAACAATGGATAATCCCCGACACGTGCGAGTTTACGAATTTGTTTTTGACGACGGAGCCCCTTCAAGTTGAAGTAAAAAGGTGAGTGTCAAATTCTATGTCCCATTTCTTTGAATTGAATGGCTGGAAAGAAACTTGAGCTGCTTTGCTATAATCCTGTACAAAAATACAAGGCTAAACCTGGCCTTGTACAGAGCGGAGTATGACTTTGTTATGACCTTGTCCTAACCTTTGAAGAAAATTTCTAGGCTAAGAGGCTATCAGTAATATTCACAAGGTTTTTCACAAGGCTAAGATCAACCTATATATTCGATTTGGATTAGTTATTTCATTGTATGTAATAGCTATAGAAAACATCGAATTAAAATAAGTTGAAACAAACAAACCTTGTACTAGCCTAGGTTAAACTTGTTAGCATTTTTTCGAGCCATTTACAAGGTTACAGCAAGCCTTGTATAGGCTAGAACAAGGTTACAACGCCATAACTACAAGGCTTGTACATGGCTATTACGTGGCCTTGTATTTTCGTACAGGATTCTACTGTTGCACTTTTCCGAAATCTGGAATATTAATCGAAATTTAAGTTGGAAAGTTCATGAGTTCAGGAATATAAAGATGCGAAAAAGAAACGTTGGAATACCTGTACTAAGATATTGGAAGAGTGCAAACGCCAACTGTGGTGAGATTCTCTTCTTCTTGTCTTCATCAGATGCAGTAAACAATGAGAAATCGTGATTTACTCCTTTTCTGCCAGGAACTCTTTTTCCAGAGACGTTATCAACTATGATTTAAAAGTAAACATTTTCAGCAACTAGGGTAAGAATACACTGATTACACGAGTCTCACCTTTCGTATTGAATTGAATGATGGTTATGGCTTCAAAGTGAGACCCATGCTAAACACAGACTAATTAGGCCAAATGTGCAGCGTTTATGGCGGGTCCAATCAGATCGCTACTTTCTTAATAAAAACATCAGATGAAAAGATTGAACAAATACAAGGAATCAAGTTGTCAGTCTAGTGTAAGAATGTATTGCATTTGAAATGCATTGTCGGATGAAGCAAACAAACTTTGCCTTGGCTCTCCTTCGCAGTGGCAAGTAAATCTGCACGCAGTCTAAAGTTTCGTTGATAGCAGAAAGGCTGAACCGTTTCTTTTTATTTTCGTTCTATTTTTCTGAGGATTAGAGATGGGTAGATTTTATTTGCAAGAGAATGCGTTACTGCGAAAATAGGTGTGCGTTGGCGTTCCTAACATCAGTATGACGTTTGTATGATGTTGTTTGAAGGCGTATACCGGGTAAGTAAAATAAAACAATCCCCAGTTGAAAGAGCACTGCTCCCTGGATATCAAGAAAATAATATTAGCAAATAGATTATTTAATGTATGGCATGTTCAAATCCATTTTAAGATTGACATGATTGAAATCACCCACTCCGTTCTGAAATTATGAGGGATTTCTCAAGAAAGCCCCTTCAAGAAACCTTCAAAACAGGCCTAAAATCGCGACCAAATTTTCCTGAAATTCTGCCTTACAGCAATGATTTTGACATGTTTTATTTTAGCACGCTCTTGGGAGGAAGACATCGCTAGGAATAATGTCGCTTTGCTCCCAGCGATAACACTTTCATCCTTCCAAAGAGATAACACATGCTTAAAGCAAGTAAAGCCATTGCTGTGGCCGTTTTGTGTGGAAGACTCCGGAATATTCCTTGGTCGATAGAAAACAATGTCATGAAAAGTGCCCGCTATACTGTCACCGCGTTAGATTATTGGCACAAGAACAACCGGCAGGAATCCATGACTGCCATCGAAAAGAGGCCGCTTTTATTGAGATGATCCCAGCAGATGATCCCTAACAATTTTCATGTGGGAGCAAACGTAGTCAAGTGAATGCTACAACAGCTCACTTTCTTTCGGGATCAGCTATTTACACATACTTCTTGTTTGTGAAGAGATCTGCTTCCCTCGATGAGTAATGCCCCGACTTCCTTTCCTTTCCGCCCAACATTCACCAATTCATGGCGACTGAATGAAATTTAACACTAACTAATGGAACGTGATGTACTGGTTTTCTAGTAAAAAGGGCTCTGTCCCTTGTGATCATGGTTGTATCGTTGTTATTGTGGGTTATTGTGTCAAAATCGTTAGTAGCGCAAATTCTCGCGTCTGGGCGTATTGGCTGCACGTGGAATGTCTCTTCTCGCGGGGAGTATATAAAGTAACACTGGCATGTTTAATCAGTTGTCTATAATCACAATCTAGAGAATACCGGAAAGCAGCACCCTGTTTTGCACAAGAAAGCAGTTTGTTGTTTGCCCCACCCAACCCACCACTTGTTTATTAGCCTCTTTTCTTTCCGCGGCCTTTGGTCTTGTGACAGATGTATTGGCCCGGAAAAAAGTAATATATTTTCAGACCAATCATCGACCAGCATCGACCTTAAAGTCGTTGCGGTGTGTTCGGGCTAGCGTTCCGGGCAGCTGCATGCACTACTGACCAATTTTCTAGCAATTGACTTTTTGGCCTATTTCTCAAAATTATTCAAATTTGCGCTGAAGATCCAATTTTGTCGCGCTTTCATCTGTTTTGGAACGGCGCGGACAAAACCTTTGTGATAGAAGATGTATTTGTGGCTTTTAGTCATACTAAACATGGTAAAACTTGAGGTGCTTGGTCCTTTTATAGCACTATCATCTGAGGAACCATTAACTTGTGAAACCCTGGAGTTCATTAACATATCATTAATGGAAGGCATAAACTTTGCGAACATCTGCCTAAAAGTTCACTAAAGCTGCTTGAACAAGCTATCTATAAAACATTCGACCACATTTGCATCTTATTATCCCTTTAATGAAGCCTCCTAACTAACTTCCAATAAACAAAATTAGAATAGAATATGTCTGAATGGGAATATAAGGTTCCCTACTGGCAAGATAATAGTTGCTTCTGGTTACAATAAAAGCTGTCTCCGTGAGCAATAGCTTCGAGAATCTATTCTTGTTTTCGGCAGGACAATAATCAATGTAAAAATAGGTTGACTGGAACACCTGCTTCATTGCTTGTAAAATTGGACATGTACATGCAAGTTGAGAGATCATTGTTAATTAATTATTCTTCATTAATTATTCTTCATTCTGCTTTGAATTTAGATTGTCTGTTGCAGATCTATAAACAGTATAAATTTAAACTTTATTATTATGCATTGTTTATTATTTGTAAATTTGATGTTTTATAAAGACTAAACTGTTTTACCTAATTTCAAAATACCAGATAATTCAAAATTCATTGCCTTCAATATTTGTAAGTTTAATGCACATTGAGTATTAAGTACTTGTTTTATCTAATTTCAAGGTTTTGCTAATAGATTGTAGATGAGATAGGAGAATGATAAATGGAAATATGGCCCAGAAATGACAGATTAGATGTCACCTACAGTCTGGTTACTTCATTATTTAATGTTTGACCTTGTCTACAACCAGAAATAAACCATTTTGACATTTAGAAAAAGGATCTGGGGAGAGCAATATTTTTCTGGTAAATGGCTGCCACAGGGCTTTTCACCAACGATAAATTGAACTGTGGCAGCCATTTACCAGAAAAATATTGCTCTCCCCAGGCCCTTTTCTAAATGTCAAAATGGTCTATTCTACCTACCGCAGACCTGATTCATGAGATTTTTAGCAGGGGAATAGTGATTGGTTTTCTTGGTTATGTTCAGGTGAGCTCTTCATAAATATTCATGATAGAAAACAATGGAGAAAATGACTTCAAGAACAGCAAATTCACTTTTCTGAATATTCCAGGACAGCAATCTACAGCTCCCCTCTAGCATTCAAGGAGAGTCTGGAAGATAGCATGGGTGATAGTAGACTAGCTACACTAGTCCCTCGATTTCGCTGTTGTTGTTGTTGCTGATGGCCAGCTCAATGAGGGACTAGTTGCCAGAGAGTGTCTCAAATCGGAATTTTCAGAACGAAAAACCTGATTGTAATCTGATTGGAGCATTTCGGCTAAAACAATAGAAATTTTTTTTGTAGCCAATCAACTTTTCCTCTCTTTACTTATTTTTACTGGAAAACCTCCCTTTGAAGTAGAGGCCTGTTTGGTCTGAGTTTTTCAAGAATGGCGACCGGCGCTGTCGTCGCAGCTTGATCGACCTGAAGAGCAGAAGCAAATGAAGCTGAAGGAATTTAGCTAGCCATTTGGCATGATGAAGTGGGCACTGGGAAGAGATATTTGTTTGTGCTCTAACAGGAAATGGCAAAATGTAATGCTGTTGTGATACTTGAGAGGCATTTTCAAGACAGCAGTGAGTGTCAGTCTGTCAGTACACTGTAGTGTAGGCCTACTCTAAGTTCAGGTTAGTGATTTTTTCGTTTACATTTGGCTCGTGTATTTCAATTTCAGGGCCTCTGATGACTTGGGGACCGGGGGGCCGGGGGGCCACGCCCCCCACATGTTTGCAAATCATGCCGTTTTGAAAGGCAGCTCATCATCATGTTATTGTGTTGTGGTAATTTTTTGTATCAAGTTTGGCCTGCCCCCCCCCCCACTTTTCTGATCTCGTCGGGGGCCTTGAATTTCTAATATTATCTAACTGCAAGCATGTTACTTGGCAATGTTGGGCTGTTGTACTTTATCACCTTAACAGTTGTTTTGGTTTGAATGCATTTGATCTGCCAAATAAAACAATCTTAGATATTTTAGAAGTTTAGAATCTTTATTTATAAGTTCCATATGTGATCCAACCCCCCCCCCCCCCCCCCACCCCGTGTTTGGATCACATACGAAAAGGAAAGGGTGATATAATTTTTTGCTTGTGATTTAACAAGTACTTGTTACTTTATCACATTGATGTTGATGTTCTTAATTCATAGGGGTTTGTTTAAAGCAAGATATCTGCTTCATTATTATCAGACCTCGCATCAGTATGCATTTAGGTGGCACTTTTCTTGGAGAGAGTTTGTCTATCTGATGCAGCAAATCACTTGGAGCAAATATGAAGAACAGTTCCCTTGAAAATTCCTTGTACTTCAGTCCTTCAGATACCACTTAACTGATTGCTAATGATAATGTATAATGATGATGAAATGTCTAATCTTGTCAAGTCTTTGGTTCCTTCCTTTATCTTTGGTCACTCTGAACTTTGGTCACTTTATCTTTGGTCACTTTGATAGGGGGGGCTCTTTCCTCGATTAGTTTACCTATTGAGAGAGCTCCTCCTTTAAATAATTCTCTCCGTGGTGAATTTATATATATATGGAACTGAAACTCCTCTGAAATTTCAAATTTATGTTCACTGTCCATGCTCAATTTTGTCAGAGTCATAAACTGTCTAAAATTCTTTCAAATTCACATGCTCACCTCAAACAAATAGGACTGCTGGATTCAAAATTTTATCATGCTGTATAGCACTGTAAAAACCTGCTCCCTTTCATTTTGAGCCACAGAACGCTTGCAGTTTGTATTGAATGCCAAGATGGTGAAGGTGAAGTTGCGGTTTTTAGCACCAAGCGCTGGGATCACAGAAGTAGCTAAGCACTAATCGAGTCTGCAACCCCCTGTCATGACGCTCAAGTGGTGGGGCCCTACCGGGTATCGAGCCATGTCTGCCTGACTGTTTTGGCTGCAAAGTCAGAGGATTACACCATTGCGCCACAACACCTTCTATTGATTTGCCTTGTGATCTTGTCTTGTTTCTCTTTCTTGATTCTTAAAGTCTTTGTTTACTGCCCCTTTCCTGTCTACCTTTGTTTCTTCTTGCATACTTTCTTTTTTTATTCCTAATAAACTGCCTGATTCTATCGTACTTCCTTTCTTTCATTCCTTTTCCCTTCCTTTCCCTCTTTCTCCTCTCTTTCTTCTAATCCATTTCTTTTTCCTTTTTTCCCTGCTTCCTTCCTGGGCAACTTGAGCATTTCAGCTACCTTCCTGATAGCACACAGCTACAACCCTACTTGGTTTTTTAGCCCTTCTTCTTGATATGCCTTATATCTTAAAGGATCAAAATTAGGGTTGATCATAGCTTCTAGCTTCAGATGACAAAAACAAATGATTACAAGAGAAACTTACTGTATACATCTGTTTCATCAACAATCTCTGATTGGATAATTTCTTCAATGATATCTTCCAGCGTTACAATTCCCATTGCTTCATACACAGGGTCACCATCTCTGTCATCATCTACTCTGATTACAACGGCCAAATGGGATGTTCCTTTCTTGAACCATTCTAACATCTCATCCAGCCTGGAAAGCACATAAAGTATCTTAAGTTGCAGGACAGTAGGACTTGCATCAAACTCAAGAAACAGATTAATCACAATTACAGATTGATCAATTATTTAAAATTATGATGCAGTAGGGTAGAAGACAGTGGATTATTCATCTGAAGTAACCTGAAAGATCCCAGGAGAGAAGTTAGTTTTTTCAAGTTTGAAAGGACCTTTTTCATTAAAATTTTGGAAGGAAAATATTGTCAAGGATAATTTGGGAGAATTGTCAATTTTTGAAGGTCATATGCTGGCATACAGCATTCTCTTATGACAAAGAGTTGCTTCCCCTAGTGGAATTGACTATTCATGTTTTCCACAATTGGGTTGTTACTCTGTCATTGTAGATTTGAATCTGTGGTAAGGAGACTACAATTGCCTCTATTCAGGGTCCTAGCTTGCTTTCAATTTTGGTTTTTCATATTCAATAATTCTTTTCAAAATATTTATCTCAATAAAAATAACCTCTATCTGGATTTGAACAATAACGAAGCTGACCTACAATTTGGCATTCTGAATGCAAAAAAGATGATACAGTTTAAATCCCAGTATAACAACTTCTAAAATTTGCAAACCAGCAATTTTTAACTTCAAGACGTGGGGTTTTCAATATCAGGATGCAACTGCAAATGGAAAAAAATTTCTCCCAGACTGCATTCCTTAATGAACATATTCTCTGCGCAATATTTAAGAAAACAAAGCATCTTCTATTGTTTTCACCTGCATACTTCTCCATGCAAGAAACAAAGAATGCAGTCTGGGTCTTCCCTATTGGAGACTAGATCTTGCATGGTGAATTTGTTGTTTTTAGCGTGGCAAGATAGCAAGCAACTTGCAGCGAATGCCTCTAAAATACCAACTTTGATTTTACAAGGCCTGCTACCACTTGCAATATAGTATCCTTACTAACCTTGTATCATAGAAGACTTTTCTGACTTGATGATTATAAAACTTGATGACACTCAAGAGAGGAATGCAATCATCTGGGTCAACAAACGCGAGATCTTTCACATACAGCAAAGCAACAACATTTGACCTTTCTCCAGAATATACTGGAATTCTGCTGTATCCAGATTTGATGACTTGTGTCATAGTTTTAAAATCAAGAATTGCATCTTCATCGAGCAAGAAGCAGTCATTAATTGGTGTCATTATGTCTTGAACCCCTTTTGATTTGTATTTCAAAGCACCAGAAATAATTCCAACTTCATCTTTTTCAAGATCATTGTATTCATCTTGAAGTTTGAGCATTTCAAGCAGTTGCCTCTTGTTATAAACAGCACTTATTTCCTCTCCAAGAATTAAGTCAAGAAGTTTGCTTATTGGGTATGAAAGGCAAAATGTTAAAATCATGAACATTTTAGTGAGCAAAATAGTCCTCGCACCAACTGCTAAACCATAACGCGAGCATATACTCTGAGGGACAATTTCCCCAAATATAACAATAGCCGCAGTTGACCCAATAACAGCAACAATACCACTTGTTAGGTCATCTAGCAATATCGTAAATGATGAATTCACAAGGGTATTCCCTAAAAGTAGGGTACACAGCAAAAAGTTTCCTCTTTTCCTGACAGGCAAGATTGTTTCAGCATATTTTCTCTCATTCTCCTCTCCAGAATTCATGACAATTTTTAAATCATTAGGTTCAAGTGACATCAAGCCAAGGTTTAGCCCTGAAAATAGTCCTGAAAGTGCTATCAGGAGAACCACAAGGAATATTCTCAACGCAAGAGGGATGAACAGTGTGTCTACAACTTTGATGGTCAGCCATTTGTGGTCCCCTTGATGCACCCATTTTGTTTGCGTTGTGGAATTTGGCTCGTTCCCGGACTTGACGCAAATATAATATGTGCCATGACTCTGCCATTTCAGAGTAAGCAATCCGACAGCTCCATTCTTTGAGACTTCATCGAATGCTTGAACCGGTGTTATTCTCAAATCTTCGCATAGCACTCCTCTCTTTGCAGCTTTACTTGCAAACGAAATACGGGTGTCAGATTTGCTCAAGTTAAACCCGGATACCCGGAGCTTAATTGTGACCTTAGGTTCGACATTCACAACACCGTTGACAATGGTCAGTTTCTTTCCGGTACTGTCAAGTGATAGCAAATGAATTTGGGTTTCCGCAGCACATCTGGCAGCAATGCACACGCCAATCAGGTAAACTATTAATGTAAAATTTCCATTTCTTCTTTCAGTAAATTTCATCTCTTCCAAAACGTCGAAGCAGCCGCCACAAAACAACAGGTTGCCCGAATATTCCACATGAGGTCGAACCTGCCTCGTTATCAAAATCTATGACGTCACTGACCAAGAAATGGTCTGAAGGTCTGAAGGTCATCCTTTGTCATTGGTTGTCAGCCCGACTGTCAACAACAGGGACAGATTTGGTAGCACAATAGCATCAGTTGCTTTTGTTGACACTTAAATTCAAAGCGATTAGCGATTTCAGACAAAGGAAATTCTTTCAACCAGTACTCCAAAACAAGCAAAGCCGCAAAAGTCTCTATGAAACCCAGGTAGCTAGCGCGCTCCTTGTGCATTCCAGAAATTTTTTTTAAGAGCAAACATGAGCATATATCGAAAGAAGAAGGATATATCTAAACATTTATCTCGGGCATTTTATTCGTTTGGTATAGAAGCCAATCGGGAGGCGATTCAATTCTCATTTTTTTGGGTCTAATTAAACACTTGCTGCTCAGGATCTGAACCTAACAAATAGAATGCCTGAGGTAGATGTTTAGATATATCCTTCTTCTGTCGATATATGCTCATGTTTGCTCTTAAAAACCAATTATGGAATGCACGACGAGCGCGCTAGCTACCTGGGTTTCAGGGCAACTTTTGCTGCTTTGTTTATTTTGAATTACTGGTTGAAAGAATTTCCTTAGTCTGAAATCACTAATTGCATGAATTTAAGTGTCAACAAAAACAACTGATGCTATTGTGTTACCAAATCTGTTCTTGTTCCTGAATCCTGTCAACCCAAACAAGAAGAAAAGTATCGAGGCCCTCCCAGGGGTTTTGGTGAACAATGGATATTTGATATTTTTAGCTGGGAACAAGGGAATGGAATACTGTTAATATTCATGAAAAAACTGGGAACGACGAAATAAGTTTTCCAAAAACGATATCATTAGGGAACAAATGTCTATATTCTGTTGACTGTAGCAAGAATTTTGACTTTTGAGACACAAGAGAAACGAAGAAACTTCCAGTGAGGAAATGAAGAAGCTGTGTTTTACAACTACAAGCTGATTTTATGAGATACGGCTGAAAATGCTAAAAAATATTCAACATGCAGATTCTTGAGAAGGTTGGTTCTGACGCAAAAAACATTTCAAGATTTTGGAGCGCGAATTCGCGAATTTCTGAACAACGCAATCCCAAACGAGGCTAAACAAAGCAATTGCATAATTTGGGCCTAGCCATCCAGCAAGCAAGAGAGGACGTCCATAAAATTCGTCCATAACAGATCACAACTTCGCAGTGTGTAAATAAACGTCAAATATGCCAATTGACACAGCACAAGCAGAAGATTTCCAAGACTTCTGGATTCCACCACCACCCCCAGAATCAACTGGGCAGAAGTTCAAAAGGAAGATTAAAGAAAATCCATTTGTTCCTGCTGGTAAGAAAAAATATTATTAGGCCTAGCCTAGGGTCACACCTCCAGTCTGCGGACACTATTATTAAATTGGTAATTTTCACCACTTAGAAATCGCGTACGAACCTATGACTCACAACAAAGATAGTTTGAAACATGTGCTATCAGAATACCGAAATGAAATCTTAATCAATTTCTCGACACAAAAATCTTGGCTCTTTGTCTTGTTGTCTCTTTCCAGTTGGCGGCCATGACCTCCAGTCTGCGGACATGTAATAAATTCACTACAAATTTGCCTAAAAGCGCATTATTTCAGAATATTTCCAACAAACTAGCCATTGCTAACTCATTGTCATACCTTGCAAATCACAATGATTCCAAATAAGCTCTTGATTTAAGGTTACTGTAACTGTTCAGACGACAAATTTTCGATTTTTCGTTTTTGTCATAATCTGATGGTACAAGTATTTGAGGACTGTTTAAACCAACTCACTTCCAGAAATAGTCACAATTACTTATAAATTTGAGCATTTTAAAAGGAGCAATCATGTTTCTCAAAAATTGCGGGAATATACAATAGGGGATTAAAGTAAACTCACTTGACCTTGCAGCTATGTTCGTGACATCCCGTGCTGCTATGTTATTGATATAATGCTTTACCAATACCGCGCTTAAGCCTTATGCTTGACTTTTCATGCATAATCGTATTTCCCGCAATTTTGCTTCATTTTGATAAAAGCCTGATTTCTCGAAACAGGATTCCGGAGTACTGGTGGGTAATAAAAATCTTTGTGTACCCAACGGGCCAATCGAATCGCTTGAAACTTGGCACACAGGGTCATGAAGTGTCAGCGATTTGTGATAGATCCAATGGTCCGATTTTTACAAGAGTCCGAAAGTTAAAAAAGACATTTAAGACATTTGCATTTATTTAAAATGATATCATTTCAAGAAAATACCTTTTATCAAAAATTTGTGACACGGTTTTGCAGTTCAGGGTCTTAAGTCTTTGGTAAATAGATAGTCATGGTCCAACGATTATCATTTGGGTACACAAAGATTTTTTCGCAAGGGTGGTCAATTTTGCCTTAAATCTAGAATAAATCATTCGTGATTTTATTGAATCAACTGAATATATTTTTATGAAATTCTTCGTTTAATTCTGCGTCGAATGATGCATAACTTTGTTTGGTATATTTTGACGAATGGCTGTGGTAAACCGAGTTTCTTAATCGCCGCCTGAACGGTTGCAGTAACCTTAAACCAAAATTAACAAAACAAATCAATGATAACATCCCGTAAAAATTGGGCCTAAATTTCCGCTTTTCCACAGGGCCTCGAAACGCACAAGAAACAAATGGAAAACACGTGTGCGCAGACTGGAGATAGGGTGTGTCAGTAACGGGTTGAACTTTAACCCCCCTGAGTCCTGAATAAGAGGTGAAATCATCAGAGCTCCCAAGGGAATTTGAAAACAAAGCATGGTCAAAACAATCGGAGTGTGAAAAAGTCTCAACGGAACATTTTCCAATGATTTAACGAACAAAGTTTGAATTCACTGGTTTATTGACTGATGCTGGCAATGGAAAGGGTTCTTGGCTGTCAATTTTCAATTTGCTCAGAAGATGATCTGCTTTGCCTGATGAAATTCTCGACGGAAATTTTCGAATGAGAAGAAAACGAGGTTTCAGTGACCAGAAAATTGCGTGGATTTACGGTCTTTTTATTGATGAAAACAAGAATTTTCGCTTGTTGTCCGCATACTGGAGGTGTCCGCAGACTGGAGGTATGACCCTCTAACAACTTATTGGTAACGGGGGATAATCATATTTCGTTTTCGATTTTATGTTTGCACAAAGGAGAGGAAAGATGCGTAATTGTTTAGAAGGGCCAAACATTGAAAAGACATCTCTCAGATTTGACTACAAAATTTAATGTTGTTGCCAGCCAGACTGATAAGTTTGCAAAAAGGTAAAATCTATAACTGAAGTGTGCACGGCCATGGAAGATCCACAGGGACCCCAGGAAATTGAATAATCCCCCCCCCCAATGATAAGGCCCCGTAGCCTCCTCTGTGATTGTGAACTGAAGCCATGACATAATGCCCTTAATCAGAAATCAAAAGCGAGCAAATTTTCGATTTTGGTTCACTCGCTTTCGATTTCTGATTAAGGGCATTACGTCATAGCTTCACAATCACAGAGGAGGCTACGGGGCCTTATCATTGGCGGGGGGATTATTCAATTCCCTGGGGTCCCTGTGGAAGATCCGCACCTATCTAGGTATTGTTTCAAAAACAATTAATCTATTGTTCTATCTTTGTTATACTTGACATTGCGCTTCCGCGCACACAGCATAAAAAGCAGTCTTGGCCAGTAGTAGAAGTGTACACTATACACCTTCCTTTCCTTACTTTTACAGTGTGTGAGGTCCCCAGCATTCACCAGCCAGCATATGCGTGGCCCAGACTGAGAGGTTTGCATAATGCACATGGAAGGTGCAGGCCCGGCTATTGTTAAAAAACAATGATTCTATTCTTCTTCCATTGTTATACTTGAAATTGCGCGTGTAAGATCTTCCATGCATGCAACATTTTTAATTCACTCTGGTGTGTTGTGAGAAGGGCTGTCCAAATGAAAGATTATAAGTATTCGAATATTCGGTGCTAATTTTACCGAATATTTGGTTATTCGGCGAATAGGGGCGTGGCTCAAATAAATAAAAAAATTTAGTAGTATGGTACAGATCAATCATTGTATTGGAAATTGTCTTATCGCCTTTGGTCTAGCTACAGTGCTACAGCATGCTGCTGGCGGTGTGGGATAACCAAATGAAGCTTGCCTGCATGCACGCAGGCTAAATAAAGCTTGCTACATCACATTATTGTGCTTCATTTATTCACCCATAAGATAGCAATACAATGGAGTAAAGCAGAGGAATACAACAAGCTAACAATACCTGATTGTTTTACATAACAATATCCTTGCCATTGCCCCTTGTCTCACTATCTCCCTACTGTCTAGACAAGACAGTTTGATCCATTCAATCAGTCATACTATTTGCAATATTTGCTTGTCATTCTATTGGGCTTATTCGCTATGTCAACCTATTCGGTTTCTTTGACTGATCATTTTGCATTCCAACCAGTCGACTAGTCATACTGCCCGAATAATCGATCTATTCGACTGGTCATTCAATCCGAATAATCGCACTATTCGTACTATTCGGTTGGCAGCGAATAACCGTTGCGCTTCACTGCTATTCGAATTAGTGATCAGATAACCGAATAGCGATTATTCGACCTTCGGTGGACAGGCCTAGTGTGAGTCGCAACTTTCTATTGTTCTCCTATTGTTTTGGTGAAAATCTCTTTTGTTGATTTTTGCCAAGGTGTCATGGTTGTTTTTCTGGTAACAATTTTCATTCTTAGAATGCTAGGGATGCATTTTTGACACTGAGGATTATTTCTGCAATATGATAAATAATGATAACCAGACTGGAAAGTTTGGTAAGTGTGCACGGAAGATGTGGGCTTGGCTATTGTTTAAAAACGACAGCTCTTTTATTGTTCCTTCGCTATACTTGAAATTGTGCACGGAAGATCTTCCGCACGCAAAATAAAATGCAGTCTGGGATGATAAGGACTTTGTTATGAGACAACTGACTCTTGGTCAACATCACTAGCAATCAAATTCTTTAACCTTCAGGAATGCTAGCAACTGTTGGTGCTCTTGGCTATGGTATATATGGATTTCAAAAAGGGAACCAAAAACTGCAACAAGTAATGATGAGGACAAGAGTTGTAGCGCAAGGTGCTACGGTACTGTTTTTAATTGGTGGTATTGCTATTGCGGCTTTTCAAGCTGAGAAGAAAAAGTGATTCTATAACTAAAGATTATTGTGTGAATATAAATTCAACGTTTTGAATTATCTGAGAACAACAACTGATAGAATATTTTGTAGCTTGAGTCAAACTCAAGAATGTGTTTAGTTTTTAGATGAGACTTGTGTCAGTTTCATTGTTCAATTGGAATTTGTGTGTTATACTGAACAAGGAGTGATGCCCCCTATCAAGTTTGTTTATATACTACATTTATGCATGCAACCAAAACTTAACATATTTGTACATATAGAACAGAAATTTAGAAAACCAAAAGCTATTGAACAGTTCTTATTTTTCACATTGTCCAACAAACTAATCTGTCAAATTTCCTTTAAGACTGGTTTCCATATGATTGTAAACTTTCCAGCGACATGAATATCTCGAGTGACAGGAGTGATTGAGTTGTTTCCATATAATTGCTGTCTTTCCCGTCAGTGGACATTTGTTCGGTGACACAAACAATGCGAGTGATTGAATGGTTTCCATACATATGAATAGTGGTTATTGAACAGTGGTTTCCATTAAAAAATCTGGATTGCTGGCAGTCGCTTGTGTCGCTGAGATAGAAATGTGTCTGTCTCAGTGACAGGGTCTCCCTCATGTCATTACGATCACTGATAGAAAAAAGCTGGTTGCCATTAAATCATTTGTGTCACAATGGTCGCTGGCACGTTTTTTTCAGGGACACGAGCAACGGGAACCACACAAACGATCATATGGAAACCAGGCATTACTGACCATTGATAAATAATTCAAAATGCATAAAAACAAAAACATCACTCAAACATGCAAGAACAAATCATATTTTGAGTAAATTTTTGAATGAAACAGCCTTGTTCTGGCAAGAAATGCTGAACTGTCTAGGGTTTGCAGGGGTAAAATGGGTAGGCTTGGGGTAAAATTGATAATGTTGATTGCTAAAACAGTAGATCATGAACCGTTCAATCAACATTCAATACAAAGGAGGGTAGTTTGAGCAGATGTAGCAAGAGAAATCTGCATTTGGAGATTTTTTGCTACAAAATTTACTCAAATCATATTATTGCCTCATACATTATACGCCATTCGACCCTAATGTGAACTGAAAACTTGTAATATATACATTTTTGTAATTGGCAATAAAAAAAGCAATAAAGTGGATACTAAACGTGCAGATGAAAAACGAACGAGAAATAGACAAAAATTGATATTTTTAGCACACATCAATTTTTTGTCTATTTCTCGCTCGCTTTTCATCTGCACTTTTAGAATCAATTTTTTTGTAATTGTGTGTTGATTGCAGAATAATAGAGCAGTGCATTGATACTTGAGCCATCAAATTGTGTGATCTAGTTATTTTATTCTACATTACCCTGACGAAGGCACAATGCCTTTCTTTCCTTTCGATATTTGTAGACAAAGTTTTTGCTATAATGTAAGGATGAGTTTGTTGACAAGCAAAAATACTCATTAATTATATAAATTAATTCTTGCTGTTTGTATGTGCTAGAAAAATATTCATATAATTTATAATTAGTCACAAAATATCGTTATGAAACCTTAGTACATTCAACTTTCTTTGAAAAAGTTACTTTACAGCAAGATTCAAATTTAAGCAGATGTCCCTTCGAGTTATGGAATTCTGAAGATAGAAATCAGCGTTCTTTGTTGTGTCCTCTTTGCATTTAATTTCAAGTGGTTCCTTGTCAAGGAGCTCTAAGAATGTCTCCGTTGCCTGCAAGAGCGAGGACAGTAAATAATTTCATTATGTTAGTTATCTAAAAACACATTTTTAAAACTATAGCTTGCACGACTGATAAAAACGCAACCGTAGACAAGGTGTAGGTGAACTTGCGGTTTTTAGTGCCAAGTGCTGAGATCACAGAAGTAGAGAAGACCTAATCGAGTTGGCGCTCAAGATCTCAAATTAAAGCAAACGGGGTCGAACCCTTTGCCTGCTCTGGCTGCAAAGTCAGAGGAAACTTCATAGTAAACATTCTCAACGAGGATTTAGGATACCTCTGCTTGCAGCTTCCTGCTATTATCTAATTTGTTTTCGATGTCGCTAATGAAGAAAACTGCCAAAAAGCAAGGATTTATTGAATAGAAACAATTTTAAAGCGTCTAAAATCCATCAAAAACTGTCACAGAATGGGGAATTTATCTTGATCTGCTGGAGCATATGAGTCAAATCTTTCAATAGGGCACAGGGAAACCCGCAAATCTCCCAATTTCACGCCTATAAGCCAATGATATCGTCGTATTCCGATCACATGACTGAAAATAAGGCTTTCGAGATAAATTTTCGAGTACCTTCACGAAAATAAAAATGGATATTCGAGTAATAAAGATACAGAGCTGGTTTTACCACGAATCGATTCGAGAGGCCCCACTCCACATTTGTTTTTCTGCATTTGGTTAAAATCTTATCAGGGATCGGCGTTACATCGAATTTCATTCCTTCGAAAATTGGCCTATGTTCAAGAATTCTTCAGGAACGCTACAAATAAGATATAGCTTTCAAAATTTCACATGTTACGTGAATTATGTCCAGGAATAACATGAAAGTATTTGTTTGTGTGATTTTCGAAAATCCTAGACGAATTAAAGCTATTTGCTGCGAATAAAGCTAATGGGCCTACCTTCACCCGCAGCAGAATCCCAGTAATCGGCATTAAATCACTCTTTTTCGCAATAATAACCAGCGGATATATTAACGAATAACTTCACCACAAATTCAATTTCTTTCCACCATTTTATCATTGATAATTTCGATAAAATGTGACAAGACTTTACAGCCTCTGCAGCAAACCGTCCAACTACCGTCGATTCAAAGTTTTCTTGTTGCAAACACCAGGAAAGCTTGCATAAAACAAAAGGTTGTGCAACGCTCAGATCTCCCATATGACACAGCAAAATGTTACCATTGATAATAGATTGTACACCTTTGAGAATAGAATGCAGGGGAAATTTCTTTTCACAAATTATGTACTTTTCCGATGTGACAAAGAAATTTGCAATCTTTGAGAAATGTTTTATTTTCTCTTTATTTTGCAACGATAGAAAGACTTTAGGAGTGTGCAATCTATTCTCAAAGGTATCATTTTGCTGTGTCATATGGGAGACCTAAGTCTTGCAAAACCTTTTGTTTTATGCAAGTCTTGCAAGACTTCCAACGTGTTTGCAATAAGAAAACTTTGAATCGAGGGTAGTTGGACGGTTTGCTGCAGAAGCTGTAAAGTCTTGTCACATTTTATCGAAATTATCGATTATTAAATGGCGGAAAGAAATTGGATTTGTGGTGAAGTTATTCGTTAATGTATCCGCTGGTTATTATTGCGAAAAAGAGTGATTTAATGCCGATTACTGGGATTCTGCGGCGGGTGAAGGTAGGCCCATTAGCTTTCTTCGCAGCAAATAGCTTTAATTCGTCTAGGATTTTCGAAAGTCACACACACAAATATTTTCATATTATTCCTGAACATAATTCACGTAACATGTGAAATTTTGAAAGCTATATCTTATTTGTAGCGTTCCTGAAGAATTCTTGAACATAGGCCAATTTTCGAAGGAATGAAACTCGATGTAACGCCGATCCCTGACGAGATTTTAACCAAATGCAGAAAAACAAATGTGGAGTGGGGCCTCTCGAATCGATTCGTGGTAAAACCAGCTCTGTATCTTTATTACTCGAATATCCATTTTTATTTTCGTGAAGGTACTCGAAAATTTATCTCGAAAGCCTTATTTTCAGTCATTGGCTATGATCAGTCATAGGCCTTGGAAAGATCCATTAATACGGTACCAACAATCCCCGAGGCATCGATTTTCGCCATGATTCGATTACTCTAAGTAGTGCATCTTGCGTACTATAACCTTTTCTGAAAATTTATTCTCGAAAAAGAATTTATTTGCAACCCAATCAACCTTTCAAAGATTTTAGATATTGGAGGTAGTACACTTATTGGTCTATAATTTGATCTATCTGTTTGTACTCCTCTCTTATAGCCCGCAGAAACATCGGCTACCTTGAGATCGTTAGGAAAGCTGCAGTTATTTATTGCTGCATTAACGCAGTCTGTTAAGTACGACCAAAATGTCGATTTTGTAGTATTTTCACTGGTATGTTTCCGCTGTTAGATTTACTGGGATCGATTGCATCTATTTGATCCATCACGTGGGGAAGACATGTGAAAATTTAAACTTATCTGTTTGTGGTGTAGAGGCTTTAATTGCCTTGATGCCTGGGTGATTCTTGTACTTTTCTATGGCATTAGTTACCATTTTATCTATCATTTGTATGATTATTGTCAGGGTTATCGTCAAGCACTCAGTCCTAATGAGTCGGTGATATTTAAGAAATATGTATTGAAACTTTCCGCAATTTCCGTGTCATCAGTAATGATTTTGTCATTTTCAATGAGAACTATTTTGAAATTTACATTTGAAAACATTGGTTTAACCATTTTCCAAAATTTCCTGTCATTATCAATCGATTTTGGTGAGATACTTTTATAAAAATCTCGATTTTCACAATCAAATTTCTTTGTTTCTTATATCGACTAACGTCCTCCTCCTTCTTAGTTTTGTTGGCTAATTTTTTCAAATTTGAACATTATTTCCTTGCGTAGTTCCTTGTTCATATGTTGTTTATCATTGCCTCTCACAATTTTTGTTTTCGTTGGTGCATGTTGGTCGAGTGTCTCAATAATGACCTTATTTAATTCGCTGTATTCTACAGGAGCATTTTTACGCAGATTTGAATCCAGTTCAATATGAAACTGCTCTTCGGAGAAATTGTGATCGGGATACCGATATCATTGGCTTATAAGCGTGAAATTGGAAGATTTGCGGGTGTGCCCTATTGAAAGATTTGACTCATATGCTATCCGCTGGAGAGCTCAAAATCATTCCCATTAATGCCGATATAAGTTTTGCAGTGCCGTAGTGGAAAGAAATTAGAAAAGTAGATCGTAACAAATGGTTATTTAAACAGAACTAAACGTTGCGAAAGTTTGTGCATTTCTGTTGGTTTTGTAGGAGGACGGACCCATATTCACTGACAATAATAATTCGAAATGGAAATTGAGTGAGTGAGAGATTTCTAATAGAAATTCGTGTAAGAGGAACCGTTCTTTAAACTTGATTCGTAACCTACTGGTGGATATTTGAACTCACTTTAAACACATTTCTAGCTAGTGTAAACCAACCTGGTTTCTTCATACGTCGATGACCAAAGGAAGGGAAAACGATGGCCTTGGAACGAGGTTGAGTGTAAACTTCTGTATATGTGTTGATTCCATCGATACACGTTTTTTTTATAAGAAACTGGTTTATAAGAAACTAGTACTACGATGACCAAAAACTTAAGAAACTCTAGTACTACGCTCAAGAACAGTTAAGAAACTCTAAAACTTTATTTCTGTATGTCTCTCTTATTCTATGTCTCTCTAACAAAGGTACATTCGTCTTTTCTTGACTTTTAACTGCAAAACTGGTAAATTTTTGCTTTGATGTGCATGGCCTCTTCTTGATGACAATGCCAATGCAAAAAGGAAGCCCTTTCTCGAGAAGAAGGCTCAACTTCGAACAATACCGCAATTTTAGGCCCAAAAAAATAAGAAAGTAATTAAGAAACTTTTACCACTAAAACACCGAAATTTTCATTCGAAATTAAGAAACTTTTAGTACCAAGTGCTGATCCAAGTTTCTTATAAAAAAAACGTGTATGCGTTAGGCCATCCTCGAAGACGACGACAGATATCAAATTGAAGCAGAAATAATTGTGATGGTTTGCCCGTCGCATTTCTGATGCATCTCTAACGCGTTTTTACTTTAATGCAAACGAAGCTTTAGAGCGTCATTCAGATCAACTTGTTTTACGTACCTTTATGACATGTTCATTTTCATCAATTTCTCTTTTTTGCAATTCATCATCAAAATTAAAAACTCTGAACCAGATTCCAACTGCAATATTTGGATCTCCATATGATCGTACTTGATGCCACCAGTATATTGGTATGTAAAGCAGATCACCTTCAAGTAAATAAAAACTATATAAATATTATGTAGCAACACGGGTGGTGTGAAGATAAAATGTTGGCCTATCTTAGTTTTAGTTGGCCTATCTCCTGGAGGCGCATTTTGAAATTAGACCTTGGAGGTATGTTGCGAAGGTTGTTGATTATTGCGCATTTAGGCCATAACGGACAAAAACTAAGATCGTCCAACATTTTATCTTCACGTCGCCCGTGGTAGCAAGAGATGAAAAAGGTCTTCCATGACTGTACGTGATGAAGTAAAAGAAAAACCATTCTCGTTCGAAAGGCTACTGTTACCTGGATATCGAGGCAATAATATCGGCAAACGTATTATTTAATGATAGACATGTTCAAACCCATTTTGAAATTTCCCTGAATGAAGTCGGCTGCTCCGTTCTGAAATTATGAGGGATTTTTTAAGCCTAAAATCACGACCAACTTTTCTGCCTTATAGCAATGGCTAGCACGTGTTATCCCTTTGGGAGGATGAAAGTTTAATTCCTGGGGGCATTACACCATTATTATATTTTCACTTTCTCGTTCAAAGCTTCGAGCAACGAGATTTTCAAAATGTGTACTCTACCTGGATTCAATGTTCCAAACAAGAACGGCATTTCTTTGATTTTCGGAAATTTTTCTGGATCGAAATTTTCTGGATCTACATCAGAGACACCTGCTGCCAACGTGTATTTATCGGCATCAAAATCCCTTGTGAATTTGTTATCATAAAGAATAACTTCTTTCACTCCCGACAGAACCGAAAGAAAATTCTCGTAGCCATCTTGGTGAAGTGCAGAGCTAGTATTTCCACTGCTTATCAAGAGATTTAGGTTGTCGATTGAAGACTCGTACTTCTTGCAGCTCAAGGGCATTGGTAGTAAAATATCTCCAAGCATGCTCGAATCTTTTGGGAATAATGAATCTAGATAAACGTCCTTTTTCTGATACTCATCAAGAAATTGTGCAAGCTTGAGAGTTTTCCTCACTGGAAATGTCGTATCGAATCTCTTACGGAACTCAACATTGAATCGTTCTTGTCCAAAAGTTTGCTTTAGATAAGTAAAGTTTCCCCAAGATGAGAAGGCAGGCCAGTTATGTGTTGCATTTCGTAGAATCACAGGTCTCGACTGCCTGAAGTATTTCTTGTAAAAGTGTTCAGCATCAGAAGGGAAGTCGAGTGATTCGATTGGACCTGAAGTTGCTCCATGAAATCCAAGTTTTTGTGTAGGTCCTACAAAGACATGAGAAAACTATAGGTTAACTGTAACGGAGGCTTAAAGTTGTCTGGTAAGACTTCGTGTCATGTCACTCATTTTGGTAAGAAACCTGGCTCTGGGCTTTATCGTGAGGTATCTTGACTTTAGGTCGAATACTTTGGATGAAGTTCCTTGAGAGTTTCCTTTTACAGAGGGTCTCAATCCCATGTTCTCAGTCATAGCTTCATAAAAAGAACCAAATCATACGCAACATTTTCTTTCAGTATTGTTTTGGGTTGGTAATAAGTAAATTTTCTGTTTGAAGGCACTTTGCAACTTTGCAACTCACAGTGAAAAATGGCCAGTTTGCTCTAAGCAGTGTCCTATAACAAATGAGAGTTTGAGGTTTGGCGAATGAACGGCCAAAAAACAGATTTTAAGAGCCATCGTCATCAGTGGCGTGATCACGGGGTGTATGGGGGGGCAATTGCCCCCCCCCCACTTTTTTCGAAAGATGGTCCTCGCGATTCCTCTAAAACCGAGGAAAAAATAGCTGGGTATAGGTTGGGTAAGAATTTTCCGAGAAATGTCAAATCTTCCATTTCAACACTGGCAAGCATAATATTTGGAGATGCATTCTAAGCCAAAGTAAAGGATCTTTCTTCAACAATTTTCCTCGTGCTCTGATTTATAGCATAACTGTGTCACAAAACGATCAATGCTTCCTTGTCCCTAAAGGCAAGCATGATATTGGGAGATGCATTCTAAGCCAAAGTAAAGGATCTTTCTTCAAACATTTTCCTCGTACTCTGATTCAAAGGATAACTGTCACAAAACTGTCAAAGTTTTCTTGTCGCTAATGGCAAGCATGATATTGGGAGATGCATTCTAAGCCAAAGTAAAGGATCTTTCTTCAAAAATTTTCCTCGTGCTCTGATTCATAGGATAACTGTCACAAAACTATCAAAGTTCTCTTGTAGCTAATGGCAAGCATGATATTGGGAGATGCATTCTAAGCCAAAGTAAAGGGCGTGGCCCCAAAAATTTTCCTGGGGCTTGCCCCCAGACCCCCTCATTTAGATTCCCCCCCCACTTAATTTACTCTGGCCACGCCGCTGATCGTCATATTGGGTCCTTTTGCGGGAACACTTCAATTTCAGACTATCTGAAAATCAAATCAGGTCTTAAGCGTAAAATATCGATCCACACTGCAGTAGCTGGACTACCCTGGGTGCCAGAGCCTCCTAGTTTCCTTTTATTTTCGGCTCTCGTTTGTTATTAAGGCTCTGGCACCAAGGGTATAGTTGGACCAATAGAAAAGTTGAGGCTTTTCCCGGTGGGTGCAATTCAATAGTGAAAGGTACACCACGCTCGTCCATACCATTTCATAGGATACCCTTTTCTCTGACTTTCTAGTTGGTGGAAAGACCCCTTATCACTGACAATTATGAAGATAACCCCCCCCCCTCTCCTTAAAGGAGCTTCACTGAGCAGGGGCAGGCAAGTACTGTAAAATATTTGACCCCACGTTTGTCCAGAGGAATTGGAAAAAATAACCGATGCTTTTATCAAATAGTACGACTTTCGTGCCCAAAACAACCAGTTTTTGGGACAAAGGTGAAATTTGAATATCTTTCTTCCTATTCCATTAGTTCGTCACAAAAATCAAGTTTCCCAACCTCCTATCTAATCAAAATTCTGAAGTTTACCTGTAGGCGGGTTCTCCCTTTGTCCGCCAAATTTAGGCAGAAAAGACAAGTATTTCAAATTCTTCACATAAGCGGTTCTACCTTTGTCCGCCAAATTTACCGAAAAAGACCAGATATTACAATTTCTCACTAAAGCGGTTCTACCTTTGTCCGGCAAATTTCCGAAAAAACGGCCAGAATTTCAAATTTGTCACCGAAGTGGTCCTTCCATTGTCCGGCAACCGGTTTTGGGACACTTGTACTTTCATATCTATACTTACTACTTGCTTTGGAAAACAGTAGTAGGTCGAAACTACCGATTTTGGGGACAAACATCGTCAGTGATACATAATGTTGAAATTGTCCTTCAAATTGAAGAAAAATAACAGCGGAAATTTGCCATCAAAAACGACCAGTTTTTGGGACAAAGGTGGTGCAATATTCTTTCATGAACTACTGGTTTTCGGACAAAGGTAGGACCATCCTTCCCAGTGTGACATGCCCGCCCTTGACTGAGCCCTAAAGAAATCTGTTTGGTACAAAAACTGGTTCTGACAGAAAGGTTTGGAATTTTTACACTTTTTTACCATTCACTTTACTGATATCTCTTTGTTGTAAACAGTAGGATCCCATCAAACTTGGGGTATAAAACTTGGGCCTGGTGAAAGTGACTTTTATTCTAGGGTCCCGAGTCCACCAGCATTTAACTGTTTTTGGGTTGGGATGTTTTCGGAAGAAAAATACCCCGTTTTTTCTGAGATTCTAGGTCCTAGGATTCTGCTTCAAATATACCACTTTCTCAGTGAAATCACGGATGAGCGTGGTGTCATGTTTTCATCAACATTGCACCCACCGGGAGGCTTTTTCGTTTCGTTGACTTTTCTATCAGCTCAACCACTATCTACATTATGGAGCCATCTTTTTCATTTTCACTTCGGCCTGATCTTGATTTTTGGACAGTCTAAAATTGCAGCGCGCCCGCAAAGGAACCTGGGTGACAATTGCTGGTTATCTTTACTTTAAATACGTTTTACGAGTACCACGTGAAACTCTATAAAAGACAGGGAATTTCCTCTTACTATCTAGCACCCTGCCTAACCTTTGATTTTATGCTTGATTTGTACTTAATAATCGACCACGGAGATTCAGATTTGACTTGGACACGGCGGGATACAGCTTGAATTTTGACCGGGAAGTGTCATTTTTGATGTCGTCAATATGTCGCCATAATACGCGATTGGGCCTCCTGTGGATAGTTACGGAGAAATTGGCCCCGTGGCAGCCATTTACCAGAAAAATATTGCTCTCCCCGGATCTTTTTGTAACTGTCAAATGAAAATTCAAGATGGGCCATTTTCATAATGTCCCAAGCATGTGATTGGCCAAAGTCCACTCTGTTGGCAACTCAGTGGACTTTGGCAACTACATAAAGAACAGTAAAAGACAAACAAAGCAGAAGATTGAGTCGAAGGAAAGTATATGTTAAGCCAAATTGCTTCTTACTGTACCTTTTAGACCCAGAGTTATAGGAACGATCAGCAAAGTAAAGTAAGATGGATACAAAGAACTTCAGTACGGGCTTCAGTACCAGTCACCTGGAAAAAGATTTCATGGCATCTAGTCCTCCAGAGGAACGTTGTCTCTCTTCTTGCTCAACGATATTATATGCTGAGCCCATGCAAGAGCCTATAGCTGCTAACAAGTCTTTAAATATAGGAGATATAAATTCTCCAAGTGTGGTTGCAAGATCCATTGCTGCTAAGAAAGAAGCTGTGAATAGGAAGAGATCCAAAAGATCACACCCAGCAGGCCAAGCAAATGAAGGAAAACCACCAAAGAAAAACAAGTCTAATCATAATTTCTCATTTATAATGATTTGCAGTGATGAAGATGAAAAAGAAACAGAGCAGGAGGATGAAACGTCAACTGAAAAGCTTCATACAAATCCACAAATCCAGGAAGATTTTCAAATACACAGATTCAGAAAACAACCAAGAGCAGACTCTGAACAGGATATCTCACACTCCAACCCAATAAGAAAAAGGAACAGAATCAAAGTGTCCAACAAAGAGAAGCAAGATGATAGAAAAGCAGATCAGAGAAGAACTGAAAGCAGCTTCACACCACACAAAAAGCAACAGCAAGTTGGCAAAAATGATCAGTTAAAATCTGCAGATAGAATCTCCCAACATGTGCCTGTCAAGAACCCTCTTAATTATGCCAACAATGCTCTGAGGCTTGAACTGCCTGTTTCACATGTCCAGTTTGGAAGCTTACCAGGGAAGGGTCTTACACCTTTGACTTTACAGAATTCTGTTCTAAGAATAGGAATAGAATGTTCTTTTGAGATGGTTGAAGGTGGTAAAAAGAAACGGATGAATGAAAAATACAAACTGGCTCTGTCGTCGATAGAAGTGGACAAAATTACATTAAATTGTGAGAGAGAACCCTTACTATTATGTGTGGTTCCAAGTAAACGATATTCTGAAGTTGTCAAAAAAGCTCTAACAATGAATGTTATTGATGCCCAAAGTGAGGTTGCTGCGAAACAGCAAATCATTTTTGTAATACAGAATGATTCTGTTGTCTTCAAAAAGTGTATGGAACAGAATTTACCAGAACTTCAGAAGATAGCCCCCATCGTGATTTTTGGTAATAATGATATCATCAATTTAATGCACAAGATAACAGCACCCGAGAAAGTTAAGAAAGAGTACAACACAAGAATGGTAGCAAGCCCCATGGCTGCTGAGGCAAAAGTGTTTAATAGACCAGAAGGCCAAGCAACCAAGCAAACTGCAATCCAAAAGCTACCAAAGGAAGAGGAGTCTGTTTATATAATTTCCAGTGTTGAAGATGAAAAACCAACAGAGAGTGTTGATAGAAAGAACACTGAAAAGCATGGTGAAAGTGGTGAAGTTCAGGAAAATCGATTGGTGCACCCAAAAGTCTTGGAAAAAAGTTTCCTAATAACCACTAACTCTGCAACCAATTACAAAATACCAAAGATTTCTGACCGCATGAAACAAAAAGATGGCAAAAAAGATGAGCAGGAGCCTTCAGTGAGTACCTCACAGGATGTGATCACTACCTCCCAACATGTGCCTGTCAAGAACTCTCTAAATGCCAACAATGTTGGGTTTGAGCTGCCTGTTTCACACGTCCAATTTGGAAGCTTACCAGGGATGGGTCTTGCACCTTTGACTTTACAGAATTCTGTTTTAAGAATAGAAATAGAATGTTCTTTTGAGATGGTTGAAGGTGGTAAAAAGAAACGGATGAATGAAAAATACAAACTGGCTTTGTCATCTGTGGAAGTAGATGAAATACTAATCAAATATGAAAGAGAACCATTGCTCATTTGTGTCACCCCAAGTAAAGGATATTGTGAATTGGTCAACAAGGATTTTGAAATGAATATTTTTGATACTCAAAGTAACATTCCAACCAAGCGACAAATCACTTTTGTGATAAAAGAAGATGCTTTCTTGTTCAAGAAATTGATGGAACAGAATTTACCAGAATTCCTGCAGATTGCCAAAGTAGTTAGCTTTGACAATAGAGAAAAGAGTGAGCAGTTTTGCCTGGAGGCAGTTGAAAAGGTCTGCAATCAAAACACCCCTAGACTTGAAGAGAAGAGCAAGCCAGGTCACCCTTTAGGCATATCCCCTATTAGACATACCAATATGGGGGAGTCTATCAGCATTGGCACTCCAATGAGTCTTCAGGACTCTGCAATGAAAGCAGGGGTAGCATTCTGCATTGAAAAAGTTGCTGATGGGGAAACATCCAATGATAAGTTTAAGTGGACACTGAAGCCTGGAGGTGTGGAGAAAATAGAAGTCAGTCACGAAAGCGAGAAGTTAGTGATATCTGTCATTCCAAGTAAGAAATAATCTGCTTCTGCTCTAGGAGGACATTCAGCACATGCACATATGGAGGGGAGGGGGGGGGGGGTAAATGAACATAATATATCCTGAAACTATGCAAAGTGAGGTCAGGATTACCTCTAACAAACCCATAAATATCAATCACGTTGACTATAGTTTTGAAAGTATCGTGTCCTTAATGTTGGCTATTTGGTTAAAATATACCATTTTATTTTCAGCATGTTCTGACCCAGAAATATCTTAATAAGTTACAGGACCTCCCTGTATGTGCATGTGCTAAGTGCCCCCAGGCCTATATGCTGACAAATTATGAGTGGGAATTTAAGGTCTGGGTTACACGATAACGGATTGCTTTTCGCATCGGATTGGTTTCAACCCATCTCCGTCAAAATTGCACCGTTTCATTGCAGTTACACGACACATGACCCCATTTTTGATTGCGGTTACACGACACCGAGTCACCCTGCACTGTGAATTCTAAATCTTGTGTCTTTGACAACTGCGAAGCCCAAATGGAGTGGGGTCACATCGGATTGGTGCAGTTACACGAGCAAACGGAGTGGGGTCACACCGGATTGGTGCAGTTCCACGAGATGGAATGCGGAGCGGAGTGCATCGGATTTATTTTCACCTCACCTCCAGAGCGGAGTGGAGTGACACTGGATTGCCTCAGTGTCGTGTAACTGCACCCCCCTATCCGATGCGAAAAGCAATCAGGTGTGTGATGAATCCGGTATTGTGTAACTGGGGCCTAACAAGAACATGGAAATCGGATCCCATACTATGCCGATGACAAGATGGATGATTGTTTAGCACAAACTTAGAAACAATATATACCTCAGTAGATGTTAAGATATGGAACAACTGTAATTTTTACAAATTTTCAACCAAAATTTGGCCTGAAATCTAGCAACTTAAAGAGCCATTGTCACCCAGGGTCCTTTGCGCACCGCAGGAACGGAAACATAACACAGCATGGCTTCCTTGCAGAAAGAGGTAAGGTGTGATGGTGGGTGGCGATCAACCTTCACGGATCACTAGAAAGGGAAATGAAAACGAAGGTAAAGATCTACTGTTGATTTAAGATCAAAATTCTTGTGGAGTATTTGCATCATGCTTCGGAACCAGGTCGTATGAATGCAAACTACATTTGGTCGACGCTTTGATCAACACAATTTAGCGAATGTTCATATACAGAAAGGGAACCAATGACTATTGTAGTGCAGATCCATATTTTCTGCGGAGGCCAAATATAATTTTCAGATAATCTGAAATTATTATAACATGCCCGCAAAGGAGTCTGGGTCACTATGACTCTTTAAAGAGCAATTGTCACCCAGGGTCCTTTGCAGGCATGCTTCAATTTGAGACTGTCTGAAATTCAAATTTAGCCAAAATGAAAAATATGGATTCACACTGCAGAGCTACAATGATGGAACAGTTTGACTTCATGATCATACTGACTTGTCTGTTAAATTCCTGTACCAAAATACAAGGCTAAACTCGTAAATTCGTTCGCTACTTTGAGATTTTGATCGTTGGAGCAGTTCAGTCGAACGCGTTGTTCGAATTCGTTTGTTTGCCTTTGGCGGGAAGTTTAAATTGAAGAAGAATCAGCCAATCCCATCAAGTTATTTCAAGTCTTGCATCCTGATTGTTCCAGGAACAAATTTGTTCCTGGCGAGAATTTTTTTGCCTTTTTGAGAAGGGTTTGTCCATAAGGCCCTCAACTGGAGCGACAACAACATCAATTCACTTCAATTAGATGAGCGTAAGTTGAGGGTCCTTGTGTAGTGAGGCTATTCTGAAACTGCAGTGTTCCTGCAAAGGACCCTGGGTGAAAATGGCTCTTTAAAACACTAAAGATTAAAATTGACCTGTCGATCGTCTAATCACTAATGATGAACTTTTTTATATGTAGGTAGTTTTAACTGGAAATAGAGTTTTAAACTGATTTCATAGAATAATAAAAACAGAATCTAAGAAGTAGTTTTTGAATTTTTTTCTGTAAACAATAAATTGGAACAATCCTGCATTTTACATTTTCATTTTAAATCAATATTGTAATTATTTTGATTGAATAGTATATTTCCTTAAATTGTAAGATTTTTGACGGAGGGCCCGTTGTAAATCAGCCTCTGCTGAAGAGTAACCCTCAATAAATGAAATATTGCCTGATGAATGAAAGCATCCTTTGTTTCCCGCCAAATTTGATTTTCCCGCCAAAAGTTATCGCAGGTTTGCTTAGGCCGGAAGTAGAAAGGTCACGGATATTTGGACCTACGAACGAAATTCTTGTATGGCAGCCCAAGGGAGGGGCACGCGGAAAAAGGAATAGTCAGAGAAAACGAGGAGCGCCGAGAAGGAATGTGATAGTCGAAGAAGGTAACACGATCAATGTCTCCTCTGGACACGGGACAACCATAACCGATGTATGTTTCGCACGAGGCCATATTATAATACTGTTAGGCCAAATTTTTAGGCCTTGTTGTTTGGATCATATCCGTCGGCATGGCGTTTGATTTAGTGAAAGTGAAGCATGCTATGCTTGGGAGCCTCCCCATCAAAATTCGATCGGACCTTAACATTGGCGACGCATTAATGCACATGCAATATGAGTACTTATCGGTTGACCAGACGCGACCTGAAAAAACAAGGCTTGAGCAGCCCATATTTTCCATGTATCGATATGACATTGAAAAAATCATGATTTATGATGAGAAGGAACCAAATACTATCTGTATTGTTCCAACAGATGATTGGTGTAATAAATTCAACAAGGAAATTCACAAACTTGTTGTTGACAAATGCAGTGACATCCAGTCTAAAAGGCAGCTAATATTTTTCACTGAACAAATTCCATTGACGGTCCAACGGAATCTTTTGTCATGGGAGGAAAATGGAAGGATGGGTAAAAGTGATTTTCAACAACTGATCACCAGAATAGGAAGCAAGAATAATACAAACTCAACATGTAGTCCAAAGAATGGCATATCATTGCGTGTTGCACATGTCCAGTTTGGAACTTTACCAGGGAAGGGTCTCACAACACTAGGGATAAAAAACTCCAAGTTGAGTATTGAAATTGAATGCTATTTTATGGATGAAGTTTCAAAAGAGATCAGTAAGATTGAAAGGTATAAAGTAGCCCTCTCAACTCGTTCTGTCAACAAAATAATTGTCAACTATGAATGCGAACCATTGCTAGTATGTGTTGTTCCAAGTAAAAAGTATTGTGATATTGTCAACAAAGGTCTCAAAAAGGATGTTTTGGATTCACAAGGCATCTTTCCAGCACAGCGACAAATAACATTTTCTTTTCGAGAAAACATTTCTTTGTTCAAAGAATTCATTCAACAAAAGTTACCGGAACTCCAGAAGATTGCCCCGGTCACCACCTTGTTAGATGTAATTCATGAAATACATGAGCCCACTGAAGTGTATGACCAAATGTTAAATATATCTGATCTCCCAGAAGAAAAGAGTACTCCAGTTCTGCTGAATGTAGGTGATGTGCAATTGGGAAGTTTAAAAGTGGAGAGTAGTACAGAATTGAGTTTACAGAATTCTGCACTAAGAATTATTTTAGTACACTCACAAGAAGAGTGTACACAAGAAGAAGGTCACAAAAAGAGAAAAATGAGTGAAAAATTCAGTTTAGTTCTGAGATCCAAAGACATTGACAAAATGATAATCAACTATGAATGCGAGCCACTGTTGCTTTGTGTTGTTCCAAGTAAAACATATTCTGAAATTGTCAACAAAGAACTTAAGATGAATGTATTAGATGCACAAAGTGAAGTACCTGTAAAGAGACAAATAGTTTTTTCTATACAAGATGATCCTTTATCGTGCAAGAAATTAATGGAAAGGCAATTGTCAGAACTCCAAGAGATTGCCCCAGTGTCAAAGTTAATGGACATAATGCATAAGATGTGAAAATTGAAGAACTTAAAGAGAATAAATGGGGATTGACTTTGCTACTTAGCTCTCAATTAGAACTCAATTCTCAAATCACAAGAAAGCTTGAGCATAAAGAGATAACAAGATAAGATCAGAAACTTTTTTATCTGCATGTATTTTTGATAAGAAGCCAAGAATTTGAGTCAGTACTAAAAGTTTCTTAAAGTTATTGAGTTCTTATAAGTTTCTCAAAAGTTCCATAACAATCTTCATGTCTACTACCTGTGCCTTCATGAAGATTTAAAAACAAGTTTTTGAAGTCTTAATTGTTAGACATTACTGGCAAGTACAGTACTTTCCATTAATAAGGTACAGGGAACAAGTGAAAATAAAAGCAAAGATATTTGAACGATTTCCTTCAGTGAAATCAATAGTTTCTTAAAGCCTCATTTTCCTAGTATTGGGGTTTCTTGATTTTTTGGGATCTGAGAGTTGATTTTCTTATCAGCAGTTTCTTACAAAATTTACACACGTATTCTTCTTCTATTTCCAGGAATCTAAATATATTTTGGGTTGAGGGTTACTTTGTTTCTTGATGAATGAAATTGGCTTCAAACTGTTCATGGCATTCGAGATCCCAAATGATAAATAACATCAGTTTAAGAAAGGTCCCATTACATCAGTTTTCCCTTCTGGTTTTAAACTAGGGTCATTATGTTACGTCCTAACAGTCATTAGTAGGGATTACATGGATGCAGTTACTATTACAGGATTCAACGTAACAACGAGTCTAACATTCGACTGAATGGATGCTTGAATGAATGTTCTCTCAGACTAGCAAAACAGACAATATTGCAAGTTACTTTGATGAATGAAGAATTGTTCAAAATCTTCCCCAGTTCTCTAGAGTCTCACCATCTTGTGCTTCTTGTGATTAAGAATGGTGGTTTTAATGAATATTTCACTCCAAAATCATTCACATTAGTGTAATAAATATTTTTCAGTAGTTTCATTTCAAGTATGGTCACATTGACATTTTGATATACTTAGTATTGTGGAATCTTAGTTAATTCCAAGTAACATGCACCTGATACTTAGTGGCCCGGGGGGGGGGGGTACTTAGTATATTTGTCCGACGGGGATGTGCCGTTTTTAAGGGTATCGTTTTCACCAATTTTTTCTAGCACAGGGTATCAAAATGAGGCAATTTTTCTAGAGCAGGTTGTCAAAACAAGTCAGAGGGGAATATTCTGCTAGATTGGGTCGTTTTTCGGTCAAATTTCATTTTTTTGAGTATACTTTTCATCAATTTCTTCTAGAACAGGTTATCATTTTGAGCGAAAAATTCTGGAGCAGGGTAAAAAAAAATTTTTCGTGGGCACACCCCCGTACAAATTTAAGTCAAGTACCCCCCCGGGCTTAGTGGCGATCCCTCATATATTTAATGATACTGTTCCTTAATTTTTTGAATGTGATGTTTTCTTTAATTCAGTATTAACAGAGTTATCATTTCTTGATGGATTTAATGTTTTCAATTGCATCCATTTTATGAGCTTCAGCTTTACACATGTTTTTCATAAGAAACTAAGATTTTGCCCAGCACTGAAAGTTACTTAAATTATCAGATTTTCAGGACCCAGTTCAGTACTCAGAGTTTCTTAGAGCTATGCTTGGAGGTTCCATAGCAATCTTCATGTTCAATACATGTGCTCTCATGAACATTTCAAAACAATGCTTTTGCAGCTTTTTCCAATGTTTAGACATTACTCTCAAGTAACATGATACAGGAAACAAGTGAAGACAAAAGTAAAAATATGCTCAGTACTTCTTTTTCAAAATAAATAGTTTCTTAACTTATATCTTCCCAGCACTGGAATTTCTTCCCAATTTCTTAATTTTTGAGAGTTGAGTTTCTGATGAGCAGTCTCTTGAAAAAATATGTGTATACTGTTATTCAATTCTAAAATACAGCGTGTCCCAAAAAGTACCCCTGTTTGAAAATTCAAATTTGAAATTATGGCTGATCTTGTATTTTCTTTTTAGAAACTTAGTAGTTTAAAAACCGGAACTATTTCCCGGGGTATAGCTTGATCTTGTGATTAGTTTTAAAGTTAGCAAATTCAGCTCTTTTAATTTTTAGGGCCGCCTGGTTTTCAAAAGCACTCATTGTAAAGAAAATTTGTAAAGAAAGGGTTCATATCGTATTTTGGTGATGTATTCATATTCCTTTTAAGCCTGGTTCTCATATAACTTCAAACCATCGGCCACCTGCCGGCGACCCACCGGCGACCTTGCTCCGGTAGTCTAATTTTAATGAGAACACCTCAGCGCCGATGGGGTGTCGACTGCCGGCGTCCTGCCGCAGTCATTCGAAAAAGTTGAGCTGAGTTCAACTTTTTCACTCTGCTGCGGCACCGGCACCAATGAAAATTATATGAGAACATGAGGCGGCGCACTGCCGGCGATGCGTCAGCGAATCATTTGCATTCCCTGTGATCAGGTGACCATAGCAAGCCAATCAAATACGAGGATCAGCGGGGAATGCACACTGAGATATGGTTGACGGCGCCCTGCCGGCAACATGTCGCCGATAGGTCGCCGATGGGTCGCCGAAGAGTCGCCGGCAGTTCAACTTTTGCAACGCAGTAGTGACGCCGATGGGTCGCCGTCGGGTTGAGATTATATGAGAACCAGGCTTAAATCATGTACCAAACGGCATGATAAAGATATCATAGTAACTAGAAAATACGAATTCAAACTTTACCAGCATTTGCTAGCCCAATTTGCAATGAAACCAAAATATTAACCATCATCAGTGCAAGTGCTCCAACTTTTAAAACGTCAACAAAAGTCATCTTGCGTAGTGAAGTGATCTGGTAAGGAATGTTACTCTTTAGAAAAGTCGATCATATTCTGTCTGTTCCAAAAATAGTCCGGTTTTCTGTGTGCGATTTCTCCAAGAAAAGCAAACGGAAGTGTCTTTGATGCACCGTGACACCCTGTGGATTTGCCTCATTCTTGAGCAAAAATTGGCACCACAAAGAGGTTAGATCAATATGGTAGAATAAAGATATGCGCGCGCCGTGCGCTATGCTTGCTCGACTTTGGCAATCCTTCTACTGTTCTATCTTGAGAAGCAAGAGGCAAGGTATACAGAGTAAAGAAGAAGAAATTATCGTATTTTGAGATCAATTTCGTAGCATCTGATGTGGAAAGAGAATACGAAGCAACAAAGAAATCAATACAGCTTTCCATTAAAGAGCTGGGTAAGATATGATTTTGGCAAGCGAAAAGAAAATGACCTTGAAGCAAGTTTGATTGAATTTGAGCGGTTCATTTTGGTTTGGCCTACTTGGTAGGTAAAACATCTTGTCCCTGGGCAAGATGTGCCGTAGTGAATAGCAATACCAGCGAAAAAATTAACTCAAGCATTATCTAGCTTCGATTAAAGGCCAAGAAATAAACTATTTAGATAAAGGATCTTTTATCCAGGCAACACAAGTAGAATGACAGACAAGTAGAGTGGAAAACTGTTGTTGGAAATCAAAATGAATGGAGAAATCAATGATGCAGCAGACAAGGTGAGAGAGAGGATACAACGACAGACACCCAGGCCTCGTTTGTCATTATCACAACTACCAAAAATTAAGCATGTTGTCAGAACTGAATCTGTGGAGCAACATGAAACTGATGGAGTTAAAGTGAAAAATAGGTTCCAGCACAGTCAAAATAAAGTCCTTTACTCAGGCAACATTCCAAAAGTTCAGCAACATCCTAGGCAACCAGCTGCAAGCTTACAGCAAAGTAACACAGAAATCCCTACCAGTAATAATGATCATAACTCCCCAATAGTTCCGCGGGAGATACATGCCAGCAACCTGCAAAGAAATTTGATTGGATCAAATGTTGAGTTCTGCATAAAGTGTGGTGCAGCTGCTTTGTCTTATGACCAGCATATGAAACGATGCCTTCATTGTGGTGCATTCTCTCTTATCAATAGTCATGCTTCACATGGCCAAATTGCTGCAGCAGAATTTTACAATAAAGGTGTAAATACTTGCCGTGTAATGGCTATGAAGCCTGTACTTGAAGATGCAGAGGCTTCAAAAAAGAAAAGATCACAATCACCTGCTCAAACAAATCAGAGAAAACGAGCAAAGAAAAAGCCAAAGGACAAAGTATGCCTTACCATTTCGAGTGATGAAGATGAAGAACCAACAGAGAGTGTTGATAGAAAGGACAACGAAAAGCATGACGAGAGTCATGAAGTTCAGGAAAATCAATTGGTACAGCCACAAGTCATGGAAGAGAATGTCCCAACCACTAACTCTGCAACCAATTACAAAATACCAAAGATTTCTGATCGCATGAAACAAAAAGGTGGCAAAAAAGATGAGCAGGAGCCTTCAGTGTGTACCTCACAGGATGTGATCACTACCTCCCAACATGTGCCTGTCAAGAACCCTCTTTATGCCAACAACGCTCTGAGGCTTGAGCTGCCTGTGTCACATGTTCAATTTGGAAGCTTACCAGGGAAGGGTCTTACACCTTTGACTTTACAGAATTCTGTTCTAAGAATAGAAATAGAATGTTCCTTTGAGATGGTTGAAGGTGGTAAAAAGAAACGGATGAATGAAAAATACAAACTGGCTCTGTCATCAGTAGAAGTAGACAAAATTACATTAAATTGCGAGAGAGAACCCTTACTATTATGTGTGGTTCCAAGTAAACGATATTCTGAAGTTGTCAATAAAGCTCTGACAATGAATGTTATTGATGCCCAAAGTGAGGTTGCCGCGAAACAGCAAATTATTTTTGTAATACAGAATGATTCTGTTGTCTTCAAAAAGTGTATGGAACAGAATTTACCAGAACTTCAGAAGATAGCCCCCATCGGGATTTTTGGTAAGAATGATATCATAAATTTAATGCACAAGATAACATCACCTGAGGAAGGTAAGAAAGATTACAACACAAGGAGTAAAGCTGGTCCTACGCAAGAGAAAAAGCCAATCATAACATTATTTGTTTACCCACCACCACCAACAAAAGGTGGTATCGCTATCACCACTGCAGATGTAGACTGTCTAAGTCCTGGAATATATCTTAACGATACCATCATAGATTTCTATTTGAAATATCTCTATGAAGAGAAATTCAATGAAGAGCAAAGGAAGAAGACTTACATATTCAATTCTTATTTCTATACAAGGCTGATAAAGAAGGGTTTCTCAGAGGCTGACAAAAGCCTGCCGCCAGCTGAACGCATGCACACGCAAGTAAAGAAATGGACAAGAGATGTTGACTTATTTGGCAAAGATTATATTCTTATTCCAATAAATGAGCATTCTCATTGGTTTTTGGCCATTATTTGCTTCCCAAGTAGAGTTGAGAAAGATGAGAGCACTGACGAGGATTTGCTTAATGAAAGCACCAATTCAGATATCGAGGAAGTCAAAGTGGAGGAGCAAACCAAAGGAAAGGAGGAGAGTAAAATGGAGGTTGATGGGGTCCAAAACCAGTATTGGACAGATTCTGATGTTGTGGATGAAACTAGAACTGATAGGTTGGGAATTACAGTTAGTGCCATGGGTGTAGAAATCACAGAGGAGGTGGAAGCTCAAAAAATGTCAGAAGAAGCTAAGAATGAAGGTGAAGAACTTACAGAGTCTGTGTGTGTGGCAAACGACATCTCTGAAACAGTAGATCAAGAAAACACCATTGAGAGTAGCAAAGAAATTGCAGTTATAAGTTCAGGGAGCGAGGTTTCTCAAGAAGTCAACCATGGAAATACAAGATTGGGGGTTGGAGATACCACAAATATAAGCTCAGGGCATGGTGATATCCTGGACACTGTTGAATCAACTGAGTTGAAAAACACCTGCGAGAACACAATTCAACCAAAAGAGCCAGAAACGATAACCAAATCCCCTGCTTTTCAAGAAGCAAAAGTAGTAGAATTTCAGCAACCCTGTATCCTGATTTTCGACTCCCTAGTTTCTGGTGGAAGGTCTAGAGTTTTCACGAACCTGCGGCAATATTTGACTGTTGAGTGGAAAGAGAAGAAAGGAGGCAGAGAGCAAGCGAAGAAATTTACAAAAAACAACATAAAAGGATCATTCCCAAAGATTCCACTTCAAAGCAATGATTGTGACTGTGGAATTTATGTTTTGCAGTTTGCCGAGAGTTTCTTCGATAACCCCATTGTCAATTTTAAGTTCCCCATCAAAAGGGAAAGCTGGTTTACAAAGGAACATGCAGATGGAAAGAGGAATGTTATTAAAGAACTAATATATGATGTCGAAAAGCGATTCTCTAAAGAAAAAACACAGAGCACTGGAAGTTCATAGGTATTTCACTCTAGACTGATTACAATTCGTCGAAAATTTTGCTCGTTTTTATATTTTTGATCTGAATTCAATTCAGTAAATAAATAGGTAATGCCATTCAGGTTTATAGATAAGTAAGTAATGAAGTTTTTGAAATTGCGAGCGAAAACCGGGACGAATTGTAATAAGGCTAATTTGATTCTCTGTTATTCTTATTTTTCGTGGATCGTGATAGTGAAGTAATGTTGATTCTTGGAAACATTTTTCGGACGGAGAACTTTTGGACAAAAACTCCAAACAAAGAATGTCCATGCTCTTTTTAAAAAATCGGAGAGAATTTCCTGTCATATAGCACATCGATCAAATTTTTCCCTTGAAGTAAGTTTTATTTACATCGAATTTAATCCATTTTCTTTAACCATAGATTGGCACCTGATATTTCAAATTGAAGTATCGTGAGCCAAAGATACAGCTAAAGTATTTTGGACAATTTATTCTGACCAAAAAGTTTTAGATATTAATATACCGGGTGAGTAAAGAAGAAAACCCCTGCTTGGAAGGCCACTGCTTCATGAATATCAAACCACTAATATTCAAAACTGTCTTGCTTTTTTGCCAATATGTTAAATTAGTTTCAGTAATTTACCTTGCTTTAATCGGCCATTCCTTCCCGTGGATATAGGAGATTTTCTGCAGAAAGCCCCTTCCAAAAACCTGCAAAAACGAGTGAAAACAATGAGCAAATTTTCTTGGTTTTCCTTCCTAAAAACGATGACACTCGCACGTATTCATGTCTTTTGCCCTCTTGAGAGAATGGAAGCTCTGAATTGGTTATTGATACCAGTGGGATGACTTGTTCATCTTCCCAAGAGGATAACACGTGCTAAAGCGTGCAAAAGTCATAGCTGTAAGGCCCGTGTGAGGCAGAAATGTTAGGGAAATTTGTTCGTGATTTTGGGCACGTTTTGAAGGATCCTTGAAGAGGCTTTCTCGAGAAAACCCCTCATAATTTCAGAACGGAGATTTCACTCAGGTAAATTTTGAAATGGATTTGAATATGTCTACCATTAAATTTCATATATATACAGGGTGTCCCAAAAAAATTGTGCTCCGTTTGTCTGAAGATTGGGACAAAACGGCAAAAGATTCTCGCCAAACTTTTGCATGATGGTGCTCTTCAGATGTTCAATTAAAGTTGCCACCATCCCCGTAAAAATCCGTTGAAAAATGATGGAGCTACGACCTTCAGAAGACCAAATTTGCCTGACGACTGAAACCAGCAGTCGGCCATTTTGCCTTACTATTTTGCAATGATAGGTATCTTCACGTGAGGTAAGAAATAATTTCTGTGAGGTCAGAAATAGTGGAACTCTCCGAGGATTATCGGAGTTTTCACGAGAGCTATGACTTTGGAGGCTGCTGTTTCATTTTCATTCCATAAAGCTATTTATCGCTGCAAAATAGTAAGACAAAATGGCCGACCGCTGGTTTCAGTGATCAGGCAAATTTGGTCTCCTGAAGGTCATAGCTCCATCATTTCTCAACGGATTTTTATGGGGATGGTAGTAAACTTTAATTGAACATCTGAAGAGGACCATCATGCAAACGTTTGGCGAGAATCTTTTGCCGTTTTGTCGCAATCTTCAGACAAACGGGGCACAATTTTTTTGGGACACCCTGTATATATTGCCGATATCAGCGTCACGATATCAAGGGAGACGTGACCTTTCAATTGGCAATTCGTTTTATTGACTCACTCGGTATGGCAGCATTCTGTGGCCCCTTTAGTCTACAAGTTTCATCTGAATTTTGTTTGACATTGAAACAAGTTTTCCAGCTGTGAAATTTAAAAGGCTCATCCTTCCGATTTTTTGTTGTTGACTGCATTATAACGTCCATAAATTTTCTGGCCAATAACAGTGTGAATTTTCAAATGTACCCTTTTCCCTACTACATGAGTGTTACGGAAATGTCGTGATATGTCACACTGCATCGTCGCAAGAAACTAAATTTCCTCCCATGAGTGCTTATTTCCACCACAAGCCTTGCCATCCTAGACTGTTCACTATGAGTCCCAGGAATCGCTTTTCAAAACGAGAATAATACGCCACACCGAGACCGCTCATACTGGAACTCATAATATTACGGCATTTTTTTAGACTGACTTTTTCACTTTTGAACGCCCTTTGGAACGAGGCGTGTGACGTTTGATTATGAGTCGTAGTTAGGAGCGTCCGGCAGACTTTCAATAGCGATGACTACGGCCATATAATCAGTCTAGTGCCATCCTATACGACAGGTGTATCGCTCTTTGGAAAACAGGTTCAAAATTTGGAATACAAAAGGATTTTAAAGGATTTTTGGGTTTTTATCTTGAATACTAAAAGATTTTTAGGGATTTTGGGAGATTTTCTTGAAACAAACAGATTGTAGCCAAAGTCGTACCAAAGTTTTCTGGAATGGTATGTCCGTCCGTTCTTTCTACAATGTATCCTTCGAAGAATCACGGTTACTTTACAAGACATTCTCTGTGTTTAGTATGTCTAAGATTGTGTAGGTTGTGAGTTTTCAATGGACATTTAAAGGGGTTCCGTCGCCAAACAATAAACAAATCCGTAAACTCGCACGTGTCACCAATTATCCATCGTTCATCCATTGTTTTCTGCAGTTTGTTTGGTGGCTTAACCCAAGCCACCAAGTAGTGACCGTTAAAAATCCATATCCGAGCAATCGTAGAAGGTATGAATGTTTGGTTTGTTCCTTTGTGAAGCACAATGATTTATGTCCAAACAGCAACTTTCATTTTGAAATATTTTTTGAAAATCCCGTGAGATATCACCTTTCAAAAAACTGCAAAAATCATCGTTTTGTTTACATTTTGACGACGGAGCCCCTTTAATCCTTAGAGTCAGCAGAAGTGTAGGTCCCAACCGTTTGTCCCAACTCTCAGCTCGGAATGGCCACACAGAGACACAGTCTATTAGTATAACATAGTTATTGTATAAAAACGAAAACATGTTTCATCCCCGTAATTCTCATTTCACTCTGACAGTTTTCCCGTGTAAGCGTACTATTTACATTCACTTTTGTTCGCTGTAGAAAGTTTTTTATGTTATGAATTCCACAGCTGCTACATATGGTAGAGCCCTCGGTGTAAGAAACACCGTGATCGGAAAGAAAGACACTCGGAAAGACACTATCGGTTGGGTAAAATCAAAACAAACACAATCTGGTTTGGAAGGCCATTGCTCCGCGGATATAAAGGGAATAGTGTTGGGAACTATCCAAAAGTGGATATTTTGAAGTATATTTCAAAATTTACCTGACTGAAATCGGCTACTCCGTTCGGAAATTATGAGGCATTTTCTCAAAAACAGGCCTAAAATCACGACCAATGTTTTTGCCTTGCAGCCATGGTTTTACATGCTTTAGGAAGCGCTATCCCTTTGGGAGGATGTGTGTCATACCTGGCAGCATAACAACTAGATTTATTACCTGGAGTCTCTCGTTTCCTTGTGCTTTTTGACTTGACGATGGCACTTCGGTCAACAGAGACAACAACAGTGGAGCAGTGGAGCGACAACAACAACAACAATTCAACTCGATAAGATGAACGTAACCAGAGGGTCCTTATTTACATAACAACATTACTCCGGGCAATTTCATCCTCCCAAGAGGGTAACACTTGCTGAACCGTGTTGATGTCATTGCTGTAAGGTAGAAATATTAGGGCAATTTGGTCGCGATTTTAGGCCTGTTTTGACGGTTTCTTGAAAGAGCTTTCTCGAGAAAATCCTTCCTACCTTCAGAACAGAGTGACTGATTTGAGTCAGGTAAATTTTATGATAAATTTGAAATTGTCCACCATTGAATACAATAATATGTTTGCTAATATTATCTTCTTGATATTCACGGAGCAGTAGCCATTCAGACGGGTATTGTCCTTTCTACTCATCCGGTTCTTTTCCCTCTTGCGAAAGTAAAGTTAATGGAAAGTAATGCTCTGATAGAAAGAGATCGTTATTTCTTATATTGCGGGCTCTACAGGTTGACTATTGATGTAAAAAGTTGTCAGTATCTTAGAAACTTGTTTTTTAGATAGTTTTGTTGAATTAGGCGACACCGGTAGAAATGAAAGATATGTGCAGGAGATGCCACGGTAAATATTTTGTTCCAAAAAATCAGCCCCTGAAATGCGTAGGTTCCAAATCGGTGTAAAAAGGTGGCTGTCAAGTTCTATGACCTATTTCTTTGAATTGAATGGCTTGAAAGAAACTTTAGCTACTTTGCTTTAATTCTACCGTTGGATTTTTCAGAAATCTTGATTATCTTTCAAAATTACAGCGTATTTCATATGTCAACTCATTTGCGGACGTGACGTCACCAAATTTCTAAATCATAAACCAGAGGAGTGATTGACTTTTTCTTGATACCAGATCGTAGACATTCATAAACTATACCTTTCTTGAAAGTTATTTCATGTTTTGCCAAAAGTTTAGAAATTGCAGTGGTTTTAAATTTTTTTGAAAATGTTTCTCGAATTCTTAAGAAAGAAGAGAAATCCTCTGATTCTAAAAATATTGAAGATTTCAGAAAGTCGAACGGTAGAATGATAGCTTCATAGCTAAAGTTTGTTTTGCGACCATTCAGTCCAAAGAAATACCGGGTGTCCCAAAGAGTACTCCTGTTTAAAATATCACCAAAAATCAATTATCAAACCTTTGATAAAATTTTCTTTTGGACTTGTTTTTTCAAGGCCCCCAAACTATTTCTAGATTATAAAATTGTTGCTTTTGATTCAACAAGGTAGAAAAATTACCGGTTGAAAAATCTTATTTTGAGCTATAGTTTATAAGGAAATACTCGATCTTGCCTAAGAGTCAAAATTTTCAGATTTTTTATCATCATTTAAGTCTCTAGTGATAGTGTGCATTTCTTTCTGTCATTTATGATCAAACTGGAAGCTTAACATGCAAAAAGAAATTGATCTGGCAATCGTCAGTGCTTTTTTGCGGTATGATTAAAAACCAGGTAGCCCGAAAAGAGCTAAATTTGCTACTTACAATTACAAAACTACTTGCAATTACGAAATCGGCTATGTCTGGGGAAATAATTTGGTCCTTGATCTACTTGACAGAAAAGAAAATAGAAGATCGGTCGTGTAATCAAATTCTGGTGATTTTTCAAACGGGAGTACTTTTTAGGGACACCCGGTAGGTCACATTATTTTGTACCAACCTTTTTAAAGATTTGGAACCTATGCTCTCCTGAAGACTTTTTGATCTTTCAAGACATTGAAATTCCGAATAGGTGATTAGAATTTTAGAAAATATTTGAAGAACAATATTTGCCCGTGTGGTCACATTGCAACTACATTCAAGACACATTTTAAAATGTTTGGACAATCTTTTAGATCATGCTAGGACACCAGAGCGAACTTTTGAGACTTTGCCAGTTCGTGTAAGCAATTAGAATTTTTAGCAAATTTATTAAATACATGCTGATCCATGTGGTCAAATCACTGAAAACAGTTCAAAGTTCTCCCGAATAATTTGATTTGCTTGGAACAGAAAAGGTGTAATATTCCCCCTACCTATGCTTGATGGGAAATATTAAAAACAACAATGTTTTTGACGGAGATGCGATATTTTTCCCGAGTAAGTAGTATCCACAATTCCCCAAATTTTGTTTGGTAGGGCCATAATTTCGCAAATTCAGGGAAAGCCTGGGCCACAATTCCGTTATTTATCAAACATTTGCTGTAATAGACCTTTTAGCTATTCTAAACAAATTTAAATCGAAGGATGTTTTCATGCATTTTGTAGAATTTTCGAATGTGCACAATAGTAACAGAAGCACTGACGCCACACACTCGAGCCTCTTGTATAAAAAGTGTAAAAATATTGCTCGATCCAGACTCTTTTGTAGGATATCTAAAAGGTGTATTACTATCCTTTTACTAATATTTCTCCAGAACAGGACCCATAATGCCGCAAAATGTCCGAAAATTATACCCATCATTCTGGAACTTCTTAGCAAAGTACCCCTAAATAAGGCATGCCCCCTTACTACCAACCTACAAACATACGAGTTTATGTTTGTAAAATGATGAAGATATGTGATCATTGGCAATCTTTGCAATGTGCTTGGCGTAAGAGTTAAATTTAGTTCAAATTTGTTCCCAGTCATTTGCTGTCTATAACTTCAGTTTGTTAAAGACGTTGTAATTATCTGCATTATGTTCTCTCTTTCATTGACTTGGAAATTGCCTGAAAAATCAGCAGTTCTCGTAAATTATTTGACATCTTTTCCAGAATTATTGAAGATAAAATGGACAATTACTTTCCAGGTCGGGATTCAATATGAGAGAATTTCGTTAAAATGGCTATTTTTGACTGACCTCATTTTGACTAGGCCCTTTTCGGATCAGGCCCTTTTCGGAAGTACTGGCTTTTGGCCAAAAAGTAAGGCTTATCATCATCATCATTTACGCTGTTACGTCAGTCCCTGACATTGCGAGCCTGATAATTCCACTCCAAGTGTTTCTATTATTTGCTAGTTTCTTTAATAGACCATTTTGACATTTAGAAAAGGGCCTGGGGAGAGCAACATTTTTCTGGTAAATGGCTGCCACAGTTCAATTTATCGTTGGTGAAAAGCCCTGTGGCAGCCATTTACCAGAAAAATATTGCTCTCCCCAGATCCTTTTTCTAAATGTCAAAATGGTCTATTTGTTTGTGTCTTTTACATTCAGGCCTTGTCCTCCTAGATCTTTGTCGATGAGGCCTAACCAAGTGAGTTTTGGTTTGCCTTTGGGTTTCTTCACAGGTCTTAGTGCTTCATATAGGGCTTGTTTGGCTGGTGTTTCCTCTGGCAGTCTGAGCAAATGTCCTAGCCAGCTTAATCTTCTCCTCTTAATTTCTTTGCTCCACTTTTCTACTTTTGTTATATCATAAAGATTCTGATTTGAGATGATTCTGGGCCATCTTATCTTTATTATTCGCCTTAGTTGTTTCCTTTGAAAAATATCTATCTGTTCTTCTTGGGCTTTTGTTAAGGTCCAGAGTTCACAGTTGTAGAGAAATACACTAGTAACATATGTCTCAAATACTCTAATCTTTGTATCTATGTTCAATTTCTTGGATTCTATCATGTGTTTCAGCTTGTTACAGGTGTGTATGGCTAGTCCTTTTCTTCTGGTAATGTCTGACTGTGTTTCCAGCAGACTTCCTAGGTATTTGCAATTTTTCCACTCTTCACTTCCATTCCTTTATACTCCTCTGTTTTTTCTCTATTAACATTTAAATTTCTTTCCTTGAGTTTGCTTGGTATTTGATTTTTGTACTTTTCTATGATGTAATCTGAATCTGATATGTAGCTTATATCATCTGCGTACTGTTGGCTTAATTCAAAGTGATTATTTTTCGGTCTTGCATAAGTAAGTTTCGGTCTTGCATACCCTTTGCTTTTTTCCAAAATAGGCCCTTTTCGGAAATACCGATTTTTGGCCTAAAAATAAGGCTATACCCTTTGCTTTTTTCCAAAAATAGGCCCTTTTAGGAAATACCGATTTTTGGCCTAAAAGTAAGGCTATACCCTTTGCTTTTTTCCAAAAATAGGCCCTTTTCGGAAATACCGATTTTTGGCCTAAAAGTAAGGCTATACCCTTTGCTTTTTTTCCAAAAATAGGCCCTTTTCGGAAATACCGAATTTTTGGCCTAGAAGTAAGGCTATACCCTTTGCTTTTTTTCCAAAAATAGGCCCTTTTCGGAAATACCGATTTTTGGCCTAAAAGTAAGGCTATACCCTTTGCTTTTTTCCAAAAATAGGCCCTTTTCGGAAATACCGATTTTTGGCCTAAAAGTAAGGCTATACCCTTTGCTTTTTTCCAAAAATAGGCCCTTTTCGGAAATACCGATTTTTGGCCTAAAAGTAAGGCTATACCCTTTGCTTTTTTTCCAAAAATAGGCCCTTTTCGGAAATACCGAATTTTTGGCCTAGAAGTAAGGCTATACCCTTTGCTTTTTTCCAAAAATAGGCCCTTTTCGGAAATACCGATTTTTGGCCTAAAAGTAAGGCTATACCCTTTGCTTTTTTCCAAAAATAGGCCCTTTTCGGTAAGACCGATTTTTGGCCTAAAAGTAAGGCTATACCCTTTGCTTTTTTCCAAAAATAGGCCCTTTTCGGAAATACCGATTTTTGGCCTAAAAGTAAGGCTATACCCTTTGCTTTTTTCCAAAAATAGGCCCTTTTCGGAAATACCGATTTTTGGCCTAAAAGTAAGGCTATACCCTTTGCTTTTTTCCAAAAATAGGCCCTTTTCGGAAATACCGATTTTTGGCCTAAAAGTAAGGCTATACCCTTTGCTTTTTTCCAAAAATTGGCCCTTTTCGGAAATACCGATTTTTGGCCTAAAAGTAAGGCTATACCCTTTGCTTTTTTCCAAAAATAGGCCCTTTTCGGAAATACCGATTTTTGGCCTAAAAGTAAGGCTATACCCTTTGCTTTTTTCCAAAAATAGGCCCTTTTCGGAAATACCGATTTTTGGCCTAAAAGTAAGGCTATACCCTTTGCTTTTTTCCAAAAATAGGCCCTTTTCGGAAATACCGATTTTTGGCCTAAAAGTAAGGCTATACCCTTTGCTTTTTTCCAAAAATAGGCCCTTTTCGGAAATACCGATTTTTGGCCTAAAAGTAAGGCTATACCCTTTGCTTTTTTCCAAAAATAGGCCCTTTTCGGAAATACCGATTTTTGGCCTAAAAGTAAGGCTATACCCTTTGCTTTTTCCAAAAATAGGCCCTTTTCGGAAATACCGATTTTTGGCCTAAATGTAAGGCTATACCCTTTGCTTTTTTCCAAAAACAGGCCCTTTTCGGAAATACCGATTTTTGGCCTAAAAGTAAGGCTATACCCTTTGCTTTTTTTCCAAAAATAGGCCCTTTTCAGAAATACCGATTTTTGGCCTAAAAGTAAGGCTATACCCTTTACTTTTTTCCAGATATAGGCCCTTTTCTGAAATACCGATTTTTGGCCTAAAAGTAAGGCTATACCCTTTGCTTCTTTATAGGCCCTTTTCGGAAATACCGATTTTTGGCCTAAAGTAAGGCTATACCCTTTGCTTTTTTCCAAAAATAGGCCCTTTTCGGAAATACCGATTTTTGGCCTAAAAGTAAGGCTATACCCTTTGCTTTTTTCCAAAAATAGGCCCTTTTCGGAAATACCGATTTTTGGCCTAAAAGTAAGGCTATACCCTTTGCTTTTTTCCAAAAATAGGCCCTTTTCGGAAATACCGATTTTTGGCCTAAAAGTAAGGCTATACCCTTTGCTTTTTTCCAAAAATAGGCCCTTTTCGGAAATACCGATTTTTGGCCTAAAAGTAAGGCTATACCCTTTGCTTTTTTCCAAACATAAGACCCCTTTTCGGAAATACCGATTTTTAACCTAAAAGTAAGGCTATACCCTTTGCTTTTCTCCTAAAGGGCTCTTTTCGGAAATACCGATTTTTGGCCTAAAAGTAAGGCTATACCCTTTGCTTTTTTCCAAAATAGGCCCTTTTCGGAAATACCGATTTTTAACCTAAAAGTAAGGCTATACCCTTTGCTTTTTTCCAAAAATAGGCCCTTTTCGGAAATACCGATTTTTGGCCCAAAAGTAAGGCTATACCCTTTGCTTTTTTCCAAAAATAGGCCCTTTTCGGAAATACCGATTTTTGGCCTAAAAGTAAGGCTATACCCTTTGCTTTTTTCCAAAAATAGGCCCTTTTTGGAAATACCGATTTTTGGCCTAAAAGTAAGGCTATACCCTTTGCTTTCTTTTCCAAAAATAGGCCTATTTTGGAAATACCGATTTTTGGCCTAAAAGTAAGGCTATACCCTTTGCTTTTTTCCAAAAATAGGCCCTTTTTTGGAAATACCGATTTTTGGCCTAAAAGTAAGGCTATACCCTTTGCTTTTTTCCAAAAATAGGCCCTTTTCGGAAATACCGATTTTCGGCCTAAAAGTAAGGCTATACCCTTTGCTTTTTTTCCAAAAATAGGCCCTTTTCAGAAATACCGATTTTTGGCCTAAAAGTAAGGCTATACCCTTTGCTTTTTTCCAAAAATAGGCCCTTTTCGGAAATACCGATTTTTGGCCTAGAAGTAAGGCTATACCCTTTGCTTTTTTCCAAAAATAGGCCCTTTTCGGAAATACCGATTTTCGGCCTAAAAGTAAGGCTATACCCTTTGCTTTTTTCCAAAAATAGGCCCTTTTTGCAATTACCGATTTTTGGCCTTAGAAGTAAGGCTATACCCTTTGCTTTTTTCCAAAAATAGGCCCTTTTCGGAAATACCGATTTTTGGCCTAGAAGTAAGGCTATACCCTTTGCTTTTTTCCAAAAATAGGCCCTTTTCGGAAATACCGATTTTTGGCCTAAAAGTAAGGCTATACCCTTTGCTTTTTTCCAAAAATAGGCCCTTTTTGGAAATACCGATTTTTGGCCTAAAAGTAAGGCTATACCCTTTGCTTTCTTTTCCAAAAATAGGCCTATTTTGGAAATACCGATTTTTGGCCTAAAAGTAAGGCTATACCCTTTGCTTTTTTCCAAAAATAGGCCCTTTTCGGAAATACCGATTTTTGGCCTAAAAGTAAGGCTATACCCTTTGCTTTTTTTCCAAAAATAGGCCCTTTTCAGAAATACCGATTTTTGGCCTAAATGTAAGGCTATACCCTTTGCTTTTTTCCAAAAATTGGCCCTTTTCGGAAATACCGATTTTTGGCCTAAAAGTAAGGCTATACCCTTTGCTTTTTTCCAAAAATAGGCCCTTTTCGGAAATACCGATTTTTGGCCTAAAAGTAAGGCTATACCCTTTGCTTTTTTCCAAAAATAGGCCCTTTTCGGAAATACCGATTTTTGGCCTAAAAGTAAGGCTATACCCTTTGCTTTTTTCCAAAAATAGGCCCTTTTCGGAAATACCGATTTTTGGCCTAAAAGTAAGGCTATACCCTTTGCTTTTTTCCAAAAATAGGCCCTTTTCGGAAATACCGATTTTTGGCCTAAAAGTAAGGCTATACCCTTTGCTTTTTTCCAAAAATAGGCCCTTTTCGGAAATACCGATTTTTGGCCCAAAAGTAAGGCTATACCCTTTGCTTTTTTCCAAAAATAGGCCCTTTTCGGAAATACCGATTTTTGGCCTAAAAGTAAGGCTATACCCTTTGCTTTTTTCCAAAAATAGGCCCTTTTCGGAAATACCGATTTTTGGCCTGAAAGTAAGGCTATACCCTTTGCTTTTTTCCAAAAATAGGCCCTTTTCGGAAATACCGATTTTTGGCCCAAAAGTAAGGCTATACCCTTTGCTTTTTCCAAAAATAGGCCCTTTTCGGAAATACCGATTTTTGGCCTAAAAGTAAGGCTATACCCTTTGCTTTTTTCCAAAAACAGGCCCTTTTCGGAAATACCGATTTTTGGCCTAAAAGTAAGGCTATACCCTTTGCTTTTTTCCAAAAATAGGCCCTTTTTGGAAATACCGATTTTTAGCCTAAAAGTAAGGCTATACCCTTTGCTTTTTTCCAAAAATAGGCCCTTTTCTGAAATACCGATTTTTGGCCTAAAAGTAAGGCTATACCCTTTGCTTTTTTCCAAAGATAGGCCCTTTTCGGAAATACCGATTTTTGGCCTAGAAGTAAGGCTATACCCTTTGCTTTTTTCCAAAAATAGGCCCTTTTCGGAAATACCGATTTTCGGCCTAAAAGTAAGGCTATACCCTTTGCTTTTTCCAAAAATAGGCCCTTTTCGGAAATACCGATTTTTGGCCCAAAAGTAAGGCTATACCCTTTGCATTTTTCCAAAAATTGGCCCTTTTCGGAAATACCGATTTTTGGCCTAAAAGTAAGGCTATACCCTTTGCTTTTTTCCAAAAATAGGCCCTTTTCGGAAATACCGATTTTTGGCCTAAAAGTAAGGCTATACCCTTTGACTTTTTCCAAAAATAGGCCATTTTCGGAAATACCGATTTTTGCCCCAAAAGTAAGGCTATACCCTTTGCTTTTTTCCAAAAACAGGCCCTTTTCGGAAATACCGATTTTTGGCCTAAAAGTAAGGCTATACCCTTTGCTTTTTTCCAAAAATAGGCCCTTTTTGGAAATACCGATTTTTAACCTAAAAGTAAGGCTATACCCTTTACTTTTTTCCAGATATAGGCCCTTTTCTGAAATACCGATTTTTGGCCTAAAAGTAAGGCTATACCCTTTGCTTCTTTATAGGCCCTTTTCGGAAATACCGATTTTTGGCCTAGAAGTAAGGCTATACCCTTTGCTTTTTTCCAAAAATAGGCCCTTTTCGGAAATACCGATTTTTGGCCTAAAAGTAAGGCTATACCCTTTGCTTTTTTCCAAAAATAGGCCCTTTTCGGAAATACCGATTTTTGGCCTAAAAGTAAGGCTATACCCTTTGCTTTTTTCCAAAAATAGGCCCTTTTCGGAAATACCGATTTTTGGCCTAAAAGTAAGGCTATACCCTTTGCTTTTTTCCAAAAATAGGCCCTTTTCGGAAATACCGATTTTTGGCCTAAAAGTAAGGCTATACCCTTTGCTTTTTTCCAAACATAAGACCTTTTCGGAAATACCGATTTTTAACCTAAAAGTAAGGCTATACCCTTTGCTTTTTTCCAAAAATAGGCCCTTTTCGGAAATACCGATTTTTGGCCTAAAAGTAAGGCTATACCCTTTGCTTTTTTCCAAAAATAGGCCCTTTTCGGAAATACCGATTTTTAACCTAAAAGTAAGGCTATACCCTTTGCTTTTTTCCAAAAATAGGCCCTTTTCGGAAATACCGATTTTTGGCCTAAAAGTAAGGCTATACCCTTTGCTTTTTTCCAAAAATAGGCCCTTTTCGGAAATACCGATTTTTGGCCTAAAAGTAAGGCTATACCCTTTGCTTTTTTCCAAAAATAGGCCCTTTTCGGAAATACCGATTTTTGGCCTAAAAGTAAGGCTATACCCTTTGCTTTTTTTCCCAAAAATAGGCCCTTTTCAGAAATACCGATTTTTGGCCTAAAAGTAAGGCTATACCCTTTGCTTTTTTCCAAAAATAGGCCCTTTTCAGGAAATACCGATTTTTGGCCTAAAAGTAAGGCTATACCCTTTGCTTTTTTCCAAAAATAGGCCCTTTTCGGAAATACCGATTTTTGGCCTAAAAGTAAGGCTATACCCTTTGCTTTTTTCCAAAAATAGGCCCTTTTCGGAAATACCGATTTTTGGCCTAAAAGTAAGGCTATACCCTTTGCTTTTTTCCAAAAATAGGCCCTTTTCGGAAATACCGATTTTTGGCCTAAAAGTAAGGCTATACCCTTTGCTTTTTTCCAAAAATAGGCCCTTTTTGGAAATACTGATTTTCGGCCTAAAAGTAAGGCTATACCCTTTGCTTTTTCCAAAAATAGGCCCTTTTTGGAAATACCGATTTTTGGCCTAGAAGTAAGGCTATACCCTTTGCTTTTTTCCAAAAATAGGCCCTTTTCGGAAATACCGAATTTTTGGCCTAGAAGTAAGGCTATACCCTTTGCTTTTTCCAAAAATAGGCCCTTTTTGGAAATACCGATTTTTGGCCTAAAAGTAAGGCTATACCCTTTGCTTTTTTCCAAAAATAGGCCCTTTTTGGAAATACCGATTTTTGGCCTAAAAGTAAGGCTATACCCTTTGCTTTCTTTTCCAAAAATAGGCCTATTTTGGAAATACCGATTATTGGCCTAAAAGTAAGGCTATACCCTTTGCTTTTTTCCAAAAATAGGCCCTTTTTGGAAATACCGATTTTTGGCCTAAAAGTAAGGCTATACCCTTTGCTTTTTTCCAAAAATAGGCCCTTTTCGGAAATACCGATTTTTGGCCTAAAAGTAAGGCTATACCCTTTGCTTTTTTCCAAAAATAGGCCCTTTTCGGAAATACCGATTTTTGGCCTAAAAGTAAGGCTATACCCTTTGCTTTTTTCCAAAAATAGGCCCTTTTCGGAAATACCGATTTTTGGCCTAAAAGTAAGGCTATACCCTTTGCTTTTTTCCAAAAATAGGCCCTTTTCGGAAATACCGATTTTTGGCCTAAAAGTAAGGCTATACCCTTTGCTTTTTTCCAAAAATAGGCCCTTTTCGGAAATACCGATTTTTGGCCTAAAAGTAAGGCTATACCCTTTGCTTTTTTCCAAAAATAGGCCCTTTTCGGAAATACCGATTTTTGGCCTAAAAGTAAGGCAATACCCTTTTACTTTTTCCAAAAATAGGCCCTTTTCGGAAATACCGACTTTTGGCCTAAAGGTAAGGCTATACCCTTTGCTTTTTTCCAAAAATAGGCCCTTTTCGGAAATACTGATTTTTGGCCTAAAAGTAAGGCAATACCCTTTGCATTTTTCCAAAAATTGGCCCTTTTCGGAAATACCGATTTTTGGCCTGAAAGTAAGGCTATACCCTTTGCTTTTTTCCAAAAATAGGCCCTTTTCGGAAATACCGATTTTTGGCCCAAAAGTAAGGCTATACCCTTTGACTTTTTCCAAAAATAGGCCATTTTCGGAAATACCGATTTTTGGCCCAAAAGTAAGGCTATACCCTTTGCTTTTTTCCAAAAACAGGCCCTTTTCGGAAATACCGATTTTTGGCCTAAAAGTAAGGCTATACCCTTTGCTTTTTCCAAAAATAGGCCCTTTTTGGAAATACCGATTTTTAACCTAAAAGTAAGGCTATACCCTTTGCTTTTTTCCAGATATAGGCCCTTTTCTGAAATACCGATTTTTGGCCTAAAAGTAAGGCTATACCCTTTGCTTTTTTCCAAACATAGGCCCTTTTCGGAAATACCGATTTTTGGCCTAGAAGTAAGGCTATACCCTTTGCTTTTTTCCAAAAATAGGCCCTTTTCGGAAATACCGATTTTCGGCCTAAAAGTAAGGCTATACCCTTTGCTTTTTCCAAAAATAGGCCCTTTTCGGAAATACCGATTTTTGGCCTAAAAGTAAGGCTATACCCTTTGCTTTTTTCCAAAAATAGGCCCTTTTCGGAAATACCGATTTTTAACCTAAAAGTCGGAAATACCGATTTTTGGCCTAAAAGTAAGGCTATACCCTTTGCTTTTTTCCAAACATAAGACCTTTTCGGAAATACCGATTTTTAACCTAAAAGTAAGGCTATACCCTTTGCCTTTCTCCAAAAGTAGGCCCTTTTCGGAAATACCGATTTTTGGCCTAAAAGTAAGGCTATACCCTTTGCTTTTTTCCAAACATAAGCCCTTTTCGGAAATACCGATTTTTAACCTAAAAGTAAGGCTATACCCTTTGCTTTTTTCCAAAAATAGGCCTTTTTCGGAAATACCGATTTTTGGCCCAAAAGTAAGGCTATACCCTTTGCTTTTTTCCAAAAATAGGCCCTTTTCGGAAATACCGATTTTTGGCCTAAAAGTAAGGCTATACCCTTTGCTTTTTTCCAAAAATAATCCCTTTTCGGAAATACCGATTTTTGGCCTAAAAGTAAGGCTATACCCTGTGCTTTTTGTCCAAAAATAGGCCCTTTTAGGAAATACCGATTTTTGGCCTAAAAGTAAGGCTATACCCTTTGCTTTTTTCCAAAAATAGGCCCTTTTCCGAAATACCGATTTTTGGCCTAAAAGTAAGGCTATACCCTATGCTTTTTCCAAAAATAGGCCCTATTCGGAAACGCCGATTTTTGGCCTAAAAGTAAGGCTATACCCTTTGCTTTTTTCCAAAAATAGGCCCTTTCGGAAATACCGATTTTTGGCCTAAAAGTAAGGCTATACCCTTTGCTTTTTTCCAAAAATAGGCCCTTTTCGGAAATACCGATTTTTGGCCTAAAAGTAAGGCTATACCCTTTGCTTTTTTCCAAAAATAGGCCCTTTTCGGAAATACCGATTTTTGGCCTAAAAGTAAGGCTATACCCTTTGCTTTTTTCCAAAACTAGACCATTTTCGAAAATGCTGACTTTTGGCCTAAACGTAAGGTTATACCCTTTGCTTTTTTCCAAAAATAGGCCCTTTTCTGAAATGCCGATTTCTAGCCTAAACCTAAAGGCTATAGGCTTTCATTTTCGGCAAAATATGCAGATTTGGAAAATCACTGTTTCTTGGTCTAAAAGTTCTTGCTCTTTTCTTTAGAATTTGGCTTCTCTGAAACGGCTTATGTTTTTCATTGTTTGGAATAAAGAGAATGAGAGCCTGAAAATGTTCTTTTTGGTTGACAATTCTATTGATCCTGAGTAGGATGGAAGGAGAACAGAAATAAAACAAAGTATTGTAACAGAACATGGAACATTAAACTAAATTTAATGACAGACGAACATTCAAATTCCTCTTAAAATCCACATTTAAACTACAATGACTCCTGAAATCGAGACAGGATTGTGTGTTCTCAGTTACGAATTAATAATTACACTACCAATAAATCCGACAGAACTACCCTTCTATAAGCCTTGGATCCAATTTCAGAGTGTGCGAAGATCGAATTCGGTCTAAGTGGATCCATACTGCAGTTGTTCACTTGGTAGTTAAGTTTTACTTCAGTTGAACTGTCCTTTCAGATTGCACTGTGAATCAGTAGTTTCAATCTAGGCCAAATTCGACAGTCTGAAATTGTAGTGTGCCCGCAAAGGAGCCTGGGTGACGATGGCTCTTTAAATAAGAGGCAAACTGACAGTTTCCTTTTCTCTAACGGGATTGAAAATGCAGCTTTAGTTTGACAAACCCGCTACCGTAAAGTTCTGTTTTAAGAAGCAAATTTACAAGAAACTCAATTATTTGCTTTAACGATAGGATAACAATAGGCTAATGAATGGGAACTAAATCAGCTGAGTTCAAAATGTGTGTTTCTTAAAGGTGGGAGTTTACTGTCTTTCAATCATACATAGGAGCAGCTATGTGTCTAAATCAATATACGAATCTGTACCCCTATTATCACAGAACTTAGGGCCTGTTTATATGAGGAAAATATGTTAACTGCCAGACCCTGGGCTGCAAATCGAGATTCCATCTTTCCACAGAATCTGTTGTTTTTCATTTCGTGTTTATATGACAAACACTACGCGACCGGTGTAGTGAGATCTCACCTCACCAGAGACGTGGTATCTCACATTGTGGTGAGGTGAAATTTTTCCATACAAAAAAACCCCACCGGTGTGGTGAGGTGAATCATTCTATTCATTGATTCGTTCGCATTGCATGGAAGAGAGATTTTTCACCACTTCGCTTCTCAGCCCCGCAGCAGACAGGTGAGGCAAAATTCCATATAAACAGTGGCGGAATGTTACCTCACCTGTCAACCCTGGGTCTGGCAGGTGAAGTGTTTTTCCTCATATAAAAAGGCACTTAAGCTGGACAGATCCTTTCTTATCTTCCGCGCTAGAATACGATGCCCTCGTTATGCTTCTACCAAGGTGTTCGATCTCCACATAGAATTACTACACATACAGTCCAATACAAAATATGTAAATTCTGACCTGCAGGCATCTTAAGTGGGGGTCAACTTTAGCCTACCCTGGATGCGTTCCTCTATTCTTATGTACAGAACCAGGATTTCTCATGAGCGTATTTCAACTTGCAAGATCACCAGTATTGAATTTATCCTGATCGTAAATCTCGCCAATGATGCAGTTTCCACCAAACCATCGACCGTTGAATACCGACTGTGCTTCTTCCGCTTCTAGAAAATGAATCACGATTCTGGTTCAATAAATGAAATATCAAACACTGGAAAATAACACAGAAGCAAATAATGAAGCAGAGCAATTGGGTTTAATGTTACGGGCTAAAAATATTAAGGGCTGAACCCAGTAAAAAAGCACAGACATCTCATCTTGACATTTTTCTATTCATAACAAATTAAAACTAACTAATGTAAATACATAAATACTGTACCGTTTTTGGTGCAGCAAGATACTTGCGGGGTGAGTGGCTGAGCGGCTCATACAGTTTCCGTCAGGTGACTAAAGTTAAACTCAGTCGAGTGAGGTCCAACTCCGGATGGGTGACCTCTCGGAGGCGAGACCTCGTAACTCAAATCGCTGTCCTTCGGAAGGGACGTTAAACTAGGGGGCCCATGCCTGGATGCGGTATGCATAGCGGGCCTAAATTAGCTTTAAATAGCAAGAAATACATGCAGCCCACAAAAAGTAAATTACTGAAAATAAAACACAAGGTCATCTGGCCTCCATTAAAACAAGGGAAAACAACGACATGAAAATGGTCAAAAGAAAAGCGGGGGAATGTCATTTCCATAACAAACCATGCAGTGGGTCCAACCCTTATTTATCATAGATTTTTGTCAGTTATGCATCATCAAATATTAATCTTTACACAGGTCAAAGAAATTAAAGAAAGATAAATAAAGATAGAACTGGAAAGTATAAGTTTCTAGTTACGTGAATGGAAACCTTAGCATTTGCCAAAAATACATATTTATTCCAGATTTCCAACATGGTAAACATAGCGAATATGTCCCCGTTCAGTAAATTTATGGAGCACCAAAACGTGCACAAAATAAAATCATCTACAAAGGAAAGTTATACCGCATTTACACTGACAATGTAAAACCAGTTTTATAAAAAAACCAGGTTAAATTTCACCCAATCAAATGCATTCGATTGGTTGGATGGACCAATCAAAAGGCAGCTGGTTTAAATTGCACATGTGAATTTCTAAACAAACAGTTCGCAGTTTGAAGTCAGCTAATAAACTGAGTCTTCGATCAGAACAACGAAGTCAAAGATATATAAAGTCTATGAGGGAAGAAACTAACCGTAAAAGCTCTATTTTGCCCCCTCTCAATTAAGTCCCCCTCTCTAATAAGCCCCTCCCCTCTGAGACAAAATTTTCAATAAGCCCCCCTTTCTATTAAGCCCCCCTATTCATATCAAAAATGCCAGAGGTCTGCATGTTAACTTTGATATGGTTTTGGATAACACAGTGTCGAATTTATGTATTTGACTCGTAAAATTGTATGTTGAATCCGCAAAATATTGGGTAAAAGAACTGAAAAGTTTTTATATTTTTCCTTGTCATCTGACTTTGTGAATAAGCCCCCCTCTCTAATATGCCCCCTCTTGAGTGTCTAGAATCAAACAAGCCCCTCAGGTTTAATAGAGCTTTTACGGCAAGGAACAGGTGTGCAATAAACTATACCTTCAGGTCTATTGAATTCAACGAATATTTTAACAATGACGGCAGCATCATCTTCTTCCCCTTGTTTCTCCTGATAAATAATTACACGATGTACGTCACCAAATTTGCTGCATTCTTCAGTTACTTCTGTTTCCAGATCCTCGTCGACATCTTCTATCGTAACCATGTTTTTCAGAACGAGCACTTTCGACTACGATTGAAATGAGATGAAATTACCAACCTAAAAACCTTGTACTGAAGTAACTCATTCGAGACCCTCCCAAGGCCTATTTGGTGCAATGCAAATAACGTTGGTGAGTTTCATGCAGGCACGAGTTTTCATATCGGATGCTAGTCTGAGCTACTGTTGTGTTTACATGATGTCGGGGTGACATGAAATTCTCATTTCAGGCGACATTTGTCGCTTTTTCATGCCGGCATGAAAAGTCATGCCGGCATGGAAATGGGACGAAAATCTCATGTAAACACAAGTTTTTTCATATCGGGGCGATATGAAAACTAAATGTACGTGACAAATGTATGACGTATTTGGAAAGTTTCATGTCGGGTCTCATGGCGACATGAGTTCATGCCGGCATGAGTTTCATGTCGGGTCTCCATGTAAAGGGCCTCTTACTGAAAAGTTTGAAGTAAATAATGTTAAATAAGTGCAAAATAAAACAATTACTCTGCTTTCTCGTGCTAACTTCTGCATCATCATATATCTTGCTTCTTTTCCGGATATTTGCATATTTTCTTCACGACTTAAATTCTGCTCACTCGCTTTAGCACTAATATCATCTCCCATGCTCTCAATCTTTGCTTTGATCTCTGAATGTTTCGATGCTCGTGCTGCCAGTGAATTGGACATGTCACCCATATTTTGTGTTCCACTTTTTGACGCACTTTTACTCGACGAGGATTTTGTGTTGTTCATTGGGTTGATGACAGCTTTTGGCTTTTCTTGTTGATTTTGCTGGAGAATCATTTGTGTTTCTGAAGGTGGGGCAATACCTAAGGGATAGAATGAGAATTACAAAAGGAAGAAAACTGAGCAAAGATCAGTCTACACTTTCATTTCTTTTCTTTTTCATGGCGTACAGGCAAACCTACTAAGGTAATAAAGAAAAAACCGAAGCATGATTTATATTATTTCTACAGATATTCAGTTGAGCTTGTTTCAAGTCGAGGAAAGATGGTAGCGTTCGTAACGCAATGGAAGGAATGCATGCAACAAGGACGGATTTTGTAATACAATAGCATGAATTGCTTTTGTTGACACCTGAATTCAAAGCGATTTGCGATTGCAGACAAAGGAAATTCCTTCAACCAGTAATTAAAAACAAAAAAAGCCGCAAAAGTTTCTCTGAAACCCAGGTAGCTAGCGCGCTCGTTATGCGTTCCAGAAATTGTTTTTAAGAGCTAGCTACCTGGGTATCAGAGAAACTTTTGCGGCTTTGCTTGTTTTGAATTACTGGTTGAGAGAATTTCCTTTGTCTGCAATCACTAATCGCTTTGAATTCTCATGCTATTGTCTTACAAAATCTGTCCTTGTTAATGCATGCACATTTGGCATGCACCTCTTCAATTACAGGCTGTTCCAATTTAAACAACCAAACATTTATCAAAGTTTTTCAGAAAATGATGGAAATGGGTTTTTCAGATCTATGTCTGTGGAATTTGAAACAGAAAAGATGCTGGAATTCCCAGGGAACAAGTGGTATTAAAATCAGTCTCGATTTTCAAATTCTGCTTTTTGAGATCTTTCGATTGATGCCTGCTTACAATGTCTTGCTGAAAATATGAACTTGGCACTAAGAAATTTTCTGTCTATTTCATATTAGGATCAATTTCCAAATCAGAAACAAGTTTAGGAACAATTTTCTAACGCCAAAGTTCCTGAGCATATAAAACCTAGATTATGATTTTAAAATGTACTGAGACTTTGACAGACGCTTCGCTAGAAAATGCTCGCAAAGGATGCTGGTTAAAGGCACACTGTCATGGATGTGATTGGCTAGATCTTGAGATAAATCAATAACAAAAGATCCAGTAGGGTCTGTATTCATCAATCCTTTATGCGCTGGAGTCATGCTTCGTTTCCCGAATAAAAGGAGTCATATCATTATCATCGAATTTATTTATGTGGTAATTGAAATAACTGAAGCTTGCCTAATTCTTTGCTTTTGGATTGCCTTCTTTACCCAATCAGCGCCATGACAGTTTGCCTTTAACTATGGGCCTTTAAATGGCAAATATAAAAATTGATCTGTGCGATTACTGAAAGAACTATCAACACAACATACCTGCGCCCATAAATGCAGAAAGATTTGTTGCTACGGCTGTTGTTGCAACCGGAAGGGGCGAACCACCAGCAGCGAGGCTAGCAGGAGATCTAACACCGAGGCTAACGGCAGGTATTGCCATGGGAACTCCACCTACCGATGTGATGACTGCAGGAATTCCTGGCACTCCTGGAACTACGAAGAAATCAAATTTACGTCATTTAGTATGTAATTGGCAGGTTTGAGGAGTTGGATTCACGCAGGGTCGACTTTTATCTTTCATTTCTATTTTCAATATTGGAACTTCTTAGCAAATTTTACTTTCTTAGATACAGGGTGTCCCAAAAAACTGTATACAAGTTTGAAAAATTCTAATGCCAAGAGTTTCGGTCAAATCACCCAGAAACTATTTTTATGTTAACCCTCAATGGCTGAATTATATTTTGGTATTTTTCTCATAATTTTCGGTAACTTGGTTGCAGAGCAATAAATCAGCAAGTGTAAAATTTCCTCTCAGGCCCAAACCAGAGCTCCCAGTAGAGAAGAGCTAACGATTCTAGGGATGACAGAAGCATGTTGGCCCTCGACATCCAACGCTGATATGTTTCGGGATTCTTATTGTTAGAAACCGATAAGAAAACGTTCTCAAAGGACAATCATATTACGTTATAATTAATGAAGGGATTTATTTTACTTTATTTACATCAAAATTGTAATCTTAAGAATAACCGGTTCATTTTACTAAAGGTCCCTTGACCAATAAGATACAGTGATATAATTTCTCCAGGAAAGTCTTTGATTTAGTTTTGTTAATTAGTTCAATTCAAATCAGCAGGAAATTGTTTCCTGAGGATATCACAGGTTGCTATGCTTAGGGTTTCTTGACTACGTGGTCTAAAAATGGCGGCTCTGGTTTGGGCCTGAGAGTAAATTTTGCGTTTGCTGATTTATAGCTCTACAACCAAGTTACCCACAGTGGTCAGAAAAATATCAAAATTATTTAGCCAATGAAGGTTACCAAAAAATATGCTTTAGGTAATTAGGTTTAAACTATCGGCGTCAGAATTTTTCAAACTTGCATACAGTTTTTGGGACACCCGGTAGTAGGCTTGAATTAGCTCTCATAAAAATAGTCTATTCAATCCACAGATAACTTAAATTGATTTGACAATGACAGGAAAAGGAGTACAGTTGACTTGCAGTATCTCCAACTTTCTTGGGGCAGAGTAAGAAACTGAAGGGGAGGACAGGGAGGGGAGGAAAAGGAAAAGAAATGACGGAGAGAATAGAAGTGGGATAGACTTGGGAAAGAAGAAAGTACATAGGAAGAAACAAAGGTACTTAGCTTGCTACCAGGAAGGAAAACATTTTTTGAGCACTGCTTGGGGAGATTGCAGTCTGTTCTAGAAATCCAAAGTTCGAGCCAGCTGGCAGTATTTCATTAGAAACCCTTGGAAGGGGAAATGCAAATTCGCTCGAAATAGCGAATGTTCTTTTGCAAATGTTCAAGATAAAGGCTGTCGAGATTACAAATGTAAACTGCATCGAAAAAGGTAGCCTGCGTGCAGACCCATTGTGGACAATGGGTCTGCGCGCAGGCTACGAAAAAGGTAGCCAAAATAATAATCAAACCAGTTTTGATTAACCCTGTCAACTTACCTCCAAGGACTGCATCTTGAGCTTGTATCTTTGCAGAAACGGCAGCAGCTGCTAGAGCCGCAGCGGCAGGTAGGGGGCCTGTCGTAGCTGCGTTGGCGGGTGGTGTTATTGCCTGTAACGGTAACATGAATATCATCACTAATGTCTTTAAGATAGCCCCAAACCAAACACGTTTTGAAATGTACATTGAAGTCAGCATTATTCCCGGTATGAATAGAATATTAGTGGCAAAAAAAAACTATGTCAAATCTACTGTAAATTCAGGACGTTACTGTAATTTCTTTAAATATTCCAAGTAAACCTACATCTTCAAAATAGGTTTCTTCTAAAAATTTCTGGAAATTTTAAGTTACCTAGTGTCCTTTTTTGCACTTTATAAAGAGAGCAAAATTGAGCGAAATTTTACGATCGCTATTATTCCGATTAAAAAATTTATGCAGTTTGATTGGACCATCCAGATGAGGCTGGCTGGGGGGTACATACCTTAGAAATAAGCAAGACATTCGGCACCTTTGTTAACACTGTTTCTTCAATAAAGAAATGACAAAGTTATACCAACCCTTCCAACGCGTAAATATTGTCCACCAAGATCGAATAAATTCATTGACGCAATAGCATCATTGGCTGATTGATGTGTTTCGTATTCCACAAATCCATATCCTTTATGTTTGCCTGTTACTGCATCAGGTGATAAGGCACAATCTTTGATCTTGCCGAATGCTTCAAATACGCTAAAAAGGAAACAACATCCAGTTACAGTTTGATATCTATCCGGTTGAAGTACAGTAAATTCCCGCATATAAGAACCTATAAAAATAAGAACCTAGAGGCTGTTTTTCTTAAATTATGCACCTCGTAATTAATAACCTGTTTCAGTTTGATGAAAAATATGTTCTCATTGCTGGGGTAGCTAGCAAAGTTGATTTTGGATTGTCGTTATTAAGTTCATTTTTGTCCTAGTTTGCTGTTAAAGTTCGAATCTCCTCCCCTGTTGCTTGTAAGCTTAGAATTGGGGATTGGGTACATAATTTCTTTACCAAAAATAACAGGGCTGGACATCTTTGGCGACGATAAAACGGCCTACGCAAGGCACTCTTCAAACAAGAACATTTATGCCTTGAAATTGGTCTTGGTACTTTGAAATAAGAACCTATTTCAGCCTGCCTCTCAAAAAGTAGGTTCTTATATGCGGGGATTTACTGCATACCATCTAAGTCCGTGATGGAAAAAATATGCTTCGTGCCTTCGTGTACTTTTTCCACCTCTGATCTAAGTTATACTCATAAGTTATACCACATAAGTTCTATAAGGAAACAAGGTTGTGTTTGACTGGTAATTCCAAACCAACCAAATTCTGATAACAGTAGACTTTGCAGAGATGGAAAATATTTTCCGACTAAATCCAACAATCTTTAAAATAGAGGGCTAGGATCCACATGGCGATCCACTGATTTTTCCCTACACTTCAGTTGGTACATACCTAAGCTAGCTAAGTACATACACGTAAGAATCAGCTAATTAATACCAACAAATGATGAAAACGAGAATGTCTCTCAGGAACTCTGCCAACCGTCAGCCTCTTGAAGCAGAGGGTTCAGCAGGCCTTCCAAACTTACCCTCTAGTGAATTTCTGAGTCAATTAAACACAAATTTCGAGTCTACAAAGTCTACCGTTTTCAGAATTGGTACCAATCAAAACACACTAATATATGATCTAGCAGTCAAGAGTTCTACTTATCTTTATTATTCCATAAAGAATTGATAGAATTTGGGGTACCCTTTGGCACACCAAGTTGTACCCGCAAGTAACACCAAGAGGAATATTTACTTAAACTTTGACGAACCTTTTAATGTCATTTTCTGTCAAATCAGGATGTACTGATGAAACATATATTCTTGCATACTGCCTTGCTTCCTCTAAGATTTGCTCAATCCATGGTGCAGCTTGGGGAACGTTGCTTGGTCGACCAACCTAGAAAAGAAATTTTGATCATCAAAATTCACCTGGAGCAAAGTAGGCAGTGCAAATATCTTGGATACGACATGTCAGTAACGAGGGATTACTCCACATAGCAAAGATAAAACGAACTACCGGGTGGCCCAGAAAAAAGTGACCCAACGCAATCTGTTATAGAAAAAAAAGTAAGTGGCCGATTGAAAGATTTCAAACGTTGTTCTGTCGCTAAAAGATTAGCCTACATTATGAGTATTTTTGCAATTTTTTTGGGCACGGTAAAGTTACCAAATTAAGGATATTGAGGAAAAGGGCAGGCTTGAAATCCTCAAAAAGTCGTCAAAAACAGGGGATCGATTTGAAGTCATTTCAGGTCTTCAAAACAACGAGGAGCGCGTTTGATTTTGCCTGAGAATATCTTTAAGTACCTAGGGACTATAACCTTGCTCTGAAGACTTCCGACTGGGTTTCCTATTCCCAGGTTGAAACGAAACACGCTCCTCGTCGCTTAAAAGATCTGAAATGGCTGTAAATCAATCCCCTGTTTTTGACGACTTTTTGAAGATTTCAGGCATGCCCATTACCTCGAAATAATTTTGGAAATTTACCGTGCCGAAAAAATTGCGAAAAATACTTATAGCATAGGCTAGTCTTTTGGCGACACAACAAAGTTTTAAATATTTCAATCGGCCACTTACTTAATTTTCTGTAACAGATTGCGTTGGGTCACTTTTTTCTGGGTCACCCGGTATATGGACAGACATCAGAGACAGGCAAAGAAAATGTACAGGTCATGTTATACGGAAAGAGGAGTTGAAACAAGTCATAATGACAGGAAAGATTCAAGGCAAGAAAGCAAGAGGAAGACAGAGGCGAATGATGTTACCATCCATGGCAGAAGATTATGCAATGAAAACAAATGCCATGTTGCATGCTGCAAGAGATCGCAGAAAGTGGAAGGCTGTGACAACCTACGCCCATGATGGGCATGGAACCTAGAGAGAGAGAGGCAGTGCCAATCAAAATTTGACAGTCATCTGCTGGGTTGTTTGGAAGTGAGAAATAAAGAATTTAGTAAAACAGTCTTAGAAATAAGTAGGTACTAAGGAGTTACTCTCGAAAATTTTTCAAGCCAATTTCTCAACGAAAAGCAAAAAATTCTTCTTCTTCTAGCTTCCCTACCCTGGCGTGTATGAGGAAACAGTAGATCGCCACTTCTCTCTCTGTTTTCAGGATATTTTGAAAAAAGTAGGTATAGAAACTAATACCTATCGATTTGTCATTACTTCAGAAAAATCAAAGTCTTAAAGGATTTGTTAAGTATATCTGAAGAAGGAAAAACAGCACAAACGTTTGCGAAATTTGTCTATCTGTCCAAATATAATAGCAAAACTTTCCGTCAAAAACCAAATCCACAAAAAAGGTTCGTATCAAATTATTATCTTATATAAAAATTGTTACGCATGTTATTGTACCGTTATACGTTATTATCGTTCTGTTAGTGTAACTTTCATTTTAAATTTTGTTATGTTTCTTTATGTAAATTATAATTTACTACTCCTGAAATATTGAAGTTGAAAATTGCTAATTTTGTTGCCTGCTGATAGGTTAGTCCTATACATTCTTTGATGTTAGCTAACCAGCCTGTTCTGGGTCGACCTCTCTCCCTCTTGCCATTTAAGTATCCCTGTAATAGTTGCTTATATATGTTGTCCAGTCTTAGAAAATTAACCGGTTTTGTGTTGTACAAGAAAAAATAAAGCCCAAGGTCTTAAAAGTACAGACCAAGCTTGCGAGGTCTGTGCAATAAGACCGAGGACTTTATACTTTCCTGTACAACTACAAAACCGGTTAGTACGAGTTTTATTACCTGATAGCTTCTAATTTTGGCTTATATCATTTGGTCAAATGCATTTTGTTACTGTTACTATGTCGCTCTAGTTTACTGAAATCTCACAGGCCTAAATCAGTTGCTGTGGTGACAAAAACGCGTCCTTGTATTGTATTATACAAGGCTACGGGAAAGCCACAGGAAATGTGCGATAAACAAATAGGATTGGCGGGATTCTTGCATTGCCTCGTTTTTGAAACGTCAGTCAGGTAATAATCTTTGATACAAATTGACGACGGTAAAATTCCTTATTTCCTCAAAACAAAATTGTTGCACTGTTTGAATGGTTGAATAATACAATTAGCATTAGCTGAAATTCTAATTTACCTTGGCATTTCTGCCACCTAGCAATGCACCATTCATTTGTTCCAGTGACAGCTGTGCTGCTTCTGGCAAGTCGTACTCCACAAATGCAAAGCCCTGGAAAGAAAACAGCAGAACAATGTTAATTTAAACACTTTCCTCTTTGGGAAACGGCTCATCTACAGTATAAACGGGGCATGGGCCGACAATCTTGTACCTACAGCATGGTTCTAAGACTAAACTGTATTGGAAAAAAATTGACTTAAACTCGCTGTCAAAAATCGGAGAATTTATTCAACTACATTATACTGCTAAAAGGTTTCCTGAATTCTTAATTCTTAAGAACATCTTTCGACAATTGGTGTGCACGATCTTTACTCTCTCATATCTTACACTTCGGATTGAGAAACAAAATGCAAGGTAGCGTAGCTCATAAAAATATCTGATTTGCTACCTGAGATTTACTAGCCTACGCGTAGACCCATTATCCCAAAGGAGGAAAGGGTCTACGAAACAAAGAGCAAAGGCTTGCTACGGCCGCCCAATTAATCATTCTAATCCCCTTTTCAAATTATGTGTGAAACGCGTTGAAACCATAGAAATAGAAATATTTCTATGGCTGAAACAATTGGCTGCATAAATTAAGTTTCCAGAAATCTAGAAACCTCAGTAGCAAGCTTTTGCTCTTTGTTTCGTAGACCCTTTCCTCCTTTGGGATAATGGGTCTACGCGTAGGCTAGAGATTTACAGGATTTGAAGTTGTATTGGATCTGAATCTTATAGCATCTTACTTTACCTGAACTAGTCGCTGTTATATTTCTATTGTCAAAAAATCTTTGACTCGTACAATACAGGGAAGAAGATGCTTTTATCAAATTGAGACTCGATCGAAATCTGCAGAAAATCTGCGCAATATTTCTATGTTAAATAACATTAGCTTGGGAAATTGCTTATAACCAGCCAAGCAAATTAAAACGAACTTCAATTAAAATTTTCGAGCAAATCAATTTTCTTGCTAACTCTTTTTTAATTTTGGCTTTATTTTGATTTTATCCTATGCCACATCTTCCTGTCTAGATCTCTTATCAATTATCAGCTTCTCCATCTTATTTATTCCTTCTTGATTGTTGTTCTTCCGTCCTATAAATCTCATCATATACCTCAGCTAAAACTTTATTATTCTCTGTATAGTTCATATCTATGTATGGTTTTTGTGGATATCATCTAAAAGCCACAAGTAGCCAAATTTAGCAGTCAGCATTTCTGTTTGGTATAAATTAACGTAGTGGAGGGTCTTTAAAGCAAAAGGCATAAAAACACATGAATAAATATTCTCGTAGTTCAATTCATAATGCTTGAAATTATAAAAATGCCAGCAGGTATTAAAGTGAACAACCTGAGTTAAAAGATGAGATCTCATTGGTTTATAAATAGCCTATTGTGCTTGACAAATCAACGCATGGCGAAAGAAAGAAAGGCGAAAGAAAACAATAAGGTGTTTAGGTTTCTCTTTGTCCTATTTACAAATGGGCACCATATCCACTTTAAGAGTGTAATAGCAATTGGCTGAAATTCAGGCCATTGCTAAGGAATTGCACATGGAACAGAAAGCCAAATGAAACCAAGTTTCGAGCAAAAATTTAGAAGAAAAGTTTGCCAATTCGAATTGAAGTGAAAAATGAGCTAGATATTTGTTCTTCGTCTCATATACAGAATAACTCTGTTTTTCTTCAGTGTTTCGCATCGGGAAATTCAAAGTCTTACTTCCATTCAGGTAACACCAAAGCATCTGGTCATCTTGCAACTATCTCGTGCAGTCATAGGACCCCATAAGTGCCATAAAAGAGGCATATCATCAGCTCGAAAAAGTGTCTGTAGGAGAAACGTTGTCCAATATGAGCGAGATCTGCGGTTGATTTGAAAAATTACACATTGGCCAGCAATTCTTCTCACAACTTACTGTGTAATATCCTACGGACTGTATAAAAACAAATGTATACAGATGATTACATACCTTGTGTTTCATAGTTGTAGGGTCCCATGACATATCAATCTTCTTGATTGGTCCAAATGGGATAAACGATGATCGAATACTGTCTTCTTTCAATTCAAAATTAATACTGCCAACGTAGATCCTGCATGAAATATCAAGAGTAAAGTCGTTTGACGTTTTGAACATATACATATATACTGTATAATGTAACTTTGATCAAATTACAGATATTTGAGCAAAATAAAATCATCAGTATTCTTGATAAGCAGAACAAGGGCAGATTCTGTAATACATTAGCAACAGTTGCATTTGATTGACACCTCAGTGCAAATCGATTAGTGACTGCAGACAAAGGAAATTCCATCAACCAGTAATTCAATACAAACAAAGCCGCAAAAGTTTCCTTGAAACTAGTGGGGCAATCTCTCGCCTTGTGCAAGGAAAGGTGGTTTTAAAGAGATTTCAAGTGCTTACAAATACAAATACAAATACAAAAGAAGAAGGCTAAATCTAAAGATCTGCCTGATGGATTTTGTTTATTTGATTTAGGAGCTGTTTTGCAATTGTGGTCCCAAACCAATTTATATCATGGTACTGACATTTTTTCTTCTGACATACAATATACCTCATTCATAACTTAACACCATTTCATTTTTATGAATTCCCTCGTTCGACGTCATTAGGGTTTCCACAATTTGTCCCAAATTCAGGGAATTCAGTTCATTGTTACTGTAGTACAAAAATATGCATTTCCCAACACAACCAGGCACGTTGGATTCAAAGATAACTGAGAAAGAGCTAGCCTATGAGTAGACCCATTATCCTAAAGATAGATGATGGGTCTACACGTAGGCTAGAAAGAGCTCAAGGTTTTGTATTTGTCCTTTATTTTTTCTGAATTCAAAAGAATGAAATCCTAAGAATTATGAAATGAATTCTTCCAAATTCATGGATGTTAAGTTATGAAAAATGAACCATACTGTATGCAGTATCGATTACTGGACTCACTGCAGTTAATTCATGGATGGAAACAGTTTCTCTTTAAATGTCTTGTGCTAAAGAATTCCATGAGATGTTCGGTGCTCACTGCTATGTGTGAAAACAGATATCAAGCATCATTGAAAATATCAGTCCAGAAGCCAAGCGAAGACACAGTAGCTAAGTTCAATTTGGATTACAATGGACAAATGGGCACATGGGTGTTTCGTTTTGGTGTTTCCAGTACCACACAAAGGCATTTTTAGTAGAGAAAGAAACGTGAAAGTTCAAGATTAGCTGATAAGATACATACCTGCACATTAAGGCAAGAGCTCTTTGCCGCTGTGCATTCGTTTGCAATGATGTCATCTGTTCCACTTGCACAACTTTTTGCTTGTTCAAAACCTTGAAAAGAGAGATATATATTTGATATATTTAAGTGATTCATTTAAGGAAATATAAGTAAAGGATTTCTGACAAAAAATTTTGTGTGTTTGTAAAGAAATTTTGGAAAAATGAAAAAAAAAACAATCTATCTGCAGATCTATTTAGCTTTGCCTTGTACAAGTTATCAGATCATGTTTAATATGGAAAGTTCTCCATGGTTGTTCACCTCCAATTTCCATTCTAGCAATGAGAATAATGATTGTCAAGGATGATAAGCATACATGCTGAAAACAAAATCTAATTTCATGTCATTCATTTTGTCCACAAAATATATTTACTTCCAATGCACATGTTTTATAAGCATGACAATCCTGTTTTTCAAACAGCAAAAGAAATCCCCCAGTGCCCTCCTAAAATTTTGTGTGATGCAAAATGTTGCAAAGGAGATATTCTGGACCAGAAAATTTTTGGGCATTTGAAATATAATTTTCGAGCATATGTTTCACATCTAAAAGCAGTCCGCCCCCCCCCTCCCCCTCCTCAATGAATGAAGATACAGTATAACTGGTAAAGATCTCTATTGTATATTATACAAATGTACACTTTTTGCACAAAAATACAAGGCCATGTAATAGCCATGTACTGCACAAGCCTTGTAGTAAGGGCCTTGTAACCTTGTTCTAGCCTCTAGAAAAGCCTTGCTGTAACCTTGTAAATTGCTCAAAAAATGCTAATTAGCCTTGTGGAAACCTTGCGTTAGACTGGTTGTAACTTGGAATCTTAATGATAGCCTTTTATTTTTCTGCAAAGGTTAATACAATGCCATAACAAGGTCATGATCCCCGCTACAAGGCTAAAACTTGGCCAGTACAAGGCCAAGTTTAACCTTGCATTTGTGTACAGGTTGTTTGTTTTATCCAAATAAAGCAAAGTCATAGAGACTCAGTGATCAGGGGCGGCGGACAGTGCTATTAATGCTATTTCGTTAATAGCAATTTTTTTCCAAAGTAACGTTCTGCTTCTGTATTGAAAAGATAAATGTAACGCAAATAATACGAGTAAAAGTTTTCTCCGGATCTTTGATTTTCCTATCCAGTTCCTTCATTCCGTCATTTCTTTGACCCCTCAGTGGTATTTGATATTGTGATTGCCCGACTTAATCCACTTAAAGGATGCCGCTTGCATACTTTTCTGAGTCGGACAAAAGCCAGTCTTTATAGAAACCCACGCTGTGGCCACCGATGGCCATGCTATTACTTGGCCCGTTTGAATAGCAAACGAACGAGAACAATTGGAAGTTGCATCATAGTTCCTTTGTGTGTGACGCAACGGGCTGTTGTAACATATGCAAATCTGACAGCCTTGCTATTAAGTTCTCAGAATGAATAGCAAGAGATCACAAGAGATCTCGCATACAGATTGTCAGTCGATACACGTTTAGAAGAGAGTAGAGACCTTTTACGATATAAAATGAATCAAGTTGCGTCAGGTGGTGTACGATGGGGGTGGTTCGACTGTCTTTTCCCTTGTCCACTTCTGCTCTGTCTATGTAAGGAAGAAATTCAACTCATAAGCAGCGCCTTCGTTTCGATGGATGCCCATGCCTTAATTTTAAAATAAAAGTTGTTCGTGCGAAGCTGTGTGTAGAGGTTTTCGTGGACATGCGGTGATTCAGAGAAAAATATATATTTCTGTTGGCCACGTTTAGTCGTGGGAGAAGATAAGATGAAAGATTCGGGATTCTACTCTACCCAAAGAAAATATGTTCTCCTATTTCCCTCTCCTACATGGCGGCTCGCATTTGCAAAAGATAGGCGTTTCCGGCGTTCTGAAGGGCGTGGTCCCAGAAAATTTTTCCGGGGGCAAGCCCCCGGACCCCCATTGTTCACTCGCTTCGCTCGTGATTAATAGCAACTTTTTATCGCTCCCAGCCGCCCCTGACAGTGATGGATGAATTTTAAGCCATGAACAACTTTGAACAACAGGGGGCAGACTGCCTTGAGCAGGGTTTTGTTAAGCTGTCATTGATTTCATCTTCATGCAACTTACATGTTGGACAGACATCTCCATTGCAAATCGTTTGGCCTTGGCCAATGCCTCTTCTTGTGGTCTGCTTAGCTTAGGTAGTGCTCTCTTAGCCTCTGATGGGCGAGGTTGAAGCCCACCAGCACCAGGTCCTGCTACAAGATTACCTTTACCATCATCAAGAAGAGGCAGATAATCATCCTCTCTACGTGAGATTTGTCCTGAAAGCCAAATTGCAATACAGTTAGTTTAAACAACCTACAGGAGTACATTATCTTCTTCAAAGAAGTTCTCAATGGGCAAAACTTTTTGATGTGTTTTAGAATTTGTGTATAATTTTCCAGCACATTAACAAATCACTATCTATCAAGATTGATCAAAATTTTCCTCAACATTGTTTTTGATGGATCAAGACTTTGATACTGTATTCAAATAAGGTTTGCAAAATATTCATATGATGTATTACCACAATTATCTCCATAAATATGTGTTTCCCTTCAAATGCTGTTTATGCACAACAAAGTTTGTTCAAGTTTTGGGCAGCATCAATCAATGCCTTTGTGCTTTTATAAAAAAATCTTTATGGATTATTATCTAAGGACCACTATCCAGGAAGATAAACAAAGGGAACTCTCAATGGAAATAGTTGTAATTTTGCAGCTGCAGTGAGCATCTGTCATTTCGCTGAACATTCCTGCAAGTATGAGCAAGAGAAAACTAATAACATTTAATCTTGATTATTCATGGTGAATTGAATTTACCAATAGAGGTAAATTGTTTCCTGTATCCTCATGGTAAACCTTGTATGCAGTTGCAATTTGTAGGTCACATGTGTCAACCTTCTTAGAAAAATACAGAAAAAAGAAACACGTTATTGTGAAAATACAAAATAGGAAGGTTGGGAAGAGTTTGAAATGACAAGCAAGGACAATGAATTTACAAACAAAACTAAAATTAGGCAATTTCTTTCTTTGTATATTCATGATGGATTAATGTGAGATCATCAGCTTTTTGTGTGCATTTGGATGAAGAAAATAAAATTTTCCAGACTGCTGAGTTGAATTTGAAGTTCTTTGGACATCATAAGATCCAAGCATTGCTCCTACTGTATACTTCAGATATATCTAATCTATGTGCAACTGTCAATGATCTTTAATGCTTCAAATTCAACAAAAATCAAACTTACCTTGAAGACTGCCACACACCATTCATAAAATCAGAAATTCAATCACATGGATACTCATAATTAAAGTGATCATTAATAAACGAATAAAGGTCACTTTACTCATTCTGTGTTGAAGGTTAAGTTTGTGTAATCTCTGTACACAGGAATCATCAATAGATCATTCTCAGCAAAGATTTCATACAGCTTAAAAGCTTCAACAGTTAATTGCAAAATATTTCAAGATTTTAATGGTGTATGACAGTCTTTTTTTTTCAGCCTCATTTAATGCAAAGAGTTTATATATGTTTTATGCAAACAATGTGTAAAACAAGACATGTCAACAGAGTTCAAATAAATATTGTGAGGTATGGAAGAGAAAGTCCAGCATGTCTGTCAACAGCATGTTTCTTCTTCAAAAGCATCCTTGTTGCGTCGGTGACTTTTTAGTACCTTTTATTCAAAAACAAAAAGAGAGAAAGGGTTGTCCCATTAGTTACTGTACATCTCTCAAATTTTACACTGCAAATAAAATTTGTTTCAAATGACTTCAAAATTCTTTTGTTCCTATACCAAAACTTGTTTCAACACTGAGAGTGATTTTTAACTAAATTAAAGAGTCGCTAAAGCATTCTTCTGAACTTGATTCCTAGTTTCATATGTACATAGAATTTACTCACAGACACTTAAAAACGCTTTGTATGCCGCATCATTTTCAAATTTTACATCCCAAATTCAACTTCTATTGTTACCTTCTATTGTTACTGTCATCAAAATATTTGCACTACACAAGGTGCAAGGTGAAACACAAATTGTTGTTGGTTTATGGTTGGTGCCATACTATTGACAATAATTCTGACAAAAATCTTGAAAGATCAAGACAACACAGTTCCAAAACCGTGTCTTTTCAAAAACAAATATATTTGGGTCAAATGGTTCTAAAACAGGTTCTCTCTAATTTCACAACAACTGAAGAAAACAAAATGGATTTAGATATAAACAGGAATGGGATTTACCTTCTGGGCCAACATCAAACATACTTCGCTTCTTCTTTCCATCACTTACAGGTTGTGCTGCTGCATCAGGTACCTACAAAAAAGGTTGCTACTTGTTTAGCTTCAAGTTATATCTGTCAACATTAGCGAGGACCATAGATATCAATTGGTATTGCTTAGGATATTTCAATTAGGAGCATCATCACCAGGACACTCTACACAACTTGGCATAAAAAAGCCTGGCAAAGAAATTGTTGGTTGGCAAAGGGTTTTTATCAAGTACAGCCCCAAGCAGGGTTGGAGAGTTTTTTAACTGTACACCAAATGGAAAGAAACTAAACAAATATTCTGCACACAAAAGTCTATTTCACGATCATTCAAAATTTACTTTCCAACGAATTTTTAGAGAAACATTTGATTACTCAAATAGATTTCAACTTCCTCTGATGAGTTTATGAAATGGGGATATTCTTATTGACGTTTTGTGCAGGAAAGCATAAATATGTGTACAGCCTAGGCCTATATAGCTGTTGTTTCTTCTATTTTATTTTTTGGATTCTCTGACTCTGCTCTTCCTGGTCCAGACAGCTATTTATGACTTATTTATGTCGTGCGCGCGGAAGATCTTCCGCACGCAATTTCATGTATAACAAAGGAACAACAATAGAATCATTCTTCTTGAAACAATAGCCAAGCACGCATCTTCCTTTGCACTTTGCAAACTTATCAGTCTGGTGCCTGGTCTGCTATTATACTGCTATTATGGCATCTAGTCTAGCGCTAGATGATATTTATTTCACTGAAAACTTGATGCAATCTTTTTGGGGTTCAAACAGGTATTGCCATGCCCCTGCTGATGACTACAACATGATCTGACTATACCGATGCTCATACATTCAAAGTTTGCTTTTCATTCAGAGCGGGCCTAAATATTTTTTAGGCCCATTTGGCATTTCTCATCCCCAACACCGCTCCATACATCATCATAACGGCAACTTGTGGGACTTACCGCTGGCGGATCCATTTCTACACTTGCTCTTTATATTCAGGAACTGCCAACTGTCCAATTATCTGCAAAGAGAAATCTAAAAAGACGCTTTAAGTGCAATGCAATCACATCAACTTCAACACGCCGCCACTTTGATCTTTCTTCTTGCTAGAAATTTCACATTAGACCCCAGGCTCCTTGCCACTGCGCCACCGCAACGAGAAATAAAAGGATCCTAAAGGTGGCTCACAAAGCTGCGAAATTGATAGCGATATTTTCATACAGTTTGTAGCGTTTTTGAATGTGCATAACTGTTGTGCACATTCAAAAACGCTACAAACTGTATGACAAACAACAGTAATAAGCTTCAGCCCAACAAGGGCAGATTTTGTAATACAATAGCAACAGTTGCATTTCATTGACACCTCAATTCAAAGTGATTAGCGACTAGGGCAAACTCTCTCCTTGTGCAAGCGAATGGTGGTTTTTAAAAGAAGTTACGTGCTTATAACGAAAGAAGAAGGGTAAATCTAAAGTTCTGACTGGCGGATTTTGTTTATTTGATTCAGAAGGCGAGAAGAAGGCATTGTACTTCTCGCGTATCTAGGGGTCAATCGAGCCTTTCGTGTAAAAATGTACAATGTATCGCTCAATCCAGATTTTTCAGAATAGCTAAAAGGTCTATTCCAATTACGATTTATCTTACTTGAACTGTTTATATTTATGTAACATAAAATTTATAACATGCATACAAAAGATTGTTCGCGATTCACAAACTTCGCTAAAAGAGAAACGATTCTCCAATGTCAGCCTCAAATCCTTGAGACTGCGCGCAAGCTATGAAAAAGTCCTAGAAAAATTTCATCGTGGCCCCTCAGCTTTTTGGTAGAATTGTATTGTGACAAGTGAATTTTGATTTTTACGAATCTTTTCAATCCTGAATGCAAAATCAACAAACCTTCGCGCGCAAAAAGATTTGATCAGTAAGTTGTAGTTTCAAAAAGTGTCTGCAACTTTTTGTCAATTCTCCGAAACATTCTGTCCAAAACACCTGGATGTATTGTGTACTGAAGTCCAACAACTTTAAAAAGCACCGCGTGATGTGCAACCGTTATCCATACTGCAGTACTGCCCTCTACCTTTCCAATGACTTAATTTGAGAAGAAATACAAATGAAACAATTGTATAACAGCAGTATAAAAATTCATATCAATCGAATTATTATAAGGTTACCTGTAAAGGTACATATACAAATTACAACAAAATTATTTGAAAATGATGAAATAATACAAACAGCAGATAAAAAATGTGCATCGTTGAACAAACATGAACAGCTTAAAAATAATGTCTGGATATCAAAACTTAACTTCAATTTGATAAAACTCTATGATAAAGAAGCTAATTATTATCAAACAACGAACAAAATATCAGCTTCATCTACTGAAAAAAGTAAGTTACCAAAGGGGCGAAATGAAACAATATTGATTTATAGGCCCGATAGGGGAGCATGTGTAGATTCTTAGGTCTAATTTGCAACAATATATCCATGTTTTGTTTTCTACAAGAAACTGTTCATATTTTACTGGCAGTACCTTTCAACTTTCCATGGCATTCATGGTCTTCACAGCTCCACAATCATCACCTTTTCCCTATCTTTATGGCCTAAATAAAGTTACCTCTGCAGACTGTTCTCTGGAGCTTTTCCTTAACCTGCATTTCACATTATTCTCAGGGTTTTCTTTTGATATGGAGGGGATTTGGAACAATGGAACTGTGCATTTCAAATCACCCTTGCCATAATGTAACTCGAAAGAAGTTAAACAGGCCCGTAGGAAGCGGGATGGGGGCAGATAGTTCTGTCTTAATTTTCTGCCAGATATCCCCCAATAACCTTGAAAACAATAGTGCTACGTCACAAGCATCCATTGGATGTATTGTTCTCAATTGTTTTAAGTGCAATTGCCCCCCCCCCTCCAATCAGAAGCTGCTTCCTACGGCCCTGATTTAAAGAGCGTGTGACAATACTGTAGTGACCGAATAACTAGAGTGTTATTAGGAAATTAGATGAACTCGAGATGAGGAGGGCCACTCAGTTGATTTTTCGAAAGGCAAGTTCTAAAACTGCTACACCATGCCTGCTGGAGATTTGTGCGTTTAATTTGCGCATTTTGCAGCAAAACTATGACTTGATGATTAATACTGAGAAAACAAAAATCTTTCACGAAATTCCAAATGTTAAATATATTTGATGCAAATTCCTGTGGTTTATGACACTTCCACTATATAGGACAATTCTAGTTTTTAAGACACTTCCAGCATATAAAACAATTCCACTATTTAAGACAATTCCACTATTTAAGACCATCCCAGTACATAAACTAGTCCAGTACTAAAGACAATTCTATGTTATCATCAGAGATGTAAACGGTTGGACCAAGCCATATCATTAATACGTTTCGATAGGATTTCTTATCATCTTCCAACTACGACCTCCGAGAAACGCGAGGAACCTCAAAAGGATCCCCCTCACGAGCCTCATGAACCCCCCTCAAAAAGATCTCCTATGATCTGCAGACTATGACTCCCGAAAGACATAGGAACGCCCATGTTTACAGTCCTTCTCTCTATCACAACTTTTGAGCAGCTTTATCACAACATTATCACAACTGTTGAGCTCTTTTGAGCCCCCTTTCTTCAAGTCACGGCATAGGGCCATCCGCCCCATGCACCCCGTATCAGCAGGAATGCCTGCAAAACGTAAATCACAGAAAGCGGCCTATAAACGTCTGTTTAGATGTTGAATTCATCTGCTTACAGCTGAATCAGAATCACTCTCATGACAGCTCACGTTGCTGTTGCTGTTCTCATCTTTCTCTGTGTTCACCCACGGGGGAGGATCTTGATCGGGCATTCTACTCATAACGAACTTGAAGACTTTGTATCCGCTCATACCAACTGCTTCCCAATATCTCTCAACGGTGTATAAACCTAGAAGGAGTAAAGGGCCTTGATATTATGGAGATTTAACAAGAAAAGAAGGAGCTCTAGCCGTTGGATAGCAAACACGGATGGGTCACGTTTAAGAGTATTTTCCCGCTCTTTTTTGCTTACCTTCGTAATGGGCCTAACCACGTAGCCATAGCTACCAGCAGTGCAGAGAACTGTCCAGGATTGCCATACCTGCCGTAGAGACACACAAGATTGCTTTTTTACTCTCCCGATAGAGAGCGTCTATTTTAAAGTTTGAAAGTTTTGTTTTAGATCGTTTGAATATGAAAAATATGAAAAATATAGAAAAATAATTCCATGAGATCAAAAAGAAAGGTCTAAAATGATGGTCTTCAAGTCGCTCAATGATTTGGCTCCACAATACCTGTGTAACCTTTTTATCAAAAACTCAACAAGTTCCTCCCGCAGTCTCAGGAATACTGAAACTGATTTAAGGTTGCCAAAGAAAAAGTCAACAAATGGGCAAAAATGCTTTTCTTTCCGGGGAGCTAAACTATGGAATAGCCTCCCAGCTGAATCTAAGACGGCATCCTCCCTGAATGGTTTTAAAAAGTCAATAAAGGGTTAATTTTTCTTTCAATTGTAAATATTACATAATTGTAAATAGGGTTTTAAAGTTATGGTTTTTTAGTGATAGGTTATTTCAACTGTATATTGTAAGTAAGTTTTTATTGCAGGGCCCCTTGAAAAACAGCTTCTGCTGAAGGGCAACCCTCCTTAAAAGAATGAAATATGAAATATGAAGGACCCGCCCCAAAAATCGATACCATCAGACAAAGGACACATTGAGGTCCAAGCTAATAAGAAAACAAGCAATGAAAATTGTAGATTATGCTTTTTTAAACTATACCTTTAAAGATAAATATTTGATTAGGTTAATTCTAAAAATATTATAAAAATCTACTTCATTAAACTAATTGTAGGCAAACGAAATTACTAGCGATACTAAATGTAATGCACATTGCAATAAAGTTATTATTATTATTATCATGATCATTATACCATCATATCTGTAACCCTGTTCTGGTGCGTACAATCCAGATAGTTTGTAGCCTCGAATTACTCGCACAGGCTTTCTGTTTTCCACATTTTTTGTCAATGCCAGATTCCCTGAAAGGAAGAAAGGTACATTTTAGGTCATAAGCGTACGGGAGGAAAAAGTCTAGGGGGCTGCCCAACACAAAGTCCATTGTTTAGTATAATTTTTGCCCGAGACTGAGGACATTTTTTTGCCCGATTAAGGCTCATTTTCGATAATTTTTCTAAAGTTGGGGGCCCCCCCGCCTCGTAAGCTTATGTTTTAGGTACATTCAAGGTACAATTAACCTAAATTTAGTGGCTTTCTAAAGCGTTCAAGTGTTGTAAGATGACAAATAGACGATTCCAGAAAAGATGGCGTCGAGGGGCATTTGACCAAGATGCATTGCGTTTAATGATCAAATTTCCATAGAATCACTGTTGACTCCATTACAGAACGCAATGTGCATCTTGATCAAATGCCCCCCAACGCCTATGGCAAGCGAAATGCACAAGAATTCGAAAAACCTAGTTTATCGCCGATAAACCCACTTTTTCGATCGAGAAACTAGGTTTTTCACTGATAAAGTAGGTTTATCGATCGATAAAGTGGGTTTATCGGAGATAAACCTAGATTTTCGATCGATAAAGTGGGTTTTTCGATCGATAAAGTAGGTTTCTCGGCGAGAAACCCACTTTATCGGCGAGAAACCCACTTTATCGATCGAAAATCTAGGTTTATCTCCGATAAACCCACTTTATCGATCGATAAACCTACTTTATCAGTGAAAAACCTAGTTTCTCGATCGAAAAAGTGGGTTTATCGGCGATAAACTAGGTTTTTCGAATTCTTGTGCATTTCGCTTGCCATAAACGCCATCTTTTGTGGAATCGTCTATTCTGCTGTGTACTGCGAGAGGAACAACATACCTTTCTTCAAAGATTGATTTTTCGATTGAGGAGCTGTTCTCAGATTCTGTGGATATGGAAAGTAGGATGTTAGAATGTTCATCAACCGAGAGAAAAACTTGGTAAAACTTCGTTAAACACTTGCCAAGGCAAGCAACTCTAAATTTACACAAAATGATATTCTTTGAGAGATAGAAATAGAACTGTAACAAGTAATTCCATAAGAAGGGTTGAAAAATGCCCAGGGGGCACTTCCAATATGGCCTAACCTAACAGGGGGTCCAGTCATGGACTCATGGTTACAGAGGGTCAAAGCAAAGACATCAGGAACGACTATTTGGACACAGTAATCTTTCAGATGAGATTTTCACGCATCTTTTATATGACAATAACGACTTCCCTGATGAAATTGATAGAAATAAACTTGAGTTAACTCTATTTTTTATCCATGAAAGTGGTTGTTTGTCCGTCAAGCAAGCAACCATCAAGTCCTATCTTTGTGAATTTTCCTTCTTTGTAGTAGTAATTGTAGCTGTGAGTAGCTGTTGCAGTTCTACTTGTTTCATGATTCGGCCACTATGGAGACATGCTACTTTGCTCCCGTAGTATTGTTTTTGTAGTATTGCAGAGTTATAAGTATCACGTACTGTACGGATTTAATGAAATGTAGAAAGATGCCAGGATAAATCAAAACATGAAGAAATGAATCAATTCATCACTCAATGAACATTAAAGGCAATGAGTCCATGTAAGTGTAGCGCGGGGGGGTTACTTAATACAATGACCACCCAGGGGTGTGCCTGCCAATAGGGTGTCATTTTCGGCTGAAAATTCCGGGACAGGATAATACCTTTTGCACCTTTATTCCGGGACCGGTGTGTCCTTTAGAGCTACATTTTCCAGGACAGATCAGATCATCATTTAAAAAGATACTCCAATTCATGAACTTATTAAATAAAATGTTAGTAGCGTTAGCGATTAGCGATAAGTACTTTTAATAATATCATTTTCACAAGAACCATCAGTTTCCCCGATCTTATTCCAGGACAGGTATTATGTTTTCAGAATTCTATTCCAGGACAGGGTCATAAAGTTTTGTTCTGGCAGGCACATCCCCGTTGTTTTTCTCCAAGGTAGACCCCCCGGGAAGTGTAGCCACGTATACAGTGTACACCCTTGCCAAAATATGCTGACACGATGCTGACAAAGAGCGCGCAGTGATTGGCAGAATTTAACTGATCACATGCAAACTAATAATAATAATAATAATAATCTATATTTATACAGGTAAACTTGGTCAGCTTGCACAGAAGCTGCTATCATTCAAGGTCCTGTTAAAATTAAAAGTCTAAAAAATTAAAGATCTCAAATTACAAGTTCAAGTTTAAAAAGCCAGATGATACAAAAATAAAATTAAAAATCACAGTCAAGTTGATTGCATTGTCTCTTAAAATTTACAATCGACTGTTCTCCTTTCAACGCATTTGGCAGTTTGTTGAATATCATTGACCCTTG